>CM048750.1:1075796-3475796 GCA_026315105.1 Locusta migratoria | reverse complement strand
TTTTATTTATGTTACCAAGTTACAGCAGTTATTCTACGCTTGTTGTTTAGTAAATTACCACAAAATATGGCTACCAACAATGGGAATATCCGAAAATAACCGAACATATAATTCCGGTTAAATTCATTCCACAGTATTATAAACTAGGAACAGATTCTGTTACTAGATCGCTGACAGCAGAACAAAACGCCATAAAAAAACTGCCACTATAAGAAAAGAAAGTTCCAAACACATAGGTGAAAATATATTACATATCCGACATGCTTGCTTAGTAAATTTACTGAAGGTTGCTTTACAATGTTAAATGCACAGTAAAATTATTGTTCTGTTGCGTGGTTAGCCTGCACAGCCTCTAGGCTGCTTCTTGAACTTGCCTTCAATGTTCATTAAATAGGACACGGCGCAAGGTATTAACTTCTTTGTATTTCTTAGTCGCGGCGAAGTGACCGAGCGCATTGAGGCGCTATGCTCAGATGCACGAGGCCGTTTCCCTTCGGAGGTTCGAATCCTTTCTCGGTCATTCATGAGTCGTCTTTAGTATCAGTTAGTTTAAAGGTAATTTGTAAGTTTAGGGGCTGATGACCCCGAAGTTAAATCCCATAAGCTTAACAAACATTAGAACATTTTGGATTTCTTATTTTTTTCGCACAGCTATCCTGCAAAACCTTTAAAGGCTTTCTAGTCCGTTTGTGACCATCATATAGGATTAGGAAAATGAACGATTTACACAAGATCTAAGGACTATATTGGCATTATTAGAATTATGGAGATATGCATAAAAGAGACAGAATAGTTTTTTCTCTTGTCTTTTTCGAACAACAGTCGTCTATTCTAAAAGAGAAAAGCGAAGTATACAAATGTGCCGGACAGTACTCAATAAAGCAGTGGTGGCGGTGGAGGAGGTGGGAGAGGATTAATAAGAATGAAACAAGATCTTGGAAAAACAGTAAAAAAGGTCCCAATTAAGGAGATCGCACCTAGCAACATGTGTAAAATGGAATAATGTGACTCCTTTGTGTTGAACATACAGTGATGGCCACCCACGTTGCAGCACCAAGAAGGATCGGAGATGTAACAGCCAAATTTATTTGGAGGTAACACGTCACACGAAGAGCACACGGCTGAAAATACACAGCCATGTGGAGAGAGGAGTATGATGAAATCGACATGGAGCGTTCCTGCCATTGCTGTCTAAAACCGATGCAACACTCCACGCTACTGAATCACAATAGGCTCTAGATTTTTGTCCAGATGTAGCTATCTACGCATCCTACCTTTTGCCAAAGGTGATTTCGTGTATAGCGGGTGGTGCATCGCAGGCCTGTCGTCCTCCTACAGTCGACCTGACGATTCCAACAGGTGAGAGTCCGAGAGAACAGGGAAGCATAGACAGCGATGTGTTCCAATAATTCACAAAGAAGTTTCCAAGGTGTATATTAAAGTCATTTTCTCAACTAAATTATTTGATAAGAATATATATACAAGCGAAATCGCTTGTTGAATATTGAATATTTTAGATAACCAGTTTCAACAATCTTAGTACTCATCTTCAGATCAGCAACTCTAAATTTCTACAAAATAGCACCTCATGTGACATAGATGTCTAAGTTACGTGACTCTTATAACTTAGACAACAAGCACTATGTCCCATGAGATGCTAATTTGTAAAAATTTAGAGTTCCAGATCTGAATATGAAAAATAAGATTGTCGAAACACGTTATCTAAAATAGAATAAAATGTTCAACAAGCAATCGTGGCATGTATGTTGTTGTTGTTGTTGTTGTGATTCTGGTCTTCAGTCAGGAGACTGGTTTCATGCAGCTCTCCACCTCACTCTATCCTGAGCAAACGACTTCATCTCCTCATATGAACGGCAACCAACATCTATTTTTATCTACTTACTGTATTCATCTCTTTGTCTCCCTCTGCGAATTTCGCACTTCCCTCCAATGATAAATTCACGATTCCTTGATGTATATGATGGTGTCCCACCAATCGATCCCTTCTGTCAGTCAAGGTATACAAGATATTCCTTTTCTCCCAGATTCTTTTCAGTACCTAATTAGTTACGCGATCCACCCACCTGATCTTCAGCATTCATCTGTAGCATTTCAAAAGCCCCTATCTTCTTCCTGTTCGCAATGTTTATCGTCCATCTTTTACTCTCATACAAGGCAATACGCCACACAAATGTCTTCAGAAAGGACTTCCTTAAATTAATATTTGATGTAAACAAATTTCTCTTTTTCAAAAATGCTTTTCTTCCCATTGCCATTCTGCATTTTATATCCTCTGTGCTGCGACTACCATATGTTATTTTACAGCCAAATTAACAAAACTCATCCACCACCTTTACTGTTTCGTTACCCAAGCTAATTCCTTCAGCCTCGCGTGATTTTCCTAGACTGCACTCCAATACCACTGTTTTGCTCTTGTTAATTTTCATCTTATATGAATCGTTCAACATACTGTCCAATCCGTTTAACTGATTTTCCAGGTCCTTTGCTGTCTCTTACAGAATTACAATGTCATCGGCAAAACGCAAAGTTTCAATTTCTCCAACCTGAACTTTAATTCCTTCCCCAAATTTCTCCTTGCTTTCCTTTATAG
Source organism: Locusta migratoria (assembly GCA_026315105.1). Lineage (NCBI taxonomy): Eukaryota > Metazoa > Arthropoda > Insecta > Orthoptera > Acrididae > Locusta > Locusta migratoria. The sequence goes on along the minus strand of CM048750.1, from coordinate 3,473,185 downwards.
CTTGCTCAATGTACAATTTGAATAACATTGGAGAAAGGCTACAACCATGGCTTTCCCCCTTCATAACCTCTGCATCCCTTTCATGCCCTACAACTGTGATAACTGTTGTCTGGTTTTTGTACAAGTTGTAAATAACCCTCCGCAGGACCGGCGCAAGCCCAAGTGCCGCCCCGTGCGAGCTGCTAAATTGCCGCCCCCCCCCCCTCGTAGGTCATTTTTGTTCTTTTTTTTTTACAAAACTTTTGTGAAATTTTATTTAAACACATCTACAAATCTGCAGGAAAAGTCAGCAATCAATCGCAATTTTTGTTTTTAATTTTCAAATCTACCTAGGTTTCGGCCACTGAGTGGCCAGTTTCAAAGCTTTTAATGTGTGCTTACATCTAAACCGTCATGTTGCCAGTTACGTTCAGCACGACGGTATAGGTGTAAACATAACGCATTGAGAATAGCTACTCTGTGCCAGAAATCTATGAAGATATGGAAAATAAAAACAGTTGAAACTGCTAAGAAGTGGGGGCGGAAGACAATGGAGAGAGGAAGAATAAGGAGAAGGAGTAACATAATAATGCAATAAATACATACTCGGGCATCGACGGGTACTGATGCTAGTCGAAATATATTAACTTACTGCACTGCGGTTATTCATTTTAAAGAACTGACACTTGCCATCTGTCGTAATTTGCATGTGACAGTTCTGTCGTCTCTGATTATGGAATAAGGGGTAACAAATTAGTCATCGCCGTATCACGTCACTTTTCTAGGTTTTATTTTCATTCTACCTATTGGGGTGACGCGTGCTTATTTGCCGAGTTGCCAATGTTTTAAGTAACAGATCATAAGAAAAATAAATTTCCCTATTCTGCTTTCTTGGTGGAGAAAAATTCTAACTTTTGAATAACGTGCATGCGCAATACTAATTGTAGGTTATATGAAAAGCACGTACCTATTACATCCCAAGTTGCAAGAAATTTGGACGCACCAATTCTTCTGTTCTTGTGAAACGCAACGAAAGTGCTTCTGACCAATGTTGACTCTCTCGGCCAACTATCAAAACGATTTCTGTAGTTTTCGTTTTAGAGAACGCAACAATACCTATTGTCTGGAAAGGCGAAGTGGTGCCAAGTACTAGGTCACGTGACGAGGTACAGCGAGGCTACGGTTAAACTAGCCCCCAAGAAGATGAAGCGAGAAGCTCACAATAAGTATGTGACCGATGATATGGATAAATGTATTATCAGGCAGTAATTTTTATAGCATTACGAACAATAGAAAGAAATAAACTTTGCAAAAACTGCACAACTTTTGTCAAACAGAAATGAGCTTCAAAGCTAGCAATGTTCTGTCTATGGTTTTCGTTTTACAAGGTATCAAAATTAACGTTTCGTTTCGCTTGGACGAGAAGGCATTGTTGCTTAAAGACCATTTTTTCTCAGGTTTTCATCAGAATCAAAGCGACCAGTAGTTTACTTAGACGAAACATGGTTTCACACGCATTATACAGTAAATAAATGTTGGCAAAGTGATAGTGTGTGAGCAGTATTGTCACACAAAAGTGCTGATCAGAGTTTAATTGTGTTTATGCAGGCGGATACAGGTGTTTCAGGGCTCAAAAACCAAAACGTCCGACTATCACTCAGAAACGGATAGCAAACATTTTCAAAAATACGTCGAAACCCAACTTATGCCAGGCTTATTATCAATGTCTTTATCCCTTATAATTACTCACAGCGTATTTACACATTCGGAACACTTATAGCTTTTTTGTCCATAGCGCGGGAAGAATAAAATACTCAACTGCCATTGAAGGGCTTAGCAAAATTAATTCAGGCGTAACATGTAACCGCAGTATCGAACATTGCATTCGAATTTCCAAATTACATTCAGTCTCCTGCAAAATTAGTTGTGAGTAAACGCACGGCGCGTAACACGCTGGCAGCGCTCCACTCATAAGAATGCTGGCCTGTGGCGTGTACGTCAGACTGCTTCCCTTCTGGCGTAAACACGACGGTGCTGCCACAGTTACAAGGAAGAAATCAGTCCTTCTCCCCCCTCCCCCCCCCATTGTTCAACAGGGGCGGCCAGCATGTAGTCGAGACGCCATGTCACAGTTCCCTAAGCCACTCCCTCCGAAGTTTGGTTTCGAATCCCCTCTTGAGAATGAATGTTGAGTTTGTACTAACAGAAAAAAGGTGGGGGGGGGGGCAGATTTGCCGCCCCCCGGAAAGTGCCGCCCCGTGCGGCAGCACGTTTCGCACGTGCCTCGCGCCGGCCCTGACCCTCCGTTCCCTATATTTTACTACTGTTGATTTCAGGATTTGAAAGAGTGTCTTCCAATCAACATTGTCAAAAGCTTTCTCCAAATCTACAAAAGCTAGAATCTACTACGATAAGCCGTAAAGTAAGATTGCCTCCCGTTTAAAAATATTCAAATGTTTGTATAGCTTATGGGACTTAACTATGGGGTCATCAGTCCCTAAACTTACAATCACTTATAAACTAGCTAACGCTAAGGACGGCACAAATATGCAGGCCCGAGGAGGGATTCTAACCCCCGACCGTAGTGGCCGTGCAGACCATGACTGACGCGCCGCAGTCCCCTCGGCCACCGCGGCCGGCTTGTCTCCCGTGTTCTTACATTTCTCCAGAAACTAAACCTTCCCCGAGGTCGGCTTCTACGAGCTGTTCCATCCTTCTGTAAATCATTCATTTTGCAACCATGACTTATTAAACTAATGGTTCTTCAATTTTCACATCTGTCTGTGCCTGTTCTCTTTGGAAAGGGGATTATTACATTGTTCTTAAAGTCCGAGGGTATTTCCCCTGTTTCATACATCTTACGCACTAGGTGAAATAGTTTTTTCGTGGTTGGCTCTCCCAAAGACTTCTGTAGTTCTGAGGGAATGCCATCTATTCCAGGAGCCTTGTTTCGGCTTAAGTCTTTTAAGTGCTCTGTCATATTCTTCTTTCCTATTTCATCTTCATCTACTTCATGTCCCCTTCCTACAATATTGCCTGTAAGTTCATTGCCTTTGTAGAGCATCTCTATATGCTCTTTCCACCTTTCAACTTTCCCTTCGTTGCTAAGAAATGGCTTTCCATCTGAGTTCTTCATATCCATACAGCTGTTTTTCTTGTCTCCAAATGTCTCTTTTATTCTCCTGTAGGCGGTATCAATTTTTCCCCTATTTAAATATTCTTCTACTGACTTTGATTTGAGTCCAGCCACTCCTCCTTAGCTATTTTGCACTTCCTGTCAGTCTCATATATGTTCTATCGAAGTGTCGAATTTTGCGTGCCATACGTGACCGCGCATTGTCCTGTTGAAATGTGCCTGCCGCCGTAAATTCCAGTCGAACACCCCTCCAACCACCCAAATATCTATGTTGTTGGCTCATGTTGTACTCCCGTACCTTAGCAAATATTGGAGTTGCATTGCTGAAAATCTCTTCAACATCCATCAGATTGCATTAGGCTTTAGTCTCCATATTGCCTGTCAAAAGATTCTGAAATACACTACCGCTGTTCCACCACACCATTTTTTCCAATGAGAGGAAGCAGCAACCGAAAACTCCATCATAAAGAGCCACTTTCGTTCAATGCTCAGCCAGGTGGTGAAGTGCTGAAGTGCTTAGTACACTGGACATGCATTCGTAAGGACAATGGTTCAAATTCACCTCCGGTAGTCCAGATGTAGCTCTTCCCTTATGTTAAATCACTCCTAGAAAATGCCTTCCTCTAGAAGGGCACGTCCGATTTCCTATCCCATCCTTTTCCAAACAATTCAAGCATTGGCTCTTTCTCTAATGATCACTCTGTGGGACATTAAATTCTTTCTTCTTTCTCTCCTTCTTACCTTCCTTTTACGAAGGCCTGTATTTTCAGTAATGTGATTCTTTCACGGAGACCTGTATTATCAGTAATGTGATCCTTGACCAATGTGTTATTTCCAAAATATATTTGGCTATGATATTGCTAGCCATTTTGTTGTTGATTTTTGTATGACCTGCCGTGCATTTCATGTATGCGTGCAGGATTTTGTACTTGTTATATCTTGTTAATTTTTCTATAAGCGTTACGTTCAAATGTATCAGTGATGATTACGACAAGCAAAAGTAAGCCGCAGTGTTGACTTATATATTTCTTTGTTGAACAAAATCAAATGTCATTGTTAAGACAATACGGCTCGCGTACCATCCATGTGTCACAGAGTAAAAAAGAGGATATAGTATTTTCAGTTCTTAAACCACTTTGCGAATCCACTTGGGTAATATGTTTGCATAAAATCATTTTCTTATTATCAAAAGCGTAGTAACTTTAAACTACAAGTATTACGAGAACTCAATTTTTATAAGATGTAAAAGTAAGTAATGAAGTGGATAAACATCCTCTTAGCTTCATGGTTCTGTTGAAAAGTAAGGTTCACAATTTCAGAAGCCTACTTTGAATTGTGTTCCAAATAAAATGCACGCATTTAAATTTGAAAATTCGGTCATTCATAACCTGGCAGCCCTAAATAGGAAACACTAAATTTTCATTATTACAATGTCAATTAAAATACGGTTATACAGTAATCTATAGCCTGCTTTGCCGCTATACATAATGGACTACTATAATTTGTGTCATCATAATAAGTTCTACAGATAAACTAAATTTTAATAAGTTACATATTGGTTCAAGATACGTAGTTTAACATATCGCTCGAGGCGAAAATATTGTAGTTTGAGAGCGCGATCCGAATTACATACGACATGTTAGACGGAAAAGATCGCGCAGAGGTCAGTGTACTTTACAGAGGCGACAAAAGGAAATTGAGCGGCTGGAAAGCTGCTGGGAATGCGGGCGCGCACAAGCACACGCGTTGCCCAACTGCACACCCCGGTCCACTCGTCCACTGGGCTGCCGACTGCGCGCCTGTACACACGCCCTGTCGATGTCGAGGGCTGACCTCTGCGCACTACACCGGCGCCGCCCCAAGCAGCAATTAGCGCAAATAATGCTCCCCGCCTCTCTCCCGGAACAGCCCCTCCCCCCGCTCCGCGACCAATCTGTGGGTCACGCCCAAAACGAGCGATGTGTAACTGTCGATCACATCGCAACAACACGTGAAGTCACTCCGCTCGTTACCGTGCAGCTACTGTTTCCAGGTCTGTTATTCATTCCACAAATGGCGCGTTTATGTGTGAACACGGTATACAAAATCCCATCGTTGACTGAAATATAAAATGTTGTTGCTCTGTTCTAAATTTATTATTTTGAATGTCAACTGAATGTTGTCCATCATTTGAGTTCTATTACCTTTTTTGCCAACTATGCAGATAGCTCATTAATATGCAAAAGAATAAATTGTATTTAAATTAACCATCGTCACAAAATAATCAAGTTATCCAAGGGTCGCCACTATTTTTTTATTATTATTTTTAAAAAATATAAAAAATTATTAAAAATATGAAACTGAGAACTTACTGTGCCTAACTGGAAGTAGTGGCGACCAGTAGTCTAATCTCACTTATTTATTTATTTTGTGAAAGTGTGTGTTTCCATACACTGTTGTTGGAGGCACACAAATCCCCTGACCTACCTAACATAGACAAGAGATAATCCCTCCAAAATATATGATAGGTGGTTGAAATAAGGTACATGATGTTAATAAATAGTTACTGTATTTAACAAAAAAATGTGCCAATTTATCAAAACCAAGACGTGCATAAAAAGTGTCATTTCCTTTAAAAGAAATCATACAAAAATAATGACTTGAAATAGCACAAACAAATTATCTAATGATCGGATTACTTTTTACAGAATAAAGGACAAAATCTTAACACCAAAAGATAAGGTACAAGTTCGACTGGCTAGTCATAAATTTGGTGTGTTAACCTATCAAAAATGTAGAAGGTTAAGTTCTGAAACAGACACGCTCGATTAAAAATCGACTATGACGTCCTCGCAAACTCACACCTACGTCCCACCTATCAACAAACATTCAATAATCCTTTTTAATATTTATGCGTTGGCGCTACTTTACCATATACGGTTGAACAGTGTCACCAATGTTGATGGGCCGCTGATGGAAGAGCAGGCTGATGAATGCGGTCGCGAATGGGAAATTATCTACCCGATCGTCGTGGCAATTACAAAAGTATTCGAGCTACGAAACAATACAGCAATTTTCCAACCCAGTGGTGTATGCTCTTATTCAAGAACAGTAAATTATCCTGATTATGAGTGAGCTTGTTTTAAAACAACACCCACTTATTTACAAATATCTCAGTATAACTAGAGTCCACCGACTCGCAAGGTCCGAAAACTTCGGAGTCCTTGCCGCCTCTCCTCACTACTACCAAGAGGTCCTCCACGCTTCTCCCTTTTTCTCTCACCCCACGCTCTCCTCAAGAAAAAAACTTTCTTTGGCTGCCAGACTCCACCCACATGTGACATCAAGCCAATAAGAGAGAGGACCTAATTGTCTCGCCAATCAAATCAATTTGCCATTGTTACCGCTACTAAGCTCCTCCCCCTCGAAAACTTTCCCAGGCCTGAGACTCACGTATGCCACAGATCCCAGAAACATTGTGAAATTTTGTGTTTCATGATAGGCATCTCCAGACGGCTAAATTATTTTATTATCACATGGGAGCCCTCTCCCATCGTAAGAGCCTTCAGCAACCTACGCTTCACCAATGTGCCGCCGGTAAAGTCGTAAAGTTTGGCGCCAGCCAACCGCGAGGGTCCAGGCAGCGTACACAATGCTGCCGGACCCGCTTTCCCTTCGACTCTCCGGAGCGACCGAGCGTTCCTGGACCGCCTTTCTCTCCACAACCCCCGCGGCAGGGGCAACATCTTGTGCCGTATCTTGCTACACAGCTGGCCATGAAAGAAGGGCAGCATTCTCTCCCACGGTTTTCGCTGGTGGTGGCAAGCTCCTAAAAACAGTTACCCAGGTGGCTTATTCCCAATGTACCATAATCATGGAATGATCATTTCTATCATCTGACATTAAGAATTTGGAGACATTAGAATACAAAGAACCCATCATCCAATTAAATCAACAGACTAAATGAAATTGGAAAATATGAATATAAATAGTATTACTACCTCTCAAAGAAAATACACTTATGTTTACAATAATAATAATAATAAAAACCGAACACCTCGAAAAAACACAGATAAACTAAGTTTAATTCTCTCCATAGTAGATGGAATTGTAACGCAGCTGATTAGATTATATAAATGGATGAAACTACCAGCAGCTGTATGCAAATCCTTTATTAAATTTAGTGCGACCGGTTTCGATGCTTCACTACACGATCTTCAGGTTTCTAGCAGAACAAGCCAAATATTACAATAGTAATTCTGTTATTCAACAATTGCGTTATGAAGTTATGTATTAAAAAATTAGGTAAGCAAAAAACAAGTCATAGATAAGGTAAAACTACTGTCCAACAATAAATATTTTATAAGGTCACTATGTAAAAATCTTTTTAGTGTCAATTATATCGTAACATGTGTCTTCCTCTTTTATTTACTTTTTTTTATTTTTTTTTTTGTGTATATATCAATGTATTAAAAACATAAGTGATCATGAAGAAACACCATTGGCAATAAGGAAATGTACAAAGTATCATACAAGTGATACAAATACAATATCTATACTAATAATAAATCTGTACAGAAATAGAGAAGATACTCAAAAACCTTAAGAACAAGATGGTGTAATTGCAGAAATGTGGAAGCATGTAGATGACCAGTCCATACAGATTATCACCCAGGTCATTGAGGACATTTGGAGGACGGAGGTATTTCCAGAGGGATGGACCTCAGCTGTGATCCACACAAGAAACAATTACAGAGGCATCTCCTTGTTACTTATAACCTACAAGATCTTCTCTAAAGCCTTGCAAACTAGAGTCACCAAACACCTGGGTGATTTCCAGGCTGGCTTCCGGGTGAGTAGGTCCTGCACAGAGCAGATTCAAAATCACTACACAATCCTCTCATACAGGAGCCGAGGAGGACATACCTGGGTAGCCATTATGGTAGATTTCGAAAAGGCATACGACTCAATAGATCGACAAACCCTCTCCTCCACCTTGTGGGAACTAGGCCTAGATGAGAAGACTACCAGACTGGTCCAGGCTACCACGAATAGCACCACCTCCAAAGTCAACTTTAGGGGTGAACTCTCAGCGAGCTTTCCCATCCAGACAGGAGTCAGGCAGGGGGATGGCCTCTCGTGCATCCTCTTCAACTGTGTTCTGGAAAAAGTCATCAGAGAATAGACTTCCACATTGTCACCGGAAGCTGGACTGAAGCTTGGCTACAAGAAAGATAACCTCATTGTACCATGTCTAGCCTTTGCTGATGATCTCACCCTATTGTCCAATAGCATGGAGGAGGCTACTCATCAACTACATAGCCTCTACAAAGTTGCAGTAAAAACCGGTTTGAAAATCAACATACAGAAGACAGAGTTCATCACCAATATCAAGCAGGCTTCTTCTACAATCCCACTAGGAAACAATAATATCTGTAAAGTTCCTGCAGTCAAGTATTTGGGAAAATGGATTTCAGCAAGCATGTAATAATATCTATACCTCCAAGTACCTATCCAAGAACTTAAAACTGAAGCACTACAACTCAGTAGTAAGACTCTATGCCTCCGAGTGCCTCTTGATGAATCGAAAGGGCCCACTCAGGAAACTAGAACGTAAAGAGAGGAAGATCCTGAGGAGAATATTAGGACCCATAAGAGAGGAAGACGGTACTTACAAAATAAGGCACAATAACGAACTGTATGAACAACAGGATTTAGGAAGACATAGTCACATGTATGAGGAAAACGCGACTGACCTTCTACGGACACATGACTAGTCTGAATCACTCGAGGCTAACCAAGAAGATCCTCACAGTGACAAGCAGGGGAAAGACGTCCAAAGCCAAGTGGTTCACCTCTGTTAGAGCAGACTTAGAGGAACTGCAGATCCCATTACAGATAACCGAGAACCAAACTCAATACCGTCAGGCCATTCTACATTGCGTCTTCCCACTATCTCTCACAAGCAAGAAGTGTACAGGCACCACCAGACCTAAATGGACGGATGAAAGGAAGCAGGCTCACAGCCAGAAGATGAAGGCGTATTGGGCAAAGAAAAAGCAGAACACCCTAGCTGAGAGTTAAGACGAGCCTCGTGGTCCCTAAGAGGCCGAAACGAACTAATAAATAAATAAAAATTAAAAAAAATTGTAAATGCAGGCCTGTCGCTGTTCACTTCAATCTTCAAAACTACTGGACGAATCTTTATTCGGTTTCCACAGGACACATGGGACAAGTTTGGGTCAACATATAGGCATAATTTTATCAAATCGGATCACGGAAAAATATAATATCGTAATTTTAAGTGTTTTCAGTAACCGTCGTGTCTTTTTGTTCAACTATTAAAAACCTCTTATCTCCAAAACTACTTCAAGAATTTTCATGGTGTTTACACACGTAACTTAAGCATATCGTGCGGTTACATAAAGGCTTCTATAATTAAAATGTGACCAGAGAAAATAAAGATATCATAATTTAATCATTTGCTTAAAAGCCATTATGTATGTCTATTTGTTGAGAATAATCTCCAAAAGTACTACAAGAACTTTCATGAGTTTCCACATGTAAATTGAGTATAGTTTGGAGAGTATCATAGGCTTAATGTCATCAAAATCGGATCAGAGAAAGGAAAGATATCGTAATTTCAAGTTTTATATCTATACTATGCTTATAAGTGTGGTTTAGTACAGCAAATCTCCAAAAGTACTGTACGAACTTACATGGGGTTACATAGGTCAACTGAGAGTACGTTGGGGCAACATATAAGCTTTATTTCATCAAAATCAGACCAGAGAAAGAAAAGATACCGTAATTTGTAGTTTCTGGTGTATGCTATTGTTGATATGCAGTGTAGTATAGCAAAGACCTGATAGTGGATACCAAATAACTAATAGATGGCAATGCAGTGTTGTTTATTGTCATAAATAAGGTGTAATCACAGACATACATTACTAGACTGGCAATCTTGCCACTGTGACTGAAGCCTGATGCCGCCATCTTGCCTCACATCACGTCTAAAAGTCTCCGTACGGTACTACTATGATCTTCTGGCACGGTATGACGTTGTAAGCTTTACTAGTTGATTTGAATATGATTTGAATTTAGCTAACACTTTCGCAATAGTTGACGTTAACGTATAGGCCTACACTGTCGAATGGTGTTATGAAAAGAACGTGTTACGTACTGTCAAATTTTAATTACCATCCTGGAGGCCTCACGTGATTGTATTGTCAATCAGGTCACGTTTGCATTAGTCAATCGCGTGACAACGAAAAAGGTTTTCTCATGAAATTTTCGTTTTACGAAGGCAATTACTTACTGAACGAGGGCTACATACATAAACCTATCAATCATCGAGCAGGATCAGCATTATTTATTTAGTTCATAGTCTGAACGACACACTAAACAATTCACTCTGTGTGGATTTCTAAGAATATTAACATCATGGCAAAGACTTTCTACCGTTTTGTTGATGTTGCCAACATAACCATGTGAGGCCGCCGGGCTGGAAGATAAAATTTTACCGTTACGTACAGTTCAAGCAAAAGTAGTTATCTGAAAAACACTAAGAAGAATAGAGATATGTGTTATCCATGATAAACAGTACATTTATAACGGTCATACTATTAAAAGTGAAGCCGAAGTTGATTGAAACTGGAAACAGATTAATAAAAACAGGAAATTCGACTAAATAGTGTACGAGTGAAAACAGACAGTAGATTTGGTAAGAACTCTCAAAAGAATAAGGATACGTGTTATTCACAATAAACAACACTTTTATAACGACCATAGTACTGAAAGAAAATCCGAAATTGAATGAAATTGGTAACAGATTAATATAACAACAAATTATTGGAACTTATTACTGTATGTGTCAAAGCTAACTCCAGCTGAAAACATTACAGTTATGTACAATACACGAATTTCCCACATATCAAAACTCTAAGGACAGCTTAGTTACATCACTACATCCGTATTTTACGACTGTTTTCAGTACTAATACACACGACTCCTCACACGTTTGTAGTATAAACATATGGCAGCGAGCCTTCACTGACACCAATGATATTGTATAGGGCATTGCCAGTCTAGTAATATATGTCTGAATATGATTTTCCTTACAGCAGCGGTGTAGTGTGTAGATGTAGGCAACGGACGTTGAATCCTTTTGAAAAATCAAGTCACGTACAATGAGGGGAATAACTCTTATTGTTGATCATGAAATAAATAATTAATGTTGTTCCAATCAGTAACTTAATGATCCCCCTAAAGGTAATATTTCGTTGCCAACGTTAACATACTAAACCGCTGCCACTACAAGTATAATGTAACCCAGGTACGACACAAAAAAGTATTTTTTTACTAGCTGTATTCCGCATGGGAAAGAAAAGAAAAAGAAACTCTGTTCCGCGAGCTCCATCTATTGGTTTCTCCCATTCAAATAAAATGTTTGTAAATATATGGGACTTAACTACAGCGGTTATCAGTCCCTAGGCGTACAAATTACTTAAACTAACCTAGGGACAAACACACACAACCATGCCCGAAGGAGGACTCGAACCTCCGACGTCGACCAACAGCGCGCTTCATAGGCAGGCACCTTAAAGCACTCTGCCACTGTATCGCGACCATTTCCTGCATTCCTGGTTCATCAATGCGTAAAAGGCGGATTGTTCTGATTTTACGCTAGGTCTGTAATTACTATGAATTTGTGTTATTGTGTGCATTTGATTATCTAAGTGTTCTGAGTATCAGTTGCGTCTCGTTCATTTATTACCTTGGCCAACACCCACACATTTGAAAGACTGAAACTTGATCTGCGAATAGCGATCGCGAAGTACCATCGGTAGTAATCTCATAACTTACCGATTTTAAAACCTACAGATATTATATACTATTTAACCGACTGACATGAATGTAGGCGCAAGGGTACTAAATACCTTGTTCCAACGAGTAAGTCGAACTTTGTTTAAATAAAAGTGTCAAACCTTGACTTTAATTGACATGAACACATTCCATAATTGCGAGACAAACTGAAGCGTGTGGCGAAAAATATAATGACTTCTCGAATAACTGCAAACAACAGTACAATGATTTCAATATAAAGGTATCTGTAAATAAAATGATGCCAATTCGCGATTTCTAATTACTAATTGTATTTGGAAGTGTTGTAAGAGCTGGGAAGGACGCAAAACCATGCCACTTCTGCTCTAAATATTGTCCCCGTGCGATGACGTATACATTTACAATAAAACGAAGTAGGAACTGACCGGTGCAACTAAAGTGTACACTGTGCCTTGAAGTGAAGTTAACACCAATTCCAAAGTGAACAGCCGCTAAAGATAGATGCTTTGAAAAAGTGAACAATTAAATTTCTATGTTTACTGACACTGTACATAACGTGTTGCGCGGTAATCTGATTAAAGCAAAATTATGAGATAAAAACATTTCTTCGTGCAACTTTACGTGATAAACTGTAACGAAAATCACTGAACCAACTCACCTAATGTACGCTGTGTGATGAAGCAAATAAAAATAAAGAAAGAGGGAACTAGAATTGTACTTAGCGAGGATGCTCGGAGTCTACTGACTTAAGTAACCCTTGGTGTGAAGTGCTGGTGTAAATGGACGTGTATTCGTGTGGCTTACAATAGGTAGCCCATGTGTTAGTCAGGGTGTGAACTACCTCTGTGCTAAATTTCACTCATATCCGTCCAGCCATTTTATCGTGTAGGCGTAAGAAACGAATTAACTAAGTGTAAAGCACCCTCCACCATGCACCATACCAAATTAATAACCTTCGCGCGATGCAAGCAATGAGTTGAGAAAGCTTTTTCAGAATCAGATGTGCGGTATGGGCAAGCATAAAATACGAAAAAAAAAATCCTTTTGCAGGTGGTTTTCACCACCGAGCGAGGTGGCGCACTGGTAGTACACCGGACTCGCATTCGTAAGGATGGTGGTTCAAATCCACCTCCGGCCTTCCAGATGTAGGTTTCCCGTGATTTCCCTAAATCACTCCAGGCAAATGCTGGGATGGTTCCTTTGAAAGGGCACGGCCGATTTCCTTCCGCATCCTTACCCAAACACTCCGAGTGTAAGCTCCGTCTCTTAATGACCACGCTGTCGACGGGACGTTAAACTCCAAGCTTCCTTCCTTCCTGGTTTTCACCCCAATGATTCGGTACGCTTGGTATACATCAAAGCTCACAGCCAGAAAACCGTCATTTAAAAATCTGAATAAACTTTGCTTTCCACTAAAGCATTTGCTTTTTTAATTCTTACTTTAAATGTCTGATAAAAAATTCACATGGTGTCAACAATATTTGTGTTTTAAATGTTTATTTGGTGATTAACACCCTGAAAAATGTAACGTAACTTCCAGAGAGTATTGCTAGAATTTTCAGAAATTTTGTTTCATTGGAAACTTCGCCGATATCTGAAAATTAATTGTTTATTCACATTAATTAAATGAAATGATTCTAGGTAATCTGAATGTATTAATACTGTACTGATAAACTGAATTGTTCAATCATATTTAAAAATTTCAACAGGATCGGAATGAAACTGTAGAATCTGACGAAGTCCATATGTAAAGTATCCTCCGTCATGCACCATGCAAAATTTTATGTGACTGACCCTCCTCTTGTATTGAAGATCAAGTGTCCAAAACGCCATGAAGGTTTTAAGATGAATAAAGTGTCCTTATTCGCATGATGCCACAGGTTTTCAACCATATAATTGTTTATGACGTCATATCTCCTGAACTATTTGTCGTACAGTCAATTAATGGTGCCTATGACCACCGGGAAAGTGCAAGGAAAATGTTGACAAAGTTTCATCACAATCGATTGAAAGGTACGGCTGCGCATAAAATATGAACACACAAACATTCATTTTTATGTTTTAGATATGCGGTCAATTCAAACACAATCATTGTTTACCAGTGAAGCTACTTTTATTTCTTCACCCTGAACTTTAATGCCTATTCCAAATTTTTTCCTTGCTTTCCTTCACCGCCTGCTCGATGTATAAATTAAGTAACATCGGAGAAAGGCAACAACCCTTTCTTACTCCTTTCCCATCTAATGCTTCCCTTTCATGCCCTTCGAGTCTAATAACTGCGGTCTGGTTTTTATACAAGTTGTAAATAACTCTTCTCTCCCTGTATTTTACCCCAACTGACTTCAAAATTTGAAAGAGTGTATTCCAGTCAACATTGTCAAAAGCTTTCTCCAGGTCTACAAAAACTAAAAATGTAGGTTTGCCTTTCCTTAATCTATGTTCTAAGATAAGTCGTAGAGTGAGTATTGCCTCCAGGGTTCCTACGTTCCTCCTGAATCCAAACTGTTCCCCGAGGTCCACTTCTACCAGCTTTTCCATTCTCCTATATGTATATAATATTAGGCAAATAAAACTTCCTGTAAAATTTTGTATGTCGTTCTTTGTACGTTTGTAGAGGCATCTGAAGATGGCAGCTAGACTACTGAAACTAGTTATGCAGTAATAACAAATTATTTAAAAAAATATATCTTTAGCGTAATTTTCATTATCAAAGCAAATCGCGCCCTGGAGAAAATCAAACTAAATAATTAAAATAGATTTAAATGATAGCTATGCTCCTCTTAGGAAAACAATTATCTACAAGATTTCATTATTTTAAAAATTATATATATATATATATATAGAGGAAGGCAACGGCATACCACCTCCAAACAGGACCATGCCTAGTAACGCACTGTGGTGTTCAAACCAATCTTCGGATTGTTGACTGATTTACCTATATATATATATATATATATATATATATATATATATATAGGTAATAGTGAAGGCAGCAGAGGACAAAATAGGTAGAAAGGCAAGACCTACAAAAAATCCTTGGATATCACAGGAAATACTAGATTTAATTGATGAAAGGAGAAAATATAAAAATTCACTAAATGAAACAGGCAAAATGGACTACAGACGACTAAGAAATGAGATTGACAGGAAGTGCAAAATGGCTAAGCAGGAGTGGCTAGAAGCCAAATGCAAATTTGTAGAAGAATGTATAAAAAGGGGAAAAGTAGATACCGCCTACAGGAAAATAAGAGAGACATTTGGGGACAAGAAAAGCAACTCTACGAATATCAAGAACTCAGATGGGAAACCAGTTCTCAGCAAAGAAGGGAAAGCTGAAAGGTAGAAAGAATATATAGAACAGCTCTACAAAGGAAATGATGTTAGAGACGATGTTGTAGCAAGGGAAGAGGAAGTAGATCAAGATAAAATAGGAGATGATATACTGAGAGGTGAATTTCACAGAGCCTTGAAAGACCTAGGTTGGAACAATGCCCCAGGAGTAGAAGACATACCCTCAGAGCTACTAAAGTCTCTGGGAGAGCCAGCCATGACAAGTCTATTTGAACTGGTGTGTAGGATTTATGAGACAGGCGAAATACCCTCAGACTTTAAGAAAAATGTAATAATCCCCATTCCAAAGAAATCAGGCGCAGACAGTTGTGAAAATTACAGAACCATCAGTTTAATAAGTCATGGTTGCAAAATTTTAACACGAATTATCTACTGGAGAATGGAACAGCTGGTAGAAGCTGACCTCGGGGACGATTAGTTTGGATTCAGGAGGAACGTAGGAACCCGGGAGGCAATACTCACTTTACGTCTTATCTTAGAAGATAGAATACGTAAAGGCAAACCTACATTTTTTAGCTTTTGTAGATTTGGAGAAAGCATTTGACAATGTTGACTGGAATACACTCTTTCAAATTCTCAAGTCAGCAGGTGTAAGATATTGGGAAAGGAGAGTTATTTACAACTTGTACAAAAGCCAGACCGCAGTTATTAAACACGAAGAGCATGAAAGGGAAGCATCAGTTGGGAACGGAGTAAGACAGGGTTGTAGCCTTTCTCCGATGTTATTCAATTTGTACATCAAGCAGGTGGTGAAGAAAAGCAAGGAAAAATTTGAAATAGGGATTAAAGTACAGGGGGAAGAAATAAAAACATTGCGTTTTGCTGATGACATTGTAATTCTGTCAGAGACAGCAAAGGACCTGGAAGAGCAGTTGAATGGAATGGACAGTGTGTTGAAGAGAGCGTATAAAATGAACTTTAACAAGAGCAAAACAAAAATAATGGAATGCGGTCTTAGAAAATCAGGCGATTCTGAAGGAATTAGATTAGGTAACGAAACAATGAAGTAGGTAGATGAGTTTTGTTACTTGGGTAGTAAAATAACATGTGATGGTCGCAGTACAGAGGATATAGAATACAGAATGGCAATGGGAAGAAAATCATTTTTGAAAAAGAGAAATTTGCTAACTTCGAATATTAATTTAAGTGTAAGGAAGTCTTTTCTGAAGACATTTGTGTGGAGTGTTGCCTTGTACGGGAGTGAAACATGGACGATAAGCAGTGCGGACAGGAAGATAATAGAGGTGTTACAGAAGAATGGTGAAGATTAGATGAACAGAATTGATGAGAAAAGGAATTTTTGGCATACCCTAGCTAAAAGAAGGGATCGCTTCGTAGGACACATTCTTAGACATCGGGGAATCGTAAATTTAGCATTGGAGGGAAGTGTGTGGGGTAAAAATCGCAGAGGGAGACCAAGAGACGCGTATAGTAAGCAGATTCAAGTGGATGTGGGTTGCCGTTCTTATGAGGAGATGAAAAGGCTTGCTCAGGATGGAGTAGGATGTAGAGCTGCATCAAACCAGTCTCCGGACTGAAGACTATAACAATATATATATATATATATATATATATATATATATATATATATATATATATATATATTAAACATATGGAAAAATAGGTTCATATCGCACATCTAAAGCCGTTCTTTTCTTTTATCAGATAAAAATTCAACAATTATTCTTTCTTCTAATTTAATTTTACAGTTCGTTGCTATTAAATCAGTTATTTGTGGGCACTACCACGCGCACGAGGTTGACACTGCCTACACAGCTATGCAGTTATTGCACTTGGCGGAGGTATCTGTGATATTATGCAACATGCGTGTAAGGACAATCTAATATATAAAAATTATTACTTGTTTGTTTGTCTTTTTGTTCGTATTTTATGCACAGCCATCCCGTACATCCGATTCCGATAAAACTTTGTCAACTCATTCCTTGCACTCGCGCGAAGGTTAAGGCTGAGGGTGCTTTACAATTAGTTAATTCGTCTCATACACCTTCATACTGACGAATAAAATTTGGAACAGAGGTAGCTTATACCTGCGCTGCCTGTCGTCAAACACCGCGTGGTGCGTGGCGGAGGGTATCTTACAATGGGTGAATACGTGTGTTTTTCTTCATGCTGAACCAGCGGGACGGATTTGAATGAAATGTGGAATCAAGTTAGCTTATGCCCCGAATTAATACATGGGATAACTTTCGCAAGCCTTCAAAGGTGCATGGCGGATGGTACGTTGCAAAAAACATCCAAATTGTTTGATTGGTCACCGTGAAAGTCAGCACGTGATAATTTTTGTAATCTTCAAACCAGTGAATTTTGTATGGCAGTGGGTACCTTGCGACTTTGTCCAGTGACTATGAAAGTTGGCGCTTATATGTATGTTTTTATATATAGGAGGGAGTGTTGTAGGTGGAGGAGGAAACGGACAGAGAGATGGGAGAGGAGGAGAATGAGAGAGGGAAAACAGATAGGGGGAGGAGGAAATGGACAGAAAAAGGGACAGGAGGAGACGAGAGGAGCAACTGAACAGAGAGTATGGAAAAGAGAAGATGGACTAATGGAAGATTAGAAACCTCACGTACTAGTTGTTCGTTTGTTCGTATTGTGTGCGCTGTCGTATCGTTCACCTGATTGCGATAAGACTTCGTCAGCTTACTTCTTGCTCTTACGGAAAGGACGTAGTGCAGTTAACTGTCAGTAGGCAGCGCGCGTGTCGACCCGGCAAATGTGTTTGAAGGGCCATTGAATTACAGGGATGCCGGCCGCGGTGGCCGAGGGGACTGAGGCGCTTCAGTCTCGATCTGCACGGCCACTACGGTCGGGGCTTCGAATCCCCCCTCGGGCATGGATATTTGTGTCGTCCTAGTTTTTAAGTAGTTCATAAGTAGTTTGTAAGTTTAGGGACTGATGACCCCGTAGTTAAGTCCCATAAGCTGTATAATCATTTGAACATTTTTTGAATTACACGGATGTTTGAATGCACACATCAGTGGTTCATTGTGTCCTACTCATTTCGATACAAAAATTGTGAGTTACATCGAATTGTAATTTTCCAGTGCAAATTCATTCGAAATTAAACAAGCTAACACTTTCAAATTGTAAGCGTTACTTGCACAGTTACTTCTTCTGGAGCAGCAACGTGCCGGGTGCCAGATAGGTTAAGACAGATTACCCCTACCCCAATCTGCGGGCTGCTCGCAAAGGCAAGATGTCCACTACTTACCTGTTCGTACAAGTTTCCGACTTTCTGCTAGTCGTCGTCAAATATTACTAAACACGACATTTCCACAGGGCATCTGACAGTCATCTTTAAGTGACCCTTGGAAGGCTCAGGAGCACGTCCTACTCACCGCAATATATGACAACAGATGGGACACAGTGTGTAGCAGTTCGTCTTGACCTGTACTAGAAATCGTAGGATAAAGTTCACTACCATAGACTCTCAGTTCACGTTAATTTTGTATTGTCCATAGTGTTCAGTGGTACAAATCTCTGAACTCCTACAATCTCTGTTCCGCTGTAACAATCGGGAGAAAATATTTTCTTTTTTTATTCCCAAGGTCGAATACACCGTTGCCCTTGCTGAGTGGAGTAAATTTTACTTAAGGTGTTGCTCGACTTAGGTGGTAAAGTTTTCAGCCCTGTGTCGCCATCCCGATAGTCTTTCGTTTCAGCGAACACATAGATATAAATCGCTGCGCCACCCAAATAAAAGTCAACGCATCTGATAAACAAATCTAATAATCAGAAGAAACCAGTTCAGTGGGCCTTTTTTGGTCGCAGCGTGTGTCCAGAAAAATTGTGACTAATCATTCGAACATAGTTCATTTAGTCGTTATCTTCAAAGAGTAATATATACTAATAAAGTTGAAAAATTCTGAAATCCGACACACTTTATTGTTGCTGCGGTCGACCAGTAAATACTGCTCGATCGCAGTAACAAATAATAATAAACTTTTAATAGACAAGAAATATTACTTTTACAAATTACGCTCGCTAATGATACTTCCACGTAGCATTAGCGATCGTAGGTCAACTATTTGTAAACTACTACAATAAGTTACACTGCAAGTTTACTTTAAATTCGACCACAGGGATCGATTTATTTAAAAGAAAAGTCTTACATTTTTCAATACAAATCCTGGCCAGACTCTAAATTTGCAAATACCTATCCTCACTGGTTATGCTATCTTTTTACAACAAAAACAGAAAATAACCTACAGTGCCACCACCACTTTCCGGACACCTCTCATAATTAAAATTACAAAATAAAGGCGAGGGCCGTTTTTCAGGTGTGGGCGAAATTAATCATTCAAAAGGTCTGGTTTCCCACAACCCATAGAGTCTGCCTGTTGATCTTTAATAACAGCCTAGGAAAGAAAATGAATGTAATCGTCAATAGGTAAGGTTTTACTTTAGTTACTACCCAAATGGAGTACCGTAATTACTTCGAATAGAATTATCACTGTTATTTTGTTCTGTAGACCTTATGCGGCATCTAATAAACAAAAACAACCTTTCACTTTAATAAGAAAAGCTTTGTATTGGTTATGAAAGTAGCTTTACATTTAATTGCCCTTCTTGCTCTTAGCCGGTGAATCATACTATTTCCACGCATTATTTTTTTCAAATATGGACCATAAGCAGTATAGATCCAACTTATCAATAATAAATATGAGTGGAACTCCGTCACACTCACGATACTTCGGACAACACGCAGCCTCCGACAGTATCTACCATCCACACTAACTCCCAACTACAAAAATCAGACTATCTGCTATGTCCAAAAATTTTAATAAAATCAACTTACCACTGTTTTATACAGGGTAACTATTAAATTCCATTACGAATAGATCGTAATTATACACCTGGCTAAGAGAAGTTATTCTGTGGACCATCAAACTGATAACAAAAGAAATTCAACCATATGCATGAAATATAACTTTCATGACCAGATACTTCCTTGATTTACGAGTAAATTCTCGTAAAAATACGACGAAGGATATGTTCTATTACTGATTAATTAATTACTCGTGGGATAAAACCACATAAGATACCGCATAAATTACTAACTGGCGCATTCCAGCATGCAACAAGAATTCGATAAGCATTAAATTACGGCACTTTACCCTTGATATATCATCTTAAAGTGGCTGCCTATTCCGTTAATTCGCCGTTCGGCTCTCCAGAATGCACCAATTCATCATGTAAATCACATTTAGATGGCTGATTTACTTTTTCTTTATAATAATCGACATTACTTTTTGGTAGCAAAACCTTGACCTACCGACACCTTCATTTTTTTTTCCTTTACATAGAGTTTCTTTTTTTTTGTAACACGCTTCTATGCTCCGCGGGCGACCCGTTTATTCTTTGCTTCCACGCTGTTAGTATGCCCAGGGAAGCGTACGCCATCTTATTGTGGTTAAATCCCGCTGCTCCAGTGCGTTCACGTGAAAACATGCAACAATAAAAATTACTAGGTATAAATATACCATTCACATAAACAAAACAATTTCGTCAACCTAAGTTGTATGCAATATACTCTCGTTTTGCTATCGTCCAGAAGTCATGATGCACTCCAAAAAATTTCTGTACTGCTACAAGTGCCTGGAGATACTGTAGCTCCCTCGATGGTGGGACTGAGGAACACACCTGTCCTCTGTATAACCGTTCGGTGTTCTGCGTTTGAGTTCCGCAGAGGCGTTCATGGTCAGGACTGTATAACCCATATCAAAATGACTTCTAGTTTCTCTATTCTGTTGCTATTCCCGCTTCTTCTCCGACTTGTGATCCGAGGGCTACCTATCGAAGTCATAGCTGTTAAATAATTACGTTAGCAATCTCAGACAATTGCTTGTATCCTTCTGAAGCGAGCATGCCTATGTATTCATTTATTACATGTTGTAGCCTATTACTGTATATTACTTAGTCAACATGAAAATTATTTCTTTTTTTAGCGTTGGTATAGGTAATAATCTACTCAACTCTCGGAGGTATGGTGGTTAACGATGTTACCTCGGAACCAGCGCCAGTTCAAAGTAAATTTTGAAATGCTGTATGTCCACAATTAAAAATTTTGTCGGGCCTAAAACTATTAACGAGCAAAGTTTTATACAAATTAGTAATTGGAATCAGAGATGTTATTAATGGTACCCAATGCAAGAAGTCCTGGTGTATTGTAAGGAATGTTCTATTCTCTGTTTAAAGAGGACGTCACCAATCTGTGGACTTGTTACATTTTACATCAGCCATAGGAAAGTTTGGTATTTTAAACCGAATTTGCGTAGGAAAACTTTAAGAATATATTTTGTACCTTTCACTATCAGCAGGGAACGAATTAAGACAGGGTTGTAGCCTTTCCCTGATGTTATTTAATTTTTACATCGACTATGCGGTGAAGGAAAGCAAGGAAATATTTGGAATAGGGATTAAAGTTCAGGGTGAAGAAATAAATACATTGCGTTTTGCTGATGCCATTGTAATTCTGTCAGAGACAGCAAAGGACATGGAAGAGCAGTTTAACGGAATGGACAGTGTACTGTAAGGTGCATATACTGAACAGAAACGCTGGGAAAAGAAATTTTTGACATACGTTGACTAAAAGAAGGGATCGCTTGGTAGGACACATTCATAGACATCGAGGAATCGTAAATTTAGCATTGGAGGGAAGTGTGAGGGTTGAAAATCGCAGAGGGAGACCAAGAGATGCATATAGTAAACAAAATGCATGTGGGTTGCCGTTCTAATGAGGAGATGAAAGGCTTGCTGAGGATTACGGTGGAGAGCTGCATCAAACCATTCTTCGGATTGAAGACCATAACAACAACACTATGAGAAGTCGTAAATAAAACAATCAAAATTAATGTTTTTGCTTGTAACATACCAATATTGGAGTCCAAAATGTCGACTAGGAAAACTTAGATATAGTTACATAACACAATCATCAGACCAGTTGCAGTTGTGGTTTCTGGGGCAGAAACATGGAGCCTAAGGAAAATATAACACCTTTTACAAGTGTTTGAGAATAAAGTTTATAAAAGTATCTTTGGTCCATATTACGCCAATGAATTACAGTGCTGGAAGAGAAGACACAACACAGAAATCCACGAGCTAACGCAACAACCATAATATAATAAATGCAAGAAGATTGAACTGGGATGGACATCTCTTGAGAATCGAGGAAGACCAAATGGTGTTAAACATATGCAGGGAGAGGCCATATGCAAAAGACCAAGGGGGTGACCCAAGAGTACTTGGTGCAATGAAATTGATTGCATATGCGAAAGTTTGGGAATAAATAACTGGCAAAACAAGAGCTTCTGTAGGAATAATGTGAGATCAGCACGGGAGCTTCACGACCGTTTGAAGCCAACGACACGACGAAATCTGTTAACATATTGTTCTTGTGAAAAAAATCGTATTTATTCTGTGGGCACACATTCAAAATTTAAAATCAGATAATTCATTTTCTAATAGTCTTGCAGGAGAACAACCAAAGTTGTAATTAAACTACCGATTGGTTTTAGAAAACAAAACGCTTTTCAATCCGCAATCACTATCTTCATCCTCGAATTGTCCTTACACATTGTTTACCAAATCATATCTGTCAAACTTTTGAACATGAATATTCAAACTTTCCTCTTCACTTGAGTTGCCAGTAAACTGCTGCTGCTCAGAGTGTGAAAAATTCCTATTTGTTCTGTGAGCACTCTTTCAAAACTGCAAATTAGATAGCTCATTTCCTGACAGCCCTGCAGGAGGGCAACCAAAGTTGTAAATAGACTATCGATTTTTGGTTTTCAGAAGGAAAGTACTTTCCAATTGGCGATCACTATCTCCATTTTCAAATTGCTCTTACGCACAGTTTACCATGACATATATATATATCAAGGTGTTGAACATAAAATTGCGAACTTTCATCCTCACTGGAGTTGTCCCTAAAGTGCTGTCTCAGAGTATTGACTAAGTGATTTTATTCTGATTTTGCGGGGTGCATCAGGAAGTGCAGCTTCGTAGCACAGTTGTAAGAGTGCCAGACTACAAAGCCGAAGATTCAGGTTCGATACAGACTAGGTCCTAAGATTTTTATCAGTTACTTTCCATTTTATTCCCCTCTGGCAGTTTTGCTGATGTGAAAAATACCGAGTAGCACCGTGGTTCGGAACCCACGTTAAACTGTAGGTCCCCCTATAACCGGCTGGGTAAGTCAGTTCGAATGTCGGATGAAGGCAACGGCATACCACCTCCAAACAGGACCATGCCTAGTAAAGCACTGTGGTGTTCAAACCAATCTTCGGATTGTTGACTGCTTTACCTTACCTTACCAGACAGAGAAAATAACTTTCGCTATGTCATACAACAGCACTGCAACCTGAAAAACAATTGTTCTTATGCTTTTGGGAGAGAACTCTAATGACTACAATCGACGTGTGAGAGTACCAGAAAAACAGGCCTGAGTGATCTTAGAATCGATATTTAAACAACTTCCTGTAGTCCAATTTTAATGTTTTAACCACCATTGTTTTCAGAAAAGTCTAAACCTTAATTTACAACAACAACAAAAGACGATTTTTAAGAGGATTGACGAGCAAGTTACCTTAGAAAAGGTTTGATTATTTGCAATTATTGTTTTTCTTTAATTTTTAAATTTAAAGTATTAATCTATTTATTTGTTGAGGGATACACTCTTAAATTAATAACGTATAATTAATCATGTCTATTCAGTGAGATTTTGCTTAGTGAGCATAATTATCTTCTAAGTACTCGTATTATCTGAAATGTAATACACTCAGTATGCAAAATGCATTATCATATCGGTAACCTGTAAAACTAGGGTGGTTCCATTCTGAAAAAAGAAAAACATCCTGAAACTTTCATTCTACAATATACTATCTACAATAATACTGTACATTCTTTTTTACAGGGAACTTGCACAAAGAAAGGACATTTAATTTCGTAACTTTTCAGATCGCACATTGATGTGTTATGGTGCTCCATTCCACTTTTCATTATCAGTAGTAATATCGACAGGAGGAATCAACTGGTAAATCGTAATATGGTTGGAGGGTCAAGTGTCAATGGAAGTGTGGTTTGGCACAACATTTATATGAGGAAATGCATACTGTAAACCATCAGCTGTTTATTATTCTTCAATCTTCTACCGATTTCGGTTATAAACCAGCTTCACGGAAGAGAACTACACAGATTGATCAAACAGGTACATTATATGCCTCCTTATGCATACTGGCATGCATGTCATACAGTAAAAATAGATACGACGTCACTAGGCGTCAAGTCCGTGAAGATTATAACCGAAACCGGTTGAAGATTGAAAAATAATAAACAGCTGATGGTTTACAGTATGCATTTCCTCAAATATCTTACAGCTGTTGAATCACATCTCAATAAAAGTTTGAACAACATTTATAATTGGAATGGGGTCACGTTATTCTTTTAAAAAAGTAATTACTTCCTTTTCACTTTCAGTTTCTTTTCCGTGTCTACATCTACATCTACATCTACATGGGATACTCTGCAAATCACATTTAAGTGCCTGGCAGAGGGTTCATCGAACCACAATTATACTATTTATCTCCCATTCCATTCTCGAATAGCGCGGGGGAAGAAAGAACACCTGAATCTCTCTGTTCGAGCCCAGATTTCTCGTATTTTATTTTGATGATCATTTCTACCTATGTAAGTGGGAGTCAACAATATATTTTCGCATTCGGAGGAGAATGTTGGCGATTGGAGTTTCGCAAGTAACCCACGCCTCAGCGATAAGCGCCGTTGTTGTAATGATTCCCATCCCAGATCCTGTATCATTTCCGTAACGCTGTCTCCCCTGTATCGTGACAATACGAAACGAGCTGCCCTTCTTTGGACTCTTTCGATGTCCTCCGTCAAACCCACCTGATAAGGATCCCACACTGGGCTGCAATACTCCAAAAATGGACGGACAAGCGCAGTGTATGCAGTTTCTTTAGTAGTTCTGTTGCATCTTTTAAGGGTTCTGCCAATAAAACGCAGTCTCTGGTTCGCCTTTCCCACGATATTATCTACGTGTTCTTTCCAGTTTAAGTCTGAAGTAATAGTGATTCCTAGGTATTTTGTGGAGTTTACGGCCTTCACATTTGATTGATTTATGTTGTAAACAAAGTTTAACGGTTTTCTTTTCGTACTCATGTGGACGACTTCACACTTCTCATTATTTAGAGTCAATTGCCAATTTTTACACCATACTGATATCTTATTCAGATCGTCCTGCAGTTGGTTTTGATCTTCAGATGATTTTACTAGACGGTAAATGACGGCGTCATCTGCAAACAACCTAAGAGAGCTACTTAGATTTTCCCCTAAATCGTTTATGTAAATAAGGAATAGCAGAGGACCAATAACACTACCTTGTGGAACGCCCGATATCACCTCTGTTTTAGTCGATGCCTTACCATCGACTACTACAAACTGTGTCCTCTCTGACAAGAAATCCCCTATCCAATTGCAAATTTGGGGCGATATACCATGACCACGCAATTTGATTAAAAGCCGTTTGTGTCGTTCATTTCATGTATCTTATCCCCCTACTTGTACAGAGAATGACAGATATTTGTGGTGCTTGAAATATTTCGTGCTGACCTGTCACTCGTTTAACAGGCACTTTCCACAGCGGACGCAGTACGTCGCTGGCGTCAGCCTGCTTGGCGCTGACGGCCCCGAGGTGTCACGAGCGTGTCCCTGAAATATGCAGGCGTGTGGAGTGACGCCCAGCAGACGCCGTGGGAGACGGCATTAAAGTTGCACCGAGTGGAACGGCTGCAGCGCCTCCTGCACCGTCCCTGTCAATTACGGAAGACCGTGAGAGCTAATGCTGTTTCGTTCCAAACGCAGACGATATGTACCGCAGTGAGATATGTTTTCTACTAGAAATACGCACTCGTGCTACAGGTTGACAACACACAGATTCCCACACCTCTATCCATGAATATTAAGTGAAATCGTTCCAATCACGACGGAAAACCTAGAGATATGGCGTTACCGAAGCTTTAGAAGGTACAAACTTCACGAATTACTTAATCAATAACTGCCTCCCAAGGTGCAAGAGTCAGTAAAACTTGCTGTCCTCAGGTCTAAATATACTATTACGGTAGAAAATACGCTGAAGGGTGTGCATTTTGTCGATTCAAAACAATGACAGTTTTGGAATAGAAAGGAAGCAAATTAGATTCCAAGACCCATGAACATCTAGAGATGGATCACAACTCAAGTAGTGTTCCTCAGAATTGGGGATGGAGATCCGGCGATCCCTTTGAGAGAAAGCATGGTTGGTATTTAGAGGGAACTAAACGTCTAGGTCATCAGTCCAAGAAGCATGGATAACGTGACCCCATTCCAATTATAAATATTGTTCAAACTGTTATTGAGATGTGATTCAACAGCCGTAAGATATTTGAGGAAATGCATACTGTAAACCATCAGCTGTTTATTATTTTTCAATCTTCTACCGGTTTCGGTTATAAACTATCTTCACGGACTAGACTTGACGCCTAGTGACGTCGTATCTATTTTTACTGCATGACATGCATGCCAGTATGCATAAGGAGGCATATAATGTACCTGAAAGGTTACGAAATTAAATGTCATTTCTTTATGCAAGTTCCCTGTAAAAAAGAATGTACAGTATTATTGTAGATAGTATATTGTAGAATGAAAGTTTCAGGATTTTTTTTTCTTTTTTCAGAATGGAACCACCCTAGTTTTACAAGTTACCGCTATGATAATGCATTTTGCATACTGAGTGCATTACATTTCAGATAATACAAGTACTTAGAAGATCATTATGCTCACTAAGCAAAATATCACTGTATAAACATGATAAATTATAGGTTATTAATTTAAGAGTGTATCCCCCAAAAAATAAATAGATTAATACTTTAAATTTAAAAATTAAAGAAAAACAATAATTGCAAATAATCAAACCTTTTCTAAGGTAACTTGCTCGTCAATCCTCTTAAAAATCATCTTTTGTTGTTTTTGTTGTTCATCGTAAATTAAGGTTTAGACTTTTCTGAAAACAATGGTGGTTAAAACATTTTAACTGGACTACAGGAAGTTGTTTAAATATCGATTCTAAGATCACTCAGGCCTGTTTTTCTGGTACTCTCGCACGTCGATTGTAGTCATTAGAGTTCTCTCCCAAAAACATAAGAACAATTGTTTTTCAGGTTGCAGTGCTGTTGGAAGACATTTCAATTCTCTATGTTTTGTCTGGTATATCTTTGGTTATCAAGCGTTGTTTTGTTTATTATTTCCGAAGTTTGATTTAGTGCTACATTGACTTTCTGGGAAGGTGCTATGCCTCCTAAAACTTGTTTTGGTTTTGGAAAACTTAAGTCTTACAGCAATCGGTTTGTTTTAGTGATGGGGCAGTAAGCAGATGTGAAGTTTTAGAGTTGCTAGCAATATCTTCTGGGTACAATGTGAAACAAGCACTGGTGGCAACTGTTAAGCTGAGAGTGGCTAAAGCTAAAAAGGTGGTCCTTGAGGCAACTAAAGAAAGGCAACTAAAGAAACGAAAGAGAGAAGATGAGGAACATATAAACCAAGAAGCATATGGACCTGGAATGCATTAGGACCAACTCAGATGGCTTATAAATAAAATATGTACTTTACATAGAATTTACCGACAAATACATTTTCTGAGATGTTTATTTTACGAAAAAAATAAACTATTTGAGCTAGAGATTTGAAATTTTTCGGAATGTTTCAGGATAGTATTTGGAGAAAAGTAGACTACAGACACTTACCTACAGGTGCAAAAATATCTACTGATTAATGATAAAAATGTAGCGTTTGTTTTGAGCATCAAATGTAAATAATTATAGAATTAAAATTATGAATCAAATTACATAATTGTAGCCTACTTTCTAGATACACATGTTCCTTATATGTAGCTAATGTTTCAAGTGTCTAAATAAGACGGTTAGTCAGGGCACAGAATCGAAGTATGAACCGGCAAAGAAAAAAAATCATTTACAGTCCATCACAAAAGGAATTCTAAATAGTCCAATCCTTTATGAAAATTTGACGCATTTTTCCAGGCGTTAAAAGGCAAGTTACCTTAAAAAACCAAGTATTTCAGGAAAAGAATAACATACCATTTCTACAAATAAATTAATAATACTTATAAAATAATAATATCATTTAATTGAGATTAATTAACTTAGATTAAATTTATGATAAATGCTAATACAAAGGGCCCAATGATATTTACCTTTCTTCCTTTTAAATAATGCTTAATAATTGAATGTTACTAATAAACTGCAATAAAAAATATTTTAAATATACTTTGCGGTCGTTTGTTCAAGCTCCTTCTATGTTAATCATTACGTTTTCTATTGCAGAGAGTGGTCAGCTCTCTGGAACGCTCTACCACTCCACAGCGACTGAATGATTAAACATAATGCATACTATGCTTATACAAGCCATAGTGTATTTAATCCATACTTACTTACTAATAATACTTAGGCACAAACTTAAACACAAATAAAATTTACATAAGGATAAATACAGTCATTCGGTAGTATATAAATTAGAGTGTCAAAATTGTCAGAGCACGTATATTGGCCAAACGGGACGAACGTTTAGTATACATTATAAAGAAAAATGCAATTTAAATCCGAACCATTCAGCGATGGGTACGTATCTGCGAAAGTCTGGGCACCCATTAGATAACATTGAAGACACCCTGTAGGTTATCCACTCGGCAGATTAAAGCCATTTTTTTATTTTCGTGAGAGAAAGCAAAACCTTTAGAATTTATTAAACGAGCGTAATGAAATACACTTAAATGGTTTCCTGCAACTTATTGACGAAATCCTGTAAGCTGATTACTAATAAAATGCTAACCTGCCATATTATCCTTGCATAGTTCTTTGTATTATGTTAATTTCAATGCATCTACATTAGTTCTTTGTATTATGATAATTTCAGTGCATCTACATTAGAACAAAGATGTAAAGGTTTTATTTGATATCTTTAGAAACGAATTTTTGAATTTATTTTAATGGATTATTTATAATAGTAATGTTATATAAAAGACTTTGTACACACGCCCATACAAGCGGTGATCTAAATGTAAATTACATTATACATCCAAAGATAAAGTTTACAGATGATACCATGGATGTTACAAATACTAAGCAATTATATCTTTGCCGGTGTCATTATCAGCTTTTGAAAACATCGAACTGTCCAGCTGTCATATTGCTTCTATTTTAAATTACTGTACTGACATATGATTATATAAATCGACAGCTATCAATAATTATTATCAAACGTAAGTTTCCAAATTAAAAATGTAATTCGTAATTGATGTAATATTAATTTAAAAGATTTCAGTTGTATCAAAATCTATTTTTACAGTATTCTGATGATGTTCTTGTGTAAAGAGTGAAACCGTTTAATTCAATAAATAATAATAGCCGATAAAATTCTCTCGGGCTTCCTGCCGCTTCAAGCAGTTTGATATCCTCGAGCTTTCAGCCAAAATTCCCTCAGCTATTGCCACCATTGTCACCACTTGACAATGTCGAGGTGATTTCGGCCGAAAGCTCGTGGATATCAAACCACTTGAGACAGCTGGAAGCCCGAGACAATTTTATCAGCATAACTAGCTACGAAACTATGCATTCCTACAATAATCATAGCGACTTCTGGCTGTTTATAAAATCAAATTTTTCATACTAACGTCACAGTGTAACGTGTATTTAAAAGTTTATGGGCGGATTATATAAACATTGGTGCACGTATGTGTCGTTTTTATTCTCTTCTATCACTTCCGATGGCGCTTGTTATCTCTGGTTCCCTTCTAGTGTCGGGTGGGGTTGCTGGCGCTAGCAACGACGGCTTTGGCCAGTTGAGCTTTGTTCGTAGACAAGGAACGAAGCAGTGGAAGCCTCGTACTAGGCCGCCGTTAGTAGGGACGTGTTTGTGTGCAGCGCGTGTAATGACAGCTTAGCGGTCGGCTTTGCGAGTTTCCTCAACTACTTGAGCCGTGGGGCGAAGCTAACAGAGGGAGAGAGAGAGAGAGAGAGAGAGAGAGAGGCTCGCACCTCTGGCTATCGGCGGCGAACGACAAGCACTGATGATACCAGAGGCTAGCAGCCTGGAGTCGTGGGTCTTGGCTCACAGTAAGGCTGCGTTTATAGACAGCGGTAGGTCCGCGGCGGAGCAACCGCTGTGATTTCGCGGAGGCTCCGCTCGTCACCCACACAGCAGGTGTTTCAGCCGCAGTGACCTCGAGCACCCGGTTCCCGCCTGGTGACCAGACGTATGGCTCACTGAACAGACTCATTAGCCGCCGTGTAGGCGGTTTGGAAGTGCAGCCGGTGGTATTTTGACGCCGCAGCGTAAGGGCGGTGGGGCCGCCAGCGCAGACGTGCCTATAAACAGGGCCGACGCTGTCTTTTGAGAAACCGGCGCGATTCCTCCGTCGCGGAGCAACCGCGTGCTATAAACACGGCGGAGTCGCCTTGCTGAATGGGGTGAAAGGCAACTATCTCCTTACTTGCGTGTTACCCTTTCCGTGACCAGTTTACAGGAATATAAGAATCCCAAATCGGCATGTTGCTATCTCTGACGGTGAACGCATAAACAGTCTGAAGCCAGCTAGATTGACATTTGGCATCTACGACGCATGTTGTCGCTTGTTTTTTTTTTTTTTTTTTTTTTTTTTTTCATTTGTAACTACTGCTTGTCCTGTTTTGACAGTTTTATTTACTATTTTGTCTTTTTTGCCATCTATAAATTTAGAATGGGTATTCATTGTTTTCTTAGCTAGAAAGATACAAATTTGTATGCGTATTTATTGGTACATAATTTCTACAATCGTAGTTTCCTTATGGCTAGCGAATGTACAGAATTTCTATTGTGCCTTTTGTCCACATTTGTGTCAAAATGCCTGTATCGTGGCGTCAACTAAAAACACTTGCACTATGGTGGCCGAACAATCCTGTCTGGGATCTCCCAGCCAACAGTGGCATACGCTCATTATATATATATAATAGAAGCATTATGACAGCTGGAAAGTTCGATGTTTTAAAAGCTGATATATATATATCGTATGAAATGGAAGAACATCATATTGTAGGTGGATGCATTGCACTCAGCTATTTCGTTGGAGAGTAAGAGGATAAACTGAATCTTAAAGTCGCAAGAAACACAAAGAGAATAATCTATATAAATATTAGCAATTTCTTGTCTTGTCTTTACTGTTTTTTGGAAATGTCCAGATTGACAGAATAAGAAAAAACGTGGACTAGATATTTTCGCTGTCCTTTGATGAAGTGTTGTCTGAATACGAATTTAATGAAGAGGCAACAGAAGGAGTTATAGTACTGGCAGAATCAAACGGGAGTGTTACAGAAGTCACTTGAAAATGACAGCGAGAAGTATAAAGAGAAGGGAACGAATAAATCACATGAAAACAAAACGGGAGTTTTTTTTGTTCCCGGTAATGTGCGCAAAACATTTTCCAGTGAGGAGCACAAGGAATCGATGCAGACGGTGCAGATCACAGGAGCAAGTGACATGGACATATTTAATATGTAGTTTCTGGTAAGTACCACTAAATATTCAGCTATGTTTTGAGAATTTTACAAAAGTTAAAATCTCATTTACTAAACATGTTTGACATAACAATGGTATTAACATTCTTATCTATACATATCCTAGTCCCTACTAAAGGAAACTTTGGATCTCTAAATTTATTCCAGCTCGAGTCCAGTGGGACATAAACGTCCCACCTAAAACAATTAAAGATAACAACCGGAAGTTAGAAACATGAACTGATTCACTACCTATTCCAATTGTAAGAAAACATTTGTTACAGTAATATGGGAAATTATAACGAATTCGCTGACGAAAGGGTTAACCAGTGCTCATACAGGATAGAGACGAGGAATGAACACCAGAACTACAAAACTTTTCCGTACCCCTAATAGTATCATCTGGGTCAGCTTTGACCCATAGTAGCAAACTATCATTTCGTGGTGTTTTGCTGGAGTTTTGGTTTTCCCCATGTTGGTATTACATTTAAGAAGACTCTTTGGTTCAAGAAAAACATAATTTGTTCTCTTATGTGCATAGTTCACTGTCGAAAGTAAATTTTCAGGGGTAAACGTTACTTTAAATTTTCCTAAAAAAAAAAAATCCAGTCTTCGATCGAACATCATAAAAACAAGTAAATAAAATAATTTTGCAGTATTTAACTATGTGAAAAGATTGAAACAGACATGAAACATACAGTTTATACGCCTGCTAAAAGTATTTTCACTTTTATTTTTTATTTTTAGAAATAAGGCAAGTGTAATCAAGGGGCGAAAATATTATAAAATGCAATTTCAGTCTATAATTGTGTTTGGAAGTATTTAGGAACAAATAGCTGCCAGCATTGTCCAAGCTGGGGTGGACTCACAAATGAGACGTTACACAAATATTTTAGCTTGGTAGCTTTCGGATACGTACTTGTGTTTGATACATAAGTTCAATGTTTTATCCCCTTTTGTTGTCATGTCAGACAACTATTCGCAGTGCCTTACACATAGATGTGATTATTCTGTTGCTACCCAGTATCACTTCATAAGTTTGAATGTAGCCAGTCCACAGAAAACGAAAAGCTGCGCTGATATCAGGCCTCGCCTGACGTACAAATTTTAGTATTCATCTTATTTTGGGCCTAACGTGTCGTAATATAGTCCAAAATCTCGTGAATAACATTGAGTTGTGCCCAGGAATTATTTCATGTCTAAAACCTCGTGTTACTGACGTCAAATTGTGTTAAACTGTGTATGGATCAATAGTGACCCACTGCTACAACAGATAAAAAAGATTTAAGGTTGAAAACAAACAAACTGTTTCTGTTCTACTAATCTTTGTTTGTTTTTTTATTTACAAACTAGTTTTCGGCTTATTAGGCCATCATCAGTTAAACTGTTGGCAGGCGTCGACAAAGACGCTGTTTCTTAGGTTCTCAAAGATGGTAAACAGAGCTACAACGCACAGAATACTCGGTCTTTGCATATGACATTTGTTTGGAAATGCAAAAAATCATCTGTTGCCATATAGAATTAAGTTTACATAACCAGTGGCTACCTTAACATTTTCACAGTGTAAGTTGCAAGTTAACAGGGTGAAACACATTACTGAATTAAAAACTATGTTAACATTGTTGACATCGTAGCATATGTTGAGATCGTCACTTAAGGTGTACATTAAATATGTTTTCTAGACTGTGCTTACAGTTCACTTGTTTCACAGCATCTGGCAAGGTTCACGTATTTAAATTACATTTCATATTACTGTACAATTTATTATAGGTATTGTTTTGATCTTAAAGTGTAAGAGTAAACATGGTAGCAATGGGGACTCTATGTGTGATATTAAGGTGGTCTGTGGTGGGTAGTTGTTTTGATTTCATTATGGGAAGCTTAGCAGTGGGGATGTGCTCAACTGTATTTGGTCATTTAGCACAAGCTGGGGATTTTTGCCTAAATGTTTGTTTATTTTCAGTGCTTCTAACGAGTTTAGTTTCCTGCCTTTGTTGGCTATGTGAAGCACTTCGGTGTGGAGCTGGTAGCTATGTCCTTCTTTCAGAACGTGATCAGCAAAGGTGGAGTCTTCTTTCTGTAATTCCAGTTCAGTCAGTCTAATAGGTCAAACAGGCAGGGTAATTGAAATGAGACTGACTGAACATGAAAACTCTTGACTGACTCTCCCCTGAGGACACGGTAGAGAGCGAACTGTATCACCCAATGCACTGAACAATTGATACAACCAAACTTTTATTTTCCTTCGCCGAAGGCAGAGGCAAGAGACACACACGAACGGTGGCATAACAAGCTGCCAGCACAATAACTGAAGTTCAGTAATAAAAGAAGTAGACAGTAGTTGAAAACGGGTCCAATTGACCCCTTTCAGTACGATGGAGAATTGTTTAACCAATATAGTAGATTATATTCAAAAACGTGAACAATTTCCACTCGTGTAACACTGCTGCAGTATGCTGATGACAAATCATTTCCAGTTCATTCACCCACAGATATGCAGCTTTCTGTTAATTGTTTCAGCAGAGGTTACGAACGATTCGGGCTCTCCATGAATATTGCAAAAGACAGAGGTGCTTCCACAGCCAAATCTGGCTCTTCTCGATTTCAGTATAACCATTTCTGGTGCATCCTTGGAACAAGTGGACCATTTCTTTTACTTAGGAAACATACTGTCATCTGAAAAAGACTTGGTGAACAGAATACGTATTGCATCTCATGTTTCACAAAACGTGTCCTCCTGAACATAGAATATAGAATAACTGATTAAAGCAATGGTCTTCTCTGCCCTACTCTATGGTTGCGAAACCCGGACACCATATCGACATTATCTAAGAAACTAGAAAGTTTCAGCCAACGGAAGATAAAATATATATTATGAACATAAAATAGGATGACTGTACAAAATACTTCTGTTCTTGAGAAAGTAAATGTGAACAGCATAGAAACTGTCATCATTGATGGGTGAGGCATGTCCAGCGTCGAATGCAGAGCATACAAGTCAGCAGAGGTACAAGGCCACGAGGTACTCAACTTTATAAGAATCAGTACAAGAGACCTTGAACATCGACCCAAGTTACTGGACCACCACTGCAGTCGCTGGCAGTCAATTACCTCAATTGCTTTTCAGAACTCTGAGCAAGAACGTCGACGACTCGAGAATGACAAACTCCAGAGCCGTAAAGTCCTGAAGACGTCCTCCACATTCCATTATTTGTAATTGTAATCGCTTGTTCCACGCTAGGATTGGACTACTAAGCCATAAAAGCACCGCGACAAAGGAAATATCAGCGAGAAATAAAAACTGCGATGCGAGTATCAGCTGACGACATGCTAAGACGTACTACACAGGGGCTAATGCTCCTGCATTTCGTTCCCTGCGATACTCACCTTAATGTATCTTTCAACATCACACTGAAACTAAAACACACCGTAGACATTGAATCTTCAGCTGTCTGCGACTCACCGCACTGCTAACGTTACATATATGGCAACAAAGCTACGAAGCAGGTGGATCAGGGCGCTCAGTACTTCCAGCGAGCGTGACCTTGAAGTATCTTTCGCCGGCCGCGGTGGCCGAGGGGACAGGCGCTCCAGTCACGGTCTGCGCGGCCACTACGGTCGGGGGTTCGAATCTCCCCTCGGGAATGGATATTTGTGCCGTCCTAGTTTGTAAGTAGTTCATAAGTAGTTTGTAAGTTTAGGGACTGATGACACCGTAGTTAAGTCCCATAATCTGCACAAACATTTTTTAAGTATCTTTTTTTTCTGCTGGTCCGTATAGTAAAAGCTGTTTCACAGAAGAATTGATTTATATGAAGTGATTGAGTTTGTCCGGGCGTATTTGATAATCAAAATATTCACAAATTTACTGCCGGTCTATAGTGTCCGACGGGTACAATATTTCGGCGATCATACATGTCGCCATCATCACGTGAACGGACGGACTGAGCTCCTGGAAACTCGCCGCCACGGAGATCCGCACGCTACGGCAGCTAGATGGGAACTGGGTTCTAGCCCGGTGCCGGGTGATTTGAATACCCTCGGCCCGCGGAGCGACCCCTCCGCGGTCCGCGCCCTTCGCCGCGGTCGCGTTGTGTAGCCGACTGCGACGGCGTCTGAGATGACGTCGATGTGAGAGCTCGGACCGCCGTGGTCGTCACTACGTTACGTTTGCTAGATTTACTCTTAATTAACCAAATCGTTGGTTCCCAAGCTTTGCTAAGATTATAGCCAGAAGCACGATTTATAAGGTCGTCACTTTTGCGAATTTCAATGGCCCCTCTAACGATGCAGTCCCATTATCTCGACGTCTGAACCAGAATCCTAGTGAGTTCATACTCCATCGCGTGATTCTCCGACAAACAAAGTTCAGCGACCGCCGACTTGCTCGGATACATGAATCGTGTGTGCCTCTGGTGTTCAACACATCGATCCTCGACGGTACGCATCGTCAGTCCAATATATGACTTTCCACTCTGACACGGAATCTGGTACACGCCGGCCTTTCTCAAACCGAGATTATCTTTGGCGCACCCCTCAAGTGCACGAATTTTATTCGTCGGACAAAAAACAGTTCCAACCTAGTGTCTTTTTTTTTTTTTCAAAATTCGGGCGAACTTCCCCGAGAAAGCACCGGTATATGGAACGAAGGCAGTGCCTACATCCTCCCTCATGTTTTCATCCGTTTCCACAGGTTGTGCTGTAGTGGTTGGGCGGTGTGGTGTCGCACAAGTACAAAGTGCGCGCCACCTACTTTCGCCGCGCGCCGCCAGGCACGCACGGCGCGGCGTTCTCACGACGACAGCCACGAGCGCCCTCTGCTGCAACCCCGCTCGTGGCCACCACGGAAAGACACCGTTCACTTCGGACTGAGATAGCAACGAGTTAGGACCTTCGTAATCAGATAGGCACCAGTGAAGACTTTGCTATTGTACAGGCACTAGGCAGGCCTCTAACAACTATGTATCAACATTCTGCAGTACTATGTAAAAGTTAAGTATTGTTACATTCTGTGCAATATATATCTCTTTCTAATTTACTCGTGTGTTTATAGTTTCTGGCTGCTCCCCTCCGTACCTGCACCAGCGTGTCGGTCTCGTTCCACTCGGCCACCGACACCTACGACGAGGCTGGGACACAAAAGCGACGACGAAGTTGGGACACAAAAGTGGCGACGAGGAGTGATAGAACCTTGGACCAGCCCGCTTGCAGCAGCCAGACAGCAGCAGTCGGAGCACGCAAAAATTGCTCCCGCCCACCCACCCTTATTATAAGATTTTTGGGGGAACATATTCTGTTACGTATTTTGTGGACTTTTTTGTTGCAGAGCGTCCTCTTTCATATTGCATTTGTCTTTTGTTATAAGTTACTTGTATACGCGGCGCCTAATCGGTCAGCATGGCCACTACCCCGAACCCAAACTTAATGGAAATTATTCAGTTACAGACGGCGCAAATAACACAACTTCTCCAGGCCATGTCGCAGTTGACGACACAGGCTGCTCACCAACAACAACAGTCGTCACATCAGCAGCCCACACCTGCCGCCGCACCGCTCCCGACGTTCCGCCAGTACAACGAACGTGAGGAAGAATGGAGCGACTATTTCGCACAGTTTCAAGAACTCGTCGCGGCTCATCAAATTACAGATCAGAGAGTGAAGAACCTTTTCTTATCGATTGTGGGCCCCCAGACTTTCGTACTATTGCAAAAACTTTTCCCTCTCGCATCTCCTCGTGATGTAGACTTTGAACAAATTGTAGATGCACTGAATGCTCATTATGAGAGAAAAGTTCTTGTAGCCGCTGCACGATACCGATTTTTCAGGCTTAAAAAATTACAGCAGCAGTCACACCAAGAGTGGATTACGGAATTGAAGGGCTTAACCCGCCAATGTAAATTTACTTGCTCTTGTGGACTTTCTTATAGTGACGTTATGTTGCGAGATGCGATTACGCAGAATATTCAGGACCCCAGAATTAGAGCAGCAATTCTGAAACAGTCTGACCCCTCATTAGACAGTGTCCTGCAGCTTATAGAAACGCATGATACTTTTGACTTAGCAGATGTAGAAATGCAAAGCCACAGTGTTAATTCAGTGCGCCGCAACGGACGCTTTCCTCGCCGTAGTTCTCAGTATAGCACTAGTGATTCTTATTTTTCTACCGGCCGTGCTGAACAGACAGTGAACAGTAGCCAGTGTAAAAGTGCGACGCAAAGGTCGCCCCGTCGTGTTAGAAACAGTAATTTGAATAACGGGCGCCAACGCTCATTTCAGAAAAATGTACGTAAATCTTGCCCCCATTGTGTGTCTCGCCACAAGCGTGCTCATTGCCCTAGTCGCAACGAAACCTGTTATCAATGTGGCAAATTGGGACATGTGCAGTCTGTGTGTATGCAAATTAAAAACTCAAAGAACAGTAACGTTCGAAACAGTGCTTCGCAGAGTGCGAGAACAGTTCATTCTGTAAATGTTATACGGGCTGTGGAATTGAACAGTGCTTTCCTTGGATCCCACTTGCAAGAAAGTAGTTCTGCGCCTATGGCAAAACTATATAGTGCACCACGTAGCAAGCGCCGACGAGCGCGTAAAACAGTGCAACGGAAAAGGGTTCGGGACAAGCAAAATGACTATGAACAGTGCATTCCTGTAGTGAAAATAGTGCCTTCTGCAACTGCTCCTTGTAATAGTGCCCAGTACTGTGTAGCTAGTGACAGTAGACATCAAGTAGCTACTCAAAAGTGTAGTGCAGTAGTTAATAAATCTGGAGTAGCTTCGCAGGCTTGCGCGGACGCCGATCCGGCGGTAGTGTCATCTAGTGACAGTGTTGTTAATCCGCTGCGTGCCGAGTCTGCGCCGCTTCCTTCACTACGCGGCCCGCGCAAGCGCAGTAAACAAACCGTAGCAGACGTTGCCCACATTCGCGCACCTGTCGAGCGCCGAAAGCAAAAACTTTTTGTGAATCTTTCCATTGACAATAAGACTGTGCAATTTTAGCTCGACACTGGTTCCGCTGTTACCTTAATTAATAAAGATACATATGAACTTCTGGGTTCGCCAAAATTATCGCTGTGTCAACAAGTGTTAACAGCTTATACAGGTCAAAATATTCCCGTGCTAGGAACGTGTAGCCTGCCCGCCTCTTTTCAAGGTGTAACGAAAACAGTTGCTTTTGTAGTTCTTCAGGCCAAATCAACACAGAACATTTTTGGACTAGATGCTTTTGACTTGTTTGGTTTATCAATTCAAAGAGATGTGCTTCAAATTTCGTCAATAGTGCCTCAGGATAAAATCAATGCATTGTGTGACAAATACAGTGACCTGTTTTCGCCGGAACTAGGTTGTGCACAAGACTTCGTGGCACATGTAACTTTAAAAGAATCTGCAGTTCCAAAATTTCGTAAAGCTAGACCAGTGCCTATCGCATTGCGTGATTCAGTTGCCGAAGAACTTACACGTTGGCAAGATAGTGGGGTGATTTCTCCTGTTTCTGCGAGTCAGTGGGCCTCGCCTATAGTAATTATACCCAAGCCGTCAGGAAAACTTCGTCTCTGTGCGGACTTCAAATCAACAGTGAACAGTCAAACAATTGTCGACACTTATCCCCTGCCCAGACCTGAGGAACTGATGGACAAATTAGGACAGTCTCGCTTCTTTTCAAAGATTGATTTAGCAGAGGCATACTTACAGATTCCACTTGATGACGAGTCAAAAAAGTTTTTCGTCATTAATACTCACATGGGCCTTTTTCAATTTCAACGCCTACCCTTTGGCAGTTCTTCCGCTCCCGCTATTTTTCAGCGTTTTTTGGAACAGCTGACAGTTTCTGTACCGTGTTGTTCGAACTATTTAGATGATATTGTGGTATCCGGACGTACAGTTGAAGAACATTTAGCAAACCTGGAGTGCCTTTTCAAAGTTTTGACTGCAGCAGGTCTACGTTGCAATAAAGCAAAGTTTTCGTTTTTTCAAACTGAAATAGAGTACCTAGGCCATGTGCTTAATGCCCAAGCAATTCATCCCTTACAGTCACATCTTCGAGCAATCAAAGACTTGCCTCCTCCTAAGAATGTGCATGAATTGCAAGCAGTAATGGGAAAGCTTAACTATTATTTCAGGTTTATTCC
Source organism: Locusta migratoria (assembly GCA_026315105.1). Taxonomy (NCBI): domain Eukaryota; kingdom Metazoa; phylum Arthropoda; class Insecta; order Orthoptera; family Acrididae; genus Locusta; species Locusta migratoria. The sequence continues at coordinate 3,433,154 of CM048750.1, read as the reverse complement.
CAATGCCTCTCAGATTGCAGCTCCACTGCATCACTTACGTAGGAAGAATGTCCCTTTTGTATGGTCCAAAGATTGCCAAGTTGCCTTTGACAAATTAAAATCTGCACTACTCAGTGATGCATGTTTGATTCCCTTTGACCCACAGAAGCCTGTAGTGCTAGCAGTTGACGCCTCGTCGTACGGTGTGGGTGCAGTTCTGTCACATCGTATTGGATGTCATGATCGTCCCATTGCCTTTGCATCCAAGCTACTGACGCCAACGCAACAGAATTACAGTCAGATAGAAAAGGAGGCCTTAGCAATCATTTACGGCGTCACAAAGTTCATCATTATCTGTGTGGCAGAAAATTCTATTTGTTGACAGACCACAAGCCTCTCACGTCGTTGTTCTCACCCACAAAGCCAATTCCGCCACGAACGGCACAAAAGCTTCAGAGATGGTCCTTGATATTGTCAAATTATCAGTATGAGATTTTGTACCGACCTACCACTAAACATGCCAACGCGGACACACTTTCCCGACTTCCGGTTGGCCAGGATGTATCATTTGATTCTTCAGAAATGGCATGTTGTCAGATAGACTCCAGAGATGCTTCCGCTGTCGCAGACTTTCCTTTGAACTCTTGTCGGGTTGCACAGGAAACAGCTGCGGATGCAGACTTAAGTGTGGTAGCACGTTTTGTTCGCTTTGGTTGGCCTGCCAGAGCCAAAGACATTGATCGGCCTCTGGTTCGACGTTATTTTGCACAACGTCATGCATTATCTTTAAGTCAGGGTGTACTGTTGTTGCATACCGACAACGACCAAACAAGAGTGATTGTTCCTCGTTCCCTGCAACGGGAAGTGTTACGCCTCCTGCATCAAGGACATTGGGGTATTGTTAGGACAAAGCAACTGGCCAGACGTCATTGTACCTGGGTTGGTATGGACTCACAGTGTACAGTTTGTGCGGAGCATCAGGCGGCTCCTCCACAGCGTTTCTCAGACTGGCCACGCCCCAAGGGACCATGGCAACGTTTACATATTGACTTTGCCGGACCTTTCTGGAATACGCGCTGGTTAATCGTTGTAGACGCTTTCAGCAAGTTTCCTTTTGTGATTGCCATGACCTCAACGACAGCTTCTAGTACAATCAGTGCCTTAACATCAGTGTTTTGCATCGAAGGCTTGCCTGAAACTATCGTCAGTGACAATGGACCTCAGTTTGTTAGTGCGGAATTTCAACAGTTTTGTCTTGTGAATGGTATTCAGCATATTACCACTGTACCTTTTCACCCTCAGTCCAATGGTGAAGCAGAACGTTTCGTTCGAACATTCAAGTCTCACATGGAGAAGATGAAAGGTCAGCACTCCAGGCAGCAAGCTCTTCAAATTTTCCTGTCTACGTATCGGTGCATGCCACGTGACGGCCCGTCTCCTGCCGAGCTGCTACACGGCCGCCGTCACCGCACTCTCCTTCACCTGCTGCAGCCTCCCACGCACCGAGTCGGTTCGTATGGCGCTACGCGTTTTCAGGTTTCTACGCCGGTGCTGTACAGGGTGTTTGCTGGAAACAAGAAGAAACTATGGATGCCGGGCATCATTCAGCGCGTGCTCGGTCGCAATATGTATGTTGTCCGTTCTTCCACAGGGTCGGAGCTGCTTCGCCACGCAAATCAATTGCGTCTGCATAGGCCGCGCGATCCTGTCTCCGGTTTCTTGATTCCAGACCCAGTTCACCGCCAGGGAGCACAACCACATCGTTCGTCCCCGGACTACGAGATCGTCCCGATGGAGATCGACGCGACGCCGCCGCTGTCGCCGCCGCAGATGACAGCGTCACCGAGAGGGACTCCGGGACCGTGCGTGCCGCCGCCGCCTGGGCCACGCACCTCAGAAGAAGATGACCTGCTCCCTCTGGGCGGGGGCGGGCGCCCTTCCCCAGGTTTCGGCGGGTTCCCTGGAGGATCTCAAGGCGGATGCCGGGGCGCGGACGGCGTCTCGATCCCGGCCTCAGCTACGACGCCCGTCCCACCAGTAACGCCCCCGCCCAGGCCCTCCTCCCAGTGCCGTCGCCGTGGCCCTCAGCCCTAGGCCACGACGGCGCGGCGGTTTGGGGGGGAGGGGTGTGGTGTCGCACAAGTACAAAGTGCGCGCCACCTACTTTCGCCGCGCGCCGCCAGGCACGCACGGCGCGGCGTTCTCACGACGACAGCCACGAGCGCCCTCTGCTGCAACCCCGCTCGTGGCCACCACGGAAAGACACCGTTCACTTCGGACTGAGATAGCAACGAGTTAGGACCTTCGTAATCAGATAGGCACCAGTGAAGACTTTGCTATTGTACAGGCACTAGGCAGGCCTCTAACAACTATGTATCAACATTCTGCAGTACTATGTAAAAGTTAAGTATTGTTACATTCTGTGCAATATATATCTCTTTCTAATTTACTCTAGTGTTTATAGTTTCTGGCTGCTCCCCTCCGTACCTGCACCAGCGTTTCGGTCTCGTTCCACTCGGCCACCGACACCTGCGACGAGGCTGGGACACAAAAGCGACGACGAAGTTGGGACACAAAAGGCGGAGAGCCCGCTGAGTACCCATTTTTTGGAATACAGTTCTCAGGTGTTCTAATTCCTGGGGTAGACTCTCTGCGTCGGAGATAGTGCGCGCCCTATGTACTAGAGTTTTAAGTACCCCATTCCTCTCTGAAGGGGTGACAGCTGTCTGTGTTTAAATACAGATCAGTGTATGCTGTCGTCCGATACATACCATGACCCAGGGTGCCATCAGCTCTTCTCTTGACCAAGACGTCAAGAAACGGTAGTTTACCCTTCGTTTCAATCTCCATAGTGAATTTGATGTTAGGATGTATGAAGTTCAGATGTGTAAGGAAGTCATGGAGTTTATCCATACCATGTGGCCAGATGACGAAAGTGTCGTCCACGTAACGGAAAAAGCAAGTACGTTTCCATTCAGATGATGCCAGGGCTTCCTCCTCGAAATTCTCCATGTACAAATTTGCGACCACAGAGGAGAGTGGGCAACCCATGGCGACTCTCTCCGTTTGTTTATAGTATTCCGAAAAAATGGGTACTCAGAGTGGCAGATTCAGCGGGCTCGCCGCCCAACCACTACAGCACAACCTGTACAAACGGATGATAACACAAGGGAGGATGTAGGCACTGCGTTCGTTCCAACGCACTCTCGGGCATGGTCGCCCGCATATTGAAGAAACACCAGGTTGAAACTGTCTTCTGTCCACCGAATAAAATTCGTGCACTGGTGGGGAGCGCCAAAAATGATCTCGGTTTGAGGAAGTCCGGCGTGTACCAGATTCCGTGTCAGTGTGGCAAGTCATATATTGGACCGACGATGCGTACCGTCGAGTATAGATGCGTTGAACACCAGAGGCACACACAATTGATGTATCCGAGCAAGTCGGCGATCGCTGAACATTGTCTGTCGGAGAATCACGCGATGGAGTATGAACGCACAAGGATTCTGGTACGTCGAGAGGCCATTGAAATTCGCACGAGTGACGACACCATAAATCATGACTGTGGCTATAATACTAAAGAGTAAATCTAGCAAACGTAACGAAGTGACGACCACGGCGGACAGAGCCCTCACATCGACGTCATCTCAGACGCCGGCGCAGTCGGCTCCACTGCGCGACCGCAGCGCGGGGCGCGGACCACGGAGGGGTCGCTCCGCGGGACGAGGGTATTTAAATGGCCCGCTACCGGGCTAGAACCCAGTTCCCTTCGAGCCGCCGTACGGTGCGGATCTCCGTGCCGGCGCGTTTGCAGGAGCTCAGTCCGTCAGTTCACCTGATGATGGCGACATGTATGATCGCCGAAATATTGTGCCCGTTGGACACTATAGACCGGCAGTACACCCGTGGATATTTTGATTTCTATGAAGTTTGCATTAAAATTTGCTTTTTAATGAATAAATTATATTTCATCCCAAGACTGGGGGTGACGATCAAATCGCGCATTAAGAACATTTAGACAAAAGCCTACATGCATATTAGTCTATTAAACAAACATATTACGACGACCTCTTCCGTTTCAGAAATTGCTTTGTAGGACGTCCGTGACCTGTTTTACTAATGTTTCTCTACGATTCTTTGATGGTCATCAGTTCGTACTTCGACTAGAAATACCGAATGTGAATATTGAGAATTGGTTTCGTCCTCGAACAGTCGTGTGTTAAAAGTGCACACACTAGCTACAACAGTTAAAAAAAAATTTTTTTTCCGCTGCGTTTGTAGATCTGCGTGCCAATTTATCTGCTCGTAAAAATCCAACAGGCCGTTGTCCATATGTAAATTTCCGAGTAGGAAGACTACAGATCGTTACGGGACACTGGGCTTTAATTTCAATTTAGACTCCTGGAAATCAATTTAACTTTACCGGCTAATAACTGCGCGCGCTGTGAAAGTGCCCTCACCGGCGGGTTGCGGACTGCGCGGTGGGGACACGTTAACGAATTCCGCAATTTGTTCAATTAGCGGCTCTCAACATTGAGTGCAGGTTGGAGAGGAAAAGCAATCGTAAGAGTACGACCTACCACGTATACTTTCAATTGTCGTTTACAACGAAATGTGTGTTTCTGCATGTACAGTCCAATGTGGTATTTCGCAATCCACCGTGTTTGAAGGTTTCATAGCGTTCCACTCCTGTATACAGCCTGGGAAAAAAACGTCTTAAAGACGTCTTTGAATATATGATTCGTTTTTCGGAACCTAAAAAAAGGCAAAGCAGTCAACAATCCGAAGATTGGTTTGAACACCAAAGTGCTTTACTAGGCATGGTCCTGTTTGGAGGTGGTATGCCGTTGCTTTCCTCCGACCTCCGAACTGACTTACCCAGCCAGTTATAGGGGGACCTATAATTTAACGTGGGTTCCGAACCACGGTGCTACTCGGTATTTTTCAAATGAGCAATACTGCCAGAGGTGAAAGAAGTGGAAAGTGACAGATAATAATCCTAGGACCTGGCGGGGATCGAACCCGCGACCTTTGGATTTGTAGTTTGGCACTCTACCATTGTGCATCCGAGGCGCATTTTCGGAACCTACAGGAGCCATATGCAAGAATATGAAGTGTACGTCTTTCCATGTGATGCTCACACACTATGACAGACCACATTTGACCAATATTTGACGATTGTGTTGTACGTAGTCTTCGTAGAATACTTCCTGCTTTTGTACCGTATCCTACTAATGACGGAATCGTTTTTTCAAATGTTTGTAAACCTAACGGACAAAACCGACTTGGTCATCAGTCCCTAGACTTACAAACTACTTGAACTAAATATCGAAACATAATTGAATTCATTAGTCATAAAATGTCTCTTTATACGGAGGGTATTGAATATAAGGAGAGGGGTTGAAGTAAAGTGTGTGCTGCAGTCGAGACTCTAGACGCTTTAACCGCTCAGCTAACACAGCGTTACAGTTAAGGCAGTTACACAGACTATCTTAAGGTACGTCTTCCTATCTCATTGTTATCTCCGAGATGATGTGTGCAACACATAGGGTAAACCGTGGAAAGTTCGTGGCATTGCTTATTTCGTGATACTTTGTGGATTCCTCTTCACGCATTTGCCACCTAAGCTAGAACGACAACCGCTGACCCACTGACAGTAGCACACGCCCCCTACCTGCAGCGCTACCAGCGGCCTTGTCAGCGCAGTGAGATGTTTTGTTCCTTTGGGGATAATTGTCTTTGGATTACGCACTGCAGAATCCCACGTGTTTTCAAAGTCCTTGTGACAGTACAGGGGGAAGATGGTTGTTTCCATGTGAAAGGCGGGTTTTGCCAGGCACTTGGGTTCCTCAGTCGGCCGGCTACCAGTTTTAACCTAGTGAATGGACAGGTAATCAGGGTTTCCCTAATGTGCTCGGAAACTGGAAACGCTTGGCTGAGCGAGGAAGGCTATTCCAGATTGCAACTGAAATACAATATAGCCACACACATTATTCTAAAAATCCAAATAAAATCAAGGAATAATTATACGGCAAATGTAATTATATGAAAGGATGCAGGAGACTTGGGAGAATCAAATGCCGTAATTTCAATTTAAATATCCTTTACAGATAAGAAGCCAATAAATTTCAATACTATAATAATAATATTATAAGACTGATATTTACAATTATTGATACATAGTGGTTATCAGTAACAATTTAAGAAGCAATTGGGTAGCATTGTACCACGCCACCTATCTTAAAAGACGTACCATGTTATTTCCGTATTCTTTCAATAAACTTTGTTTTACTCTTTTGTTCTCCTTTTTGTTGAGGTAATAATATTCTCGTGTCATAACACAGTTTCCACCACAAAACATGAACCCACAAAGCACATTATTATATTTAATATTATTCTCAAACTTCCTGGTAGATTAAAATTGTGTGCCGGAACCGGGACTAGAACCTGGAACCTTTGCCTTTCGTGGGCAAGCGAACTACCCACAGTGCTATCCCGACACGACTCACGATGCAGCCTCACAACTTTAATTCCGCCAGTGCCTCGCCTCCTCGCCTCGAAAGGCGAAGGTCCCAGGTTCGAATCCCGGTTGCGGCACACAATTTTAATCTGCCAGGAAGTTTCATATCAGCGCACACTCCGCTGCAGAGTGAAAGTTTCATTCTGGGAATATTATTCTCAATAACGTTAGTTTTTAATGTTGTAGACTGTCACTTAAATATATCATGGCCGACTACAATTATTAGATACGCAGCAGATAATTTATATGTATAAATTATATGTATTTGTGGACAATAACTGAATATATTTGTATAAAAAGCCATGATAAATTAAATATTAATTGTGTAACTATATTTCGACGGCGGCAGTATATTTGAACAGTGAGACGCAATGCTTAATGGCTATCTGAGCAAAAAGCTTCAGTCTCAACCGTTTTTTAGTATTGCTTTTTCTTTTTGTTTTATTTATTTATTTCTTAATTTCGTAGATCCATGTTGAGGAGAGCCTCGTGGCTGCGGAACATGTTAAGAAACGAAATTTACAAGTTGAATAATAGATAATACTAATAATATAAATACAGATACATACATTTTTAAGGTTTTTTATAGCTTATAATACAACAATACTAGTATAGTATGAGTACATGCATCATTTGGTACAATTTAGAAATTCACTAATGGAGTAGAAGAAGTTGGCCACTAGGAAGTCTTTTAGGTTTCTCTTAAACTGATCTTTATTTGTAGCTAAATTTTTTATACTTGATGGTTAATTATTGAAAATGTGTGTTCCTGAGTAGTGGACCCCTTTTTGAACTTAAGTAAGTGCTTTTAAGTCCTTGTGTAGATCATTTTTATTCCTAGTATTGTATGTATGAACTGAGCTGTTTGTTAAATGTAAAGAACATTTGCAGGGAGGTGTTCAAAGCATTTAATTGTGTGATATTCAAATGTATAAATTTTGGAAAGGAAGTTGTATTTTAAATATGAGGCGTTAGGATGTGCGGAAGGATACAATTTTGGAAGCAGGGAGAGCACGCTTTTCGAACGCTGGAGAAGGGACTCTAACTTGGACGTAAAAGGTTCTGACGCTGGGCAGTCTGAAGCCGCATAACGAACTTGTGATTTGAAAAGACAGGCATGTGTGGTCTTAGAAAATTTACGGGACTGTGACTCCAGCACCCGAATTACTCTTACACCAATTAACAAGTAAGGGTTCAAAATGCCCACACCTCGACGCTACACAAGCTTGATAACGGCGAACGTTCACACACACATTCAGATTTGCGATTATGGTATAATCCTCTTCGTAAGTTCGTACACATTATTTATTTCCTGAACACAAACAAGCTCCTTATTATGACCCCAAGAGTAAAAACCCATTGGATTTAAATGAAGACTCCGTGCAGGCCGTCGACGTGAAACAAAACTATCCACTGTCCTAGAAATTGGCAATCACAAATCTTCGTACTCTTTTAACAATGTGGGACGGGCCACCATCGTCGAGGAACTACATGTTATGACGTATACTTAACGGAATATATTTTTATAAGTTGTAGCAATTTTCCTATAGAAACGTTCGATAGTTGTTACTGATCAGTCATGTAGCTACAATATGTAATCCTAGACTATACTCGCCCATATATTTAAGACAAAGCATTGCTAAAAATATGTTGCTACTGCTTAGCAAGGATTGTGCTACGGAAAATGTTTGCTACGTTGCGAGTGAAACGCTCCTCATCTGTGAGAAATATTTTAGTACAAATTAGAGCTGCGCACTTTGTAACGAAAACCTCTCTGAGACCTCTCGCTTGTTCTTCCAACGCTTGGGTCCACTCAGTAGCTTAAGGCCGCAGACGCTCCGCTTTCAAAGTGAACGACTGATATACCATCTGGATAATTTTGACAGCGTACACAGTTTACACACTGCATATTGCGATGTTCAACGGTTTCTATAGCCAGATAACTCCGAATAAATGCCTCCCGATCCTCGACAACAAACTGCTTGCTATGACTAAGATATTGCTAACAAACGACGCCATTTTCTAAAATGATAATGTGCCTACACAGTCAAAGACGTTGACGCACGTTTTGTTGACTGTCAGAAAATTATCAAACTTCTCCCCTAGACAGCAAAATCGTCACTTCTGAACATAATAAAACTGTAAAGGAGATTTTGTTTTCCGCGGTGGAGTAGCCGAGCGGTCTAAAGCACCTCGCTGCGAAGCGCGCGGTTGCTCGCCGTGGAGGTTCGAGTCCTCCCTGGGGCATGGTTGTGTGTGTTTGTCCCTAGGTTAGTTTACCTAGGTATTAGTAGTTTGTAGCTAGTTCATAAGTAGTTTGCAAGTTTAGGGACTGATGACCCCGTAGTTAAGTCCCATAAGCTATACAAACATTTGAACCACTAGTTTAACTACCTTTAACTTATGCTAAGGACAACATACACGTTCATGCCCGAGGGAGGAGTCGATCCTCCGACGGAAGCGGTCGCGCATTCATGTCGCAGAGACTCCTTAGGAATCTGTTCTCCGAAAGATTGTAGCTGTTCAGAACAATTATGGTAGGCCAACTCTTTACTAATCAGTGAATAACAACAGAAATGGTGTAACTTCAGTAATATACAACAGTTTACCGGCTATCTATAACTGTCATTCTACATGGGCAAAGGTCATGGACATCAGCCACGGCGGAGCGGCCGAGCGCATTGAGGCGCTTGCTACGATGCGAGAGGCTGTTCCCCGTCTGGGGTTCGAATCCCCCTCGGGCATGGATGTTTGTGCCGTCTTTAGTATAAGATAGTTCATAAGTAGTTTGTAAGTTTAGTGACTGATGACCCCGTAGTTAAGTCCCATAAGCTCTACAAACATTTGAACATTTCATGTTTATGAACACCGATTTTTAGACAACCAAATATATCTGTACCTTCTAAAATCGTGGGATTCCTATTGTAACTATAATTGTTTTGATTGTATTATAACTCATAACCAAACGTTTGACGTCACTGGTGACAACAACCGTCTCAGAAACAGCAGTGAGGTTAGCGCTCCGGCCACGGGTGATATGGAAATGTACATGCCCGTGGACATGCTTCTCGTGCGCTGCCGTCCTACAGATACATGTAATAAAAACAGCGGGTGTACCCAATATAAGCGAAACCTGCAGACGCAGAATTTTTGTGCTGACGCTGTCTCATCCCCAGGTGGCTGTACAACCTACCGCGGTGGTCGATGTTCGCTTCTGCGCGCAGTTGAGGCGTTTCAGCAGAGCCAACTCCGCTACAGATGTGTGATGTTACATTTCCTGTTTTTTTTTTTTTTTTATTTCATTTTTTTTTTTTCCTTTCCCTTTTCAGTCTCACTCGCTCACATTCCCACTTTCTGCTTGCGGCCCGTTTTTCGCGTCACACTCGACTCGGTAATAGGCTTTGCATTCGCTGCATGGTAATTCCCGCTCTGTGCGCCGTTAATATGTATGCGGCTGATCGCAACTCCGTTGCGTTCGCCTGCAGTTCATCCTAATGAGCTGGGTAGCAGAAAAAGACACGGGCTGTTAATAATGACTGACTCATCCACCGAACATAGCAGATGCTCTCGAAACAACTTTTTATCAAAAATTATTTATAATGCAAGCATTCATATTTTTCACTTTCGTATCTAAAATAACAATCACAAAAGAAACTGATGCGAAGATACATTTTATAACGTAAGATACGGATGAATTAGTGTTTTGGATGGAAGCTGTGGAGGCGTGGACCTGTAGTCATTAAATATTTATTAATGACATAGAAAATTCCACTTAACAATGTGACACGATAGAATGTTAAACAACAGCAAGACATTTATATTGTCTCAAGGTAAATCCTCTATCATTTAGACATCAAACAGTAACAAAATAAAAATATAACACCACATTCAAATACCAGTGAATTAAATCCAGCCCCTTTGGCACATGAAGAGGACACAAATTATAAATAACAAATACTCAATAGAATATTCACACTCTCTTCCCATAGAACTTAACATTTGGATTTTTAACTCAGTATAGTTCAATAAAGAATAAAATCTAAAGAAAATTATCCGTACTACCAAAGCGTTCTATAAACAACTTACCACGGCGGAATGATAGATCAATTAAGCATATGAGCCTACTTATTTAGGTTTATGTGGCTTTCCTAAATCTCTTGAATCAAATGCTGAGATACTTTTGAAAGGACACTGTCGATATCTTACACCGCCCTTGAAACATTCAAAGCATGCACTCGTTAAAGACAGTGTGCTACGCCATATTAATCTTTTGTGTTCTACCTTCCTCACTGCAACCACTTATAATAGTATTACTACTACTGTTATAGAAAAGGATACTATAAACTACCTAAAACGTGGACAACAGAATAAATACAATATCATTAAACTCCGTGAGTGACCATCAATCTAAACTCTCCATTTGTAACATAAAACAACGTTTATTTATAGTAAATTGTGAATATTGCGGAGGATAACCGCAATTTGATCAATGCCTTTTTGTCAACGCTGTGGTAGTCTTTGTAAGCTCGTGTCATACAAGCCGACAACTCTTCATTTTTCATTTAGTCGTCGTCACTGAAACAACTTCCAACTAATAATATACGAAACAAGTGGTAGTCGCATAGTCACTGGGCGTTAAGTGTAGATCCTGTGAGTGCAGAAGATGTACTGAATGGCAGGCCATGTAGGGCTGAGCATTCTGATGGAGCACGCTTGCTCATCATTCTTCCTCTCCTTAAGTTCTGAAGAGTTCGTCTTAATATTAACGTCTGAAAAGACGGCATTTATAGTTTTCACGGGTACGACTTAGAGCAAAAGTATCCTCTTTCGATCACAAGAGACAGTAGCCTCTTTACTGGTAGATTATGTTTCTTTTAATTTTTTGGCTAAGATTAATCAGAATGAAGCCACTCGATTAAAAATAAATAAATTTAAAACATTCAGCTTAGTAATGTGATATGAAATATTTATTTAAAAAACACATATCGTCTTCGTTCACATGATGAAACATCATCAGTGTTGTAAAACCAAGTTCCTTGAGGCAGATATTAACACAAAATTTTAGAAAGGCGCCCCAAGAATATTACAAATATGTAAAGAAATTACATACCACGTTTCGAGTCGTGACGACTCATGTACTCCGCATAAAAAGGTCAGCTCCATAAAACATACATATAGAAAAGTCTTTCTTGTGCATGTTACAAGTTTATCTTGTAGGAAACTGTTGCCCGGAGCCCTCTTTGTTTGAGAAGTTTATTACAGAGTTACTTTTTGAAAAGGCAAAAATATTGAATGTATAAGAAAGAGTACACGACAATATAAGTTAAAAATAGATCTCAAAAATAAGAAATACCTGTACAAAATATTTTTTTTTTTTTTTTTAATTGTGATTCGCCCGGAGGTACATGCTGTCAGCGACCTCTTACGCCACTCTACACCTAAAAGAGTTCTGTAATTGACATTGCATCATCAACTGTTTACATAGAAAGCAACTGGGGTGAATGTACAAACAACTGAGATATTGGCGAAATAACAAATGCAGCGAAGTTTAAAAACACATACGCCTATATAGAAACGTTACAACGGTCACGGTGGCTACAATCAGAAACATAGGTTGACGCAAGCACAAGCACGGAGACCTTGACGGCAACACATAGAATCCGCAGGCAACAATTGTTCTACGTAAGCGGGGTTTGCAATACTTTAAAACGGAAATCACCCACAACATTGGACCTCGTAGAACAAAAATTCGGATTACTTCACTTGGTGGAAACTGTAGGGGATGGTAGGGGGAACAGAGGGATGCGCAGAGGTTGGGGATCAAGAGGGACGGGTGGAAGCGCAGGGGAGGGAAGGGTGTGGAAGGAGAACCGGGCATGGGGAAGGATAGGGAGGTAGAGGGGGACACAAAAATGTGTAAATAGGATTAGACCTAGTAGGAGAGGGAGATTTCAGGATGGAGGGCATCGTCCGGTAGGGGGACGCGGTGGTAGGCCGTGGGAGGGATGTGAAGGTGGAGGAAGGGAGGATTACAATGGCGTACGCGTGGCAGGTGCCCAGGGTCGGCGGGAATGAGGTCCATAAACGGCTGATGGGAGTATGAACGTTACGGGTATGATCTGTGAACAGGAGGAGGTAAGGGAAATGGCTAAGATCATATAGGATCTGCGTGGGGGATGCGAAGTGGGTATGGTTAATGAGGCGGAGAGTGATTCATAGTTGGATAGTTATATATATATATAAAAGATTATGGTATTAAATGAGACAATGTGGTTCAATAAGCGTAATATTTTTGCAATCCAGGGCACCAGGGCACTTGATAATGAGGCCGTAATGTGCAGAAACTAGTAGTGAGTTGAAAGTTACAAGAAATAATATTAAAAAACATTCTACTAAAAAAACAAAAGTGGCTTTCGAACATATTTTGTGTGTTTCCTAAATTTGTTATTTTTAAAAAAAAGTTGCATTCCTAACTTTATGACACTATAGAGGTAGTTAAGTGTCATAAAAAGTAATATCAAGGAATACAACAATTTCCTGCCTACTTCTTCGCAGTAGTCATACAGAAGGTCGAATGTTACGTCGCTGGCATTGGTAGCAATTTTATTAAAGAGGACACTTGCAACGAAACGCAAGGGCAGTCTCTGTACCAAGATCTGATAAAAAGTTAAACTGCGGTTTGAAATACAGTTCCTGAAAATTGTTTATCTAAAATGTTTGAGAATATTCCAGGGTATTGTTTTTCGTAATAGTTAATAATAAATTGAAGTTTTAATTGTACTAATATTTCTCGAATTTTTACTAATGTCACTTATAATATTCGAAGGAAAAACCAATGTGAAACAACTCGTAGGGCTGAAGCTACTCCCACTTGAACTTGGCGCAGGGTAGTGGTCGAGCGCTCTAAGGCGCCCTGCTGCGGAGGTCGCGGCTGCTCGCTGTCGGGAGTTTGAGTCCTCCCTTGGGCATGTGTGTGTGTGTGTGTTGTGTGTGTGTGTGTGTGTGTGTGTGTGTGTGTGAGAGAGAGAGAGAGAGAGAGAGAGAGAGAGAGAGAGAGAGTTGTCCTTAGCGTTAGTTAAAGTCAGGCCTCAACCAAATGTCTGCTCTCAACCATAGTTTTCTTCGATGAAGCTTAGTAGACATCATGCAACGTCTCTCATTCGGATGAGACTGGGACATGGATGTTACCCTGCCCACCTACATCGTTTGAAAATCATCGCTTCTCGACATTGCGGCAAAGATCCAATGGCAGTGGCAGATCTCAGCCACATTATTTTGGCATGCACCAATTACACAGCCGCACAAAGTGTCTTCTACAGAAAGTTGTCTGCGAGGTTTTCCCCCCTCCCCAGAGGTGTCAATGTCTTCCTTCATCGATTAGACAAGTTTAAGTACAGTTTACTGAAGGACTACCTCAAAGTCACCGGCATACAGCTCTAATCTAAGAGTTGGTGTGTTCACCTTGAACATGCACAGCTTAAAACTGCACAAGTAATTTTATATTTTGTCTTTTATATGTCTTTGCAACTCTCATTTTGTTTTATGCTATTTACACTTTCGTTGTATTACATCTGTTACTAGTACTGTGACATATGCATTGTTTTATATATTGTACATATGATTTTTCTACTTTTATTCTAAGGCTGTATGATGTTAGATACTTATTAATATTGTGATATACATTGTAAGAATTTCAATTCTATTTTAATGTTACCACTGTAATAACCGCTGGCTGTGTGGTCACTGTAACCAGAAGCCATAATAAAGATTTTAAAAAAAAATCTGGCCTCAGACTCAGGTGCTTCGCGAGCACCGGCCGGCAAGCGCAAAAGCACGACAATCGGGGCTTCGAATCCCCCCTCGGGCATGTATATTTGTGCCGTCCTAGTTCGTAAGTAGTTGATAAGTAGTTTGTAAGTTTAGGGACTGATGACCCCGTAGTTAAGTCCCGTAAGATTTACAAACATTTGAACATTTTTTGAGCAAAAGCACGGATGCTCTGATGCTGCAGCGGCTGTGTGGGGCATGCTATATGACCGAGGCAGACACCGCGCTGTTGTGGCGGTAGCAGGAAAGTGGCGCCAGAGTCGTTTTGTTGTTTGAGACTTACTGAAACCAGCAATAATAACACCAATTTCTGAGTATAGACAAAAAGAATACTTTCATCGCATTCCTTATTTCGCACTTTTTCAGCACTCTCTGTTGATCTTTGGCATCGCTTTGAAGCCACTAATTTCAAAAAATGTTCAAATGTTTGTATAGTCTATGGGACATAGCTATGGGGTCATCAGTCCCTAAACATACAAACTACTTATGAACTACTTACGAACTAGGACGGCACAAATATCCATGCCCGAGGGGGGATTCGAATCCCCGACCGAAGTGGCCGTGCAGACCATGACTGGAGCGCCTTAGTCTCCTCGGCCACCGCGGCCGGCGCCACTAATTTCTTCTTATGTGGCACACTTGTCCTGGCAGCTGCATTTCGAAGTATTTCTTCCAACGAATCATCACACTTAACCTTGTTTCCGTTTTAGTAATGTTCATTTCAGGGCAAGCACACGAATACTCGGGAATTCTTGTTGATCAACGCGTTTATAAAATGAAATGAAATAACCATTGTAAACATATCAATAGTCAGTGAAGATCGAATCACACTGTAGTTTTATTATCTCAATTCAGGGACTTGAGCGCACCGAAAAGGTGTTATAACTTTTTAGTGCAGGTTTAGTTATTTTATTTCTCAAAACGTATCTTCAAATTCTTTATGTAATGACTGTAAATCTTTGGCATACTCACAAAAGTCGTCATAAGTACTTAAGTTCAAGGATTTTAGACAGCGAATATTATTCACACACTGGGTGATCCAAAAGACAGTATAAATTTGAAAACTTAATAAATCACCGTATAACGTAGATAGAGAGGTAAAAATTGACACACATGCTTGGATATGGGGTTTCATTAGAACCTAACTTTCTGCAGTTTTTTCAGTTTCAGCCTACTGTTCATGACCAGTGGTCAGTGTCTATATCTGCCCCAGGATATGTCTTACAGATTAAATCCTGGTTCCGAAATCTACGTCTTACCATTATAAAATCTATCTAGTACCTTCCGGTGTCTCCTGGTCTCTTACAGTATACAACCTTCTTCCATGATTATTAAACCAAGTGTTTGTTATGATTGAATTATGTTCCGCCGGCCGCGGTGGCCGAGGGGGCTGAGGCGCTCCAGTCACGATCTGCACGGCCACTACGGTCGGGGGTTCGAATCCCCCTCGGGCATGGATATTTGTGTCGTCCTAGTTCGTAAGTAGTTCATAGGTAGAATGAAACTTTCACTCTGCAGCGGAGTGTGCGCTGATATGAAACTTCCTGGCAGATTAAAATTGTGTGCCGGAACCGGGACTCGAACCTGGGACCTTTGCCTTTCGCGGGCAAGCGCTCTACCACTGAGCTACCCCGACACGACTCACGATGCCGCCTCACAACTTTACTTCCGCCAGTACCTCGCCTCCTACTTTCCAAACTTAGGAGGCGAGGTACTGGCGGAAGTAAAGTTGTGAGGCGGCATCGTACCTCGCCTCCTACTTTCCAAACTTAGGAGGCGAGGTACTGGCGGAAGTAAAGTTGTGAGGCGGCATCGTGAGTCGTGTCGGGGTAGCTCAATGGTAGAGCGCTTGCCCGCGAAAGGCAAAGGTCCCAGGCTCGAGTCCCGGTTCCGGCACACAATTTTAATCTGCCAGGAAGTTTCATATCAGTTCATAGGTAGTTTGTAAGTTTAGGGACTGATGACCCCGTCGTTAAGTCCCATAGACTATACAAAGTTTTTGAATTGTGTTCCGTGCAAAATTCTACCAGGCGGCTTCCCCTTTCATTCCTTTTCCACAGTTGATATTCACCTAGTATTTTTTCTTCCCTTCCTTTTCCTACTACCGAATTCCAGTCCCCCATCACAATTAAGTTTTCCTCTCCCTCAGTTGTCTGAATAATTTCCTTTGCCTCCTCATACATTTATTCGATCTCCTCATGTTGGGCAGAGCTATTGGGCATATAAACCTGTTATTTCTAATGACAGAAAATGCGGCGGCGATGGCTACACTTGACGGGAGAGTACAACGGATGGGTGTGTCGAGCGCGACAGAATGTAACACTTTTATGTAAAGAGAGATAGCTATTTTAAAACAATTTGTACCTTATGCATAGCAGTCAGTCGTGACTATTCACTGTTATCGCAAATATAGATTTCGGTCACACTGATCAAAATTATAGGGGATCAGGTGAGATATTATATATAATACACATATCGTAATGTATTTTATACAGATATTGATTACAATTTCAAGTTTAGTGTAACCTAGTACGATATATTGCTTTCTCAACAGTTTACTACATATATACGTGGCATTTTCTTAGATCGAGGCGCCATGGGGCTACAATAATAGTGAAAAATTTAGTCTCGTCGCTTTATAATACTGTGTGCGTTCACCTCAGATGGTCAGTACTGTTGCACATCCACGTGGCATGGACAGTATGAGGTTACAATCGGCTCTTGAGTAATGTTTGGCCATTCTTTCGTCAGTGTAATAGCCAGCTCTGCAAGCGTTGTGAGAGGTGGTGGTATCGCTGCAATGGATCTGTCAACTGCCATCAAAGACATGCTCGCCGCGGTGGAGTAGCCGAGCGGTCTAAAGCACCTCCCTGCGGAGCGCGCGGTTGCTCGCCGTGGAGGTTCGAGTCCTCCCTGGGGCATGGGTGTGTGTGTTTGTCCTTGGGTTAGTTTACCTAGGTTTAAGTAGTTTGTAAGCTACGGACTGATGACCACGCAGTTTGGTTAGATTTACAGACATTTGAACAAGACATGCTCCTTAGAGTTTAAGTCCAGTGTAAGAGCTGGCCATTCCTTCAATCCCCTCAGCTACAAGCGTGTTGTCCATAAGTGTAGCTCTGGTAGATGAGCGCTATCGTCTACCAGAAGGAACCCATCTCCTATAGCACCAGCATAGGACACAACGAAAGATTCTCGACTACACCTCTGAGCAACCAACGTGCTATTCTAAACGACTTAGAGTTCTTTACGCCCGCCAATACTGACACCTGTCCGCACCATTCGTCGACTGCCATAATACGATGATGTTTCCTGCATATAATCCGGATCTTTCCGAGTTCCATGTTCTCTTCAGACGAGAGAACGACGATTGTCCGCCGGCCGCGGTGGCCGAGGTGACTGAGGCGCTCCAGTCACGGTCAGCACGGCCACTACGGTCGGGGGTTCGAATCCCCCCTCGGGCATGGATATTTGTGCCGTCCTAGTTCGTAAGTAGTTTGCAAGTTTAGGGACTGATGACCCAGTAGTTAAGTCCTATAAGCTTAACAAACATTTGAACTTTTTTTTTTGACGATTGTCCAGCTGAACACAAAATCTGATGTTTGAGCAGAACTCTATGCCATTAGTTACGACTCCAAACCTCATTTTCGTCCGCTCATATTCTGTGGGCTAAATGGTGTCGTTATTTTAATGTGACACACACACCATTAGCTTCCGTGCGTAGAGGCCACATTCCCTAAGGCGATTTTTGATTGTTTGTGTCGATATTTCGCGTTCTCTTACTGCCTGGAGGGTTCGGTTCGTTGCAGCTGAGTTGCATTCAGCCTCGGTCATCTTTTCCTTTTGGTACTTGTGCACGACCTCCGCCTTGCCCACCTTTAACGTTTCCTGTTGTCTGCAATGGCGTTTAGGCCTTGGAAATTACACGTTGGGACACTCCAGTAGCTGCAGCCACCTCCCTCAGTTTCTGTCCCGCTTCCAACCTTCCTATGCCTCTTCGTGCCGTAACATCTGGTAAGTCACGTTGTTGTTGCATTGCACTACCTGCTCACTACACTATCTGAAACCAACTGCTTGTGTAATTCGTTTGGTAAACACAAGTCAACGCCAACACTTCTGCAGCGACTGTCTATTATTAGTACTATCTAGGTTGCCATAATAGTGTTCTCTCATCTCTTAAAATTATATACATTATTCCAATCATTAAGAATATAAATATGCACAGAGATACTTTTGTTCACAAATTAATCAAATTTCGGCTGGAAAGGGTTAGCAGTCACCGAGCACGTCAACATGGAATCAAACTTGGTAAATCAATTTCATTTCAATTCGCTGAATGATTGAGCGACATTATCTAGCAGTTCCCAACACCGGATACTGCAAGAAGGCGATGCAACCTCCGGTGACAAGCACCGGTCTCAGTGCAGGAAATCAGAAGTCGAAATCAAATATAATGTTTGCAAATCTATGGGACCAAACCACTGGTGTCATCAGTCCTTAGGCTTACAAGTTACCGGGTGATCAAAAAGTCCGTATAAATTTGAAAACTTAATAAATCACGGAATAATATAGACAAAGAGGTACAAATTGACACACATGCTTGGAATTTTGGAATTAAATGGGGTTATATCAGAAGAAAAAAAAAGTGAAAAAATGTCCGACAGATGGCTCGTGATTCTGGTTTTGTAACTGCTACCGTGACGGGTGATAGGTACGCAGATATGTCACAGAATCGCGTCGTCCGAAGCCTGGCTGATAAGCGCGTGCTGGGACGTACGATTTTTATGCAGGATGGCGCTGCACCCCATATTGCTAGACGCGTTAAAGATATCTTGCACGCGTCGTTTGGTGACGATCGTGTGCTCAGCCGCCACATTCATCATGCTTGGCCTCCCAGGTCCCCAGACCTCAGTCCGTGCGATTATTGGCTTTGGGGTTACCTGAAGTCGCAAGTGTATCGTGATCGACCGACATCTCTAGGGATGCTGAAAGAAAACATTACTCTTCCACTATAGCTATTGTTGAGGAATGATGGTGAACATATTGAGCATTTCCTGTAAAGAATATTATCTTTGCTTTGTCTTAATTTTTATGCTAATTATTGCTTTTCTGATACGATGAAGCGCCATCTGTCGGACTTTTATTGAACATAGTTTTTGTTTTTGGTTCTAATAAAACCCCATGACATTCCAAGCATGTGTGTCAATTTTTACCTCTCTATCTACATTAATCCGTGATTTGTTAAGTTTTGCCGGCCGCGGTGGCCGAGGGGATTGAGGCGTTTCAGTCACGGTCAGCACGGCCACTACGGCCGGGTGTTCGAATCCCCCCTAGGGAAAGGATATTTGTGCCGTCCTTAGTCTTAGTTAGTTCATAAGTAGTTTGTAAGTTTAGGGACTGATGACCCCGTAGTTAAGATCCATAAGCTATACAAACATTTTTATTAAGTTTTCAAATTTATATCGACTTTTTGATCACCCGGTACTTTAACTTATACTACGCCCTGGACAACAGACACACCCTTGCCGATGTAGGACTTGAACGTGCTGCGGGACCAGCCTAGCAGTCCCTGACAAGGCGCCTCTAACCGCTCGGCTGTTCCTGCGTAAAACGTCCAGATCAGTGCTGTAATTAATACTTTTATTTATTACACAATAGCTGTTTTAGCAGTTTGCCATTTTCAAGTACCTGCGATAGTGTAAGAATAACATAAATTCCTTTTTGTATATTGTAAATGACGAGTTACAAACAAAAATTTTCTACTTACAGCTATGATGGTCTTGCGTCATATATAACATCTGGCATAACAGTTATTATATAATCATACTTTATAACAGTATGTTACTTTTTGCAGCCTGAGATGTTGATTAGATTTTAATTTTATTTTTTGTATAAATTTGTTTTTTTAAATATAACAGTTTGCCAAAGATGGTTTACAATGTAAATAACTATGATACCAGAGATGTTCAATAGGCCATATGGTTATTTTATTAGCTACTTATAATAGCTATCGTTGGTTTCTTATTGTACAGCACTTGATCTTTATCCTACGGATGATAGGAAAATTATACAAACCATCCCAGTGCTGCATAAATAAAATTGGTTG
Organism: Locusta migratoria; assembly: GCA_026315105.1. NCBI lineage: Eukaryota > Metazoa > Arthropoda > Insecta > Orthoptera > Acrididae > Locusta > Locusta migratoria. The sequence goes on along the minus strand of CM048750.1, from coordinate 3,412,728 downwards.
GAAGCGTTGTCAGGATGGAAGGCGGAGCGGAGAAGGCTTGTGGGCGCCCTAGGAAAGGGTGGCTGACTGGCAAATGAAAGATAGAATTCAAGTTAATATTTGGTATATTCTGAAATACGGGATACATGGCGGGACTCGCCCTGGGGTCGGATGCAATGAGTGAATGCCAGTCTAAACGGAATAGGTGAAGGTTACGGTAATGGTTACGGTTCACACAGTTGGTGGCTGAGACCGAACATCCGTTAGGCGGAAGCGGACGGCATGTAGGAAAACTACACAATAACATTACCACTAGATAAAAGTCGCATTTCGAAAGTGATTATTACACAATCGACCTCAATTGTTGCTAACACCAAACTAAATATGGGTGTCTTAACTGTGTATAAAACACAGCAAAACTAAATTACTTGATACTCTGACAAGTACAGGAAAAAAGGTACTCTTAAAAATAGTTATATTATTATCTTGGATAAAAGTTAAGGTTTTTTTTCCCCAACATAGCTACTTTTAATAACGTTTACAATCATTAGGCAAAAGAAGAGTTGATAGTGCTTATCACAAAATAAACGAATTCTTATAGAATTTCATAAGGCGTATCACTCGTGAGCCTCAATTGGTATTATTTCATGAATCACCAATGTTGAGATACATCGGGCGTAAATGCAGCTTACGCGGCACGGGAACTGTTTGTAAACAAATACAACTGTCAGACGCGCACGTGGTGAGCAGCGCGGTAGGAGAGGTGATAATCAGAAAAGTATAATGGCTGTCGTGGTAGGCGCGGAGGCAATTCTGGGCTACACGCATGGCGTGAGGGGAGACAGGCGGGGGACACGTGATAGGCAGGTGGCGGGAGGAAAAGGGGAGTGTGGTGAAGCGGCTACAGCTGATCGCAACAGCCTTGGAGGAGGCAGGTGGTCTAACGTCAGGTGACGGCGTATTAGCACGTGTCTTAACAATGCACGGAAATGAATTCTGGCGGCAATTCACACAGTGCACTTATAATAAAACGCCAGCACAATAACATCGGATACAAACAGCGGATAAAATAAATAACGTATCAGAGACTTGGAAATGAATTTCGTTCAAATGGATGGAAAGGAAGTTAACATCACTTCGACACGTAATGGACAATAGATCAGTCAATTAAAGTAAACATTTTAAAATTTCAACGACATCTCAAGGCTTCTATGCGTTGAATTTCAGCAGTACAAGGTTCCAAAACGTTGGCCATTCGTTTTGCAACCCGTTATCAATGTGGAAAATCATGACATGTACAAACAGTATGTATGCAGAATAAATATTCTAAAAACGGTGCAGTTAGAAACAGTGCTTCGCAAAATGCAAAAACAGTTCATACAGTAAATGTTATACACGCGGCGGATTTTGTTATCTGCATAAATATCGTAACATAGTAGCTCTAGGATGACGAAATTGTCGATACAGTCCGTAAGTTTCGGTTGAATTGACACTAGTTAAAGCCAGAAAACAGGATGTGGGTTTAAATTTTATGAAAAAAGACTGGAGAAAACAAGGCGGGTCGGTTGATTGTAAGAATTAAAAAGCGGGCAATTAATTTTTAATCCTTATAATCACTAACTTCAAATTTGAATTGACAGGCTCTAAAAGGTCTCAAAGAAATGAAGGTAGCACAAGAAAGGCAGTAACAACCGAATCACTGTAACAATTGGAAATGTAAATAAATAATGGTTCGTTGACAATGGAAGCAAACAGCATAAACTCCGTGTGGAAGTCTGCACATTATGGATTTGGTAACAAAACGTGATACTTCACAATGGCGAAAAGAAGGGATAAATGGTTAATGGTAGCAAACGTTAATTCTTCCTCACTTAATGACAGTATAATTAAAATTCTTAAAGATAATTAAGATACTCTAAAAATACAAATGTGAACTCGACAGAAATACGTCTGGAAAACCTTACACGCTAATAAATCTTACGAAAAACTATATTATGAGTGAGAAGAGCACACTTTAATTGATAATTCATGGTTAATAATGTGGTACTTTAAAAGAGAACAGGATTTACTAACATCTGGGATACTCATCAGTACAAAATAGCACTCGATCTAGCTACATTGGATACGGACAACATCTTTACTATTGACACATCATAGCATCTTATAAGTAGGCCTACCTCTCTTGGAGTACTGGATACAAATTGTTTACATATCAACTTAGGCTGTCTCTGGCCGTTACAACTGGAAATAACTTCTCATAATTCTGATGTGCGTTGTGTTTCACGTGCATTTATTGCCAAGGTACTGACATAGGAAACATAATGGACCCTGTTATGGAAGTTTCGGAATCTGACAAAAGGCGTGTATGACAATCAGAAGGTATATAGAAGCAGAATGGCAGCAATAGAAATAAGGACAAAGTGGTTTTTCTTGTTCTTCTCGCTATGTGAAACAGTTTTCTTCTTTAAACTCCTCTTACGGATTTTACGCTCACAGGCGGTACTCTTGACTCACCATGTGGCAACTACATTTAGGCTCCTTTACATCGGCTAAAACATCACTCATCTTCAGTAGCCCTCTGGAGGTTAACAGCTTGAAAGGCTTTCTCTTGCACGTCACTTAGGGTGCAGTAGGGATTCGGGTATCTCTCAAAGGCTATCTTAACCCATCTCAACCACGCTTCTCTCCGGTAAAACATTTACGAATCTACAAGATTCACATTTCGTGCCCTGAAGCACACTGTCGTCACATGCTTTGGCAACCAGCTTGCGATACTACCACTTTTACGTTAGGAAAAGCTCATACAGAAAGAAATACGTAGGAGGAAAAAGAGAAACATATAGAGAGTAGAGGAGGGAGGAGCAAAAGTTCAAATCTTAGGTTTACAATGTAGTTTATCGACACAGTGTTCTAACGGTTGAGACGGTTGCAGATGCTAGTCGTGTGTACGACTGTTTGTGCGGCTGCGGATTTCATTCTAAACTCGTCAGCAAATCTGGTAGACTCTGGTAGACACAACCACGTTTGAAAACTTTTTGTTTGTGGTTTTTCTTTTAAGACCTCAACGCCGGTATTGCGGCGGTGTTTGATCTTAAAACAAAAGCACACATCCTTCAAGATTGAGAATTTTATACTGCTCCCTAGTACCCATGAACCAAAGGCATTGCCGAGGTGGGGTGGCTTGCGTGCCTCAACGATACAGATAGCCGTACCGTAGGTGCAACCACAGCGGAGGGGTATCTGTGGAGAGGCCAGACAAACGTGTGGTTCCTGAAGAGGGGCAGCAGCCTTTTCAGTAGTTACAGGGGCAACAGTCTGGATGATTGACTGAGCTGGCCTTGTAACATCAGCTAATGTGGCTTTGCCACACAGCTACTGCGAATGGCTGAAAGTAAGGGTAAACTACAGTCTTTACCTCTCCCGATGACATGCAGCTCTACTGTATGAATATATGATGGCTTCTTCTTGGGTAAAATATTCTGGAGGTAAAATAGTCCCCCAATCGGATCTCCGGGCGGGGACTACTCAGGAGGATGTGATCATCAGGAAAGACAATACTGGCATTTTACGGGTCGGAGCTTGGAATGTTGGATCCCTTAATCGAGTAGGAAAATTAGAAAATTTAAAAAGGGAAATGGATAGGTTGAAGTTAGATATAGTGGGGATTAGTGAAGTTCGGTGGCAGGATGAACAGGATCTCTGGTCAGGTGAGTACAGGATAATAAATACAAAATCAATTGGGGGTATCACTGGAGTAGGATTGATAATGATTAAGAAAATAGCAATGCGGGTAAACTACTATGACCAGCACAGTGATCGCATTATCATTGTCAAGATAGATACGAAGCCAACACCGACAACAGTAGTACAGGTTTATATGCCAACTAGCTCTGCCGATGATGAGGAAATCGAAGAAATATATGAGGAGCTAAAGGAAATTATTCAGACAATTAAGGGAGAGGAAAACTTAATTGTTATGGGAGACTGGAATTCGGTAGTAGGACAAGGAAGGGAAGGGAAGAGAGTAGGTGAATATGGTCTGGGCAAAAGGAATGAAAGAGGAAGCCGCCTGGTAGAATTTTGCATAGAACATAATTTAGTTATAACAAACACCTGGTTCAAGAATCACAAAAGAAGGTTGTATACGTGGAAGAGACCAGGAGACACCGGGAGATACCAGATAGATTTCATAATGGTAAGACATAGATTTCGGAACCAGGTTCTACAGTGTAAGACATACCCAGGGGCAGATATAGACTCTGACCATAACTTGTTGGTTATGAACTGTAGTCTGAAACTGAAGAAACTACAAAAAAGTAGGAAAATAAGGAGATAGGACCTGGATAAATTTAAGGAACCTGAGGTTTCAGAGGGAGCTTTAGACAACAATTGACAGAAACAAGGGAAAATAAAACAGCAGGGGATGAATGGGTAAAATTGAGAGATGAAATAGTGAAGGTAGCAGAGGACAAAATAGGTAGGAAGGCAAGACCTACAAAAAATCCTTGGGTATCACAGCAGATACTAAATTTATTCGATGAAAGGAGAAAATATAAAAATGCAGTAAATGAAACAGGAAAAATGGAGTACAGACGACTAAGAAATGAGATTGACAGGAAGTGCAAAATGGCTAAGAAGGAGTGGCTAGAAGGCAAATGCAAGGATGTAGAAAAATGTATAAATAGGGGAAAAATAGATACAGCCTACAGGAAAATAAAAGAAACATTTGGAGATAAGAAAAACAGCTCTATGAATATCAAGGACACTGATGGAAAACCAGTTCCCAGCAAAGAAGGGAAAGCTGAAAGGTGGAAAGAGTATATAGAGGGGCTCTACAAAGGAAATGAACTTCGAGACAATATTGTAGGAAGGGAAGAGGATGTAGATGAAGATGAAATAGGAGATACGTTACTGAGAGAAGAATTTGACAGAGCCCTGAAAGACCTAAGTCGAAACAAGGACCCTGGTGTAGATGATATTCCCTCAGAGCTACTGAAATCTCTGGGAGAACCAGCCATGACAAACCTGTTTCACCCGGTGTGTAAGATGTATGAGACAGGCGAAGTACCCTCAGACTTTAAGAAAAATGTTATAATTCCCATTCCAAAGAAAGCAAGTGCAGACAGGTGTGAAATCTACAGAACCATCAGTTTAATAAGTCATGGTTGCAAAATATTAACGAATTATTTACAGAAGGATGGAAAAGCTGGTAGAAGCCGACCTCGAGGAAGATTAGTTTGGGTTCAGGAGAAATGTAGGAACACGGGAGACAATACTCACTTTACGGCTAATCCTAGAAGATAGATTAAGAAAAGGCAAACCTACATTTCTAGCTTTTGTAGATTTGGAGAAGGCTTTTGACAATGTTGGTTGGAATAAACTCTTTCAAGTTCTGAAGCAAGCAGGAGTAAAATATAGGGAGCTAAGGTTATTTACAACTTGTACAAAAACCAGACAGCGGTTGTCAGAGTTGAAGGGCATGAAAGGGATGCAGTGGTTGGAAAGGGAGTAAGACAGGGTTGTAGTCTTTCTCCATTGTTGTTCAATTTGTACATTGAGCAAGCTATAAAGGAAAGCAAGGAGAAATTTGGTGAAGGAATTAAAGTTCAGGGTGAAGAATTAAAAACATTGCGTTTTGCCGACGACATAGTAATTCTGTCAGATACAGCATAGGATCTGGAAGAGCAATTGAACGGAATGGACAGTGTGCTGAAAGGTGCATATAAGATGAACATTAACAAGAGCAAAACTAGGGTAATGGAGTGCAGTCTAAGAAAATCAGGTGATGCTGAAGGAATTAGATTGGGAAACGAAACAATATAGGAGGTAGATGAGTTTTGTTACTTGGGCAGAAAAATAACAAATGATGGTCGCAGTACAGAGGATATAAAATGCAGAATGGCAATGGGTAGAAAAGCGTTCTTGAAAAAGAGAGATTTGTTAACATCGAATATTGATTTAAGCCCAAGGAAGTCCTTTCTGAAGGCATTTGTATGGAGTGTTGCCTTGTATGGGAGTGAAACATGGACGATAAACAGTGCGGACAGGAAGAGGATAGAGGCTTTTGAAATATGGTGCTACAGAAGAATGCTGAAGATTAGGTGGGTGGATCGCGTAACTAATGAGGAGGTACTGAGCAGAATTGGGGAGAAAAGGAATTTCTGGCATACCTTGACTAAAAGAAGGGATAGATTGGTAGGACATATTCTTAGACATCAAGGAATTGTGAATTTAGCATTGGAGGGAAGTGTGTGGGGTAAAAATCGCAGAGGAAGACCAAGAGTTGGATACAGTAAGCAGATTCAGACAGTTGCCCTTCTTATGTGGAGATGAAGAGGCTTGCTCAGGATAGGGTATTGTGGAGAGCTGCATCAAACCAGTCTCCGGACTGAAGACCACAACAACAGTACCAATGTATTTTCAATTTCTGCCAGACGCGGCTTGGAGGGGGAATGCCTTGCTTTAACCCTTCACGTCTGTGGAGGGCGGAAATTTACTTTCATTTACGGCACGGAAAATATTGATAGGAAAGATCAAGGAAAGATAGATCGTGACACTAAGTGGAAGAAATATCACAATAATTCTCGCACTGTAGACGCCAGGCTACATATTACTAGGTTTTGTGGGAAACTTTGTCAAAAATTCTAAACCTGTGTGATTACACAAGCTACAAATTAATTTAAAAATGAAACTTCCATACTTCCGGCAATGCTCAAACTTACATAATATAAGGAAAAGTGTATTATTCTCTACTGTAACTGTGAAATGGACAGCAAGAAACTAACAATAGCTAATCCAGTCACTCGAGAGAAGAAACATTATATCTTATTTAGCCTAGGGAAAGTTAATATTCAAATTACTCTACTAGTTCGAGACAAATCGGAACAGAAGGCAATAATAAATCATACAGTTTCAGTCGGTACTTATCCGTCGGGACGTGGTGTGGCATGGTGAAGTACGACGGCGGTACGTAGCAGGCGGGGGTGGCAGGTGGGCGTCGGGCGATGTGCGGTCGCACGGCGCGAGCGTGGCTTCGACGTGGGCGGTGGGGGCGGCGTGGCAGCAAGTGGGCCTCACTGCTACGGCTTGCAGAGTGGTTTGGACCTGGTAAAGAGCCATCTTCGTCTGCTTGGCAGGACCGGCAGCTACTTACAGCTATGATGGTCTTGCGTCATATATAACATCTGGCATAGCAGTTATTATGTAATCATACTTTATAACAGTATGTTATTTGCATTTAGCTGCTGTACTTTTTGCAGCCTGAGATGTTGATTAGATTTTAATTTTGTTTTTTGTATATATATATATATATTTTTTTTTGCCAAAGATGTTTTACAATGTAAATAACTATGATACCAGAGATGTTCAATAGGCCATATGGTTATTTTATTAGCTATTTATAATAGCTGTCGTTGGTTTCTTATTATGTACTGAGCCTTTTTCGTCGATGAAGTCAATAAAGTTAACTAAATAATTTTACGTTAAAAATCCCTATGTTCATTAAGCACTTTGTCTGGATAATTTTTAGTGTGAATATATACCTCGATCTCTTCCAAAATATACGTTACTGGTCCCTTTAGAACTTTTGTAAAATCGTCAGTGCACTCTCTATGTTTCGAGCTAAATGGTTTTAATTTTTAAGGTGTACATAAAAGCTTGATAGGTTGTTTTCGCTTATTCTGATGTGTTCGCGAAATCGTGTGACGAAATTACGTCCCGTCTGTCCCCACATAATATTATTAAACAATTACATTATATAAATACAATAAGCCGAAAAGAATATGACAATAATAATTTGCCCACTAAAGGGAGACCAGCTAGCAAATACTGTTTGTTAACTACAGAATAAAAGACGTTGATAATTTTTCAAGATTTCACAATAAAACGGCACTCATAAAACATACACCCGAAGGAAAATATACTTGCAAGCAGCAATAAATATGCTTTGCAAAACGTTTCAGAGCCTAAGGAGGGAGAGAAGTATAGGAAAGACGGCACCCCGTCAACACAATCAAACACTTAACTGAAGTCACGTCAAACAGCCAGGAGGACCAGACCAAGACATCAAGCCATGGATGGGATGCTGTCCCCCAAAGAATAGTCCAGAAATAATCTGCAGTATCAACCAGAACAAATAAATAGGGCGGGAATATATTAAAGATACAAATCCATAAAATTGAATAATTATAATAATGATGTGACATATAAACATCCAAAGACTCAAGACTAAGCACAGCTAAAACTCCACTAAAATTATCCACCGCGAAGTCTCGGTTAAACAGTGAGCCCCACCCTTAATAGACGCAAATTAATAAGGCAGACACAAATCTCTACAGTGCTGGTCAGTACAAACGCCCAAGCATAGACTAATAAAAACATGAGAATGCTGCATTACTACTCCGTCCCAAAGACCTAGATGAACAGATGTAAGCAGCCAAGAGTGAAATATGCCACTACTTACATAAAATAATTATAGTATAAAACACAGCTGCCATATATAATTCGGTCACGATACATTAGAAATACGTTATGGCACACTTCAGCACACTCAGAATACTACACAAGCAACACAATACCCAACTGGCATGCATCATTATCCAAAGGTGCCAGCCAAGATACGTTGCCCGGTCAAACACTTAAACGTGAGCGTCCGAATTCAAACTGCAATATCATATATACAAGGTACTTTTCATCTTCTTAGCAACCAGCAGTTTCACATCGTGCAAGTTTTTAGATTAGACACAAAATACAACGCCAGTGGACCTTCTCCACTTAACAAACACTTCTGTGAACAAACAATTTTGTTAAAGAATAGAACATCATAAAATACAAATTGTCACAGAACATGCACTTAAGCTACAACTGGTGCAAGCGCAACATGAATGGAAGAACCCCACACTGCACTCGTAACCGTATACGCAATCGGTGCCAAGCACTAACTGCCGCAAAAAAAAGTACAGCTACGGAACAACAACAGTTCAATTCATTCGAATGCTCATTGCCAGATCTCAGTCCACCGCTCGAAGAAAATATCAGAGATGAACCACACGGAGAACGATACATCGTAGTTGCAGAGACACTCTGTGAATATCAACTTTCTGTCTGTTGTCTTACAAGTATTTCCGATTTTTCAGAGCATGAGTGTGTTACTAAAAAGCTGGTGCAATGCAAAACGTCCAGTGTGTGTTAGTTATAAATGGTTCCCACTCATGTTAATGATTTATGTACGTCATTTCCGACGAAATTAGTGCCATTTAAAATGTGAGAGCTGTCAATTCATTCGGAAAAGTGCTTTCAATTTTTCCCGAGCGCTGAAACGTTCCAGTATTTTTTATGCATTTAAGTTCAGCTAACACAATGATTGAGTTCCATTGTTTTATTTGTACCGGTATTTACACGATATTTACTGTTAACAAAATGCGACAATCTTTGTTTACTTTCGTTAATGGATTTACGATTAAATAATTTACGCACATTTGCGTAAGTATTAATGTAGTTGAAATAACTGAGGGCCAGAAAGAGCGCTGATGTGAAAATGCACAGATGGTACATCTGTGAACATTCCCGAACAAAACAATTCCATCTGTCTGATGATCGGATTAGCAGAATAATGTCTAGTACAATATCCCCAACACATTTCTAAGCCACTTCGGACTAGGCCGTCAAAACATTTTTCCTCATCTATTGAGATACATTACACTGACCGACTAAACGGCATCTCGTTCCAAGGTTTGATTCCAACGCAACGAGACATTCTGATGCTTTGGAACTTATGTAAGATTAACCCAGATAGCGCTGACGTCCTTCCAATGACAAGAATGGCAACTTACTTTTTCCTTCTTGCATTTAAGAATGTATGCACTGTCTCATATTTTGTTCCTTTGAATAGTCTGCTTCAATTTCAGATCAATTTTAGCTGGTATTGTTGATTGCAAAGTGATTGGATACTGGTGTGAAGTTGAAGTTTATAAGATTTCCTCGTAGTTGAGATAGTATTTCTGGAATATCAAGTAATTTGGCGACATTTGTAAGTGTATATTTCATATTAAATGATGTTTCAATAATAATGATTGAACAGATTAAAATTATAAAACATTCATTTTGACTTCCTTCCAGAACGAATGGCAGTATTGGAAAACTAATGGCGTGATTGTGAGAAAAAACCCTCTTATAACGATCTGGTGCAGTCAAATGAAGGTAATTAATTGTTTATGAAATGAAATTTTAACCAAAAATAATTCCGCGCTATCTCGGTTAAAAATGGCAGTTATTATTTATAGCCCAAACGATTTCCTTTTTTTTTTTTTTTTTTTTTTTTTTTTTCTTACAGTTCAACACAATACGTCTTAAGGAACCGAAATCACTTGTAATTATAAAGGAAAATAATACATTATGCATCACTTGCTTTATCATTGATTCTCTAATTTCGTAAACAGTTTCGTGTAAATACTAAATGGTTTCTTCCTCAGTGTTGTATCACTTCATATCTTCTTATAAGGAATAACATTTTGATTCATTGTACTTTATTTGACATTGATATTATCATATGAAAAGCTGTTATATGACATATACTGAAGCTTAGAAAATAAATCCTCTCCCATAGCCACATTCCTGTAACAAGCCATCTAGATGAATAACGGTTCGTGAATACCTCAGTTCTTCAAAACCCATTGTAACCGTATTTTTAACCAGTCTTCCTTTCCTCCAAGCCGCGGTGTAGTGGCCGAGCGCATTGAGGCGCTACGCTACGATGCGCGAGGCCATTCCTCGTCGGGGGTTCGAATCCCCCCTCGGGCATGGATGTTTGTGCTGTCTTTAGTGTAAGGTAGTTCATAAGTAGTTTGTAAGTTTAGGGACTGATGACTCCGTAGTTAAGTCCCACAAGCTCTACAAACATTTGAACATTTGAATTAAGTTTTTCCTATATTCGTAATGCGCAGTCTCAGTAATCTCTTACAATTGTGCATTAAATATTGACTTTTCCCCTCAATTACAAATTCAGCGATGCCTAAAACATTTATATGCCAATTTGCTATCACATTTGATCCTTTTCGACTATTGGCCAGCTTTTCGGTCGTTTTAGATCATTGTGCGTTGTCCTCCTGGATGCGAGTCGAGTGTGAGAACCCCAGCGCCACCTAGCTCGATGTGAATGATCGCCTGCATTAGTTTGGGACGAGTTCTTTTGTAGGTTATTCTGAGGAAACAGCGTTCCATCTGAAATGTTCTGATTGTTTAAGGTCGGTCGGTCCAAAATAGACCTAAAGAGAGGAGAAGCATGAGAGAGCAGTGCGTGCCAAAGACATGTGTGAGGTTAGTGAAGGAAATGTATGGAGGAGCAATGACACAGCTGAGAAGTAGTGTGTGTGTGTGACAAAGGAGTTCCCAGTAAAAGCGGGGTTACACCAAGGGTCTGCGCTTAGCCCTTACCTCTTTGTCGTGATTATGGATGGCCTGGTGAAAGATGTGAAAAAGGAAGCGCCATGGAATATTATGTTTGCGGATGATGTGGTTCTTTGTGAGCAGAGCATCGATAGACTTGCAGAAAAGCTGGAGGATTGGGGGAAGGTACTAGAAGAAAGAGGGATGAAAATTAGCAGGACAAAATCAGAATATTTAGCACTGAAGGATGGGCATGTAAGGTCTTGCAAGATCCTTAGGAGGAACTGAAATCGGTCTGTAAATTTAAATACCTGGGGGCGTACATACAGAAAGAGAAAGTGTATAAGTCCGTGGTAAGGCCTGCTGTGATATAAGGGGCAGAGGCATGGCCAACCCAGGAAAGAAAGATGGAAGTGGCAGAAATGCGGATGCTTAGGTGGGGTAACAAGAAAGGACATAATTAGAAATGAATTTATTACAGGAGTTGTGAAAGTGGGACCAATGGGGGAAAAGATACAAGAGAGTAGACTAAGGTGGTATGGACACTTTCAGAGATAACGGAAAGACTGATCAGAAACAGAGTTGAAGATATAAAGATTGAAGGAGTGAGAAGGAGAGGAAGGTGGAAGGATAAGATAGCGGGGGACCTAGGGGAGAAATGATGGGAGAAGGAAGAAGCAGTAAATAGAATATTTTGGAGGAGAAGGATCCAGAATGACGTGGGACAAGGCTACGATAAAGAAAGAAAGAAAGAAAGAGAGTGGGGGATTGAATAAAAATATCGTAACTAGATTATGTCTAAAGTAATCGAAGACTTCCAATATTAAACTTCCTGGCAGATTAAAATTGTGTGCTGGAACCGGGACTCGAACCAGGGACCTTTGCCTTTCTCGGGCAAGCGCTCTACCGACTGAGCTATCCCGACACGAATGACGATGCCGCCTCACAACTTTACTTCCGCCAGTACCTCGCCTCCAACTTTCCAAACTTCACAGAAGCTCTCCTGCGAACCGTGCAAGACTAGCACTGCTGGAAGAAAGGATATGGTGGAGACACTTACTGTGCAGCGACTGAGATCCCAGGTTCGAGTCCCGGTTTCGGCACACAAATTAAATCTGCCAGGAAGTTTCAAATAAGAGTGAAAGTTTCATTCCGGAAACTTCCGATATTGTTTAGTCAGTAATCTTCTCATTTTGTGACTGCATCGGCGGTGTGTAAAATAGCCTGACCTTTCTGTCACTACAGCCAGTGCCGCCCCTCAGTTCCACGGCCCGCAAAACCTTTCAGAGGGACAAGCGAAACACCGGGCAGTTTTTACACACGACCACAAACTCGGAAGAATTTTATAGACGGTGTCTACTTCCCTTTCATATCGGGGAAACTGATTCGACGAAGAACGTATCGGACGTGATCCAATTTGGGAACAGCGGTGGTAATGGATTGACTACGCAGTCGACCGATGGAGCCCGGGCTCGACTGGAGCTCTCGAGGGGCCAGGGCAGCGCAGAGTGCCCTGGACAGCCGCTGGACGCGGCCACGGTGGCGGCCGCGCTGGTGGCTGGGGGTGGGGTGGGTCGCCGGCGAGCGGCGCAGCGGCCGTGCCTCAGCGGGCGCGTAATTCCATTAAAAACTTTCCGCCGAAATATTGGCGGCCGCCCAGCGCGCCGGCTCACTTTACGTCTTGCGGGAGCGAAAAGTGCTCGTAATGCGCGCAGGCCGGCAGACGGGGGGTTCCACCGGAACTTACCGAATCCCTACTGCTGATTTACCAGGTGCGCGGTTGCCAAGAGTAGAATGGCCGATTAAATCGCACCTGTAATCTACGTTTTTAGCATAGCGGAGGCGTTTCAGTTAGTACAGTTACGATAATGGTATACAGCATACAGGATGACTTAGACAAAATTTCTACTTGGTGCGAAGATTGGCAGCTAGCTCTCAATGTGGAAAAATGTAAGGTGATGCGCATGAGTAGAAAAAACAATCCCATAATGTTCGAATACAGCATTAGTAGTGAGCTTCTTGATGCTTTCGCGTCGTTCAAATATCTAGGCGTAACATTGCAGAGCGATATGAAATGGAAGGAACATGTAAGGACAGTTGTGAGTAGGGCGGACAGACGACTTATTGGGAGAATTTTGGGAAGATGTACTTCACCTGTAAAGGAGACCGCGTATAAAACGCTTGTACGACCACGTCTTGAGTATTGCTCAAGTGTTTGGGACCCGCAGAAGACATAGAGGCAGTTCAGAGACGAGCAGCTAGATTTGTTACCGGTACGTTCGACCAATGCGCGAGTGTCACGGAAATGCTCCGGCAACTGGAAGAAAGCTTATGGGACTTAACTACGGGGTCATCAGTCCCTAAACTTACAAACTACTTATGAACTACTTACGAACTAGGACGGCACAAATATCCATGCCCGAGGGGGGATTCGAACCCCCGACCGTAGTGGCTGTGCTGACCGTGACTGGAGCGCCTCAGTCACCTCGGCCACCGCGGCCGGCCAAAGACAAGATAAGAGAAATTAGGGCTCGTACGGAGGCATATAAGCATTCTTTGTTTCCTCGTTCAGTTTGGGAATGGATTAGGAAAGGAAATGCCTAGTAGTGGTACAGTCTACCCTCCGCCACGCACCTTACTCTGAATTGCGGAGTATGTATGTAGATGTAGATCCTTTAATTTGAAGCCTACCATACGCGAGGTCTTCTTGGGACGTACTCAGATTCGGAATTCTGACTCTATTCGCCGCTTTATTCTTAGGTTACATACTGACGCAAGAGCTTGAAATTTATTAGAGAAATAGCTGCAAGTACCCGGCTTTGCCCGGGTTTAAAATTAGGTTTTCTGTAGAAGCGTACAAAACTGTTTATTTGCATGTAATAAAAGGGTACATTTATGTTAAAGCAATGTGATAAACAAAATTTTTGGCAGTTCCATTTGGAGTATATAGTAACAGATTATCGCCTTTGTCCTCAACTTTCCATGAGACAAGCATGGTGTCTGCAAGTCTATACCAGCAATCCCAAGAGACTGGACCTGTGACTTGTTGATTTTCATGGCAAAGCACAGTTTCAAAGGGAACCATATTGTCTTGAATTTTATGGTGTTGTCTGAGGGAATGAAACGTATTCTTGGAATGAAGACATCGTCACCCTTAGCACTCCCAGTGAGTACTGTGGCTTGAATTACTTGTTGAATCAGCTTTTTCACAATTAATCTTGTGCCATTGCACAACCTGGGTGCATCAATATTTCTGATCAGCATTACTAGAGCACCAGCTTTCAGAATCAAGTTGTGGGCTAGCATATCAGGAATCTGGGTGGAATTCAAAAACTCATTGCGATATTGTACCGCTTCATCATCATTAAGGACTTGTAGGCATATTCTTGCCCTGGAAGCTGCTTCTGAATGGTGACATTCAGCTTCTCAACCACACCATTTTTGCTTGCCAGAATTGCTATGTGAGAAAGCCAGTCCTGATACTTCAAGTTTTGCTGAATGTTAGAATACACCTTGGACAGAAGTTCGTCATGAGAGTTGACAATTTGACCACATGGCATAATGATAAGGACTGTTGAAGTATCTTCAGGAACTTTACCTTCTCCAGTCTGGAGCAACTTGTTTGCAAATTGTCCTACAGACACATCACCTTGAATGCGTGACCGCATGTTTGTAGTAATGTACCTTCCCCATGTAATTTTGTGTACGTGTACCAAATTTCACGTTATTTGGTTGACTGAATCTTGAGTTATAAGGGGACAGACAAACATAACAAATGCGTCTTATATGTATAGAGATTGCAATCGAAGTCTTTCTCTTCCCCATGCAACGAACAAAATTTTTTGTAGACAGTAACTTTCATTTTGTTTTCAAGGTCAAGTGTACAGAATTTCATTAAGATCGGGGCAAAACAGAGGATTCTGGCGAAATCCGTAAGTACCCTCCACCATGCACTGAACGAAATTTTATGTATACAGTGCCTTTCCCCTTGTTTTGAAGGTCAATATTGTGCAAAATTTCATCAAGATCACTGAAAGAGCGTTTTCAATGTGTTGGTGTAAATCTACATCTTCATATAGATTTACAGGACACTGTCAAAACGCGCTTTCACTTTTTCTCAAATTTTCCGGTTGATTTCCAAAAAATGGAACAAAACCTGTTTAAGAACCTTCCCCATGTAATTTTATGTACGTGTACGAAATTTCACGTTATTTGGTTGCCAGTATCTTGAGTTATAAGAGAACATACAGACAGACAGACAACAAATTAGTCTTATAAGTATAGAGATGTATGTATCTTCTGAAAGTCGAAAGGTCACATATTCCCAATTTCATGACTAGCTTTAAGAGAACTGTGTCACCATAATCAAATGATAGAAGCGTAAGTTTACACGGTTTTTCTAACTTTAAGTTTGGGATAGCAGTGTATCACGGATTTTTTTCACTTGGAGTGTATACTTATCCTTCACTTACCAACGATGTGCGGAGTCCCAGAAAACGACACCTGCTACGGATTTCACGTTAATCTGCAAATCCCCATTTCCTCGATGGATAACTGGGGTGGGGTAGGGCCCCCAAGTGGAGTCCAGTGGAAACACTTGCACCAATTTACTGACGCACACGGATTTATTATTATCTGTTTTATTCGATTTGGAACGTTTTCGCAATTGGCAAAATTATATTATTTTTTCAATTCTGCAAATACATAACCATGCTTTAATTTTTTTCCCGTGTATTTTGTTTCTTTCAACTTTACTTTGTAATATATATGGTCGACTTCCGTTTATTGGAAGAATTTTTGAAAGATGTGATTCGTCTGGAAAAGAGACCGTAAAAATCTTTTTCAGTACGGAATGCAGCTAGAATCATTGCTTTCCTTCCCTTTTCCACCTCCTCTCTCTCATTAAAGATACATAGTAGCTGCGAACCATGTCGGGCATGTCCGAAAGAAAAGACACATCTACGTATGTAAATGTAATGTTTTTATAAATGAAACTCCATCACATTCTCTTCCTCGTGGAGCAGCACTGCAAGTGTGTCATCTGAACACTAAGTTGTAAGGTAGAAAACTGTAAGTTTTTCTTCAAAAACGTACATAAAGTATTGGCTAACGTGGACAAGGCAGGGCTACCCTCAGCAGCACAGTAGATATAAAATAAAAGAAGGGGATACCCCATCCTTCAATAATGTGATTGTTTTTTACTCGATTTTGCTTGTAATCACAAATAAAAATACAACTAGAGGTATATTAACGAGGAGTCGACATCAAACCTAACCAATCAACCAGCGGTATTATGGTACAGGTTTCTTTCCTTTTGCTTGTGTATGAAAGTCTTCTAAGTTACGAGCATAACCTTTCCTAAAATATCCATCGTTCATCACTTGCATCACTCTCGTGTGTTCACGCGGCTGACAGTATCTCTCCATAATATTCGGCAAATTGACTCTTTGTCATTTAATCTCTGTCTACTGAGCATTACTTTCTCCACCTCT
This sequence comes from Locusta migratoria, assembly GCA_026315105.1. Lineage (NCBI taxonomy): Eukaryota > Metazoa > Arthropoda > Insecta > Orthoptera > Acrididae > Locusta > Locusta migratoria. The sequence goes on along the minus strand of CM048750.1, from coordinate 3,395,875 downwards.
TTTCCCCTGTTAATATCTTTCGAGCCGCCGTGGTAGTTAGTGGCACCAGGGCGCATACAAAGAGAGAGAGGGTAGAGGGTAATATGGTTGGCGTATCAGGGCAGGGAACGTAGAGAACCACCCGAAGAAGGCAACGATTGTATTTGAGAAAGTATCGTGGAGAGCTTACGACGTAACGGATGTAGACACTCTTTGGAAACACATAAGGAAAACGTCTGGATTGCATGTCCGAATACGTTTCATTAGGAACATTTTTTAAATAAATTTCTCGCTTTAACAGAGTATCCGGTTGATCAAACTCCGGTCTTTGCAGAGATCGTGTATTCTTTGTGTTGTATCTTTGTTTACCATCTTTGAGAATCTAAGCAATAACGTCTTGGTCGACGCCTGTCAACAGTTTATCTGATTATGGTCTAATAAGCCGAAAACTAGTTAGTAAATAAACAAAAAAAATCAGTAGAACAGTTTGTTTGTTTTCAACCTTAAATATGGAAGCGTTCTACCAAGAAGTGGCGGAAGAATCCATTTATAAGATTTAACTTGACATTAGCATTATAGTGAACAAGGGTCTACAAATTCAAAGCATACCTCACAGCCTGGCATTGTTTCATTTATCATCAGGACCTAATGTCACGTGACATTTTACGTATCTATTATTGATTGACATGGATACGTATTCAGTTTGTGTAATTTACTTTTCTGACGTGCTTCATAACGGAAACCGGTAAAGTTGTGAATATAATAAACAGCTGATAGTTGCCAATATGTATTTTTAACTGTATAAATATATCACCTGACGCGCATTGTTCGAAATACGAACAGCAATAGGGCTCTGCAAATTCGACGCTGATGCAAATGAGACCGAAGCGGGAGGCCCTCTTTTTCCGGCGCACTGAGACTCGCCATTTGCGTGTCGACTGGAGCGTTCATAACGGGGCCTAATCACCTCCCCGCACACCGGTTCAAAGCGACCCCTGACAGGTGGGAGGGAGGGTGGTGGCGGCCGATAGCCACCCCTATCAGCGCTGGACACGCCGCCCCCGCTCAATGCGGCTTTCACGGCTCCGACCGGTGGCGCGAAATCCCGAAATGACCACCCCCTCCCCTCATCGTTAGGTGCACGTTTCAAAAATAACAGTAATTAATGTTCCTCTCCGTCCGTGGTAGCCACCGACTGAATTTCAGCGTACATCTCCAGCTAAATTTATTGGTGGAATAGTATGCAAAATAAATACCGTGAACCGAGTGTCTGAGACAGAGAAGGAGCGGTGCCACATAACGAACTTTCGAGGCGAATTAAAGTTAGTTAACGAAGAACCAAATACATAAAGTCCCGTTATTTTTCTAACTTATTGTGTTATTTCGTCTTAAAAATAGTGAAGATACAATTTCAATCACGCTGTAGGTGTGCCTCCTGATTTCGCGCTGCTTCGCGCATCGCGGCATTTAAATCGCTACTTCGTTTTCTTATAGATATCGTTTTCATGTAAACCAGAGGATAGAAACTGTAATAAAACAGCTTGTTATTGTGATAATTGAATACCTCCCTGGAATAAGGATGTAATCCACAACTTTTTGATAAGTGTTATTTCAGTGGAAATTGGATGTATCTGCATGCCTTTATGCTGTGGTGCCATCTTGTGTCATATATTTGAACATCAAGCTGGTTTACGACCAGCAGAACGTTTCCATGCATGGAATAAGGATGGAACATCAGTCAAGATGGCGGATAGTTCTTGTGTTGGTTCATCACCAAGTGTAATAAATCAATTAAATAAACGCCGTAGGCGAAAAATAAATATAGATGTATGGAAAGATGCAAAAAGGAAGTGTCTAAAGCACAGTGGAGAAGAATATACAACACGGAAAGGCACTATAAAAGTTGTAAAGAAGGCAAAAACAGTGATAAGTGGAATAAGGGTGCATCACCTTCAAACTATACTTCAGAAGCTTTCGTTTGATCCCTGTAAGACCCTAACGGGAATAACTATCTCTGCGAAAAGTAATATATATATGTCGTGTACAAGTTTTAATATCTCTTGTCCAAAAGAATTCAAAATAACCGAGGCTATGTGAGTAAAATTACAAAGGATGGTCTGTTTTCTATTCACATGAGGAAACTACATAGTATTTTGCAGCCATGGTCTGTATATACTTTACGACGCAAGAAACTACGAGACCAATCTGTCTCTGCCTCCATAGCTATTATTCCTGAATTACTGGTGCCTTTATATGAGGATTCATTGCCAATTACCGATTAAAAGAAGAAAGATCTTCTACGCCTGTGCAACTACATCCCAGATGCTCAGCACCGTCAATTCCACTTGAATTTGTAGACTTACAACTAGCAGTTGACTGACCGCATTAGAGTTTAACAATATCACTTTTTGAATGTCGTCTCAGCACACAAATGCCACTTCAAAATAAGTTAAATAATGAGACCTGCAAACCATAATGACATTGTAAAATGCTGCTTAAAATGAAGTTTCAAATCACATCTATATTGTGAAATATTTTGTTCTCATAGTATTTTACTTTCTTTAATTTGAATACTAAGTGCATGTACAATATGTTTATGTTACATATAAGAAATACTCCAAAATATATTGCTGATCATACATTCTTTTTCCATTCTGTCACTTCCAATTACTTTGTTATTTATAAAACCTTAAGTTACAACAATAAAATATTGCATTTAACAGCGGAACACATTTGTACTTGCATATGCAGTTCCAATAGTGTGTATCACCAAATAGTCCCCACAAATAATAGTGTGTATCACCAAATAGTCCCCACAAATAATAGTGTGTATCACCAAATAGTCCCCACAAATAATAGTGTGTATCACCAAATAGTCCCCACAAATAATAGTGTGTATCACCAAATAGTCCCCACAAATAATAGTGTGTATCACCAAATAGTCCCCACAAATAATAGTGTGTATCACCAAATAGTCCCCACAAATAATAGTGTGTATCACCAAATAGTCCCCACAAATAATAGTGTGTATCACCAAATAGTCCCCACAAATAATAGTGTGTATCACCAAATAGTCCCCACAAATAATAGTGTGTATCACCAAATAGTCCCCACAAATAATTTTCGGCTCCTGAAAACTTACTGATTTGATGGTTACATCCTTATTCCAGAGAGGTATTCAATTATGTATGTGAGGTGAAAATAATTACCGAAGCAAACAAAATTATTTATTAAATACGTTCATACACATCTTCAGTCTGAACAAATTCCCATCTGGTGGTCGTTAGAGACGAGAAGCACACATAATTCTGTCGAGACTGCTTCTTGCAGACATTGTTTCCACAATTGTTGCACGATGTATTTGTCCTGGCATTTGTAACGTACACATGTGTGACAAATTTCAGGATTAGAAATAATGCCCCAAAAGAGGGTTCGAATTTTTTCTACTGTAGTGTCTTTACAATCGCGAGCTCGAGAATGGTATCACTACGTCAGTCTGTCTACTAGTGTGAACTACGATGTCTCCAATCATATTTTCATTTCTAAACAATTGAAATGATTCTAAATGTGTAAGTGCATTTTTGCCACATCATTTTGGCCCACTTGAAATTCTAACAGTTTTTGAGCACTTTAACTTTCATTATAGGCTGACGAATCCAATGAGTTTGTGTCGTCGCCAATATAAATAAAATTTGTAGTTACCTGGCGTAACATCAAGTAGAACAGTTTCTGTCATCTTCCACTTGTGACAGTTTATAATCACTGTTATGGTCATCAGTTTGAATAATTTCGTCTTCCATAAGAATGTCGTTATCGTTATCAGACTCGTAACATGTAGATGATCTTTAGAAATTTCCTCTAGTAGTCGTAGGATCACTTCAGGATACCTCACAATATTACTGTCACTACAGTATCACAATCACTGGAAATTAATAGATACACAAAACAATTATTCAAAGAACAGTAAATAAAAATATATATTGAAAATGCGTGTAAAAATGTTCGGCAAATAAATAAATAAATAAAATAAAAAATTGAACACATACTTAGAAGAGAAGGCGAATGACGGAAAACACACTGCAGGGGCTGATTTAACTTAATAATGGTGTTGCGAGTAAACAATGGCCAAGTTGGTTTCAAGCTAGACGAAACAAACTCCATATGTGATAAAATCGAACACTAGATTCCACGAAAACGGCCTACCACCAACAGCGTGTGGCCAATCAATAAAGCCGCGGTGGAGTAGCAGAGCGGTCTAAAGCGTCTCGCTGCGGAGCGCGCGGTTGCTCGCCGTGGAGGTTCGAATCCTACCAGGGGCATGGGTGTGTGTGTGTGTATTTGTCCTTAGGTTAGTTTACCTTAATTTAAGTGGTTTGTAAGCTACGGACTGATGACCATGCAGTTTGGTCCGATAGATTTACAAACATTTGAACAATCAATAAACTGCAACATACGGTGTTTAGGCCGTGCCGCGCCCAAAGGAGGGTAAAAATACAAACATATTACAAACATTTTCAGGGAGGTTTGAATAAAAATGTAAGCTGTACGAAAGTTTAAATGTAATTTTCCAAAAGTCAGTACCACTACATTCATTTTTTGTCCCATTTCTGTCCGTTTTCCCTCTTTTGTGGAGCAGCTGTTTTGGGAGTTACGGTGCAAAGGTGGTATAAAAAGTAATTCACGGTGCTACAAGAAGTTAATTTCTCTTCCAAAAGGATAAAGTATTGGCACATTACTCAAAGCCTCCTTCAAAACGGTTACCGTCAGAGATGAATGCTCCTTTTTTTCCAGTGACAACCAGGTTATTTGTCTTTCAGTACAAACATTACTCCGTGATTGAAATGCGGACATACTGGATTATACTGAGACCCTTTCAGCAACGTTGCATCTCTGATACCAGGTTTCCTTTTATCGGTCTTCATACTGTCTTCTGTGACTTTATAAAAAGAGAATTTCTTTTCTTTTCACCAATCAAACCATAACGTTAATTAGTTCACGTATTGACAGGTTTTCGGAGATATTATCGAATGTTATTGTTTTAATGACACGTAATATGAGGAACTGAAAGGAAACGGTAGCGGAATAGAATTTTTAAAGTACTTGGTGTCTCACGAAAGACGCCTGCCAGGCGTCCGTGCATCGCGCGGTACGGCTCCCGGCCGCCGAGTATTAGTCGAAGGAATACAAGTTGGATGAAAATCAGTGTGAGTTTAGGTCTGTTAGAACCAGATCTATAGCTTACGACAAATAATGGTAAAGTGCTATGAATGGAAGAGGGAATTGTTCCTAAGTTTTATAGATCTAGGAAAGGCTTATGACCGTGTTCCTAGGAGGAAGCTATTCCCAGTTCTTCGATATTAAGCAATAGCAGGCAAACTTCTCTATGCAACTAAAGATCTTTACGTAAACTGTCAGACAGCAGTTAGAGTTGACAGAGAATTGATTTCATGGATCAGGGGTAAGACAAGGCTGTAATTTATCACCACTATCCATAGATCACATGTTGAATAAAGTAGTCTGGTAGGGTGAGATTCAAATAGGTGAAAGAAATGCAGACGACTTAGTTGTGATGGCAGATTCTATTGAAAAGTTGCAATCCAATATTTCAGAGCTAGATCATAGATATAAGGGTTATAGTATGAAGATCAGAATCTCCAAAACGGAAGTTATGTTTGTGGGAAAGAGATTTAAGCAAATTGAGTGCCAAGCAGGAGGAACAAAGAACAGGTGGACAGTTTCAAGTAATAGATTGTATTTTCTCAAAGGACTGCAACATAGTGAAAGAACTGGAATCAAGGAGTGAAAAGCTTATGAAGTGTCAGCTCAGCTAAGATCGACTCTGTTCTGCAAGAAGGAAGTCAGTGCCAAGACTAAGTTAGCACTACGCCGCTCTAGCTTTCGACCAACTTTGTTGTATTGGAGTGAAAGCTGGGTGTATACAGTTTACTTTACTAATAAGGTTGAGGTCACAGTATCAAGTATGATTGCAGATACTAATAGATGGCAAAAATGGCAGGAGGGTGTCCATAACGAGGAAATCAAACTGGGAAGGAACACCACAGATGAAACAGTTAGAGCGAACAGGTTGAGATGGTGGGGTCATGTCACCCGCGAGAGAGAAACCACGTTAACTAAGAGGCTTATGAGTTTGGCCGTAGATGGTAAGAGGAACCGAGGTAGATCAAGGAGAAAGTACTTACATTCGGTGAAGAATAATTTTGAAGTAAAAGGCTTAACATCAGACGAGGCATCAGTGTTAGCACTGAATAAGGGATCATGGAGAAATTTTATTAGGACTATGTTCCAGACTGAACGCTGAACGCCGCAATCAGTCTCAAGTGACTTCGTAATTTATGATGTATCCTGTAAAAATATCTTGACACGTCGAATTAAATATCCACCAGTTCATTAATCGTGCAGTGGAAGAATCAGCCGCTTATGAAACAGTACCGACATCTGAAGAAACTCCGCGTGGTGCTTGAGTACACGAAATCTCGTGATGGCGATGCGGCGTCTGATGCTCCTGCAGAGGGTTTGGGAACTGACACCCCTCCTCACCGACAGCAGGTGAGACCAAACTAATTAAACTTGTGGAGTTGCACCTCGGAACGGGAAGCAAATTTCGCTGGCCTGAATAATTCATTGGTGTGACGCCTCCTAACTGTTCAAAGTACCGACGTGTTCGGCAGGTGAGACCGGGTCAGAGGACAGAGAGCCATCTCTACACAAGACGTACAAATCAAACCATCCGTGAACGCTTACATGCAACATTCAGCTGTATGAAAATTGATCTCCATGCGGTAAGGTCATGAGACAACTTGGTAGAAGACCTGCATCTACCCACGATTCACAAGTAAACCTGTCTAATCTATTTTGATCAATTTTATTGTAGTGAAGAGCAATTTAACACATCCATTATTCATATGCGTTCTCATACGGGCGTTAATACGGAGAGACACGAAATTAGAAAGTGATTGTAAGATTTCACTTTTTAAGGGGGTTTTCATCCCGTTAAAAGCCGTATAAGCACCTACAAAAAAAATGTCTGTTTGTTGTTCATTACAACATATTCAAATCATAAAACAACACTCATCATATTCAAATCATAAATCGTAAAACACCACTCATCACTATAAATGGCAGCACATATCTTTCCCCATTCTATCGTTTCCCACCTTGACCACAAACTCCCCCCTGAAATTTACAATTCCTTTCAGTCAAATACTATCGAGACTGCGAAGGACTTTGAACCATTCTACTTTTATTTCAATAATTTTTTTTACATTGATAACTATTTGCTAATTTACGTTTCTTTCTTACAGATTACGTTATTTGACGTGAACAATGTCAACATTGTAACAGTTAGCAATGCAAGTATTTTTATACTTGTTTTACTATTTCTGTTGTAAATTGACAGTAATTTCTTTAAAAATTGCAGTTCATTATCTGGTTCTCAGTTTAATAATACTGTAATATACACAACACAAGCAGTGGTTTTATGTACCGGTGAAAAATAAACATTTCTTCGCCGGAAACAATCAAATAAATGCTAGTCAGGGTTCACTTGTGCCTTTTAGATATTATTGTTCAAATTCTATTGAAAAGCTACTAAATATTCAGAGGACTTCATGTGTTATTTGGAATGGACCATTATTATCAACAACATTTAATCCCACTAGCATTCAGAAGCGATATCACTCTCCAATATCGACGAGTTAGCAGAGATGTTAGATATGTACTTTACCTAATCTCTTACTCAAACCTACCAACCACCATCTAATTAGTAATAAGCTCCCATTTAATCATTTTAAAGAAGCACCACACATAAAATTACAGAATGTATGGCGTTACAATGCAGGCCTCCATCGCAAATAATAACTCTTTCCCACAGAAATATCTCACATCCACTTTCATAGAACATTCTCTGCAACACGTACAATACCACATTTCCTTGCCTCAGTTCTCGTGGGGCTTCTGTAATACCATGTTCTTACGCAAGAGGCGGTACAGCAGCTCACTTTCACCTTGTGATAAAATTTATCACTTATATTCCCTACAACAGGTATTTCGTTTACATTTATAAATTGTATTTCACTGTCCGAAGCACACCGATTACGATGGGAACTGACAGTCTTCAGTAAGGGGAAAATAAACGGAAGTAAAAAATTAGTCAACTTCAGTACAATAAGTACATCCTGTGTTTTGCCTGTAATTAAGAATAACTTCTGTTTTATTCATTTCACCCATACGAATGTGGAAGCAGTTTTCCAAAAACTAATGTGCTATCCTAAACAAAACTGAATACTAATGATTTTTTTTAAAAATATATCTTGCTTTCCTACCAGTCCAGACTATCAAAGCGCAACTAATAGATTAGCCTGTTTGTTCCGTTCTTGACACACTAATGCTTTGCCTAATTCCTACCTCATTTTCAATCGGCCTCTTTTTATTGATATTCGAAAAATTAAATATTCAGATCCTGTACTTCTTTTCAGTTGTTTTCTTGGTCAATTGAAGGTTATTTCACATCTGATTGTTTTCATATTGTCGGGATGTATTTCTATGAAATGCCTCATCGCTAATGATCTACAGGTTCCTCTAGATGTTTACTCATAAAATCACATTTAAGTGATTGGGAGAGTGCTTAGAAAACCGCTTTAATATTATTTCTCTATAGTTACATTCGCTAAAAGCGCGTGGGCTAAACGAATACCTAAACCGCTCTGTTTTCGATTTGATTTTTCTTATTACGATGATAGTGTCTCGCTACGTACGTGGGTAATTAACAAAATATGACCGCGTTCGGAGGAGAGGGTTGCTGAAATAAATTACGCAAATAGATCTCGCCGTAATGAATAACGCCTTTCTTTTAATTATCTGCAACCGAAGCATCATTTCCGTGACACTCTCTCCCTTTATCGGGATAATACAAAATGAGTTACCTTCTTAGAACTTTCTCGATCTCCTTCGTTAGTCACACTTAGAAGGGATCCCACAATGCACAGCAACACTGCAAAAGAGGTCGGATAAGTATAATGTAGGCAGTTTCGTTAGTAAAACTGTTGCATCTTCTGAGGGTTATGCCAGTGAAACGTAGTCTTTGGATCGATTTCGCTACGATATTTTCTGTGTGTTCCATATGTTGTTCGTAATTGTAATTCCTAGGAATTTAGTTGAATGTAAGGCCTTTCAATTAGAGTGATGAACCTTGAAAATAAAGTTTAACGGATTTTTTTAGCTCTCATACAGATATTTTTTTTAATTATTTAGGGTGCATTACCATTTTCCGCACTATTCGTACGTCTTATCTAAATAGTTTTGTAGTTGCTTTTGATCTTATGATGACTTTACTAACCGATATATGACTGCATCATCCGAGAACGGTGAGTGAGAGCTGCTCACATTGTCTCTTAAATCTTTTATAGCGATAAGGAATGACACGGGCACTGTAACAGATCCCAGGAGGACGCTAGATATCTCTCCTGTTTTACTCTATGACTTTCCGTCAATTGCAATGTGCTGTGTCCTTTCTGACAGGAAATCGCGAATACAATCGCACAACTGTGGCGATATTCCTTCAGCGCGCAGTTTGATTAGAAGCTGCTTTTGAGGAACAGAATCAAAAGTCTTACGGAAATCTAGAAATGTGTAATTGATCTGAGGGCCCTTGTGTGAGGTTTATGTGACTAAAGAGCGATACTTCTGAATCACTGTTAACTGTGAGGCAAGAGGTCTTTCCCTGCGAGGTAGTTCATAATTTTCGTAAAAAGTATGTTCCAGGCTCCTGCTGCAAACCGAAGTCAATGATATAGGCCTGTATTTTTGCGGATGAAACCCATTTCCTTTCTTGAATAACGCAGTGACCTGTGCAACTTTCAAGTCCTAGGGTACAGATTATTTCGTCAGCGACCGGTTTCACAAGACAGCTAGCTAGGTATGGAGTCATTGCATCTTTGAAATGAACCTAACTGGTATACAATCCGGACCGGAAGACTTGCTTTTGTTAATTGATTTAATTTGCTTTAATAATACAGGTTGTTTACTTCTAATAAATTAATGGCAATTTGCGATCACTTATGGCTTCACTGTACTAGCTTCAGATGTAATTCCAATGTGCGGCGAATAAAGATTTGTGTCCCGCCCGGATTCGAACCCGGGATCTCCTGCTTACTAGGCAGATGCGTTGACCACTACGCCACCGAGGACACAGTGACCATCCCGACTGCAGAGGACTCTTCCCAGCACGTCTCCCGTCACACCCAAATCTCCATTCGCCACGCTGTCTCTTTCCTATTACCACTGTCTATTTGTTCTCTGATGCTCGCAGCCACAATGCTGTATTCCCGCATAAGGGAGAATAGACCATGGGGTATCGAGACACAATTAATTGTCGTCTGGAGCGCAGCCTCAGCTTGTATAAAACTATATGTGTATTTTTGACGTCGTTACAGCGTTCATTTTTAATGAAATAAATCGCATATTGCGATCATTTATGGCTTCATTGTACTAGATTTAGATGTAATACCAATGTGCGGAGAAAACATGTGCCTGGCCGGGATTCGAACCCGGGATCTCCTGCTTACTAGGCAGACGCGTTGACCACTACGCCACCGAGAACAAATAGGCTGTGGTAATAGGAAAGAGACAGCGTGGCGAATGGTGATTTGGGAATGGCGGGAGACGTGCAGGGAAGAGTCCTCTGCAGTCGGGCTGGTCACTATGTGTTTGGTGGTGGGGTGGTCAACGCGTCTGCCAAGTAAGCAGGAGATCCCGGGTTCGAATCCCGGCCGGGCACAAATTTTTATTCGCCGCACATTGGTATTACATCTAAACCTAGTACAGTGAAGCCATAAGTGATCGCAAATGGCGATTTATTTAAGTAAAAATGAACGCTGTAACGTCGTCAAAAAAAAAAAAACATACATATAATTGTCTACTTCTAAATTACACACGGTGGCAGCTGTCGAATGATGATTTTCTTCGTCAGCTTTGCTGAAGGAATTTCGGAAAGTTCTGTTTACGAAAGCGTTAAGCGAATTTTATTAATTTCTTCAAATAGATAAATTTTTCGTTGAATTTTGGTGGATTTGGGACTTTCGATATACAGTCTCGCTACCACAGCTCTGTGTTTACTAAGCTCTCAAGTAAGAAATTTTAAAATGTTAGTCAATCTATGGGACTTAACTAATGTGGTCATCAGTCCCTAGGCTTACAAACTACTTAAACCAACTGATTCCCGAGGGAGGACTAGAACCTCTGACGGCGAGCAGCGGCGCGCTCTGCAGCTAGGCGACTTGGAACGCTCGGCCACTCCGCCGCGGCTCTCTCAAGTAAGCACCGATACATGACAAGATCAACGCACAATAAAACCATTGAACACACAAAACGTCTGGCGATAAAATACAGCATAAATATATTGCATAGGTCAGAATGAGGCCAAGGGGAAAAATGGCTCGGGAAGAAGGGTATTTTCAAATATTTTATACAAAAATTCCAAAAAGTGACTAGTTGAAACAAGGTAAAATGCATTTGTTTAAAGAATAACGGTATCATTTTTGAGCCGCAGAGCAGTCTGTTGCTCTCAGTACAGATGAAACATGCCACTCGCATAGCACATGAGTTTACAATAAACCATCCTAATAAGTGTGATGATACATACGAGAATGATGAAAAATACTCGTAGTGGCAAGAATATAGGAAAATTAGTGCCTCTAACTTGTTATATGCTCGTTTATTACGCCCCAGGCCTCTGACTTGTGGCGCACATAGATCTTCCAAAGTGTCAAGTGTCGTGAATAGGTGAATAGTATAAATAAGCATGCAGAGCTGCTTGAGACCCTATTGACGTCAACAACCGTAGTACTGTACACGGTATTTCAGAAAGCCTGTTGATGCACCAAAGTTGAGTAATATCACTCTCTTCATGAGAAGGACCAATATCTTCATATCAGCCATTCAAAAAAGAAACTACTTCCCTATATTGTCCATGAACTACCACCTGTTACAGTAGATATAATCATGAAAAGTATCAAATATAAAATGTAAAGACTGGTGAATTAAATATAAAGCAAAAGGGAGAAAGACACACGTGAGCAGAAAATATTTGCAGTAAGAACCATTTAGATGTAACAGAAGGAAGTCGTGATGGTATGTCCTGTGCTACAGCCGCTTTTGTTATTGTGCTAGGTATCCGACGACCTCCGTAACGTACGCAACGTTCGTGATTAGATGTCTATGAAAATAATGAACAGCGAGAGTATTGCTGGGGCCGAACGATACGTTCCCAGCTTTATGTGGGGATGGGGCGTGATATCTGGTGGGGCACCAGAGGACGCTGCTAAAACAGTACTGGAGTTTGCCTTCAGGAATCCAATTGATTAATACTGAGCTGGCCTCAGACAGTAACCATATTCAGCGTTGTGAACTGCTTGATACGAGACGTAAGCTGAATACCCTCAGACTTTAAGAAAAATGTAATAATCCCCATTACAAAGAAATCAGGCGCAGCAGGTGTGAAAATTACAGAACCATCAGTTTGATAAGTTATGATTGCAAAATTTTAACACGAATTATCTACAGGAGAATGGAAAATCTGGTGGAAGCTGACCTCGGGGAAGATCAGTTTGGTTTCAGAAGGAACGTAGGAACCCGAGAGGCAATACTCACTTTGCGATTTATCTTAGAAGATAGAGTAAGGAAAGGTAAGCCTACATTTTTAGCTTTTGTAGATTTGGAGAAAACTTTTGACAATGTTGATTGGAATACTCTCTTTTAAGCAGGGGTAAATTACAGGGAAAGGAAAGTTATTTACAACTTGGTCAAAGCCAGACCGCAGTTATTAAACTCGAAGGGCATGAAAGGGAAACATTAGTTGTGAAGGGAGTAAGGGTTGTAGCCTTTCTCCGATGTTACTCAATTTGTACAGCGAGTAGGCGGTGAAGGAAAGCAAGGAAAAAATTGGAATAGGGATTAAAGATCAGGATGAAGAAATAAAAAAATTGCCTTTTGCCGATGACATTGTAATTCTGTCAGAAACAGCAAAGGACCTGGAAGAGCAGTTGAATGGACAATGTGTTGAAAAGAGCGTATAAAATGAACATTAATAAGAGCAAAACAAAGATAATGCAATGCAGTCTTAGAAAATCAGGCGATGCTGAAGGAATTAGATTAGGTAACGCAACAATGAAGGTGGTAGATGAGTTTTGTTACTTGGGTAGTAAAATAACATACGACGGTCGCAGTACAGAGGATATAAAGTGCAGAATGGCAATGGGAAGAAAAGCATTATTGAAAAAGAGAAATTTGCTAACATCGAATATTAATTTAAGTGTAAGGAAGTCTTTTTTGAAGGCATTTGTGTGGAGTGTTGCCTCGTACGGGAGTGAAACGTGGACGATAAGCAGTGCGGACAGGAGAAGAATAGAAGGTTTTGAAATGTGGTGCTGCAGAAGAATGCTGAAGATTAGGTGGGTAAATCGCGTAACTAATGAAGAGGTACTGAACATAATTGGCGAGAAAAGGAATTTTTGGCATACATTGACTAAAAGAAGGTATCGCTTGGTAGGACACATTCTTAGACATCGAGGAATCGTAAATTTAGCATTGGAGGGAAGTGTATGGGGTAAAAATCGCAGAGGGAGACCAAGAGATGCATATAGTAAGCAGATTGAAATGGATGTAGGTTGCCGTTCTTATGAGGAGATGAAAAGGCTTTCTCAGGATAGAGTAGGGTGGAGAGCTTCATCAAACCAGTCTCCGGACTGAAGACCACAACAACAAGAACAAGATGAATACATAGATTAGATCATTGGATCGACGACTACTCTCCTGAGCATCTTCGATCCCAAAGACCAAGTGACTACACTTCTAAATGTGGGAGTTTATATCCATAAGCCGTATGAGACGGTTTTTAATGACTGAATGCGTCGTACATGTGAGTGCAGCGTTCATTGAATGAGCACTGACGTTTCCTCGGACTTATTCACTCTTGTGCCATAGTTACGCGTTGTTATGAAATGGTTACAACCTGACGTATGCTCCCTCTCTTTCTCTGCTGGTCGCTGTCGCAGTCAACAGTCTTCTGGCTGTAGGCTGTCAACTCGCCTACGCAGCGTCTGCCGTCGTTCAGAAATGTTCAGATGTTTGTAGATCTATCGGACCAAACTGCGTGGTCATCAGTCCATAGCTTACAAACTACTTAAGCCTAGGTAAACTAACCTAAGGACAAACACACACACCCATGGCCCAGGGAGGAATCGAACCTCCACGGCGAGCAACCGCGCGCTCCGCAGCGAGACGCTTTAGACCGCTCGGCTACTCCACCGCGGCATCTGCTATCGCCTCGAGAGACGGACGTCGCATTAATTTTATCACAGAGGCGATCTGCTTCAGCCTAGCTTGGCTGGCGTTTGCTTCAGCAATCTAAGATTTTAACAAGTTTCTCTGTCAAAATTTTGCACTGTAACAGTATGCGTTGTAACTATTAAATGCATGGTGTGGTATATCTGCAACATCGACTGTAATATTGCTTCATCCGCATCTAGTGGGAATTTTGTGAACTAACACATGTTTAACAGATGTAACAGAGTATGTAGAACGTGTCTGTGATGTTTTTTGTGTCGAGGTTGGCTGCAGTGTGAACTTAAGTTAACATCTTCGGTTGTGTTTGGAGAAAACGGCTATATTGCAGATTTTGGCGGTATGTTTTTCACATAAAGAGACAGTTTCGGAAGGAGGAAAAAAATCACACCAATTAAGACAGGTTTGGAAAACCATAATAAGCACAAAATATTGTTTATACTATCCAACTTTGAAAATTGTAAAACAAGTTTCTATATGTTGCATATTTTTATGTAATTGAAATGCTACTTCAGGCCAAATATCCTCAAAAGTGGTAGAGATGTTATTACGGGTATTTGGTATATTAACTACCCCTCCCCCGTTCCTTCATTAGATGTTTGACGTCAGATTAACTTACTTTCCGATTTATACAACGGTTCGTAAACGTTTTTAAAGAGAGCGTTAAAAATGGTTGAAATTAAACATGTTACTCTTCAGAGTACGAATCTATCATTTTAATTCGAAGTTTACTGTACTATTAAATTGGTCGTTAATTGCTTGGTGACCAAGTCTGTTAGATTAAGGTGCTTCTCATTAAATCGGTAACTGGAAAATTTTGTCGGTTGATCCAATCAAGTCGACCGATTTCGTTTCAATTTCCGAGAACGAATTGACCGAAAATTAATTCCGCCTCTGCCAATTTCAGGGGCGGCGAAAGCAGATTTGAGAATCTGTTCGTTCCTGCGGGTATAGACTAAATTGTTCCTGCAGACTGCGGACGAGTAATAGTTGTCAGAATGATGTTTCTACAATGCTGTATTAACTGATGTTTGAAGATTTTTCTTCTCTGTATAGATAGTACCTGATTTTCTTGGATTTCAAATGTTCAAATGTTTGTAAAGTTATGGGACCTAAATGAGTGGTCATCGGTCCCTAAACGTATAAACTTCTTAAACTAACTTATCCTAAGAACAACACACACACATCCATACCCGATGGAGGACTCTAACTTCCGACGTGGAACGGCCAAACGCATCGTAGCAAGGCACCTCAGTGCGCACGGCCCTTGCGCTGCAACTTCTTGGATTTAACTTATTAAAAAGAGATTCTAAATCGTTCTCAACTGGCATAATAATGGAAAGAAACAGTAGAAGGAAACGTCATTTCTCTTTCTATTTACTTTCAGAAAACCTTTATGTTTTCAAACCCGAAAGAGCAAACATTAAGTGTAAATACAAATTGTCGGCACAATCGCACTGTGTAACACGGAGTACTTAATTATTAATCTGTTCTAAAGTGCCGCGTACATAAAAGTGATTCTTCAGAGAGCCGATATTTAATCATTCATGACAATAATCACAACAAATTAGATCTGCTGAAAGTAAATTCTTAAAAATGCAAGTTATCAACAATGTCGTGAAATATATGCTTTTCTTGTACACGCCGCATAACATTTACCGAATGATAATATTCGGTGACTATTGCAAACCTGCAGTAAAAGAAAATCAAAGCTTCAATAAATTTGATTAAAAAAAGTAAATGTTCACAGATTTACACATATATTTGTGATATTGCACACGATACTTAAATTTTAAAACTAACGATATGTGCAAAGCGTTAGTATTTTTTGAAAGTAGTCCTGTATTCCTTAAGATAACTTAGATTTTTAAAAATATAGTAGTTGTTATACACGTCTCCAAATACAAAGTTTTTAGAGTGGTAATTATACATGTTGTCCAGCCTTATAGCTGGTGGTGTACTAGTGAAAAGTACAGGAAACACAGGTGCCAGTCTATCAAATCAAATGTTTGTATAGCTTATGGGATTTAACTACGGGGTCATCAGTCCCTAAACTTACAAACTGCTTACGAACTACTTACGAACTATGACGGCACAAATATCCATGCCCGAGGGGGTATTCGAACCCCCGACCCTAGTGGCCGTGCAGACCGTGACTGGAGCGCCTCAGTCCCCTCGGCCATCGCGGCCGGCTACCAGTCTACAACAATTACTTTTTTTATTTACTCATTCCATTTACACCCCCATGAACCACAGACATTGCCGAGGTGGGGTGGCTTGCGTGCCTCAACGATGCAGATAGCCGTACCGTAGGTGCAACAGCAGCGGAGGGGTATCTGTGGAGAGGCCAGACAAACGTGTGGTTCCTGAAGAGGGGTAGCAGCCTTTTCAGTAGTAACAGGGGCAACAGTCTGGATGATTGACTGAGCTGGCTTTGTAACATCAGCTAACACGGTTTTGCCATGCAGTTACAGCGAACGGCTGAAAGTAAGGGGAAACTACAGTCTTTACCTCTCCTGATGACATGCAGCTCTACTGTATGAATATATGATGGCGTCTTCTTGGGTAAAATATTCTGGAGGTAAAACAGTCCCCCCATATGGATCTCCAGGCGGGGACTACTCAGGAGGATGTCGTCATCAAGAAAAACAAAACAGGCATTCTACGGGTGGGAGAGTGGAATGTTCTAACCCTTAATCGCGCAGGTAAGTTAAAAAATTTTAAAAGAGAAATTGATTGGTTAAAGTTAGATATGGTAGGGATTAGTGAAGGTCGATGGCAGGATGAACAGGATTTCTGGTCAGGTGAGTACAGGGTTATAAATACAAAATCAGTTGGTGGTATCGCAGGAGTAGGATCGATAACGAATTGGAAAATAGGGGTGCGGGTGAGTTATTATGAACAGCACAGTGAACGCATTATCGTAGCAAAGATAGACACAACACCAAAACCGACCACAGTAGTGCAAGTTTATACGCCAACTGGCACGGTCGATGATGAGGAAATCGAAGAGATGTATGAGGTGACATAAGAAACCATTCAGAAAGTTATGATAGACGAAAACTTGATTGTGATGGGGGACTGGAACTCGGTAGTGGGAAAGAGAAGAGAAAAGAATGTAGTAGGAGAATATGCACTGGGAATAATGTATGAATGCGGAGATCACTTCGTAGAGTTTTCTGCAGCGCACAATTTAATAATCACCAACACTTTGTGTAATCATCATGAAAGAAAGCTGTACACGTGGAAGAGGCCAGGAGACGCTGGAAAGTAACAGATTGACTTTATAATGGTAAGGAATAGAAAAAAATACGTTTTAAACTGTAAGACATATCCAGGGAGATATGTAGAGCATAACTTATTGGTTATGAACCGCAGATTAAAACTTAAGATACTGCAGAAAGGTAGAAAAGTTAGGAGATGGAACCTGGACAAACTGAAGGAACCAGAGGTGGTTGAGAGTTTCAGAGGGAGGATTAGGCAAGGATTGGATGAAACGGGGGAAGGTAATACAGTAGAAGAAGAATGGGTAGCTCTGAGATATAGAGTAGTGAAGACCCGGGAGTTGATATAGGCAGAAGGCCAAGGCCTAACACAGGATGTTGTTGTTGTGGTCTTCAGTCCGGAGACTGGTTTGATGCAGCTCTCCACAATACCCTATCCTGAGCAAGCCTCCACATAAGAACGACAACCTACATCTGTCTGCATCTGCTTACTGTATCCATCTCTTGGTCTTCCCCTGCGATTTTTCCCCATACACTTCCCTCCAACGCTAAATTCACAATTCCTTGATGTCTAAGAATGTGTCCTACCAATCTATCCCTTCTTTTAGTCAAGGTATGCCAGAAATTCCTTTTCTCCCCAATTCTGTTCAGTACCTCCTCATTAGTTACGCGATCCACCCACCTAATCTTCAGCATTCTTCTGTAGCACCATATTTCAAAAGCCTCAATCCTCTTCCTGTCCGCACTGTTTATCGTCCATGTCTCACTCCCATACAAGGCAACACTCCATACAAATGCCTTCAGAAAGGACTTCTTTAGGTTTAAATCAATATTCGAGGTTAACAACTTTCTCTTTTTCAAGAACGCTTTTCTACCCATTGCCATTCTGAATGTTATATCCTTGGTACTGCGACCATCATTTGTTATGTTACTGCCCAAGTAACAAAACTCATCTACCTCCTTTATTGCTTCGTTTCCCAATCTAATTCCTTCAGCATCACCTGATTTTCTTACACTGCACTCCATTACCCTAGTTTTGCTCTTGTTAATGTTCATCTTATATTCACCTTTCAGCACACTGTACATTCCATTCAACTGCTCTTCCAGGTCCTTTGCTGTCTCTGACAGAATTACTATGTCGTCAGCAAAACGCAATGTTTTTAATTCTTCACCTTGAACTTTAATCCGTCACCAAACTTCTCCTTGATTTCCTTTATAGCTTGCTCAATGTACAAATTGAACAACAATGGAGAAAGACTACAACCCTGTCTTACTCCCTTTCCAACCACTGCATCCCTTTCATGCCCTTCAACTGTGACAACTGCTGTCTGGTTTTTGTACAAGTTGTAAATAACCTTACGTTCCCTATATTTTACTCCTGCTTGCTTCAGAACTTGAAAGAGTTTATTCCAATCAACATTGTCAAAGGCCTTCTCCAAATCTACAAAAGCTAGATATGTAGGTTTCCCTTTTCTTAATCTATCTTCTAGGATAAGCCGTAAAGTGAGTATTGCCTCCCGTGTTCCTACATTTCTCCTGAACCCAAACTGATCTTCCCCGAGGTCGGCTTCTACCAGCTTTTCCATCCTTCTGTATATAATTCGCGTTAATATTTTGCAGCCATGACTTATTAAACTGATGGTTCTGTAGTTCTCACACCTGTCTGCACCTGCTTTCTTAGGATGGGGATTATAACATTTTTCTTAAAGTCTGAGGGTACTTCACCTGTCTCATACATCTTACACACCAGGTGAAACAATTTTGTCATGGCTGGTTCTCCCAGAGACTTCAGTAGCTCTGAGGGAATATCATTTACTCCAGGGGCCTTGTTTCGACTTAGGTCTTTCAGGGCCCTGTCAAATTCTTCTCTCAGTACAGTATCTCCTATTTCATCTTCATCTACATCCTCTTCCCTTCCTACAATATTGTCTCGAAGTTCATTTCCTTTGTATAGCCCCTCTATATACTTTTTCCACCTTTCAGCTTTCCTTTCTTTGCTGAGAACTGGTTTTCCATCAGTGTCCTTGATATTCATAGAGCTGTTTTTCTTATCTCCAAATGTTTCTTTTATTTTCCTGTAGGCTGTATCTATTTCCCCACTATTTATACATTCTTCTACATCCTTGCATTTGCGTTCTAGCCACTCCTGCTTAGCCATTTTGCACTTCCCGTCAATCTCATTTCTTAGTCGTCTGTACTTCATTTTGCCTGTTTCATTTACTGCATTTTTATATTTTCTCCTTTCATCGATTAAATGTAGTTCCTCCTGTGATATCCAAGGATTTTTTGTAGGTCTTTCCTTCCTACCTATTTTGTCCTCTGCTACCTTCATTATTTCATCTATCAATTTTACCCATTCCTCCTATAATGTTTTATTTTCCCCTGTTTCTCTCAATTGTTGCCTAAAGCTCCCTCTGAAATTATTAAGAACTTCAGGTTCCTTCAATTTATCCAGGTCCCATCTCCTTATTTTCCTACCTTTTTGTAGTTTCTTTAGTTTCAGCCTACAGTTCATAGCCAACAAGTTATGGTCAGAGTCTATATCTGCCCCTGGGTATGTCTTACAGTTTAAAACCTGGTTCCGAAATCTATGTCTTACCATTATAAAATCTATCTGGTATCTTCCGATGTCTCCCGGTCTCTTCCACGTATACAACCTTCTTTTGTGATTCTTGAACCAGGTGTCTGTTATATCTAAATTATGTTCTGTGCAAAATTCTACCAGGCGGCTTCCTCTTTCATTCCTTTTGCCCAGACCATATTCACCTACTATCTTCCCTTCCCTTCCTTGTCCTACTACCGAATTCACCTACTATCTTCCCTTCCCTTCCTTGTCCTACTACCGAATTCCAGTCTCCCATAACAATTAAGTTTTCCTCTCCCTTAATTGTCGGAATAATTTCCTTTAGCTCCTCATATATTTCTTCGAATTCCTCATCATCGGCAGAGCTAGTTGGCATATAAACCTGTACTACTGTTGTCGGTGTTGGCTTCGTATCTATCTTGACAATGATAATGCGATCACTGTGCTGCTCATAGTAGTTTACCCGCATTCCTATTTTCTTATTCATTATCAATCCTACTCCTGTGATACCCCCAATTGATTTTGTATTTATAATCCTGTACTCACCTGACCAGAAATCCTGTTCATCCTGCCACCGAACTTCACTAATCGCCACTATATCTAACTTCAGTCTATCCTTTTCCCTTTTTAAATTTTCTAATTTTCCTACTCGATTAAGGGATCTAACATTCCACGCTCCGACCCGTAGAATGCCAGTATTGTCTTTCCTGATGATCACATCCTCCTGAGTAGTCCCCAACCGGAGATCCGAATGGGGGACTATTTTACCTCCGGAATTTTTTACCCGAGAGGATGCCATCATCATATGTTCATACAGTAGAGCTGCATGTCCTCGGGACAACCGTTCGCAGTTGCTGTGTGGCAAAGCCACATTAGCTGATGTTACAAGGCCAGCTCAGACAATCATCCAGACTGTTGCCCCTGTAACTACTGAAAAGGCTGCTGCCCCTCTTCAGGAACCACACGTTTGTCTGGCCTCTCCACAGATACCCCTCCGCTGTGGTTGCACCTACGGTACGGCTATCTGTATCGTTGAGGCACGCAAGCCACCCCACCTCGGCAATGTCTGTGGTTCATGGGAGTGGAACACAGGATATACTGACCTTAATTGATGCGAGAAGATAATATAAGATTCAGCAACTGAAGCAGGCAAAAGAGAGTACAAAGGTCTGAAAAATGAGATTGACAAGAATTGCTGACTAGCTAAGCAGGAGTGGCTAGAGCAGAAATGCAGAACCGTATAAGAATGTGTAACTAGGGTAAATGTAGATACCGCCATAAGAAAATAAAAGAGATATTTGGAGACGAGGAAAACAGCTGTATGAATATCAAGAACTCTTACGGAAAACCAGTACTAAGAAAAGAGGGGAATGTTAAATTGTGGAAGAATATATAGAGGGCCTATACAAAGGAAATAAACTTGAAGGCAGTATTCTAGAAATGGAAGATGAAGTGGAGGAAGATGAGATAGGATATTGCGAGAAGAATTTGACAGAGCGCTGAAGAATTTGAGTCGAAACAAAGCCCTTGGAGTAGATGATATTCCGTCTGAACTGCTGATATTGTTAACCTGTTCCACTTCGTATGTAATATTGCCGCGAGATACCACATAAACCGAATGCCGGCGTGGCGCCGGGGATAGCGTCATGGACTGCGGTGCTGAAGGTCGCTGGTTCAATCCCGCCCACGGGCAAAAATTTATTTCTTTGTAATGAACAATTCCAGAATGTTTTACATCTTTCTTATGTTCACTTGTAAATTCTACTTCTTTCTTATGTTAACTGTTCTTCTAATTTCTGGTAAATTCTGTCTATGTATAAATAGCAGAGCACTCTGCCCGAGAGGCATTCCGGCTTCAGCTGCTGCCGCGGACGGACGCTTTCGGTCTCTGCTGCGTGTTGTCAGTGTTTACACCGGTGTTTACTATCGTGTTCTGTGTCTGACTGTGTCAACGTGTTACTACCTGCACCATACCCTTAACGGGATAGTTGTCTGTTAATTCGACGGATAGAGCTCTTTATTTGGAATCTCGGTTTTGACCGAATTCCCCCGGCAATATTACAGCATAGAAAACTCAGTCCGCAAGAAGGCTGTGGTTTTTGCTTTCGACAAGGAGACTCGACGGGTTCAACCAGATCGACGACTGGATTACACAGGTACTTAGCATCAATCCTGACTCAGTTCATACCGCGCAACTTGACTCTGATAATTACTGTTTTTGTAAAATTTCTGGACGCTATTTTTGTAGATAGACTGCTCAGTAGAACTGGCAAACATGTTGAGTACGTGCATAGAGATGGCACAAAAAGTAAGGTGTCTGTAAAGAGAGCTGACTCGGCATATAAAACAGAGTGTTAAATGTCCGCCGGCCGCGGTGGCCGAGGGGACTGAGGCGCTCCAGTCACGGTCTGCACGGCCACTACGGTCGGGGGTTCGAATCCCCCCTCGGTCATGGATATTTGTGCCATCCTAGTTCGTAAGTAGTTCATAAGTAGTTTGTAAGTTTAGTGACTGATGACCCAGAAGTTAAGTCCCATAGACTATATAAACATTTGAACATTTGTTAAATGTCCCTATTGAAGTTGACAATGAGAAAATTATGGAAGCTCTGGCTAAATATGGGGAAGTAAAGGAAATTTTTAATGAACGTTGATCCAAACAATATAAACTGCAATGCTTTAATGGTGTCCGTTCTGTTGAGATGGAGGTGAAAACTAACATCCCTTCATATATATCGGTGGAAGGCCAAAGAGCTCATATTGTTTACTCTGGACAAACCGCCACGTATCATGTTTGTAATGAAGCAGGTCATTTTGCGGCAGTATTGTCCCCGTCGTGTTGTTGTACTGAAAACTAATTTAATGCAACGCCGTAAATTAACTTTAAATGAAGTGTTGGCTACTGCTAATTCCGCCTATCCCTAATGCTGCAACAAGTCTCGATGACAATTCTCTTGACGGCAGTGCATTTCCTCCGCTACCGACACGGTCAAGTCAAGATTCGTCCTCCCGCGATAGTGATGTGCAAAAGAAAAAAAACGGCCTATTGCGCTCACTGACGATCACTCAGATGACGATACCTGTAGTTCGCCGTCAATTCGCAAACAGAAATGTCCGCCGGCCGCGGTGGCCGAGGGGACTGAGGCGCTTCAGTCACGGTCTGCACGGCCACTGCGGTCGGGGATTCGAATCCCCCCTCGGGCATGGATATTTGTGCCGTCCTAGTTCGTAAGTAGTTCATAAGTAGTTTGTAAGTTTAGGGACTGATGACCCCGTAGTTAAGTCCCATAAGCTTTACAAACATTTGAACATTTGAACATTTTGAACATTACAGAGAAACAAGGAATTAAAATATAGCAATCAGAATTGAAACCGAACTCTAGTTACAACCCTAAGCAATGCAAGCGTATTCCCTTACCACGATAAACATTAATAAGATAAGATCTGATTTAAAGGTAACGGCCCTTAAAGAATTCTTGTGTGACTCTGATAATGATATTGCTGTTCTTCAAGAGGTAACGACGACACACCTCACCGTACCTGAATATGTAGAAATCCTGAACGTCTCCCTTGAATCGACTACAGGAACCGCCTTTTTAATCAGGGAGGGTATTCCAGTGACAGGTGTAGAAAAATTGGAGTCTGGCAAGGCTATAGCAATTAATATTTACGGAATAACATTTATTAATTTGTACGCCCCGTCTGGGAATTCTAATAGATCAGCAAGAGCAGCATTTTATAAAGAAGAACTAATTTATTTGTTACGTAAAAATCCAGTACGTCTTGTAATCGGTGGCGATTTCAATTGCGTCCTAAATCGTAAGGATCAAACACCAATGGATCGGTGGAACTGAAACACCTAATTCATGAATTTCATCTTAAAGATACGTGGGAAATCAAGTATCCAACGTTAGTCCAATACACTTATGTGTCATCTTCTTCCTGTAGTAGAATCGACAGAATCTATGTTTCGGAAACCCTACAAAGCTCCCTCCAGAAATAATTCCAGCATATTTCAGTGACCATAGTAGCATGCTCGCTTGCTTACATTTACCTGCACAACAGACTCGTATTTACCGAAATCAGTGGAACTTAAATGTATCTTTGTTGGAAGAACAAGACTTGGCAGACGAAATAACAGCAACGTGGAGCACGTGTCTGCGACTTATAGGTAAATACCCTACAGTGTTAGACTGGTGGACTACGTGCGCCAAACCTAGGTTACGTCGGGTTCTTAGAAGTTACGGTTACCAGAGAACTAGGGAGCTGAAAGGTGCAATGGAATATTATTACACTTTGCTCAGAGACCTATATAGCCAGGCAAATGTATCCATCATCTGATTACAAGACATCAAGAGAGTCAAAGCGAAACTACTTACACTTAAAAGGCGACAGATGGAGGGTCTTAAAATCAAGTCTAAAGCGAAGTGAATAGTAGAGGACGAAACTGTGGTGTCGCACAAGTACAAAGTGCGCGCCACCTACTTTCGCCGCGCGCCGCCATGCATGCACGGCGCGGCGTTCTTCCGACGACAGCCACGAGCGCCCTCTGCTGGAACTCCGCTCGTGGCCACCACGGAAAGACACCGGGCACTTCGGACTGAGACAGCAACGAGTTAGGACCTTCGTAATCAGATAGGCACGAGTGAAGACTTTGCTATTGTACAGGCACTAGGCAGGCCTCTAACAACTATGTATCAACATTCTGCAGTAATATGTAAAAGTTAAGTATTGTTACATTCTGTGCAAAATATATCTCTTTCTAATTTACTCTAGTGTTTGTAGTTTCTGGCTGCTCCCCTCCGTACCTGCACCGGCGTGCTGTCTTGTTACTGTGTCGGTCTCGTTCCACTCGGCCACCGACACCTACGACGAGGCGGGGACACAAAAGCGGCGACGAAGTCGGGACACAAAAGTGGCGACGAGGAGTGATAGAACCTTGGACCAGCCCGCTTACAGCAGCCAGACAGCAGCAGTCGGAGCACGCAAAAATTGCTCCCGCCCACCCACCCTTATTATAAGATTTTTGGGGGAACATATTCTGTTACGTATTTTGTGGACTTTTTTGTTGCAGAGCGTCCTCTTTCATATTGCATTTGTGTTTTGGTTATAAGTTACTTGTATACGCGGCGCCTAATCGGTCAGCATGGCCACTACCCCGAACCCAAACTTAATGGAAATTATTCAGTTACAGACGGCGCAAATAACCCAGCTCCTCCAGGCTGTGTCCCAGCTCACAGCGCAGGCAGCTAACCAACAACAACAGCCGTCGCATCAGCAGCCCACACCTGCCGCCGCACCGCTTCCGACGTTCCGCCAGTACAACGAACGTGAGGAAGAATGGAGCGACTACTTCGCACAGTTTCAAGAACTCGTCGCGGCTCATCAAATTACAGGTCAGAAAGTGAAGCATCTGCTATTATCTGTGGTGGGCCCCAAAACCTTCGTATTACTGCAGAAACTGTTCCCGCAAGCATCTCCTCGTGATGTAGACTTTGAACAAATTGTAGATGCACTGAATGCTCATTATGAGAGAAAAGTTCTTGTAGCCGCTGCACGATACCGATTTTTCAGACTTAAAAAATTACCGCAGCAGTCACACCAAGAGTGGATTACGGAATTGAAGGGCTTAACCCGCCAATGTAAATTTACTTGCTCTTGTGGACTTTCGTATAGTGACGTGATGTTGAGAGATGCGATTACGCAGAACATTCAGGACCCCAGAATTAGAGCAGCAATTCTGAAACAGTCTGACCCCTCATTAGACAGTGTACTGCAGCTTATAGAAGCGCATGATACTTTTGACTTAGCAGACGTAGAAATGCAAAGCCACAGTGTAAATTCAGTGCGCCGCAACGGACGCTTTCCTAGCCGTAGTTCTCAGTATAGCACTAGTGATTCTTATTTTTCTACCGGCCGTGCTGAACAGACAGTGAACAGTAGCCAGTGTAAAAGTGCGACGCAAAGGTCGCCCCGTCGTGTTAGAAACAGTAATTTGAATAACGGGCGCCAACGGTCATTTCAGAAAAATGTACGTAAATCTTGCCCCCAGTGTGTGTCTCGCCACAAGCGTGCTCATTGCCCTAGTCGCAACGCAACCTGTTATCAATGTGGCAAATTGGGACATGTGCAGTCTGTGTGTATGCAAATTAAAAACTCAAAGAACAGTAACGTTAGAAACAGTGCTTCGCAAAGTGCGAGAGCAGTGCATACAGTAAATGTTATAGACGCTGTGGAATTGAACAGTGCTTTAGTTGGTTCTCAATTGCAAGAAAGTAGTTCTGCGCCTATGGCAAATCTATATAGTGCACCACGTAGCAAGCGCCGACGAGCGCGTAAAACAGTGCAACGGAAAAGGGTTCGGGACAAGCAAAATGACTATGAACAGTGCATTCCTGTAGTGAAAATAGTGCCTTCTGCAACTGCTCCTTGTAATAGTGCCCAGTACTGTGTAGCTAGTGACAGTAGACACCAAGTAGCTACTCAAAAGTGTAGTGCAGTAGTTAGTACATCTGGAGTAGCTTCGCATTGCGCGGACGCCGATCCGGCGGTAGTGTCATCTAGTGACAGTGTGGTTACTCCGCTGCGTGCCGAGTCTGCGCCGCTTCCTTCACTACGCGGCCCGCGCAAGCGCAGTAAACAAACCGTAACAGACGTTGCCCACATTCGCGCACCTGTCGAGCGCCGAAAGCAAAAACTTTTTGTGAATCTTTCCATTGACAATAAGACTGTGCAATTTCAGCTCGACACTGGTTCCGCTGTTACCTTAATTAATAAAGATACTTATGAACTTCTGGGTTCGCCAAAATTATCGCTGTGTCAACAAGTGTTAACAGCTTATACAGGTCAAAATATTCCCGTGCTAGGAACGTGTAGCCTGCCTGCCTCTTTTCAAGGTGTTACGAAAACAGTTGTTTTGTTGTTCTTCAGGCCAAATCTACGCAGAACATATTTGGACTAGATGCTTTTGACTTGTTTGGTTTATCAATTCAAAGAGATGTGCTTCAAATTTCGTCAATAGTGCCTCAGGATAAAATCAATGCATTGTGTGACAAATACAGTGACTTGTTTTCGCCGGAACTAGGTTGTGCAAAAGACTTCGTGGCACATGTGACTTTAAAAGAATCTGCAGTTCCAAAATTTCGTAAAGCTAGACCAGTGCCTATCGCATTGCGTGATACAGTTGCCGAAGAACTTAAACGTTGGCAAGATAGTGGGGTGATTTCTCCTGTTTCTGCGAGTCAGTGGGCCTCGCCTATAGTAATTATACCCAAGCCGTCAGGAAAATTCGTCTCTGTGCGGACTTCAAATCAACAGTGAACAGTCAAACAATTGTAGACACTTACCCCCTGCCCAGACCTGAGGAACTGATGGACAAATTAGGACAGTCTCGCTTCTTCTCCAAGATTGATTTAACAGAGGCATACTTACAGATTCCACTTGATGACGAGTCAAAAACGTTTTTCGTCATTAATACTCACATGGGCCTTTTTCAATTTCAACGCCTACCCTTTGGCAGTTCTTCCGCTCCCGCTATTTTTCAGCGTTTTTTGGAACAGCTGACAGTTTCTGTACCGTGTTGTTCGAACTATTTAGATGATATTGTGGTATCCGGACGTACAGTTGAAGAACATTTAGCAAACCTGGGGTGCCTTTTCAAAGTGTTGACTGCAGCAGGTCTACGTTGTAATAAAGCAAAGTGTTCGTTTTTTCAAACTGAAATAGAGTACCTGGGCCATGTGATTAATTCCCAAGGAATCCATCCCTTACAGTCACATCTTCGAGCAATCAAAGACTTGCCTCCTCCTAAGAATGTGCATGAATTGCAAGCAGTAATGGGAAAGCTTAACTATTATTTCAGATTTATTCCCAATGCCTCTCAGATTGCAGCTCCACTGCATCACTTACGTAGGAAGAATGTCCCTTTTGTATGGTCCAAAGATTGTCATGTTGCCTTTGACAAATTAAAGTCTGCACTACTCAGTGATGCACGTTTGATTCCCTTTGACCCACAGAAGCCTGTAGTGTTAGCAGTTGACGCCTCGTCGTACGGTGTGGGCGCAGTTCTGTCACATCGTATTGGATGTCATGATCGTCCTATTGCCTTTGCATCCAAGCTAGCCGACGCAACAGAATTACAGTCAGATAGAAAAGGAGGCCTTAGCAATCATTTACGGCGTCACAAAGTTTCATCATTATCTCTATGGCAGAAAATTCTATTTGTTGACTGACCACAAGCCTCTCACGTCGTTGTTCTCACCCACAAAGCCAATTCCGCCACGAACGGCACAAAAGCTTCAGAGATGGTCCTTGATATTGTCTAATTATCAGTATGAGATTTTGTACCGACCTACCACTAAACATGCTAACGCGGACACACTTTCCCGCCTTCCTGTTGGCCAGGATGTGTCGTTTGATTCTTCAGAAATGTCATGTTGTCAGATAGACTCCAGAGATGCTTCCGCTGTTGCAGACTTTCCTTTGAACTCTCGTCGGGTTGCACAGGAAACAGCTGCGGATGCAGACCTAAGTGTGGTAGCACGTTTTGTTCGCTCAGGGTGGCCTGCCAGAGCCAAAGACATTGATTGGCCTCTGGTTCGACGTTATTTTGCACAACGTCATGCATTATCTTTAAGTCAGGGTGTACTGTTGTTGCATACCGACAACGACCAAGCAAGAGTGATTGTTCCTCGTTCCCTGCAACGAGAAGTGTTACGCCTCCTGCATCAAGGACATTGGGGCATTGTTAGGACAAAGCAACTGGCCAGACGTCATTGTACCTGGGTTGGTATGGACGCTCAGATAGAGAGCATGACATCACAGTGTACAGTTTGTGCGGAGCATCAGGCGGCTCCTCCACAGCGTTTCTCAGACTGGCCACGCCCCAAGGGACCATGGCAACGTTTACATATTGACTTTGCCGGACCTTTCTGGAATACGCGCTGGTTAATTGTTGTAGACGCTTTCAGCAAGTTTCCTTTTGTGATTGCCATGAACTCAACGACAGCTTCTAGTACAATCAGTGCCTTAACATCAGTGTTTTGCATCGAAGGCTTGCCTGAAACTATCGTCAGTGACAATGGACCTCAGTTTGTTAGTGCGGAATTTCAACAGTTTTGTCGTGTGAATGGTATTCAGCATATTACCACTGCACCTTTTCACCCTCAGTCCAATGGTGAAGCAGAACGTTTCGTTCGAACATTCAAGTCTCACATGGAGAAGATGAAAGGTCAGCACTCCAGGCAGCAAGCTCTTCAAATTTTCCTGTCTACGTATCGATGCATGCCACGTGACGGCCCGTCTCCTGCCGAGCTGCTGCACGGCCGCCGTCACCGCACTCTCCTTAACCTGCTGCAGCCTCCCACGCACCGAGTCGGTTCGTATGGCGCTACGCGTTTTCAGGTTTCTACGCCGGTGCTGTACAGGGTGTTTGCTGGAAACAAGAAGACATGGCTGCCGGGCACCATTCAATGCGTGCTCGGTAGCAATATGTATGTTGTACGTTCTTCCACAGGGTCGGAGCTGCGGCGCCACGCAAACCAATTGCGCCTGCACAGGCCGCGCGATCCTGTCTCCGGTTTCTTGATTCCAGACCCAGTTCACCGCCAGGGAGCACAACCACATCGTTCGTCCCCGGACTACGAGATCGTCCCGATGGAGATCGACGCGTCGCCGCCGCTGTCGCCGCCGCAGATGACAGCGTCAACGAGAGGGACTCCGGGACCGTGCGTGCCGCCGCCGCCTGGGCCACGCACCTCAGAAGAAGATGACCTGCTCCCTCTGGGCGGGGGCGGGCGCCCTTCCCCAGGTTTCGGCGGGTTCCCTGGAGGATCTCAAGGCGGATGCCGGGGCGCGGACGGCGTCTCGATCCCGGCCTCAGCTACGACGCCCGTCCCACCAGTAACGCCCCCGCCCAGGCCCTCCTCCCAGTGCCGTCGCCGTGGCCCTCAGCCCTACGCCACGACGGCGCGGCGGTTTGGGGGGGAGGGGTGTGGTGTCGCACAAGTACAAAGTGCGCGCCACCTACTTTCGCCGCGCGCCGCCATGCATGCACGGCGCGGCGTTCTTCCGACGACAGCCACGAGCGCCCTCTGCTGGAACTCCGCTCGTGGCCACCACGGAAAGACACCGGGCACTTCGGACTGAGACAGCAACGAGTTAGGACCTTCGTAATCAGATAGGCACGAGTGAAGACTTTGCTATTGTACAGGCACTAGGCAGGCCTCTAACAACTATGTATCAACATTCTGCAGTACTATGTAAAAGTTAACTATTGTTACATTCTGTGCAAAATATATCTCTTTCTAATTTACTCTAGTGTTTGTAGTTTCTGGCTGCTCCCCTCCGTACCTGCACCGGCGTGCTGTCTTGTTACTGTGTCGGTCTCGTTCCACTCGGCCACCGACACCTACGACGAGGCGGGGACACAAAAGCGGCGACGAAGTCGGGACACAAAAGAAAGAACATCTTTGTATCATTTGATTAGGCATGCAAAGAACAGACGCCGAACTCTAATCGACGAACTGACAACTCAGAAAGATATTATGGGCGAGGTTCACAACTATTTTAAAACACTTTATTCCCCAGGACAGTTGGATGAAAGATCTATCCAAGACTTCATTCACATCGTGACACCGAAGTTAACGGCAGAAGATAACGACGGAATTCTTTCTGAAATTAGCAATGATGACGTACTTGAGACGGTGTTGAATTCCCCGCTAAATAAATCTCCTGGTCCCGACGGTCTGCCTATTGAATTTTACGTTAAATACTGGTCCATAATTGGTGACAAATTTACGTGTCTTGTAAATGAGATTCTAAATGGGAACATGATACCTGAGGACTTTAAAGAAAGTAAAATAGTTCTTATCCCGAAGAACAATAGCAAAAAGTGTTTGAATAACTTCCGCCCAATTTCCCTTTTAAATTCAGATTATAAGATCGTGTGCAGAATTTTGAAACAGCGACATTCCCTTCACTCAACCAAAATAGTTGGTCGTCACCAATCATGTGTGGCAAACAGAAGTATCTTTCACACCATCTCTGAATACCAAGACATAATCGCCGTAACATCTGTAATCAAGATAAAATGTGCTCTCATGTTCTTTGATTTCTTTAAAGCTTTCGATCGTGTAAACTATAGTTTTTACAGTAATGGAAAATCTGGGTTTCCTCCAAAGTACAGTTAATGAAATAAAAAATATGGTGACTGGTATACGGACGAAAATTGCAGTCAGTGGCCAGGTATCATCACAGATCCATCTGCTCCGTGGAGTTCCACGGCTATGTATTTGTATGTAATTGCACTAGAGCCCCTATTACTAACTGTTCTTGCTCACCTCTCTTGTATACCTTTCTCTGGCAAAAAAAAAACTGTCATAAGGGCTTACGCTGACGATGTGGCGGTTGTCGTGAGGGACCGAGTCGAACTGGTCCGGCTGAAACAGATACTTCAAAAGTACTGCAGTGTGTCCGGGGCGCTCGTTAATAACGATAAAAGTCAACTGTTAAATCTAAGGGGTTTTGAAAGAATAGATACAGACTGGGCAAAAGTGGTCAGTAGCCACAAAGCACTGGGGACAATCCTGACACCATGCCCAATGAAAATGACAGCTGTCAATTGGAAAGATACCCTAAGGAAAATTCATGGGGCTGTAATAGCCAATTCTCAACGATATATGGATCAAGTTCAGAGGGTGAAATTTATAAACAGTTGCATTCTTTCCAAGGCCTTCTACATAGCCCAAGTCTTCCCTCTACCTACGACGATAGGTAAAAACGTCATGTCGGTGGTTGCCAGTTACTTATGGAAGGGAGAGATCTTCCGAGTGAATCTGCAGACTGTCACGCTAGACTCTAGTAATGTCGGTCTAGGTCTGGTTGATATACATAACAAAGCATCCGCTCTGTATCTGAAAAGGTTACTGAATATATTTAAAGACAGCCCAGAAAGTATAACAACTAAACTCTTCAAAAGTGTAGCGCCACAGAGTCTTCAGCCTCCTGTAGATGTACAAAGAATTAATAACAAATTACAGCATGTACGAGCCTTTTACTTTGAAGCGACTTACATTAGCAGCACAATAATGAACTCGCCTAATATCAGAGCAAGCGACATCATACGAGAAAGACGGAAGAACGAAGGGAGAAGTAAAATTGAGGAGAAATATTCCAATTACTACTGGAAGATTATATGGGCAAACATCAATATCAACGGCCTCAGTTCCGATGTCAAATCTACCTGGTATAAAACAGTGCACAATACTGTTACCACAAATGAAAGACTCTACGCTATCGGTCGCAATGACACAAATCTCTGCTTGAAATGTAATATGGTGGACACAGTACTCCACAGATTCACTTGTAATGGACGCATTAATAATTGGCATTGGTTGCGATCATAAATCGCGCTTCTGACGAGGGCTACACCTGATAATGTTACTTCGGAGCTTCTCTATCGGCCGCAAATAAACTATTTCCCTCAGACGAAAAACAATACCATCCACTGGATAATGGGTAACTATGTAAGCTACGTAATTAACAATTTGGGCCCGGATAATGAAATAGATTTTCAGTTATACATGAAAATGCAGTACGAAAGAGATAAAAATACCCAGATCAGAAAAAGAAATATGGGAACATGTTGAAAATCCTTTTTCAAAGACAAGTAATTGGTTAGGGTTGTTAGCTGATTTTAATGGTTTTTGTTGTTTATTCCACGTTTGTATACATACAGTTGTTTTAATTTCATGTTAAAAGAGAGAGAGAGAGAGAGAGAGAGAGAGAGAGAGAGAGAGAGAGAGAGAGAGAGAGAGAGAGAAAGAGAAAAGAGGAAAGTTGATATGTATATAGTAGCTATGGGTCGTGGGGGTGCCTGCTGCAGTGCTGCTGGCCACCAGAGCCGCGGCAGGCCGCGCTCCTCTCCCCTCTCCAGAAGTGATGTTTTGTTTAACGTTATCCTGGAGTACATTACGTATGCATTGGTTTGGAAGCTCAGTGCCGTTTGTCACATTTCGAACGGAGGAGGTTATGTTTGCTGGTTTTTAATGGTTTTTGCTGTTTATTCCACGTTTGTTTACATACAGTTGTTTTAACTTCAGAGAGAGAGAGAGAGAGAGAAAGAGGTAGTCAGTGCTGCGTGGAAGTTGAGATCGTAATAAACGTGCTTTCAGTATAAGTGCTGTGTTCAGTTACATTCGAAGTCAAGCCTGCTTCCATTGCAACGCGACATTGTTTGGTGGAGGCGCCGGGTATCCTGTGCAACGGCTGTATCACCGTGGCTCCGATTAGCCGTCGCTTACACGGACTGGAACTGGAATACAAGGGATACGCCGAGTACGTCCATCCAAAAGTCCGTATCATCAGAAGAGACATGGAATCGAAACCAGCGGTAAGCCAGCTACACATCAGACACCCGTCGGTGTTCTCTGGAAACGCTGGACAGGACCCCAACAAATGGCTAAAAGGGTTCGACCGAGTGGCCAAGTACAACAAGTGGGATCATACGATGTGCTTGGCCAACGTTTACTTCTATCTGGACGGAACAGCCCACCAATGGTTCGAGAACAACAAAGACAAGTTGAACGACTGGGAGACGTTCCAGGAAGAACTGAACGTTTGGAGACCGTCAGCGACAAATCCGTTCGGCGGAATAACAACTAAAGAACCGGGCCCAACGACATTGTGAGCCAACACAATTGTACATACAGAATGTTTTGGCCCTGTGTAACATAGTCAATCCGAACATGACTGAGGCGGACAAAATCACGCACCTGATGAAGAGTATTGCAGAAGATATGTACCAAGCTCTTCTGATAAAAGACGTTGCTACGACAGGAAAGTTCATTAAGTGGTGCCAGCGTATTGAAGAGATGCAACAAAGGAGGGCTGGACGCAAGAAGTATGACAGACTCCCCAATGTAGTCCCTATGACCGTTGTGGAACACCAGCATGACTTCGCTTCTCTCCTACAACAAATTGTAAGAGAAGAATTACAAGAATTTATGGCAACCGTGACAGACCGAGCGAGCATCAGATTATCGCCATGAATGTAAGCCCTGTAAGTCACGAGGGGGCCGACGTCGCTGAGGTAGAGGTATTTCAGACATTACCTCCTCCCTGCCCCGTCAATCACACCCGACGTGAAGAATGGCGTCACACTGCAATGACTTACGCTGCAGCCGCCAAACGGCAGCCCATAAAACGACCGACGCGACCACAGCCAACTCCCCCGGTAACTATGCGCCCCGCAGAAGAACAGACGTCCGGAGGACAGAAGACAACACACCACTGTGTTTCCACTGTGGGCGCCCTGGACATGTCGTACGCTACTGCAGAGAGAGAAGAAGAGTTTTCGACGATTATTTTGCCGCAATACGTCATCCATCAGAGCAGTTCTATGCCAGGCAATCACCTACTGATGATTTCAGTCGACCTATGGGAAGAAGCCCGTTCACCGTCGCCGTACAGAGGTACTAGCCGCGCCCCTAGCCGCCGCACCCAAGAAAACTAAGTGAGGCGACCATCTACAGAGGTGAGGCCGCCGCAGATGACAATCCTCCATGGACGACAGTCGCTATCGGGAAATCTCATCGACGTCATAATCGACGGCCAATCTGTCCGGGCACTTGTTAACTAAGGAGCGTCTTTCTCTGTATTGTCGGATAATTACCACCGCAAACTAAAGAAGTCAATGTTCTGTGATACTGGGGCAACTGTGCTGAAGGTCACGAATGGAAAGTACGTCCAGCCAGCAGGAACTTGTGCCGCAAGAATAACCATCAACAACAGGACCCAGCCGTTTGAATTTGTAGTGTTAACAGAATGTAGTCACAATGTCATCCTCGGATGGGACTTCCTTCAGGCATTCCAAGCTATCATTGACTGTGGAAGATCTGAGCTGCAAATTGAAGAAGTTGTTCCGACGGATACAAGTAGTACAGAATTTTCTGGGAAGTTATTTGCCGTTGACAATGTGACGATCCCGCCGTCCACGATGAAAAGAGTTGCTGTCACAAATACAGATGGGCGATTAAACTATGAAGTGCTTGTTGATAGTAAAACGTTTATCAGGCTCACAAAAGGAATTTACATACCAGCGGCTATCATAAGCATTACCGGTGGTCAAGGAGAGATTCGGATCACAAATTGTCACGAGCAGTCAGAACTTATCCCCAAGGGAATGTGTATCGGGACAGCTGAACCAATCCAGGACGGTGAGCTCAAAGTCATCAATGAAGACCCATGCCCTGCTGTTAGTACAGACAGCATGCAGGAGGAAACAAACGTGGAACTGCCAATAGGGCCTGGACTTACGAAGGAACAACGCCATCGGGTGTATACTACGCCAATTTTCGGGTGCATTCACACCTCAGCAGGGGAAACATCAGACGAAACGGCCCACGATAAAGCACCGTATCAATACTGGGGATCATCCGCCAATTAGCCAGCGTTCGTATAGAGTGTCGCCAGCTGAAAGACGGATAATTCGGGAGGAAGTGGAGAAGATGTTGCGAGATGACATTATTCAACCTTCGGAGAGTCCTTGGTCCTCTCCGGTGGTCCTCGTAAAAAGGAAGGAGGATGGCACGTGATGATTTTGTGTTGACTACCGGCGGCTGAACAGAATCACAAAGAAAGATCTCTACCCACTGCCGCGCATTGACGACACCTTACACTGCTTGAAAGGATCAACATACTTCTCAACTATGGACATGCAGACAGGTTACTGGCAAATCGAGGCTCCGCCCACATTCGAACGCATGATGGACAACTTGCTTCGACACCTTAAGTCGACGACGTGTCTTTGCTATTTAGATGACATTGTCGTTTTCTCGACAACATTTGAAGGACATCTGAGTCGCCTGTCAACTGTGTTGAAGTGTGTTCAGACTGCAGGACTCTGCCTCAATCCAAAGTAGTGCCTCTTCGTCGCCAAGGAGATAAAACTCATGGGGCACCTAGTCAACGTAGATGGAGTCCGTCTTGATCCAGATAAAGTAAGGGCAGTCACAGAATTTCCAACTCCTCAGCTCATCCGTGATGTGAGAAGTTTTCTCGGGCTGTGCCCATACTACTGACGTTTCATAAAAGTATTTTTAACACGGCACGTCCATTACAAGAACTTCTGCAGGGAGACGCCAAGTTTTACTGGGATGAAACAAAAGAAGAGCTTTCCGGGCACTTAAGGAGGCTCTAATTTCCGCACCAGTGCTAGCCTTCTACTACGAGAATGCAGAAACGGAACTTAACACAGACGCCAGTGGTTATGGGATTGGTGCAGCGCTTGTACAAGTTCAGGAAGGTGCTGAAAAAGTGATAGCCAATGAATCAAGAGTACTCTCAAAGTCCGAGATAAACTAGTCTACAACTTAAAAAGAATGTCTCGCAGTTATCTGGGCTATCGACAAGTTCCGGCCGTATTTATTCGGCAAACCATTCACCGTCGTGACAGATCACCATTCTTTGTGTTGGCTGACTAACTTGAAGGATCCATCAGGTCGACTAGCAATATGGGCACTAAGACTCCAAGAGTACGATGTCACAGTGGTATTCAAGAACGGGCGCAAACACAAGGATGCCGACTGCCTTTCGAGGAATCCATTAGTGGAACACAACAGCATGAATGAAATTTCAGCCCTCACTGAATTATATGACTTTACAGCTGAACAGAGGGAAGATCCAGCACTATTAAAAATGATAGAGGCCTTGGGGAAAGGAGAACCGACCAATGGAGAGTTCCAACTTATAAACGGAACATTGTATATGCGCAACTACGATCCACTGGGCCGCAAATGGCTACTGGTCGTTCCAGCTCATCTCCAGCCAGCTATTCTCAAATATTTCCACGATGCTCCAATATTCGGTCATCTGGGATTCGTGAAGACCGTAGACAGAATCAGACGCAGGTATTACTGGAAAGGCCTCTATCGATCTGTCAAGCACTATGTGAGTCACTGTAAAAAGTGCCAGCGATGGAAGCATGTGCCCCAATTACCTCCAGGGCATCTCGTACCGATTCCGCCGGCAGCAGCTCCATTCCACCTAGTTGGGGTCGATCTTTTAGGGAGGTTCCCGAAGTTGACAACCTGTAACCGATGGATAATAGTCTGCACACGCTACGCTGTCACCAAACCTGTGACGACTACAGAAGATCCAGAGATCGCAAAATTCCTTGTAGAAGACATTATTTTGAAGCACGGAGCACGTGTCGTGATATCTGATCGTGGAAAGGTATTCCAGTCAAAACTAGTATCGGAAGCAATGTCACGGTGCGACATTGTCCACAGAATGACAACTGCATACCATCCTCAGACAAATGGTCTTACGGAACGTTTTAACGTTAGCCGATATGCTGTCGATGTACGTCGATGTCGAGCAGAAGGTTTGGGATACAATTCTGCCAGTCTTGACATACCGCAAGACAAGACACCACAGCCTTCACTCTGTTTTTCCTGCTCCATGGCCATGAAGATGAGACGACAATGGATACGCTGTTCCCTTTCCAACCGGACGACGCTCAGGATGACTATGTTAAACAGCCTATCACCAGGGTCGAAGAAGCAAGACAGCTGGCTCGCATACGGACACTGGACGCCCAGGAGAATGACCGTAAGCCGTATAACGACAAGAACCGACCTATTTTGTTCATCCCAGAAGATCTTGTATGGATTTTTACTCCTGTAAGGAAGGTTGGACTGTCAGAAAAGTTATTGAAGCGATACTTTGGTCCGTACCGTGTCATACGCCGCCTGTCAGAGGTCACATGCTGAGGATTATGAGGATTATGAGCCGTCGTCGAAACGACAAAAGCGAAGAGACATTGTTCACGTCCTGCGCATGAAGCCTTACTACAGTCCTGAAGAGCAGTTAGATGACAATGGCTTCTTGTTCAAGGACGCTAAGGACCGTAATGTTACTGATGAAGGCACGACAGGAATGTCTATCATCGATAATCGTGGAGAAAGGAAGGATTCCCTTGAACTGCCATACAGAGAACCGATGACAAGGTCAAGATCCAGGACATTGCAAGTGATTCCACAGGGAACAAAACAGCGGGTCGCTGATTTTTCCTGGAGAGGGAGCAATGCCGCCAGAGACCATGTACACCGACTACCGGCGTGGCGCAGGGGATAGCGTCACGGACTGCAGTGCTGAAGGTCGCCGGTTCAATCCCGCCCCCCGACAACAATTTATTTCTTTGTAATGAACAATTCCAGAAGGTTCTACATCTTTCTTATGTTCACTTGTAAATTCTACTTGTTTCTTATGTTAACTGTTCTAATTTCTGGTAAATTATGTCTGTGTATAAATAGCTGAGCACTTTGCCCGAGAGGCAGTCAGTGCTGCGTGTCTGTTGAGTTCGTAATAAACGTGCTTTCAGTATAAGTGCTCTGTTCAGTTGCCTTCGAAGTCAAGCCTGCTTCCATTGCAACGCGACAATATGTATGAGACAGGGGAAATACCCTCCGACTTCAAGAAGAATATCATAATTCAGATTCCAAAGAAAGCAAGTGCAGACAAGTGTGAAAATTACAGAACTATCAGTTTAATAAGTCATGATTGCGAAATACTAACACGAATTTCTTACAGACGAATGGAAAAACTAGTGATATCTGAGCTTGGTTTGGATTCAGGAGAAATGTAGGAACAAGGGAGACAATATTCACATTACGGATTATCTTAGAAGATAGGCTGAGGAAAGACAAACCTACGTTTTTAGCGTTTGTAAATTTGGAGAAAGCTTTTGACAATGTCGACTGGAATACACACTTTCAAATTCTGAAGGTAGTAGGGGTGAAATATAGGGAGCGAAGAGTTATATTCAACCTGTACAAAAACCGGACAGCAGTTATTCGAGTCGAAGGACAAGAAAGGGAGAAAGGGCCACAGAGGTTGGGAAGGGAGTAAGACAGGTTTGTAGCCTTTCCCAAACGTTGTTCAGTCTGTACACTGAGCAAGCGGTGAAGGAATGCAAGGAGAGATTTGGAGAGGAAATTAAAGTTCAAGGAGAAGAAATAAAAACTTTGCGGTTTGCCGATGACATAGTAATTTTGTCAGAGACTGCCAATTATCTGGAAAAGCAATGTAATGAAATGGACAGTGTCTTGAAGGGAAAGTATAAGATGAACATTAACAAGTGTAAAACGAGGGTAATGGAATTGAATGTCAGAAAGTCAGGCGATGCTGAAGGAATTAGATTAGGTAATGAGAGAATAAAAGTAATAGTTTTGTTATTTGGGTAGCAAGGTAACATCTGATGGCCGAAGTAAAGAAGATATAAAATGCAGAATTGCTATGGGAAGAAAATCGTTTCTAAAGAAGCGAAACATGTTAGCATCCAATATTAATTTAAATGTTAGGAAGTCCTTTCTAAAAGCGTGTGTCTGGAGTGTAGCGTTGTATGGGAGTGAAAGATGGACGATAAGGAGTTCAGACAAAAACTATGATAGAAGCTTTCGAATAGTGCTACAGACGAATGATGAAAATTAGAAGGGCAGATCACGTAACTAATGAGGAGGTGCTTAATCGAATTGGGGAGAAGAGGAGTTTCTGGCATATCCTGACTAAGAGAAGGGATAGATTTGTCGAACACATTCTGAGACATTAAGGAATTGGCAACTTAGCATTGGAGGGAAGTGTGTGGGGTACAAAATCTTAGAGGGAGGCCGAGGGACGAATATAGTAAGCAAATTCAAAAGATTAAAGGTTGCTCTTCGTATTCTGAGACGAAGAAGCTTGCACAGGAGAGCTGCATGAAACCAGTCTTCGGACTGAAGACCACAACAACAATATTGAACAACATGATCAAGATGCGCTTATAGTCGCTCCTTGCTATACGGAGGATTCCAGATGTGAAGAAAAATTAAGGAGCAATCGTAAGCGGTACTTGATCATGTTGTTGAATATGGGTATACTGAACTGACTATGGAAAACGCTGTGGAGTGGCCGAGTGTTCTACATCTACATGGATACTCTGCAAATAACATTGAAGGGCAAGGCAGGTACTTTAATGATATTTCTCTAAAGCTCGCGGAAAAAAGGAGCACCTTAATCTTTCTGATTTCGGTCTGATTTCTTTTATTTTATTATGATCGCCATGTCCCCCTATTAGGTGGGGGCTAACAATATATGGTCGCATTCTGAAGAGAAAGCTGGTGAAAGGAAATTCGCAAATAGATCACACCGCAACAAATAACACCTTTATTTTAATGATTTCCATCTCAACTCGTGCATCATTTCCGTAACTCTTTCTCCACTACATCGCGATAATACAAAGCGAGCTGCCGTTCTTTGAATTTTCTCTAATTCTTCCGTCAGTGCCACCTTACTGCACAGCACGAGATTGCTCGCTGTCGGAGGTTCAAGTCCTTCCTCGGGCATGTGTGTATGTGTGTGTGTGTGTGTGTGTGTGTGTGTGTCTCTGTGCTGTCCTTAACGTTCGTTAGTTTAACTAGTTTGTAAGTCAAGGAAATAATGACCATAGCAGTTTGTTCCAATAGGTTTAGAAACAATTGAATATTATTTTATTATGGATGAAAGCATTGTGGTTGATAATATCGTTGCGACTGTTGAGTTGAATATCAATGTTGTCGAGTAACACTCGCTCACAAAAAGGTTTAGCGATATTTTTCTACTGGTGAAAGAAATTTACGTCCAAATGTTAAACAACCGATTTTCCACAATGTGGAATGCTTGAACCGTTGCTGCTCGTTCTTGCTCTTCGGCCATCGTCTCTTCCTGGAATCATAACTTCTTGGATGAAAGTTTTCATTGCGCGCCGTTCGATAGCCGACATCTTGCGCTACTGCCACCTGCGGCGCTGTTATAGATTAGATTAGATTAGTTATTCGTTCCGTAGATCCATGTTGAGGGGTCCTCGTGGATGTGTGACATGTCAAGAAACAAAATTTTCAAGTTCAATAATAGATAATACTAATAATATAAATACAAATACATACACCTATAATATAAATACAGATACATAAATTTTTAAGGTTTATTGGGAAAAGGGATATATTATTGATGACAAATTTCATTAAGGAATAAATATACTGAGATGCAGTAGTTAATATACCTAGTTCTTTGAAGAGGCTTCCACAAGACGTCCGTGAATTTATTCCACAAGTAATACGTATTACACGTTTTTGGACTCTGAAGACTTTTTACTGACTTGAAGAGTTACCCCAAAATATTATACCATATGACATTAGGGAATGAAAGTAAGCAAAGTATGCAAGCTTTGTTATTTTTATGTCTCCTATGTCTGATAACACTAGTATTGAAAATACAGATTTGTTGAGTCGTTTCGGCAGTTCCGTGGTCTGCTCCTCCTTTATTATCAAGTTGTAATCCCAGGAATTTAATACTGTCAACTTCTTCTATCTACTCTTCTTCATACTTAATGCATATGCTGTCAGGAAACCTCTTACATGTTCTGGACTGCATGTAGTGCGTCTTCTCAAAGTTTAATCACAATGAGTTGGGTTTAAACCATTTATTAATTTTCATGAAAATATCATTAGCAGACCTTTCTATCAGTGTGCATGACGTAATTTTTATTGCAATACTTGTATTATCTGCAAACAAAACAAACTCTGCTTCTGGTAGTGTAACTGATGAGAGATCATTAATGTACACAAGAAAAAGCAATGGCCCTAAGATGGATCCTTGTGGGACACCACATGTAATTTCTTCCCAATCCGATGATAACTGCTGGCTTAATTCACTAGTCACTTGCACTGGCACCCTTTGTTTCCTGTTAAGAGAGGTACGACTTGAACCATTTTGCAGCATTTCCCGTGACCCCATAGAATTCTAATTTACTTAAAAGGATATTATGGTTAACACAATCAAATGCCTTTGACAAATCACAGAAAATA
Organism: Locusta migratoria; assembly: GCA_026315105.1. Lineage (NCBI taxonomy): Eukaryota > Metazoa > Arthropoda > Insecta > Orthoptera > Acrididae > Locusta > Locusta migratoria. The sequence goes on along the minus strand of CM048750.1, from coordinate 3,353,850 downwards.
CCTGCTGCTTGTAATTAATTATGCTTTCGACTTCGATACCGTGCCCAGAGAGTGTGGAGAGGGTGTCAGCTGGAGTTTGGGCGGGCGTACAGCCCACGTTAGCGGGGCCTGCAGAACGCTTCACAAAGCGGGACCTCTCGCCTCATCAAGTCTCTTCCCGGCGAGTTTCCTATCTTACGTCAGCTTCATATTAGCCCGGGGAGGCGTTATGGGGTCGTTATTGCGGAGGCTGGCGAGTTCTGTCGCGAGGCGGGGATGGCTAAGCCGAACGACCAACAAGTTGCCTCTTCATGTTACGTCGGTCCTTGTGTTGATCGCGAACGGTGTCAACATTTGCCCGGAAATCCGTGTACCTTGCGACGATACTGCCCGCCCCCTCATCTCAATGTTATCGTATGATACCGTCTGCGTCGGATCCAGAATCGTGTGGTTCAATAGTGATAAAAATTGCGTGTGAAGTTAGTTAAAAACGATATAGCCAGCTTAGGAATCAGTGTAGGACAGTGTCTCGGTGATACTGTGATTAAAACAAGTGATAGATTTCTTTAATGTAGAGATTCGTTTAGATGCTTTCCAGACAGTTCTATAAACAATAGTTTCGTCATTGTACATTATTTCATTTACTAAACAGACGAATTGTAAAAACTTTTGTAAAGCATAAAGTCGTTAAAATAAATAGCATTGTATATATGTTAGGCTCATAAAAAAGTTGTGTAGACCAGCTAATTGTGTTATATCGACTATTACATTAATTATCAATATTGAATTCTTTGTATATATATTGACTGACGTGAGATTTTGAGTATGTTTTGTGATGGCCATGATATTTGATAGCTCAATATATGTGAGGAACATGTATTATGTACTCATTAACAAATTAATTGTCATTTATCATTATTCTTTGTTGTGAAACAAATAGTACCACGATTTCATCTTAAAAAGATGTGCCATCTAAAATTATTGTATGTATAGTTTTCATTTTATATTGTGATTATTTTTGTGTACATGAAATGTTTTCTTTGTGTGTTTGTTCATTGTAAATTAGTATGTTCAATTGTTATGAACAATGCATAATGTAAGGTCATTATTGCTGATGTTATATATGTGCCTCACCGTCTTGAGTGGGGGAGTTCGAGTTTTGGCTTTTCAAAAGTGCACTGGAAGCTATGTCAGTCTGTTGTTTTGAAATGGAAATACTACCGTTCTGATGCTTTGTAATTTGTATATGTCTTCAAGTTGATATGTTTTGGTGGAGAAGAAGTTTGATTTAAATTAAAGAAGAAGTGAAAAATTGTACATATAGAGTATTTATTTCTACCGCGACGCCCCAGGAGAATAATGTTGCAGCGAGCAGAACCCCCATACACCGTAATCTTGAAAAGCTGAGTATCGGTAGAATGAACTACTTTATTTTGCTCGTATTCCCCCGCACTCTGTACTTGCTTTTCTCTCTCTCTCTCTCTCTCTCTCTCTCTCTCTCTCTCTCTCTCTCTCTCTCTTTCTTATCTTTTCCTTGGATTTGTTACTGTCTGAAAAATGTTTTTATTGCTTATGGGACTCGACTACGGGGCCATCAGTCCCTAAACTTACAAACTACCGATGAACTACTTAATACTAAGGACGTCACAAATATCCATGCCCGAGAGTGGATTCGAACCCCCGACCGTAGTGGCCGTGCAGACCGTGACTGGAGCGCCTTAGTCCCCTCGGCCACCGCGGCCGGCTACTGTCTGACAATCGAGTGTTCAAAAAAATGTTTGTAGAGTCTATGGGACTTAACTACGGGATCATCAGTCCCTAAACAAACAAACTACTTATGAACTACTTACAACTAAGGACGGCACAAATATCCATGCCCGATGGGGGATTCGAACCCCCGACCGTAGTGGCTGTGCAGACCGTGACTGGAGCGCCTCAGTCCCCTCGGCCACCGCGGCCGCCACAATCGAGTGTCCCGGCCCCCAGCCAGGAAGTTCTACTTGTTTTAATGTCATCTCTTGAAAGTTTTGAACATGGCTGCAGTTCAGCAACGCTGGAACACGATCCAAAACTCAAGTCACTGTCAGTGCTCACTCGACCTGTGTGTGGACGTGCTCCACATTTTTATGATGTAGACATTGTTTTAAATTTTAATTTTTATTCTAGACATGGAGTCAGCCACATTTTATTTAACAACTATTTTAATGTGAGCTTTATGTAATACTTCTGAAGAAGGCAAAATTACTTTTACTGAAACCTGGGTCAAGGTTTATGCGTGTAAACCATTTTTACGCAATTGGTTGGCAGAAACTGTGTTGACTTTTGGAAATTTTTGAAAGCGTTCGTCTGTTTTGTACACTCCCGTGTCATGCTGTGATTCACCGTGAGCGAGTAATTTGAGCGAGTAATTAATTGAAATTGCGGGTGTGAATTTTAATGCTGTTCAATTTGAAAGGTCTGTATTTCTGTTTGTACCCTCTCCTGTTGTTGCTGGTATTCATCGTTCGTGAGTAATCTGAAAGAAAACGCAAGTTCCTCTTGCACTTCAGGGCTGGTTAATTGGTTTTAGTTAGTTTTTCCTGTTTGTACACTCACTTGTCGTTGTCGCTATTCGGCGTGCCGGAATAATAGAAAATATCCACAATTCCAGTAGAATTTCGAAATTTTGAAGCATTTCTACCGGTTCTGGGTGCTGAAATAAGTTCAACGGCGAAGCTGAAAACTTGTGCTGCACCGATATTCGAACCCGGATATCCCACTTCGGGCCGCGGTCGCCTTAAACAAAACTATCCGGGCACACTACGCTTCCCAGCCAACCCAAATCCTGAACATCTGGCCTCTTGCACATTAATTGCTCTTCCTCGCAACCTATACCGGATTCCTTGGAAGAGGTATATATATAAATGAATTGCTGTTCGTTAGTCTCGGAAAAACTCGAGAACGGGTCAACCGATTTGACTAATTTTTTTCTTGAAATATTCGGGAAAAAGCGAAACAGCTTTTCCCAGTGTGCTATCAATGCCGTTCATCCAATTGCGAAAAATTTTGTACATTCCATTTTGAAAGCAAGATGAAGGTTTGCATCAAATAAAAAATTTGGAAAAGTCGTCCAGAAAGTAGGAAAATTTAGGAAAAACCGAAAGCTATTTTTGTCTACGAATAAAAATGAATTGCCACATGGTTGTAAGAGCATGACTTGAATACTGCTTGACAGGACGAGGTATGTATGAATTTTTTTGTTTTTTGGAAAATCTACCGGAAAATTTGAGAGAAACTGAAAGTGCGTTTTTCAGTGTGTTTTTGACTGAATTCAGCACTATAACTGACTATTCGCACGACGGAGATGGGTAATTCTGTTTTTTTTTTTTTTTTTTTTTTTTTTTGTTTTTTTTGTTTTTTTTTTTTTTTTTTTGTCCATTATGGTCTCGGAAAAGTTTTCAGTAAGAAAATAGATACAGTTAAAAAGGAAAGTCGCAAAATTCGAACCAAATTTCTTTTTGGATGTGTTTATAAATGTACTGAATACTATAAGTTGAGAACCATTCATCCGCTTGCGATAAAATTTTTATCATTTGACCTTCAACGAAATATGGACGTTCTTATGAATTAAAAGTTCGGGAAAGTCACCCGGAAAATTTGGAAATTCGCGAGAAACTGAAAGAGCTGTTTTCAATGGGATATCAATATCATTCATCTGACTGCGATAAAATTTTGCACACTCGACGTTGAGAGAGAAAAATAGGTTTGAGTGAAGTAAACGTTTGCAATAGTTGGCCAGAAAATAGGAAAATTTTATTTCTTTGGGATATCAATATCATTCGTACGTTTACGACAAATATTGCACATTTGACGTTCAAAGTAAATGCCTTTATAATGCTACTGGGTCTAAAATACATATGATTTAAAGTAGTATGATTTATATTAAGAGGTAAGTGATACGAAGTTCACCTGGTCATCTAGTTAATAATAATTGTAAAATATGTCACAAACAGACAACTGATAATTCCAGTATGGACGCGGTCAATCGCTCCATTCCTTGCGGAAATCCAGAATGGGCTGCGCGGAAGAGCTTTGGGCAAGACGTTGAGAATTTGGGGTGGAAGGGGAGCGTGCCTGGATAGCCTAATTGGTTAAAGCGACCGCTGACCCGAAGCGGGAAGTCCGGGTTCAAATCCCGGTCCAGCACAAATATTCAACGTTGCCGTTGCATTTATATCAACGCACCGAAACGGTCGAAATGTTGCAATATTTCGACCTCGTAAAATTACGGCCGTTAATATCAACAAATGGTGTATGTTATTTCGGACGTCCGAAAGAGCAGACAGCATATCAATAACTGTACGATTCTTTTTCACAGTCTTATCGTTCGCCATTCTGGAAGAGCATTGTTTCCTCTGTGACTCTGCTCCTTTCGCTCGGTGCATTTGCCTTCCGGCTTTTGGAGAACGTTTCCAGCTACCGGCTCTTCCTCAGGTACCGGGCCGGTTTTTCCTGATACGATGCCAAGTGTACCGCCGTCGAACGCACGTTGTTTCTCTTACATGCTCGAGGTTGTCAAGTGGCGATTTGTCAACAAGTTTCGCAGTTGTTGTGAATCGGACTCTGCGTCGAACTCCGTCGTCCGTGTTCTCAGTCATGATCACGTGCCGACCGCACAAGCCAGTGGAAGTCTGATTTAAAATAGTTGTGAGACTCAAACGTGCGCATTATTAGAAGTTTTGCACCGAAGAGTTATGTATTACATTTTCATATCATACTATGCCCGGTGTGTTTATTGTGTTCAAAATTTAAACTAGAATGTAACCTATAGTCAGTTTACCTGTTCCTGTAACTGCAAATATTCTCAAAGATTTTAAGTGTTGGCCAATTATATAGCTTTATTTTTAAATCTTTTTTCTTATCCCGGGTGTGGGTTAAGGTCGCATTGTTACTTGTCATTCTAGTTGCGTCCTAAAATTTGGCTACATTATACGAATTTTCTTCATCACTTTGTTATTTGGAGCCCTTTATAATATTTGATTAATTATACTGTTCCTTTCTGAGTCGGATGTTGTGACTACAGATCTGTATTAGGTACCTACACTTGGCGGTTCTTGTGGTAACTATGATACCTCAGACTTACCTCTAATTTCATTTGGAGACTTGTCTAAATTATGTGAAAATTGTTAATAATTTTAATTGAAGCTCTTCTAACCTCTGATTAGTTAAATGTACACCGATGCGGATCGGAAGTTGCAGCTGCTGTACTGTATCTGGTAACCTATATCTTAACAACCGTTGTAACTAACGTTCTGGGCTCTTTATTTTGTAAGTGCTCGCCTCAAGATACTCGAATTTTTGTAATTTTTAAATTAGTCTGCTACTGTTATGTAATTTTATGCTGATGTACTTTCATTGTCACATGGAGATCATTGTGTCTCAGCGTCTAAACTGAAAATTGGCCTCCTGTGTCTGCTGAGGTACACTGCAAAATCAAAGTGGTATTGCAGTCTGATCATGTTTCGGAGTCATTAATGATAAAGGTGAAGCATTATCGAGACGAAAAACAGTCTCAGCGTGTATAAATTTCTATTTATAATGATATTCAGATCATGTTTCATTATTCTCAATATCTATTTATGTTTTGGGGTTTAGCATTTTTATTCAATATAAAAGTAATGTTAATCAATTTAAAAACTGCGAGTCAAAGATTTGTATATGGAATTCACCTGTAAAAGATTTTCATATTGTTAATTAATGATGTGCAAGATGACAAAAGGATCAATTGAACCACTTAGACCTTCCACGTTCTTTAAAATCCTGTAAACCCTGAAGTTGCACATAAGAATAGTTGTTAACTAAATTACATGCACTTATATTTATCTATATAACTCACGCACAAATAAAATAGAAGGTCCTTCTATAGCACTACCAAGTAACTATGCTTCTGCGTCCATGGATTACCTGTAATAGATATTCAGTTACTTATCAGTCAATTTGCGCAGTTAAAAATGTGCATTATTGCCATGTGATGGACTGATTACGTACCAAACATACACCGGCGAGACATTTCGCGAATATACCTCATAACACTGAGTGAGCTTCTAGTCGTCGCATAGCCGAAGCTCCTTCACGGTTGAGACTAATGGGCTTGTTTCACTGGTTGTACGGCGTGGTTTCAAACGCACCACGGGCTCGCAGCTTGGCCAGATTTTCTTCTACTCCAGCTTGCGCACGAAAGAGACAAGACTGAGGTAAAATTATAGCATGGCTGAGGATATTACTGGGATGAGGACCTCATAATCTCGAGCAAAACCTAAACCCAGCGAAAATAGGCCTACGAAGTCAAGACAGAAATGTTTCAATTCTTGGAACGGACAGATAGGTATTATCCTATTGTCGATCAGGTACACTAAAACCATGGACGCTCCGCTAAGAAAATGTTATCCCACGCATCCAGATCAAATTTTGACACAACAAAACAAATGTGCCACTTCTTTAGTCCATTACTTTTCTCAGAAACTATCATTGTAACATCAAAAATATTGATTAGTTCTATAGTACGTGTATTTCATCTATAATTTTTAATTAATATTTATATTATAAAACTATTCGTGATTCTGTCAGAGACAGCAAAAGACCTGGAAGAGCAGTTGAATGGAATGGACAGTGTGTTGAAGAGAGCGTATAAAATTAACATTAACAAGAGCAAAACAAAGATAAAGGAATGCAGTCTTAGAAAATCAGGCGATGCTGTAGTTATTAGATTAGGTAACGAAACAATGAATGTGGTAGATGTGTTTTTTTACTTGGGTAGTAAAATAACATATGACGGTCACAGTTCAGAGGATATAAAATGCAGAATGGCAATGGGAAGATAAGCATTTTTGAAAAAGAGTAATTTGTTAACGTCGAATATTAATTTAAGTGTAAGGAAGTCTTTTCTTAAGGCATTTTTGTGAAGTGTTGCCTTGTACGGGAGTGAAACATGGATCATAAACAGTGCGGACAGGAAGGTAAACTAGAAAATCTGAAAAGAGAAATGCATAGGTTAAAGTTAGATATGGTAGGGATTAGTGAAGTTCGGTGGCAGGATGAACAGGATTTCTGGTCAGGTGAGTACAGGGTTATAAATACAAAATCACTTGGTGGTAACGCAGGAGTAGGTCTAATAATGAATAATAAAATAGGAATAAGGGCAAGTTACTATGAACAGCGTAGTGAACGCATTATCATAGTAAAGATAGACACAAAACCATCACCGACTGCAGTATTACAAGTGTATATGCCAACTAGCTTTGCCGATGATGATGATATCAAACAAATGTATGAGGAGATTAAAGAAATTATCCAGAAAATTAAGGGAGATGAAAACTTGATTGTGATGGGGGATTGGAACTCGGTCGTAGAAAAGGGAAGATAAGGAAATGTAGTAGGTGAATATGGAATGGGAAAAAGGAATGAAAGAGGAAATCGCTTGGTAGAATTCTGTGCAGAGCACAATTTAATGATCACCAACACTTGGTTTAAACATCATGAAAGAAGGTTGTACATGTGGAAGAGACAAGGAGACACTGGAAGGTACCAGATTGACTTTATAATGGTAAGGAATAGATTTAGGGACCAGGTTTTAAATTGTAAGGCATATCCAGGAGCAGATATAGACTCTGACCATAACTTATTGGTTATGAACTGCAGATTAAAACTCAAGAGACAGCAGAAAGGTAGAAAAGTTAGGAGATGGAACCTGGACAAACTGAAGGAACCAGAGGTGGTGGAGGGTTTCAGTGGGAGCATTAGGCAAGGATTGGCTGAAACGGGGTAAAGTAATACAGAGGAAGAATAGGTAGCTCTGAGAGATAGGGTAGTGAAGGCTGCAGAGGATCATATAGGCCTAATAGACATCCCTGGATGACACAGGATCTACTGAACTTAATTGATGAGAGGAGAAAATATAAAAATTCAGCAAATGAAGAAGGCAAAAGGGAGTACAGAAGTCTGAAAAATGAGATTGACAGGAAGTGCAGACTGGCTATGCAGGAGTGGTTTGAGGAAAAATGCAAGACCGTAGAAGAATGTATAAATAGGGGATACCGCCTACAGGAAAATAAGAGACATTTGGAGGTAAGAAAAGTAGCGGTATGAATATCAAGAACTCGGATGGAAAACCAGTACAAAGCAAAGATGGGAAAGCTGAAAGGTGGAAGGAATATATAGGTCTGTACAAAGGAAATAAACTTGAAAGCAGTATTCTAGAAATGGAAGATGATGTAGAGGAGGATGAGAGAGGAGATACTATACTGCAGGAAGAATTTATCAGAGCACTAAAAGATTTGAATAGAAACAAGGAACCTGGAACTGCTGATATCGTTAGGAGAGCCAATCCTGAAGAAATTGTTCCACCTAGTACGCAAGATATATGAGACTGGGGAAATACCCTCCGACTTCAAGAAGAATATAGTAACTCCAATTCCAAAGAAAGCAAGTGCAGACAAATGTGAAAATTACAGAACTATCAGTTTAATAAGGCATGGTTGCAGTATACTGACACGAATAATTTACAGAAGAATGGAAAAACTTGTGGAATCCGAAATTGGGGAAGATCAGTTTGGATTTAGGAGAAATGTTGGAACACGGGAGGCAATACTTACATTAGGGCTTATTTTAGAAGATAGGCTAAGGAAAGGCAAAGGTACGTTTTTAGCGTTTGTAGATTTGGAGAAAGCTTTTGACAATGTCGAATGGAATACACTGTTTTAATTTCTGAAGGTAGCAGGGGTAAAATATAGGAAGCGAAGAGTTATACTCAACATATACAAAAACCAAACAGCGGTTATTAGAGTCGAAGGGCATGAAAGGGATGCAGAGTTTGGGAGGGGAGTAAGACAGGGTTGTAGCCTTTCGCCATTGTTGTTCAATCTGTACATTGAGCAAGCAGTGAAGGAATGGAAGCAGAAATTTGGAGAGGGAATTAAAGTTCAGGGAGAAGAAATAAAAAGTTTGCTGTTTGCCGATGACATAGTAATTTGTTAGAGACTGCAAAGGATCTGGAAGAGCAATTGAATGGAATGGACAGTGTCTTGAAAGAAAGTTATAAGATGAACATTAACAAGAGTAAAACTAGGGTAATGGAATTGAATGTAAGAACATCAGGCCATGCTGAAGGAATTAAATTATGTAATGAGGCATTAAAATTACTAGATGAATTTTGTTATTTGGGTAGCAAGATAACTTCTGATGGCCGAAGTAAAGAAGATATAAAATGCAGAATGGCTATGGGGAGACAAGCGTTTCTAAATAAACGAAACTTAACATCCAATATTAATTTAAATGTTAGAAAGTCCTTTCTGAAAGCATTTGTCTGGAGTGTAGCATTGTATGAGCGTGAAACGTGCACGATAAGTAGTTCAGACAAAAAGATGATAGAAGCTTTTGATATGTGGTGCTACAGACAATTGATGAGGATTAGATGGGTAGATCACCTGACTAATAATGAGATACTTTTAGAATTGGGGAGAAAAGGAGTTTCTGGCATATCCTGGCTAAGAGAAGGGATAGATGAGACATCAAGGAATTGTCAACTTAGCATTAGAAGTAAGTGTGTGGGGTAAAAATCGTAGATGGAGATCGTGGGACGAATACAGTCAACAGATTCAAAAGAATTTAGGTTGCCGAACGTATTGTCAGATGAAGAGACTTGCACAGGACAGGTTAGCTTGGAGAGCTGCATCAAACCAGTCTGCAGACTGAAGACCACAACACACAAACACAGCCGTACGTGTTTGGGAAATTGATACCTTAATTTTGTAATACCATTAGCCTCACAACACAGCCGATTAGAAAGTCGGAATTTTAGAGCCTCCCGAAAAAATGACAACTCGATTGTTTACACACAAAAGTTGATTGTTGCATTTGGCTGTAATCCAGTTCGTAGCTGATAGTAGATGGTAACCTTGGACACCGAATATTTCTACGTTTACGAGAGAGCTAGAGGTTCCTGTGTGTACGGGGAAACGGGTGGTATGCTGCTTCTCGTGCAACGTGACGTGTAATTCGCGTGACATTAAACTCGCGAGTGACGCTGCGTCCGTGGGGTCCGCTTCCTGCTCTGCGCTCTGGCTCTGCTGCCGGCGGTGACTAACAGCTGCCACGCGTTCCTGTCTGCTGAAACACAATACGCGCGCACAGCTCACCGCTGCGGACAACCTCTGCAGTCGGGTTTCCTGAAACAACGTGGATGTGATGGTAAACTGCGTAACTACCTGTTATGTTCTGTTGTGGCATCATTTGGAAGACCGTGCTATGAAAGAACGGTGGGCTGTGGCACATAAAATATTACTACTATTTCTCCTATTTTCTCAATCTGTTCTGATTTGGAGCTTACGTAAATGTATCTATACCGAAGAAGGACGAGGAAGAACGCCATCAGCAGGGCAAGTGCTCCATGGTAAAAGTAGTAAGGGGAGAAGAGGCCGGTCCCAGAATCCAAGATGGAGGCGGTTTGGGGGCAGACTCCACTTTTTAAGATGTCTGCGGTGCAGAGGCCGAACACAGCGGTGAAATAGCCCATAGATACAGACTTGTCCGCCTGCGAGAGATACAAACTTTCCCAGCTGCCAAGTTCCCCTGCTTCCCCACCCCGTATAACGTAATTCAAGATGGCGTCTACCAGGAAATCTGAACTTTACTTTAATGCAATTGGCAACAGCGCAATTTTTTTTGGCGGAAAAATATAAGTCGCCATGACACTAGGAGCACGCCCTCTTCCTCCCCATTTCACTATGACATGAATCAAGATTGCCACTTCTTGCTTGTGAGAGATATTGGGAAGACTCAATGTAGAATGGCCTGACGGTATTGAGTTCGGTTCTCGGTTATCTGTAATGGGATCTGCAATTCCTCTAAGTCTGATCTAACAGAGGTGAACCACTTAGCTTTGGACGCCTTTCCCCTGCTTGTCACTGTGAGGATTTCTTGGTTAGCCCTGAGTGATTCAGGCGAGTCATGTGCCCGTAGAAGGTCAGTCGCCTTTACATCATACATGTGACAATGTCTTCCTGGTGTTCATACAGTTCGTTATTGTGCCTTATTCTGTAAGTACCGTCTTCCTCTCTTATGGGTCTTAATATTCTCCTCAGGATCCTCCTCTCTTTAAGTTCTAGTTTGCTGAGTGGGCCCTTTCGAAGAGGCACTCGGAGGCATAGAGTGCAGAGGGTCTTACTACTGAGTTGTAGAGCTTCAGTTTTAAGTTCTTGGATAGGTACTTGGAGGTATTTATGTATAATTTCTTTTTATTTTATTTTTTTAATTTTTTCTAATTATTATTTTTTTATTTATTTTTTTCTTTTTTTGCGGGTTAATCATAATTTTCAGCATTACATGACAGCACCAAAACCCTGGACCATCACCTACCTTACTCTACCCTACTCTACTACGGAATTGGCAGGAATCTCATTCAGTGTGTTCCAGGAACGTGTGAGAATGTGTCCATCACCAACACAAGAGCTCCATACTGAACCTAAGTTTAACAATAAACTTTTAAATAATTACCTGTTTTATCAAGCGAACTATCTATGCATTAACAATTTCTGAGAAAACATTTTGTTTGTCACAAATCATATGAGTCCCACGCTCTTATTATTATTTTTTTCTGTATTGGGTTTTGATGCCCATAATTTGGCAGGCTGGCAGCACTGTCATAAGCTGCTGTAAGCCCAGAGTATATACAGACACAGAGTATATAGTAAGTTAATACAGGAGATGAGAAGATGATTTTAAAACAATAAAGTGAAAGACAATTTGGTAATATTTTAAAACATCTAGTTGGATTAAAACTCACACTTTAAGTCCATAAAACGGCCGCAGTGACTAAAAACCACAAAAAGAAGTTGACACAAAACCGTGGAGACGATGGCGGAGACACTGGATTAAAGACACTGGCAACACGTGTTCTGCTCTTGGCAGCGGTTGCATTACTTTAAAAGCGAGAGGCCACTGCACTGACATTGACATGAACACTCATGAGACACTGTAGAGATCCTGTGGAGGATGGGGAAGGTAGAGGAGGTTCAGAAGGAGGCGTAAGGAATGGAAGAGGGGAGGGGATATAACGCTATCTGCCTGGTGATATAAGCGGGATGGGACGAAATCTGTAAGTAACTAAGTTCTCGCGTAATCTAACAATGGTAAGTTAATGTTTGGACTAAAAAATTATCAATGATTTAGCAATTACATGATACAAAGAATTAATGATGGGATCTGCTTTAAAATATTATGAAAATAAACAATAAGCTCTGGAAAGGGTGGCAGATAACGTTTCAAAGCGGTAGGACCGAACGTTCTCTTAATGCCATTGAGTATCGCTTTCGTTGACGGATGTTGGTTCTGCTTCGCAAAGAAAATGCTGCAAAATATGCACAAATCCTACCGTGAATGCTGATATGAAAACCAGATCACTACAGGAGCGCATCCTAGTTTAGTGATATTGCCTATGTGTTAGACGAACGTACATTGTGACGTCGTAGCGCAACATTGCTCACACATAAACATTTGGACTCAATTAAATGAACAAAAAGTGCAGTTTCTGTGAAACTGTCCCACATAAAAATGGATTACGAAAGAAATGATTAATTCCAACAGGGTGGTGTCTCTAAACCTCCCAAAATGGCTCCCAAATCACATTCATACATCAATAAAGGGAGAATCCCATGAACCACAGACATTGCCGTGGTGGGGTGGCTTGCGTGCCTCAACGATACAGATACTAGTACCGTAGGTGCAACCACAGCGGAGGGGTATCTGTGGAGACGCCAGACAAACTTGTGGTTCGTGAAGAGGGGCAGCAGACTTTTCAGTAGTTACAGGGGCAACAGTCTGGATGATTGACTGAGCTGCCCTTCTAACATCAGCTAATGTAGCTTTGCCACACAGTTACTGCGAACGGCTGCAAGGGGAAACTACAGCCGTTACTTTTCCCGAGGACATGCAGCTCTACTGTATGAACAGATGTTGATGGCATCCTATTGGGTAACATATTCCGGAGGTAAAATAGTCCCCCATTCCTCTCCGGGCGGGACTAGTCAGGAGTATGTTGTCATCAGGAAAGACAATACTGGCATTCTACGGATCGGAGCGTGCAATGTTAGATCCCTTAATCGGGTAGGGAAGTTAGAAAATTTAAAAAGAGAAATGGATAGGTTGAAGTTAGATATAGTGGCGATTAGTGAAGTTCGGTGGAAAGAGGAACGGAATTTCTGGTCAGTGAGTAAAGGATTAAAATGTTCAAATGTTTGTAAAGTCTATGGGACTTAACTACGGGGTCATCAGTCCCTAAACTTACAAACTACTTATGAACTACTTACGAACTAGGACGGCACAAATATCCATGCCCTAGGGGGGGATTCGAACCCCCGACCGTAGTGGCCGTGTAGACCGTGACTGGAGCGCCTTAGTCTCCTCGGCCACCGCGGCCGGCGGTAAAGGATTATAAATACAAAATCAGTTGGGGGCATTTCAGGAGTAGGTCTGATAATGAATAAGAAGAATGCGGGTAAACTACTATGAGCAATACAGTGATCGCATTGTCGTAGTCAAGATAGATACGAACCACAGTAGTACAGGATTATATGCCAACTAGCGCTGCTGATGATGAGGAGATCGAAGAAATATATGAGGATCTAAAGGAAATTATTCAGACAATTAAGGGAGAGGAAAACTTGATTGTTATGGGAGACTGGAATTCGGATGTAGAACAAGGAAGGGAAGGAAGGAAGGAAGGGATAGTAGGTGAATATGGTCTGTGCAATAGGAGTGAAAGAGGAAGCCGCCTGGTATAATTTTGCGCGGAACATAATTTAGTTATAACAAATACCTGGTTTAAGAATCATGAAAGAAGGTTGTATTCGTAGAAGAGACCAGGAGACACTGGGAGATACCAGATAGATTTTATAATGGTAAGACATAGATTTCGGAACCAGGTTTTAAACTGTAAGACATACCCAAGGGCAGATATAAACTCTGGTCATAACGTATTCGTCATGAATTGTAGGCTGAAACTGAAAAAAACTGCAGGAAGGTAGGAAAATAAGGAGATGGGACCTGGATAAACTGAAGGAACCTGAAGTTCTTGAAAATTACAGAGGGCGCTTTAGCCACCAATTGACAGAAACGGCGGGAAATAAAGCAGTAGAGGAGGAATGGGTAGATGAAATAGTGAAGGCAGTAGGGGATAAAATAGGTAGTAAGGCAAGACCTAGAAAAATCCATTGATATAACAAGACATACTGGATTTGATCGATGAAAGCAGAAAATATAATAATGCAGTAAATGAAACAGGCAGAATGGAGTACAGAAGACTATGAAATGAGATTGACAGCAAGTGCAAAATGGTTAAGCAGGAGTGGCTAGAATGCAAATGCAAGGATGCAGAAAAATGTACAAATAGGGGAAAAATAGATACAGCTTACAGGAAAATAAAAGAGATGTTTTGAGATCAGAAAAACACCTCTTTGAATATCAAGAACACAGATGTAAAACCAGTTCTCAGCAAAGAAGGGAAAGCTGAAAGGTGGAAAGAGTATATAGAGAAGCTCTACGAAGGAAATGAACTTAGAGACAATGTTGTAGGAAGGAAGAAAGAAGTAGATGAGGATGAGCACTGAGCACAGAGCACTGAAAGACCTATGTCGAAACAAGGCCCCTGGAGTAGATGATATTCCCCCAGAGCTACTGAAGTCTCTGGGAGAACCAGCCATGACAAACCTGTTTCACCTGGTGTGTAAGAGGTATGAGACAGGCGAAGTACCCTCAGACTTTAAGAAAAATGTTATAATCCCCATTCCAAAAAAAGCAGGTGCAGACAGGTGTGAAAATTACAGAACCATAATTTTAATAAGTCATGGTTGCAAAATATTAATACGAATTACTTACAGAAGGATGGAAAAGCTGTTAGAAGCCGACCTCGGGAAGTATCAGTTTGGGTTCTGGAGAAATGTAGGAACACGGGAAGCAATACTCACTTTACGGCTTATCCTAGGAGACAGACTATTAAAAGGCAAACCTACATATCTAGCTTTTGTAGATTTGGAGAAGGCTTTTGACAACGTTGATTGGCATAAACTCTTTCAAGTTCTGAATCAAAAAGGAGTAAAATGTAGGGAGCGTTAGGGTATTTACAACTTGTACATAAACCAGACAGCAGTTGTTAGAGTTGAAGGGCATGAAAGGGATGCAGTGGTTGGGAGTAAGACAGGGTTGTATCCTTTCTCCATTGTTATTCAGTTTGTACATTGAGAAAGCTATAAAGGAAAGCAAGAAAAAATTTGGAGAAGGAATTAAAGGTCAGGGAGAAGAATTAAAACATTGCGTTTTGCCGACGACATAGTAATTCTGTCAGAGACAGCAAAGGACGTGGAAGAGCAGTTGAACGGAATGGACAGTGTGCTGAAAGGTTTATATAAGATGGACATTAACAATAGTAAAACAAGGGTAATGGAGTGCAGTCTAAGAAAATCAGGTGATACTGAAGGAATTAGATTAGGTAACGAAACAATATAGGAGGTAGATGAGTTTTGTTACTTGGGTAGTAAAATAACAAAGAGGATATAAAATGCAGAATGGCAATGGGTAGAAAAGCGTTCTTAAAAAAGAGAAATTTGTTATCCTTGTATTTAGATTTAAGCCTAAGGAAGTCCTTTCTGAAGGCATTTGCCTTAGAGTGTTGCCTTGTATGGGAGTGAAAAATGGACGATAAACAGTGCGGACAGGAAGAGAATAGAGGCTTTTGAAATGTGGTGCTACCGACGAATGCTGATGATTAGGTGGGTGGATCGCATAACTAATGAGGAGGTACTGAACAGAATTGGCCAGGAAAGGAATTTCTGGCATATCTTGACTAAAAGAAGGGATCGATTGGTGGGACACATTCTTAGACATCAAGGAATCGTGAATTTAGCATTGGAGGGACGTGTGTGGGGTAGAAACCATAGAGGAAGACCAAGAGATGGATACTGTAAGGAGTTTCAGACAGATGTAGGTTGCCGTTCTTATGTGGCGTTAAAGAGGCTTGCTCAGGATAGGGTATTGTGGAGAGTTGCATCAAACCATTCTTCGGACTGAGGACCACAACAACAATGACAACAAAGAGACAGTTATTCAGTCTTTAAGAGGAGGATGAATTTCAATACTAAGTAAGGGAAATGTAAAATTCTAAATAATATACTGAAGGCCATTAGACACTCACACTGTTAATACGGATTAACTGCGGAACTTAGCCATCTTGTTTCCTTACGCTATAAGAACAAACACGAGAGTGAACAAAAGATGGACGATTCTCACTTCCCGTCTAGTCAGAGACAGATAATGAAGTAGTAATAAATAATCGCTGGCCAGAGTGGAACAGAGAACGAAAAAGAGGTGTCACTACTTTCTATTTTCATCGCCAAAGCAAATGTACTGTTTGTGGGAGGCTTGATTGCAAGGAATCCATGGACAGGGAAAGGTGAAGGAGAGGGAGGGGGGCACGGGAAGAGGGGACATATATCTCATGAAGAAAAGGTATGTGTTGAGGATGGTGGGTGGGTTGAGACTCCATGTCCAGCCGAAGAGGAGCGTGAGGTGGTTTAGGCGGGCGCGGACTGGTCGTAGACAGGTTTAAGGGGGTCCAGAAAGGCAGTATTCAAGGGCGAGTCAAAGGTATTTGATGGTGGGGGTGTGGCTGATGGAACATTGTGAGGGTAAAAGTCGAGGAAGCGAAAGTAACGGATGGTACGACCTCTAAAGATTGCCTGTGATTTATCCGGTTTCACCAGGAGGAGAATTAGTTCAGGTGGGATTGAAGGAGGTGTAGGGAGCTGGCGAGGAAGGGGGTGAAGGCAAGGAAGGCGATGCCGTCAGGGTACTGAAGGAGATGGATGCGAGACTGGGACTGGGCATATCTACAGAGTAGATGACGTGGAGGAGGAAGTAGAGGTCAGGGCCCTCGGGAACCCTGGCGGTGGGGTAAAACAAACTGAAATTGTAGATCGTAACATAGGACGAGCGATTTGATACATGAATCACTGAAACGGACTATAATTAATACGAGAGTGCCATGTACAGTCGTAGGCTTGTTATATGCCAAGGGAAACGGTGGAGCGACAGTAGTTAAGGTGGAAAGACAGGAAGTGGGTGAGGCGAAAGAGCCGGTCGTCGGCACTCCCAGTGAACGGTTTACATGGATCGATTTAGCCAGTTCACGTACACAAAATTCACGAATCTACCCACTTCCATAATTCAAAATTGGTCCACCTAAGAAATCATTCTGATGTCTCGTTTGCTTCGTTTAAATCCAGAAGCTTTATAGGAAACACTTGTCCAACGCTTCCAAGGTGGTAAAAGAATCACCCATAAATTTTTCCCACACGATTGCACGTCAGCATATGAATGTATTTCGCAAACTAAATTTTAACCTCCTTGCACAAAATCATCTCTACATGCAGCAATGAAATTCATTGGATGGTATTTTCCAATCGTTTGAAAAATATTTTGTTATTCAAGATTTTTTTCTATTAAAAAAACTCGAATAACAAAATATTTTTCAAACGATTGGAAAATACCATCAAATGAATTTGAGTACACATATCTGGAACAATTGTCGCTGCAGTAGTTCGTTTCTACTGTTGCGACTCTGACGTTGCAAAAGCCAGCCTCTTCACAAATTTACCCATCTGTTCTTAAAAACTCCAATTTGATCATCATCATCATCTTTTTCCGTTTCCAGAGTGTGGCTAACAAGCACTTTCCATCTTTTTCGATCATGATATAACATTTAGTCTTGGACATCGACCCAGTTAAAACGGCTCTGTCTCATTGTACTTCCTCTATCAATCGTCACCTTGGCCTTCCTCTTGGTGTTATTCCGCAAACGTCCATTCTGGAGTATTTCTGAGCTGTTCTTCTGCTATCCATTCTCATTACATGGCCATACCACTGCAGTCTTAGTTTCCCCAGGATGTCGGCAATAAGAAGCCTGATACCAGCTGTTTATCTATGCACCTCATATCTGATCTTTCCTGGTACTTTGATTCATAGTCCTGAAAAACCTTTTTTTTTTTTTTTTTTTTTTTTTTTTTTTTTTTTTTTTTTTTTTTTTTTTTTTTTGTTGTTGCTAGGATTCTGCTGTAATCCTTTATTAACAATATACAACTTTCCATGCCGTACATAAGCACGGAGGCAAATTAAGTGTGATGCAATGTTAACTTTGTTGCATGGGGTACTTCTTTGTCCCAGAGTAGGTTTCAAACTTGCATGTAAAAATTATATACTTTCTGTGTCCTGTTAGGCATTTCTTGTCGAATGCTGTTGTCCTTACAGAAAATACTTCCGAGGTACTGGAAGTGGGAAACTGATTCAATTTCTGTTGTATCCAAGTAGATGTTTGAATTTGTTCCCTATCTGTTTATGGTCATCTCAACCGTCTTGGTCTTGCTGATTTTAAAGTTAAATTCATTACATTTATTGTTCCGAGAAGTCAGTCTCTTCTGCAGTTCTTTTTCCGTTTCCCCCATATTACAACATCTTCAAATACCTGTGATCTAGACTAATTTTCAGTTTGCTTAATAGATTTAGAATTCTGTCCATTACAATAATAAACAAGAGTGGTGATAACTTCCCTGCTGGACTCTACTCTTCGTCTCAAACCATTCAGAGCTACAATTTCCTATTTGGACACTACTACTAGAAGTTCCACATAGCATCGTTATTCTGTCAATCAAGTAATTGGATGAAACTTCCTGGCAGATTAAAATTGTGTGTCGGAACCGGGTCTCGAACCTGGGACCTTTGCCTTTCGCGGGCAAGCGCTCTACCGACTGTGATACCCCGACACGACTCACGATGCCGCCTCACAACTTTACTTCCGCCAGTACCTCGCCTCCTACTTTCCAAACTTCACAGAAGCTCTCTTGCAAACACGCAAGACTAGCACTCCTGGAAGAAAGGATATGGTGAAGACATGGCTTAGCCACAGCCTAAAGGATGTTTCCAGAATGAAACTTTCACTCTGCAGCGGAGTGTGCGCTGATATGAAACTTCCTGGCAGATTAAAATTGTGTGCCGGAACCGGGTCTCGAACCTGGGACCTTTGCCTTCCGCGGGCAAGCGCTCTACCGACTGAGATACCCCGACACGACTCACGATGCCGCCTCACAACTTTACTTCCGCCAGTACCTCGCCTCCTACTTTCCAAACTTCACAGAAGCTCTCTTGCAAACACGCAAGACTATCTTCCTGAAAGAAAGGATATGGTGGAGACATGGCTTAGCCACAGCCTAAGGGATGTTTCCAGAATGAAACTTTCACTCTGCAGCGGAGTGTGCGCTGATATGAAACTTCCTGGCAGATTAAAATTGTGTGCCGGAACCGGGTCTCGAACCTGGGACCTTTGCCTTTCGCGGGCAAGCGCTCTACCGACTGAGATACCCCGACACGACTCACTATGCCGCCTCACAACTTTACTTCCGCCAGTACCTCGCCTCCTACTTTCCAAACTTCACAGAAGCTCTCTTGCAAACACGCAAGACTAGCACTCCTGAAAGAAAGGATATGGTGAAGACATGGCTTAGCCACAGCCTAAAGGATGTTTCCAGAATGAAACTTTCACTCTGCAGCGGAGTGTGCGCTGATATGAAACTTCCTGGCAGATTAAAATTGTGTGCCGGAACCGGGTCTCGAACCTGGGACCTTTGCCTTCCGCGGGCAAGCGCTCTACCGACTGAGATACCCCGACACGACTCACGATGCCGCCTCACAACTTTACTTCCGCCAGTACCTCGCCTCCTACTTTCCAAACTTCACAGAAGCTCTCTTGCAAACACGCAAGACTATCTTCCTGAAAGAAAGGATATGGTGGAGACATGGCTTAGCCACAGCCTAAGGGATGTTTCCAGAATGAAACTTTCACTCTGCAGCGGATAATTGGATATTTTCAGATCTTTCGCGCGTTTCCAAATTTTATTACGGAGGACACTATCGTAGGCCTTCTCAGTATCCAAGAACACCATCACTAAACTCTTTCCATATTCCCAGTATTTCTCTACCAAACTCCTTGCCGCAAAATGAGATTATAGTACTTCGACCTCTCCCGAAACCACGCTGTTCTTCTTCTCATAAGGGTTCAACTACCTTCCTAAGTAACATTTCAGTCCCATGTAAGGATCGTTGAACCGCCTACAAGCCACCAAAGAACTACGCCGAGTAGTCATGCATACATCCACAAATTACATCAAATTTACAAAAAAAAAAAAAAAAAAAAAAAAAAAAAAAAAAAAAAAAAAAAAAAAAAAAAAATATTGAGCCCTTATGCGACCAAACGTAGTGGTTATCAGTCGCTAGACTTACACACTAATTACTTGACTACCTTAAACTAACTTACGCTAAGGACAACACAAACACCCATGCCCGCGGGAGGATTTGAACCCCCGACGGTAGCGGCCATGTAAACTGTGACTGTCGTGCCGCAGACCGCTCAAATTTACCCAGGTGCCTTGCATGTCTATAGCTGCAACTCCAGACCTCGGTTCCATCATCTGAATCGCGAAACGTTTCGCGCCGGTATTACAGTGTGCTCTAGAAGAAACTGTTAATATTTTACACCATGTTGGTGGAGTCTAATTCCATGTGTCATGTGAAAAATTATTGTCAGGTGTACTTAGTTCATTAAGCACAGGAGTAGAGATTGAATGCAAATAAATTAGGCTGCAAAGAAGATAGAATTGCTAAGGAAGAAATCGCTCTAGCAAAGAAAAAAATACGGTGCAACTACTCAGTGTAAGAGTTCTAATGGAAGTTAGGCATAAATCAGAAGGCATAAAGAGATCATTTAAATTTTAGAGTGTATAGAAATTCCTTTTCTAAATTAATAATTTTTTTTTGTGATTATTCAAAATATTTATTCAGAGAAAATTTTATTTAATAACGACTCACTATTCTGCATTCAAGATCTCCTTCATTTTCAGTTTCGACATCTTTAATGTCATACATTTCTTTTTCTGGCAGGTACTTCAAATCATTTCTACTGCCGAGTTGCTTTCTAGTTGTCGTTTCGGGTTGTTCCCTACAAAGGTGAATGCAAATTTTCCTTCACTCCGGGCTTCGGCAGTTACAGTTTTCAGCAAGACAAACAGCATCAAATAACGACCATTTCCCTCCAACGCAACAGACTTTCCTTTCTGAAATAGCAGCCCATAGACCGGGCCCCTTCCTTCCGAGATCCGACAGTAAATGTTTTCCTTTGTAGCAAACCCCGTAATTGATTTACCGAACGAGAAGCCAGCTGGGAGTTGTGTGCTTGAGCGCTGCCGATTGGAAAGTTGCCAGAACTGCCGACCGCTTTTACTGTTGCTCAAACTCAGGAGGCACTATTTTTCAAACCTTTATGTAGGCACTTTGCCAATTTGGTCGCAACTTTACACATTCTCCGCCTTCCAGCGTAGCTGACGCATATTCAATGGATGACCTTTCAGGTGACCGAGCATTGTAAAACAGGGATTAAGGAAACAGTCTTACATTGAGGAGAAATAGAGTTGAAACCAACTCAATACCAGCCAATCGAATATTAAATGCACTAACTTGCGATTAGAGGTGAATGAATAATTTGTGCCATTTTACGTAAAGCAGTAATACGAATAAAATTAAACCCATGTCTAAGCGCACCTTTCACCCCGTATGACGGGTTTTTTTCTCTCGGTTATAAATTATGCAATACCAACTTTCACCTTCAGAAAAACAGCTGTAGCTTGTAAAAGTTGATAAGAACTATCGTAGTAAACAAAGTTTTCATAAGAAGACAGAAAAGTGCTACCTAAGGAGACTCTAAAAATAGAAAATGGTGAAGATTTAAGATACAGTACATTTTATAAACCATGTATAAAGTAAGATTGTACTTTGGTTGGTTAAAAAACATGGTTGGAAAGGAGCTTTCTCAACTGACAACAGCTTATAGAGAAATTTTGCCTTGAGTATTAACTTCGTAAATGTACTTTGCAGCATCTTAAGTATCTACAAGATTTCGTTTAATTAATGTACAGTTTCTAACGCTGGACAAACTGAAATCTCTTTCATTTATATAAAACTAACACATTTTAATTGATTTTACTCATTTGAAAATGTGTTTATAAAGCCTGCGACTGTGAGATCACTATAACACTTATGCTACCAGAAATGATTTTTTGTTATGTTTAGCAATACGCGTTTTGGGAAATAATTTCCAGATAAAGATGAATTCCTTAGTATCATCCCAATTACAGTTACTCAGGAAGGCAATGCAAGACTTTTGGAGGATACTACAGATGAGTAAATAAAAATTACGACCTCAGAGTATCCACGAAGAAAATCCCCAGGATCTGATAGCCTCCCAATTGAATCTTATATAAAATTGTGGCATTGGTCCAATATGTACTGAAATGTATAATTAACTGTTGTTGAGTACTTCCTTTCAAGTTTTCTTTTTTTCCCCTTCTTCTCCTGAAGGCATAGTTGTACAAACATCCAAAAAGACACAAAGCAAAACATTGCAGGATTTTCTGCCTATTAGACTGCCTATCGTAGATTTTAAATAACAGAATGCATCCCATTATAACAAAAAGAATTGGAGCTTATCAGGCCTGTGCAGTTAAAGGAAGATCAATGGCGAATATTTTATGTGATTATAGACATATTGTTTACTTAACTCGGATCTACAAAAGTCAAATAGCTATTACTTTTTACGACTTTAATAAGGCTTTTGACAGAGAGAATAACTTTTTTTTACTAAGTACAATTAAAAAATGGGCTATAGTGATCAGTTTACACAATTAATACATAACTGTAGAGGTGACTCTCAATCTAAAATCAAAATTAACGGACAATTAACAACTCCTGTACCTATAAAACAATCACTCAGGCAAGGATGTATGTCTGAAGGACATTTCGTTAGTTCTATCAACAAACACGGACACTGCAAATCATATTTAAAATCAGTCATAGCAAGGCTTGCGACAAGTGTACAAAAAGTCTCACCTGTGCGGGAATTACATCATAGATCGTGCGAGCACTCATGGGCAGTAGACAATCTGTGGCATATGAAGAAGTGTGCCCGGGTAGCGTAATGGTAACGCGACCGCTCACGATAAGCGGGAAATCCGGGTTCTAGTCCCGGGGAGGCGAAAATTTTCATATGTCATCATTATACCATACAGCTGATGCTGATTAATATTAGCAATTGCGAATACATTTCTTGTATTTAATAATCGTGATTGTAGAAGACACATGGAAATTTTAGTCCTCAGTCTGAAACAATTGGGTAACAGAATCATTGTACAATGAACAGGTCAGGACACTGTTGCAAAAGCAAAGGGAGAGGCATCTAAATTTAAACTAACACAAAATCCCCAGGATTGGCGATCGTACTCAGAAGCTCGAAATTTAGCGAGGATTTCAATGTGAGATGCCTTCAATACTTATCACAACGAAGCTCTTTCTCAAAATTTGACTGAAAACCCAAAGAGATTTTGCTCGTATGTTAAATATACTAGGGCCAAAACACAAACAACACCCTCACTACGTGATAGTAATGGCGATCCTGCCGATGACAGCGCTACCAAAAGATTTGAAAGTTGCACAGGTCACACCTATATTCAAAAAAGGCAGTAGGAGTAACCCACTATATCATTGTCGTGTTTTTATTACTGATCATGTATCAAATATTCTACCAAGAACCAACGGAACATTCTATCAATGAAAAAAAAAGTTTGATTTAACTTGAACAGTAATAAATGTGAGGATTTCTGCATCTATAAATGATGCTAGAGCGGAAACATGCTCGCAGCAGCTTCTATTTGCACGAAATCCTTCTTGGTGTGATAGGATTGTGTTCTCAATTATTGGTATGTTCGGTTACACATAAGTCATTCGAGCATCTTGTAACATGCGCTTAGTAGTGCAATTGGACGACAACTCGCTAGGTCTTTTTTAGGTTTCCTGGCTTGAGTTTAGAATAGTTTCTGCAATCACGGTGATCTATCAAACTGGATCGAAATTTGTCGTACGTAAGAAGGGGTAAAATATAGGGAACAAAAGGTCATTTACAAATCGAACAAAACCGAGACTGTAGTCGACGGGCATGAAGCGAATCGTTGGTTGGAAAGGTAGTAAGACAGGGTTGTAACCTTTCTGCACTGTTATTCAATTTGTACATTGTGAAAGCTTTTGATGGAAAGCAAGGCGAAGTCTGGAGAATGAAATAAAGATTAGGGTGAAAAAATGCAATTCTTATGGCATTGTAAATCTGTCGGAGAATGTAAAGGACCTGGAAGAGCAATTGAAGGGTATGGAAAGTGTGTTGAGAGGAACATATAAGATGAACATTAACAAGAGCTAAACAAGGCTAATAGATTGCAGTCTAAGAAAAACAGGTGATGCTGAAGGAATTAGATTAGGTATCGAAACAGGTGAGTTTCTTTACATGGTCATAGCATGGAGGATATAAAATGCAGAATGGGAATGGAATGAAAATCGTTTTTGGAAAAATGAAATTTGTTAATGGACATTAATTTAACTGCAAGGAAGTCTTTTCTAATGGCATATGTGTGGAGTGTAGTCTTGTACTAGGTTGAAACAGGGCGATGAATAGTTCACACAGGAAGAGAATAGAGCCTTTTGAAATGTGGTGTTACAGAAGAACGCGTAATTATTGTGGAAGTATTGAACAGAACTGAGGAGAAAAGGAATTTCTGGCATACATTTCCAAAAAGAAGGAATCCATTAGTAGGACACATTCTAACACATCAGAAGAAAAAAAAAGTTCAAAAAATGCCCGACACATGGCGCGTGATTCAGGTTTTGTAACTGCTACCGTGACGGATGAGAGGCACACCGATCTGCATATTTATGCAGAATGGCGCTCTACTCCATATTGCTAGACGCGTGAAAGATCTCTTGCGCGCGTCGTTTGGTGATGATCGTGTGCTCAGCCGCCACTTCCGTCATGCTTGGCCTCCTAGGTCCCCAGACCTCAGTCCGTGCGATCATTGGCTTTGGGGTTACCTGAAGTCGCAAGTGTATCGTGATCGACTGACATCTCTAGGGATGCTGAAAGACAACATCCGACGCCAATGCCTCACCATAACTCCGGACATGCTTTACAGTGCTGTTCACATTATTCCTCGACTACAGCTATTGTTGAGGAATGATGTGAACATATTGAGCATTTCGCGTAAAGAATATCATCTTTGCTTTGTCTTAATTTGTTATGCTAACTATTGCTTCTTTCTTCCAGTAATTTTCGTGTGTGCAGCCGGATCCTATTGACATGTCAATGGGATCCGGCTGCACACCCGAAAATTACTGGAAGAAGAAATACGCCAGGAAAATTTTAGAAGTCATATTGCTTTTTTGATCAGATGAAGCTCCATCTGTCGGTTTTTTTTTATTTTTTTATTTTATTTTATTTTTATTTATTTTTTTTTTTTTTTTAGGTTTTCTAATTCATACTGACTTTTTGATCAGCCGGTATATAAAAGTGAGTAAATGGTCCACAAGTAGTTTAAAAAAGACCGACTAACATTGTGTTACAAAGTGCCGCCGGCTCTTATCATGGGAAAAGTACTTGCAGCACGTAAATGTATGCGCTGTTATCATGTTGGTTACCCCGCTCACAACTCGCTTTTGACTGGGAGATAGTACACCAGTTCTTGCCTAGTCTCTAGATATCACTATCAGTTCACCGAGGGACTTTTTTTCTCTAGGGTAAACTCTCAGATTAAGTCTAAGCACTAGTTCCGAGGACCCAAGAGGACATTAAACGTCGCTTTGCTACCGCGCGTGCAACGATTTGGAAGAAAACTTGTCAGTTTGTCGAGAAGACTTCGCACTAGCCTCTGTAAATATGTATTTAACTGGTTGGGAAACATGTCTAAAATTTGTTTTTTAAAACATCTGAGTTGTCAATATTGCCATTTTTCCTAAACATCTTACCATAACTCGGAGAGTGGTACGCGACGAAATTCGTTTCTTTGAGCTGTATAATGCCAACTGCTAACCTCAATTAGCGAAAGGGTAGTTGATAGTTATATCGTTGTATTTAATATAGTTTACACAAGTGATCATACACAGTTTAGTGAGGGCCCTTTCACTTATCATCTGGGTGAAATTAGAAGTGCCTGAACGCGAGATCGCTTATGCGATCTGGAGCGTCATGGTGTAGATCGATCCTCGGGCATGGGTATATGTGCTGCCCTTAGTAAAAGTTAGTTTAAGCAGTTTGCAAATGTATGGAACGATGAACACAGCAGTTTGATCCCATACGTTTACAAACATTTGATTTAAAAATCGTAACAGTCAATCAGAATTGGCAAATCTTTAACGTTCCTGCAAATATTTCAGGCAAAGAGCTTTCTTTACAACCATATATGTGTAAGTTTATCGACAGTATTAATTTCTCAAGTGACCAGATAAACACAATATCCACCCATGGTGTAGGGTTAGCATTTTTACTAGAAATGAAAATGTAGTCGCTCGCGAAAACAGAAAATGCTAAGATTTTAAGTGAAAGATATCATCCAGGGTGCCCGAAGGTTCCCAAAATTTGAAATGTACGGCACTGTCAACAGTCTTTGGGGGTGAGAAAATGAATGATGTCGCAGGACATTAAAGACACACAGTGTGTTTCCGCAGGAAATGCGGTCTGTAACGGAAAACTCGTTTGGCGGTCTTCACAGTCACAAAAGATCCCACATTCGTCCCGCATTCGGATCTTCTGGAGGATATTGCCAAGGGGAAGGAGACCATTAGAGAAAAATGTAATTAATTAAATATTAGACACAACGTTCCATGAGTCGCGCCGTGGAATATGAGAAATTTGAACATGACAAGAAAATTAGATAAACCTGGAAAGGAAAGTGTTAATTCTCAATCTATATGTACTGCAGATCGATGACGGCAAATAAGACAAATATAGGGTAACACCACCAGCAAAAAGTACAAGGTGTGGAGAAAAAGTAAGGAGAACTATTACTTTTCTCCGGTTATATGAATAGGGTGAAGGTCAACAGACTATATACCTTTAATCAAGAAATTGCCAACTGCTACCGAAGGTATGAGCATATGGAACTGGTTCTCGGATAAGAGTTCGAACACGGTAGTACGATACAAGTTTACTTGTATATTGTTTGTAGAAGGAGTGATGAATGGCAGCTACCTCTAAATTTAGAATAATATAATGTGCACGGCTTAATGCAAGGGGGAACTATAGCCGCCGGCCGTGGAGGCCGAGGGGACTGAGGCGCTCCAGTAACAATCTGCACGGCCACTACGTTCGGGGGTTCGAGTCCCTCCTCGGCCGCTCTTAATCTTACCTAGTTCATAAGTAGTTTGTAAGCTTAGGGACTGATGACCCCATAGTTAAGTCCCATAAATTCCACAAACATTTGAACATTTTTGAACAATAGCCGTTACTTTTCCCGAGGACATGCAGCTCTACTGTATGAACATATGATGATTGCATCCTCTCGGGTAAAATATTCCGGAGATAAAATAGTCTATCATTCGGATCTCCGGGCGGGGACTACTCAGGAGGATGTTATAATCAGGAAAGGCAACACTGTCTTTCTACGGATCGGAGCCTGGAATGTTAGATCCCTTAATCGGGTAGGGAAGCTAGAAAATTTAAAAAGAGAAATGGATACGTTGAAGTTCGATATAGTGGGGATTAGTGAAGTTCGGTGGAAGGAGGTACAGTATTTCTGGTCAGGTGAGTACAGGATTATAAATACAAAATCAGTGCGGAGTATTACAGGAATAGGTCTGATAAGGAATAAGCAAATAGGAATGCGGGTAAACTACTACCAGCAGCACAGTGATCGCATTATCATTGTCAAGATAGATACGCAGCCACCACTGACCACACTAGTAAAGGTTTATATGCCAACTAGCTCTGCCGAAGATGAGGAGATCGAAGAGATATATCAGGAGCTAAAGGAAATTATTCAGACAATTAAGGGAGAGGAAAACTTAATCGTTATGAGAGACTGGAATTCGGTAGTAGGACAAGGAAGGGAAGGAATGAATATGGTCTGAGCAAAAGGAATGAAAGAGGAAGCCTCCTGGTAGAATTTTGCACGGAATATAGTTATAACAAACACCTGGTTTAAGAATCACGAAAGAAGGTTGTATACGTGGAAGAGACCAGGAGACACTGGGAGATACAAGATAGATTTTATAATGGTAAGACATGGATTTCGGAACCAGGTTTTAAACTGTAAGACATACCCCGGGGGCAGATATAAGCCCCATAATTATTGGTCATGAATTGTAGGCTGAAACTGAAAAACTGCAGAAAGGTAGGAAAACAAGGAGATAGGATCTGGATAAACTGAAGGAACCTGAGGTTCTGTAGATTTTTAGAGGGAGCTTTAGGCAACAATTGACAGAGACGGGGTATAAGAAAGTAGAGGAGGAATGGGTAGCATTGAGAGATGAAATAGTGAAGGACAAAATAGGGAGGAAGCCAAAACATACAAGAAAATCCCTGGATATCACAGGAGATACTAAATTTAATCGATTAAAGGAGAAAATATAAAAATACAGTAAATGAAACAGGCAAAATGGAGTACAGACGACTAAGAAATTAGATTGCCAGGGAGTGCAAAACGGCTAAGCAGGAGTGGCTAGAAAGCAAATCCAAGGGTGTAGAAAAATGTGTAAACAGGGGAAAAATAGACACAGCCTACAAGAAATTAAAAGAGATATTTGGAGATAAGAGAAACAGCTCTATGAATATCAAGAACACACATGGAAAACCAGTTCTCAGCAAAGAAGGGAAAGCTGAAAGGTGGAAAGAGTATAAAGAGAGGCTCTACGAAGTAACTGAACTTAGAGGCAATACTGTAGGAAGGGGAGAAGAAGTAGATGAGGATGAAATAGGAGATCCTATACTAGATGATGAATTTGACATAGCACTGAAAAACCTTAGTCGAAACAAGACCTCTGGAGTAGATGATATTCCCTCTGACCTGCTGAATTCTCAGGGAGAACCAACCATGACAAAACTGTTTCACCTGGTGAGTAAGATGTATGAGACAGGCGAAGTACCTTCACACTTTAAGAAAAATGTGCTGCGGTGGAGTAACCGAGCGATAAAATGAGTCTCGCTGCGGAGCGCGCGGTTGCTTGGCATGGAGGTTCGAGTCCTCTCTGGAGCATTGGTGTGTGTTGTTCTTAGGTTAGTTTACCTAGATTTAAGTAGTTTGTAAGCTACGGACTGATGACCACACAGTTTGGTCCGATAGATTTTTAAAAAAAAATTATAATCGCCACTCCAAAGAAAGCAGGCGCAGACAGGTGTGAAATCTACAGAACCATCAGTTTAATAAGCCTTGGTTGCAAAATATTTACACGAATTATTTACAGAAGGATGGAAAAGTTGGTAGAAGCCGACCTCGGGGGAGATCAGTTTGGGTTCAGAAAAAAAGTAGGAACACGGGAGGCAATACTCACTTTACGGCTTATCCTAGAAGATAGACTATTAAAAGGCAAACCTACATATCTAGCTTTTTCTAGATTTGGAGAAGGCTTTTGACAACGTTGATTGGAATAAACTCTTTCAAGTTCTGAAGCAAGTAGGAGTAAAATATAGGTAGGGTAAGGTTATTTACAACTTGTACACAAACCAGACAGCGGTTGTCAGAGTTGAAGGGCATAAAAGGGATGCAATGGTTGGAATAAGACAGGGTTCTAGCCTTTCTCCAATATTATTCAATTTGTACATTGAGAAAGCTATAAAGGAAAGCAAGGAGAAATTTGGAGAAGGAATTAAAGTTCAGGGTGAAGAATTAAAAACCTTGCGTTTGCCGACGACATAGTAATTCAGTCAGAGACAGCAAAGGACCTGGAAGAGCAGTTGAACGGAATGGACAGTATGTTGAAAGATGCGTATCAGATGAGCATTAACAAGAGCAAAACT
The DNA here is from genome assembly GCA_026315105.1 of Locusta migratoria. NCBI lineage: Eukaryota > Metazoa > Arthropoda > Insecta > Orthoptera > Acrididae > Locusta > Locusta migratoria. The sequence continues at coordinate 3,323,918 of CM048750.1, read as the reverse complement.
AGAGTAATGGAGTGCAGTCTAAGAGAATCAGGTGATGCTGTAGGAATTAGGTTAGGCAACAAAACAATAAAGTAGGTAGATGAGTTTTGTTATTTGGGCAGTACAATAACAAATGATGGTCGCTGTACAGGGAATATAAAATGCAGAATGGCAATGGGTAGAAAAGCGTTCTTGAAAAAGGAAAAGGTGTTAACATCGAATATTGATTTAAGCCTAAGGAAGTGAAACATGGACGATAAACAGTGCGGACAGGAAGAAGATAGAGACTTTACATTTACATTGATACTCTGCAAATCACATTCAAGTGCCTGGAAGAAGGTTCATTAACCACTTTCATAACTTTTCTCTACCGTTCCATTCTCTAATAGCTCGCGGGAAGAAAGAACACCTAAAGCGTTCCGTTTTCGATCTGATTTCTCTTATTTTATTGGGATGGTCACGTCTCCCTAAGTAGGTGGGTGCTGGCAAAATATTTTCACTTTCAGATGTAAAAGTCGGTGATTGAAACCTCGAAAACAGATCACGCCGCAATGAATAACGTCTTTCTTTTAATGATTTTCACCCCAATTCGTGCAACATTTCCGTGACGCTTTCCCTCCCGTAACGTGATAAAACAAAACGAGCTGCCCTTCTCTGAACCTTCTCATTGATTTCCGTCAGTCCCACCTGGTGATGGTCCCACAATGGGCAACAGTATTCCAGGAGAGGACGCACAAGTGTAATGTAGGCAGTCTCTTTAGTGGAGCTGGTGCATCTTCAAAGCGTTCTGCAATGAAACGTAACCTTCGGTTCGCCTTCCCCACAATATTTTCTATGTGTTCTCTCCAGTCAAAGTTGTTCGTAATAGTAAGTCCCAGGTATTTGCTAGAATACTGATCTATCGCGTTATTGAAGTTCAGCGGATTTATTTTAGTGGTCATGTGTATTACTTCACACTTTTCTTTATTTAGTGTCAATTGCCAATTTGCGCACCATGTAGAAATTTTGTCAAAATTGCTTTGCAGTTGCTTTTTATCCTCTGTTGACTTCACTAACCGATACACGACAGCATCATCCGCGAACAGTTTAAGGGAGCTATTCAGATTGTCTCCTAAATCGTTTATAAACACGAGCACGAGGAAGAGTAGGGGACCTATAACTCTATCCTGTGGAACGCCAGATATCACTTCTGTTTTACTCGATGACTTACCATCAATTACAAAGAAATGTGTCCTTTCTGATAGGAAATCGTGAATCCAATAATCCAATCGCGCAATTGGGGAGACATTCCACAAGCACGTAATTTCATTAGAAGCCGCTTGTGGGGTACAGTGTCAAAAGCCTTCAGTAAATCCAGATATATAGAATCGATTTGAAATCCCTTGTCGATGGCACTTAACACTTCATGTGAATAAAGGGCAAGCTGTGTTTCGCAAGAGCGCTACTTTCTGAATCCGTGTTGACTATTGGTTAATAGGTCGTTCTCATCGAGGTAGTTCATAATATTCGAACAAAGTATATGTTCCAAAATCCTACTGCAAATCGACGTCAATGAGATTGGCCTGTAATTATGGGGATCACTCCTATGGCCTTTCTTGAATATTGGAGTAACTTGGGCAACTTTCCAGTCTTTGGGTACGGATCTTTCGCTGAGTGATCGGTTGTAAATTATAGCTATTGCATCAGCATACTCTGAGAGGAATCTAGTTGGTATACAATCTGTCCCGCAAGATTTGCTTTTGTTTAGTGACTTAAGTTGTTTTTCTACTCAAGGAACATCTACTTCTAAGTTTCGCTTTCTGGCAGCTGTTCTTGGATTGAATACTGGAGTGTTCACTTCGTCTTCTTTGGTGAACGAATTTCGGAAAGCTGTGTTTAGTAATTCTGCCTTAGCAGTACTTTCATCGGTAGTATTACCATTGCTATCGCGTAGTGAAGGTATTGTTTGTGTTTTGCCGCTAGTGTACTTCACATATGACTAGAATTTCTTTGGATTTTCTGCAAGATTACAAGACAGGATTTCGTTGTGGTAACTACTATAGGCTTCTCGCATTGATGTCCGCGCTAGGTTGCGTGTTTCAGTAAAATATTGCCAGTCTTGTGGATTCTGTGTCTATTTCAATTTTGCATGCGTTTTTCGTTGTTTCTGCAACAGTGATCTGACCTGTTTTGTGTACCACAGGGGGTCAGCCCCCTTTTTTATTAATTTATTTTGTATAAATCTCCCGATTGCTACTGATATTATGTCTTTGAAAGTAAGCCACAACTGATCTACTTGCATTTATAGTTTTGAAAGACTGGAGACTATCACTTAGGAAAGCGTGAAGCGAATTTTTATCTGCTTTATTGAATAGATATATTTTTCGTTTATTTTTGGTGCGTTTGGGAATTTCGACATTCAGTCTCGCTTCTACAACTCGATGTTCACTAACCCCTGTATATGTTTTGATGCTCTTTACTATCTCCGAATTATTTGTTGCTAGGAGATCAAGGGTATTTTCGCAACCACTTACTATTCTATTGGGTTCATGGACTAACTGTTCGAAGTAGTTTTCAGAAAAAGCATTCAGAACTAGTTCGGACGATGTTTTATAGTTGCCGCTGGTTTTGAATACGTAATTATGCCAACATATCGAGGGTAAATTAAAGTCGCCACCGATGACAGTATGTTTCGGATACCTATTTGAAATGTGATTCAAGCTTTCTTTGAACATGCAACCGCATCGTCTGAGTCTGGGGGCCGATAAAAAGAGCCAATTATTAATTTATTCAGCTACGACAATTTACAACTGTTATATCAATGGTTTCTAGATCTGCTTTCTTCCTTTGTCTGACCTGCCCCCTTTGAGACTGAAACCCATTTTGTTTATTCCCGAGGCCCTCTAACCTAAAAAGCCGCCCAGTCCACGCCACACAGCCCCCACTACCCGTGTAGCCGCTTCCTGAGTATAGTGGACTCCTGACCTATTTAGAGGAACCCGAAAACCCACCACCCTTTGGCGCGAGTCGTGGAATCTGCTGCCCACAGGATCGCAGAACCGCCTGAGCCTCTGATTCAGACCCACCATCACTCGGCTCTGAACCAAAGGTCCGCAGTCAGTCCTGTCGACAATGCTGCAGATGGTGAGCTCCGCTTTCATCTTGCAAGGAAGACTGGCAGTCTTTACCACTTCTGATAGCCGCTCAAAACCAGAGAGGGTCTCTTCCGATCTAAAGCGATACACATCATTGGTCCCAACATGAGCCACCACCTGCAGCTGGCTGCAACCTATGCTCTTCATGGCATCCGGAAGGACCCGTTCCACATCTGGAATGAATCCCCCCAGTATGCACATGGAGTGTACTTCTTCCACTCCCTAGCACCCATTTTCCTAAGGGGCTCCATTACCTGTCTAACGTTGGAGCACCCAACTACTAACAAACCTACCCCCTGTGAGTGCCCCGATCTTGAAGGCAGAGGGGCGAGTACAGGACAAGAGACACCACCTGGTCAGGAACATCCTCTGCCACAGACAGCGCCTCGAATCTGTTGGCAAGACTACCGGGGAGGCCTCCACTTCGGTCCCCCGGGAAGTCTTACGCCGCCTGACACGCTCTGAGGAGACCTCCCAATCCACCACAGATTGGGAGGCGACCTCCTCGCGGGCAGTGACCGGGCTAGCCACAGCCGCAGGCCGATCGGAGGGCACAACAGATGCTGCACATCCGCGAGCGGCCCACAACAGCGGCGCCCACCCATCGCAGTCCCAAGCGTTGCCAGCGAAGCCAACGCCGCCTGAAGCTGCGAGCGAAGAGTCACCAACTCTGCCTCCATCCGTTCGCAGCAGTCACAGTTCCTAGCCATTCTAAAAACCTATGTTTCTTCCAAGTAAGTACGTCTGAGGACACCGAAGTGTGGCATGGGTGTGTGTGTTGTCCTTAGGTTAGTTTACCTAGGTGTGGTGTCGCACAAGTACAAAGTGCGCGCCACTTACTTTCGCCGCGCGCCGCCATGCACGCACGGCTCGGCGTTCTCATGACGACAGCCACGAGCGCCCTCTGCAACAACTCCGCTCGTGGCCACCACTGAAGGACATCGTTCACTTCGGACTTGGGACTGAGTTGGCAACCAGTTAGGACCTTCGTAATCAGATAGGCACCAGTGAAGACTTTGCTATGGTACAGGCACTAGGCAGGCCTCTAACAACTATGTATCAACATTCTGCAGTACTATGTAAAAGTTAAGTATTGTTACATTCTGTGCAATATATATCTCCTTCTAATTTACTCGAGTGTTTATAGTTTCTGGCTGCTCCCCTCCGTACCTGCACCAGCGTGTCGGTCTCATTCCACTCGGCCACCGACACCTACGGCGAGGCTGGGACACAAAAGCGGCGGCGACGTTGGGACACAAAAGTGGCGACGAGGAGGGATAGAACCGTGGACCAGCCCGCTTGCAGCACCCAGACAGCAACAGCAGTCGGAGCACGCAGAAATTGCTCCCGCCCACCCACCCCTTACTATAAGATTTTTGGGGGAACATTTTCAGTTACGTGTTTTGTGGACTTTTTTGCTGCAGAGCGTCCTCTTTCATATTGCATTTGTGTTTTGTTATAATTTACTTGTATACGCGGCGCCTAATCGGTCAGCATGGCCACTACCCCGAACCCAAACTTAATGGAAATTATTCAGTTACAGACGGCGCAATCACTCAACTACTGCAGGCCGTGTCGCAGTTGACGGCACAGGCTGCTCACCAACAACAACAGCCGTCACATCAGCAGCCCACACCTGCCGCTGCACCACTTCCTACATTTCGCCAGTACAACGAACGTGAGGAAGAATGGAGCGACTACTTCGCACAGTTTCAAGAACTCGTCGCGGCTCATCAAATTACAGGTCAGAGAGTGAAGAACCTTTTCTTATCGATTGTGGGCCCCCACACCTTCGTACTATTGGAAAAACTTTTCCCTCTCGCATCTCCTCGTGATGTAGACTTTGAACAAATAGTAGAGGCACTGAATGCTCATTATGAGAGAAAAGTTCTCGTAGCTGCGGCTCGGTACCGATTTTTCAGACTTAAAAAATTACCGCAGCAGTCACACCAAAAGAGGATAATGGAATTGAAGGGCTTAACCCGCCAATGTAAATTTACTTGCTCTTGTGGACTTTCGTATAGTGACGTGATGTTGAGGGATGCGATTACGCAGAATATACAGGACCCCAGAATTAGAGCAGCAATTCTGAAACAGTCTGACCTTTCATTAGACAGTGTACTGCAGCTTATAGAAGCGCATGATACTTTTGACTTAGCAGATATAGAAATGCAAAGCCACAGTGTTAATTCAGTGCGCCGCAACGGACGCTTTCCTAGCCGTAGTTCTCAGTGTAGCACTAGTGATTCTTACAATAGTACAGGCCGTGCTGAACAGACAGTGAACAGTAGCCAGTGTAAAAGTGCGACACAAAGGTCGCCCCGTCGTGTTAGAAACAGTGATTTGAATAACGGGCGCCAACGCTCATTTCAGAAAAATGTACGTAAATCTTGCCCCCAGTGTGTGTCTCGCCACAAGCGTGCTCATTGCCCTAGTCGCAACGCAACCTGTTATCAATGTGGCAAATCTGGACATGTACAGTCTGTGTGTATGCAAATTAAAAACTCAAAGAACGGTACCGTTAGAGGCGGTGCTTCGCAGAGTGCGAGAACGGTTCATTCTGTAAATGTTGTGCGGGCTGTGGAATTGAGCAGTGCTTTCCTTGGATCTCAATTGCAAGAAAGTAGTTCTGCGCCTATGGCAAAACTATATAGTGCACCACGTAGCAAGCGCCGACGAGCGCGTACATCGTACGAGCGCAACGGAAAAGGGTTCGGGACAAGCAGAGTGACAATGTACAGTGCAATCCTGTAGTGAACCTAGTGCCTTCTGCAACTTCTAATTGTAATAGTGCCCAGTACTGTGTAGCTAGTGACAGTAGAATTGGTGTAGCTACTCAAAGTAATTTTAGTGCAGTAGCCTCGCATTGCGCGGACGCCGATCAGGCGGTAGTGCCATCTAGTGACAGTGTTGTTAATCCGCTGCGTGCCGAGTCTGCGCCGCTTCCTTCACTACGCGGCCCGCTCAAGTGCAGCAAACAAACCGTAGCAGACGTTGCCCACATTCGCGCACCTGTCGTGCGCCAGAAGCACAAACTTTTTGTAAATCTCTCCATAGAAAATAAGACTGTGCAATTTCAGCTTGATACTGGTTCCGCTGTTACATTAATAAATAAAGATACTTATGAACTTCTGGGTTCGCCAAAATTGTCGCCGTCACAGCAAGTGTTAACAGCTTATACAGGTGAAAATATTCCCGTGCTAGGAACATGTAGCCTGCCCGCCTCTTTTCAAGGTGTAACAAAAACAGTTGCTTTTGTAGTTCTTCAGGCCAAATCGACACAGAACATTTTTGGACTAGATGCTTTTGACTTGTTTGGTTTATCGATTCAAAGAGATGTGCATCAGATTTCGTCAATAGTGCCTCAGGATAAAATCAGTGCATTGTGTGACAAATATAGTGACCTGTTTTCGCCGGAACTAGGTTGTGCAAAAGACTTCGTGGCACATGTAACTTTAAAAGAATCTGCAGTTCCAAAATTTCGTAAAGCTAGACCAGTGCCTATCGCCTTGCGTGATACAGTTGCCGAAGAACTTAAACGTTGGCAAGATAGTGGGGTGATTTCTCCTGTTTCTGCGAGTCAGTGGGCCTCGCCTATAGTAATTATACCCAAGCCGTCAGGAAAACTTCGTCTCTGGGCGGACTTCAAATCAACTGTCAACAGTCAAACAATTGTAGACACTTACCCCCTGCCCAGACCTGACGAACTAATGGACAAATTAGGACAGTCTCGCTTCTTTTCTAAGATTGATTTCGCAGAGGCATACTTACAAATTCCGCTTGATGACGAGTCAAAAAAATTTTTCGTCATTAATACTCACATGGGCCTTTTTCAATTTCAACGCCTACCCTTTGGCAGTTCTTCCGCTCCCGCTATTTTTCAGTGCTTTTTGGAACAGCTGACAGTTTCTGTACCGTGTTGTTCGAACTATTTAGATGATATTGTGGTATCCGGACGTACAGTTGAAGAACATTTAGCACACCTGGAGTGCCTTTTCAAAGTTTTGACTGCAGCAGGTCTACGTTGCAATAAAGCAAAGTGTTCGTTTTTTCAAACTGAAATAGAGTACCTAGGCCATGTGATTAATGCCCAAGGAATTCATCCCTTACAGTCACATCTTAGAGCAATCAAAGACTTGCCTCCTCCTAAGAATGTGCACGAATTGCAAGCAGTAATGGGAAAGCTGAACTATTATTTCAGGTTTATTCCCAATGCCTCTCAGATTGCATCTCCACTGCATCACTTACATAGGAAGAATGTTCCTTTTGTATGGTCTAAAGATTGTCAGGTTGCTTTTGACAAATTAAAGTCTGCACTACTCAGTGATGCATGTTTGATTCCCTTTGACCCACAGAAGCCTGTAGTGTTAGTAGTTGACGCCTCGTCGTACGGTCGGGGTGCCGTTCTGTCGCATCGTATTGGATGTCACGATCGTCCTATTGCCTTTGCATCCAAGCTACTGACGCCGACGCAACAGAATTACAGTCAGATAGAAAAGGAGGCCTTAGCAATCATTTACGGCGCCACAAAGTTTCATCATTATCTCTATGGCAGAAAATTATATTTGTTGACAGACCACAAGCCTCTCACGTCGTTGTTCTCACCCACAAAGCCAATTCCGCCACGTACGGCACAAAAGCTTCAGAGATGGTCCTTGATATTGTCTAATTATCAGTATGAGATTTTGTACCGACCTACCACTAAACATGCCAACGCGGACACACTTTCCCGACTTCCGGTTGGCCAGGATGTGTCGTTTGATTCTTCGGAAATGGCATGTTGTCAGATAGACTCCAGAGATGCTACCGCTGTCGCAGATTTCCCTTTGAACTCTCGTCGGGTTGCACAGGAAACAGCTGCGGATGCAGACTTAAGTGTGATAGCACGTTTTGTTCACTTTGGTTGGCCTGCCAGAGCCAAAGACATTGATCGGCCTCTGGTTCGACGTTATTTTGCACAACGTCATGCATTATCTTTAAGTCAGGGTGTACTGTTGTTGCATACCGACAACGACCAAGCAAGAGTGATTGTTCCTCGTTCCCTGCAACGAGAAGTGTTACGCCTCCTGCATCAAGGACATTGGGGCATTGTTAGGACAAAGCAACTGGCCAGACGTCATTGTACCTGGGTTGGTATGGACGCTCACATAGAGAACATGACGTCACAGTGTACTGTTTGTGCGGAGCATCAGGCGGCTCCTCCGCAACGTTTCTCAGACTGGCCACGCCCAAAGGGACCATGGCAACGTTTACCCATTGACTTTGCCGGACCTTTCTGGAATACGCGCTGGTTAATCGTTGTAGACGCTTTCAGCAAGTTTCCTTTTGTGATTGCCATGAACTCAACGACAGCTTCTAGTACAATCAGTGCCTTAACATCAGTGTTTTGCATCGAAGGCTTGCCTGAAACTATCGTCAGTGACAATGGACCTCAGTTTGTTAGTGCGGAATTTCAACAGTTTTGTCGCGTGAATGGCATTCAGCATATCACCACCGCACCTTTTCACCCTCAGTCCAATGGTGAAGCAGAACGTTTCGTTCGAACATTCAAGTCTCACATGGAGAAGATGAAAGGTCAGCACTCCAGGCAGCAAGCTCTTCAAATTTTCCTGTCTACGTATCGGTGCATGCCACGTGACGGCCCGTCTGCTGCCGAGCTGCTACACGGCCGCCGTCACCGCACTCTCCTTCACCTGCAGCAGCCTCCCACGCACCGAGTCGGTTCGTATGGCGCTACGCGTTTTCAGGTTTCTACGCCGGTGCTGTACAGGGTGTTTGCTGGCAACAAGAAGAAATGGTTACCGGGCATCATTCAGCGCGTGCGCGGTCGCAATATGTATGTTGTCCGTTCTTCCACAGGGTCGGAGCTGCGGCGCCACGCAAACCAATTGCGTCTGCATAGGCCGCGCGATCCTGTCTCCGGTTTCTTGATTCCAGACCCAGTTCACCGCCAGGGAGCACAACCACATCGTTCGTCCCTGGACTACGAGATCGTCCCGATGGAGATCGACGCGACGCCGCCGCTGTCGCCGCCGCAGATGACAGCGTCACCGAGAAGGACTCCGGGACCGTGCGTGCCGCCGCCGCCTGGGCCACGCACCTCAGAAGAAGATGACCTGCTCCCTCTGGGCGGGGGGGGGGGGGGGGGTGCGCCCTTCCCCAGGTTTCGGTGGGTTCCCTGGAGGATCGCAAGGCGGATGCCGGGGCGCGGACGGCGTCTCGATCCCAGCCTCAGCTACGACGCCCGTCCCACCAGTAACGCCCCCGCCCAGGCCCTCCTCCCAGTGCCGTCGCCGTGGCCCTCAGCCCTACGCCACGACGGCGCGGCGGTTTGGAGGGGAGGGGTGTGGTGTCGCACAAGTACAAAGTGCGCGCCACTTACTTTCGCCGCGCGCCGCCATGCACGCACGGCGCGGCGTTCTCACGACGACAGCCACGAGCGCCCTCTGCGACAACTCCGCTCGTGGCCACCACTGAAGGACATCGTTCACTTCGGACTTGGGACTGAGTTGGCAACCAGTTAGGACCTTCGTAATCATAGGCACCAGTGAAGACTTTGCTATCGTACAGGCACTAGGCAGGCCTCTAACAACTATGTATCAACATTCTGCAGTACTATGTAAAAGTTAAGTATTGTTACATTCTGTGCAATATATATCTCCTTCTAATTTACTCGAGTGTTTATAGTTTCTGGCTGCTCCCCTCCGTACCTGCACCAGCGTGTCGGTCTCATTCCACTCGGCCACCGACACCTACGGCGAGGCTGGGACACAAAAGCGGCGACGACGTTGGGACACAAAACTAGGTTTAAGTATTTTGTAAGCTACTGACTGATGACGACGCAGTTTTGTCCGATAGATTTACAAACATTTGAACATTTCTTATTTTTCGAGGAATTGAACTTAAATTGTGGCACCAATTTATTCACATAGTACGGAATTCCAAGGCACAGTTGCTTGTTGATTAAAAGATTTTTTAATACTTCAAATCCAGACTGGTTAAAGACACAATGCCGGAGCACATTGAGTGTCGACGAAAACACTGCTAAAAATCCACAGCAACATGAAGATTTTGTCTATGTGGCGGCCGCTTACGTTTTAAAAGACACTTGCAACACTAAACATAGACGCTGGCAAAACAGTAACGGTACACTGTTAAAATTGGGAGGATCAGAAGGAAGGGACGGGAGGGGTGGGAGGGATGGGGGAGGAGAGACGCAAGGACTCCAAGGGATGGGGCAGGAGGCGGACAGGAGGGGGAAGGATAGGCAACATAGAGATACGGGGATGGACTACTGTTGATAGGATGGGTAGATATTGGGACGGAGGGTATCATCCGGCAGGGGGAGATGACAGAAATTACCCTAGGAAAGGATGTGGAGTGTGAAGATGAAGGGAGGGAAGGATGACAAGGTAATGGTGTGGCAGAGGACCGGGATGCAACAATAGGTGGGAGACAACTGGGTGGTGAGAATCCAGTTTTTGGGTGATGTATCGGAGGTGGAGGTGTTGGAAGAATTTGAGCAGGTATGGCAAAGGAATAAGGTCGTACAGGATCCTCTTGGTGGAGGGAGGCAGATGCAGTAAGGGAGTCGGAGGGGATGGCATTCAAGGATCTGAGGGCGATTGGTAGTGGGCAGGGGGAGCAGAAACCCAAGTGGGGTGGAAGCAGCACAGGACCGAATGCATTATGGAACGTTATTGAAGAGGATGGTGGAGGCGTTGAGGCCCCATGTCTGGCCGGAAAGGAGTTTGAGGAGGTTTCCAGGAGAGGGAGCGGTCAAGGGTTAGGTCTAGGTATTTAAGGGTTTTGGTTTTAAGGAGAGGACAGTCATATAGCGTAAACTATAGGTCTTAGTGACGGAAGGAAGGGATGGTGTGACCTATGATGATTGCCTGGGATTTGGTGGGGTTAATACTGAGGAATTACAGGTTACACCAGGAGGAGAATTCGAATAGATGGGATTGAAGGAGACATTGGGATCGGGCGAGAGAAGGGGTGAGGGCAAGGAAGGCGGTGTTGTCAGAATATTGTAGGAGGGGGACAGAAGGTCGGAAGCCACACTGGAAGAAGGGGAGGAGCTGGTGTTGATGGAGATGCTGCTGTATGCGGTGAGACAGAATGGCTTCCAGGACCTTGCTGAACACCGAGGTAGGCCGATACGAAGATAGGATGAGGCGTCAAAGGGTAGCTTGCCAGGTTTATGAAACGTTGGGATACAGGAGGCTTTCCACAGGTCAGAGAAGATGCCAGTGTACAGGATCATGGTATAGAGAGAAGCAAGGCCATTGTGGAAAGAATGGGGGCAGGCCCAAAGGTGCCTGTAGGTCAGGCAGTCGTAGCCGGGAGCCGTGTTGCGTTTAGTGCAAAGTGTTGATTTGATGTCAAGAGCTGTGATTGATGTGTTGAGTTCTGTGGGAAGGGTATGATGTCCAAGTACTGAAAGCCAGGAGCAAGCGGCGGAATGGAGGTGTTGGTTCGCTCGTGGACATCGGGGAACAGGGAGTACTCATACCATTGTCTGGGATGGAAAGGTGTCTTTAAGGTGGGTGGCAAAGTGGTTCGCCTTACTGGCGTCATCGGGAAAAGGGAAGGCATTATGGAGAAGCGGGTTATGTGAGGTGGAGTGATTGCAAGTAAGGCGATGGAAGGCTTGCTAGTACCTGGAGGAAGTGTGCAGGAGGGAAACATTAAAACGAGTGCATTTGTGTGATGCCAGTCTCAGCGTCATTTCATGTTCAAGAGGTTTCTAATGTGACGTTGGAATTGCTGGTGGCAACAGAGTGTGTCCCGGGCACAAGTCCTCAGGAAAGAATGTTAGAGGCGACAGGATTAATGGAGAATGAGTATGGCATGTGGAGGAAGTGTAGGGCGGGGAGCAGCTAAATAGTTTTGGTAGGTATGTGGGAGTGGATGGTATCAGCAACAGTCTGTTGTAGGAAGAATGCGGCGTGGTCAATGTCGGCGGAGATATGAGGGTGTCTATGGTGTGATGGTAGGCATCCCAGTTGGACTATCTTAGGAAGGACCGGTAGCGCGAGCCTGCCAGCCACAGGGTCTAGAGTGAGGAGTACAGAGGCATAGTGCGAGCGTGAAGGTCGAGGTGAGAGTTTAAAATAGGGAAAGATTAATTCTTAAAACTCACAACCACCAGCTGCGAACGAAATTCCTAAACATGCAAAAACACTGCAACTGCGATTGCGAATGTTTGACTCAATTTCTAGGGGATGATGTCACACGTTCGCAGCTTTCCTTCCCTGCATATGATTAACAAAATAAATTCATAATAAAATCAAGTTCATGAGAGAAAAAGGGTGTACTAACTACTATTTTTGAAAACACGTGAAAGTTCACTTTATGTTGTTTATTTCACAATATTTGAACCCTGTGGCTGATACGTCTGTACGTCGACACATTTACCAAATAAAGTTATAGCTCGTGAGCCCCCAGACAAAAATGAATATTTGTCGCGAATTGTTTTCACACCACGTGGCTGTCTCAAACGCTGTTTATGTTCATGCCTATGCGACAACATGTGTTACATTAACAAATCACAGTCACTTTAATTCAATGCGATGCACACCTTGTTCCACCGGCTAAATATTCACAAACACACATTAGCACTCGATTTAACTTGGCACAGTCTACGACGAGCAACCACACGTGGCGATTGCCACACACAAATCTCAAGTCACCACCTCGAGATCCACATGCCGACTGATACAGAGCTGCGCCGCCCGGCCAGCTTACCATGTGCTCCGGAGTCCTCACTTCCTGCCCAGGCGCGCGCGCGCACGCCAAAAGCTCATCTGCCGGGGTTTTTCCCCCTACGTCATCAACTTCCGCATGTGAGCTGTTCTAACCGATTTGCCAACGTACAGCGCTCAGCCAATACATTTCTAAAACTTTACTTAAAATCAAAATAATTACACTACACATTAAATAAATTGTCTTCTTAGGTTTTTATATTGGTATAAACATACTTTGTACTATTTACCATAATCATGCAATTTCTTATGTCACAGATAAGTGATTTAATTGAATACTTTAAGATAAAATACACAAGATTAATTGAAAATAAAATGAGAAATAGTTAATATATTATTTTTATAAACAAACATTGCCATGCTAGTTGTGTAACTGTCTTGTCTTCGTTGGTAATTTATTACTTTTCATTGTCAATTAAACATATTACGCTAGATGTGACTATATCAGCTAATGTATTGTTTATTTATCAACAGGCTATTTTGTAATGAGGGCCTTAAAGGTTCCTAACTGCATCGTATTACTTCAAATGCCAGTAGTATTACAATATTTGTGCATTGCACTGTGCCTGGCACTCGCCATTGTCCCTCTCTCCCCTCACCGGAAACGAACTGTAAAATCCTAAGTTGGAACAAGCCACCAACGTCGGCCTGCTCGCTGGCCTCCCGTCAGTTACAAGCACACAGCAAATCTCAATGTGGAGAATTTCCACCTATGGCCTAACTATAAATGTTGTCATCTAACTGTGTACATACATTGCTACCATAATTAATAAGATTAAAATTGTGTAACATTTAGTGCATTGGCATGGTCAATGTTTGCAGTGAACTTCATACTGTTTAATTATCAAAAGCTATTGATTACCGGTATTTCTATTAGGCGGTAATCTCACAATGGTCACTGCCAATGAGGACAACATTGTATGTGGTGTTACTCTTCAGGCGAGTGGGTTGCGTGAGGGGAACGGAATCGCCGTAGAAATGGAAGAGAAACATACACCGTCGGAGTTCAGCGGCAGAACGCGATGAAAGATTCAAGGTGGTGGCGTGAAGAATCGGTCTATGTGAGATAGGAAGTCATAAGGGAGGTGTGCTGTACTATGGATATAAATGGTGGCGAAAGTGACATTTGAAGCTTTTGCAGTGAAAAATACAGTCGCTGACTAGTTTTCGTTTGGTTAACTTTAGGTTATACATTATTGCGTATGAAATGTAGCCAACATTGTGAAATTGTTTTTAATGCTGAAAAGAAAGCGATACATCGCTCCAGTGTAGCGAATCGGGTGTTGAAATTGGAGGGCGCTGGCGTCGCGCGCTCTCCTTCGGCGCGCCATGTGCACAACTACTGAGCCTCTAGCATGCAGCTCAGTCAGTCAACGATGGTAATAAAGCACATGCCCAATGCAACAGAATATGGCTTTAAAAATGGCAATGTTGACCTGGGACAGATGCCAGTTCTCTAACTCTTTTTAAAATATTGATAGCATACAAGTTCGAATAAAAAAAGGACAGTAAATCTTGTTCTATGTATCATAGTTACAAATATTTGATTGCTAGCTTTCACTGACGGAAAATAGTAAGTTCATAATGGGGACTATAGGGTTCTAAGAAAAAGAGAATGCTAGTGTTTTTGTTGAATGCCCCTTCCGACATGCAATAGAAGTGGGAAGACTAAAATTACCAGAAGAATTTTTTACAGGATCCAGTAACAAGTGTCTAAATGTTATCCAAGGCGCTGCAGCATTTTTCCTCTGAATCAGTACTTGGACTTTTGTGTCCCAGCCTCGTCGCCGCTTTTGTGTCTCGTTTCCATCGTAGGTGTCGGTGGCCGAGTAGAAAGACCAACACAGGAATAAAGGATGCACGCTTGTGCAGGTAGGAGGTGACCAGCCAGTGGGACAGCAGAAACTAGAAACACTAGAGTAAATCAGAACGAGATATATATTTCTTAGAGACTTAGTAATACTTAACTTTTACGTAGCTCAGTACTGCAGAATGCTGATACATAGTTGAGCTAGAGGCCTGCCTAGTGCCTATCCGATAGCCAAGTCTTCACTGGTGCCTATCTGATTCCGAAGTGTTAGCTGGTTCCTATCTCAGTCCCAAGTGAACGATGTCGTTCAGTGGTGGCCACGAGCGAAGTTGTAGCGGAGGGCGCTCGTGGCTGACGTCGTAAGAACGCCGCGCCGTGTGTGCATGGCGGCGCGCGGCGAAAGTAGGTGGCGCGCACTTTAGACTTGTGCGACACCAAAAAAATGTTCAAATGTTTGTAGAGTCTATGGGACTTAACTACGAGGTCATCAGTCCCTAAACTTATGTACTACTTATGTACTACTTACGAACTAGGACGGCACAAATATCCATGCCTGAGGGGGGATTCGAACCCCCGACCGTAGTGGCCGTGCAGACCGTGACTGGAGCGCTTTAGTCCCCTCGGCCACCGCGGCCGGCTGTGCGACACCACAAGACTTTCTCCACAAAGAAAAACAGCGGAGGACATTACAGATGTTTACAACGGCACTGTTAAGTTGGAATATGCAGTTCGTATGTGCAGCTGAAGTGCATCTTCTTTCTAGTTGAGTTTAATGTAAGTAAATCAGTGGCGCTATAATGAAACTGCTGTTATAACTTGGCAACATCCACGGATGATAGTAAAGAAAAAAATTGTTTTGATCGCAAATTGCATAAAATGCCAAAACTGAACTTACTAGTAGCTGGCATGGGGTAGTAACCGTTAGATCACGACAGGGAAAAAGTTGTAACTGCTGTCCTTTAATCTCAATATACATACAATGTAATTATATAAGGTTTTCTATAGTCCATGGTGTGCCTCATACAGCAACCAGTCGAATTTTAATTTCAAGTAAAAACAGTCTTGGTTGCAAAGTAGTTTTATTAATTACCAATGACGCGTTTCGCCCTCACAGTAGGGTATCATCACATTATCTGCATGACAAACGTTATGCAAATTACTACAACAGCCCTTGTTTCACTACTTTAAATGTTGTAGTAATTCTTGTGTTTTTACTTGAAATTACATTGTAGCTAACAGTGTACCGTCTGGCACAGTGTAATTTTTTTGTGTTTTTACTTGAAATTACATTGTAGCTGACAGTGTACCGTCTGTCACAGTGTATGTATTTTGAGATTATAATAGGACAGCAGTTACTAGTATTTCACTGTCAAGTTTCCTAATCACATACCGACATTTTATACCGATCACGAACAAAAACATTTTTGGTAAGATAAATTGACATGGAATGGCAGCAAAGAAATTATGAATAATTGGCTCACAAAAAAACCAATTTCACGTGCAACCTTTAGCAAAGAAGTAACCTTTTTGATATTCTGAGCTAAATAAACTACCTACACGTAAATTATGTTGAATGTGTAGTTGTTTGATACATTAAAGTACTGGTATTCTTACACCAATAAGAACAATAAGATGTAATTAAAGACATTGCAAGACCGGTTGTGCGCGTCTACAAAACTTGAATAAAACCTTTCATTCAACACTTTTGACATAAACGCGTCTTTATCACCTCCCATTAAACACGACGCGCAGCGCACAGCGTTGAAACCTCGGAACCCGCGAGCTCAAGGCCGCACAAGAAACATAAATTCTTTCTTGCACGCGCGAGTGAAAGGGATGTGAGCGAGCTGAGGCGGCCGCGCGGGTGCACTGTGGCCACCCGAATGGGATCACCACTGGGTTTTCCAGCCGCCTTCCGTCCGCCACGAAGCAGGAAGCGTGGAGCGGCTCACTATGGCCGTACCCATACGCCATCTTGCGTTGCATATTTGATAATTTTCTTATTGTAACTTACACGTTGTCATTTCAAAGCAATGGCCCACTTAACAATTAACAAATGCGCATCGTTCTTCGTACGATAAATGATGATCTAGTGTCTAAAAATGCCATATGAGCATCAGTTAACAACGGCCATCAAAAGTATGAAATTAAAGAATTCAGCTTTTGATTAATAGTCGTAGCGTAGTGGGAAAGGCGTTGGACTCTGTCGCTAAATGTCGGTGTTTCGGAACCCGCCACTACTTAATTTTTTCCTAAAAGAGTTTCAGACACTCTTATTAATTAATTTTTTATTATTTAGATTGTTATTTTGGTCCTAAATGTTTGCAAAAACTTAGAAACTACAAATCTAAATGGGCCGTAAAAACACGTCAGTGCGATTATTTTCTTTTGTCAAACTTTAGGTTACGCTTCTTTGTTGTTATGGTCTTTAAGCCGGAGGCTGGTTTCATGCATCTCTCCAGCCTACTCTATACTGAACAAGCCTTTTCATCTCCTCATATGAACAGCAACCCACATACATTTGAATCTGCTTACTATATGGGTCTTTTGGTCTTCCTCTGCGGTTTTTAGCCCACACACTTCCCTCCAATGCTAAATTTACGATTCCTCGATGTCTAAGAATGTGTCCTACCAAGCGATCCCTTCTTTTAGTCAAGGTGTGCCAGAAATTCCTTTTCTCGCCAATTCTGTTCAGTACCCCTTCATTAGTAACGCGATCTACCCACCTTCAGCATTCTTCTGTAACACCACCTTTCAAAAGCCTCAATTCCCTTCCTGTTCACACTTTTTATCGTCCATGTTTCATTCCCATAAAAGGCAACACTCCACACAAATGCCTTCACAAAATACTTCCTTACACTTAAATTAATATTCGATGTTAGCATATTTCTGTTTTTCAATAATGTTTTTCTTCCCATTGCCATTGCCGTTCTGCGACCATCATTTGTTATTTAACTGCCCAAGTACCAAAGCTCATCTACCACCTTCATTGTTTTGTTACCTAATCAAATTCCTCCAGCATTGCCTGATTCTCTAAGACTACATTCCATTACCTTCGTTCTGCTCTCGTTAATGTTCACTTTACACGCTATCTTCAACACACTGTCCATTCCATTCAACTGCTCTTTCAGGTTCTTTGCTGTTTCTGACAGAATTACAATGTCATCAGAAAAACGCAATGTTTTTATTTCTTCACCCTGAACTTTAATTCCTGTTCCAAAATTTTCCTTGCTTTCTTTCACCGCTTGCTCGATAAACAAATTGAATAACATCGGAGAAAGGCTACAACCCTGTCTTACTCCGTTCCAAACTAATGCTTCCCTTTCATGCCTTTCGAGTCTAATAACAGCGGTTTGGATTTTGTACGTGTTGTAAATAACTTGTCGAGGGGTCTGCGGTTTGCCAGTCACGGTCTGCACGACCACTTACGGTCGGAGATTCGAATCCCTACTCTGGCATGGATATTTATGCCGTCCTTAGTATTAACTAGTTCATAAGTAGTTTGTAAGTTTAGCGACTGATGACCCCGTAGTTAAGTCCCATAAGCTCTACAAACATTTGAATTTTATTTTTATTTTATTTTATTTTTTTATTTATTTTTATTTTTATTTATTTATTTATTTATTTATTTGTATTTTCCCCTGCTGCCTTCAAAATTTGAAAGTGTGTATTCCAATCAACATTGTCAAAAGCTTTCTCTAAATTTATAAAAGCTACATTTGTATGTTTGCCTTTCCTTAATCTATCTTCGTAAAGTGAGTATTGCCACCCGAGTTTCTACGTTTCTTTTGAATTCAAACTGATCTTCCCCGAGGTCGTATTGTAGCAGCTAGAAGCTGAACAGAACTGTGGGGAAAAGAAATTTCTGGCTTATCTTAACTAAGAGAAGGAATCTATTAGTGGGTCACATTCTGAGACATCAAAAAATCCTCTGTTTAGAATTCGAGAGAAGTGTGTAGTAGACAGAGACCGAGGGACGAATACAGATAGCAGGTTCAATGCGATGTAGGGTGCCGTTCTTATTCAGAGATGGAGAGGCTTATACAAGATAGGTAGAGTTCCGGGGAGAGCTGAATCAGACCACTCCCCGAACTGAAGACCACAACAAGAAGCAAACAGGTAATACGAATTATAGTCATTTCATCTTACAGCAATGGATTAATAAAATTTTAGCCATAGAGGAGACAACACGTAAGTCATTGTGAAATGGGGTGATAGAATGAAAAACTGGATGAGAAATCAAATTGACAGGGATAAGCATTTCGAAACTGATCTGATTCATTCATTTGGCGTAAAACAATGTTTTAGAGACAGAATCTTGAAAATAGTTATTTCCCTTGAAGTTCTGTTTCAGTGTAAGTTATTCTAGCGTTCCAGAACGAAACTTTCAATTTGCAGCGGAGTGTGAGCTGATATGAAACTTCCAGGCAGATTAAAATTGTGTGCCTGAACCGGATTTCGAACCTGGGACCTTTGACTTTCGCGGACAAGCACACTACCGAATGTGCTATCCCGACACGACTCACGATGCCGCCTCACAACTTTACTTCCGCCAATTTCAATCTTTCAGGAAGTTTCATATCAGCGCACACTCCGCTGCAGAGTGAAAGTTTCATTCTGGAAACATCCCTTAGGCTGTGGCTAAGCCATGTATCCACCATATCCTTTCTTCCGGGAGTGCTAGCCTTGCATGGTTCGCAGGAGTGCTTCTGTGAAGTTTGGAAAGTAGGAGGCGAGGTACTGGCGGAAGTAAAGTTGTGAGGCGGCATCGTGAGTCAGTCGGTAGTGCGCCTACCCGCGAAAGGCAGAGGTCCCAGGTTCGAGTCCCGGTTCGGGCACACAATTTTAATCTGCCAGGAAGTTTCCATTCTAACGTTATTTTCAACATTCAGCGGTTCAGTCTGAAATTTCACTGTATATACAGCAGTTGGGACATATTTCGCAATTTATTCGAACTTCAGATTGAACCAGTTTTTCAACCCAATTTGTTCATTTACAAATATACAACCGTGGTATCTAAAACCTGCGATGAATAAAAATAGTAAGTCAGCTAACACAGCAATAGCAGGAATATTTGTATTTACGTGGACTAACTGAACATATCAGGAATTACCTATCATCGAAGTATATCAATTCATCGAACTATATCGGTAAACTCGCCTCAACGTAGAGGCGTGTAGTCCTAATGATTATCGTTTCAAAGGCAGGGAATTCAGAGCCAGTGCTTTATAATAATTGAGGATTTTCTCTTTCTGTTTCCACCAGTAATCGAGCAGAGACAGCACGCATGAGCGTTCCCCTCTGCTGAGGCTTAAGCTGCTGTCTGCGAGGGTGGCATTTCTGCGGTGTAACGGACAGGTTAACGCCTGAAGAAATACGGCCACTAAACAGGTTGAAAGAAACGATGCGATAAAATTGAACTGCCACTTCCATTCGCGGTAGGATTAAGGTGAAAAAATGATAACGAGACACGCAATATTAAAATCCGTCTCCCTCATGGGTTAGCAAACAGCAATTCAACGTTAAACTCTTTTACTACTTAAATTTCATGAATTTTACTTAATCCTTGAGTCACTATAAACGCATTAATGCAAGTAGAGCAGTATCATCTGAGATTTTGCTTGAATGCATAAAATTTTCAAATTGCGAACTGGCTTTAAAAAATAAAAATAAATAGAAAAATGTAGAGTATGCATAAGAGAAGGTCGGGTGTCAATTTAACTTATGCAGTATATTGCACTTCCTCTGACTCTAGTAACTTATTCCTGTTTAACTTTGTGCCGTTAACAATCGATTTTTTAAATATTTTTTACTCGCAAAGTACGGTACGTCTGTTTCTTCATTGCATATTTAAAGACCTGCTGTCTGTTATTATAAAATAGGTCATACAATTTACAATTTTATACAGGCGTCTCATCCACTGTTCGATATTGGAGGGAAGTGAACGTGTGAATTATAAAATGTTAATATTTTAAAAAGAAGAAAATAAATATGATACCTTCGATTAACCCTCCTCTTAACAATAAATCTGTATATTGTTGGTTTTAATCAACCCTGTTAGGCCCATGATGTTTCAATTCACACCATTTTGACTACTAACGATATGAACGACTCTTGGGGTATAAATTAAATACGGGGTATAAATTAAATACGACACAGGGCGTTACCAAAAGGTACGGTCAAACTTTCAGGAAACATTCCTCACACACAAAGAAAGAAAATATGTTAGAGCTCATTTTAGTACTTCTCTTTAAATGTAAATTGAAATAATTCGTGCAGGCAATTGTCAAAATACCCAATTGTTTCGTTAGTATGTACTGCAATTCCTCGATTCGCCGCTAGTTGGCCCAATTGAAGGAAGGCAATGTTGACTTCAGTGCTTGTGATGACATGCGACTCAGTGCTCTACAGTACTAGTATCAAGCACATCAGTACGTAGCATTAACTGGTTAGTGTTCATCACGAACGTGGTTTTGCAGTCAGTGCAATGTTTACAATTGCGGATTTGGCTGATGCTCATTTGATGTATGGATTAGCACGGGGCAATAGCCGTGGCGCTGTACGTTTGTATCGAGACAGATTTCCAGAACGAAGGTGTCCCGACAGGAAGACGTTCGAAGCAATTGATCGGCGTCTTAGGGAGCACGGGTCATTCCAGCCTATTCTAGGAACGACGAGGACACCTGCAATGGACGATGCAATTCTTCGTGCAGTTGACGATAACCCTAACGTCAGCGTTAGAGAAGTTGCTGCTGTACAAAGTAACGTTGACCACATCACTATATATGGAGAGTGCTACGGGAGAACCAGTTGTTTCCGTACAATGTACAGCCTATGCAGGCACTGTCAGCAGCTGATTGGCCTCCACGGGTACGCTTCTGCGAATGGTTCATCCAACAACGTGTCACTCCTCATTTCAGTGCAAATGTTCTATTTACGGATGAGGCTTCATTCCAACGTGATCAAATTGTAAATTTTCACACTCAACATGTGTGGGTTGTCATGAATCCGCACGCAATTGTGCAATCACGTCATCAATAGAGATTTCTGTGAAAGTTTGGGCAGGAATTGTTGGCGATGTCCCGATTGGCCCTCATGTTCTTCCACCTACGCTCACTGGAGCACGTTATCATGATTTCATACGGGATACTCTACCTGTGCTGCTAGAACATGTGCCTTTACAAGTACGACACAACATGTGGTTTATGCACGCTGGAGCTCCTGCACATTTCAGTCGGCGTGTTCGTACGTTTCTCAACAACAGATTCTGTGACCAATGGATTCGTAGAGGCGGACCGATTCCATGGCCTCCACGCTCTCCTGACTTCAACCCTCGACTTTCATTTATGGGGGCATTTGAAAGCTCTTGTGTACGCAACCCCGATACATAATGTAAGGACTCTTCGTGCTCGTATTGTTGACGTCTGTGATACAATACGCCATTCTCCAGGGCTGCTGCGTGATTCCATTCCATGATTAATGTGATTTGAGAGAAATAATAAACTGAGCTCTAACATGGAAATTAAGCATTTCCGGACACATGTCCACGTAACATGTTTTCTTTCTTTGTGTGTGAGGAATGTTTCCTGAAAGTTTGGCCGTACCTTTTTGTAACACCCTGTATATTTCTACAGACAATAGCAGAATGTTCCGGGCGTACAGGATTGGTGCACTTACAACATATGTTTTCTGCCTTTCTCCTCTACACAATGCGCACATCATCATCTTCTATTCTAAGCTGGTGGGTTTACTGCCTTTCCTTTATCTGGTGCTGCTAATAAAGTTATGTTGCTTGCTTTGCCAAATTGATGATTAAATTTCAAGGTCTATTTTTATTGGTTGCCAGCATCATCCAAATTATATAAGCAGTTAATACACTAACATTAATTACATCCAGTAACATCACCTATTGTCAGGTCACTGTTTTTGTCCTCAAATTGAGCATCGCGTCTTCTCTCCATGGTATCAACGCCACGCTTTGTGACACTATATGTCATTACAACTTTTACCAAACGAAAGAAATCCCTCCATGTTTGCAAAACACGTTTCTATGAACATCTGTTAACAAAAATGTGACAGATAAAAAATACTCTCCCCTTCGCCGAACATTTAGAAGCTTCTGGGCATCAAACACCCACCCTAGTTAATTTAAAAATACTGCATTATCCCTAGAAGGACGAACGTTACACATCTTAGAAGACTTGGAGATACCTCAGCGGGTTTATTTCAAACCCCAGAGACTTCTAAACAATCAGTTGACCTCAAGAGACCAAACATATTTCGATACGTTCATGGAAATTTTTGTATAATATTTCTGTTATATACCTTGTCATCCTTTCAAAACAGGTTCAAAATTGTTTCACGTGATATTGGTTACCTTATGAAAATGGTGTCCAAATTTAAATTTCTAAAACTTGTAACCTTCCCACACCACACTATCGGCAATGTACTGAAAAGTTAATTAAACTCGAGTGCCTGAAATTATCTAATTGTCCGGAGAAATCTATCGGAAATGAAACCGCTAGTGCAGTGGAAGTTACAACTGAGACGCCGTAACAACAAGCGTCCAATAAAAGAAGGAAAGTTTTGGAAACATAACTCGATAAAATGGGGAAAAGTGTAGAATGGAATATATAACAGGTAAGCAAATACAGGGTCGCGAGCTTTCGAAACGAGCAACAGAAAGAAAAACAACAAAGGGAATTATTGACTGTCAGATTATTAACAGATCTGTAAACCACAATGAATAAGAAAATAGGAATGCCGATAAACAACTATGAGCAACACAGTGATCGCATTATTGTAGTCAAGATAGATACGAAGCCAACACCGACCACAGTAGTACAGGTTTATATGCCAACTAGCACTGCCGATGATGAGGAGATCGAAGAAATATATGAGCAGCTAAAGGAAATTATTCATACCATTAAGGGAGAAGACTTAATTGTTATGGGAGACTGGAATTCGGTAGTAGGACAAGGAAGGGATGGGAAGATAGTACGTGAATATGGTCTGGGCAGAAGGAATGAAAGAGGAAGCAGCCTGGTAGAATTTTACACAAAACATAATTTAGTTATAACAAACACATGGTTTTAGAATTACGAAAGAAGGTTGTATACTTGGAAGAGACCAGGAGACACCTAGAAAAACCAGATAGAATTTATAATGGCAATACACAAGTTTCGGATCCAGGTTTTAACTGTACGACAAATCCAGGGGTAGGTTGGAAAATAAGGAGATGGGACCTGAATAAACTGAAAGGAACCTGAAGTTCTTGAAAATTTCAGAGTAAGCGTTAGGCAACAATTGACAGAAACGGGGGATAATAAAACAGTAGAGGAGGAATGGGTAGCATTGAGACACGAAGCAGAGGACAAAATAGGTTGGAAGGCAAGATCATCTAAAAATCCTTGGATATCACAGGACATACTAAATTTAATGGATGAAAGGAGAAAAAAATGAAGTAAATGCAACAGGCAAACGGAGTACAGACGACTAAGAAATGAGATTGACAGGAAGTGCAAGAGAGCTAAGCAGGAGTGGGTAGAAGGCAAATGCAAGGATGTAGAAGAATGTAAAATAGAGGGAAAATAGATACCGCCGACAGGAAAATAAAAGAGGTATTTGGAAAAAGTAAAAACAGCTCTATCAATATCAAGAACACAGATGGATAATCAGTTCTCAGTAAAGAAAGGAAAGCTGAAAGGTGGAAAGAGTATATAGAGAGGCTCTACGAAGGAAATGAACTTATAGGCAATATTGTAGGAAGGGGAGAAGAAGTAAATGAGGATGAAATAGGACATACATTACTGAGGGATGAATTTGACAGAGCACTGAAAGACCTAAGTCGAAACAAGACCCCTGGAGTTGATGACATTCCCTCAGAGCTAGTGAGTTCTCAGGGAGAACCAGCCATGTCAAAATTGTTTCACATGGTGTGTAAGATGTATGTGACAGATGGAGTACCCTCAGACTTTAAGAAAAATGTTATAACCCCCATCCAAAGAAAGCAGGCGCAGACAGGTGTGAAAACTACAGAACCGTCAGTTTAATAAGTCATGGTTACAAAATATTAACACGAATTATTTACAGAAGGATGGAAAAGCTGCTTGGAGCTGACTTTGGGGAAGATCAGTTTTGATTCAGGATAATTGTAGGAACACAGGAGGCAATACTCACTTTACGGCATATCCTAGAAGATAGATTAAGAAAAGTCAAACCTACATATCTAGCTTTTGTAGATTGTTGATTAGAATAAACTCTTTCAAGTTCTGAAGCAAGCAGGAGTAAAATATAGGGAGCGTAAGGTTATTTACAACTTGTACACAAACCAGACTGCGGTTGTCAGAGTTGAAGGGCATGAAAGGGATGCAGTGCTTGGGAGTAAGACACGGTTGTATCCTTTCTCCATTGTTATTCAATTTGTACATTGAAAAAGCTATATCGGAAAGCAAGGAGAGGTTTGGAGAAGGAATTAAAGTTCAGGGTGAAGAATTAAAAACCTTGCGTTTTGCCGACGACATAGTAATTCAGTCAGAGACAGCAAAGAACCTGGAAGAGCAGTTGAACGGAATGGACAATATGCTGAAAGATGCATATAAGATGAACATTAACAAGAGGAAAACCAGGGTAATGGAGTGCAGTCTAAGGAAATCAGGTGATGTTGAAGGAATTAGATTAGGTAACGAAACAATAAAGGTTTGTTACTTGGGCAGTAAAATAACAAATGATGGTCTCAGTACAGAGGATATAAAATGCAGAATGGCAATGGGTAGGAAAGCGTTCTTGAAAACGAGATACTTGTTATCCTCGAATATTGATTTAAGTCTAAGGAAGTCCTTTCTTAAGGCATTTGCATGGGAATGAAACATGGACGATAAACAGTGCGGCCAGGAAGAGGATAAGAGGCTTTCGAAATGTGGTGCTACAGAAGACTGCTGAATATTAGGTGGGTGGATCGCGTAAATAATGAAGAGGTACTGAACAGAATTGGGGAGAAAAGGAATTTCTGGCATACCTTGACTAAAAGAAGGGATAGATTGGTAGGACACCTTTTTGGACATCAAGGAATAGTGAATTTAACATTGGAGGGAAGTGTGTGGGGTAAAAACCGCAGAGGAAAAGCAAGAGATGGATACAGTAAGCAGATTCAGGCAGATGTAGGTTGCCGTTCTTATCTGGAGTTTAAGAGGCTTGATCATGATAGAGTAGGGTGGAGAGCTGCAACAAACCAGTCTGCGGACTGAAGACCACAACAACAAACAATAACTGTACCCAGAGTCGACCAGCAGAGAAAAAGCTATGCATTTGTCAGAACGCCACTCAAGTGGTGGCATCGATATACTTATTTTCTTTTGGCTGATGTCAACATAAACAGTTTCGTCCTGTGGAACCGTAATAATGGAGGAAAATGTGATTAAATTTCTTTTCACCTGCTGTAGCAATTATGCACATAGAGAGCCATGTCAAGTGCGCCGTGGTAACAGTAATGTGGTGGCTTCCCGTCTCTTTCCTCATATGATACCAGCCGCCCACTGTGGGCCAGACGCTGCAGTTGACTGTTGGTCCGCGGGAGGTATTTGATTTCCCCCTACCACCAATATCTGGGAGGCATTTCCCGATCCGCCACCTGGGGACCCGCCCTCTAGAGGTACCAGGCTCCGCGAGGAAGCTGAGGCTAAGGTTTGGTACATGGAACGTCCGCACCCTGTTTCAAGCCGGCAAATTGGAAAAAAAGGAGAGAGAGATGGAGCACAACAATCGAGATATTCTTGGAATGTGCGATGTGAGATGAGAAGGCAATGGCGAGTTACAGAGCGATGATTACAAACTATTTTATTCAGGCGACGAAAAAAGCGGAATGAATGGAGTAGCTATCTTAGTAAGGAAGAAGGTTAAAAACGTGATAATGAAGACGGAAAACATTAATAGCAGATGCTGAGGTTGAAAGGTCACAAGAAAGATGTAGTTCTGATACAGGTCTACATGCCTACCAGCCAACGCAGTGATGATGAGACTGAAGAATGCTAAGCAGAATTGAATCACTGGTGGAGAGAGAGAAGAAAAAGGCCTGCATCGTAGTAATGGGAGATTGGAAGGCGGTGGTTGGCGAAGGCAAAAACAGATGGGGTTGGGAAGTTTGGTTTGGAAAAGATAAACGGAGGAGGTGGGAGAATGGTCAGATTTCCTAAGGTAAACACATTCGTAGTTGGGAACACACTTTTTGAACATCACAAAAGAAGGAGTTACACGTTGACGTCGAACATAGACAATAACAGATACCAGATCGAGTACATACTAATATAGAGTAACCATGGGTTACTGACGACATGATCTTGACGATAGCAGAAAGGAGAAAATGGAAAAAATAACAAAGTGATGAAGGAAAAAGGCAATACAGAAGACTGAACAATGAGCTGAGAAGAGCAATTGATCAGGCAAGAGAAAAATGGGCAAGAGAAATCTGCTCGGAAATTGAGACACTGGATAAAGAGGGAAAGTACGAAAAGATGTATCGAGTAGCCACAGAATTAGTATTTCAGGGAAGAAAGAGCAAAAATAATATGGAAATAGAAGGAAAAGATGGAACTCTATTTAGTAACCCACGTGCTGGTCAGGACAGATGGAAAGAATACATTGATACACTCTATGAAGCGTATAAGACCTTCCGTCCTACCGATTGAGAAGGAAGAATCAGTAAATGAAGATGAACCATCTTACGTTCAGAATTAAAAAATGGCACTGGGAGAACTTAAAAGCAACAAAGCGTGTAGTGTAGATGACATTCCAGACGAAATCTTGAAGAGTTTAAAAGAAACAGGCGAAAGTGAGTTGACTTCTGTTTGCAACCACATAACCACATCTATGACAAAGGGTAGTGGCCAGACGACTTTCTCATATGTATAATAGTTACAATCCCAAAGACTAACACTGCTAAAATGTGAAAATCTCAGAACAATCAGCCTAATATCGCACGCAGCAAAGGTACTTCTTCGAGTTCTGAATAGGAGGCTTTATGTAACACTAGAAGAAGTACTTGGTTTCAGAAGGGGAAAGGAAACGCGAAATGCAATTGGACTCCTAAGAACCATCGGCGAAAGATATATTGAAAACGGTAGAGAAGTGTATGCTGTCTTCATAGATCTCACATTTGATAGAGTGCAGTGGGATAAGCTCTTAGTCATCTTGAAAAGGAAGGAAGTAAAGTGGTAGGAAAGAAAATTAATTGCAAATCTGTACCGGATACAGAAGGCGCGAGTACAAATAGGTAATGAGATCTTTGAAGACAGCAAGATTGGGAGAGGTGTCAGACAAGGCTGTTGTCTCTCGCCAATTTTATTTAACATTTATCTGGAATAAGTACTGAAAAGCTGTTTGAATGGGACAAGAGATGTAAGGATAGGTAAGAGGAAAATTGTATAAGATTTGCTGACGACATCCTTGCAGAAAATAAAGAGTGAAGTCTGTACAGGATATGGAATGAAAATTATAAAAAGAAAACGAAAAGCATGGTCATAGGTTTAAAGAAAACAAAAGTGAAAATTAAGTTGGAGTTAGAAGGCATAGAACAGGTGACAACATTCAAGTATTTGGGAAGTTGAATTAAGGAAGATATGAACTGCCTACAAGACATCAAAGTGAGAATAGCTCTGGCGTTTCAGAAGCAAAGAAGACTCCTAAGCAGCGGTTTAAACAAATAATTAAGGAAGAGACTGGTTAAGTGTTTAATATGGAGTGAGGCCTTGTATGGAGCAGAAACGTGGACATTGATAGAGCAAGATGGGAAGAAAATTGAAGGTTGTCAAATGTGGATATGGCATAGGATGGAGAAGCTCGCCGGCCGCGGTGGCCGAGGGGACTGAGGCGCTTCAGTCAAGGTCTGCACGGCCACTACGGTCGGGGGTTCGAATCCCCCCTCGGGCATGGATATTTGTGCCGTCCTAGTTCGTAAGTAGTTCATAAGTAGTTTGTAAGTTTAGGGACTGATGACCCCGTAGTTAAGTCCCATAAGCTTTACAAACATTTGAACATTTGAAACATTTGGAGAAGATCAGCTGGATCGATAAAGTCAGAAAAAGTACTAAATAGAGTTGGAGAGGAACGGAGGATGTTGCTGATGGTAAAAGAACAGGAAACTAAACTGGCTAGGCCACAGTTTAAGACGATATTGCCTTCTGGTAGAGGCAATTGAAGGTTGCGTTCCGGGAAAGAGAGGGAGTGGCAGGAGAAGGTACCAGATGCTGGATGACGTCAGCAAGCCGCTAGGAGGGTACCAAGGAACGAAGATGATCCCAAAAGACAGACAAGCATGGAGGGCTATGCAGTCTAAACTTTCCGTACGGAAGGCAACCAAATGGTTGGAATATATATATCTGTAAGGGGAAGGATGTGCAGTTGTACACAGTTAGAAAACACTTCTAAGTGAGAAGCACAAGGAAGCGAGGCAGATAATTGAGCACATGGAAGAGATAATGAATTATTTTATACGTGTCAAAATGTTAAAATGTTTGTATAGCTTATGGGACTCGACTGCGGGGCCATCAGTCCCTAAACTTACAAACTGCCTATGAACTACTTAATACTAAGGACGTCACAAATATCCATGCCCGAAGGGGGATTCGAACCCCCGACCGCAGTGGCCTTGCAGACCGTGACTGGAGCGCCTCAGTCTCCTCGGCCACCGCGGCCGGCTTATACGTATCTACTGTGTAGTACCACTGAGTATTTAGTCTTTTTTTTTTTTCTTTCTTTGAAAAATTTCGTAATAATGTATCTCCAGATAAACGTATTGCTTGACGTAATGATGCTAGTTCCAATCATCTTTTTACACATCCCGATTGCGAAATTCATTCCTCCTATGCACAATTTCAATTCAGAAACGTATCGCGATCAATTCCAAAAGCATGAAAGCAGTTTTTTTTTTTTTTTTTTTAATAATACGCATAAAATTTCAATTAGCTTAGAAAACGACGTAAATAGTTCCAAGTAGTCGTGTGATATGTTGAGTTTTCTGCACCAATGGTAAAAATGCTTGGTCAGCGTGCGATGAGCGCCACAGCCTTTTCCTCCGGACGGAGGGTATCAGAATACCCGAAACGGCGAGAGCACGCGCTGGAAACTCGATAACACACCAGCTGCTCCTGTGTTTCGCCTCTTGGTTTCTGCAAACTTCTGCATCCGAAGGACGCCAAAGTTTATGCTTCACGGCGTTTCAACTTCTCCCTTCTTCCATAGGTTCTGTTTGCCAAAAAGCCATTTTTCAATAACGTACGGCGAGATTAAAGGGAAAAAAGTTAGGGGTAATGTCTAAAGTTAGAGAAAGTTAATTATTTAAAGTGAGTAAGTGTTTCTTTTTCCCTTCTTTCTACCCTCGGTCCATTTAGCAAGACATTTCGTGCTAATATTTCTATTTATGAGAGGAAACAGCATTGCACGTGAGGGACCATATTGCTTCGTACCTTTTCAGGTATGAAGACGAAAGTTTCTTTTCACTAACCTGATATCTTCCTTCGCTGCTGTTAGTCCATGCGCAGAAGCAGTACTGGGGTTGCGGAGCCTTTGATTCTTGATGTAAGGCTGAAAGAGTAGTGTTGTGTGGCTAGGTTTTAATAATAACGAATATCACACTAAATTTCTGGCTGCCAGTGGCTTATCTTCTTTTATTATTGAATCACTTTGCGTGTACAGGAAGCCACAACTGTATAATACAAACTGATAAGTATTTAACAGTTTTTTATATTACAGTTTACGCGATTGACATCGATCTTATCAGTCTGAGCCCCTTATCTCGACTGACTGCGGCAGGAGTATTATTCCGCGCCAATGACTACATTTTCGCGCCAGCGGAACATTCTAGACCGTTACGCCTGTTATCTTTATATTAAACTAATACTTAAAATTTTTTTCAATTAACAGAAACACAGCTTTACACAATTACATTGTATAAACAGACATATTTAAATTAACTGCGGTGTATTAAATGTTAATAAAAGTGCTGGATTGTTCTGACGGACTGAGTCTACTTGTGAGAGCCAATCAGATTTCAGAAGGAAGCTAGCTGTAAACCCTGCGTTGCCTCGGTTTTTATCTATCCTACACTCTCCTAGTCCATATCTCCTTCTCCTACTCCCTCTGCATCCACCTCTTTCTCTCCCATCTCTCTGTTCATTTCCACCTTTCCCTCTCTCGGCAAGGTACCGTCTGTCAGGTACCATACAAACATTTATGTACCCAGTGATCTTCCTCTTGGTTTAAAGGTCACGTGTGCAAAAAATCATAAATATTGGAGCAAATCTTTGCATTTTGTGAAATTCCGTAAGTTAAGTACCCTCCACTATGCACCGAACGAATTTTTATACAGACATTGACATTCCTCTTGTTTTCAAGGTTGAGTGAGCAATATTTCATCAATATCGGAACAAAACTATAGATTTCTATGCAATAAAAACGCAGGGTCACATTGAAAAAAGCCCTTTCTTGTTCTCAAATATTCCAGTTTCATTTCATACAATCCTTGTTCAGAGACGAGCCGTTCTCAAGTCATAACGCGACAAGGCATTTAGGGATCCATTTTTATGTTGCCAAGTACCCTCCCCCATGCACCATATGAATCTTAAGGTAGACGGTGACCTTCCTCTTGTTTTGAAGGTCAAGCGTGCAAAATTTCGTGTAGATCGGAATGAAACTGTAGATTTCGTGAATCTGTGGGAGAAGTATTCTCCGCCATGCACCTATCGCAAAATACTTTCTTAGTTGACGTTTTCTACCTATAAACTACATTTCTGCCAAATTTCAGCTTCATAGGTGAGGTAGTTTCCGAGATTTGGTATTTAGTCAGTGAGTGAGTGAGTGAGTGTCCTTTCGCTTTTATATAGACAGAAATTAAGAAAACAGATTGCTCAATTTTTGATGCAAGAGAATTATTCTCACGCGGTGGCCTCTCATTATTTATGACGTCATACCTCCTGGGCTATGTGTCGTGCTCTTTTGTTTTTGCGTCAATAACCTTCGTGGGCCTATTGTGAACAGTTCACCAAAGTTTCATTCTAATCGAATGAATGGTGTATGAACACATAGAGGACATACAGACAAACATTCATATGGCCGGAGTTTTCCCGCGGGATACTTGTTCACCTCACCATATGCTGTATGCTCTACTCAGACTACACTATGTATGGCTCTTCCAAACATAGTGAAAGGTATCTTACAAGATAAAAATATGAAAGAGCAAGTAAATGACTATAAAACAGCCCCGTCTTAATCATCACATATTATTTAGTAATATTAGATCTAAGATACAGTTTTTTGTTTTCTAGTTCTCGTCGTTGGTGGAATGTTACTGCATTTTATTTGTTTGGGTAAGTTATTAAGGCGAAGACAAAGCAGTCTATATAGAACGCAGTTCTTTATCTTGATACACATTGAAATACTTGTCAGCAGTATGTTCTGCTTTTGAAAGCCCAACAGTTAAAGTTACTAATACTGTAATAATTAATAAAAATAATTATATATATTATTAGGCCTTTTTTTGAAAGTCAATAATAAATGATCTCCTAATTTAATTATGAATTGAAATTAACATACTCTTGAAAAATATATGTCTAAGTCCCATTTCTGCTGTAAGTAATTATTTGAATTGACCGCGTTTATTGAGCCTAATGGAATCTTTGGAATAACAGATGCAGGTTCGTATAGAGAAGAAAAGAACCACAGTATTCATCGAAAATAATATTACAGTTCTTACTTCATGATTATGCTACACTTCGTGGCGTAACCGACGATTTTTCTGTATATCTGGAACCAAATTCTTTCATGAGAAAAGACGAAATCGATTGTGGCTGTTTGTTCGATTTTTTCATCGGTCGAAATATTGTCAATTGTAAAATATTCATTTAGAACGTCCACGAAAGTTTACTAAATGTCTTTTATGAAGTATCCTTTCCACATAAAATAATTTCAATTGTCTTATAAATCTCGTAGAACACGCAAAACAGTTCCGGGAACAATACCTCGGAAATATTTCATTGGGCCACAATTACTTTCTCTGGCGACACACATACTAATATGTCAATAATGAAAAGGGCTTTTTTAATAAGTTTTTGAAACACCAGTTTTAAGATAACTTCTCAAATATATTCTCACCTTAGATTCTTGATACAACAAATATACATCAGCAAGACACGATCACTAAAAAACAAAAGCACAGAATAAAAACAATGGCGGAACGCTTTTTTTTTTTTTTAAATGAGAGCATAGGATTTTTATATCCTAAGAATAGTAACACTACGTATTACTTGTACAGTCTTTACTACACTATTTATTTATTATTTCTGATAAAATGGGAAATGAATGAATAATGTTCTTGTTTCTATTTTTTATATATCAAGAAAAATGTTCAATTACCGAGTTCGCATAATATTTAATTTATCCAAAGGAATTAGCTTTTAGATCTGTTCCAAAGTGTGTGTGTATTATATGGCCCCCCAAAATTGGAATTCTGAAGCCTTACATGCTCTAAGAAGTACAATTTTTCACAGTTACACACGCTATGTATGCACAGTACATTTTGTAAGAAGTGTCATTCATTCTATTCAAAAAAATGTTGATACATTCACAAATGGTATTAAAAAAATTAAGTCTTCAGCCTCGATCAACAACTATTCAGAGTTTGTCTGATTTCAAAATATTATTTAAAATCTCTGTTTAAAGAATTTTTTTGACAAAGGAAATCAGTGTGCTCATTAAAAATAACGTTAATCAGTGACTAAGGGTATTCACAAGTGCCTGCATATTATAAGTAACCAATTTCTGTTTTTTTAAAAAAATTAATCATGTGACATTTGATTTACATGTTCACCTATATTAAAACTAGAAGGTGAGAATAGCAATATCATATAATAAACATCGAGTGTATAAAAATTTTGTATTGGTTTTGATGTTACATATATGTGAAAAGAGAAGATACCCAATCTCCTGGATAAGATCCTTGCTCCCCAATTCGGGCATAGCTCGTGGGAAAAAAAAAAAACGGGAAAAATAACCACACGAGAGAGTTTAATCTTCTCTTCTCTGTGTAGGTGCTCAAAATATAGCACATTATGTTTATTTTGGTGTAATGATGTGACAAAATATGTAGTACAAACTTTGAACATATACATAAACAGAAATTTAACATTTTTTTCTTACAGCTCATATTCTGACGATGCATAATTTCAACGCACTGAAATTTACTTAGCACTGCACTTTATACAGCACACACATTGATAACACATGGGACAGGAGGTATTCCAGCTCTCACTGGCTGGCCAGCAGCGATGACTGACAACAGGTGTGGCTTGTCTTAATGCTAATGCTGGAAGATGGGTGACAGGTTCTTGGTTTCCACACTTGCCTGCCATCTATTCCCGCAAACGGTATAAGCTCGGTTTATTTTTTGCAGATGTGGTGCATGAAACAGATCGAAAAATGGAATCAGTCTCATATAATATAAAATATGTCTTTGCCCCCCACATATGAAAGCAACAAACACTGGTCTCCAAAGTGTTTCGATGCATTAAAAAAATGGAGTGGCAAATGTTAATACCAAAACCTATGAAAATTTTATCAAAGTTCCTTAATAATTATTTATCAGTGCGTCTTACCAGAAATCAATACTTGTGTTGCAGTACTTGTCATTCAAATCTACGAACAGTCCCACATCAGACTGAATCTGAGTGTAGACACTGATTGACATTTGTGACATTTCTTAAATAGACTAACATTGATGAGTAGTGTTCTATCGATGCATAAACTTGCTTCACCAGGTTCCAGTACTCACAGATTTGAAAATATTCACTTGAGAGGCAAACTCTGTGATGTATATTAATACCGTCACAGAATTGACACATATATTTAACTTTGCTGGAAACATTGAAACACCAAGGCAATATGGTTTCTGTCCATGGTGTACAGGTTTAAAATATAGTTTGGATCAAATCGCTGGTACACTGATGCAGTTTGATGACCGTCCTCAGTGCATAGGATGGAACAAGGTAAGTCAAAATCTAGCTATGATCTTCACAAGATGTGTCACTGAACTGAGAGTGCAGCATCTTGTACACACACACACACACACACACACACACACACACACACACACACCCTGTTACATAACACTTGCACGTATATGTAAGATCATTTATTTATTAAAAGACTTTTGAATAAGAGACACCACACACTAATAAGCGTTTATGATGCCTGGTACACATTTTATAGTAAGTCAGAAAACATTGATTGAATATTCCAATGAAGCTTTGAATCCAGAATCACTCGCTATTGAAGACAGTCCGTGATTCATGTTGGCACTATATCTAATTATTTGCACTAAACTTTTATCTACTTGAATGACAATGCATTTTTCCAGTTGAAAAACACAAGAATGATACATTGTTAACACTGGGTAACAATTATGCAGTTGAAAATAACTATAGAAAAGTATACATAATTAGTAATGTTATTGAAAATTATAGGGCTCTTTAAGAAGTGACAGATGTGTTCACCCCGACCCCAGAGGAAAAAAAAATCTAAGATCATGGGAAAAATGTGTAAAAATCCTAACCTTATCTAACGACGGCAAAATAAAAAAATAAAAAATAAAAAAAAGGAGTAAACAAATCTACCTTAAGCTGATGTGGAGCATCAATTACTATTGAAACATAGAAATGACATGAGAGAAAAATAAAAATCTTAAACTAAGCAAAGACATGACATGACACATAATACATGCTGAAAAGAAAAGAAATTACATGAAATATATATATGACATAAGACATTACAAATCATACTAAATAAGAAACATTAGCTTAACACATTTATTTACCATAAGAAAAACACAAATCTCCCTACACTAAATTCTTCACACTGCTAATGTGCTTTTCAAAAACTGTAAGGCACTGGAATTTTCCTGCTCCTAATGCCTACGTCTTTTCTCTCTTTTATGAATCTTGATGCATCTATATTCACATCTTTCTCATTTTCTTTTCTCATTCCATTTTTGTGATAAAAATTATCTTCGTGCCTTTTCTTCCTCCAAAATCCTGTAAGTAAATTCTGAATTTCTCTTCTTCTTTCTTCCTGCTACTTTTCCCCTTCACAATTATTTATTACCCTTCATATAATATTTTCTTAAATCTGAGTGAGTGTATAATCCTCTTGGTCTCAGAGATTTAGGATGTTGTTGTTGTTATGGTCTTCAGTCCGGAGACTGGTTTGATGCAGCTCTCCACCCTTCCCTACCAGGTGTCGCCATTTACTGTTAAGCTTCTTAAGTAGAGATGATTTGGGATGATTCCTCAAAAGAACCTTTTCTCCAAGCTGGAACCTCTGGATTTTCTTGAGGTGGGAATCGAACTTCATTTTCCTTAACCTGGCTTTATGTTGGAGGTTTTCATGTGCTCGGTCCAGTTTTTGCTGATGAGGCATAACAGTAGATGGATTCTTCGGAATCGCTTTAACCCATTCATTGTCTTCCTGCTTATTTAATAACAGCTCAGTGGGTGTGAAGTTGGTGGTGGTATGTGGCAAGTTGTTAATTATCTGTTGGTATGGACCAATTAAATCGAACCACTTAGTTTGTTTATGGGCTACATACGTTCTCACAAAACGGTTAAAGTCTCTGAAGCTTCTTTCTATAGGATTAGCACTGGGATGAAATCTGCTGATCAGTATGTGTTGTATATTATTTTGTTGGATAAATTCTTTCCACACATTTCCAGTGAAGTATGAGGCATTATCGGTTAGTATAACTGTGGGTTTTCCTATTGAAGGTAGGTAATCCTGTACTAGCTTCTTTGCAATAGCTTTAGCTGAAGTAGACTTGATGGCATATAACTTTAAATATTTTGTAAAAATGTCTATTATTCCCACGAGGTATTTGACTCCTGAACGAGATTTCGGATATGGGCCACTGACGTCATCTGGAATTATGGGATGAAGTTCTGAAAGATTGGTTTGGTTCAGGTGCTTAGTCCTTTGGCATAAGCTGCATGTATGAAGAACCTTAGCAACATATTTCCGGAGGTTTGGAAAATAAAAATATTGTTCTAATTTCGCCGTACATTTGCTGGTACCAAAGTGACCCCATACTTAGTGAGTGTGCAATATTAAAGTTTCCAAGCTATCTTCCGGTATACACAGCTTCCATTCCTCAGAGTCTAGATGTGGTCTGTACTATAATATTTGATTGTTGAGCCAAAAATGTTGTGAGAGATTTTGATTGTTATCTGTTAAAATCTTCTGTCTAATTTCAGTCCATCGCTGATCTTGTTCCTGAAGCCTAACTATATTCTTGCAGATTGTAAGAAATTTCTTCCTATTTTCTTCGTCTTTCATTATCATAATTTTGAAGTCCAAGTGTTGGTCTATTACTTTCGTGTAATTTGGTAATCCCTGTGGTAGACGTGAAAGCATATCAGCTACTACATTGTCTTCCCCTTTAATATAGATTATCTCAAAACTGTATTCCTGAATGGACAAGACCCATCTTGCGAGGCGTTCGTGTACTAGCTTGCATGTTAAGAGGAGACTGAGTGCCTGATGATCACAGTAAATATTCACATGTTTGCCGAAAACGTAGTAGTGGAATTTCTTTAAAGACCATACTATTGTTAATGCTTCAAGTTCTGTTGTACAATATGAACGCTCACAGGAGGTAAGAACTCTGCTGGCAAAACCTATTATCCTGATTTTATTGTTTATATTTTGAAACAAACATGCTCCCAAACCATAATTAGAGGCGTCTGTTGTCAGGCAGAAGTTTTCTTTCATATCGGGATGTGCGAGAATTAGTGAATCGAGTAAAGCTTGTTTAATATTGTTAAAGTCTTCTGTACATTGCAATGTCCAGATCCATGGTCGATTCTTTTTAAGTAAATTTAACAGTGACTCACTATTGAGTACAGGTTTGGCTAGGAACCGGCGAAAGAACGAAATCTCTCCAAGAAACGATTTTAACTGTTTTTTGTTCGTGGGTATCGGGATGTTCTTAATAGCCTCTAATTTCTCCGGGTCAGGTCGTACCCCTTCGTTCGATATGATGTGGCCTAAGAACTTGACTGATGTTCGGCCAAATTTTGACTTTTGTAGATTGACAGTGACACCATGCGATTCAATTTTTTCTAAAACTCTATTAAGTCCAAATGTTCCTCCCAAGTTTCTGTGGCTATTAGAAGATCATCAACATACAGAATTACCTTTGAAAGAAGATCAAGTCCTAAAACGTAGTCTAATGCAGTTATAAATACACCAGCAATGACGTTTAATCCAAAGGGTAGCACCTTGAATTGATAAGTTCTTCCGGCGAATATGAAAGCGGTGTACTTGCGGCTATCTTCTTGCAATCTAACCTGCCAGTATGAGCTTCTTAAATCAAGGCTAAAAAGATAGTATACTCCGTAGAATCTCTGAATTAGTTCTTCAATGCTCTCAGGGTGTGTTCGAACTGGAACTATGATTTTATTGATTTCTCTGGCATCACGTACTAGTCGGACACTATTGTCTGCCTTAATCACCGGGAGTAGTGGATTACAGTAGGGCGATAATGAAGTTTCTATTATTCCCCATTCCAGCATTCGATTAATTTCCTTGGATACAGCCTCACGCTTCGACCACGGAATGGCATAAGTATTTTGGACATACACTTGGTGGGGGTACACATCTACACGATAAGTGAATCCCTTTATTACTCCAAGCCGAGCTACAAAGACTAATTCGTACCCAGTAATAAATTATTCAACTGATCTTGCTGATGACTATTTAATACTTCCGATACTGGTAAAGAGAAAATTTCTTTATTCAGGTCTGTGTAACAACTAGATGAAGTTAGCCTAGTCTCTATATTATACAATGTCATTTGTGAATCCAGGGCTCTTCGGTTGAAATATTGTCTATTGAAGTATATCTTTCTGCATTATATATCATGGTTGGCTAAGGTCTTGTTTAGCTGCAGAACATTCTCCTTGCCATCTTGTATAAAGTAACAGGCGCCCCTAACAAAGTCGAGGGTTGCTAGGTTTTTCCTTAGAAAGTCTAGCCCCAATATGCAGGTAATTGACAGGTTTTTTATCACTAGGAATGGGTATGTGTATTCCTCATTTCCTGTGTTAAACACTATCAATACCTGTTCTCTAACCAATTGAGCCTGAGAACTGATTGCACCTGTCACCCTACAAATCCTAATTGACAATATAGGCAGCTTGATTTTTTCCCTAATGGTCTTGACCAAATTATCATTAATTACACTTATTGATGCTCCTGTGTCAATCAATACTTCTACATCGATACCACACATGTTGACTTGAATAGTGGCCTGTATTTCTTCATTAGTTTGGTTCGTACACTTCCTGTTTCCATTTTGTAATTCCTCTGTTATATGCTGATCGTCATTGTATCGAATCAGTGTGATTTGAGGCGTATTTCTGTTTAAAGCCTGGTTTGGTATAGTGTTCTGTTTGCTGTGATTGTAATCATTCTGCCCGCCTGTCCATTCCACGGCCAAAGTTCGGAGGCCCACCCTGACTGTGTTTAGTTTTCCACTTGCCGGTTGTCGATATTTGGGGTTATACCCACAATCATTACTCCACTATGCGAAGTTGCGTTCGAATCGGGCGTTTGACTATTTGCATTCATCGGCGGTCCAGTTTGTGTCGATGTACCTTGAACCCTTATCATTTGTACTGGTTAGTCCTGAATTTCATTTCCCCACTGCCGATACTGGTTGTTAGGTTGGTAATAGCTTAGTCCGGCCTGGCTTGATGGCTGCGCGCCGCTACCGTAATTCTGATTGTTGGATCGGTTGTTGTTATTCCAATTACTATTACTATTGCGATTTCCGTTGTATCCGGGATGAAATCGGTTCCTATTTCTATCATGCCTGATAACTGAAGTCCGGAATTGTTTCTGCTGTTATTGTTATGGTTATTCGGATTATTGTGCTGTTGTGAGTTATGTTGGTAAAACGGCACCTGTTATGCCTTCTTTTTAGAAAGATAATAATAAATGATCTCCTAAATTAAATTATGAATTGAAATTATCATACTTTTGAAAAATATCTGTCTAAGTCCCATTTCTGCTGTAAGTAATTATTTGAATTAACTGCGTTTATTGAGCCTAATGGAATCTTTGGAATAACAGATGCAGGTTCGTATAGAGAAGAAAAGAACCACAGTATTTATCGAAAATAATATTACAGTTCTTACTTCATGATTATGTTACACTTCGTGGCGTAACCGACGATTTTTCTGTATATCTGGAACCAAATTCTTTCATGAGAAAAGACGAAATCGATTGTGGCTGTTTGTTCGATTTTTTCATCGGTCGAAATATTGTCAATTGTAAAATATTCACTTAGAACGTCCACGAAAGTTTACTAAATGTCTTTTATGAAGTATCCTTTCCACATAAAATAATTTCAATTGTCTTATAAATCTCATAGAACACGCAAAACAGTTCCGGGAACAATACCTCGGAAATATTTCATTGGGCCACAATTACTTTCTCTGGCGACACATATACTAATATGTCAATAATGAAAAGGGCTTCTTTAATAAGTTTTTGAAACACCGGTTTTAAGATAACTTCACAAATATATTCTCACCTTGGATTCTTGATACAACAAATATACATCAGCAAGACACGATCACTAAAAAACAAAAGCACAGAATAAAAACAATGGCAGAACGCTATTTTTAAAAATGAGAGCAATGGATTTCTATATCCTAAGAATAGTAACACTACGTATTACTTGTACAGTCTTTACTACACTATTTATTTATTATTTCTGATAAAATGGGAAATGAATGAATAATGTTCTTGTTTCTATTTTTTATATATCAAGAAAAATGTTCAATTACCGAGTTCGCATAATATTTAATTTTTCCAAGGAAATTAGCTTTTAGATCTGTTCCAAAGTGTGTGTGTATTACTAATACCATTTAGAAATTAAAGGGTTAGCGTTTATTCTGCTCACCCCTGCAATTACATAGGCGGTAATAATTTTGATTTTTCATTCTTTGTGTCATTAAGCACTGAGTTTAATTTATATTTCAGACTATCATTAAGACACAGTAGGAAAGATTATAGTTGACACAATAAATACCGGGGAAGAGCAACAAGTAATGTCACATTTTTATTGATTCTAGATGTACTTATGGTGTGTCAAGATGAGCAGTTCCCAAACTGTCATAAAACGCTTTACGAAATAGAAAACATGAATTATCAGTCATATGTTCTACGTGCTATTATTTTGTTTTTCTATGCCTGGAAAGAAACATTTTAAGTATATAACAACATTTTCTGATTTGAAAAATTATTTATACGCATTTATGAACTGGCATCCCATACTAAATTTCTGGAAAATACTACACAAAACAGCACAGAATATCTATTTCCATCGTACCAAGAGTCATAAAAAGTTTATATGTATTAGTATAAATTTAGCGGCTGGATTCTAGAGCTGAAAATGTGCTACCCACTTGTACAAAAATTCTGCAGTGCACCTATCCCTGTCGAGGAGAGTGTGTGCTGAGCACAGCAACTGGGGAGCAACTCCTGCAGCAGCCAGCGCAGTAACTGCCCTACGTCCAACAGCTACAACAGCGGCCAAGGTGGCAGATCAACAGCGTATCACGAGTAGTGCCACAAATGTTCACACTGACACACAAACCTCAATAGGAGCCACAATTAACACAACATTAACTGATTTATTCGTTTCAAAACTATGTCTCTCTGTAAGATTTTTTGGCTGTAGTACAATAAAAAACTTCCCAATAAGTGAATACCATTTATACGCATTCACAGACCCATAGTAGATACTCCTACTAGATGGACAATACTTAGATTCTTCGCACCTCTCAGACCATCCCCATTCACTAAATTCACAGATAAAACGTGTCTACACCTAACAAGATTAACAAAGACCCCCCCCCCCAAAAAAAGCGATATTCAATCATAAAGAAACGACACATGATGAAGTTCTAATAAGAGACAAAAAAAATTTAATAAATTCGCCCAACAAATTAAGTTCAATACAGAAAAAAATAAATTTACGAATTGGAAGAAAAGCGTTAACTATTGTAGAAAGGCAAACCAAAATATAAATTACAGGTGAAATAAACAAATACATATCACACACTTCAAACGATTATCCAACATAGTTAAACTCAGTCTTAAGACACTACAAAAGTACGCCACAATCTTCACAAACAAACATATAAACGAATCATAAGTCTTACAAAATAAATACAATGTGTTACATTGTATTGGCAAATGACAAAACTAGTCAACAAAACATGCGGCTTTAACTATTTAATAACTTCTATTTATCCACACATTAGATCTCACTAACATTTTTTTTCTGTTATGTCCAAAACAAACATTACTTAATTTTCTCAGATTTTTAAAACGAGTACAAAACAAGCTATGTAAACATGTAACACTTTTAGTAAATTGACAACAGAAGTTATGTTAATATACCAATGTGCTGCTGGGATCCGGGTTTCGGAACCAAGCTTAATGTTATACCACCAGCCAAGCTTATTAAGGGTGTACACAACACAAGGGTGGTTCAAAAGTGTTTGTAAAGTTCATGGGACTTTACTGCGGGGTCATCAGTCGCTAAACTTATAAACAACTTATGAAGTAGCTAATACTAAAGACGACACAAACATCCATGCTCGAGGGGCGATTCGAACCTCCGACGGGGAACGGCCTAGCGCATCGCAGCATATCGCCTCAATGCCCTCGGCCGCTCCGCCGTGGCACAAGGGTGGTACCGATAAATGTTTTCACTGGTAAAATACAATATAATGCCTTTTATTAATCAAGACAGTTCGGTAAGAGAACAATTGACTAGCATAGAGCATCCAACAGGATTTAAAAAAAAAAAAAAAAAGGTAAAGCAGTCAACAATCCGAAGATTGGTTTGAACACCACAGTGCTTCACTAGGCATGGTCGTGTTTGGAGGTGGTATGCCGTTGCCTTCCTCCGACCTGACTTACCCAGCCAGTTATAGGGGGACCTACAGTTTAACGTGGGTTCCGAATCACGGTGCTACTCGGTACTTTTCACATGAGCAATACTGACAGAGGTGAAACAAGTGGAAAGTGACAGATAAAAATCCTAGGACTTGGCGGGGATCGAACCCGCGACCTTTGGATTTGTAGTCTGGCACTCTACCACTGTGCAACCGAGGCGCACCAACAGGATTAAGAACTTGAATAAAGTAAATAAATTTGTTTTAATAACAATTGGCTAGTATAGAGCAACCAACAGAATTAAGAACCTGAATGATATACTAACTTTTACAAGAAATCCCCCTGATGATTCCACATTAAAAACACGTTTAGTAATTTCTCTGGACTCCAAGCTGATGAAGAGGGCTGTAGCTTTTAACAGTTTCAAGAATAATTTGGTAACACAATGGAACCGACAGAATTTAGTTTAATAATATAAATAAATTTTACAAGGACTCCCCCGATGACCCCACATTTAAAAACAAGGTGTCTAACCTTCACATATCTTGATTGCGGCTCTTTAAAAACATCTAACACCTTTGTTCAACTCAGTACCCCACTTGGCAAACACACAATCCTCTTCAAATCGTGCGGGGGGAGGGGGGCATTTCTGACAAGTGAAGAAGAGGGTGGCGAGGGGGGGGGCAGAGGAGACGGAAATGTTTTCAAGTTAAACTCTTGCCTTTCACTTTCCTTCACGAGGTTTGGTGCGTCTATCAGGTAAAGGAACCGCACATTCACCACGAACCACCGACAATGACCAACCCAGCCAGGAATATTAACCGCAACCAAAGACTGCAAATTACAACTCATCGTCGGGAGGGACAACGACAAGAGGTGAAAAGGCCAAGCCCTTATTTCGGACTACACCTACGGGCACCATCCGGGTTGCAGAAGGGCAAAACGCAACATAAATAATTTAATATCAAAGT
Organism: Locusta migratoria; assembly: GCA_026315105.1. Lineage (NCBI taxonomy): Eukaryota > Metazoa > Arthropoda > Insecta > Orthoptera > Acrididae > Locusta > Locusta migratoria. Next base: position 3,280,249 of record CM048750.1, on the reverse strand, counting down.
GATCCAGAACGTGGTGTGGGCTTTCCTGTAATGTGTTCATCATTATCATTGCCGTCCTTAGAGTCCTTGAACAAGAAGCCACTTTCGCATATTTGCTTTTCAGGATCGTTGTAAGGCTTCATGCGGAGGACGTGAACAATGTGTATTCGTTTTTGTCGTTTCGACAACGGCTCATAATACTTGACTTCATATGTGACGTCTGACAGGCGGCGTATGACACGATACGGACAAAAGTAATGCTTCAATAACTTTTCTGTTGGCTCAATTTTCTACACCAGATCTCCTGCGCTGTAAACAATAGGTCGGTGTTTGGTCGTTATACTGTCGACGGTCTTTCTCCTAGGCGTCCAGTGTCCGTAAGAGAGCCAGCTGTCTTGCTTCTTCTACCCTGGTGATGAGCTCTTTCACATAGTCATCCTCAGTGTCGTCCACCTGGAAAGGGAACAGCGTATCCATTGTCGTCTCAGCTTCACGGCCATGGAGCGGGAAAAACGGCGTAAAGCCTGTGGTGTCTTGTCTTGCGGTATTGTAAGCAAATGTCACGACTGGCAGTATTGTATCCCAATCCTTCTGCTCAACATCGATTTACATCGACAGCATATCTGCTAACGTCTTGTTAAAACGTTCTGTAAGACCATTTGTCTGAGGGTGGTATGTAGTTGTCATTCTGCGGACAATGTTGCAACGTGCCATTACCTCTGACACTATTTTTCACTGGAATTTTTTCCACGATCATGTATCATCACACGTGGTGCTCCATGCTTCAAAATAAGGTCTTCCACAAGGAATTTTGCGATCTCTGGAGCTTCTGCAGTCGACACAGGTTTCACAGGTTTGCTGGCAGCGTCGGGTTTGTGACAGTCAGTGCAGACTGCTATCCAACGGTTACCGGTTTCGACTTCGGGAACCTTCCTAAAAGATCGATCCAAACTCGGTGGAATGGAGCTGCTGCTGGCGGAATCGGAACGAGATGCCCTGGAGGTAATTGCGGTACATGCTTTCGTCGCTGGCACTCTTTATAGTGACTCACATAGTGCCTGACAGGTCGGTAGAGACCTTTCCAGTAATACCTGCGTCTAATTCTGTCTAGGGTCTTCACGTATCCCAGATGACCGAATATTGGAGCATCGTCTGAATACTTTAAAATAGCTGGTTGGAGATGAGCTGGAACGACCAGTAGCCATTTGGGGCCCAGTGGATCGTGGTTGCTCTTATATAATGCCCCGTTTATAAGTTGGAACTCTCCATTGGTCGGTTCTCCCCTCTCCAAGGCCTCTATGGTTTTTACTAGTGCTGGATCTTCCCTCTGTTCAGCTGTAACATCACATAATTCAGTGAGGGCTGAAATTTCATTCATGCTGTTGTGTTCCACTAATGGATTCCTCGAAAGGCAGTCGGCAACCTTGTGTTGGCGCCTGTTCTTGAATACCATTGTAACGTCGTACTCTCGGAGTCTTAGTGCCTATCTTGCTAGTCGACCTGATGGATCCTTCATGCTAGTCAGCCAACACAAATAATGGTGGTCTGTCACGACAGTGAATGGTTTGCCGAATAAATATGGCCGGAACTTGTTGATAGCACAGACAACTGCGAGACATTCTTTCTCAGTTGTAGAGTAGTTTATCTCGGTCTTCGAGAGTAGTCTAATGCATAGCACCTCCCTGAATTGGCATAAGCACTGCACCAATCCCCTACCCGCTTGCAGTGTGAAGTTCGGTTTCCACATTCTCGTCGTATAAGCTTAGAACTGGTGTGGAAGTTAGAGCCTTCTTAAGTGCCCGAAATCTCATTCTTTTGTCTCATCCCAGTAAAACTTGATATCTTCCTGCAGAAGTTCTTTCAATGGAGTGCCTTGATACAAAGTACTTTTATGAAACGTCGGTGGTATGAGTACAGTCCGAGAAAACTTCTCATATCACTAATGTGCTGAGGAGTTGGAATTTCTGTGACTACCCTTACTTTATCTGGATAACGACGAACACCATCTCCGTTGACTAGGTGCCCCAGGAGACACTTCTTTGGATTGAGCAGATACTGTAGTCTGAACACACTTCAATACAGTTGACAGGCGACTCAGACGTTCTTCAAATGTTTTCGAGGAAACGACAATGTCATCTAAATAGCAAAGAAACGTCGTCCACTTAAGCTGTCGAAGCAAGTTGCCCATCATGTGTCCGAACGCTGCCTAATTGGTGGATGATTTCCAGTATTGATACAGTGCCTTATCGTGAGCCGTTTCGTCTTTCTTCTGCTGAGGCGTGAATGCACCCGAAAATTGGCGTAGTATAACTAAAAACCGCTGGCGTTGTTCCTTGGTCAGTCCGGGCCCTATTAACAGTTCCACGGTTGTTTCCTCCAGTGTGTTGTCTGTACTAACATCAGAGCATGGGTCTTCGTTGATGACGTTGAGCTCCACCGTCCTGGATTGGTTCAGCTGTCCCGATACACATTCCTTTGGGGATAAGTTGTGACTGCTCGTGACAATTAGTGATCCAAATCTCTCCCTGTCCACCGGTAATGGTTATCATAGTCTCTGATATTTAAATTCTTTTGCGAGCCTAATAAACGTTTTACTATCGACAACACAGTTTAACCAGTCATCTGTGTTTGGGACTGGAATTCCTCTCACTGTCAACGGCGGGATCGTCACATTGTCAACGGCAAATAACTTCCCAGAAAATTCTGTATTACGTATACCCGTCGGAACGACTTCCTCAATTTGTAACTCATATCTTTCACAGTCAATGATAGCTTGGGATGCCTGAAGGAAGTCCCAACTGAGGATGACATTATGACTACATTCTATTGAAACGAGTAATTCAAACGGCTCGGTTCTGTCGTTGATGGTTATTCTTGCGACGTAAGTTCCTGCTGGCTGGACGTACTTTCCATTCGTGACCTTCAGCACAGTTGCCCCATTATCAGAGAACATTGTCTTCTTTAGTGAGTGGCGGTAATTATCCGACAATACAGAGAAAGACGCTCCTGAATCAACCAGTGCCTGGACACGTTGGCCGTCGATTATGACGTCGATGAGATTTCCCGACATCTTAGTGATTTTCGGACATGGAGGATTTTCATATGCGGCGGCCTCACCTCCGAAGATGGTCGCCTCGCTTAGTTTTCCGGGGCGCAGCGGCTAGGGGAGCGGTTGGTACCTCTGTACGGCGATGGTGAACGGCAGCGGCGCGTCGGGGAGCGACCTCATCCAGGGTACGGCGATGGGCTTCTTCTCATAGGTCGACTGAACTCTGACGTCTTGCGGCAAAAGAATCGTCTAATACTCGCCTTCTCTCTCTTCAGTAGCGTACGACATGTCCAGGGCGCCCACAGTGGAAACATAGTGATGTGTTGTCTTCTGTCCACCAGACGTCTGCTTTTCTGCAGACCGTCGTAGTTGCTGGGGGACTTTGTTGTGGCCGAGTCGGCCGGTTCATAGACTGCCGTTTGCCAAATATACATAAAAATTTTACATAACATTTACCGTTTTGTTTTCATGTGGACTTTAGTGATTGTATCAAAAATGGTACTTTACGTGAAATGGATCTATCACAATATAAAAAAAACACTGTGGAAAATTGCAGCACATTCGAATATCTATATAATGTCTCTAAGACAAATTTTCTGCTCTGCGGACCCATTGGATCAAAAATTATTGACCACATACATAGTGGCCACATTATGAAATGTTTTGGAGACGCCGGCATTCGCTTGCTTCTGTGACTGCTTCTTTTCACGTCAAAGTTCTTGTTTTATGATGAAGCGATGTTATTTATCAAAGTAGAGACCTATTAAAGAAAGATGTAAGCTAATTGTTAATAATCAAATAAGATCTAAGACTACAAGAACTTTATAGAAACTGGCCTGCTCATAACTTTATTTGGTCACTGATTACATTATGGCACTTTTGCCGAAACGTCACGCCTGAATCAACAAAGACGAAATATGTTGAACACAAAGTTTTCTAAATTTTAAATCCTCCGTTAGAATCTCTTTTATTTTTGTGGGCATTGCAGTTTCTCTAACAACAAAATTCTCGTGCCTTAGAGTATAAAGGAGGAAAGAATTTAGCTGATCTCTGCGTGTTTACGAGAGTAACTGGGGCGTCCAAGTTTTTGTTATCGGGATTGCACTCGTGCTCTGCTGATAGTATATTTTTAGTCTGGGACAATATTCCAGAACTAAGTTGAATTGGTCCCAATCCCCCGGTTTCGATCAGTGTTTTCGGGAGGTTTTCCTCGGTTGTAAGGCCTATGCCGGAATGGTAAACCCCTCCCACTTGTTCACAGTTGGGATCCTCCTTTGCCCCACTATCAGCTTGTCTCCCCACTGTCAGCCTGCCTGATAATTGGGTCAATAGAACCGCGACTCTTCATGGGCCGGATCTCAAACAGCCCGCTCCACTCCTCGGATTAGAGAATGAAAAGAATAAAGAACAAAAGAAAAGCCCAGCAAAAGAACATAAAGGGAGGTAACAGCTACAACCAGAAGCTGGAAGAAGTCAGAAGTGGTAACCCTAAATACAACCCGAATGCACAAGTAATAAAACTGTAAAACTAACGTGTTTGTTGTAAATCTGTTTGAATAAACTTCTGTCCAAAACCAATAAAAGAATTTCCATTTTCTTTTGAAACGTAATTTGAGTATTCATACAGGGTGTTTCATTAAGAGCGTTTGCCTCTGTAACTTATAAAATAATAGCTGACGGGAAATTTTAATGCGGTAGGTCAACACAAGAAATGTTACACTTTCTGCGGAGCAATGAACATAGCTTATTGTCTCATTTTCCAAAGAGTTTCAGCACAAAGATATAATGTTTTAAATTGAACAATAGTTTTTTCTATCGTGCATTGGAATCGTTGAAACCAGCTGCGTCCAAATCAATTTAAACTACATTCCTATCAGTGTTACTTTGGGAGCTACAACCATTCAAAGTTTCAGGGGCAGATATCACACGTTGTACATAATACATGGCTGTGTGGTGGGTGATGGATGTGATGGCGGTGGGAAGTTGATTTACATGAGATATTCAAATGTGTGTCCATGTTCCTCAATGCATAATGCAATGCGCCGTCGAAAGGATCTGCGGACGAGATGTAACATCGCCGGTGTGACGGAGCAACATGCGTCCTCGATGCGCCGTCCTCGATGCGCCAAACTGTCGGCTATAAAAGCGCGATATAACTCACCTTTCAGTGTACCTGGGAAGTAGTGTGGACCGATTATTTCATCCCCAAGGATTCCACACCACACGTTAATAGACCACCTACGTTGGCGGTCGACATGTCGTACCCACCGAGGATTGTCTGCAGCCCAGTAGTGCATGTTATGGCGATTCACTGCACCATAATTTGTGAACGTGGACTTATCAGACAACATAACACTTTGTAAAGACTCCAGCGTGAAATTACGCATGGCCCACTTACAGAATGTCACTCTTGGACGGAAATCGTTCTCATGCAGATTCTTGGTCAGTGACAGGCGGTACGGTTGAAATCTGTGGCCATGTACTATATGCCACACAGACGCGAGACTGACACCAGCGACTGCAGCAACGGCTCGTAAGCTGACATGAGGATCGTGGTGTAACACAGCTAAAACAAACATCTCCGTCTCCTTACTTCTTACAGGTCTTCGTCTGTCACTGCGGCGCACTACCAAGCTGCCTGTTTCCCGAAGTCATTGTTCGGCACGTAAGAACGTAATGGCTGCCGGGGCTCTTCGCTTAGGATATCTCACGGCATACGCCTGGCTGCTTCAGTGGCATCGTGTCGGCACTCGCCGAGCATCAGCAACATGTCAACGTACTCGTTGCTCGCGTATGCCATCGTCATCCAATGTCAGTAACTGTGGTATATTGAGCCCCTGTTGTTTACGTGGCTCCAACTGTCGGGTATACGGCCGTGTGCAACGACAGTCGGCAGTCTAACAGCGCATCGAGGAAGCTTCTCGCTCCGTGACACCGGCGACGTTACAACTCGGCCGCACCACATTTAGAAGGCACATTGCTTTATGCGCAGCGTTTGTGGTATCTGACCCTGAAATTTTGAAGGGTTGTAGTTCCCAAACTAACAGTGATAGGAATGTAGTTTAAATTGATTTGGACGCAGCTGATTTCAACGATTCCAATGCACGATATACAAAACTATTGTTCCATTTAAAAAAATATATCTTTGTGCTGTAGCTCTTTAGAAAATGAGACAATAAACTATTTTCATAGATCCGCAGAAAGTGTAACATTTCTTGTGATGAAAATTTCAATTCACCTATTATTTTATAAGTTACAAAGGCAAACACGCTTAGTGAAACACCCTGTACATAGAGAACAGTCTAGAGTGCGATAATTTATTTTTTCGACTAGTTTCGGTCTTCTTTTAAATCATGTTCAGGAATTTAGCTCCACTGTTGTTGTTGAGCTAAATTTCTGAAGATGGTCTAAAAGAAGACCGAAACTAGTCGAAAAAAATAAATTATCGCACTCTAAACTGTTCTCTCTATATATATAAATTTAAATACGAATGCTGTTGCCCAAAAAGTGAAACAAAAAAATGTTTCCAAAAATATGTAATTTGAGTATTGTCAGGGGCTAAACAAAGCAATCACAATCATATTGCGGAATAAGGAAACATCAGGATTAAAAGTTTTATTTGTAAGCGTCGAGTGTCTCTGTCTGTAACCTACATACAAATAACTAAGGCCTGTGTGCTTATGCACTGCCAACCATTGCCACTAATTGCCAACCACTCGCAGATGTGCTGATAGCCCTTGGTCTGTTATAATCAGTGGCGACTTTAATTTAGCCTCGATATGTTGGCATAATTACGTATTCAAAACCGGCGGCAAATATAAAACACCGTCCGAACTAGTTCTGAATGCTTTTTCTGAAAACTACATCGAACAGTTAGTTCATGGACACACTAGAATAGTAAGTGGTTGCAAAAATACCCTTGATTTCCTAGCAACAAACAATCCTGAGCTAGTAAAGAGCATAGAAACAGATACAGGGATTAGCGAACATCGAGCTGTAGTAGCGAGACTGAATGTCGAAATGCCCAAATGCACCAAAAATATACGAAAAATATATCTATTCAATAAAGCAGATAAAAATTCGCTTCACGCTTTCCTGAGTGATAGTCTCCAGTCTTTCAAAACTATAATTGCGAGTGTAGATCAGTTGTGGCTTACTTTCAAAGACATAATATCAGTAGCAATCGAGAGATTTGTACCAAATAAATTAATAAAAGAGGGGGCTGAACCCCCGTGGTACATAAAACAGGTCAGATCACTGTTGCAGAAACAACGAAAAATGCATGCAAAATTTAAGACGACACAAAATCCGCAAGACTGTCAATCTTTTACTGAAACGCGCAACCTAGCGCGGACTTCATTGCGAGAATCTTATAGTAGTTACCACAACGATATCCTGTCTCGTAATCTTGCAGAAAATCCAAAGAAATTCTGGTCATATGTGAAGTACATTAGCGAAAAAACACAAACAATGCCTTCACTACGCGATAGCAATGGTAATACTACCTATGATAGTACTGCTAAGGCAGAATTACTAAAGACAGCTTTCCGAAATTCGTTCACCAAAGAAGACGAAGTGAACATTCCAGTATTCATTCCAAGAACAGCTGCCAGAATGCGAAACATAGAAGTAGATGTTCCTGGAGTAGAAAAGCAACTTAAGTCACTAAACAAAAATAAATCTTCCGGGCCTGATTATATACCAACTATATCCTCTCAGAGTATGCTGATGCAATAGCTCCGTACTTAGCTATCATTTACAACCGATCATTCTGCGTAAGATCCGTACCCAAAGACTGGAAAGTTGCCCAAGATACTCCAATGTTCAAGAAAGACAATAGGAGTGATCCCCAAAATTACAGGCCTATGTCATTCACGTCGATTTCCTGTAGGATTTTGGAACATATACTTTGTTCGAATATTATGAACTACCTCGAAGAGAACGACCTATTAACCAGTAGTCAACACGGGTTCAGAAAGTATCACTCTTGCGAAACACAGCTTGCCCTTTATTCAAATGAAGTGTTAAGTGCCATCGACAAGAGATCTCAAATCGATTCCATATATCTGGATTTCAGGAAGGCTTTTGACACTGTACCCCACAAGCGGCTTCTTATAAAATTGCGTGGTTATGGAATATCTCCCCAGTTGTTGGATTCACGATTTCCTATCAGAAAGAACACAGTTCATTGTAATTGACGGTAAGTCATCGAGTAAAACAGAAGTGATATCTGGCGTTCCACAGGGAAGCGTTATAGGTCCCCTACTGTCCCTCGTGTTTATAAACGATTTAAGAGACAATCTGAATAGCTCCCTTAGATTGTTCGCGGATCATGCTGTCGTTTATCGGTTAGTGAAGTCAACAGAGGATCAAAAGCAACTGCAAAGCAATTTAGACAAAATTTCTGCATGGTGCGAAAATTGGCAATTGACACTAAATAAAGAAAAGTGTGAAGTAATACACATGACCACTAAAAGGAATCCGCTGAACAGAAATTAAGCGATGAAACAGTCAAACCTTAAGGTCGTAGATTCTACCAAATACCTAGGAGTTACAATTACGAACTGGAGAGAACACATAGAAAATATTGTGGGGAAGGCGAACCAAACGTTACGTTTCACCGGCAGAACGCTTCGAAGAGATTGGCTACATCACACTTGTGCGTCCTCTCCTGGAGTACTGTTGCCCCTTGTGGGACCCTCACCAGGTGGGATTGATGGAAGACATTGAGAAGGTTCAGAGAAGGGCAGCTCGTTTTGTTCTATCACGTTACGGGGGTGAAAGCGTTACTGAAATGTTGCACGAATTGGCGTGGAAATCATTAAAAGAAAGACGTTATTCATTGCGGCGTGATCTGTTTGCGAAGTTTCAATCATCGACTTTTACTTATGAATGTGAAAATATTTTGCTAACACCCACCTACTCAGGGAGACATGACCGATCCAATAAAATAAAAGAAATGAGAACTAAAACGGAACGATTTAGGTGCTCTTTCTTCCCGCGCGCTTTTAGAGAATGGAACGGTAGAGAAAAGTTATTAAATTGGTTAATAAACCCTCTGCCAGGCACTTGAATGTGATTTGCAGAGTATCTATGTAGATGTGGATGTAGATGTAGATGGTCTCATACTACTAGTAAGGAAGCTTGGTGACAGTATGTTGCATTAGGTGACTGTATCCAAGAAAAATCTGTGAATTATTGAGCAAAAAATATTCTTAAGAAAAGCTATTAGTATGTAACCTACTTCACCTTACGTGTGAAACAGTTTTCACTTTAATAACGACATTAAATTTCATAAAGATACGCTTTATCCTTCACCTCGTTTCCATCATTCTCAGTTTAGCGATCATAATAAAAGACGGAAAGTTAAAAATCAGAAGCTAGTTAGAGTACATGTGAAAGTAAAAAGTATTTAAGGAATAGCAGAGAGCACTTTGAAACTTAATTCTTATGACAGATGTAGTGTAGATATGGCGCTTAATGGTCCATATATAGCCTTGAGAGTCGATCTTTGAATGTTAGGTCAGTTTATGACCTAAGTGAGTCAGTCAGGAGCATTGTACACTTGATAAGTCACGGCTACTTTAAAGGATCCTTACAGATGCAGATGACACCAGTGTGTTACAAACAGAATAGAGCTGAAAATTCTGTTTAAGGTAACTTTCATCCCATCCTTAGTTTGGAACGAAGTGTATATTCATTTCTGCTTCAGTGGGTGAACCAGAACTAGGGGTCTATATTGATTATAATATTCCACTTTCAGTATATTATTTTCGTAAATTCGAGATTGAGGAAAAATCCCATGTATGTTTTAGAATATATAGATTCATACACTATCTGCCATTAAATTTGCTACACCAACAAGAAATGCTGATGATAAACGGGTATTCATTCGACAAATATATTATACTAGAACTGACTTGTGATTACATTTTCACGCAATTTGGGTGCATAGATCCTGAGAAATCAGTACTCAGAACCACCACCTCTGGCCGTAATAACGGCGTTGATACGCCTGTTCATTGAGTCAAACAGAGGTTGGATGGCGTGTACATGTACAAATGCCCATGCAGCTTCAACACGATACCACAGTTCATCAAGAGTAGTTACTGGTGTATTGTGACGAGCCAGTTGCTCGGCCACCATTGACCAGAGGCTTTGAATTGGTACGAGATATGGAGAATGTGCTGGCCACGGCAGCAGTCGAACATTTTCCGTATCCAGAAAGGCCCGTACAGGACGTGCAACATGTGTTGTTCATTAATTTCTGAAATTTAGGGTTTCGCAGGGATCGAATGAAGGGTAGAGCCACTGTGGCTGCACGATTCGTTCAGCCATGCTGATAAGATGCCTTTCATCTCGACTACTACTGTTACGAAGCCTTTGGGATCCAGCACGCGTTCCGTATTGACCTCCTGAACCCACCGATTCCATATTCTGCTAACAGTCATTGGATCGAGACCAACGAGAGCAGCAATGTCGCGGTTCGATAAACCGCAATCGCGATAGGCTACAATCCGACCTTTATCAAAGTCGGAAACATGATGGTACGCATTTCTCCTCCTTACACGAGGAATAAGAACGATGTTTCACCAGGCAACACCGGTCAACTGCTGTTGTGTATGAGAAATCGGTTGGAAACTTTCCTCATGTTAGCACGTTGTAGGTGTCGCCATCGGCGCCAACCTTATGTAAATGCTCTGAAAAGCTAATCATTTGCATATCACAGCATCTTCTTCCTGTCAGTTAATTTTCGGGTCTGTAGCACGTCATCGTCGTAGTGTAGCAATTTTAATGGCAGTTAGAGTTCATCTCTGTAAATTGACATAGTTTGTCGTTGAGATTTTTCGTGTCCGTCAGGAAAGAGTATTGTTTACTTTGAAAGAATTTACCTGTGACATTTATTTGTTGTTTTTATCAACTTTGAAAAAAATCTCTTTTACACACCAAGAGAAATTAAATATTGTACTTCTAATTTCTCTTGATTTGTAAAAGACATTCTTTTCAGACTATCCAGCACTCGTCACACGTGAACTAGACAGAACACAAGCTCCTCGTCCTGTCTGACCCTTTTATACCGGCATCGCGGTGGTGCAACACTGTTTTCTCCTTATCCGAAGTGCCGCATTCCCTAATTTGGGAATAAAATGACGGACTTCGGCATACAGCAGCAATTGGTTATATGTCCAAAACGGATAAATCCTGGGAAATTGAAGGATACGATCACCCAGCTTCACAAAGTCCAATAATGTGGCCTATGTCTAATGCATTGTTGCACCGCCTGCTGAATGCGGCTGAGAGGCATCTCGAGTGTTTCTTTTTGCACGTAAACGTCTTCCTTCATTGCTTGAACCATGATATTGGTTTCAACTTCGCTACAGATTGGCAGTGACATCGCGAATGCACTGTGGTGTGCGTTCTTCACAGTACAGAGCTGTGTAAATCTAATCGTATACTCACGCATAAATGGTATGCATGTGTACCGAAATAGAATAATATAGGTGCATCTCTTGTTCATCAGGCTTTGTGCGCAAAGTATAGTTAAACAGAGTGTAATCGTGTCGCAAGCATTCTTCAAACCTTTCACACAATATTACTTCAATGATCTGATGTTTCAAGAGCAATCCTTGGCAGTGTTACTTTCAAGAACCTACTGACGATAAATTCTAAGCCCCCACTCGCTTTCCTCAGAAATGATAAACATTAGCTAATGTGGAAGGCATGTTCTATAGGTAGAGTTGCTATATTTACACTTCTGGACATTAAAATTGCTTCACCATAAAGATGGCGTGCTACAGACGCGAAATTTAACCGACAGGAAGAAGATGTTGTGATATGAAAATTTTAGCTTTTCAGAGCATTCACACTGGTTGACGCCGGTGGTGACACCTAGAACGTGCTGACATGAGGAACGTTTCCATCCGATGTCTCATACACAAACAGGGGTTGACCAGCGTTGCCCGGTGAAACGTTGTTGTGATGCCTCGTGTAAGGAGATGAAATGCGTACTATCACTTTTCCGACTTTGATAAAGGTCGGATTGTAGCATATCGCGATTGCGGTATATCGTAACGCGACATTTCTGCTCGCTTTGCTCGCGATCCAATGACTGTTAGCAGAATATGAAAGCGGCGGATTCAGGAGGGCAATACGGAATGCTGTGCTGGATCCCAACGGCCTCGTATAACTAGCAGTCGAGATGACAGGCATTTTATCCGCATGGCTGTAACGGATCGTGCAGCCACGTCTCGATCCCTGAGTCAACAGATGGGGACGTTTGCAAAACAACAACCATCTGTACGAACTATTCGACGACATTTGCAACAGCATGGACTATCACCTCGGAGACCATGGCTGCGGTTACCCTTGACGCTGCATCACAGACAGCATCTGCGTTGGTGTACGCAACGACGAACCCGGGTGCACGAATGGCAAACCGTCATTTCTTCGGATGAATCCATGTTCTGTGTACAGCATCATGATGGTCGCATCCCTGTTTGGCGATATCGCGGTGATCGTACATTGGACGCGAGCATTCGTCATCGCCATACTGGCGTAGTACCCGGCGTGATGGTATGGGGTGCCATTGGTTACACGTCTCGGTCACCTCTTGTTCGCATCGAAGGCACTTTGAACAGTGGCCGTTACATGTCAGATGTGTTACGACCCGTGGCTGTACCCTTCATTCGATCCCTGCGAAAACTTACATTTCAGCAGGATAATGCACGACGCATGTTGCAGGTCCTGTACCGGTCCTTCTGGCTACGGAAAATGTTCGACTGCTGTCCTGGCCAGCACATTCTCCAGATCTCTCACCAACTGAAAACGTCTGGTCAATGGTGGCCGATCAACTGGCTCGTCACAATACGCCAGTCACTACTCTTGATGAACTGTGATGTGCTGAAGCTGCATGGGCAACTATACCTGTACACGCCATCCAAGCACTGTTTGACTCAATGCCCAGAGGTATCAAGGCCGTTATTACGGCCAGAGGTGGTTGTTGTCTAGGTAGTGATTTCTCAGGATCTAAGCATCCAAATTCCGAAAAATGTAAACATATGTCAGTTCCATTATAATATATTTATCCAATGAATACCCGTCTATCATGTACATTTCTTCTTGGTGTAGGAATTTTAGTGGCCAGTAGTGTTGTCTGGGACTTTCTGAAATGAGGGTGTAGAAATGAAGTCAACATTGTATTTAACAAATTACTTTCTATTTAGAAAACAAATTACATAGTACTTGTTGTGGCAGAAATAGTTTGTACACCACATTTCTTTGGAAATTTCCACCTTCATCCAGCAAGTCTTTTTTCACTTATACGTATGTATAAAAATCCATAAAAGTCAGTTCTTCAGCAGTGTTTTCCATTCATTAGTCCACTGAAGCGACATGAGTCAAAATATATACACGCGATTTTTGGGTGTTGGTTTTGTGTTCAGGGATCCGGATTCCTCAAGAAAATATTTGTTCCAATTATGTGCCCTCTGCCAGGCACTTAAATCTGATTTGCAGAGTATCCCATGTAGATGTATGTTCCTAGTTCAAGAAGGAGTTTGCATCTTCGGTACAGGATACCCAAAATGCAATACAGTCTGTGAGACAACTTTTCAACATGCTACAATATTACATAAGGGGCCACGTTGCTATCAGTAGGTGACTTGATTGCCTCGGAGCGGGAGCATTCAGTTTATCAGCGCAGCTTGGAATGACAAGCCGGTCGCTTGCCGAAATATTCTACTAGTGTGTCACAGGGATCAGGCCGTACGCTTCTAAACTTTTTCAGCAATGACTAAGGAATTCAAGAATCACAACAGTATCAATTCCTGACATATCGATTTGAGCTGGCAAGTGTTCAAAAAAGGTAAACCGAACTTACACTAACACTGACGGCAAACTGCGCTTGAACAGTGGCAGTGAAGACTGCGTGAGACTCAGAATTATACACACTAAGAGAATCGAAATGTTTACGGATTAAGTGACCGGATTTTGATGAAATACTGAATAAACACTTCATGTAAAATTTGTAAACTGCTCATTTTTCTACGTTAATCTTTATGTTTCGTAAATGGTGAAGCAATATATCAGATGCAGCCATAGCGGAATTTTTCCTCGGGACTGAAATGTCACTAGTGTAATACAACATCCGTAACACGCTCATACATGGCTTTTGAACAAAATTCGAATTAGCTAATTACATTTCACACACAAAACTCTTATTCATTAATATTTATTATTATTATTTAACACATTTGAATATTAAAGAATAGTAAGTTTCATATGCCATAATACGTCACGGTTGCGAAATACTATTGTTATTTTCAGTGGGATGGAAAAGCTGGTAGGGGTCGATCAAGAAGAAAATCAGTTTCTATTTAGGAGAAACAGAAAAACGCGACGTAATACTAACCTTACGACTTATTTTAGGAGATTATAGATTTAGAAAAAAAGTTGGAGTGATGGACTGAATACCCTCTTTCAAATTTTGAATGTAGCAGTGGTGCAACGAAAAGTTATAGTCCACTTGAACTGATAACATACAGCAGTTATACGACTCGAGGAGCACAAAAGTGGTCGGGAAACTTAGAAAGGGTTGTCCCTTTTCCTAACGATATTCCTTGAAGAAAGAAGAAGTTGAGGGTTAACTTCCCGCCGGAACTCAACCGCCGTTCTCTAAAATGCGAGTCCAGTTTGTTCGCTACTGTTATTCAATTTGAAATATAGAGCCCAAGGTAGGTGAAAGCAAGGAGAATTTTGGAAAGGGGATTAAAGTTCAAGGAGAAGAAATAAGAACTCGTTTGTTTACCGGTTACATAGCAGTTCTGATTGAGGCGGAAAAGAACCTATAAGAGCAATTGAACGGAATGGATAATGTCTTCAAAGTAGAGTATGAGATGAGCATTAACAAGAACAAACCAGAAGCTAGGGAATGTCATCATCATCATCATCATCATCATCATCATCATTAGAGACTGATTATGCCTTTTAGCGTTCAGTCTGGAGCAAAGTACCTCTAATAAAATTCCTCCATGATTCCCTATTCAATGCTAACTTTGATGCCTCGTCTGATGTTATGCCTATCACTTCAAAATCATTCTGCACCGAATCTAAGTACTTTCTTTTTGGTCTACCTCGACTCCTCTTATCCTCCGCTGCCGAGCTCATGAGCCTCTTAGGTAACTTTGCTTCTCCCATGCGTGTAACGTGACCCCACCATCTCAGTCTGCTCGCTCTAACAGCTTCATCTATGGTGTTCATTCAATCATACGATGTTGAGGGAGTTAGAAGAAGAAATGAAAGGAGATGAGGCTTTTTTTTGCTAGGGTGGTACAATAACCTGTTGTTGTTGTTATTGTTGTTGTTGTTGTTGTTGTGGCCTTCAGTCCGCAGACTGGTTTGATGCAGCTCTCCACGCTATCCTGTCCTGTGCAAGTCTCTTCATCTGAGAATACGTTCGGCAACCTACATTCTTTTGAATCTGTTTACTGTATTCGTCCCTCGATCTCCCTCTACGATTTTTACCCCACACACTTACTTCTAATGCTAAGTTGACAATTCCTTGATGTCTCATCTACCCCTTCTCTTGGTCAGGATATGCCGGAAACTCCTTTTCTCCCCAATTCTGTTAAGTATCTCATTATTAGTCAGGTGATCTACCCATCTAATCCTCATAAATTGTCTGTAGCACCACATATGAAAAGCTTCTTTCATCTTTTTGTCTGAACTCGTTATCGCCCACGTTTCACTGTCATACAATGCTACACTCCAGACAAATGCTTTCAGAAAGGACTTCTTAACATTTAAATTAATATTGGATGTTTAGTTTCGCTTATTTAGAAACGCTTGTCTCCCCATAGCCATTCTGCATTTTATATCTTCTTTACTTCGGCCATCAGAAGTTATCTTGCTACCCAAATAACAAAATTCATCTACTACTTTTAATGCCTCATTACATAATCTAATTCCTTCAGCATAGTCTGATTTTCTGTCATTCCATTCCATTACCCTCGTTTTACTCTTGTTAATGTTCATCTTATAACTTTCTTTCAAGACACTGTCCATTCCATTCAATTGCTCTTCCAGATCCTTTGCAGTCTCTGACAAAATTACTATGTCATCGGCAAACAGCAAACTTTTTATTTCTTCTCCCTGAACTTTAATTCCCTCTCAAAATTACTTCTTCCATTCCTTCACTGCTTGCTCAATCTACAGATTGAACAACATTGGGGAAAGGCTACAACCCTGTCTTACGCCCTTCGCAACCTCTGCGTCTCTTTCATGTCCTTCGACTGTAATAACAGCTGTCTGGTTTTTGTATAGGTTGAATATAACTCTTCGCTCAATATTTTACCCCTGATACCTTCAGAATTTGGAAGAGTGTATTCCAGTCGACATTGTCAAAAGCTTTCTCCAAATCTACAAATGCCAAAAACGTAGGTTTGCCCTTCCTTAGCCTATCTTCTAAGATAAGTCGTAATGTGAGTATCGCCTCCCGTGTTCCTACATTTCTCCTAAATCCAAACTGGTCTTCCCCGAGGTCAAATTCCACAAGTTTTTCCATTCGTCTATACATAA
Organism: Locusta migratoria; assembly: GCA_026315105.1. Lineage (NCBI taxonomy): Eukaryota > Metazoa > Arthropoda > Insecta > Orthoptera > Acrididae > Locusta > Locusta migratoria. Next base: position 3,263,646 of record CM048750.1, on the reverse strand, counting down.
ATAAATATAAATAATAAATTCGTCTATAAACAATAACCTACGACATCAGAATTAGAGAATCATTACAATGCATAGTGACAATGGAAAGACAATCGTTATGGAAGTCTTTCCAAGTCTGGAGTACAGCCTTGAACGGAAGTGCAATTTGGACGATAAACAAATTTGACAGGACGAGGAGAGGAGCTTTTGAAATATGATGCTACAGGAGCGTACTAGAGTTTAGATGAGTAGATCGCATAACTAATGTGGAAGTAGGGAAGAGAGTAGTGGACAAAAGATATTTGTTGCATAACTTCACTAGAAGAATGGAGTGATAAGATACATCTTGTGACATCCTTATTTTATTACCAAAGGAAAGTATAGGGGTTAAACATCGCAGAGCGACGCCACATGACGAGTACGACAAACAGGTTCAAAATGATGTAAACTGCCTTTTTTATTTACAGATGAAGAGACTTGCACAGGACAGAAGAGCTTGGACAGCTGCATGAAACCATTCTTCCGACTGAAGACCACAACAACAACTATATTTGCTGTTTTGTGATTCGGTCTTAACAATAAAACAACACTTCCTATACAATAGAATATTCCAGAATACCCATTTCCTTTATTGCAGAATTTAAAGACACGAAATTTTCTTCTAACTCATTTAGCTCTTGCAACGATATATACGAGAAAAGAAGAGTGACAGCGTAAGCAATATCCGGAAGTTATCAGTATCTGATAAAGCAAGGATAATTACCTGGACAAAATGAAACATTTATTATCTGGTGGAGCTATTTGATACCGCGGCCCCCGTGACAGCAAAACCCATCAATCAACCAGATTGATTACCTGCGCTGTCTTACCGTTCTGCCATCGATACGCTGTAGTTCTCTTGATCAAGTTTTACACATCAAGTATCGACTAAAGTTTGTTACGCCTAGCCAGTTATTACGTGCATGTAAAAACTACTCTTAATCTTCTGATGTAGATTTGAAACACTTCAATGATAATTATATCCACGTGTCTTTAATTTTAAATATTTCCGCTATTATAGATATCCTATATTTATCCGTTACTGCAGTCCCCGTCATCCTTATGAGTGTATATTTGACAGTACAAGTGCAGTATCGCGCCAATGGGTTACATCCACAATCCATTCACACACAGTTCTCCATACACGAACATACAATGAGCTGACGAAACTGTTGGGTTACTTTCTACTAACGTGACGGACCTCCTATTTTCTGGCAAAGTTCTGTAACTGAATGTGGCATGACCAAAAAAAAAAGTTTGGAAGTTCCTATTAGGATATCGAGCCGTGGTACCTCTAAAGCCGTCCGTACTTGTTAAAGTGTGGTCAGTGCAGAATTTTGTGCACGAAAACACCTCTCATCTATGACCTATAAATTTCGATAGGCTTCATATTAGCCGGCCGCGGTGGCCGAGGGGACTGAGGCGCGCCAATCACGGTCTGCACGGCCACTACGGTCGGGGGTTCGAATCCCCCCTCGGGCATGGATATTTGTGCCGTCCTTAGTATTAGCTAGTTCATAAGTAGTTTGTTGTTTACGGATTGATGACCCCGTAGTTAAGTCCCATAAGCTCTACAAACATTTGAACGTTTTGCTTTATATTAGGCCATCTACATGCGATCGACCACAACCATTATTCCATGATGAATTGTTATTCACAGTGATTGTAGATTATGACTAAGAAGGACAGGTAACAGCAATCAGTTGCAATTCCAGTACCGTATGCAGATTTCTTCTAGTTACGATCTGTCTCGAATCTGTCAACAACTCTTGAGGTGATATGACACAGGCGATATGCCTCATAATCTTAGATGATTAAAAAATGACAATATCAGTTATCGAAATTTGTCGTCATCTGTGTAATTTTCCATCTCGACAAATAAAATCCTCGAAGGGAACGGTAACAAAGTGTTATTGAGATCGCCTCCTAACCTGTACAGAAATGTCAGATGACTCCAACCGATAAGTTTACGTGACCCAGAGAGGTGTTACATGGGATGTCGTGCTGTAAGTAAAAGTACTCCAGTCTATCATATGGTACTATATCCCATTAACGCCAAATAGCGCATCCAAGGTCGGAGGTAATGTGTTGTTACTGTGGATCTCTGAGTACTAAATTTCCTAACGACTTACAAAATGGAACGTTCCATGCGCCTGCTTCAAACTACATTTCCTTTTTCAAGGTGTATTAATTCCCATCGTGTAGCTATAACCACGTCGGAAACGTTTTCACATCGATCAACTTTCATACAACGTTTACACGATACTACCTCTCCCTATGCATATCGCTTTCTCATTACTTTTGCCACCTTAGTGTAACACTATCATATGCTCGCGTTGTGTCCTTCCGCACCTGCAATTCAAATTACTTTCTAATTTACAACATCGTATGTTGTCCATTCAGGAGTTGCAATATCACAGTTAACCTTTAGCCCAGACACCGGTCTTTTGGACCGGGGCGACCCCCTTCTCCCCCCCCCCCCCCTTCTCTCTGAGTGCGTGTCAGCACTCTGCCCTCCACAGTAGCCTCAAGGCAATTGAAGAGGAAGTCCAAGTAAGTCTTTTCTTCGTTGTGCATCTGTCCGAAGTTCTGTAATTAACGAATTGCACTCTCTGCTCCCGGTCAAAAAAGGCCGATGTGTACACTTAATGTCTTTATTTTCTCCGGTCCATTGTACCCCACTTACCATCAAGTTGTGTATTTTTCCTTTCACAATCAACTGCAAGTCTATAGAATAGGAAAAAAATCTACATATCAATTGTGTGAGAAAACTATTGGGGAGGGGGTGTATGCTGGGGAAGGGGGAGACCGAATGGTGCACTACATGGATTTTAAGACAATTAGATGCAAAAAAGGCTAAAATAAACCGAAAGAAACGGCACCGCGGTCTTAAAGACAAAGTGTACGCTTTGTGTGACATAAGGGGGTGTACGGGCTGAAGGTTAAATTATCTACCACAGTGTGTTGTTCCTGGCGGCGTAAATAAAAAGAGCCTACTCCGGATTGCGGAAGAAATAGATATTAATAAAGCGTTCTCATTTAAATATTATTAATTTACTAATCAGTATCACTCCATAGCAAGGTAGTTACTACGTACAACTTAATTACAATTTAAATATCCCTTTACAGATAAAAAGCTGATAAATAATAATAAAATTATAAGACTTATATTTACAATTATTGATACATAGTGTTTATTAGAAACAGTTTAAGAAGCAAATGGGCAACATTGAACCACGCTACCTATCTAAAAGACGTACCACATTATTTCTGTATTCTTTCAATAAACTTTATTTTACTGTCTTGTTGTGCTTTTCATTGAGGTAATAATATTCTTGTGTCAGAACATAGATTCCACCACAGAAACACAAAACATGAACCCAGCAAAGCGCATTACATTTATATATGTATTTTATTATATTTAATATTATTGTTAGTAACGTTCGATTTTATGTTGTACACTGCCAATTAAATATTTCATTGCTGACTAAAATAGTAGATATGCAGCAGATAATTTATATATAAACATTTATAAGTATTTGTGGAGAAGAACTGAATATATTTGTATAAAAAGCCATGATAAATTAAATATTAATTGTGTAACTATATTTCGATGGCGGCAGTATATTTTAACAGTGAGACGCCACGCTTAATGGCTATCTGAGCAACCGTTTTTTAGATTGCTAAATATAAACTTGTTTGTTAAATGAAACAACATTTGTAGGGAGGTGGTCAATGAATTTAATTCTGTGATATTCAAATGTATAAATTTTGGACGGGAAATTGTATTTTAAAGATGAGACGTTAGGATGCGCGGAAGGATACAATTTTGGGAGCAGGGAGAGCAAGCTTTCGAACGCTTGGAAAGCGACTCGTAAATTGGACATGGTGATGAAAGGTTGTGACGCTGGGTGGTCTGAAGCCACGTTACAAACTTGTGATTTGAAGAGATAGGCATGTGTATACTTTGAAAATTTACAGGACTACGACTGCAGAACTTAATCTGTGCTTAAAAAGTGATAAACTATGCACGGTAGTAGGGCTGTGGAACTGTGATAATTCAGCAATCGTGTACTCGTGTGATTACAAACTGTGTTTTATAACAAATCCTTTAAATCGCGGATTAATTTGGAACTTTTACTCTCGAATGCGTGTGATACTTATTGTGCCTCTCACGAACAATAGTTGGGGAAATATTCAGTTATTTACCGATGTATTAAGTAGGACCACCTCCGCATTTTCATGTCCAGAAAGAGAAATAAACTCTATTTATAAAGAATTACTTCGCGAGTGAACCACTTCTGTATCTTAGAATTCATTTCGTTGTTTATTCAGAAGTTTAATTTATGTTTGTTTAAATATATTTTCACGTCATCATATGCAGATCAGTAGACTGGATAAACTACAGATTAATTAATTATCTTGTTTAAATAGATTGGGTAGCTGTATCTCTTGAGGCTTTCCCGGCGAACACTTGACACATTAAGTAAACAAGTTTGCTGCCAGATGTTTGTGTCGCTTTGACACAATATTTCGGTCGCCTAACACTCTAACTTCTTCAGGTGCAACCTGAGACTGACTTCTTGGAGGCTCGTGTCCACTATTTATGCCCAGAAGGAGCTGGGTGGTTTGTTTGCAGTCCGCACCCACCTGGCACTGCTAGTAAGCTGTTGTCCCTTCCCTGGTGCTCTGTCGGACGACCGCGCCCGGGCAGAGGTTGTGCTATTTCTGCAAACCCTTTCATGAAACTGCAGTAGTAGTTAGAGAGGCCCATGAACGATTCTAGGTGCTTAACTAACCGGGGATCTGGAAAGTCATGTACTGCCGCCATAAGTTGTGGAGCTGTATTTATCTTGGTTAATTATAATTGTATTTGAGCAAATTCATATTTCTCAATGCTAATTGTAAGGTGATCTTTTTCTGAACTCTGAAATACCGTTTCTAAGTGCTGTGCATGAATCCCAAAATTTTTTGCAAACATCTGCTAGGTTTTAAACCTCTGAGGATTCCATCTAAATACGTTAAAATGTAGCAGATGGATTTTTTTTAAATCCAAAAACCATTATATGGTACTGGTAATGGCCAGATTTTGTTGTAAATGCTGTCTTTGTCGTCCGCATGAACCTCGATTTGAACACATTCATTTCTTAAATCTAGAGTCGAAAAGAATTTTCACTGTCCTAGATTATCTAATGTTTCCGTTATGTTAGAAACTGGGTACACATTCGATGCTGATTTCTCATTTCTTATGGCAGAATTGATATTTCCTTCTCCTGTTTGTTGATTTTTTAAATTATCATAATGCTAGATGACGATGACCTACCGCAATGCTCTATGATTTCGTATGTTAGCTCTTGATTCAGAAACTGTTCTACCAAAGATTTTAAATGCTTTGGTAATCGATAATTGATAGGGTACAAAGTGTGACGAGGGAAAAGAAACTGCCAATTATCAGACAGGAGAGGAAGGACTGGGCCAAAACGTTCGAGTCAAATGTGAAATCACAATACCAGTTTATTAATCTTAAGACATGACACAGAAGAAGTGATAAGATTCTCTCAATCAATATGACTGAGAGACAGACGAGCACAAACCCAAGACAATATACAATAATAAGATCCTTTAAATTACTTAGTAAAACTGTTCATTAATAATTAACGGTAAACAGTTTTAAAGGTAAATTAACTGTCTAGAAATTTGTCTGGATTAAACAATTTGAAATATTAAGAAATTTACGAAAACCCAAAACAATACACAGTAATAAGATCTCTTTGGATTACTTAATAAAACTGCATCGATTAATGGTAAACAATTTGAAAAGATAAATGAAGCTGCCCACTAATTAAAAATAAACAACAAATCAGGCAGACTTCCATAACACATGACACATGACTTTGGCTAGTTGGTTTTAGAAATTAATTACAATGTATCATGCCACCAGAGAAGCTGGCGTAATTTTGTAAGAGACAACAACAAGAGTATAAGAGGCTTGAAGCGTTAACCGAAGTCAGTTACACCAGATGAAATAGGGGTGAAACACTTACAAATTGGGGAAGGTGTTGCGTTTGGAGCTTGTGGGTTGTCGGAAGGGGATAAGTCGTCCCTAAGCGAGGTAAGAAACTTATGACAATGCCAGAGTTCACCAAAGGTGTGGGAAGAAAGGTGAAGGTGGGTGGTAATCACATAGGCCATGAAGTTATGGCCATGTGGGAGAGGAAATAATAGGGGGGGGAGTGGTACTGCAGACATAGGTGGTGGTCAGGGTAACAGCAAGGAAAGAGAGGAAGAGGATAAGGTGTTCAGGTGGATTGCTCAGGAGAGGTTGTAGCCAGATGGGGTTATGATGGAGGTGGCCAATTGGCACTCTGCCTGGAGCAAGAGGGTAGGGGCTGGCATCAATGTGTTATAGGAGGTAAGGACCGGTCCTGATGGAATTTTGGAGTTGAAGGAAAGTTTTACTAAGGAGAAAGACATCCATGTGTTGGATGGAGAGGGTGAACATGAAAACGGTTTCGTTGGTAGGATGGAGCGGATGTTATGGTACAGGAGAGTGTAGGGATGGCGTGCCATGAAGGGCTGTGGGAGCGGGGAGGGAGAGGAAGGGGAAGACGGAAAAAGGTTATGGGTGTGCTTTAAATGAAGGTATTGTTGCAGCAGAAGGTGAAGTGGGAGTAGTTTTGGAATAAGGTGGTGATGGTTTCTAATTGGAATATGGATTGTGCCATGAGGGAAATCTGCTGGAAGGTGTAATGACGCTGGATGTGGTCGATGACCTGCAGGATAGTTGTCACAAAACGAATGATGTCTTCAACACTAGGATGGGGAAAAAGAGAGTTGTTGGGGTGGACTGGGTGTTCACTGGGGCAAAAAGAGGCTGACTGGAGCATACAAGCCAGACAATAATAGGAATAGGTTGAAACGTGTCCATAAAAAATTATTTTTATAAGAAAATGTATAATATTGTGCCTCCTGTTTTGTATCGAGTAACTTGCTTGCAAGAAAATGTATAATATCGCTTCTACTGTATGTATCGATATGTGTAAAGTTTCATCTCTGGCAAAGATCATGTATTACATAGCATTGTAGCTCGCACTGAGAGAGAGTAGCACTAGTGGTTCAGCTCGCTTAGAGAGCGGTTGGGTTGTGTGTATGGCTCCGATGTAGAGCAGAGGCTGCTTTGCCAGCAAGTCAGAAGTTGTATTATGTAGGTAATGTAATGCTGATTATCAATAATAAGTAACTTAACCCTGTTTCATATTTCATTTACGTAGTTAGAAAATTAACCTACTTCCTTCATTTGATAATTAGTTGATCTAGTGGAGTGTTGATTTGAATAATATTATTGAACATATTTCATTATTGGTGCCATAGTAAAATGATAGTTAATTTAAATTTCAATAATTAGAAACTGATCTACATAAATTCTCACAGTCAAGCATTAAGAAAGTGATTTGTGGTTTTTCTTATATCTTTCTCGCAGTCAAAATTTTTGAGTATAGTCAGTGTCTGTTTCAAAAGGTTACATGTCACAGTTGTTTTGTTAAAATATCCGTTGCGCACATAATCAGTTTAATGCACTGTTTCTTATACATCAATATCAGGGCCATAATTAAACCAAATAGCTGTGTTAATCGACCTAATTGAGTCGAATCATCATTGTCATTTTCGTTCAAATTTTCTTCTACATCTTCGTATGCATTTCCATAAGTGTGGTCAAATTTCCTCTCTATTCGCGCCACGCGATCATCTAATTTCCTGACCTCAGCCTTGTATTGCTGATTAATGGTCATTTGACCTTGTTTGAAACGGTCAAGGGCGAGATATTCATTAGTTTCATTAAACGGGGTAGGATGCGTTACATCAGAACTTTTGTCACTGTTATCACTGATTTGGGTAATTTTAACAGTAATATCCTCAAACTGTTTATTAATTTTATTGATCTGTTCCGTCGTGACTGACTGGAAGTTCTGCAACTTTTCATCAAATAGATTACTCTGTTGCTTCAATTGAGCGAGTTCGGTGGTTTCTATATTTTCGAATCGTGACGCAAGGCTTTCCACTACCGGGTTAATCTCGTCGCGAATATCTTGTCTTATTTGCTGAGATTCACGTTTGAAAGTATTGAGCAGTTGTTCCCTGAACCGATTGTTTTCCTCATTTATTCTATAAAACTACTTTGAATACTCGCAAACCTAGAGAGTGGTTGCAGCAATTCGATTATTGTCTTCCCCCGAATTGGCCACTTGAGCACAGATTAGAATTTATATGTGGTTATCTGGAAGGCGAGCCAGCCACCAGAATGAGAGCTATTGCACAAGTGTGCTATAGCGAGAATCAGTTCCGACGCTCATTTCTATCCGCATACTGGTCGGAAGCGACACAAGACCGCGTTAAAAACAGTATTGCGACATTCAAAACTTTTGAGCGATCAAATTTCTCGAGCCCAGTGGAATATTTCCAAAACTTAGTATACAAAAATCAATTTTTATCGGCACCTTACTGCCCTGCGGAATTAATTAGAATTTGTTTGAACAAATTGCCTCTACACTTGCGTCAAATTGCCATTGCGGCACGATGCAAGAATGATATTGAAGCCTTTAGAAATCTCTTACAAGACTTAGAGGAAGAAGACGAGGAAAATTCCTCGCGCAGTCGATATTTTGAAACAAACAAATATGATCGCCGGTCGCAACAAAGCCCGCCGCGTACTAAACGTGATTCAGAGCACGACGATAAACCAAAAAATAATTCTTTCACTAATGAATCTTACAAACAAAGTCGCGACAATGAGAACGGTGATTTTCATGATCGTGAAATTAACCGTGGAAGTTTTCGTGGCCGCAACCGAGGTGGTGGTTTTGGTCGCGGAGGACGCTACAATAATTACTATCATAACAGCAATACCTCAAATGATACTAATTGGCGTGAAAGACGCAATACTGATAGTGATCGCGAGACTGAAAATAACAACAATAACACTGAGAAGCGTAGTCGGGAGGGCACACGCGATAATTCTCGTGATCGCCTTCCACGATACGAAAACACAAATCAGGGCCAAAGCAGATCGCGTACCCCGGAAAGACAAGAGCAAAACATTGAAATCAGACCTGCTAATCCACACTCTAATTCATCAAAAAGGATTTTCAAGGCATAAAATTTGGGGTAGAGAGTCCATTAATCTGTTTTGGACACACCAAGTGGCGATTGGTGCCCCGTTCTCGAGCTGAGTGTCACTATTCTTCCGCTTTTCCTTAGTGCGCTCTATCTACCTCTTTTTCTCACTGTTACTTTTCTCTAACTCTGAATACTTATGCTCTGCGCTACGCTGGGATATTGTCATACGAAACTTTGATTATCTTGCAATTTGCATATAACGAACTCTGTGGCTGTGCAAGACAAATAAAATTAATGGAAATTTTTGATTGTGTAATCTAATCAAGTTCCTATGTTTCAGAAAATATCAGATTTCTCTTCTGTGTTACTAATTGCATAATTTACGAAGTTCTGAGCGAGTGAAGAAGATTTTGAGTTGACATAAGCATTTTGTAAGCCAAGGACATTATGGAGGATGATGAGTAAGGCAATACACAATATGTCATGGTGGTCTTTAAAATGCATTATTGTTTATGGATAAATGATGGTAAGGAAGGTATTGGTAACAGTCAAAGATGTTTGATAAATGTAATTATGTGGACGAGATTATACAATGATTATGAAGCAATTATGAGGAGAATCGCTATGTTGCTAATGATGCTATGTTATGTTCTTTTCTTATGTGCTTACTCGCACTGCCCTTTTGTGTTTTCTCTTTGTGCTTATGTGCACCATTTTGTATGTTGATGCATTGTGCCTTCAATGGCATGTGTGATTGGTGAGATTCATATCCTTCTGATGCTCTGTAATTATTTGTAATTATGTGTAATGAATATTTCTAATTATGCTTGCAGCTATGCGTATTGCTCTTGTAATCAAAGCTTACCGCTATGCTCACTACTTATATACCTAAGCCCTACCACTATGCTAATTAATTTTATAATGAAGCTCAATGACAATGTATGGTTATGCTTATACGTTGCACACAGCCATCTCTCTTGCAAACTTGCAGCTATGCCATAAATTGCGCCTAGTTAAGTCTAGAAAGATAATGCACAGAGATATTTTGCTTTTGCTTACTGCTATCTTCCAAATTTTATTGATGATCTTGTTGACGAAAATCTGCAGCTATGCCTAACGAATATTACGTCTGTGTTTATGTTATTGGATGATTTACTGTGATGTACATCTATTACTGTGCCAAAATTTGTACAAATTGTTTTGTTTGACCCTACTGTTGACTCAGACAGACACAGACATGACCTGATGACTTGAACCTCTTTTGATATTCTCACGAAACTACCCTGATGTGTTATACCTTAAGGCAATGAAATATGTAGCTCAGTTGAGACAAAAGCCTGGCCATGGCAACTTATGTAATTTAAGTGTTATAATTTGGTGGTAATGTAATCACCACCATAGTGATATATATTAATTTAAAGAGATATGAACTAATGGTAATTGGAATGTCAATTTAAGTTATTTCATTATGACAACAAATTTACTTTACATGACCTAATGCCAAATTGATGACAAGCACCCTCAATGTATTTCATACGATTATGTGTTTGTAAAGCAATATGTACATAGTATGTAAAGCCTTGTGCTTATATGAAATGACACTAATGTTGTAGATACTCTAATATAAGAATTAAATTACTCATTAGTATTCAAATGTATCCGTCTTCAAGACCCTACCTGTAATGTAAAAATATGGTTTAATACCATGACCCCATCTGTACCACTTGAATTTGTGGGAAAATATTTCTGTAGATATGTTCTAATCAATGACTTTTCTTTCAGTCTAAACTGAAATATCATGACTATGTTACTAATTTGTGTGTAAAATGCTTTATTTCATGTACTTTGGACACGCATGGGAAGTGGCGATTTCGCACACGAGATTCCAGAATGCACACAAAACAATGGACGAGTTACTATACACCACTGATTATTGGGCCTTTTAATGAAGATGTTTGTTGGATGATGTTTGGCCACACAGTACTGTCCATTGCAGCCTTGGCCAACCACCACCATTTTGCTCTAATTTTGGCTATGCTGATGCAGTCTGCTAATAGCTCCGTTGGTTGGAGCACACTTGGTTGTCGAATTGCATGGAGGAATACATCAGAACCTTTTCCCCATGACTTCCACTTCAATGCAACCAGCCAGCCCGCCTACAGTGTGGTGTAATCTTACAGTGTTTTGTGTTCGTGTGCAGACCTAAAATGAATGTTAGGAGGTAATGTGCTATTCGTGTGCATATACTATTCAGTGCCTCCCATTGCAAACGTTGTCCACAGGTTCATTACCAGTGTTTAGGTATATTTCATGGTTCTTTTACATTCAGTGACCAAAATAAAATTGTGCTCTTGATAGATACATATACTTAGTCTGAAATGTCATTGTGCCTATTCGATTGACAAACGTTATATTGAAATCCTATTGTGCTGAAGCAGTAACACTATTTTGTACATGATCAGAAGCCTATGTAGTCAAAAATTTTACATGTATGTTCTAGCATCCATGAAGGTATGGCATTTTAAATGCATCACAGAATACAAAACTGACACTTTATCTTATACTAAGTGCACTAAAAATTTACATAGACTACATTGTGCACAAGATACGAATGTTTATTTTATGTTTAAAAAAAATGATGACATTAGTTAAACTATCTTTTGTAAAACTTTGTATATGTTCATGTTTATTATTGTATATTTTTTTCCATTTGTGTATTACTTCTAGCTATCTCATTTTCTCCACTATATCATTTGTCAAACTATGTTTTCTGAAATTCTATATATACTTATGTTTATCATTATGTACATTTGTCATGTATTCCATTTATTGCTGATGTTCTATACATTTTGACATTTGCTTATGCCTGTCACATCCTGTACCACTCCAAGCATTACTCTTGTTGGTACTCGTCTGTAAAATGGCATGTATTTATGACTGTAACATTTTTTTAAATTCTCTATGTACTCCATCTGTTGTTTTGATCTTGAATATCTTGTATAAAAATGTTTATCAGGTTTTCATATTTTTCATGTTATATTTTGGATGTCATTAATGAATTTTTGGACTTGAAATTCAGTAATTTTGCTGGCTAGGCAATGCCATTGGCATCACCCACCCTACAAAATTTTAATAGGTAGGAGGGGGGTGATGAAACGTGTCCATAAAAAATTATTTTTATAAGAAAATGTATAATATTGTGCCTCCTGTTTTGTATCGAGTAACTTGCTTGCAAGAAAATGTATAATATCGCTTCTACTGTATGTATCGATATGTGTAAAGTTTCATCTCTGGCAAAGATCATGTATTACATAGCATTGTAGCTCGCACTGAGAGAGAGTAGCACTAGTGGTTCAGCTCGCTTAGAGAGCGGTTGGGTTGTGTGTATGGCTCCGATGTAGAGCAGAGGCTGCTTTGCCAGCAAGTCAGAAGTTGTATTATGTAGGTAATGTAATGCTGATTATCAATAATAAGTAATTTAACCCTGTTTCATATTTCATTTACGTAGTTAGAAAATTAACCTACTTCCTTCATTTGATAATTAGTTGATCTAGTGGAGTGTTGATTTGAATAATATTATTGAACATATTTCATTATTGGTGCCATAGTAAAATGATAGTTAATTTAAATTTCAATAATTAGAAACTGATCTACATAAATTCTCACAGTCAAGCATTAAGAAAGTGATTTGTGGTTTTTCTTATATCTTTCTCGCAGTCAAAATTTTTGAGTATAGTCAGTGTCTGTTTCAAAAGGTTACATGTCACAGTTGTTTTGTTAAAATATCCGTTGCGCACATAATCAGTTTAATGCGCTGTTTCTTATACATCAATATCAGGGCCATAATTAAACCAAATAGCTGTGTTAATGAACAATTTATTGTCTGATTTAACGATAGGTTCAACATTCCACAACACACGTACAGCTTTTAAGGTGAGGGTGGAGACCATTAAAGGTGTTTCACGTGTGAATGGAGGCGAAGTTCAGACATTGCTTCAGGAAGAGCACCGACCTAAAGTGAGGGCAGGTGCAAGGGTTGCTGCAATTCTGGGTCAGGTATGTGAGACATCATCCACAACGATGGGATTGGGGACGGTAATGGGAAGTATCTGTCTAGTACTGGCCATTGTATATGAGTGCCCCCTTGGTGAGGAGGCGGTCAATGGACAATCGTAAAAATCCGCATAAAGTGGTGGGACAAGCGGCATTCTGGATGTTCTTGGCAGAGTGGATCTCAGCATCTGGTGGGCTTTGAGTTTCCCCAATACCTCCTCCTCTGTGATCACTGGGCTGAGCTTAGTGATCAGGGCAGTGGGTGGCCCAGGAGGTTGAGGCTGAGGAGAAGAGGCACAGGTGAGACAAGGAGTCAAGGTGGCATGGGGTCCAAAATGTACATATGAGCTCCTTAAAGCACAAGTGGTGTAAATCCACTTTTGGTTTTTTTTTTTTTCTTATTTATTTATTTATTTTTTTTTTTTTGTTTTTTTTATTTTTTGTTGTTGTTTTTTTTTAGTTAGGCATGGTACTGAGTAGGGAAAAGTGTGTTCTGTTTAATGCACAAACGCTGTAACTCCTAGACCCCATAGCAACCGCATAGATAGTAGCACTTACTTGTGCAGTGAATGCTGCCCCCTATTAGCTGACAGCACAACCGCTGCATTTTAGTGGTACACATGTTGTGCAGTAACTTTCGTAAAGGAAGGATTTACTCTCTAGTGTTTATTATTAACAGTTCCAAATATAACATATTCAAGGATATTATAGTATTCTTGTTGTTAAAATGGACTCAAGTGAAGATGGCAGTAGCGGAACACCAAGTATTTTGGCTGACAATGTATCAGAGGATGAATATTTGCCATCATTCGCAGACATATCCAGTGAAGAATGTAAGAGTTTTATTTATTTCGTGTATTTATCGTAATTATCCATCTAACCTAGAAATGGAGTTACAACAATTTTGCCGTCAACATTTAGGCCTAAGTCGGCAGTCCACCTAGATTGCCATCAAAATATTTTTATAGCATATTTGACATTGTACAAATCTTATTGTCATAAAGAAACTCAACATCTACGTTTTTCTTCAGTAGTTTTAAAACACTAAATTTTGGTTTCAGACGTTGATGATCCCGATTCCACAGATGACGACAATGAAGCAGTAGCAGAAATGGAAGTGAGACCCAATATACCTGATAGTGGTGAATCAGAGGCAACTGCAGAAGATAGACCAAAAAACCCGGAAAAGACAAAGAAAGGAGTGGAAACGCGACTAATGGAAAAGGAAACGCAAAAAATTTATGATAGAAGGATGACACGAGCCTTACAGAAGGTGAAAATTGGCGATCCTCCAGGGGACGATCAACGGGGTAAGAAGCTTCCCGGAAACAAAACCCCAGATGAAAAAATAGCACAAGTAAGAGACCACATTACATCTATTCCCGCTTACGAGAAAACACAACCCAAACAGAAAATATTTATCTGAAAACTTGAATATACGACTTTTGTACAATCTGTACAAAGAGCATGTTGAAAGCCAAGGGCATCAGCCTGTTAAGGAGCATATCTATCGGAGAATAATAATGAGTTCAATCTGCAATTTCACGCCCACATAAAGACACTTGCGTCATGTGTGATGTTTTTTCTAATAAACTACAATACTCAACAGATGAAGAAGAAAAAAGATAGCTTAAGCAAGACCATGAACTTCACTTACGAAAGGCAGAAAAAGCTCGCGATTCCATGATAGCGGATGCTGAAAAATCAGCTAACAATGACAGCTACTATGCAATCTCGTTTGATTTGGAGAAGTCTCTGCCTTTCCCTAAATTGGTGTGTCAACAGGCCTACTACAAACGTAATATGTACGTATACAATTTAGGCTGCCATGAACTGTCGACCAAAATGGGATTCATGTACTGTCGAAACGAACATAATGGTTCAAAATGTTCACAAGAAATTTCGTCCTGTTTGATTAAACACGTAGAATCTAGAGCCCCAGCAGCCAAACATGTGATTATGAACAGTGATACATGTATGGGGTAAAACCGAATTGGAAAATTGCCTTGACATTAATGAAACATGTCCAAAGTCCAGAGAACAACATAGAAATAATTGACCAACAATTCATGCAAAGTGGACATTTATTCCTTCTCAATGACTGTGACTTTGCATCGATTGAAAACTTCAGTGAGTCACAACAAATTTACATACCTGACGACTGGTACAGAACTATTGCTATGTCGAAGAAAAAATGGCATTTCACGTGACAGTTATGACGATCGATGGTTTTTTGTCAGTCGAAAACATCCTGAAAAAAATCAGCAAACGAAAGAAAGACTCTGACGGCCATCCTGTATCGTGGCTAAAAATGCAATGGATACGCTACCGAAAGAGTGAGCCATTTAAAATCCTTTTCAAGGAAACTTTATCTGAAGAGATGCTGTTTTCAACTTTGAATTTCATGCCAACGGGAAAAAAGGACGACTAGTTAAGGTTTGCAACATTGATCAGCGTAATTGAAGTTCAGCGGATTTCTTTTAGTGGTCATGTGTATTACTTCACACGTTTCTTTATTTAGTGTCAATTGCCAATTTTCGCACCAAGTAGAAATTTTGCAGTTGCTTTTGATCCTGTGTTGACTTCACTAACCGATAAACGACAGCATCATCCGCGAACAGTCTAAGGAAGCTATTCAGATTGTCTCCTAAATCGTTTATAAACACGAGGAAGGGTAGGGAACCTATAACGCTTCCCTGTGGAACACCAGATATCACTTCTGTTTTACTCGATGACTTACCGTCAATTACAACGAACTGTGTCCTTTCTGATAGGAAATCGTGAATCCAATCGCACAATTCGAAAGATATTCCATAAGTACGCAATTTCATTAGAAGCCGCTTGTGGGGTACAGTATCAAAAGCCTTCCGGATATCCAGAAATATGGAATCGATTTGAGATCCCTTGTCGATGGCACTTAACACTTCATGTGAATAAAGGGCAAGCTGTGTTTCGCAAGAGCGATACTTTCTGAATCCGTGTTGACTAGTGGTTAATAGGTCGTTCTCTTCGAGGTAGTTCATAATATTCGAACAAAGTATATGTTCCAAAATCCTACTGCAAATCGACGTCAATGAGTTAGGCCTGTAATTTTGGGGATCACTCCTATTGTCTTTCTTCAATATTGGAGTAACTTGGGCAACTTTCCAGTCTTTGGGTACAGATTTGTCGCTGAGTGATCGGTTGTAAATTATAGCCACTGCATCAGCATACTCTGAGAGGAATCTAGTTGGTATACAATCAGGCCCGGAAGATTTGATTTTGTTTAGTGACTTCAGTTGTTTTACTACTCCAGGAACATCTACTTCTAAGTTTCGCATGCTGGCAGCTGTTCTTGGATTGAATACTGGAGTGTTCACTTCGTCTTCTTTGGTGGAGAGTAAACTTGTAGCGTGTAGTGAGAGCGGTCCAGTTTCGGGATGCGGTAATGGCGGACACGCGACGGGAGGCCAGGAAGTGGTAGCCGCCCTGGGGCTGATGGATGCCCGCGGGCGACGATGGAGCAAGACTAATGGCGGCGCTGCCGGCCCTGGACCCTCCCCCCAGAACACACACCCCTTCCCGCCGCCCACGGAACGACGAGTGGCAGCCCTGTTTGCAGGACCGCAACGTATTACGCTGAGCAAACAGTCCTGGTGTCGCCCTTCCTAGCCCTCCCTGGCGACGAAACATTGCAGTATCATTCTTTCACGTGTTTTTAGAAAGGCACGCGAGTGTTAAACCAAGCACATCGCCAAGGACTAATGAAGAGAAAATCTGCATTACTACACGTTAAGATAGGAAAGTAAAGAGATGCAAGTTGGATACATTGAAGAAACTACGAGCTGTAGAGATTTTCAGAGGGAGCATAAGGCAAGGACTGACTGAATCGGATTAAAATACAGCAGAAGAAGAAACTCTGAAAGAAAGTAAAAGACCTATAGGATCATGTAGGTGGATCAAAATGAGTAATAAAATCCATGAGTAACTAGAAAATACTGAGCTTAATTGATGAAAGGAGATAAAGCAGAAGAAGAATGGGTAGCTCTGAGAGAAAAAGTAGTAAACGTCGCAGAGATCATGCAGGCAGACGAAAAGGACTAATAGAAATAGTGAGTTTCATTGATGAAAAGAGAAAATACAAAAATGGAGCAAGTGAAGCAGGCAAAGAGGAGTACATATTGCTGAAAATTGATATTGACAGGAAGTGCAGAACGGCTAAGTAAAAATGGCTAGAGCAAAACTGGAAATCCGTAGAAGAATGTATAACTAGAGGACAGACAGATACCGCCTACAATAAAATAAAACAAACCCTTAAAGAGAAGGAAAACAACTATACGAATATCAGTATTGAGCGAGAAAGGGAATCCTGAAAGGTGAAGGGAAGTCAATATTGTCAGAAGCTGGAAATCAATATTGTAAAAATGGATACGAAGAAGATGAAGATGGGGGTAGTACATACGATGGGAGATGGGAGAGCCACTCACGTAGAAACTTTTTCACCTAGATGTCTAAGTGTATGAGGCGATCGATATACCGACAGACTTCAAACAGAATGTCATAATTCTATGAAAGCAACTGCGCAAAAGTGTGATATTATCAGCAAAATACTGCAATATACTGCAAAATACTGAATTAATTCCGTCTTTTTGACTTCCTTAAAGATCAATATAGATTTATGGGAAATGCAGTAAAACGTGTAACAATACTGGCATGACGACTTATCATAGAAGATAGTGTAACGAAAGGAAAACCTACATTATTTTTTCTTTGTAGATTTGGAGAAAGCTTTCGACTATGTTGCCTTGAATTCACTCCTGGTATCTTAAATTCTAAACGTCTGAACGTAGTAGGAGTAAAATATAGGGAACGCAATGATACATTCAACTCGTACAAGAAACAGCAGTACAAGAGTCGAAGGGAATGAATAGGACACGGTAGTTGGGTATGCAGCCGTTACCCATTCTTATTCCATACCTACGTTGAGCAAGGTATGAACAAACCAAGGAGAAAGCTGGAGAATGAATTGAAGTTCAAGTTGAAAAAAATAAAATTGTTGAGGATTGCCGATTAAATTATTATTGGGTCAGGATGTTGAAAAAGAATTGAACGGAAGGACAGTGTCGTGAAAGGAGGGTATCAGATGAAGATTTAAAAAGTGAAAAAAGTGAAACTGAATGCAGTCTAAGAAAATCAGACTGAAGGTATTAGATTAGTAACTAGAAAATGAAAGTAGTATATGAGTTTTCTTATTAGGGAAGCAAAAGGGCTACTGATGGCCGAAGTAAAGACGATATAAAATGCAGAATGAGAGGAAGAGAAATATGTTGAAGCACAATCTTAATTTAAATCTTATGAAGTCTTTCGGAAGGTTTTTCTCTGTAAAGTAGGACGACGATGATTTCACTCAAAAAGGTGATAGAAGCTTTAGAAATATGATGCTAGAGGTGAATGTTGAAGGTTAGGTGGGCAGATGGTGTAACTAATGAACAGGTTCTTAACAGAAATGAGGAGATAGGAAAATTCTGGAATATCTTCACAAAAAAAAGAAAAAAAAAACGGAAGATAGGTGTGATAGTTTCCGAGACTTCAAAAATATCACAGAGGTAGTTTCAGTGAGGAATAAAGTAAGCAGGTTCAAAAGATGAAGGTTCCCTTTCTTCTTCAGAGATGAACAGGCTTGCACATGATAGGGTAGCGTTTCGACCGTCCTCCCAATTCTACTTCTATGTTGTCCTTACAGTGGAATTACAAGAAAACATCAATTTATTAGCTCTTTTGTAACTAGATATCCATCTCTGTTTTGCGATTTGGAAGAGAACATCACCCATTTAAGGGAATGATCAATTAAATGCTCGGCATTATTTCATTGTCGACTGACTTGCAGAAAAACCACGCAATTTAATGTGGTATGAAGCTATATACAGCGAAGCATTAGTTTTCGCTTATAGCTTTATGCAACTGCACGCCCATAAACACTACCACTGTATTCACAGCTCGGTGTTACTAATTTGAACGGTAACAGAGAAATGAAGAACGAAATTTGTAACTGACAAGCTTCCAGCTGAGGTGCTAATTATCTCTGTGATCCTGGTAAAATATTTTAGCTGCGGGTAATAGTCCGAAACTTTGAGCTAGAGCTGTTAAACACACCAGTTACCACACCCTTTCATCCGAAATGAAAGAAATAATTACGTGGTAGCGGAAAACCACAGACTGAGCTCCAACCTAATTCATAGTTTCATCTGCTAGCTACGGTTACAACTAAGACATTTCATTTCCCAAGGGTCCAATTAAATCAGATGTCTATAAGTATTAAAATTACTTAGGATGAAAATATTTTCTTATTAAATTTCTAAATAATTTTAAGACATAATACTCAATGAACGAAGTATAACCTTAAATTTTTGAGATGGTTTGAACCAGAAAATCATTTATGTAGAAGAAAACTATCTTTCAGCAAACACTTGCCTGAAAGACTTCTTGAAGTCGAAGGGAAGAAATAAATTATAAAATGTCCAGTACATAAAAAAGTTTGGAAAGTAGGAGGCGAGGTACTGGCAGAATTAAAGTTGCGGGGCGGCACCGTGAGTCGTGTCGGGATAGCTCAGTGGTAGAGCTCGTGCCCGGGAGAGGCAATGGTCTCAGGTTCGAGTCCTGGTTCTGGTACAAAATTTTAATCTGCCTGGATGTATAATTTTATTTGTTAGATGTATGCACTATCCTAGTTTCCAGACCAATATTCCACCATCAGGTGCATCTGAGATTACAATGAAATAAAATAGTAATGTCTGTCATGTAATAAAACGGCTACCCTAAGTCCTGTATTAAATTTTCTGTCAACATAGAAAAAACTGACTCTTGTATGTATTCTCTACGATGTCTCACAATAAACGTTGATAATCCCATAAAAGTATATTCATCGCACAAAAATCAATGAGTTTTCTTAACATGTTGTTGTTGTTGCGGTCTTCAGTCCGGAGACTGGTTTGATGCAGCTCTCCACAATACCCTATCCTGAGCAAGCCTCTTCATCTCCACATAAGAATGGAACCTACATCTGTCTCAATCTGCTTACTGTATCCATCTCTTGGTCTTCCTCTGCGATTTTTACCCCACACACTTCCCTCCAACGCTAAATTCATCATTCCTTGATGTCTAAGAATGTGTCCTACCAATCTATCCCTTCTTTTACTCAAGGTATGCCAGAAATTTCTTTTCTCCCCAATTCTGTTCAGTACGTCCTCATTAGTTACGCGATCCACTCACCTAATCTTCAGCATTCTTCTGTAGCATCATATTTAAAAATCATCAATCCTCTTCCTGTCCGCACTGTTTATCGTCCATGTCTCACTCCCATACATAGCAACACTCCATACAAATGCCTTCAGAAAGGACTTCCTTAGGCTTAAATAAATATTTGATGTTAACAAATTTCTCTTTTTCAAGAACGCTTTTCTACCCATTGCCATTCTGCATTTTATATCCTCTGTACTGCGACCATCATTTGTTATTTTACTGCCCAAGTAACAAAACTCATCTACCTCCTTTATTGCTTCGTTACCCAATCTAATTCCTTTAGCATCGCCTGATTTTCCTACACTGCACTCCATTACCCTCCATTACCATATGGCAACTATTGCTTGAGAATGGTATTTCATTAGTTCAACCTTCACTCCCACGCTTCCAAAACGTGAATGTATTAATGTGCCCCGTAGTTTATCAGCCTGCACCTTATCTATTTCAAGTATTTTACACATTTTTAAGTTACCTCCTGTCAGTTAAATAAGTTTTTAAATTGCCCCTACAATGTCTGATGATGTTCAGAAGTGGCGAAACGCGTCTTTTGCAAAGAAACATCGTTTTTGTGCAACCAAAACTGCTTTTACCAAAATATTCATTACGGTTGCTGTGCCAGCGCCACGTAAATATGGAGTGATTTCAATCAAACATTCTTGTTACACTACACTGCGTAAATATCGCACCTTTATCATACTCATTTCGTGTGTAGCGTCTTCGCCAACATGGACAAAGACCGTATTTTCATCACAGAAAATTGCAGAAGTATCCAGAGTGATTACAGCTCCGTCTCCTCAGATGCAATGTCTGTCGACGACTACAAACAAAAGAACTTTTGCACGTCTGCATCTTCTTCTAGGATATCAGAGAATGCACCAATTTCGGCCGCTCGCTCCGAGTCACATTGTTATTATCGACCGGAACTAGCGAACTGAAGAGCAGTGCGCGAGGCGGCGCGGCGTTTTGAGAGCGCGCCCATCCCCGCGCGGCGCTTTGGCTTCCGGCCAAACCAATTACTCGCGTCTCCTGAGGATGCTGCTCGCCTGACGACACGGCAGTGCAGCGGCCGCCCACCCGCCGACTTCTGGACCAGTTCAGACGTGACTGGAATTCGGCACCAAGATGCAGCCTGCTACTACGTCCCAGGGGTTCTTCTATCCTGTAAACTACCTCGTTAAAGACGCAGGTTATCTCGTAATTGTTTCACGGAAACTCGTTGTGTTTTTATACTTGCGCATTATTCTCGTCACGAACGTTCCAGATGCATTGAGACCATTTTCTTTCTTCTCTCCTCTTCTGCGGTTGTTTCACGAATTTCTTTACATTGTAAGCATACTACAGGCCAATGGGACACGTTCTTAGGCAATTCGATAGACGATATTCCGATGATTGTAATACGGTTTTCTATTGCAGTGTATCTCCACAATGAAGCAGACAGTAGTTCGCTGTAGTCTCAAAAATGACGTTACGAGATTACCAAACATCCACCAATACGCGTAACCATTATATCACGAACTCAAAATGCCGGTAATGCTGGCATTTGTAGTTCGGCGATTCAAGTCAGGAGGTTTCTCAGGCATGATTATCTCCAACGGACGGAAATTAACAGAATTTGAACGTAGATTGGTGTGTTTTTAATCCTTGGGTTAACCATTTGTTATTTTTGAGACAGGCGATATTACCTTCGACTTTAAGAAAAATGTATGATTCCCCATTCCAAAGAAAGCGGGTGCAGACAGGTGTGAAAACTACAGACCCATCAGTTTAAGAAGTCATGGTTGCAAAATATTAACACGGAATATTTACAGAAGGATGGGAAATCTTGTAGAAGCCGACCTCAGGGAAGATCAGTTTGGTTTCAGGAGAAATGTAGGAACACAGGAGGCAATACTCACTTTACGGCTGAAGACAGATTAAGGAAAGGCAACCCTACATATCTAGCTTTTGTAGATTTGGAGAAGGCTATTGAAAAGGTAGAGAATAAACTCTTTCAAGCTCTGAAGCAAGCAGGAGTAAAATATAGGGAGCGTAAGGTTATTGACAACTTGTACAAAAACCAGACAGCGGTTCTCAGAGTTGAAGGGCATGAAAGGGATGCAGTGGTTGGGAAGGGAGTAAAACAGGTTTTTAGCCTTTCTCAAATTTTATTCTATTTGTACATTGAGCAAGCTATAAAGGAAATCAAAGAGAAATTTGGAGAAGGAATTAAATTTCAGGGTGAAGAATTAAGAACCTTGCGTTTGGGAACGACACAGAAATTCTGTCAGAGACAGCAAAGGACCTGGAAGAGCAGTTGAACGGAATGGACAGTGTGCTGAAAGGTGGATATAAGATGAAGATTAACGAGAGCAAAACTAGGGTAATGGAGTGCCGTCTAAGAAAATCAGCCGGCCGAGGTGACTGAGGCGCTCCAGTCACGGTCTGCACGGCCACTACGGTCGGGGGTTCGAATCCCCCCTCGGGCATGGATATTTGTGCCGTCCTAGTTCGTAAGTAGTTCGTAAGTAGTTTGTAAGTTAAGGGACTGATGACCCCGTAGTTGTCCCATAAGCTTAACAAACATTTTAATTTTAAGAAAATCAGGTGATGCTGAAGGAATTAGATTAGGTAACGAAACAATAAAGGAGGTAGATGAGTTTTTTTGTGTCCCAGCCTCGTCGCCGCTTTTGTGTCTCGTTTCCGTCGTAGGTGTCGGTGGCCGAGTGGAATGAGACCGACACAGGAATAAAGATAGCAGGCTGGTGCAGGTACGGAGAGGAGCAGCCAGAAACTAGAAACACTAGAGTAAATTAGAACAAGATATATATTGCACAGAATTTATACAATACTTAACTTTTACATAGTACTGCAGAATGTTGATACATAGTTGAGCTAGAGTCCTGCCTAGCGCCTAACTGATAGCCAAGTCTTCACTGGTGCCTATCGGATTCCGAAGTCTTTACTGGTTCCTAACTCAGTCCCAAGTGAACGATGTCGTTCACTGGTGGCCACGAGCGGAGTTGCCGCAGAGCAGTTTTGTTACTTGGGTAGTAAAACAACATATGATGGTCGCAGTACAGAGGATATAAAATGCAGAATGGTAATGGGTACAAAAGGGTTCTTGAAAAAGAGAAACTTGTTAACATCGAATATTGATTTAAGCCTGAGGAAGTCCTTCCTGAAGGCATTTGTGTGGAGTGTTGCCTTGTATGGGAGTGAAACATGGACGATAAACAGTGTACACGAAGAGGATTGGGGCTTTTGAAATGTGGTGCTACAGCAGAGTTCTGAAGATTAGGTGGGTGGATCGCATAACTAATGAGGAGGTACTGAACAGAATTGGGGAGAAAAGGAATTTCTGGCATACCTTGACTAAAAGAAGGGATCGATTGGTAGGACACATTCTTAGACATCAAGGAATTGTGAATTTAGCATTGGAGGGAAGTGTGTGGGGTAAAAACCACAGAGGAAGACCAAGAGATGGCTACAGTAAGCAGATTCAGACAGATGTAGTTTACCGTTCTAATGTGGAGTTGAAGAGGTTTGTTCAGGGTAGGTATTGTGGAGAGCTGCATCAAACCAGTCTCCGGACTGAAGACCACAACAACAACAACATTTTGAATAATTCGTGCTATTTATTTAACTTGCTGTTGCCTCCTCTGAAATGTCATTGTACTGTTTCACTGTCATTCTTCTGATGATGAATCTCTTGCGGTGCCCTGGTACTGAATATCTCCGTATGGGGTATTTACAGTATGAGCATGCAATCGGGGGGATGGCTACCAAGCGGACAGTTTTGGATATTATGGTTCGACTGTGTGTAGCCCTGTACAAGCATCTCTGCTGCTCATTCTCTTATTGTAGGGGCACAATTCATCGGCATTAAATACGAAAGTTTCGGGTGTGAATTGTTTCTTCGGTGCAACCTGAAAGTCGACTGCGTCTTGTAGTACTCAACTGTCCTCTGAACTGGACTGCGTTGCGCACTATCTGTTTGTGTGGACCGCCGCAGTTATCGGTGCATGTGGGTGGTCAACAATATTGGTACATGTGGACAGTTCTAACATCTATGTGTAGTTACAACTATCGGTGTGTGTGTGTGTGTGTGTGTGTAGTTCAAAGTATCGTAGGGTACATATTTGACACCTTCAGTGTATTTGGCTAGTTGAGGATATCCGTACGTGTCAGTCTTGGGGACTGTCGGTCTATGTTGGTAGAAGAGGTACCCCTGTGGCGGGTAGTTTTTTGAACAGGGGAAATTGAGTAATGGCAGCTAGTTGTTGTATTTCAGCTATCTTCTCTTCCGAGTATTATTGATTCCTGCTCAAAAATTTTCATTGTGCGGTGTTTGATAGTCGATATTTTGTTGTTCCGCCATGTGAGGACTGTTATCCTCTCGATTTTGATATTGCTGATATCCTTCCCGGCTACAGATAGGTATCTGGAGAGAGTAGTAGATGGGGCTTGTACAGCAGATAGATAGCAGCGGGAGTCCAAGTTGGAGGAAGGCCGTCGGACGGACGACTGGGAAATAAAGAATTGAAGTTGAGGCCGGCCGTGAAAGCTTACACTGTATGAGTGTAGCCGTTTTCTTCCTTTATAGTCGACATGGTCGATTATAGAGAGTCCGCAAACTGCACTACGTTATTTTAAATGTGTTTATTTCCGTCAACAGTTGCTATGAAATTGTTTCATAACATGTTTCGATCACTTGGATCATCTTCAGATCTTATAGTTGCGTCCGCAACTCGTCTGGCTGAGTACCAATTAGTACTCAGCCAGACGAGTTGCGGACGCAACTATAAGATCTGAAGATGATCCAAGTGATCGAAACATGTTATGAAACAATTTTATAGCAACTGTTGACGGAAATAAACACATTTAAAATAACGTTTTCTTCCTGTCTGGATGGTGCGCGCTTGTGCTTCCGCCACGTCAGCTCGGTGCATGTGCGACCTGGTTTCAGTCTGATATTTCCAGCTAGCGGCTCCCCATTGGGTTTGCAGATGTTGTTATTATGCATCCAGCTCTGTTGTCGAGGGCCCAGAATTCATGGACTTGCGTGGGCCTGTACTCAGAAGGAAGTCTGTTTAAAATAAATGAATAAATAAAAAGTGCCTATTATGCTGCGTTCAACTTTTTACTACTGTACTGTCATCTCAAATTGTAATTTAAATGTAATCTTTTATTCATTTGCCTGATTTGCATAAGCGAAATTATTCTTACAGTTTTCAAATACGAGGTATGTCCACAAAGTAAGTTTCGTTTGGTTATATAAAACAAAAATATACAACTATTAAATTACTTTTCTACATAGCATCCGAAATTTTGTAGGCATTTGTCATAGCGTGGCAGAAGTCTTTGTATGCCTTCTTCGTAGAAGATTGACGCCTGTGTATTCAACCATGTGGTAACATGTTCTTACAGCTCGTCATCATCGCTGAAATGTTGAGGACCATGGACAGGTTTTAGGCGTAAGAAGAAAGTCGCTAGGAACGACACTGTACGGAGGATGATCAAACACGTCCCAGTGAAATTCCCGTAAGAGTTGTCTGGTCACATTCGCCTTGTGAGGTCGGGCGGCAACGTGAAGGGAAGAAGAAGACTCCTTTCATCTCTTCTTACACCAAAAATCTGTCCTTGGTGGTCAACACTTCAACGATGATGAGCTGAAAGAACATGTTTGCCACATGGTTGAATACACAGGCGGCAACCTTCTATGAAGAAGGCATACAAAAACTTATGCCACGCTATGACAAGTGCCTACAAAATTTCGGAAGTTATGTAGAAAAGTAGTTGAACAGTTGTAGATTTTTATACAATAAATATTTTTTTCTGTATCTGTACACGTTTGGTTAATATAACCAATCGGAACTTACTTCGTGGACGTGCCTCGTATTACGCACCGTGCCTGAAAACCTTACCTTACCCTGAGTGTTAGTTTAGGTTGCGTTCTTATTTGACTGTCAGTTGCGTCCTAACAATCCTAAGGATTATATGGGGCCCTTTTAAATTTTCTTAACGTTCTCTTAAGGCATAACACAGAAGATATTACAGCATAGTAAATTTATTTGCTTACATTTGACTATAGGAGGCAAGGAACTTAATGATTAGATGGATATTTAGAGATATGATACATTCACTTATATTCCAAAGTAAGGCATATGATACCGTTCTAAATATTTACCACATACAGTTAAAATAGGTTTCAATCATATTTTTTACGGTAACTAAGAGTTGTATTCGAAAAGAGTTACAGAATAATGTTAAACTGCGATATTGTACTTTACGATTTTCCTCTCTAATGCGTCGCATATTTCACACGCGCCATTTTTCGGAGACGATTTGACGTCAAATTGTGTTTAACAATTTTGAACGTCTAGTTTCGAGAGATGACGACTATATAAAGTCTCTCTGGTAGCATGAACTTTGAAATAAAGTGAATGTTGCATGCTAATTTTTGAATATAATGCCTTTCATGTACAACTTCTTTCCTGTTCGCATTTTTTTCTTTTTCCAGATATCCTGTTCACATCTTGGCTTAGGATACATATTCCCGTGTTAAATTTAAATTAAACACTGAACTAATGCGAAATAATAACTTATAATTTAGAAATCACAGCTGAGTAAAGCCAGCTGCACATATGCATCACATAAAATACAAAAAACAGCACTTTGAATAGATCCTTAGTTGGTCTGAAAAAATAAAAAAATAAACTTACTTTAAACAGACGGTATGCCGTGTCATATTAATAATCTGTAGCAAAATAAAACCATTGCTTACATAAAAATAAACTTACTTTAAACAGACGGTATGCCGTGTCATATTAACAATCTGTAGCAAAATAAAACCATTGCTTACATGTATAGGATTATAATTTCATTATTACCTCTTTGTAAGCATGTTTGTAATACAAATAAAAACAGTTTTGTTCTTAAAGTTACACAGACAGTTGTACGATTTTGGCGTCCATAGTTGGTGTCTGGTATTTACAAGCCACCTTTTTTACGACAATGATTGTTTGAATGAAAACCATAAAACTTACAGCGACCAATAAAAACCAATAAAATCACGAAATATTCGCTGATTCACTTCGCTACACCATACAAAAGCATAAAACACGGTCGTCGGATTGTGATTCGAAATGGCGGATTGTTCACCTCGGAACAGACTACATAATACTTTTTCCATAGATCATATATACGACATTTCGTAATGATGTGGAACGTGCCAGTATAGTAAATGCTGTCTATACATAACAATATTTTAAGGATTTTTTAATTTTCATTTCTTTATTTTATTTTATGTTTTTACTTAATTTTTTTTCAAGTTTTATCTAAAAATACATCTAAAGTGTAGAAGGAGTAATCAGTCAGAAACTCCTTTAATTTCTTTTTAAACACCTATTAGCTAACTGCCGGATTTTTGATGCTACTTGGTAAGTGACCGAAGACTTTTGTGGCAGGATAATTCACACCTTTCTGTGCCAAAGTTAGATAGCGAATATCACTTCTCCTAGAGTAGTAGCTATGCACAGTGCTATTACTTTTAAATTGGGTCGGATTGTTAATATTTAATGAGTGAATATTCAAGGTGTTTCAATAAGTGTGTTTGCCTCTGTAACTTATAAAATAATAGGTGACGGGTAATTTTAATGCGGTAGGTCAACACAAGAAATGTTACACTTTCTGCGGAGCTATGTACATAGTTTATTGTATCATGTTCCACAGAGTTACAGCACAAAGATATAATGTTTTAAATGGAACAATAGTTTTTTTCTATCGTGCATTGGAATAGTTGAAATCAGCTGCGTGCAAATCAATTTAAACTACATTCCTATCACTGTTAGTTTGGAAGCTACAACCATTCAACGTTTCAGGGGCAGATACCACACGCTGTACATAATACATACTTGTGTGGTGGGTGATGGATGTTATGGCTGTGGGAAGCTGATTTACATGAGATGTTCAAATGTGTGTCCATATTCCTCAATGCATAATGCAATGCGCCGTCGAAAGGATCTGCGGACGGCATGTAACATCGCTAGTGTGACGGAGCCACATGCGTCCTCGATGTGCCGTTTTAGATCATCTGGGGATGTCGGCTCAGTGACATAAACACGATCCTTTAGATATCCCCATAAAAAGAAATCTACTGTTGTTAAATCGGGCGACCTTGCGGCCCATGAATGAGGACCATGACGCCCCAACCATCTTCCTGCAAACGTGATGTTTAGTTCTTCACGCGCAGAATGGGCTCGGCGACCATCATGATGCATCCACATATGGACTCTCGTGTGTAGACACACATGTTCAAAGAGACCACCCAAACTGTCGGCTATAAAAGCGCGATATAACTCACCTTTCAGTGTACCTGGGAGGTAGTATGGACCGATGATTTCATCCCCAAGGATTCCACACCACACGTTAATACACCACCTACGTTGACGGCCGACAGGTCGTACGCACTGAGGATTGTCTGCGGCCCAGTAGTGCATGTTATGGCGATTCACTGCACCATAATGTGTGTACGTGGGCTCATCAGAGAACATAACACTTTGTAAAGACTCCAGCGTGAAATTACGCATGGCCCACACACAGCATGTCACTCTTGCACGGAAATCATAACTATGCAGCTCCTGGGTCAGTGGCAGGCGGTACGGATGAAACCTGTGGCCGTGTACTATACGCCACACAGATGTGAGACTGACACCAGTGACTGCAGCAACGGCTCGTAAGCTGACATGAGGATCATGGTGTAGTGCAGCTAAAACAAACACCTTCGTCTCCTCACTTCTTGCAGGTCTTCGTCTGTCACTGCGGCGCATTACCAAATTACCAAGCTGCCTGTTTCCCAAAGTCATTGTTTGGCACATAAGAACGTAATGGCTGCTGGGACTCTTCGCCTAGGATATCTCACGGCATACGCCGTGGCTGCTTCAGTGGCGTCGTGTCGGCAATCGCCGAGCATCAGCAACATGTCAACGTACTCGTTGCTTGTGTGTGCCATCGTCATCAGATGTCAGTAACTATGGTATATTGAGCCCCAGTTGTTTGTGTGGATCCAACTGTCGTGTATACGGCCGTGTGCGGCGACAGTCGGCAGTCTAACAGCGCATCGAAGAACCTTCTCGCTCCGTAACACCGGCGACGTTACAACTCGGCCGCACCACACTTAGAAGGCGCGTTGCATTATGCGCAGCGTTTGTGGTATCTGCCCCTGAAACCTTGAAGGGTTGTAGCTCCCAAAGTACCAGTGATAGGAATGTAGTTTAAATTGACTTGGACGCAGCTGGTTTCAACGAATCCAATACATGATAGAAAAACTATTGTTCCATTTAAAAAAATTATATCTGTGTACTGTAACTCTTTGGAAAATATACAATAAACTATGTTCATAGCTTCGCAGAAAGTGTAACACCGCATTATAATTCCCGTCCTGAAAAGTTTCAGCAGATCTTTAATGTTTTTCTTCCAATTCAATCCTTCATCAATGGAACCACCTAAACATTTTGAATATTCTACCTTAGCTACAGATTTATGATCGAATATTAAATTTATTAATGTTGTCATGAATCTGTATATAATGGGTTTTATCAGAGTTTAATGAGAATCTATTCGTAGAGAACCACTTAATAATTTTCAGTAAGACGTCATTTACAATTTCATCAGATAATTCCTGTTTCTCCGGCGTGGTAGCTACACTTGTATCGCGAGCGTAAAGACCTATGCATCTTCGTGAATATAGAATGGAGAGTCATTAATAATATATATATTAAGAACAGCACAGGACCCAAAACCGAACCTTGTGGAACCCCATTTCTGATAACCCCCCAGTTAGAGGAATTGATTGTTTCTTCTGTATCATTTCTGCATTCATCCAGTTCCATGCCACAATACTTACGTTTATCTAGAAGAATCTCATGTTTTACAGAATCAAATGCCTTTGAGAAAAAATGTTCAAATGTTTGTTAAGCTTATGGGACTTAACTACGGGGTCATCAGTCCCTAAACTTACAAACTATTTATGAACTACTTACGAACTAGGACGGCACAAATATCCATGCCCGAGGGGGGATTCGAACCCCCGACCGTAGTGGCCGTGCTGACCGTGACTGGAGCGCCTCAGTCACCTCGGCCACCGCGGCCGGCCTGCTTTTGAGAGATCACAGATATCCCAACTGATTATTTCCGGTTATTCAGAGCATTTAATATTTCATCAGTGAAGGTATATATAGTATTTTCTGTTGAAAAGATTTTTTTAAAAACAAAACCGACATTTTGTTAGAACTTACTTTTTACTGAGATGTGAAGCTATTCAAGAAAACTTTTTTCAAAAAAGATCGGGCGGTAGTTGTTGACATCAGAAGTATCCCTTTTTTTATGTAAAGGTTTAACGATACCATATATCTACATCTACGTACATACTGCACAATGCACCGCAAGGTGCGTTGCGAATGGTACTCTGTACCACTACTAGGCATTTCCTATCCTATTCCACTCGCAGATATAACGTGGAAAAAAAATGCCTATTTGCCTCCGTACGAGTCCTAAATTCGCTTATTTTGTCTTTGTGATCACTACGCAAAATGTAAGTAGGTGGCAGCAAGATCGTACTACACTCAGCTTCAGATTTTGGCCCTGTAAATTGCCTCATCAGAAATTCACGAAAAGAACTTCGTCTTTACTCCACCAATCCCCAATTGAGCTGCTGCGGCACTTGCGCATTGTCCTCTTTTAAACTGATCTGCTGCGGGTCTCAAAGACTTGAGCAATGCTCACGACGTGATCGTAAAAGCGTTTTATACGCGGTCTCCTTTCCAGATGGAGTACATCGTCCCAAAATTCTCCCAATAAAACGAAGTCGACTGTCCGCCTTACTCACGACTGTCCTTACATGTTCGTTCCATTTCATATTGCTCTGCAATGTTACGCCTAGATATTTGAACGACGCGACTGCATCAAGGAGCTGACTACTAAAGCTGTATTCGAACGTAGTGGGATTGTTTCTTTTCTACATTTAGAACTAGCTGCCATTCTTCGCACCAACCTTAAATTTTGTCTAAGTCATCCTGTATGCTATTACAGTCAGTTAAAGACGACACCCTCCCATATACCACAGCCTCATCAGCAAACAGCCGCAAAGTGCAACTTACTCTGTCCATGAGATCATTTATATAGGTAGAAAATAATAGCGGTCCTATCACACTTCCCTGGGGCACGCCTGACGATACACTCGTCTGTGATGAACACTCGCCGTTGAGAACAACGTACTGCATTCTATTACTTAGAAAGTCTTCCAGCCAGTCACAAATCTGTGAACCTATTCCATAAGCTCGTATCTTCGCTAGCAGTCTGCAGTGTGGCACCGCGTCGAACGCCTTTTTGAAGTCGAGAAAAACACCACCAGTCTATCCGGGAAAATACCCCGCTTTATAAAGCTATTACATGTATGACAAAGAATCCTCCTTATCTCCCGGGAACAAGCTTTAACACGGTTCAAAGTTCATAAACCAATCAAGAAGGCTAGGAGCGTGTTTTTGTTGGGAAGAGCCGATAAGCAAATGTTACGATCGCACTTAGAAAATGAATGGGCATCGTTTAATTCCGGGACTATGGATGTAGAGGAATTGTGGATTAAATTTAAGTGCATTGTTAATAAAGGGTTAGAGAAATATGAGCCAGTAAAGACGATTAAGGATGGAAAAGATCCACCGTGGTATAATAATAATGTTAGAAAGCTGCTGAGAAAACAAAGGCTGTTGCACTCTCGATTCAAAAAAGAACAAGCAAATGATGACAGGCAAAAGTTAGTAGAGATTCGTGCGTCTATAAAAAGATCGATGCGCGAAGCATACAATAATTATCACAGCCATACCTTGGCCAAAGATCTTTCCGAGAACCCGAAAAAATTCTGGTCCTATGTAAAATCGATAAGCGGGTCAAAGGCCACTGTCCAGTCACTAGTTGATCATTCCGGGGCAGTAATAGAAAAAAGCAAACGGAAAGCTGAAGTTCTAAATTTAACCTTTAAGAAATCTTTCACGCAGGAGGACCGCATAAATGTACCATCATTTGATCAACGTACTAATTCCGAAATGGGGGACATAGCAATAGGTATTTCCGGTGTAGAGAAGCAGCTGAGAGAGCTAAATACGAAAAAGTCTTCTGGTCCGGATGGAATACCAGTTCGGTTTTACAAAGACTTTTCTGTTGCATTGGCCCCCTACTTAGCTTGCATTTATCGCGAATCTTTAATTCAGCGCAAAGTTCCTAGTGATTGGAAAAAAGCGCAGGTGACTCCCGTGTATAAGAGAGGAAAGAGAACTGACCCATACAATTACAGGCCAATATCGTTGACATCAGTTGCATGTAGAATTTTGGAGCATATTCTCAGTTCAAATATAGTAAATTTCCTTGAAACGGAAAAGCTTCTTTCCATGAATCAGCACGGGTTTAGGAAACATCGTTCATGTGAAACTCAGCTTGCCCTTTTCTCACATGACATCTTGCGAGCCATGGACGAAGGGCAACAGGCGGATTGTGTTTTTATCGACTTCAAAAAGGCGTTCGACGCGGTGCCACGCTGCAGACTGCTAACGAAGATACGAGCTTATGGAATGGGTTCACAGATTTGTGACTGGCTGGAAGACTTCCTAATTAATAGAACGCAGTACGTTGTTCTCGACGGCAAGTGTTCATCAGTGACGAGTGTATCGTCAGGCGTGCCCCAGGGGAGTGTGATAGGACCGCTATTATTTTCTATCTATATAAATGATGTGATGGACAGAGTAAGTTGTAATTTGCGGCTGTTTGCTGATGATGTTGTGGTGTATGGGAGGGTGTCGTCTGTAACTGACTGTAATAGCATACAGGTTGACTTAGATAAAATTTCTAGTTGGTGCGAAGAATGGCAGCTAGCTCTCAATGCAGAAAAATGTAAGGTGATGCGCATGAGTAGAAAAAACAATCCCATAATGTTCGAATACTGCATTAGTAGTGAGCGTCTTCATGCTGTCCAAATATCTAGGCGTAACAATGCAGAGCGATATGAAATGGAACGAGCATGTAAGGACAGTTGTGAGTAAGGCAGACAGCCGACTTCTGTTTATTGGGAGGATTTTGGGAAGATGTACTTCACCTGTAAAGGAGACTGCGTATAAAACGCTTGTACGACCACGTCTTGAGTATTGCTCAAGTGTTTTGGACCCGCAGCAGATCAGTTTAAAGGCAGACATAGAGGCAGTTCAGAGACGAGCAGCCAGATTTGTTCCCGTTAGGTTCGACCAATGCGCGAGTGTCACGGAAATGGTCCGGCAACTCAGTTGGGGATCGCTGGAAGAAAGACGACGTTCTTTTCGTGAATTTCTGTTAAGTAAATTTAGAGAGCCGGAATTTGAAGCTGAGTGTAGTACGATCTTGCTGCCGCCTACTTACATTTCGCGTAAAGATCACAAAGACAAGATAAGAGAAATTAGGGCTCGTACGGAGGCATATAGGCATTCTTTTTTTCCTCGTTCTATTTGGGAGTGGAATAGGAAAGGAAATGCCTAGTAGTGGTACAGTGTACCCTCCGCCATGCACCTTACGGTGAATTGCGGAGTATGTATGTAGATGTAGATGTAGACGGTGAAATTCTAATGGAGTAAATCTCTTGTGGCAGCCTGAAAATTGAATCTGATTTGCATGCTGCCTTCAGGCTGTGGCATTTCGGGTGGTGAGCAGTGCATTTTCCATGGCGGGCACAGAGTCTCGGCTGCGCGAGCGCCACACGCTCGGCGCTGCGACAGTCGAGTGGCCGCCCCAGGGTGCGGCATAACGACGCGGCGGCCGACTCTGGAGAGAGTGGTGAGGGCGGAGGCGCGCGTCTGCCCGCTGAGCCGACAAGTGTGTGCCTGCGCTCACATCACACATTATGTATCTACTAGCTGCAGGTATCAGGCTTTGCCCAGCTTTATTTGCATGTAATAAAAGGATACATTTATGTTAAAGCTATGTGATAAACAACATTTTTGGCAGTTCCATTTAGAGTATGTACAAAAAGATTCACTCTCAATAACCAACTTGCATGATAACTTTTTTTTTTGGGGGGGGGGGTGTATGGGAGTTCGTGGTTCGTTATCACACGGTATAGAACTGGCACATAGCCAAACTGACATTGGGATGGAACGAAACCAGTTTAAGGACCTTCCCCATGTAGTTTTGTGTATGTGTACCAAATTTCACGTTATTTGGTTGTCTGGATCTTGAGTTATAAGAGAACAGACAGACAACAAATGCGTCTCAGAAGTATAGAGACACCTCTACTCAGACTCATCAAAATAGTGGTAAGTGCACGGCGGAGTTATCTCTCAGGCGACATTGGGACTACGCAATGGATACTCTCACCCCTATGTTGTTTAACAAGGAGAGGACGCCTATTTGCCATCGCCGAATCCGTCCAAATTTATGGTACATGTAGGGCCAAGTGCCAACTCCAGAAGGCTAAGCGTTTAGGAAATAAAGTGAATTTTGATACTGCCCCTGAGAGAGTCTCTTCAGAAAGCGGTGTTAGGCTCAGCGATAATGGATCGGCATTTTTTTTTATTATTGGAAGGTTCAAGGGTTCGATTCCGCCTGGCAGCAAATACTTTTTTGCTCCTTTGCAATGTGTACACTACTGACTTCACAATTAACCACATCATATACGTTATTGTTTATTCATATGTGCAAAATATCAACATGGGACGTCATTATTTAAAACAAGCACATTATCTTAACGTGCCCAAGGTGGGGTCAAAATTATTGCCCTCCCCCTATTTCTTCGATGAATATCACCCCGGTAGATGTAACTTATCAATTGAAAAAGAATGGAAAGTATTGGTTTACCTACACGACGTCCCAAAGTACGCGTTAACTACATTCACTTTTTAAATGTTTATAGTTCCGAATTTTACCCAATGCCCTTTCTTTTTTTGCTTGCTGTACTTAATTGTGACGTCAGTCTACATCTGCATCAATACTCTGCAAACCACTGCGAAGTGCATGGCAGAGGATACGTCCCACTGTACCAGTTATTAGAGTTTTTCCCATTCCATTCATGTATTAAGTTTGGGAATAATCGTTGTCTAAATGCCTCCATGCCTGCTGTAATTAATCTTGTTCTCACGATCTCTACGGGAACAATATGTAGGTGTACGCATTGCCAAGGAGAAGAAAAAATTTGCCGCCGAGTGGAGTTCAACCCACGAACTTCTCACTACGAATCCGATCTTTCACCGCTGAACCAAATACCGCCTCCTAAACACGCCCCCACAGGGACAGTTCAAAATCAAATGTTTGTTAAGCTTATGGGACTTAACTACGGGGTCATCAGTCCCTAAACTTACAAACTACTTATGAACTACTAACGAACTAGGACGGCACAAATATCCATGCCCGAGAGGGGATTCGAACACCCGACCGTAGTGGCCGTGCTGACCGCGACTGAAGTGCCTCAGTCACCTCGGCCAACGCGGCTGGCCAGGGACAGTTGATAAGATGCATATAGTGATAGATCCGTATCAAACTTCCTTTTATTTCCTAAACGCTTGGCCATCTGGAGTTACCATTTGGGGAACTTTCGTGTCTCACTATATGTACCATAAATATGGACGAATTCGGCGATGACGAGTAGGCGTCCTCTCCTTGTAAGATCTACCTAGAGAAGGCACTTAAATCCTCGCAAATGAAATGCGGAGGAATGGGTATCGCCATAGACGATTGTTATTTATTTCGTGCCAAAAGCGTCTGAATACAATATTATGTCCTAACAGCTTAAAGCTATAAAAGAAGAAAGTGGTACAAGATACATTGCAATAATATGCATGCTTGTAAAATAACACGAATTACTTGTCTGTTGCCAGGGTGGAGTAGCGAGCGGTCTCATTCGCCTCGCTGAAGAGGGCGCGGTTGCTCGCCGTCGGAGGTTCGAGTCCTACCTGGGGCATGGGTGTGTGTGTTGTCCTTAGGCTAATTTACCTTAGTTTAAGTAGTTTGTAGGCTGCGGACTGATGACCACTGTGAAGATACTGCTGACCCTCTCATCTCATTGTTATTGTACAATACCGTCTGTGTTGGACCCGGAATCGTGTGGTTTAATAGTGATATATGTTGCGTGTTACAAACGAAATAGCCAGCCTAGGATCAGTGTAGGACAGTGTCTCGGTGATACTGTGATTAGTTAACAAGCGATAGATTTCATTAATGTGGTTTCACACAAGTCCAAAGTGCGCGCCACCTACTTTCGCAGCGCGCCGCTATGCACGCACAGCGCGGCATTCTTACGACGTCAGCCACGAGCGCCCTCTGTTACAACTCCGCTCGTGGCGACCACTGAACGACATCGTTCACATGGGACTGAGATAGGAACCAGTTAACACTTCGTAACCAGATAGGCACCAGTGAAGACTTGGCTATCGGATAGGCACTAGGCAGGCCTCTCTATCAACTATGTATCAGCATTCTGCAGTACTGATCTATGTAAATGTTAAGTATTGTATAAATTCTGTGCAATATATATCTCGATCTAATTTACTCTAGTGTTTCTAGTTTCTGCTGTCCCACTGGCTGCTCACCTTCGTACCTGCACAAGCATGCGTCCTTTTTCCCTGTGTCGGTCTGTCTACTCGGCCACCGACACCTACGACGGAAACGAGACACAAAAGCGGCGACGAGGTTGGGACACAAAAGTGGCGACGAGGAGTGATAGACGAACCTTGGACCAGCCCACTTGCAGCAGCCAGACAGTAGCAGTCGGAGCACGCAGAAATTGCTCCCGCCCACCCATTCTTCTTATAAGATTTTTGGGGGAACTTATCCTGTTAAGTGTTTGGTGGACTTTTTTGTTGCAGACCGTCCTCTTTCATATTGCATTTGTGTTTTTTTATAAGTTACTTGTATGCGCGGCGCGTAATCGGTCAGCATGGCCACTACCCCGAACCCAAACTTAATGGAAATTATTCAGTTACAGACGGCGCAAATCAGCCAACTACTGCAAGCGGTGTCCCAGCTGACAGCGCAAGTAGCTAATCAACAACAACAGCCGCCGTTCAGCAGACCACACCTGCCGCTGCAACGCTTCCTACTTTTCGCCAGTACGATGAACGTGAGGAAGAATGGAGCGACTACTTCGCACAGTTTCAAGAACTCGTCGCGGCTCATCAACTAACAGGTCTGACAGTCAAATATTTATTTCTCACCGTAGTTGGCACCAAGACTTTCGTGTTACTGCAGAAACTTTTCCCCCAAGCATCTCCTCGTGATGTAGACTTTGAACAAATAGTAGAGGCACTAAATGCTCATTATGAGAGAAAAGTTCTTGTAGCCGCTGCACGGTACCGATTTTTCAGACTGAAAAAATTACCTGAGCAGTCACACCAGGAATGGATCACTGAATTGAAGGGCTTAACCCGCAAATGTAAATTTACTTGCTCTTGTGGACTTTCTTATAGTGATGTGATGTTAAGAGATGCGATTACGCAGAACATTCAGGACTCCAGAATTAGGGCAGCAATTCTAAAACAGTTTGACCCCTCATTAGACAGTGTACTGCAGCTTATTGAAGCGCATGATACTTTTGACTTAGCAGATGTAGAAATGCAAAGCCACAGTGTAAATTCAGTGCGCCGTAATGGATGCTTTCCTAGCCATAGTTCTCATATTAGCACTAGTGATTCTTTAAATTCTACCGGCCGTGCTGAACAGACAGTGAACAGTAGCCAGTCTAAAAGTGCGACACAAAGGTCACCCTGTCGTGTTAGAAACAGTAATTTGAATAACGGGCGCCAACGCTCATTTCAGAAAAATATTCGTAAGTCTTGCCCTCAGTGTGTATCTCGCTACAAACGTGCGCATTGCCCTAGTCGCAACGCAACCTGTTATCAATGTGGCAAAACAGGACATGTACAGACAGTGTGTATGCAGTTTGTAAACTCAAAGAAAAGTGCCGTTAGAAACAGTACTTCGCACAGTGCACGAACAGTTCATACAGTAAATGTTATAGGCGCTGTGAATTTGGATAGTGCTGTTCTTGATTCTGAAATGCAAGAAAGTTGTTCTGTGACTACTGCAAAACTATATAGTGAGCCACGTCGCAAGTACCGACGAGCGCATAAAACTGTGCGATGGAAACGGGTTCGGGACAAGCAAAATGAATATGTACAGTGCAATCCTGTAGTGAACCTAGTGCCTTCTACAACTTTTCCTTGTAAAAGTGCCCAGTACTGTGTAGGTAGCGACAGTAGACTTGATGTAGCTACTCATAAGTGTAGTGCAGTAGTTAGTAAATCAGAAGAAGCTTCGCATTGCGCGGACACCCGTTCCGGTGGTAGTGCCATCTAGTGACAGTGTTGTTAATCCGCTGTGTGCCGAGTCTGCACCGCTTCCTTCACTACGCAGCCCGCGCATGCGCAAGCGCATCAAACAAGCCGTAGCACACATTGCCACATTCGCGCACCTGTCAAGTGCCGCAAGCAAAACCTTTTTGTGACTCTTTACATAGACAATAAGACTGTGCAATTTCAGCTTGATACTGGTTCCGCTGTCACACTAATGAATAAAGATACTTATGAACTTCTGGGTTCGCCAAAATTGTCGCCATCACAGCAAGTGTTTACGGCATATACAGGTCAAAATATTCCCGTGCTAGGAATGTGTAGCCTGCCTGCCTCTTTTCAAGGTGTAACAAAAACAGTTGCTTTTGTAGTTCTTCAGGTCACATCTACAAAAAAATGTTCAAATGTTTGTTAAGCTTATGGGAGTTAACTACGGGGTTATCAGTCCCTAAACTTCTAAACTTACAAACTACTTATGAACTACTTACAAACTAGGACGGCACAAATATCCATGCCCGAGGGGGGATTCGAACCACCGACCGTAGTGGCCGTGCTGACCGTGACTGCAGCGCCTCAGTCACCTCGGCCACCGCGGCCGGCCCACATCTACACATAACATTTTTTGGACTTGATGCATTGACTTGTTTGGTTTATCAATTCAAAGAAATGTGCTTCAGATTTCGTCAGTAGTGCCTCAGGACAAAATAAATGCATTGTGTGACAAACATAGTGACTTGTTTTCGCCAGAATTAGGTTGTGCTAAAGACTTCATGGCACATGTAAATTTGAAAGAATCTGCAGTGCCAAAATTTCGTAAAGCTAGACCAGTGCCTATCGCAATTCGTGATAACGTTGCCGAAGAACTTAAACGTTGGCAAGATAGTGGTGTGATTTCTCCTGTTTCTGCGAGTCAGTGGGCCTCGTCTATAGTAATTATACCCAAGCCGTCTGCAAAACTTCGTCTCTGTGCGGACTTTAAATCAACAGTGAACGGTCAAACAATTGTAGACACTTACCCAGACCTGAGGAACTAATGGACAAATTAGGACAGTCTCGCTTCTTTTCCAAGATTGATTTAGCAGAGGCATACTTACAAACTGCGCATGATAACGAGTCAAAAAAATTTTTCGTCATTAATACTCACATGGGCCTTTTTCAATTTCAACGCCTACCCTTTGGCAGTTCTTCCGCCCCCGCTATTTTCCAGCGCTTCTTGGAACAGCTGACAGTTTCTGTACCGTGTTGCTCGAACTACTTAGATGATATTATGGTATCCGAACGTACATTTGAAGAACATTTAGCAAACCTGGAGTGTCTTTTCAAAGTGTTGACTGCAGCAGGTCTACGTTGTAATAAAGCAAAGTGTTCGTTTTTTCAAACTGAAATAGAGTACCTAGGCCACTTGATTAATGCGCAAGGAATCCATCCCTTACAGTCACATCTTAGAGCAATCAAAGACTTGCCTCCTCCTAAGAATGTACACGAATTGCAAGCAGTAATGGGAAAGCTTAATTATTATTTCAGATTTATTCCCAATGCCTCTCAGATTGCAGCTCCACAGCATCACTTACGTAGGAAGAATGTTCCTTTTGTATGGTCTAAAGATTGTCAGGTTGCCTTTGACAAACTAATGTCTGCACTACTCAGTGATGCATGTTTGATTCCCTTTGACCCACAGAAGCCTGTAGTGTTAGCAGTTGATGCCTCGTCGTACGGTCTGGGTGCAGTATTGTCGCATCGTATTGGATGTCACGAACGTCCTATTGCCTTTGCATTCAAGCTACTGACGCCGACGCAACAGAATTACAGTCAGATAGAAAAGGAGGCCTTAGCAATCATTTACGGCGTCACAAAGTTTCATCATTATCTCTATGGTAGAAAATTCTATTTGTTGACAGACCACAAGCCTCTCACGTCGTTGTTCTCACACACAAAGCCAATTCCGTCACGTACGGCACAAAAGCTTCAAAGATGGTCCCTGATACTGTATAATTATCAGTATGAGATTTTGTACCGGCCTACCGCTAACCACGCTAAAGCTGACACACTTTCCCCGACTTCCGGTTGGCCAAGATGTGTCGTTTGATTCTTCAGAAATGGCATGTTGTCAGATAGACTCCAGAGATGCTTCCGCTGTCGACGATTTCCCTTTGAACTCTCGAACTCTCGTCGGGTTGCACAGGAAACAGCTGTGGATGCAGACCTAAGTGTGGTAGCACGTTTTGTTCGCTTTGATTGGCCTGCCAGAGCCAAAGACATTGAGCGACTTCTGGTTCGACGTTATTTTGCACAACGACATGCATTATCTTTAAGTCAGGGTGTTCTGTTGTTACACACCGACAACGACCAAACAAGAGTGATTGTTCCTCGTTCTCTGCAACGAGAAGTGTTACGCCTCCTGCATCAAGGACATTGGGGTATTGTTAGGACAAAGCAATTGGCCAGACGTCATTGTACCTGGGTCGGTATGGACGCCCAGATAGAGAGCATGACGTCACAGTGTTCAGTTTGTGCGGAGCATCAGGCGGCTCCTCCGCAACGTTTCTCAGACTGGCCACGCCCCAAGGGACCATGGCAACGTTTACACATTGACTTTGCCGGACCTTTCTGGAATACGCGCTGGTTAATTGTTGTAGACGCTTTTAGCAAGTTTCCTTTCGTGTTTGCCATGAAGTCAACAACGGCGTCTAGTACAATCAGTGCCTTAACATCAGTGTTTTGTGTCGAAGGTTTGCCTGAAACTATCGTCAGTGACAATGGACCTCAGTTTGTTAGTGCAGAATTTCAACAGTTTTGTCGTGTGAATGGTATTCAGCACATCACCACCGCACCTTTTCACCCTCAGTCCAATGGTGAAGCAGAAC
Organism: Locusta migratoria; assembly: GCA_026315105.1. Classification (NCBI taxonomy): domain Eukaryota; kingdom Metazoa; phylum Arthropoda; class Insecta; order Orthoptera; family Acrididae; genus Locusta; species Locusta migratoria. The sequence continues at coordinate 3,221,987 of CM048750.1, read as the reverse complement.
GTTTCGTTCGAACATTCAAGTCACACATGGAAAAGATGGCAGAAAGCTCTTCAAATTTTCCTGTCTACGTATCGGTGCATGCCACGTGACGAACCATCTACTGCCGAGCAGCTACACGGCCGCAGTCACCGCACTCTCCTTCACCTGCTGCAGTCTCCCATGCACCGAGTAGGTTCGTATGGCGCTACGCGTTTTCAGGTTTCTACGCCGGTCCTGTACAAGGTGTTTGCTGGGAAGAAGACATGGATGACGGGCACCATTCAGCGCGTGCTCGGGCGCAATATGTATGTTGTACGTTCTTCCACAGGGTCGGAGCTGCTGCGCCACGCAAACCAATTGCGCTTGCACAGGCCACACGATCCTGTCTCCGGTTTCTTGATTCCAGACCCAGTTCACCGCCAGGGAGCACAGCCACGTCGTTCGTCCCCGGACTACGTCGACGCACCTCCGACGCAGTCGTCGCCGCCGCTGTCGCCGCCTCAGCTGACAGCGTCACCGAGAGGGACTCCGGGACCGTGCGCCCCTCCTCCCCACCCCCGCCCCAGCTTGGGCCACGCACCTCAGAAGAAGATGACCTGCTCCCTCTGGGCGGGGGCGGGCGCCCTTCCCCAGGTTTTGGTGGGTTTCCCGGGGGATCGTAAGGCGGATGCCCGGGCGCGGACGGCGTCTCGATCCCAGCCTCTGCTACGACGCCCGTCCCACCAGTAACGCCCCCGCCCAGGCCCTCCTCCCGGTGCCGTCGCCGTGGCCCTCAGCCCTACGCCACGACGGCGCGGCGGTTTGGGGGGGAGGGGTGTAGTGTCGCACAAGTTTGCGCGCCACCTACATTCGCCGCGCTCCGCCATGCACGCACGGCGCGGCGTTCTTACGACGTCAGCCACGAGCGCCCTCTGTTACAACTCCGCTCGTGGCCACCACTGAACGACATCGTTCACTTGGGACTGAAATAGGAACCAGTTAACACTTCGTAACCAGATAGGCACCAGTGAAGACTTGTCTATCGGATAGGCACTAGGCAGGCCTCTCTATCAACTATGTATCAGCATTCTGCAGTACTGATCTATGTAAAAGTTAAGTATTGTATAAATTCTGTGCAATATATATATACGTTCTAATTTACTCTAGTGTTTCTAGTTTCGGCTGTCCCAGTGGCTGCTCACCTTCGTACCTGCACAAGCGTGCGTCCTTTTTCTCTGTGTCGGTCTGTCTACTCGGCCACCGACACCTACGGCGGAAACGAGACACAAAAGCGGCGACGAGGCTGGGACACAAAAATTAATTAAGAGATTAGCATATGACGTTTCTAGGCAGTTCTACAAACAATAGTTTTGTCATTGTACGTTATTTGAAGAACTAGTAAGAAAAGACATCAAAATCGAAAATAAAGGAAAACAAATAGCATTGTATATATGTTAGGCTCATAAACAAGTTGTGTAGACCAGCTAATTGTGTTCATTAATGTAATAATCCAGATTTGTGTATTGTAATTCTTTGTATATATTGACTGACGTGAGCTTTTGAATCTATTTTGAGAATGGCCAAGATATTTGATAGTTCAATATATGTTAGGAACATGTATGATGTACTCATTAACAAATTAATTGACATTCAACATTACTCTTTGTTATGAAACAAAAAGTACCGCGATTAAGACTTAAAAAAGATATGCGCCATCCAAAATTATTGTATGTATTGCTTTAATTTTATACTGTGATTATTTTTGTGTACATGAAATGTTTTACTGTTGTGTTCGGTAATTGCAAATTAGCATATTCAATTGTTATAAACAATGCGTAATGTAATATCATTATTGTCAAGGTTATATATTTGCCTCACCGCCTTGCGTGGGGGAGTTCATGTTTTGGCATTTCTGAAGTGCTCTGGAAGCTATGTCAGTCTGCATTTTAACATGGAAGTACTATCAGCTACGTTCTGTTGCATTGTGTACGTTTAAAAGTTGTAATGTTTTGGTGGAATAACAAGCAGTTTGATTACAAATTATAGAATAAGTGAAAAATTGTACCTACGAGTATTTATTTCTACCACGACGCCCCAGGAGAAGAATGTTGCAGCGAGCAGGACTCCCATACATGTACTGTAATTTACTTAATAAGAATCAAGTAAACATTATACCACGCAGTTTGGTCCGATAGATTTACAAACATTTGAACTTGTCTGTTCCGCTTAGAGTTATATAAAAACGTTTCAAAAAATACGATTAATAGTTTTAAATGATTTACAGAGGATGTTCCTTTTTTTCGATCTGCTTCTGGACATCAGAAACTCACAGGCAATCGATGGTCACGAAGAAAATGTTAGAATGTTTGTTAAACTTATTGGACTTAACTGCAGGTCATCAACTTGTAAGAAAGACGACACAAACATCCATGCCGGAGGGAGGATTCGAGCCTCCGACGAGGATCGGCCTCGCGCATTGGAGCATAGCTCTCAATGCACTCGGCCACTCCGCCGATGTGTATCGAAAATAGTTCCACTTAGACCTGCCAACCCCACTTCTTAATCTATTGAGACATTTCCAGATGTTCCATTTGAGATCTCCACCTGGGGGCAACGACTCTGTAGCAGGAATCCGCGGGGTGTCGCCGGCTGCTCTGTTTCTCGTTTCGTTTTGGCGGTATGTCGATGGCGATGCTCCGTTCTGGTGGTGGTGTTAAGGAACCTCATTCTAGACTTGAGCCTACTTCTTGGGAATGTATGACCGTGGAGTGGGTGGACTGAATTAGTTTCTATACTCGACCTCTCACTGTTGGCTACTGCTTCACGTCGGATAGCTGTCGAAGCTACTCCCACCAGATTATAGAGCTTAGCAATGGGAGTAGGTTTTAAGCAGCCAGTTATTGTTCTGCAGGTCTCATAGACGATGAGATCTAGTTTATTTTTTGCTGACGACCAAGTGTTAGTAACTGAGGTTGAGGAAAATGCTAATTATATGCTCCGCAAATTAGAATAAGAATTTCAAAAATGGGAGAGAAAAGGTTAATGACGTACAACTCGGTGCTGGTATTGGTAAAGGGTGTCGTACTTGGGAATGACATTGTCGTCCAACGGTAGAAGTATGGATGAGATAAACAATAAAATTGGCAAATGTTCAAATGTCTGTAAATCTATCGGACCAAAATGCGTGGTCATCAGTCCATAGCTTACAAACTACTTAAACATAGGTAAACTAACCTACGGACAAACACACACACCCATGCCCCAGAGAGGAATCCAACCTCCATGGCGAACAACCGCGCGCTCCGCAGCGAGGTGCTTTAGACCGCTCGGCTACTCCACCGCGACAATAAAATTGGCCAGGGGAAGCCAGCCATAAAACAACTAAACGGTATTCTCTATATAACGTTACCCTTGCTTTCGTATGATGCCATTAGAAGTTAAAAGTGATTGCGCGTTTGTAATTTTGGCAAAGGATTGGTTGTATCGGAATTTTGAAATTCGAATAATTTAAATATTAACAAATAATACAATCCCTTGAGACAATAATTTAGTTAAAACATAGCATACATTAACATTGATAAACATTAGGTAAAATACACCGCGGGTTGAATGTTACGTCGGGCACCACACAAAGCAACGGTACGTAATAAGACTTACGAAAAGCATCTAGCTGGATCCTATGCTTCGTACTTCAGAAGCTGAAAATGTTAATCTTTTCTGATTTAATATGAGATTATTCGAGATACTGTCCGTACTAGACTAATGCTCAGACAGTTCACTTCGCTTTTCATTGTTGTATGACCGTGGATGAAACATGAAGTTAATGGTAATGATACAAAGAGGAAAGAATGATCGGGCTTCGTAAAATTACAAAAGAAATCAAGCAAGGTATTGTAGAAGAATGACTAATAGGGAGTGAAATTTTGGACTTGTGAAGCGATCAAAATGGCGTCTGAACATTAAACAATTACGGACGTCGAGGAACTGAAAACATTAGAAAATAAATATTTGACGTGGAGGGATTTATTTAAATAAAAGCCAAAGAGAGGGGGATGATTTTAAATTTAATTTGACAATTTATTTTGACAATAAACTGCATCAAAATTACTTACATTGAATGGATACATGAATGGAAGACGTCCGTACAGAAATAACATAGACAAGAGAGTGATAAAAGCTACGATCGCTGTTCCGTCTTCTTGCTTGTCCGGAAGTAAAAAATGACGAACGAAAATTAAGTCAGTTATATTACGAGCTAGAGGGAACCGACGGCGATAAGCATCGCTGATCAAATAAATAAGTAAATAAATAAAAATAAAATAAAACAAACACAAAAAATGAAATGAAAGTCCAGTGTATCGTTACATCTGGAATAACAACATAATGCACAAAACAAAACATATAATCTACAATTATTGAAAGTATCACAACATACGGCGCAGAGCTGTAGGAAATAAAGGCAAAAAGAACGGCCACTGGCGGTTGAGACAGATTTCTAGAGACGTAGTTGTGGATATTCAAGGCTTGGTCATGTTTGAAATGACAGGATCAGAGAGATCATGAAAGTGGAAACCTTAGGAAGAAAGCGCATTTGCAACGTATGCCAGACACAAGATGGCAAAAAATAATATGGCAGTGAACTTCTCATCAAAGAAGAAGGCGCGGAAGACGTGCGAGATGCTGCAAAGATGTAGTCAACGGACAAATGGTGACGAGAGGCCAAACTGAAGGAGACTGGAAGGACCGTAATCGATGGAAATTGGGAGGCGGGAGGCGGCAGCAGTCATAGAGACCTCGCTTATTTAATATGCACGGCGGAGGGTACTTCCCACCGTAACAGTTTCTAGCTGGTATCAGGCGCGTTGTTGCCATAAAAGAAATAATTTGGGAATATAGTTTGAACTAGTTATAATGCCTAACCCTTTCATGTGTCGCGTCCTCAAATGAGAACACTTATATTTTGTCTCATTACTCTCCTGTTTTACATCTGAGGTGACTTTAAAAGCACAGGTACCTCGTATAAGAAATAATAATGACTGATATAAGGTCTCCTAGAGAGCAGAATTATTCGGTGGGCTACCGAAAAAAGTAGAGATTACAAGAAAAAAGGCAGGCCTTCAGATGAAAGCACATTATTGTCTGTACACCGAAAAACAAGCACGCCTGTCATTCGGTACCCAACCTATTACGCTTCGATGGGGTATAACATTGGCCAGCCAAGGCAGGTGATCCCAATGACAAGAGGTGTCATGATCGGACTGCCGACGGAAAAACGTCAAATTCGAGAGAAGTGTAAACTTTCTGTGTGCCTGAGTGACAAACAATTGTACGAAAAATACAAAACAGTGTACACTCTTCATGTATTCTTTGATATTACAGTTGAGACGTTACTGTCATACCACCTCATTGCTCCACCTAATCGATTTTGCCAAATTCTCTTACCTCGCTCATGTTTTTCTCACTTGTATTAGTAATGTTTGCTATCTTCTATGTAAATTGATTTAACTTTAGCATTATCATGTGGTTTCATGGCCGACTGGCGAGGCCAAAGAAGTAGAAGCAGAGATGGCGAGTTTGTGTTTTCTTATATTTTATTCCCTTTTCTTCTATTCATGTGACACTCCCATGTTTCCCATCACAGCGAGAGCGAAGGAGTGGTTGAGCATAGTTGAACTAGTAGGGGTACCTTAGCATGATGGTGACGGTAGTTTGTGAGTTTTTCGAACTTGTGTAGACAGCTAGTAGTGCAAAGAGTTTAGCAAGCTTTGCTGCTGGTCGATGGTAGGCATGTGGATTCGCGAACGTGTAAAAGGAAGGTGCCCAGCTGGCTGCACCTGCCTCCGCCAATGAGGGCGCGTCTTCTTGGCGTGATTCGACTTGGCGGACGGTTGAGGTAGAGGGGAGCCATCTTTAGGGAAGTTGGAAGGAGACCATCGAGACGTATGGACGCTGGTGCTGCTTGCTGCGCAAAATTCTCCAGAATGTGGTAAGAAACGCGGCACAAGAGATAATTAAAGTCATAAGTGGGGAACTGGAATTTGATTTATAAAAATGTCTTTAGGTAAATTTAGGACTGAGTTTTGGTATTTCTCAGTGAACTGTATTTGTATTTCATTGTGTTGAGCTGATGGCTCCATTTTCTTCATACTTATATGGTGGTTATGCACCTACAAGTGCTTCCGATTGTTCTTTACAAGTTTGCGACAATTACAAGTAACTATTCAGATGTTAAATGTGAGAATATCGGGCCAGTCTTTTTTTTTTTTAAGTAATCGTAAATTTTGTTCTGTATATTGCGTCCACAAGCCCACTTACTGTTCGACCAGCAGGATTAGTTTGAGTAGTGTATGTATAGAGCCTTGCGCTAATCATGCAATGAGTGATTTGCATGTTTTATGTCCGTTTGTGTGCAGATTTCCTACCCCCTCCCCTCCTCACCCACCATGTGTGACATTGAATAGTGTTCAGAGTAGTTAAATGCAGCAGGAGGCCAGTTGAGTAATATTTATGGTAAATTTCCTCAAAAGAAAATGTCAATTGTTTTTTTTTTGTTTTTTTATTTTTATTTTTTTAAAAGAAATATTTCGGTCACAATGTTTTATTATAAGGGAATTAAACTGTTTCTTTACCATTCAAAATCAACTAATTTCAATACTTGCTAGTTCCTGTAATGATTAGGTAAAATAAATCCTTTATGATAAAATTTTGTGTTAGAATAACTGATTTACCCCTCAGCTTCTCCTTCAATGCTCCCCATTTTGGATGGGAAACAAAGGGATCTCACAATCATTATGAGGATTGAAACTGATATTTGTACGAACTTACCCTGCGGGTTTAAAACTAGACGTATCCTTTCTTGAGGTGGATGTGTACTGGTTCCGTTAATTCTAAACAAAAAAACGCGTTATCCGTTGCGCGCCATTTTCATTTGTCAAGTTTAATCAAGCCGGTATGTTCATGTGAACATAGACCGAAATTAGTGTGAACCAGTATAGATCCATGCTCAGGATAAAGCCTACGCGAAAGTACTAAGCACAATTCATACTGTGTATGGAAGCCCTTGCTGTCAATTGAACAGCGCTTGGGTAGGCCCACCCAGTGTTAAGAAAAAAAGAAGGGTTAAACTGTAAAGAACAAACAAGAACGAAAGAAATAAGATAAGAGGGTACGTCACACAGTATTAATAGTTGTTCCGTGTAATATGTAGCAGTTTTCATACTCACTGTCCTCATTCGAGTACAGCTTCCATTTGGTCTATGAAACTTCTTTTTTAGATAGATGATGAATTCTGCACATTATAGGTCTTAAGTTACCAAATAATGTATCAGACATTTTGTTCGTTGTCGGATTGATAATTCGTGCATGAGATTGGTTAATTAGGTATGATAGAAATATATATATTTTCGAGAATCAATAAATTTATTGAAACTGAATTACGCATAAAGGAGAAGTACAAATATACTAAAGAGCCAAAGAAATTGGTTTATCTGCCTAATATCATGTAGGGCTCCTGCGAGTACATCGCAGTTCCGTAACACGGTGTGGCACGTCCTCGATACAACTCCTGCAGGAGGGACTTGCCTCCATGCATCCTGCAGGGCTGTAAGATAACAAGGTGGTAGAGATCTCTTCTGAACACCTTGTTGCAAGATATTCCACAGATTTTCAATAATATTCATGTCCGCAGATTTTGTTGGGCAGCGAAGATATTCACCCTAAGATGTGTGTTTGTGGAGTTACTCTGTAGAAATTCTGGAAGTGTGCGTTTGTGACATTGCAGATACAGGGGGAAGCATATTGTTTCCATGTCAAAGGCTGTTGGGTTCCCCAGCTGGCCGGCTAACAGCTTGGACCTAGTGAATCGAATACAGAAAGTCAGGGTTTCCATAATGTGCTCGGAAACAGGAAGCGACTGTCTTGGATGAGCGAGGGCGGCTAACCCAGATTGCAACTGAAATACAATATAGCCACATACATTATTCTAAATATATAGATTTATAAAATTAGGGAATGATCGTACGGCAAATATAATTATATCAATGGATTCAGTAGACATGGGAGAATCAAACGCTGTAATTACTATTTCAATATCCCTTACAGATAAAAAGCCGACAAATTTCAGAACTATAATAATAATATAACACTTACATTTACAATTATTCATACATAGTGTTTATCAGTAACAATTTAAGAAGCAAATGTGCAGCATTGCACCAAGATGTACCACGTCATAAAAACTCATGGTAAATTAAATATTAAATGTGTAACTATATTTCGACATCGGCAGTATATTTGAACAGTGAGACGCCACGTTTAATAGCAAAGAGCTTCAGATTTTAGTATTGTAAAATATATATTTGTTTGTTAAATGTAAATAACATTTGCAGGTAGATGGTCAAAGCATTTAATTTTGTGATATTGAAATGTATAATATTTTGGAAGGGAAAGTGTATTTTAAAGATGAGGCGTTAGGATGTGCAGAAGGATACAATTTTGGGAGCAGGTAGAGCATGCTTCCGTACAATTGGGGCCGGCCGCGGTGGCCGGGGACTAAGGCGCTCCAGTCACGGTCTGCACGGACACTACGGTCGGGGGTTCGAATCCCCCTCGGGCATGGATATTTGTGCCGTCCTAGTTTGTAAGTAGTTCATAAGTAGTTTGTAAGTTTAGGGACTGATGACCCCGTAGTTAAGTCCCATAGACTATACAAACATTTGAACATTTGAACGCTTGGGGGAACTCGTAAATTGGACGTGGTGGTGAAAGGTTGTGACGCTGGGCGGTCTGAATCCGCGTTACGAACTTGTAATTTGAAGAGATAAGCATGTGTAGAAAATTTACGGGACTGTGACTGCAGAACTTAAGTCTCTGATGAAAAGTGGTAAACTATGCACGGTAGTAGGGCTGTGGAACTGTGATAAATCAGCAATCATGTACACGTGTGATGACAAACTGTGTTTTATAACAGATACTATAATTTATTTACGGCATAGAAGTTGACATACATAACTCACCCCTATGAACACAGACAACGAGCCATCAACTTCTTACTACCCTCAGTTATGTGTTGCCCAATTCTTATTGGTGAGTAACGATAGCACGGTCGCACGTTGTCCCAATATCTTGCATGAATTGGTCAAAAAATGTTCAAATGTTTGTAAATCTATCGGACCAAACAGCGTGGTCATCAGTCCGCAGCTTACAAGCTACTTAAGCCTAGGTAAACTAACCTAAGGACAAACACACACACCCATGTCCCAGGGAGGACTCGAACCTCCACGGCGAGCAACCACAGGGGTCACACCTATATTCAAGAAAGGCAGTAGGAGTAACCCAATAAACTACAGGCCTATTTCATTGACATCAATTTGCAGCAGGGTTTTGGAACATATCCTGTATTCAAATATAATCAATTATCTCGAACAGAAGAATCCATTGACCCAAGATCAACACGGATTTATAAAATATCGTTCATGGGAAACACAACTAGCTCTTTATTCACACGAAGTGATGGGTGCTATCGACAAAGGTTCGCAAATCGATTCCGTATTTTTTGATTTCCAGAAAGCTTTTGACAGCGTACCTCACAAACGGCTTTTAATCAAATTGCATGGTTATGGTATATCGCCCCAAATTTGCGATTGGATAGGGGATTTCTTGTCAGAGACGACACAGTTCGTAGTAATCGATGGTAGGGCATCGACTAAAACAGAGGTGATATCGGGCGTTCCACTGGGTAGTGTTATTGGTCCTCTGCTATTCGTTATTTACATAAATGATTTAGGGGAAAATCTAAGTAGCTCTCTTAAGTTGTTTGCAGATGACGCCGTCATTTACAGACTAGTAAAATCATCTGAAGATTAAAACCAACTGCAGAACGATCTGAATAAGATATCAGTATGGTGTAAAAATTGCCAATTGACTCTAAATAATGAGAAGTGTGCAGTCGTCCACATGAGTACGAAAAGAAATCCGTTAAACTTTGTTTACAACATAAATCAATCAAATGTGAAGGCCGTAAACTCCACAAAATACCTAGGAATTACTATTACTTCAGACCTAAACTGGAAAGAACACGTATATAATGTCATGGGAAATGCGAACCAGAGAGTGCAATTTATTGCCAGAACCCTTAAAAGATGCAACAGCACTACTAAAGAAACTGCATACACTGCGCTTGTCAGTCCATTTTGGGAGTATTGCACCCCAGTGTGGGATCCTTATCAGGTGGGTTTGACGGAGGACATCGAAAGAGTCCAAAGAAGGGCAGCTCGTTTCCTGGGATGGGAATCATTACAACAACGGCGCTTAACGCTGCGGCGTGGGCTACTTGCGAAACTCCAATCGCCAACATTCTCCTCCGAATGCGAAAATATATTGTTGACTCCCACTTACATAGGTAGAAATGATCATCAGAATAAAATACGAGAAATCAGAGCTCTAACAGAGAGATTCAGGTGTTCTTTCTTCCCGCGCGCTATTCGAGAATGGAATGGGGGATAAATAGTATAACTGTGGTTCGATGAACCCTCTGCCAGGCACTTAAATGTGATTTGCAGAGTATCCCATGTAGATGTAGATGTAGAGACGCTTTAGACCGCTCGGCTACTCCACCGCGACTGAATTGGTCACATCCGTCGGAATACACAATGGACATGCAGGAGGTCTGTCGGGATGCGCACGTACGTATCACCACAGTCGTATGTAGACATCAGGAGTCCTATATCACTCCAACTGCATACGCACCGCACCATTACAGAGAATTCACCAGCTTCAACAGTTCTCTGCTCACATGCAGAGTCCATGGGTTCATCCATCCATCCATTTGACAATTGCAAACGAAACTTGTCAGAGCAGGCAACAGGTCTCCAGTCATCAACAGTCCATTGTCTGTCGTGGCGTAAAGTCAGCGCTACATGCCAGACGCACGTGATCGATCGTGTAGAAGGCAGCGGACGACCGGCAGCCAATCGCACGCCGGCGCTGCGCATCCTGGAAGGGGAAACCTAGAAGCGCGCCCTCTGCAAGTGGCTATAGCCAGGCCGACATGCGTCTGGAAGAGCACATCTGAACGTTGCACCGAAATAGGCAGTCACTAGATCACAGCGCAGCCAGTGTCAAGGAAGACGCCGCCGCAAGAAGAGACAAGAGACCGACCTATGTGCAAAAGTTGTAATACTGTAAGGGTAATTAGTGATTATAAGTGTTTTCGTAATGAAAACGGAATAACCTATTAAAGTGGAAATGTAAAGTCTAACGCACAGTGTAAAGCAGGGAAGCGGCCAGCAGCAGGCACGTGGAGTCTCGAATCGCTGGAACAGCAGATCCCCGCGCAGCACATTCCGACGGCGTCGCGCGGCCACGGCTCACGTGTTCGAGAAATCGCGAAGTTGACGAATCAGCTCAAGCGGTCATCGGCCAGCCATCTCACGAGCAGTAAGAATAGCGAAACGTGACCAAGAAGAATGCATAACGTCAACAGTTTGAAAATGTCACAAGGCCAGTACAGTTACCTCTCCAGGGAAACCTGACTAACATGTCAGCAATCCATCGCCGCACGAGTTTAAGGCTCCCACACTTGACAAGTTTTGGCAGTTTTGGAAGAACGTGACTAGAAGCCAGTGACCGACTAGCGACTCTCCACGTGACCGAACATTCTGGAAATTTCTCCACTTGACAGAGACCTACTTGAACCAATAAATACCTGGACAATTGGAGCAGAGTGTCATTCTTTCGTTGCTTCAGCACGAGTGAAGTTCGGCACCATTCCGGCCGATCACGCAACCGACATCGGAGAAGAATGGACTAGGCGAGCAGTCGCGAGAACGGAAGAAGAATTAAAGAAGACTTACCGGGCACCCAGGCAGCTGAGAGGACGATGGGACTGCGACCTCTCGATAGCTGACCTGTGAGATTTAGTCAATAATCGACAGCTGCGGGAGAGGAGCCGAGGGGCGTCGGTTCGACGCCGCCAGCGCCCCACACTGCCCCTTCGATGGACGACGCACTCACCCACACGGGCCACGAAGCCTGAAGAGTTACGGACGCCTGCTTGAGGTACTGGCAGTAATCACAACGGGGAACGCGAACTATTGAATAAAGCCACGCGCCGCGTCGCTTCGCCGCTACGGACTGTAACGAAGACTGCGCCCGGCCTCGCCGCTGCTGCTGCCTACGCGTAACCGGACCGCCGGCATCCGCTATCAGCGCGCCGGCCTGCCGCCTGCTGCCTTCGAGTAAGAGAATAACTGAATGTAAGGAAATTACCACAAGTATTATGTATATTTGTAAATAAAAAGCTATCTGCATCGATGCTGTCTCATTTCAACATCCTTCCACCTCTGAGCCAAGAGAATTCACGTCCCACAAATGTAATAACAAATAAATAATAATATGAATAGTTCTTGTGTTAAACTAAGAGTAACTGCCCATCCTGACAAATATCACTGATACAAGGTCGTTGATGCTTTAGGAAAAGAGTAAAAACTGTAAAGTGAATCATTAATCATACAGATAGCCACATTTAGTAACCAGTATGATCAGAAATAACCGAGATCACGTTACAATACTACTCTATATAGCTGTTCTAGCTGTCCACGTATCCTTATAGAACCTTTCCTGAAAGACAGGCCGGGAACGACTAAACAGAGGCTGTCCGGGTCGAGAACAAAACAAATGGCGACGCGGAGAACGACGAACAAAATGCCGACGAGAAGCTAACTTATAGAGGACGGAGAAATTGCTAACATTAAACTACGCTATTATTTTTCTTTATTACAGGTCTCGGCGATACCAGTAGATAATCTTTTGTGATTTTTATATTGCAGGGATACGAGTCAATATCTATATTTTTGCACTGTTTCTGCTTCTTGTTGTTTTTTGCAATATGTCAGTCCGCACTAACACTGCAATTGCCACAGCGCCGCAGCTTCCTGCTCTCGCTGCACAGAAATTAATACAGATGTTTCAGTTTCACAGACAACAAGTTTCGTCTCTACTGTCAACCGTGCAACAACTTCTGGCCGCAACTGTGTCGCAAAATACTCAAGTACCACTGCAGCAGCTACCACCTTCAGTAATTCCGCCAGTATGACGGACCACAAATAGAATGGACAGAATGGTTGCAATAGTTTGAAGCCTTCGCAACAGTTCACAACATACAAGGTATTGCCAAACTTCTCTTTTTTTTCTGTCGTGCGTAGCCCCCCCCCCCCCCCCCCCCAGCGTTTCGTCTTGTCGAAAAACTGTTTCCTACAGTAGAACCTTCTGAACTTTCTTACGATTCAGTTATAGGAGCCCTCACATCATGTTATGAACAACAAATTAATGTAGTGGCCACTAGGTGTCAGTTCTTCCGATGTAGGAAAAGAGAAAATCAAACAACAAATTAATGTAGTGGCCACTAGGTATCAGTTCTTTCGATGTAGGAAAAGAGAAAATCAAACATACCAGCAGTGGATAACAGATCTTGAAGGAGTTACGTAAAAGTGTAAGTTTAAGTGTTCGTGTGGAACTTTGTATTCAGATGTGATGTTATATGACGCTATTGTCTATAATGTAACTGGTGTCAGACTTTGGGGGCAGATTCTAAAAATGTCACATCTGTCTTTCCATCTGGTAGAACAGATTATGGAACAGTAAGATTCAGGTGCTGCCGCAATTCCACTGTGTACTGTAACTACTTCAGGCGCCAGTGAGCGCCATGTCAGACGCCGTGTACTTCCTGCTGCCTGCACTAAGTGTATACAAGTTTTTGTGTCCCAACTTCGTCGCCGCTTTTGTGTCCCAGCCTCGTCGTAGGTGTCGGTGGCCGAGTGGAATGAGACCGACACAGGAACAAAAATAGCACGCTGGTGCAGGTACGGAGGGGAGCAGCCAGAAACTATAAACACTAGAGTAAATTAGAAAGAGATATATATTGCACAGAATGTAACGATACTTAACTTTTACATAGTACTGCAGAATGTTGATACATAGTTGTTAGAGGCCTGCCTAGTGCCTGTACGATAGCAAAGTCTTCACTGGTGCCTATCTGATTACGAAGGTCCTAGCTGGTTGCTATCTCCGTCCGAAGTGAACGATGTCGTTCAGCGGTGGCCACGAGCGGCGTTGTAGCAGAGGGCGCTCGTGGCTGTCGTCGTACGAACGCCGCGCCGTGCATGGCGGCGCGCGGCGAAAGTAGGTGGCGCGCACTTTGTACTTGTGCGACACCACACCCCTCCCCCCCCCCCCAAACCGCCGCGCCGTCGTGGCGTAGGGCTGAGGGCCACGGCGACGGCACTGGGAGGAGGGCCTGGGCGGGGGCGTCACTGGTGGGACGGCCGTCGTAGCTGAGGCTGGGATCGAGACGCCGCCCGCGCCCCGGCATCCGCCTTGCGATCCTCCAGGAAACCCGCCGAAACCTGGGGAAGGGCGCACTCCCCCGCCCAGGGGGAGCAGGTCATCTTCTTCTGAGGTGGGTGGCCCAGGCGGCGGCGGTACGCACGGTCCCGGAGTCCCTCTCGGTGACGCTGTCATCTGCGGCGGCGACAGCGGCGGCGTCGCGTCGATCTCCATTGGGACGATCTCGTAGTCCGGGGACGAACGATGTGGTTGTGCTCCCTGGCGGTGAACTGGGTCTGGAATCAAGAAACCGGAGCCAGGATCGCGCGGCCTATGCAGGCGCAATTGGTTTGCGTGGCGCCGCAGCTCCGACCCTGTGGAAGAACGTACAACATACATATTGCGCCCGAGCACGCGCTGAATGGTGCCCGGCGTCCATCTTGTCTTGTTGCCAGCAAACACCCTGTACAGCACCGGCGTGGAAACCTGAAAACGCGTAGCGCCATACGAACCGACTCGGTGCGTGGGAGGCTGCAGCAGGTGAAGGAGAGTGCGGTGACGGCGGCCGTGTAGCAGCTCGGCAAGAGACGGGCCGTCACGTGGCATACACCGATACGTAGACAGGAAAATTTTAAGAGCTTGCTGCCTGGAGTGCTGACCTTTCATCTTCTCCATGTGAGACTTGAATGTTCGAACGAAACGTTCCGCTTCACCATTGGACTGAGGGTGAAAAGGTGCGGTGGTGATATGCTGAATGCCATTCCTGAAGAATCAAATGATACATCCTGGCCAACCGGAAGTCGGGAAAGTGTGTCCGCGTTAGCATGTTTAGTGGTAGGTCGGTACAAAATCTCATACTGATAATTAGACAATATCAAGGACCATCTCTGAAGCTTTTGTGCCGTTCGTGGCGGAATTGGCTTTGTGGGTGAAAACAACGACGTGAGAGGCCTGTGGTCTGTCAACAAATAGAATTTTCTGCCATAGAGATAATGATGAAACTTTGTGACGCCGTAAATGATTGCTAAGGCCTCCTTTTCTATCTGACTGTAATTCTGTTGCGTCGGCGTCAGTAGCTTGGATGCAAAGGCAATAGAACGATCGTGACATCCAATACGATGTGACAGAACGGCACCCAGACCTTACGACGAGGCGTCAACTGCTAACACTACAGGCTTCTGTGGGTCAAACGGAATCAAACATGCATCACTGAGTAGTGCAGACTTTAGTTTGTCAAAGGCAACCTGACAATCTTTAGACCATACAAAAGGAACATTCTTCCTGCGTAAGTGATGCAGTGGAGCTGCAATCTGAGAGGCATTGGGAATAAATCTGAAATAATAGTTAAGCTTTCCCATCACTGCTTGCAATTCATGCACATTCTTAGGAGGAGGCAAGTCTTTGATTGCTCGAAGATGTGACTGTAAGGGATGAATTCCTTGGGCATTAATCACATGGCCTAGGTACTCTATTTCAGTTTGAAAAAACGAACACTTTGCTTTATTACAACGTAGACCTGCTGCAGTCAAAACTTTGAAAAGGCACTCCAGGTTTGCTAAATGTTCTTCAACTGTACGTCCGGATACCACAATGTCATCTAAATAGTTCGAGCAACACGGTACAGAAACTGTCAGCTGTTCCAAAAAACGCTGAAACATAGTGGGGGCGGAAGAACTGCCAAAGGGTAGGCGTTGAAATTGAAAAGGCCCATGTGAGTATTAATGACGAAAAACTTTTTTGACTCGTCATCAAGTGGAATCTGTAAGTATGCCTCTGCTAAATCAATCTTAGAAAAGAAACGAGACTGTCCTAATTTGTCCATTAGTTCGTCAGGTCTGGGCAGGGGATAAGTGTCTACAATTGTTTGACTATTCACTGTTGATTTGAAGTCCGCACAGAGACGAAGTTTTCCTGACGGCTTGGGTATAATTACTATAGGTGAGGCCCACTGACTCGCAGAAACAGGAGAAATCACCCCACTATCTTGCCAACGTTTAAGTTCTTCGGCAACTGTATCACGCATTGCGATAGGCACTGGTCTAGCTTTACGAAATTTTGGAACTGCAGATTCTTTTAAAGTTACATGTGCCACGAAGTCTTTTGCACAACCTAGTTCCGGCGAAAACAAGTCACTATATTTGTCACACAATGCATTGATTTTATCCTGAGGCACTATTGAGAAAATTTGAAGCACATCTCTTTGAATTGATAAACCAAACAAGTCAAAAGCATCTAGTCCAAAAATGTTCTGTGTCGATTTGGCCTGAAGAACTACAAAAGCAACTGTTTTTGTTACACCTTGAAAAGAGGCGGGCAGGCTACATGTTCCTAGCACGGGAATATTTTCACCTGTATAAGCTGTTAACACTTGCTGTGACGGCGACAATTTTGGCGAACCCAGAAGTTCATAAGTATCTTTATTTATTAATGTGACAGCGGAACCAGTATCAAGCTGAAATTGCACCGTCTTATTTTCTATGGAGAGATTGACAAAAAGTTTGTGCTTCTGGCGCACGACAGGTGCGCGAATGTGGGCAACGTCTGCTACGGTTTGTTTGCTGCACTTGCGCGGGCCGCGTAGTGAAGGAAGCGGCGCAGACTCGGCACGCGGCTGATTAACAACACTGCCACTAGATGGCACTATCGCCGGATAGGCGTCCTCGCAAGCTTGCGAAGCTACTACAGATTTACTAACTACTGTACTAAACTTTTGAGTAGCTACAACAAGTCTACTGTCTCTATCTACACAGTACTGGGCACTATCACAAGGAGAAGTTGTAGAAGGCACTCGGTTCACTACAGGATTGCACTGTACATAGTCATTTTGCTTGTCCCGAACCCTTTTCCGTTGCACTGTTTTACGCGCTTGTCGGCGCTTGCTACGTGGTGCACTATATAGTTTTGCCATAGGCGCAGAACTACTTTCTTGCAATTGAGATCCAAGGAAAGCACTGTTCAATTTCACAGCCCGTATAACATTTACAGAATGAACTGTTCTCGCACTCTGCGAAGCACTGTTTCTAACGGTACCGTTCTTTGAGTTTTTAATTTGCATACACACAGACTGTACATGTCCTGATTTGCCACATTGATAACAGGTTGCGTTGCGACTAGGGCAATGATCACGCTTGTGGCGAGACACACACTGGGGGCAAGATTTACGTACATTTTTCTGAAATGAGCGTTGGCGCCCGTTATTCAAATCACTGTTTCTAACACGACGGGGCGACCTTTGTGTCGCACTTTTACACTGGCTACTGTTCACTGTCTGTTCAGCACGGCCTGTACTATTGTAAGAATCACTAGTGCTACACTGAGAACTACGGCTAGGAAAGCGTCCGTTACGGCACACTGAATTTACACCGTGGCTTTGCATTTCTACATCTGCTAAGTCAAAAGTATCATGCGCTTCTATAAGCTGCAGTACACTGTCTAATGAAGGGTCTGACTGTTTCAGAATTGCTGCCCTAATTCTGGGGTCCTGAATGTTCTGAGTAATCGCATCTCTTAACATCACATCACTATAAGAAAGTCCACAAGAGCAAGTAAATTTACATTGGCGGGTTAAGCCCTTCAATTCCGTAATCCACTCTTGGTGTGACTGCTGCGGTAATTTTTTAAGTCTGGAAAGTCGGTACCGTGCAGCGGCTACAAGAACTTTTCTCTCATAATGAGCATTTAGTGCCTCTACTATTTGTTCAAAGTCTACATCACGAGGAGATGCGAGAGGGAAAAGTTTTTGCAATAGTACGAAGGTCTGGGGGCCCACAATCGATAAGAAAAGGTTCTTCACTCTCTGACCTGTAATTTGATGAGCCGCGACAAGTTCTTGAAACTGTGCGAAGTAGTCGCTCCATTCTTCCTCACGTTCGTTGTACTGGCGAAAGGTAGGAAGCGGTGCAGTGGCAGGTGTGGGCTGCTGATGTGATGGCTGTTGTTGTTGGTGAGCAGCCTGTGCCGTCAACTGCGAGAAGGCCTGCAGTAGTTGAGTGATTTGCGCCGTCTGTAACTGAATAATTTCCATTAAGTTTGGGTTCGGAGTAGTGGCCATGCTGACCGATTAGGCGCCGAGTATACAAGTAACTTGGAACAAAACACAAATGCAATATGAAAGAGGACGCGCTGCAACAAAAAAGTCCACAAAACACGGAACAAATTATCTTCCCCCAAAATTCTTATAATAAGGGTGGGTGGGCGGGAGCACTTTCTGCGTGCTCCGACTGCTGCTGTCTGGCTGCTGCAAGCGTGCTGGTCCACGGTTCGTCTATCACTCCTCGTCGCCACTTTTGTGTCCCAACTTCGTCGCTGCTTTTGTGTCCCAGCCTCGTCATAGGTGTCAGTGGCCGAGTGGAATGAGACCGACACAGGAACAAAAATAGCACGCTGGTGCAGGTACGGAGGGGAGCAGCCAGAAACTATAAACACTAGAGTAAATTAGAAAGAGATATATATTGCACAGAATGTAACGATACTTAACTTTTACATAGTACTGCAGAATGTTGATACATAGTTGTTAGAGGCCTGCCTAGTGCCTGTACGATAAGCAAAGTCTTCACTGGTGCCTATCTGATTACGAAGGTCCTAACTGGTTGCTATCTCCGTCCGAAGTGAACGATGTCGTTCAGCGGTGGCCACGAGCGGCGTTGTAGCAGAGGGCGCTCGTGGCTGTCGTCGTACGAACGCCGCGCCGTGCGTGCATGGCGGCGCGCGGCGAAAGTAGGTGGCGCGCACTTTGTACTTGTGCGACACCACACAAGTTGATAGGCACAAAATGTTTCTGACAGCACAAAAGCAGAACTGTCAGTTCCAGTCAGCGAAATGTTATGCATGCATCAAGAAAGATCATATACAAACAGACTGCTTACAGCAAAAGAAACAGAATTTGCCCTTTGCGAGCGGGAAGGTCTGGGTGAGAGTTTAAAATAGAGAAAGTATAATTTTTTAAACTCACAACCACCAGCTGCGAACCAAATTCCTAAACATGCAAAAACACTGGAACTGTGATTGTGACTGTTTGACTCGTTTTCTAGGGGATGATATCACATGTTCGCAACTTTCAAAAAATTCAAATGTTCAAATGTTTGTAAAGCTTATGGGACTCAACTACGGGGTCATCAGTCCCTAAACTTACAAACTACTTATGAACTACTTACGAACTACTTACGAACTAGGACGGCACAAATATCCATGCCCGAGGGGGGATTCGAACCCCCGACCATAGTGGCCGTGCTGACCGTGACTGGAGCACCTCAGTCACCTCGGCCACCGTGGCCGGCTTCGCAGCTTTCCTTCCCTGCATATGATCAACAAAATAAATTCATAATAAAATCAAGTTCATGAGAGAAAGGGGTGTACTAACTACTATTTTTGAAACACTTGAAAGTTCACTTTATGTTGTTTATTTCACAATATTAGATCGCTGTGGCTGATATGTTTGTACGTCGACACATTTATCAAATAAAGTTATAGCTCTTGAGCCCCCAGACAAAATTAATATTTGTCAGAAATTGTTTTCACACCATGTGGCTGTCTCAAACACCGTTTATGTTCATGCCTACGCGATGACACGTGTTACATTAACAAATCACAGTCACTTTAATTCAATGCAATGCACACCTTGTTCCACCGGCTAAATATTCACAAACACACAGTAGCACTCGATTCAACTTGGTGCAGTCTACGACGAGCAACCACATGTGGCGATTGCCACACACAAATCTATATCCTCCACCTCGAGGTCCACATGCCGACTGATGCAGAGCGACGCCGCCCGGCCAGCTCCCCACGTGCTCCGGAGTCGTCACTCCCTGCCCTTGCGCGGCAAAAGCTCATCTGTCAGTGTTTTTTCCCCTATGTCATCAACTTCCGCATGTGAGCTGTTCTAACCGATTTGCCAACGTACAGCGCTCAGCCAATACATTTCTAAAACTTCACTTAAAATCAAAATAATTACACTACACATTAAATAAATTGTCTTCTTAGGTTTTTATATTGGTATAAACATACTTTGTACTATTTATCATAATCGTGCAATTTCTTATGAATACTTTAAGATAAAATACACAAGATTAATTGAAAATAAAATGAGAAATAGTTAATATATTATTTTTATAAACAAACATTGCCATGCTAGTTGTGTAACTGTCTTGTATTTATTGGTAATTTATTACTTTTCATTGTCAATTAAACATATTACGTCAGATGTGACTATATCAGCTAATGTATTGTTTATTTATCAACAGGCTATTTTGTAATGAGGGCATTAAAGGTTCCTAACTGCATCGTATTACTTCAAATGCCAGTAGTATTAGAATATTTTATTTCACGCTGCGTACTGCACTGTGCCTGGCACTCGCCATTGTCCCTCTCTCCCCACACCGGATACGAACTGGAAAATCCTAAGCTGGAACAAGCCACCAACGTCGGCCTGCTCGCTGTCCTCCCGTCAGCTACAAGCACACAGCAAATCTCAACGTGGAGAATTTCTACCTATGGCCTAACTATAAATGTTGTCACCCAACTGCGTGCATACATTGCTACCATAATTAATAAGATTAAAATTGTGTAACATTTAGTGCATTGGCATAGTTAATGTTTGCGGTGAACTTCATACTGTTTAATTATTAAAATGCTATTAATTACCAATATTTATATTGGGCGGTAATCTCACACCTTTCGGCCCAAACAGCGGCAAGACAATACTTATTCAATAAATGCAGTATTTTCAAAATCTGTGGCTGCCCCTCGTAACATCAATGATACAGAAGTAGCACAAGTTGTACACCAGGCCAGAAAAATATATGCCAATTTGCTGCCGGCGGTGGCCGAGGTGACTGAGGCGCTTCAGTCACAGTCAGCACGGCCACTACAGTCGGGGGTTCGAATCCCCCCTCGGGCATGGATATTTGTGCCGTCCTAGTTCGTAAGTAGTTCATAAGTAGTTTGTAAGTTTAGGGACTGATGACCCCGTAGTTAAGTCCCATAAGCTTAACAAACATTTGAATATTTGAACATTTGCCAATTTGCTTGCGAATCACATTTCTGTAAAACTTTAACTAGACACAGGTGCATCACTAACTTTGCTTAATCGCAAAATTTATGAACAGTTAGGATCACCGCGCCTTTCTCGCTCTAAAACAAGGTTAACCGCATACAATGGCAACGAAATACCTGTACTAGGACAGTGTTCATTGCCTGTAGAATACCGTTCTCAAATGCGCACAGTGATATTTCAAGTGCTTCAGTCTCAGGAGAGAATATTTTTGGTTTAGATTTTTTTATCTATTTGGTTTTACTGTGCAAGACAATGTCTTAGTTGTGAACAATTTTGATGCTAAAGACAGTGTAGACATGTTGCTGGAAGACTTTCCGGGTTTATTTTCTGCAGGGCTAGGAAAAGCTAAGGATTTTGCTGCACACATTACTCTCAACGAAAATGCCAAACCAAAATTTTGCAAGACTTACGATGTAACACTCGCTTTACGCGACAAAGTTGCACAAGAACTTCTCACAGTGCAATAAAATGGTGAAATTGAACCAATACAAGCTAGCCAGTGGGCGAGTCCACTTGTTATTTTGCGGAAGCCGTCAGATAGCATCCGCATTTGTGTTGATTTCAAGGCTACAGTAAATCCAGAAACAGTTATTGACAGTTATCCTTTGTCGAGACCAGAAGATTTAATGGACAGATCAGGTGCAGGAAAATATTTGTCAAAAATAGATTTGAGCAATGCCTACCTTCAGCTGCCACTCGACGAAGAATCATAGAAAATTTGTCAACAATCATCTGGGCTTGTTTAAATATGTGTGTCTACCGTTAGGCAGTGCTTCCGCGCCCGCAATTTTTCAAAGATATTTGGAACAGCTTACAGATCGGGTGCCTTGTTGTTCAAACTACGTGGACGACATAGTTGTGTCAGGACGTACCCCAGAAAAACGCATTGCAAATGTCAGGAAATTATTTCAAGTGTTGTCAGTTGTAGGTCTCAAGTGTCGCTTAGATAAGTGCGACTTTTTCACACCAGAACTGCAGTAACTAGGATATATCTTAAATAGTCAAGGTGTGCACCCCATGGAATCACATTTGCTTAACATTCGCGACCTGCCAGCACCAAAAGATGTGAAAGAATTACAGTCGGTCTTGGGAATGTTAACTTACTATATTAGGTTTATTTCCAACGCAGCACAAATTGCAGCCTCTTTGCATCGGCTATGCCATAAAAATGTTCGTTTTGTTTGGACAGAAGAATGCCAACGCGCATTTCAACAGTTAAAAGATGCTTTGCTCTGTTATAGATGTTTGGTGCACTTCGACCAGGAAAAACCAGTTATTTTGCAAGTTGGTCCACGTGCAGTGCTGTCACATAGATATGCGGATACAGACCGTGTGATAGCGTTTGCGTCCAAACTTTTGACAGACGCACAGTGCCGTTATTCTCAAATTGAGACGGAAGCCTTAGCAATTATGTATGTTTTCACGAAATTCCACCACTATTTATATGGGAGAAACTTTTATTTAGTAACTGACCACAAGCCATTGAAGTCATTGTTTCAGCCAGCCAAGCCGATTCCTACTCGCACGGCACACAAATCGCAACGCTGGACATTACTACTAGCGTGTGATTATCTCAGTACGAGATTGTTTACAGACCCACAACTCGCCAGGGAAATGCCGATGTATTTTCTCATCTTCTGATAAAGACTTTGACACTTCTGAGACGTCTTCTTGTCAGATAGATGCACAGGAAGATAGTTTGTTGCAATCCTTCCCGTAGGGCTACAGCAAACTCTCTCGGGCCAAAGAAGCAGACCCCAATTTACGACTTTTACTGCGTTACATTCACACAGAATAGCATCGTTCACGACGTGACATTCAAAATTCACTGGTGCGTCGCTATTTTGCTAAAAGAAATGTAATTTCAGTCCATAGAGGGGTCGTTCTAGTTTCAAATGACAGTGGAAAATCGCGTGTGTTGATCCCGCGACGTTTGCAGAAAGAATTATTGAACTTACTTCACCAAGAACATTGGGGAATGGTTCGCACTAAGCAGTTGGCACGACGACACTGTACTTGGCAGGGTATGGACGCCCATATAGAACAAATGACGTCACAGTGTTCAGTCTGCGCTACCAACAATCCGCCCCATCTCAGAAATTTTTTGCATGGTCCAAAGCAGAATCATCATTGCAACGAGTGCTTATTGACTATGCTGGTCCCTTCTGGAACACTACGTGCTTACTGTGGTTGATGATTTTAGTGGTTACACATTTACTGTGACAATGTCTTCTACGACTTCTAGTAGCAAGACTTTTTTATTTTTTTCTGGAAGGTCTCCCTGCACTGATAGCCTCTGACAATAGCCCGCACTTCACATAGCACGAATTTCGCTCGTTTTGTGCACGTAATGGAATTAAGCATTTCACCAGTGTACCGTTTCACCCGCAGTAAAACGGCGCAGCGAAACACTTCGTCCGGACAGTGAAGCAGCAGAAGTCCAAACTCCGTTCGGAGCACTCGTGGGAGGCAGCCATGCAACTATCCCTCGCCTCCTACCGCTCGCGTCCACGAGAAGTCATCACCAGCAGGAATTCTGCACGGCCGCCGCTACCGCACTCTGCTCCACTTGCTCCACCCACCTCGCCGCCCGGAGCAGCTGCTGACAACACGCAAGTATCGCTTCGCTCCGCGTAACCCAGTCATTTATACAGTTTTCAGTGGTCGCATACGATGGGAGCGGGGTGAGATCATCAATTTCAGGACCTGACGGCATAGTTCGCAGGCGCCGCAACGAAATTCGCCCTTGTTATGTACCCTGTGATCCTTCTGCGTTTCTTTCAGCACATTCGCGTCACACAAATACCGCACATCCTCCAATACGCGTGCGACCACAGCAGATCTCCAACTTCATGGAGACAGAGTCCTCACCACCTCCGCTCAAGATTCCAGCACACCATGCAGCATCTGACGCCAACTTCGCCACCGACATCACCGTCTACATCATTATCTGGACCCCAGGTCGTGAGTGTGGCCCCTACAGAGGTTTCTCCGGAGGAAGTTCCATCACGAGCTCAAATACTGTGTACAAACTCTCATGCTCCGACTACAACATCATGTTTAAATTTACTTAAATCGTGATAACCTACCACTGTAGAATCAGTAACAGTAGCTACTCAATGAGAGTTGAGGATCAAATTTGACCTTGACATATGATATTTGACATTGACTTCTGACCCTTGATGTATGACATCTTGACCTCTTCTCCTTGTTGTGTACGTTATAGGAGCCAGTGCGTCAATAATGTGGTCTCCTCGCTGACCCTTGAGGTCATCACACTTATAACGGTCTGGTTGCCTGCCTCACAGGTGTCAGGAGGTCAACATTGTGGTCACCTCGCTGACCCTTGAAATCATCACACTAATGACACTAATAATGGTCAGCCCTCTTCCATCCTAATGCTGTAAGATGGCGGACATATACAACAAGATGGTGGGCATAAACAATATGGCGAAGGCAGCTGACATAAACTAGATGGTGGCGGCGGTGGCGGACATATGTTGGATGATTATTAAAAACGTGTATATATATATATATATATATATATATATATATATATATATATATATATATATATATAACATCGCCGGTGTGATGGAGCAACATGCGTCCTCGATGTGCCGTTTTAGATCATCTGGGGATGTGGGCTCAGTGACATAAACACGATCCTTTAGATATCCCCACAAAAAGAAATCTACTGGTGTTAAATCGGGCGACCTTGTGGGCCATGAATGAGGACCATGGCGCCCCAACCATCTTCCTGCAAACCTGTTGTTTAGTTCTTCCAGAACAGCACGCGCAGAATGTGTTGGGTGACCATCGTGCTGCATCCACATATGGATTCTTGTGGCCGGCCACGGAGGCCGAGGGGACTAAGGCGCTCCAGTCACGGTCTGCACGGCCACTACGGTCGGGGGTTCTAATCCCCCCTCGGGCATGGATATTTGTGCCGTCCTAGTTCGTAAGTAGTTCATAAGTAGTTTGTAAGTTTAGGGATGATGAACCCGTAGTTAAGTCCCATAGACTATACAAACATGTGAACATTTGAACATTTGGACTCTCGTCCATCCAAACTGTCGACTATAAAACGGCTATATAACTCACCTGTCAGTGTAATTGGGAAGTAGTGTGGACCGATGATTTCATCCCCAAGGATTCCACACCACACATTACTAGACCACCTACGTTGACGGTCGACAGGTCGTACCCACCGATGATTGTCTGCGGCCAAGTAGTGGATGTTATGGCGATTCACTGCACAATAATTTGTGAATGTGGACTCATCAGAGAACATAACACTTTGCAAAGACTCCAGCGTGAAATTATGCATGGCCCACTCACAGAATGTCACTCTTGCACGGAAATCGTTCCCATGCAGCTTCTTGGTCAGTGACAGGCGGTACGTGTGAAACCTGTGGCCGTGTACTATACGCCACACAGATGTGAGACTGACACCAGCGACTGCAGCAACGGCTCATAAGCTGACATGAGGATCGTGGTGTAGTGCAGCTAAAACCAACACCTTAGTCTCCTCACTTCTTGCAGGTCTTCGTCTGTCACTGCGGCGCATTACCAAGCTGCCTGTTTCCCAAAGTCGTTGTTTTGCACATAAGAACGTAATGGCTGCTGGGACGCTTCGCCTAGGATATCTCACGGCATACTCCGTGGCTGTTTCAGTGGCATCGTGTCGGCAATCGTCGAGCATCAGCAACATGTCAACGTACTCGTTGCTCGTGTGTGCCATCGTCATCCGATGTCAGTAACTGTGGTGTATTGAGCCCCGGTTGTATGTGTGGCTCCAACTGTCGTGTATACGGCCGTGTGCGGCGACAGTCGGCAGTCTAACAGCGCATCGAGGAAGCTTCTCGCTCCGTGACACCGGCGACGTTACAACTCGGCCGCACCACATTTAGAAGGCACATTGCTTTATGCGCAGCGTTTGTGGTATCTGCCCTTGAAACTTCGAAGGGTTGTAGCTCCCAAACTAACAGTGATAGGAATGTAGTTTAAATTGGTTTGGACGCAACTTGTTTCAACGAATCCAATGCACGATAGAAAAAACTAATGTTCCATTTAAAAAATTATATTTTTTTACTGTAACTCTTTGGATAATTATACAATAAACTATGTTCATAACTCCGCAGAAAGTGTAACATTTCTTGTGTTGACCTACCGCATTAAAATTTCCCCGTCACCTATTATTTTTTAAGTTACAGAGGCAAACACACTTAGTGAAACACCCTGTATATATAAGTCAAGTTTATTCTGTCATGACAGCTTCCAAGATCATAAGATAACATTCCAGTCCCTCAACTAGTACTTTTGAGCACAACCCCTTATTTCACACAATATTTGAAGCCTTTCGAAGTTCGTCTTCAATAGCAATTATTTCATTATCGTGAGCTGCATTCCCAGCTCCATAGGACGCTAGTAACAGGAGCAATCGTTCCACCAGTTTATTCGGATCATTCCATTGCACATAAATCACATGTTTAGTATTAGTGTTCCAATCTTTAACTTTGAGATCATTTTCGTTCTCACCATATCCGTCCAGCCCTCCTTCTTCTTTAGTCAACACACCTTTTTCCAGCAAGATGCTAATTATGTTAGTATACTTGTAACCCTCAATGACATTAATTTGTCTGTGGGAATTATAACTTTGTCTATATTCTGTGGTGGCAGATAGTGTTTTAGCAGAATTGCGAAGATCCATAGTTTGTATAACTGTTTTTACTGGGTTTGTATTTAAACAAGAGATTATACAATCTTTTCGTTCCAGAATATTTTATTTTATGAATTATTAAATCATATCATCAACTCATACTGTGGGCTTTCCAATTGACCATGTCTTTAATTCACCATGCCATAATTCCATATATAGGATCTACTGTTTCTCTGTCTTGGGGTTTACGAAAAAATAATTTCGCCCGTCTTCCTTCATTCTCATCTGCAGTATCATCATCATTATAATCATTATGCCCTCCTTCTGCTTCCTCCAAATCGTCTTCTGCATTTTCCTGTTCTTCTTTTGCATCTAGAGCTGTGTCATCTGGTTTTATCGATGTACGTTTCTTATCAATGTTCATTCTTTTTATCGACAACTCCAAGCTTGAGCTGGTTGGTCTCTTGAATCAATCTCTGTAGCGGTTGAGTTACTGGTTTCATTACTTTGTTCAGTAGACTCTCAGCTTCTACCTGACGTCTTTGTAGTAAAGCCAATTTATTGAGTATGGTACGTCGAGCTACTCACTTGTTGTTTTATCTTCCCATTAAAGCGAGCGAGCAGTGTCATGGTATCACGTCTTTTCTCTGTCTCACATCTTTGTAGTATCAATTTCTTGCGTTTAGCACGTCCTAGTAGTATATCCAATTTCTTGCATTTACGAGTCGAGCTTTAATTACTATATGTATATGATTTATCTTTCCATCAATGTAGTTGTGGTGCAACATGATGGCAGCTAGATTATAAACCTATATTTGTACTTGTATAGACTGCCACCCCCCTCCCACACACAGACGTACACGTTGGACTGTTTCTCCAATGCAGACTGGGATATGTCACTATCGTCCATGCCAAGCTACTTATTCTTTACTGGAGGACCATCTGCTAAGAGGTTACCCATGCTGTCTGTAGCGCGTCCTCTACAACGTGTTTGTCTTGTAGTGCACACACACACACACACACACACACACACACACACACACACACACACACACACACACACACATACACCGCACAATGCAAGTTCTACACATTAAAACAAATATACGTATCAATATTGCAGCGATAACGACCATTATATAAATCGTCATCTTTACTTATAACTAGGAAATTATGCGTGTTACCACTCCATATCAATGAATGCATTAAATGTCATATCAGGATTAATGAGATCACTGAAAACATGTCGCATCTTAGGTACATCTTGTTTGAAGAGAACAATAATATTATCATTATCTCTAATTAACTGTTTCGGAACTCTGCTGTAAGTCTGATGTAAGTGTAAAGAATCTACGCCTGGCGACCCATTGGAAAGTACGCTTTCATAGTGTTATTGCAAACAATGTCATCAAAAATGAAAATGGAGTGTGGAAGTGCTTTATCCGGTGATATTACTTCATCATTACTAGTGAATGGGAAATATTCAATATCTCCAATGACGTCAATCACTTGAGCTAGAAATTTGTATTTATATTGCTGCAAAGATTAGGAGAATACATAAACGTTCATTAATGACAGACCATTCCCATGCACAAAAAGATTAATTTTCACATTCGATTTTCCACAGTTGGAAGCACCGGATATAATACATCTAATTGTATCTGGAAATAGATCTCCATGTTTGCGACTCCGTGCACCTGATGCCCTATCATTCTTTCATCTACATCTACATCTACATAGATACTCTGCAAATCACATTTAAGTGCCTGGCAGAGGGTTCATTAACCACCTTCATAACTTTTCTCTACCGTTCCATTCTCTAATAGCGCGCGGGAAGAAAGAACACCTAAATCGTTCCGTTTTCGATCTGATTTCTCTTATTTTATTGGGATGGTCATGTCTCCCTAAGTAGGTGGGTGCTAGCAAAATATTTTCACATTCAGAACTAAAAGTCGGTGATTGAAACTTCGAAAACAGATCACGCCGCAATGAATAACGTCTTTCTTTTAATGATTTCCACCCCCATTCGTGCAACATTTCCGTGACGCTTCCCCCCCCCCCCCCCGTAACGTGATAAAACAAAACGAGCTGCCCTTCTCTGAACCTTCTCAATATCTTCCGTCAGTCCCACCTGGTGAGGGTCCCACAAGGGGCAACAGTACTCCAAGAAAGGACGCACAAGTGTGATGTAGGCAGTCTCTTTGGTGGAGCTGGTGCATCGTCTAAGCGTTCTGCCAATGAAACGTAACCTTTGGTTCGCCTTCCCCACAATATTTTCTATGTGTTCTCTCCAGTCAAAGTTGTTCGTAATTGTAACTCCTAGGTATTTGGTAGAATTTACGACCTTAAGGTTTGACTGATTTATCGCGTAATTTAAGTTCAGCGGATTTCTTTTAGTGGTCATGTGTATTACTTCACACTTTTCTTTATTTAGTGTCAATTGCCAATTTTCGCACCAAGTAGAAATTTTGTCTAAATCGCTTTGCAGTTGCTTTTGACCCTCTGTTGACTTCAGTAACCGATAAACGACAGCATCATCCGCGAACAGTCTAAGGGAGCTATTCAGATTATCTCCTAAATCGTTTATAAACACGAGGAAGAGTAGGGGACCAATAACGCTTCCCTGTGGAACGCCAGATATCACTTCTGTTTTACTCGATGACTTACCGTCAATTACAACGAACTGTGTCCTTTCTGATAGGAAATCGTGAATCCAATCGCACAATTGGGGAGATATTCCATAAGCACGCAATTTCATTAGAAGCCTCTTGTGGGGTACAGTATCAAAAGCCTTCCGGAAATCCAGAAATGTGGAATCGATTTGAGATCCCTTGTCGATGGCACTTAACACTTCATGTGAATAAAGGGCAAGCTGTGTTTCGCAAGAGCGATACTTTCTGAATCCGTGCTGACTATTGGTTAATAGGTCGTTCTCTTCGAGGTAGTACACAATATTCGAACAAAGTATATGTTCCAAAATCCTACTGCAAATCGACGTCAATGAAATAGGCCTGTAATTATGGGGATCACTCCTATTGCCTTTCTTGAATATTGGAGTAATTTGGGCAACTTTCCAGTCTTTGGGTACGGATCTTTCGCTGAGTGATCGGTTGTAAATTATAGCTAAGTACGGAGCTATTGTATCAGCATACTCTGAGAGGAATCTAGTTGGTATACAATCTGGCCCGGAAGATTTATTTTTGTTTAGTGACTTAAGTTGTTTTACTACTCCAGGAACATCTACTTCTAAGTTTCGCATGCTGGCAGCTGTTCTTGGATTGAATACTGGAGTGTTCACTTCGTCTTCTTTGGTGAAAGAATTTCGGAAAGCTGTGTTTAGTAATTTCGGTAATAGGAGCAATGGGGAGTTAGCGTGAATGCTTCTTGAAGCGCATCTTCAAGTTAACTATAAGAAGAGTACCGGTATTCATGTGTTCGAAGATGCACGAAGAAAGAGCGGTGGATCACTTGTTAAAAGCACAATCAGTCGCCTACCTGTCAAACTACTCTTATTGCTGACCAGGCACAAAGTTTGCAAAACGACTGCAAAGTAGTGACTTTGGAATCAATAAACTGGACTCAGTCTCCAAAGAACAGAATATTGCGTACACAAAACACCCAAACAGTTTGTCTGACAGACATAGAGCAGACTTGATTCTAGCAGAATAAAGACTACAGACGCGAAGCTCAGCGCAAAAGTAGTCGCCCTAGCGGTGGCTGTTGCAATGAAGGCCAAAGTCAAACTCGGTCTCGGTATGGGTATTAATAAAAAAGAAGAATATGAAGAGGAATAAAAAGATAAGAGATCATGAGATTAAAGGTTTAATTAACCAAATTCCCTCTGGTTTTAAATTTCTTAATATCTGGGAGGCAGTGAAAGCGGCTTATAAAATTACTTCTGATGCAGCTCGGAAAGTGAAATCTACTATTGTCTGTCTGTCTGTCTGTCTCTCTTGGGCCTTTCCCGCACAATCAGGGTCGGCACTGTATTAAACGCGGATTTTGCATGTGTCAATATGTACAGGGTGGGCGGATGCCCTTCCTGCCGCCACCCCATGCCCCTCAGGAGGAAATGTGTACTCCAAATATCCGCGTATAGTGTTATATGTGTGAAAGTGTAAAGTGTTACGAAATCTTTGCGAGTCGTGTAACTGAGGCGGGACTTGGGGACCAGCCCAGTATTCACCTAGGGGGATGTGGATAACAAAGCGAAACCTACTATTAATGAACGCATATTATCACTTCCCAAGAGAGGTGGCTTTTGGCCCCTCATTCCTATTTTCGCAGTTTTCTCAGCCCTTGTTCGATTGGCAGAAGGGGCAGAAGGTATTGCCAAGGCAGTTGTAGACGCAAAAAACGCTCGCAAAGAGCTGTCGGAGTTGCAACGACATAACCAAACTATGGAAGCCATAGCGGTTCGCAAAGGCAAGGGGCTGTATTTAGGGCCTTATAGGAAGAATGGTTTCGGGCTACATTTGGGGAAGGAAAAAAAACTCATTAAACAGCCTTCCCAAAAGAGCGCTTAGAAACATCAACTTAGAACGGTATGCTAGAAAACTTTCGAGGTGTCTTCATGAGAGACACTTTACCAAATAAGCTTAAATGATATGAGAGTGCAATTGTCAACCTCCAGACAGATAGTGAGCCTGGCTCCCACTGGGTTTCTTTTAAGAAGAGGGGAGATTATGTGTACTATTTTGATAGCTTCGGCAGTTTGCCATCTCCTCTAGAAATATGTATTTCAAAAATTGTACTATTCAGTATAACTACAATAAACTTCAGTCGCGTAATAGCCATAGGTGTGGTCATCTTTGCTTGAAGTTTCTAAACTGTGGATAAATTATTCCGAGTTCCAAAACATAATGGATGTTGGCGAGGACGGTGCAACGCTTAGCCTGTTGGGTAAAAACTCTATTATAACCTCCACATTTAATTCCACAATTATTTGTCTCATCGTTCCTACAAAATTACATTATTCAACTTATCTACATAGAATTCTATACCTAACATTACGTCTAAAAACAAAAATTTTACTTCTATAACTACGTTGGTACTAAAGAAATTCTAGACAAAGTCACTATAAAACCTGGAACATATGAAC
Organism: Locusta migratoria; assembly: GCA_026315105.1. Taxonomy (NCBI): domain Eukaryota; kingdom Metazoa; phylum Arthropoda; class Insecta; order Orthoptera; family Acrididae; genus Locusta; species Locusta migratoria. The sequence continues at coordinate 3,189,890 of CM048750.1, read as the reverse complement.
TCAAAGAAATATTTTCATCTTTACTAACGGAGATTGAGTTGTACAACACCAAGTTTACCAATGATGATGCGCCCGAGGATCACAGACAAAAATTCAAAGAACTGAGAGTCTCTTACCATAAACCTTACAAACGATGTAAAATGTGGTGTAATGTAGCTGTCGATTTTATGCTGGATAATAATATCTGCTCAGTCCTAGGATTTGAGAATATTGATATTGATAAAGAAACTTCAATGCTAGCTGAGCACAGTGTGAATATTCAGAAGTTTAATGTGCTATACATCAACTGCAACATTTCAGCTGAGTCCTTCCACAACGGCGCTCCTACGCACACATTGCATCAGTTTTGGCCTGCAGTCCCACCGGGATAGAAGATTGTGGATTTACCAAAATTACTCATTTACATGCCATTTGTTGTAAACTCATTAAAGAGTTACGTAAATCTATTACAGATCAGGACAGGAATCTAGTAGATTTCGATGGCGAGGATATAACTGTGAGATTGCATTTAAGCAGAGCGAGATGGTAATCGTCTAGAGACAACAGCTTATGCATGATGAGATGACTGTGTCCACAAATAGAACATATAAAAATAAAAAGAGTCAAATGAAGAAGAAAGAGGCTATATATAAAATGAGACAAGTGAAGAAGATTAAAGAGAAGAAGAAGATTGATGTAAAAAATGTGTTGACTCAATACAATCGAGAACTACTATTGAGAGTGGGATATGGTGTGCTATAAATACCAATGTCACTCTCTGTGAACTCTCATTCAAAATTGCTACTAGATATAAGGAAGGCAATGTCTTATTTACTGAGTGTGAAAGAGAATATTCACGTAGATGACTCCATCACCCGATTTGAATATCGTAGATACAAACAAGTTTTCGCTCACAATGATAAAAAATCAATAGTGATAAACAGTGAACACTTTTACCTGTTGCCTTGTGAGAGCCATCTTTATATTCACAGACATCTACTAAAAGCGGACGGATCCGGAGTGGCTACTGATAGTCAATTAAACAAATATTGTATGTAAGGTTGAAAACAAACAAACTGTTTTTGTTCTACTAAATTTTGTTTATTTACTAACTAGTTTTCGGCTTATTAGGCCATCGTCAGGTAAACTGTTGGCATGCGTCGACAAAGACGCTATTGCTTGGTTCTCAAAGATGGTAAAAACAAAGATACACTACACAGATTACTTGGTCTTTGGATATGACATTTGTTGGAATTACAAACAATATCTGTTGCCATGTAGAATTATGTTCACGTAATAAGTGGCTTCCTTAACATTTTTACATTGTAATTTGCAAGTGAACAGGGTAAAACATTTTACATTTCAAATATTAATGAATTCAAACTATTTTAACATTATTGACACTGTGGCATATGTTGGGATCATCAGTTAAGGTGTACATTATATTCGTTTTCTACACTCATTTTACATTACTAGACAGCCTTTGGCAAGATACACATATTTAAATTACATTACATATTACTGTGCAATTTATTATATATATTGTTTTATCATAAGGCTAAAAGTATACATGGTAGGAATGGGGACTCTACCTATAACATTAAGTTGGTCTGTGGTAGGTAGCTGTTCTGTTTACATCATGTGAAGCTTAACAGTGGGGATGTGTTTAACTGTACCTGGTCCTTTAGTACTAGCTGGGGATTTTTGGCTAAATGTTTGTTTATTTCCAGTGCTTCTAACAGGTTTAGTTTTCTGCCTTTGTTGGCTACATGAAGCACTTCTGTGTGGACCTGGTAGTTGTGTCCTTCTTTCAGAACATGATCAGCAAAGGTGGAGTCTGTTTTCTGTAATCTCCAGCTACGTTCATGTTCACTCAGTCTAATTTGAATTGCCCTGCCTGTCTGACCTATTTACAGTTTGCTGCAGTCATTGCATGTTATTTTATAAACCCCACTGTTACTTAATGCATCCATTGTGCCTTTGCTGTTAAACAGGATGTTAGCTGCAGTGCCTCTTACATAAAATGATGTCCTGTATTTACATGATTTGAGGATTCTGGCAATTTTGGTAGATAATTTTCCTAAATATGGTATAGTACACCAGTTGGTCTTACTAATGACAGTTTCTGAAGTGGGGGAATAGAGGAGGGGTAGGATTTTCTTTCTTTGTTTTCTTTCTAAAATGTTATCAATTAGTTGAGGTAGTTGTAGAAGTAAATACCATTAAATATATTGCATGCAACAATGGTTGACACTTATTGATTATGAACTGCAGATTGAAACTTATGTGACATCCCCTCGGACGCAGATGAGGCAATGGTGGCGCTCGCCGTCTCCGGCCGGCTCCCGCCCCACCGCGAACGCCCCCGCCGCAGGGTCACGTGGGCGACTCCCGTGGCCGCCACGATCCAGCGTCGCCGGCCATCTTCCGCCTCCACCTGCGATGTCGGCTCCCCGGAAGAGGGGAGGGATGTTGGGGCGCGCCACTGCAAGCCGCGTCCCGTCCGTCCGCGGCATCTGAAAGCCGCGCCACGGCCGAGTCGGCCGCACGATGGCGCCGCCTCTGAGGGCCTGCAGCGCCGCCACGACCGCGCGAGCTCGCGGTGTGCGAGGCGCGCCTCAGTTCATGTGTAGCTCTCGCCGCTCTCATATGTCAACATTAACTGTATCCGTGACTTGCCACCGCCGTATCATGCATATGTGTATATTTTGTACCGTCCATGAGTGTTAAATAAATTATACTGTTACAGGAGCATTGTGAACTGTGCCTGTGATGGGGGACTGGGGACTGGAACTCGGTAGTAGGAAAGGGAAGCGAAGGAAATGCAGTAGGTGAATATGGGCTGGGAAAAGGGAATGAAAGAGGAGATCGCTTGGTAGAACACAATTTAATGATCACCAGCACTTGGTTTAATCATCATGAAAGAAGACTGTATACGTGTAAGAGACCAGGAGATATTGGAAGGTACCAGATTGACTCTATAATGGTAAGGAATAGATTTGGAAACCGGGTTTTAAATTGTAAGACATATCCAGAGGCAGATATAGACTCTGGCAAGAACTTATTGGTTATGAACTGCAGATTGAAATTTAAGTGACTGGAGAAAGGTCGACAAGTTAGGAGATGAGACCTGGACGAATTGAAGGAAACAGAGGTGGTTAAGAGTTTCAGAGGGAGCATTAGGCACGGACTGCCTGAAACAGGGGAAAGTAATACAGTAGAAGAAGAATGGGTAGCTGTGAGAGAGATTCCACAGAGTACGAAATAGGCAGAAGGACAAGACCTAATAGAAATCCTTTAATAACACGGGACATGCTGAACTTAATTCAGTAAGTGAACCTGGCAAAAGGAAGTACAAAAGTCTGAAAAATAAGACTAACAGGAAGTACAGACTGGCTATGCAGGATTGGCTATAGGACACACTGTAAAACTAGGGGAAAGATAGATACCGCGTACAGGAAAATGAAAGAGATATTTGGAGACAAGAAAATCAGCCATATGAATATAAAGAACTCCGACCGATAACAAGTACTAAATAAAGAGGGGAAGCTGAAATGTGGAAGGAATATATACACGGCCTATACAAAGGAAATAAACTTAAAGGCAGTATTGTACAAATGAAAGACGAAGTGGTGAAAGGTGATATAGGAAATACGATACTGCGAAAAGAATTTGACAGAGCACTAAAAGATTTCAGTCGAAACAAGGCCCTTGGACATATGATATTCCGCCTGAGCTGGTGATATACTGGAGTGTAGCCAGTCATGAAGAAATTGTCCCACCTGCTATCCAAGATATATGAGGCAAACACCCTGAGACTTCAAGAAGAATCTTGTAATTCCAATTCCAAAGAAATCAAGTGCAGACAAATGTGCAAATTACAGAACTATCAGTTTGATAAGTCATCGTTGCAAAATACTAACATCGTTCGTAGATTTGAAAAAAAGCTTTTGGCAATGTCGACTGGAATACACTCTTACAAATTCCGGAGGTAGCGGTTGTAAAATACAGGGAGTGAAGAGTTATATTCAACCTATACAAAAACCAGACAGTTATTATTAGAGTCGAAGGGCAAGAAAGGAATGCAGAGGTTGGGAAGAGAGTAAGTCAGGGTTGTAGCCTTTCCCAAATGTTGTTCAATTAGTACATTGAGCAAGTACTGAAGGAATGCAAGGAGAGATTGCGGTTTGCCGATGACATAGTAATTCTGTCAGAGACAGCAAAGGACCTGGAAGACCAATTAAATGGAATGGACAGTGTCTTGAAAGGAAGATATAAGATGAACATTAACAAGAGTAAAACGAGGGTAATGCAATGGAATTTCAGAAAATCAGTCGATGCTAAAGGAATTAGATTAGGTAATGAGAAAATAAAAGTTGTAGATGACTTTTGTTATTTAGGTAGCAAGATAATTTCTGTTGACTGAAGTAAAGAAGATATAAAATTAAGAATGGCTATGGGAAGAAGCGCAATTTGTTGACATCCAATATTAGTATAAATATTAGGACGATTTTTCTGAAAGCAATTGTCTGGAGTGTAACACTGTATGGGAGTGAAACGTGGACAAAAAGAGTTCAGGCAAAAAGATAATAGAAGCTTTTGAATTCTTATGCTACTTACGAAGGATGAAAATTAGATGGGTAGATCACGTCACTAATGAGGAGGTGCTTAACCGAATTGGGGAGAATAGGAGTTTCTTGCATATCCTAAGAGAAGGGATAGACTGGTGGGGCACATTCTGAGACATTAAGGAATCGTCAATTTAGTGTTAGAAGGAAGTGTGTGGGGTAAAAATCGTACAGGGAGACCGAGGAACGAATACAGTAAGCAGACCCAAAGGATGCAGATTGCCGAACGTATTCTCAGACGAAGAGACTTGCACAGGAGAGGGTAGGGTGGAGATCTGCATCAAATCAGTCTGCGGACTGAAGACCTCAACAACAACAATATGTGGGGCAAATACGTAAACATTTTAAACACAATGACAAAGCCAAACATGTAATTGTAGCATCCAAGAAGAAATCGTGCAAATATTTGCAAACCGGTTGGAAACTTTGGGTTAAGCCGCTGGGAAATATTTCTTAATTATAACGGGCCGTCTTCGCAACGGAGAGAATTAGAAATTGACTAGTGTTTTGGACAGATCAGAATTACTAACAGATGATCCTGCGGATGTCTTGGGTAGATGGAGAAAATATTGTAAATAGTTGCTAAATGCACTTGAAACGTTCAGTAATGTTTCATATTTGGAAGTACGATGGTAAATGAATGATGATGTAAACTGGATCACATTAGAGGAAATGGAGAGAATGTTCAATAGATTGTGGTGCAATAAAGCGACTGGGGAGCAAGAAATTTAGCAGGAATTCATCAAATACATTGGAATATTTGGTGTCAAATGTTTACACAGAATATGTGAAATGGTGTCGAAGAGATTTCGACTCACTGGACGAAGGCAGTGACTACACCAGTTTTCAAACATGGAAACAGAACATATTGTCACAATTACAGAGTTCAACAGATATTATTGAAAGGAAAGTGCAAATATTAGTTGAAGACAAGTTGGATGAAAATCAGGTTGGCTTTTGCGACGATTTTTTAATATTTTATGTTCCAAGTAAAAGCAGTAAAGGAGTATTATATGAGCTTTTCTCACTTACTATGTTTTCGTCTTTAAATGTAATGCTAACTTAACTTCGTGTTTTTCTAAAGTAGAATTTTGTGCGTTCTTGGACTTAATTGGGTATATACCTGATAGTGAAAAAGTTTCTCATTTCCACGATAAATACCTTAATAGTTGTTGTAGATTGTTATTTATCCTGTAACTTGTTTTTAATTTGGTGTTCCTAAAACGCCGAATAATTTTGTCCGTAACAATTACGTAGATATGGAAATACAAATTTATATAAGTTTTTGCATTCGACTCTGTTTGAGGTTATTTCCTTTATGAGATTTTATTTTCCAATAATGATCCTACCGAGATTTTAAAATAACTGGAAAATGTGGTTTCTTTCCAGTTTTCAGTTACGGTATCCACTACCAGTAAAGAATGTAATAAATTAGTTCATTCAGATAACATAAATATTGAGAGTAGTTGTAGATTTTCTGTTAATTAGAAAGTACTGGAATCATTACTTTGCGGCACGTTCCTTATAATCTTGTTCCGTGTCAGAATACTGGTGTACTCGACAGTAAAAGCAGGCTGCAAGTCTGCTGCCTCATCGTCATCACGACAGTCAATATCTTTACACGGCTTTCATCCCAAGCACTCAAGGAAATAACCCCTGATGACGGGAGGCTTTTCGCTAATTGGAGGAAACCATACGAAAATGATCGATATCTATATCACGAATTGGATAGCTTATAGTTTCGTATGCATTGTAGTGATCCTTTCATGTACTACTTGATAATTACAAAATAAATATTTGCCCATTTTGTTTACCTCATTTCCATCTAGTTTCCTTTAATTCCACATTGGCGCTTCAAAGTTAGATGACAGTAATATACAGCTCTGCGAATTGCTCGGAATTAATACGACAGTTGGAAGTTAAATAGTGGCTACTATTTATTCACAACCGACAGAAAAGCGTTATATGTTTGTACCTATTATTGTCGTTCAAATTAGCCACCAGCGATGTGTAAAACCCGTTACCAGCGATGTCGAAGGCTTAGTATACCGTTAGCAGAGCCTGTTCTGTTGATGGTGCGAATGGAGGTGTCTACTGCCTGTCTAATCTCTGGAACAGTTCCGAAGCGAATGCCACAAAGCGCTTCCGTCGTCTTCGGAATCAGGGCGTGTGGTGGCTGGTAGAGTACTTCCCAGTCCCACCGATCTAACAGAGCAGCCACAGCTTGCGCTGTATGCGCCCGCGCATTGTTGTCCAAAATGATGGATGGGTTGCGTAGAGAGTGTTGCCGCTTCTTTCGCGAATGTGGTCGCAGGTGATCCTCCAAAACGAACAGTAATACGGTCTGCCGTAGAGAAACGTAATGCGTTAGGTTAACACTATCGCAGTCGTACACGAGAATCACCATAACTTTCACCATACTGGCCTCTTGAAGACCTTGATGACATTGTCGTGTTGTACGAACTCGGGCACTTTCAATCTTGATCCAACTCCGTTTTTTCTGTTTCGGAAACATTGTAACATAGTTACGCTTGACATCTCGCTCTCATGTGACTGTGTTTCCCTCGATTGTGCGCACGCCGGTGACGTGGAGCAGGCGGAGGTAAGGTCGGTATGTCACCAACGTGCTAGCAGCAACAATAGTAGATTCCATTGCATAGTGTCTCAAATCAAATGTTTGTACAGATTATGGGACTTAACTACGGGGTCATCAGATCCCTAAACTTAGAAACTACTTATGAACTAGCTAAGACCAAGGACGGCACAAATATCCATGCCCGAGGGGGGGATTCGAACCCCCGCCGTAGTGGCCGTGCAGATCGTGACTGGAGCTCCTCAGCCCCCTCGACCACCGCTGCCGGCTGCATAGTGTCTCCACAGCAGTATTGCCACTGTTTAAATTCCAACGCTCATATCATCATAATTCAGCGTTACAGACCTTTAACAACCACCAAAAATAAAATATGGGTATATGGTACATGTCGAGGTAGATCAAGGAAAGTCGAGGCAGACCAAAGAGAAAGAGATTCGCTCAAGAATGATTTTGAAATAACACGCTTAAAACATTAGAATAGGCATCAGTGTTAGCACTGACTATGGGATCATGGAGGAATTTTATTGGGGTGAATATGCTTCATACTGATCGATAAAGACATAATCAGTCTCTAATGATGATGGTATACTCAGCTTAATATTGTCTTACGTACTTTTTACAATACTTCTGTCGTTATGCATTGAAACTTCTCCATTGAGGGTCTTTTAAGCAAAGTAAATTCCATTTTTCATAACGTATCCTAACATACACATTCACAAAAGATTGCTGCATCATCTCGGTTTTCAGGTTTCCTGAACACTGACGGCGAACGTGTATATTGCATCAAGAACACAGTTCCTTAGATTGTAAATAGATACCACAACCACCAAAAAGATGTATATAAACAGGTATGAGCAGTGCCGACGCGAAGGCGTGGATAAGAGGGGCGGTCACCAACAGGTAGGAAGTACACTGGTTATTTTTGATAAAACTCTTCTGGATATTGAACCGGATCGTCAATATATCACTCAGAAGATGGCCGCTTGTAACAGTGCCCGAAACGTCGGTGAAATACTTGAGTTTTAGCAACAGTGACAGCGGGAGCGGAAACCTCCGTTTACATACACTGGTTATGTTGACTATAGTTCTGCCATGCTTAGAAAGTCAATTCCAAAGATTGATCATATCCACAATGTTAATTTATGTCGGAAGGGACTCTCATCTGGGGAAGTTTCCAGACGCCTCGCAGTGAACGAAAGCGATGCTGTTGGGACGTGAAAGACGCTCGCAGATACAGGGACTGTGGATTACTTGGCTCGCTCTAGCCGCCACAGCAGCTGATGTCCGCTACTCGAGGATTTCAGACTGGAGGAACCCTTTGAGGAACGCCACCGTGAAGAATAATTATTCTTGTCCGGAAACAGGACGTGTTTCGACTGAAATTGTACGTAATAAGTTACATGACATGCAACGTCACTTCAGACGTCAATGGCGCAGTTCACGTGGACACAATGCAGCGCGGTAAAGGTGGGCACAACGGCATTCTGAATGAACTAGTCAGAATTCGCCTCAAGTGCTACTCACAAATGTTAATCGAATCTACCCTCAACCAGACCGTCGTCTGAGAGGGTTTTTCAGGCAGGCAGGTCATCTTCATCTACATCTGCATGGATACTCTGCAAATCACATTTAAGTGCCTGGCAGGTGGTTCAACGAACCACAGTTACTCTATTAATCTCCCATTCCATTCTCGAATAGCGCCCGGGAAGAAAGAACACCAGAATCTCTCCTTTCGAGCTCTGATTTCTCGTATTTTATTCTGATGATCATTTCTACCTATGTAAGTGGGAATCGCATTCGGAGGAGAATGTTGGCGATTGGAGTTTAATAAGTAGCCCACGCTGCAGCGACAAGCGCCGTTGTTGTAATGATTTCCATCCCAGATCCTGTATCATTTCCGTAACGCTGTCTCCCCTGTATCATAACAATACTGCCCTCCTTTGGACTCTCGATGTCATCCGTCAAACCCACCTGATAAGGATCCCAAACTGGGCAGCAATACTCTAAAACAGGACTGACAAGCGTAGTGTATGCAGTTTCTTTAGTAGTTCTGTTGCATCTTTTAAGGGTTCTGCCAATAAAACGCAGTCTCTGGGTCGCCTTTCCCACGACATCATATACGAGTTCTTTCCAATTTCAGTCAAGCTTCAACGTCTTTGACACACCATGCAGCAAGTGGTTCCATGAAGTTTTCGCATGGCATTATGTGGAGCTACTGTACGTCACTAGTGGTCATCGAAGACAATCGGACAGCTGTTGGGATGACATGTTCTGACGTACGTTGCCACCATAGCAACCATATCGGCAGCATTTCGATTAGGGATTCTTAATGGACGACATTTCTCGCACTCACCGTGCACTTCTTGCGAAGGTTGCCTACAGCTACATCGACATACATACTCTACAATCTACCCAATGGTGCGTGGAGGAGGGTACTCAGTACTAGTTAGTTACTTTCGTGTTCCACTCCCATATAGAACGAGGGGAAAACGAATGCTTGTACTCATCAGTGCGAGCCCTAATCTCTCTGTTCTTATTTTTGTGGTCTTTACGCAAAATGTAGGTCGCCGGCATTAGAATCGTTCTGCAGCCCGCCTCAAACTCCGGCCCTCTAAATTTCTTCAACAGTGTTTCTCTAAAAGAACGTCACGTTCCCTCCGGCGATTACCATTTACGTTCCCGAAGCAGTTCAGTAACACTCGCGCATTGATCGAATCCACTTAGCCGCTCGCATCTGAACTGCTTCTATATCTGAACTGCTTCCTTTGTTGAACAATACTCAAGAAGAGATCGTACAAGCTTTCTATATGCGATCTCCTTTTCGGACGAATTACACCTTACAAAAATTCGTCCAACAAACCGAAGTCGAATATTTGCCTACCTCACGATTATCCTCATAGGCTCTTTCCATTTCGTATCGCTGTGCAGCGTCATTCATAGATATTTAATGGACATGATTCTGTCAATCAGCACAATACTCATGCTGTATTCGAGCATTATGGGACTTTTTCTCCTTCTCATCTGCATCACCTTACACTTTTCTACATTTAGCCTAGTTGCCATTCCTCACACCACCTAGCAATTTGGTCCAAGTTATCCTGCACCCTATTACAGTCATTCAATGACGACACCCTCCTGTACACTACAGCATCATCAGAAAACAGCCGCAGATTGCAACTCACTCTGTCTGTCAGATCATTTATATAGATAGAAAGTAATATCGGTTCTACCACACTTCCACGGAGCACCCTTGACGTTACCCTAGTCTGGAAAACACTCACCATCAAGGACAACGTACTGGGTTCAATTACTTAAGTAGCCTTACAAGGAGACCACTTGGGTATCGGATTTAGTATTTTTTTATATTTATGATACGTGAAGTTCAGGTCACAAATAAGAATCAGCCAACGCTATTCGACGCAACTCTCAAAATATCTCGAGAAAATCGACTTTCAAGTTTTGCAAGTACATTTAAGAAGCAATAATGAAAACTATTGCAGCATCTGTCGGTTTAGCTTAGATGGTAGCGTCCTCGCCTTACAGCCATAGGGTCGCTGGTTCGAATCCTGCAGTGAAGTATTTTTTTATATTTTTTTCCCTTGCGTTCTAATACTTATACGATTTTAATATCTAATGGGAATTTTTACGAAAAATTCACGTATTTTTACTTCTTCGAAATTTTCTATATTTTATATTAGTTTGTTATTATTGATGGTTTCAATAAAAAAAGTTAAATTTTTCTACAAAACTGGCTTACTATTAGTTGACGACGATAGTCTGATTTTTCAGTAAAGAGCTACGACGCTGTTTTTAGAAAGTCATCTCCTTAGCTGCCAATGGCTTTCCAAGCAGCTAGCCTACTCAACAATCGTTTTAGGCGACGACAAGGTGTTCAGCTCTGCTACATACACACTGACACAACACATGGAATTAAAGATTCCGAAGTGTTGATCCCAAAAGATTTCGAAAACAACAATATTGGTTACAGCGAGATTCGAACCAGCGACTGCATGCTTGTGGGGCCAGACCGCTACTGTCTGACGTACGTGGACAGATGGTGAAACTGGTTTTATTATTGCTACTTACAGGTACTTGGAAAACTTCAAAGTCGATTTTCTCGAGAATTTTGGAGAGTTGCGTCGAATGGATTTTGTTTATTGTTGTTCAAGTTATGAACTTCGTGTATCATAAATATAAAGAAATTCTCAAGTCCGACACCTATGTGGTCTCCTTGTTAGAGCCACTCGCATATTTGGGTACCTAATCCAGAAGTTGGTACCTTCGTTAGCAACCTGTAGTGCGATACCGTGTCAAACGCATTTCGAAAATTAATAAATATGCAGTGTGTCTCTTGCCCTTCAACGATAACACGCAAGATGAGAGAAAAGGAAAAGCTAGGTTTCGCACCATCGATGCTTCCTTAAGCCGTGCTGATACATGGACAAGCTGATAATTCTCAAGGAAATTTACTATATTAGAACAGCAAACTGATGTCTGTAATTTTGTGGATCCGTTCTTTTGCCTTTCCTATAAGGGAGAGTTACTTGTGCCTTTTTCCAGGCGCTTGGAAGACTTTACGCTAGATCAAAGATTCGCGATAAATGCAAGCTGATGACGTCGCAAGATTAGAATGGTCGTGTTCCCCAGACACGAACCGTACAGACATGTATGGGATGCATTCAGAACGACTGTTTTTGTACGAGATGACCCACCAGCCAATCTGAGAGAGATACGCCGAAGCGCCGTCGAGGGGTGGCTCTACAGCCCTTGATGATGTAGTTGGCAGTAGACCACGACGAATACAGGCACGTGTCCGTGTAAGAAAATGTTCAAATGTCTGTAGAGCTTATGGGACTTAACTACGGGATCATCAGTCCCTAAACTTACAAACTATTTATGAACTAACTTATACTAAAGACGACACAAACATCCATGCCTGAGGGGGATTCGAACCCCCGACGGCGCACAGACCCTCGCACCGCAAAGATGTGAGTCAAAAAAATTTTAAACCAAAAGTCGAAAGTCTTGATTGAATTTTATTTTGTTACCGGTTTCGGTACTCCAGTATAATAATAATAACATGGTTTTCTGTTCCTCAGGACCTAATTGAGGAGTAAGACTCCATGGTCGTGGAACAAGCCAATACCTGAAGTTTAACACAAGAATGGTAATAGAATTCAAGTAGTCCTAAGTACATGACAATCTTAAGCCTAAGTGAAAAGAATCAGTAACGAAAAGGATGGAATTAGCTAAATTGTTTAACTTTTAAAGGGGCTCCTCAACAAAATAAAAGGAGTGAGCCTTGAGGTAATTCTTCAATTCAGATTTGAAAGCGCGTGGGTTAGTACTAAGATTCTCGAGTTCTTGTGGCAGCTTATTAAAAAATGGATGCTGCAGAATACTGCACACCTTTCTGCACAAGTGTCAAGGTGGTGTGATGCAAATCTATATTCGACTTTATTATTCATCGAGTGAAAGCTGCTAACTCGTGAGAATGGGCTGAAATTATTAACAACAAACGACATTAAAGAAAATACTTATTGCGACGCCGGTGTCAGAATTCTCAGACTACTGAAAAGTGGTCGACACAACATTCCTGAACTTACACCACGTATTGATCGAACCGCCCGTTTCTGAGCCCGTTTCGTATCAGTCGAGTTACCCAAAAACTAACACCGAATGAAAGTAAGCGCAGTTTGGTTACCCGCCGGCCTACTGGCAGCAGACGCCGCCTTCGTATTTTGTAAGTGAAACCGGCTTCTGATCAGGAGCTGCGAGGAGAAGGTGCAAAAAGATTAGAGAGACAGAACGACAAACGAACCAAAACTGCAGCACAACTGCACAATAAAGTCTCGTCTTCGAAAACTGCACACGTTAAAACATAAACAGAAACTGCTGTACTGTCTGTAATTTAGCCTAGGGGTATGATTGTGCGCAGTTCCTGCCTCTTCCCCGTATATACAACAAATAAACAAAATATTCAAAGTTCTGAAAGATGTGGGTGTGTAAATCAAACATCAACACTACTTCAGTTCAAATGATATAGTTCGGTTTATTTCTAATACCTTAATCCCTGATGGTTGATGCCTCTGGCCTCTGGCACATTTAATTTAACACTGTTCATAGCTCGTGAGACCCCATAAATAAAATGTTATTTGTCACTGACTGTTTTAGTGTCTTGACGCTATCAAGACCAAAGTACTTCTACTATTCACTTCGTCTCTCCACAGTTAGCACTTGTTTTAAGACACAAATTCACACGGCAACTTTCCGCTGAACTAGTATCTCAGCATGTACTTCACTTCAATACGCTCTTCAGCAAGCTACCTCCAAGTAAACACACGCACTCCTTCTTATTGCAGCGCCGGCTGCGGTGGCCGAGGGGACTGAGGCACTTCAGTCACGGTCTGCACGGCCACTGCGGTCGGGGGTTCGAATCCCTCCTCGGGCATGGATGTTTGTGCCGTCCTTAGCTGTAGGTAGTTCATAAGTTTGGGGACTGATGACCCCGTAATTAGGTCCCTTAAGCTTGACAAACATTTGAATATCTTATTGCAGCTACAAAAAATCCTCCACCTTGATAAACTTACACACGTTGAAATCGTTCCACTGACTGATGTTGTGGCCCACCTCGGACACACATACACACACACTGAATCAAGATAAATACTGCCGTCGTAGCGGCGAGTAACAGAGCCTCCGGCCAAGTGCTCGGAACTCGGAACACGGACTCGTCCGCACAAACAAACACAGTGCCAACTCGAGGCACAGACCGATGCAGCCCCCACGCAGGTAAGCTGCCATCCGACTGCCCCGTAAAAAGGCCGCGTGCGCCGTTTTATGCGCGCGAACTGATTTTACCCCAACGTCATCAAATTCCCAGCCTGAACTTCCCAAAGCCTAGACAAAACGCACAGAGTTCAGCCACATACATTTCTAACATTTGTTTTAAAATTGCAATAGTTATGAAATACATGAAATAATATTTGCTTAAACACTTACATGAACATACACATACTTGCATAAGTTATTTAAATTGAATACCTGCACATACAATTGGTATTCTATTTAAATGATCATTTAACATAAAAATTACATAATATTTACAGGGATATCATATGAAATAATTATTGAAATAACTTTATATGCAAACATTCCCATTCAATCTGTGTAATTGTCTTGGATATAAATATGGTAGCGACTGGTATGTTATTTTTATCATAATTAAAATGCGTTTCCTGCATCAGATCGACACCTCTCGTAAAATATATACATATTAGCAGATGCACATATACAGAATGAATAATGTGAGCCCATGCTCGTCTTTGTATCACAGTTGTATAAATATTAACATGCGAAATCGTTACATATTTATTTAATGTTTGCTGTATGCCTGCGTTCCTGTTGAAATTGCCAATTTATCGTACATTAAATTATTTATTAAGCATCAGTGAGGCCCATAGAGGTTCCTCAGTACGTAGTATTGCTACAAATTCAAGTAACGTTTGAATATTTTATACTGCGCTCTATACTGCACCTCGGCCGGTAGCTCCCATTGTCCAGCACTCCCCCTGGTAGGACTTAGCCTGGACTTCCCTAATCCGGGAAAAACCACTACCTACTGGCCTCTCCTCTGCCTCAAGCCCACAGCGCTCGCCAACATGTGAAAATTCTGTCCATGGCCTAACTGTAAATGTTGCTTCCACAGTAAATGTTATCTTACTTAATACATATACTGCTACCATTAAATGAAAGATAAAGTACAACATTTTGTGCATTGGCATGGACAATGTCTGCAGTGTATTTAATGCTATTTAGGTCTTATATTTTATGACCAAGTGGACGGTAATCTCACAAAGCGATATATAGTATTTTGATTCTTCACTGCGCGTTTTCGTTTCAGTTTGTAAATTTATACTGTGCTCTCGTGCATATTAGATTCAAATTCGCGTTTTAACAAACAGTGTAGCCTTCCTTTGGATGCATCACGACAGTAGCTTTTGTTTTTTCGGCACTGTACTCATGAATATCGACTGTCACTGCTGTGTGCGGATGCAGTCTGAGCTGGTGACAATTCGCTCCCAACTTCAAGATGTGTTAACCAGCCCTTAGAAATGGCTGCCAAGGAGGGGAAGAAGGCCAACGTGGACATATTTGCACACCGGATGGGGTCATTCTGGATAAGGAATGGGTCAAAATGTTCAAATGTTTGTAGAGTCTATGGGACTTAACTGCGGGGTCAAACAACTTATGAACTACTTACAACTAAGGACGGCACAAATATCCATGCCCGAGGGGGGATTCGAACCCCCGACCGTAGTGGCCGTGCAGACCGTGACTGGAGCGCCTCAGTCCCCTCGGCCACCGCGGCCGGCGGAATGGGTCCGTCTAGATGTCATGAAGGCCATGTGGTGCAGCCAACCGCAGGTGGTGGTTCACGTTGATACCAATGATGTGTGTCGCTTCGGATCTGAAGAGATTCTCTCAGGTTTTGAGTGGCTATCTAAAATGGTAAAGACTGCCAGTTTTGTTTGCAAGATGAAAGCAGAGCATCTGCAGCATAGTTGACAGGACCGACTGTGGAACTCAGGTACAAACCCGAGTGGAGGGTCTGAATCAAGGGCTCAGACGGTTCTGTGACCGTGTAGGCCGCAGATTCCTTGACTTGCGCCATCGAGTGGTGGTACTCTGTCTTCTGCTGAATTGGTCAGGAGTCCACTACACGCAGGAAGTGGTTACAAGTGTAGTGGGGGCTGTGTGGCTTAGACTGGGAAGTTTTTTAGGGTAGGGGGCAAACACTAAGTGGGCTGTCTCAAAGAGTGCAGGTCGATCACAGGAGACATAACGTTCTAGGAACTATCGCTATAACAGTTGTAAATTGTCAAAGCTGTGTAGGGAAAGTACCGGAATTCCAAGCGTTAATAGCAAGCACCAAAACACATATCATTATAGATAGCGAAAGTTGGCTTAAGACGGAAGTAAGTTCAGCAGACGTTTTTGCGAAAGATCTAACTGTCTTCAGAAAGGACAGATCAAATAAATACGTGGAGGCGTGTTTTTCGCCATCAAAAGTAGTCTATCATGAAGTTGAAGTTGATAGTTCCTATGAGTTGTTATGGGCAGAAGTTGTAGTCGAAAATCGTAAAAAGTTAGCTGGTTCCTTTTACCAGCCCCCCGGCTCTGACGATAAATAGCAGAAAGGTTCAAAGAAAACCTGTGTCCAATTGCAAACACGTACCTGACTCACACAATAATAGTAGGAGTGATTTCTAATTTACCCTCAATCTGTTGGCGAAATTATATTATCAAATCAGAGGGTATGCATAAAACATCGTGCGACATTGTACTCAACGCATTCACTGATAGTTACTTTGAACAATTAGTATGTGAGCCAACTACAATATTGTAAATCGATGTCAAAACACACTTGATCTCTTAGCAACAAATAATCCTGATCTCATAACGAGCATCAAAAGGGATACAGATACCAGTGAACACAGAGCTGTTGTAGCGAGATTGAATATCGAAAGTCCCAAAGTTTCCCAAAATAGACGAAAAGTATATCAGTTCAGGAAAGCAGATAGAAATACAAGACACTGCTTCTTGAAAGACAGTTTCATCTTTGTCTTAACATTAAACGTAAGTGTAGACCGGATGTGGCACCAATTCAAAGACGTGATACCGACAGAAATTGATATACTTCGTTTTTGAAGGCAGAAATATCCTAAACTGATTCTTAAAAGACAGTTTCGACTCATTCCAAACCCTAAAAGTGAGTGTAGGCCAGATGTGGCTCCAATTCATAGAAGTGGTATCGACAGAAATTGACTGTTTTACACCAAATAAATTAATAAAAGAAGGAGATGATCCCCCTTGGTACACAAAACAGGTCAGGACACTGATGCAAAAGCAACGGAAAAGGCATGCTAAATTTAAACAAACACAAAATCCCAGGAATGGCGATGCTACACAGAGGCTCGAAATTTAACGAGGACTTCAATGCGAGATGCCTACAATACTTATCAGGACGAAACTCTTTCTAGAAATTTGACTGAAAACCCAAAGAGATTTTGGTCATATGTTAAATATACTAGGGGCAAAACACAAACAATACCCACACTACGTGATAGTAATGACGATGCTGCCGATAATAGCGCTACTAAAGCAGAGTTACTAAACATAGCTTTTAGAAACTTATTCACCAAAGTAGACGAAACGAAAATTCTAGCTGCTGTTCCTTATTTACATAAACGATTTGGGAGAAAATCTAAGTAGCTCCCTTGGGTTGTCTGCAGATGACGCCGTCATTTACCGTCTAGTAAAATCATCTGAAGATCAAAACCAACTGCAGAACGATCTGAATAAGACATCACTGGTGAAAAAATTGGCAATTGACTCTATATAATGAGAAGTTTGAAGTCATCCACATTACGAAAAGAAATCTGTTGGACTTTGTTTACAAGATAAATCAATCAAAAGTGAAGGCTGTAAACTCGACAAAATACTAAAATTATTATTACTTCAGACTTAAACAGGAAAGAACATTTAGATAATGTCATGGGAAAGGCGAACTAGAGACTGCGTTTTATTGGTAGAACCCTTAACAGATGCAACAGAACTACTAAAGAAACTGCATACACTAAGCTTGTCCGTCCTTTCTTGGAGTATTGTTGCCCAGTGTAGGATCCTTAAAAGGTGGGTTTCACGGAGGACATCGAAAGAGTCTAAGAAGGGCACTTCGTTTCGTATTGTCACGATACAGGGGAGACAGCGCGTCGGAAAAGATACAGGATCTGGGATGGGAATCATATCAACAACGGCGCTTATCGATGCGGCGTGGGCTACTTACGAGTGTACAATCGCCAACATTCTCCTCCGAATGCGAAAATATATTGTTGACTTACATACGTAGAAATGATCATTAGAATAAAATACGAGAAATCAGAGCTCAAATGGTGAGATTCAGTTGTTCTTACTTCCCGCGCGCCATTCGAGAATGGAATGGGAGATAAATAGTATAACGGTGATTCTATAAACCCTCTTCCAGGCACTTAAATGTGATTAGCAGAGAATCCCATGTAGATATAGATGTAGATGTAGACGTAGACTACTTTTCGTGTCTTCTGTTTCAATCTAGTGGACATGGAAAATTCGCCCTGATAAGGGTTGGATCAATGTCAACTACTTGAATCATCATGGAACACCATCATCG
The DNA here is from genome assembly GCA_026315105.1 of Locusta migratoria. Taxonomy (NCBI): domain Eukaryota; kingdom Metazoa; phylum Arthropoda; class Insecta; order Orthoptera; family Acrididae; genus Locusta; species Locusta migratoria. The sequence goes on along the minus strand of CM048750.1, from coordinate 3,171,478 downwards.
TATGAAACTAAATTCTCAGGTGGGCTCTAAAAATTCACATTCTTTTTACGGAACGATTTTAATAGTGGTTGGCTATGTAGTAGTATAATTTCTAAAGCAGCTTCACATTCAGATTAATGAGCTAGATATGATGGAAAAGGGAAAGTGCCAGTTCAGGAAACAGGCATGTTCACGTATACAAAATCAGTGGGAGGAAAACGAGTTACTGGAAATCAGAAACACTGGCAGTGAGAAACCAAGATAGATACAGATAGTAGCAACTGAAGCAAAAGTTAGAGGAAACAATGGGGAAAATGATTCGAATGGAGACCATACATAAAAGACGAGGGTGTGGCTCCCCAACTAAATATACCACGAAACAATTTGTCCAGTTTGCCCCACACGCAGTAGCCACGTTAAAGTTTACCCCATTCTACGGGTCAACACCCCAGCTATCCATCCCCATGAACATATCCGAAAAAGAGACAGTCGCGACTGAAGAGAATGAAAGCCGACTGTAAGTCTACATCTACATAGATACTCTGCAAATCACATTTAAGTGCCTGGCAGAGGGTTCATTAACCACTTTCATAACTTTTCTCTACCGTTCCATTCTCTAATAGCGCGCAGGAAGAAAGAACACCTAAATCGTTCCGTTTTCGATCTGATTTCTCTTATTTTATTGGGATGGTCATCTCTCCCTAAGTAGGTGGGTGCTAGCAAAATATTTTCGCATTCGTAGCTAAAAGTCGGTGATTGAAACTTCGCAAACAGATCACGCCGCAATGAATAACGTCTTTCTTTTAATGATTTCCACCTCAATTCGTGCAACATTTCCGTGACGCTTTCCCCCCTTGACGTGATAAAACAAAACGAGCTGCCCTTCTCTGAACCTTCTCAATATCTTCCGTCAGTCCCACCTGGTGAGGGTCCCACAAGGGGCAACAGTACTCCAGGAGAGGACGCACAAGTGTGATGTAGGCAGTCTCTTTGGTGGAGCTGGTGCATCTTCGAAGCGTTCTGCCAACGAAACGTAACCTTTGGTTAGCCTTGCCCACAATATTTTCTATGTGTTCTCTCCAGTCAAAGTTGTTCGTAATTGTAACTCCTAGGTATTTGGTAGAATATACGACCTTAAGGTTTGACTGATTTATCGCGTAATTGAAGTTCAGCAGATTTCTTTTAGTGTTCATGTGTATTACTTTACACTTTTCTTTATTTAGTGTCAATTGCCAATTTTCGCACCAAGTAGAAATTTTGTCTAAATCGCATTGCAGTTGCTTTTGATCCTCTGTTGACTTCACTAACCGATAAAGAAACACTGGCAACAGGACAGGAAATAAATGGGACAATCCCAGGGTGGCAGGGAGAGAATGAAAATGGCAGAAAAAGAAAGGAAAGAGTTGAATACATTGGAAGTTAGACAGAGGGGGAAGTAGCAACGGGAGAGAAAGAAGACAGACACATATATAGACACAGTGAGGCGGCACTGGTCACAATGAGGACTTAAATGGGCAAAAGACCTCGAATATAATCGCATGCGATTCCTCACATGCCAGCAATAAAAAATTACTCTCAGAAAATTTCGTATGCGCATATCTCCGGCAGTAAAAGAACGTCGAAAAACTGATATGTGTGAGATCCATATGTTAGTGTCCTTCAGAATTACACTAAAAAGAACTTCTAGCGGACATAGACGGCGTCTTGAACAAATTGAGCATGGAAACCGATGCCCGGAAACGTCATCTAACGCCTCTACATAGGTCGAAGTTGCTGGAGGGGCAGGAACTGGTGTCTGCGACTTCGACTCTTCGCAGCGTCGTTGAATAGCGTTTCCGGGCATGGGTTTCTATGCTCATGTTGTTCCTCAAGATGCCTTCTATACCCCAAAGAAGTCTGTTTGTGTATTTATGTTAAAGACATTGACGTATGGGACTCACACACACCTCAGTCGTCGACGTGCATTTTCTGCCGGAAATATGCGCAGGGTGAAATTTTGTAACAGAGATTTTTTTATTGCTGACATGTGAGCAGCGCGCTGGGAATTCCGAGTGCGAAATTATCGCTTCACCCTGTATAAATCGAAAAAGCAGAAACGAAATAAAGGGGAGGTTCAAGAAGGACTAAAACTTCTGCGTAAAATGAACTATACTAATATTCGCTGATAACATTCCTGTAGACGCACGGAAGCGGCCGTGATCTTTAAATCGCCTTGCTAAGGAATGCACAGCTGCTCTAGTCGGTCGTTCGAGTCCTCCTTCGAGCATGGTTATGCGTGTTGTCCTTAGAATAAGTTATTTTTGTATTCTAGGGACTGATGACTGCTGCAGTTTTGTCCCACAGCTTCAGAAACACTAGAACATTGCTGTACGCAGAGAAAGTGTGAAAGATTTACAGAGTACATTGAAATGAATTGATACTGTAATATGTACAGAATCTGATTGAGAGAGTCGTAGAAAACTTAATATTCTAGCTCCCCAAAATCGACGTTTTCAAACTAACAGCCAATGTGATTAAATTAATAATCAAGCATTATTAGACACAATAAATATTAATTTAAGTAAATTAAAGCACACAATATTATTATTATTGTTACTGTTCGAAATTAATCAATTATATTGTACAACATATTTAGTTAACATATTTAGTTTAGTACATTACATTTAAGTAAATATGTCAATACAAATTTATTTTATTTAATAATAATTGATTATTATGATATATAATATATATATATTCAAAGTTATAGCTACTTATTTTCAAGGCAAAGAAGTTATTAATTAAAAAACATTTATAATAATTTAACCGCTAACAAGACAAAAATAATTATAAGTAGAATAATTAAAATAGAAAGGAATTTATCATCAAAATTGGTGATCACGATGTAGGTGAGTAAGGAATTATACTGTCTTGGGTGATAAATAACTCTCGACGTACAAAGAAAGAACATAAAAAGTAAAGCAGACTAGCAATGCCAAAGAAGGCAATCATTGCCAAGAAGATTCTACTGGTATCAAACATTGATCTTAATCAGAAGATAAAATTTATTAGAATGTATATTTGGAGTATACAATTGCAGAATAAAAGAAACAGAGAGATTCTAACTGCCGTAAAAAATAACTCTTTTTTTTTTTTTTTTTTTTTTTTTTAGCCTTCATAGTGAATTGTTGTCGGGTCCTTAAATTCCTTACGTGTACTGATGAACATTGTGCATTCCATCTGCAGCAATCAATAACGTATAGTTGGAGTACTCACAAAGCATCTTTGATTTACGGTGATCGATGAGCTATGCAGTTCAATTAATATCGCAGCACATATTCAGGCTACCCTTCTATCACAAATTGTCAAATAATTTTGAAGTTAAGACATGAAACTAAAAATGAAAAGTAACCTTTCAAATAAGGTGGTGGACCATTAAAATTCATAAGAGCCAGAACTGCATGCCCCAAAATTAGTGAATGAATAATCTGACGATCGAATTACCAGAAGTACAAGGTTACACCGGACTTCATGAGCACAGTAAAACATCTGAGAAATTTCGGAGTAAATGCCTGCGGAAGGTGTGGCACGGTGTGAGAGTCCCGGTAACTCTAGAGAGCGCTAAGCGCCGCAGCGAAGCTAATTAACCTGGTCGCCACACAACGGAATAAAAAGTCGACCGCGTGCAGTTCTTAATTTCCGTGTGCATTACGCCCTCTGGCACGCCGTCGGTAATGAGGTACTTGAGCCCTCGTCGGGTAGACGTGCAAAATTAAACGCTGCTTTGTTGGCGCACGGTTCCTGAGTACCACGTCCTCGAGAAATGTGAAGAAAATAAAGATGGAAATTTATAACAAGTAAGGCATTATAACAATAAGCCGAAGAGCTCCAGCAGGCACTAAAGTCTTGTTCCCAGAATGAAACTTTCACTCTGCAGTGGAGTGTGCGCAGATTAAAATTGTGTGCCGAAACCTGGACTGGAACCTGGGATTTTTGCCTTTTGCGGGCAAGCGCTCTACCGCTGAGCTATTCCGACACGACTCACAGCCAGTCCTCACAACTTTACATCTGTCAGCATCTCGCCTCCTACTCTGCAGCTGTGCTGTCCACATGCATTTCAATAATCAAGCCGTCTCTTAACGAATTTCTAGTTTACTTGACATTACTGAGTGTCGATAAAACAATACATTTATTATCTTCCATGAATAAACACTAACGTATTTTAACTCAGTTCCTGAGCGGCTGTATTCGATGTAATGCAACAACTCAACATGTCGATGTTGTTGGATTCTATTTCATTATATCGTGATACTAATGTATGCACAATAATTATATTGAAATTCATTACTTAAAATCGCAGGTTTCATGAAACTCTCTATTACCTTACGACCTGGTTAATTTCTATGTCATCCAGGAATAGTGTATATATTAGTGGTGCATAGAAATACGAATGCGCAAAACGGATTGTAAGCAGTTAGTTACACTAAGGAGTTACACTGATGTACATTTCTTCAGTACCTCTAAGAGGATTAAATTTCGTGTTTTCAAAATCGTGTTTCCAGCAAACATGTCATTTTTTTTATCTCTATCGTAACATCATTCGACATTTTTAGTGGCCATGTTTTATTGTTTTAAGTTTAAAGGTTGTAATATACAAGAGTTTTGTGCAGTGAATTGAAACACAACAACTCAGAACACAAAATACAAACATATTCAAGCATTAACAACCATAATACTCCATGTCGAGCATATTAAATTGAAAATAAGTCAAAATTAGTTCATATTAATTTTTTTTAGTGTATATCCATGGTTCTGTGTATTCTGAGATGGAATTTTTGTAACTCAGTAATCATACAAATTAACTCAGTAATCAGACAAATTCTTTGAAAAATGCGTTAATATGTGAGGTGGAACCAAATCTATATTGTTCTTAAGTTACTATTTGACAAATAGCTGTCTTTCTTTAGCTGTAGCGCAAACAGTAGCACCTCTGGCGTATGCTTAGTCACGTGAATTGGGACAGTGGCGCAAGGAATATACGCGAAGTTTTGAGAGACACAACTTCAAAGATCTTGAAATTACGCATTCGCGTACACTCTTCAGCTAAGAAGACAGATTCATCGACTGAAGGATCGGAACAAGGCTTAGATGGAACAGTAATTTCAAGTAAATTTTCCAATAGATATATTTTATACGTTCAGTTCATTAACTGTAATTTTCTTTTCTTATGGAGGACAATGTAAAAATTTTCAAAATATCTACGTAGTTATAAAACCGGTTTCCAGTCGTGGTTTAGAGAGGAAAAACCACCAACTGCCTTCGGATACTCTCATAATTCAGGACATGGACCAAAACGTTCAGGCAATATTAGTAACAGACATTGCTAATAACAGCATGGTTATCGTGAAGGTTTATTTTTCTGATTGTGTTTTAACGTATTTACTTGTGAAATAAAAAGTTATTGCCTTCTGTGAGCATTAATTTTTAGGTGCAATAGTTTCAAAATCAGATTGTTAGCAAACCATAATATTATTTCGTGAATCGATAATTGAAGTACCAATTATTAGTATTAAGTATACAAGCATGCCAATGAATTCGAAAACTTATTTTCTATAAAGGCGCTAAAACACAGATCGGTTAAATCGTAGTTTAGGTGAAACTAGCTTTTCATTTATGTGCAGATATTGGAAGCGTAAATCAGCCAATCAGAAGGTTCGCTCAGAGTGCCAATGAATATAAATCTTTCATGCCATGAATGAATATGGCATCTAACTTAAATGTCGTGATGAAATTTACTTGAGAAGTGTGTTTTAATGTAATATATAATTTTTATTATATGAAACGCGATATCATAATTTTTATTTGACGTGCAGTTTTTGAGAATTAGTTTTCATATTGATGGGAAGAAGTTTAAAAGTTTTTATTGTGTCGCGTTTTGCATCTTAAATATTGTAGGTAAGACATTCTTATATCGCACCGAACTTTATTTTTATTAAAATGCTGACTAGTTCCGGGCTTTGTACATTGTATTATGCTATATTCTTTTATATTTGAACACTGTGCCTAAATGTAAAAGAATGAGGCTTAAGAAAATGGGCAAAGCCCGAAATTAGTCAACTGTTCAATAAAATGCCTTCTTTGGTGCAACCCAATATAAAGTAGCTGACCCCTGCAAATAATTCGCACTCTATCCTGATCAGTCACATATAGGTAGGGTAGTAATGGAAAAGAGACAGATGCAATTACATTTTTATAAAAGATACTAAACTTTGAATAGTACTAACAAATGTAAGTCTCATTGTAAGAAAATTTATATAAATAAAATATTATTAATTGTGAAACATATAAAAAATCAGATACTGAATTTTTCATGCTTATTTTATTTTTTGAAAACTTGTTTATTTTACAACATTTAGTTCATTCGCGGAGTACACAACGCTTGCTTGAACGAAGTGAACAATTCAAACAGCCGAAGTGTGAAACAGAAATATCTTCATAAACTACGTTTACGTACCCAATCAAAACAACTGCAAGAGATGTCATGCCTGTTAGTTCAATTAAATTATTTCTATATTTTTGCTACACCGACGTGTATAAATGAATTCGTGTGATAAACTATGTTTGCCTCAAAGTAGGTCTTTGTCTTCCATAAAGAATATAAACAACTGCCAGAGATATCGACGTTGTTGATGTTAGTTAAACACATTGTCAATTGATGGCACTTTTTACGTTGCTTTTATATCGGATGCGCAAAATAAGTTGATACTCGGCGCGGAGACTGGTGAGAGCAACAGTAAATACATTTACGATCGTTCGCCGGGAATCAACGTAAGATTGTACGAACGGTACGAATTCTTCATCATTATTTGAGAATTAAACCTCGAAAATGATACCTCAATCATTAATTTTGGGTAAGTAATACGGGAGATATGGCGTACCCACAAAAAAAAAAAAAAAAAAAAAAAAAAAAAAAAAAAAAAAAAAAAAAAAAACACCGATGATAAATAATACATATGATAGTTGCGAGATGCTACGAAATGATGAATAGAAAAATTACATGAGTATAACCGTTTTTTTTTTTTTTAGTAATGAAAAGTCAGTGTAGTTCTGTCATCAACAGTACAGATTTCTTAATATTTAAAATACTTTGCAATCAAAGGTAGGTAAAGAGGAAAACGTCACATCAATGTAGTGACTAGTTCTCCATGTACTTTATTTATGCTGAAATTCCTCAAAAAACATTGAGCTATATCTTACGAATTTGTGAATGTTCCGCTATAAAAATCTGTCTGTTATAACAACGAAAATGATAATAATATGTAAATTTCGAACGGATATTAACTTCGTTGTGGCGATCATTTGTTACGTTAATAATGACAAGACAAAAGTAACAACGTTTCGTGGAATCACATTCTAGGGACGTTCATGTTTAAGTGGTTCATTTGCAGTAACACACGCATGCCGAGCAGCTACAAAGCGACAACGCTCGGCTAATGACGTTGTCGGCAGTGGAGATCAAAATTTCGTATTATTGAAGTTAGTAAATTACATTGTTAATTGGCATCATTATTTCGCTTTGATCTTTGTGAAAGGACCTTTGTGGTTGTTTTTTGCCATTACTACAAAATTCGAAGTAAGTGTTTAATATTTAAGTTTACATTTTTGATAGTTACGACGAAGGAAACAGGAAAGAATAGAGAGGGAAGAGGAGATTGACAGAACGAGCGATTTTCGAGTAAATAGACAGAATGTAGAAGGTGATAACTATTCGGAAGAATGACCGTAGGTCGTTTGTCGAGAGTTGGAAACCCATCTCATCTTGTGAGAACGATTCATAAAAACTGACAAAGGAAAAATTTTATCAATACACTGATGATGAAATAAATAATGAACTTATGAGAAAAAAACTATCTTTCCTTCCTATTCTTACACACAGGTACGTCTACGCAAGGTAGGATATTGAATTGGATGTTTTTTACCTCAGCGTTTCTATGTTGGAAAGAACCGTTTTGTTTACTGTCCCGTTCACTTACAATCAAAGTGACAAAGAAGTGTGGCCAGACTAGTTCTTATAGAACGGTGTACCTTCAATAACGAGTAAGGCTCATATTTCTAAAAAAAACATTTTTATACACTTATCGTAACCCGACAAGGTAATTTTTAAAGATGTATCTGCGCGTGGGCGTCTACACGAGAGGGATTACTCCAGTAACAGGGTCTGGCTGAGATTTCTCAGGGCTTTGTGGTTGAAGGCAGCTCACTAAGACTCAGGCTACGGACGTAGTTTAAATATAAATGAGGATACGAGCCTCTGGGCTAGTCCTTTCCTCGTTTTATTTCTTCTTCACGTGTTTCCAAAAACAAGCCGAAGAAGCACAGTCACAGCGTCATAATGTGTATGAGAGTAAAGCGGAAGTGAGGTTTACTGGCTTTTTGTATCACTTACTCGAAAAAATGGACATTCTGTCTTATTACTCGTTTATATATGAGGTACACACAAAGTAACCGAAGGTGGCACCTACTTTTTATCACTTTATTCGAACCCTTACCTTCATTTACTGCCACACTGCATGTGTTGACAGGCATGGGTACTTGTACAGTACAACAGATAGGTTGATGTAAGCCTGTCATTTTGTACGTGATTAATTATCCATTCAGTGAGATAATAACAGTTACGGGATGCCTTCTAAGATTTTTTTTTTATTTCTAAAAACTGTCTACAGCGTAAATCTATTGTGTTTTTTTTTTTTATCAAGTGGTTTTGACCCAAAGTTGGGCCATGTTTAGGACGTTGCTCCGAGATGATGTGGAGCGAAGCAGGAGCGGTGACTTCCTCAAGTGCATATAATGACAGCTCCTGCTCCGATATGGCCCAACATTGGGTTCAAATCTACATGATAATAAAATAACAAATTTTGCCCTATACACTGTTTTCATATACAAAATATTATCATAAGGGTACTGTTTTCTCAAAGGAAAAAAAAGACGTTTCCAAAAATATACTCCTGGACATTATAATTGCTACACCACGATGATGATGTGCTACAGACGCGATATTTAACCGACAGGAAGAAGATGCTGTGATTTGCAAATGATTAGCGTTTCAGAGCATTCACACAAGGTTGGCGCCGGTGGGGACACCTACAACGTGCTGACATGAGGAAACTTTCAAACCGATTTCTCATACACAAACAGCAGTTGACAGGCGTTGCCTACTGAAACGTTATTGTGATGCCTCGTGTAAGGAGGAGAAATGGGTACCATCTTGTTTCCGACTTTGATAAAGGTCGGATTGTAGCCTATCACGATGGCGGTTTACCGTATCGCGACATTGCTGCTCGCGCTGGTTGCGATCCAATGTCTGTTAGCAGAATATGAAATCGGTGGGTTGAGGAGGGCAATACGGAACGCCCTGCTGGATCCCAACGGCCACGTATCACTAGCTGTCGAGACGACAGGCATCTTATCCGCATGGCTGTAACGGATCGTGCAGCTACGTCTCGATCCCACAGGAGCGCCTGCGATCGTGTACGCAACGACGAACCTGGGTGCACGAATGGCAAAACGTCATTTTTTCGGATGAATCCAGGTTGTGTTTGCAGCATTGTCTCCCTGCCACCCTGGGATTGTCCCATTTATTGCCTGTCCTGTTGCCAGTGTTCCTTGCTCACTTACAGTCGGCTTTCATACTCTTCAGTCGCGACTGTCTCTTTTTCGGATATGTACATGGGGATGGTTTGTTGGGGTGTTGACCCGTAGACTGGGGTAAACTTTAACGTGACTACTGAGAATGGGGCAAACTGGACAAATTGTTTCGTGGTATATTTAGTTGGGGAGTCACACCCTCGTCTTTTATGTATGGTCTCCATTCGTATCATTTTCCCCATTGTTTCCTCTATATTTTCCTCCAGTTGCTACTATCTGTATCTATCTTGGTTTCTCACTGCCAGTGTTTCTGACTTCCAATAACTCGTTTTCCTTCTACTGATTTTGTATACGTGAACATGCCTGTTTCCTGAACTGGCACTTTCCCTTTTCCACCATATCTAGGTCATTAATCTGAATGTGAAGCTGCTTTAGAAATTATACTACTACATAGCCAACCACTATTAAAATCGTTCCGTAAAAAGAATGTGATTTTTTCGAGCCCACCTGAGAATTTAGTTTCATACGATGATGGTGTTCCATGATGATTCAAGTAGTTGACATTGATCCAACCCTTATCAGGGCGAATTTTTCATGTCCACTAGACTGAAACACAAAACACGAAAAGTAGTCTACGTCTACATCTACATCGATGTCTCATCCATGTTTGGCGACATCCCGGTGAACGCACATTGGAAGCTTGTATTCGTCATCGCCATTCTGGCGTATTACCCGGCGTGATGTTATGGGGTGCCATTGGTTACACATCTCGGTCAGCTCTTGCTCGCATCGACGGAACTTTGAAAGTGGCCGTTACATTTCAGATGTGTTACTACCCGGAGCTCTACCCTTCATTTAATTCCTGCGAAACCCTACATTAAATCAGGATAGTGCACGACCGCATGTTGCAGTCCTTGCGCGACCGCATGTCGCAGGTCCTGTACGGGCCTTTCTGGGTATGGAAAATTTCGATTGCTGCCCTGGACAGCACTTTCTCTAGATCTCTCACCGATTGAAAATGTCTGGTCAATGGTGGCTGAGGAACTGGCTCGTCACAATACGCCAGTCACTACTCTTGACGAACTGTGGTATCGTGTTGAAGCTGCATGGGCATTCCCACCTGAACACGCCATCCAAGCTCTGTTTGACTGAATGCCCAGGCGTATCAGGGCCGTTATTACGACCAGAGGTGGTTGTTCTGGATACTGATTTCTCAGGATCTATGCAGCTAAATTGCGTGAAAATGTACTCACATGTCAGTTGTAGTATAATATATTTGTCAAATGAATACCCGTTTATCATCTGCATTTCTTCTTGGTGTAGCAATTTTAATGACCAGTACTATATGTGATCTTCTAAGTTGATTTCAGCTCTCCTTCTGCTCAAAAACATGACGTGGCATGGTCCCAGGTAGTCGGTGGACGTTCCGCGCGGGAATATCTACGTTTCATTTACATAGATACTCTGCAAGTTATATTGAAGTGCATGGCAGAGGGTACATAGAACCACTTTTATGAAATTTCTCTACAGTTACATTCTCTAACAGCTCGCGGGAAAAAGAATCAGCTAAACCTGTATGTTTTCGATCTGATTTCTATTGTATTATGATGATCGTGTCTCCTTATGTAGGTGGTTGCTAACAGTATATGTTCGCATTCGGAACAGAAAGTTGGTGAAAGGAACACTTTTCCGAATTACGCTTCTCTTGTAATGATTTCCACCCCAACTCTTTCATCATTTCCGTGACTCTCTCCCCCCTACACCGCAATAATACAAAACGAGCTGCCCTTTCCTGAACTCTCTCTCAATCATCCTTTAGTCCCATCTGGTGTGGATCCCACAATGCGCAGGAATGCTATAAAATATGACGCACAAGTAAAGTGTAGGCAGTTTCTTTAGTAGAACTGTTGTATCTTCTAAGTGTTCTGCGAATGAAACGTAGTCTTTGGTTTGCGTTCCCAACAATATTTTCAATGAGCTCTTTCCAATTTAAGGTCTTCGTGATTGTTACTCCTAGGGATTTAGTTGAATTGACGGCTTGTAGATTTGACTTATTTGTCGTGTAACTTAAGTTTAATGGCTTTCGTTTGGTGGTCGTGTGGATGAGCTCACACTTATCATTATCACCGAGCGAGATAGCGCAGCAGTAACACACTGGACTGGTAGTTGACATCCACCTCTGGCCGTGATTGCCCTAAATCACTGTAGGCAAATGCCGGGATGGATCCTTTCAAAGGGCACGATATTATCTACAAATCGTCCATTTAGGATCAAAGAATCGTAACTACAATAACAGTGTCTTGAGATAATTCGATTTAAAGGTTTTGTCCAAAAAAATGAGTACTTTCTAATAGTTCTTCACAGGCCTTTCTATGGTAAATAAGAAGTATACCTCATTTACCGTTCTTTTCCACTATGTATTACAAAGTCACTTGGTCGACACTAATGGAATATTTTATGAAATTATGCACGTAATAACTTTTGCCTGATCCTGAACTTAATGGCTGCTGCTGTTGAACACATGGACGCAGAACATATAGTATGCCGATTTAAGCAAAATTATCATATAAAAGATTACTGCAGTTGTATTAATAGTGTCTTCATAAACACAGATTACATGGAACAAGCTATGGGAATGTGTGTCAGTGCTATTAAATAAGAACTATATGCAAGAGAACTGTTTCTCAGGAAGTTTATTAGCAGTATATGATGGAGACTATATGAAAGTCTTTATTGTTTTCATTTTGCATTGTTTTCTACAATATCACTGAACATACAATAAATAACTTACACGTCACAAAAAATGTACATGTTTTTCAATCTTCACATAGCAAACATAGAAAAAATCATTTTAACGAAAAACGGGGCTCCCCCACACCGATTTTTCCGTTTGTGGCTTACAGTTTCAAAAGTAATACAAGACAGACATTTAACCAAGCCAAAATTCGTGGTTTACATGAAACAGCTAAGGTGATGAACTAGCAACGATCATAAAGGAGACAAAAACAGATACTAAACATGAAGTCTAGTCCTGTGATTCTTCTAGGTTATCCTCAGTTTCTAAATTGTTAGCAGCATTGAGTCTTTGGTATAATGTGTGATACCTTTTCTTTACTTATGTGGAGAAGACTGCGATATTCTGGGCAGAAAGTACTGTCTTCAGGTCCTGAATTCGAAGAATTTCGTAGGCCAGCTTTTTTCTTGCTGGATCAGTAGCAAAACGTACTACTGAAATATATACGCTAAGAAAAAGGCACTAATACCTACAAGATTCCATTAAATTCTCCAGGCACATTTTCACCATGCTTCTCCTCTGGACTCCATAGCGCTCCCGGTAGATTGTAAACGCATTCACATCTGAAAAAATGCGTCTAAAGAGAAGTAGCGGGAGAAGCAGCTTGCAAAATTCTGTTAAGATCAGAGAAACGTAAGAGCTGTTCCGTCTCACAAATTATCTATAAGTTCTATGGTCTAAAAACGGATCAGATCTTGCATCCGTCTGATTTTTCCTTTTTTTCGTAAAATGTAGATACGCTGACAACTAAATCCAAGACCCCATAATATAGAGTTACGCTTGTTAGATCATGACGTAGGTCTTGATTCCGTGTACCTTATAGTACTGACAACTCGAAAGTGGCAAAAATTTAGTTACGGCTGTCTGACCCTAAATGGGCGAAATGACCCCTGCCATTTAAATGAAAATAGCTCAGCTTAATTATCAAAATCACACTAAAGTGGGGCACCAAAATTTAAGTGAACAAAGCCTTTTAAAAATCAAAATACCAAAACACACTAAAGACGAGCTCAAAGTAAAGTCCGGGCTTAACTTCAATAGGAAAAGCTGGTAGCAGGAAATCCCACTTAATGATAACATTTGGCAGAAGGGCAATTAAACAACTCACAATAAAAGTTACAAATGAGCCTTGTAGTTTAAATGAAACTGCTCAGCTTAATTACAGTAAAACCACACCGAGGTGGGGAGCCGGCTACTCGTTAATTTAATACACCCTCACAGGTAAAACAGATGAGCTGACTCAAAACAGGAAGGAGAGAAATAAGGTGCCTAACGGTCAACATCAACTACACCTCTGACACGAAGGGGCGTCAAATCTTCTCGTTGCAAAAAATTTTCCCTCCATTAGGCATCGCCACCCGACGATTGTAATTTGACGTTCTATCCCCAGTTACGTTAACCAAGTTAATGTACCGGGTGATCAAAAAGTCAGTATAAATTTGAAAACTTAATAAATCACAGAATAATGTAGACAGAGAGGTAAAAATTGACACACATGCTTGGAATGTCATGGGGTTTTATTAGAACAAAAAAATGCCTGACAGATGCTGCTTCATCTGATCAGAAAAGCAATAGTTAGCATAACAAATTAAGAAAGGAAATGCTCAATATGTTCGCCATCATTCCTCAGCAATGGCTGTAGTCGAGGAATAATGTTGTGAACAGCACTGTGAAGCATGTCCGGAGTTATGGTGAGGCATTAGCGTTGGATATTGTTTTTCAGCAACCCTAGAGATGTCGGTCGATCACGATACACTTGCGACTTCAGGAAACCCTAAAGCCAATAATCGCACGGACTGAGGTCTGGGGATCTGGTAGGCCAAGCATGACGAAAGTGGCAGCTGAGCACACGTTTATCACCAACCGACGCGCGCAAGAGATCTTTCACGTGTCTAAGAAAACTTTTTTTTTTTCATATCATTCCAAGCATGTGTGTCAATTTTTACCTCTCTATCTACATTATTCTGTGATTTATTAAATTTCAAATTTATACTGACTTCTTGATCGCACGGTATATAGAGTACTTGCTACTCATAGAAAAGAATTGTTCAATTGGACCGAACTAAAAGTGCGGTGTAACACGTGAATAAACAAGTAACAACGTAGACACACGCAACGACGGCCCCCGGGAAACGACCACCGATCCTGATAATTTTGCGGAGCAACAGTATCAGTCATTAACTTATTTATTTCCTACTCCACGACAAGTTCAGGCACTCTCGCGATGGTGTAGGAGGAAGGTGTGAACCAACGCCCAGAAACTGTGGTGTCGCACAAGTCTAAAGTGCGCGCCACCTACTTTCGCAGCGCGCCACCATGCACGCACGGCGCGGCGTTCTTACGACGTCAGCCACGAGCGCCCTCTGCTACAACTCCGCTCGTGGCCACCACTGAACGAGATCGTTCACTTGGAACTGAGATAGGAACCAGTTAACACTTCGTAATCAGATAGGCACCAGTGAAGACTTGGCTATCGGACAGGCACTAGGCAGGCCTCTAGCTCAACTATGTATCATCATTCTGCAGTAATGAGCTTTGTAAAAGTTAAGTATTGTATAAATTCTGTGCAATATATATCTCGTTCTAATTTACTCTAGTGTTTCTAGTTTCTGCCGTCCCACTGGCTGGTCACCTCCTACCTGCACAAGCGTGCGTCCTTTATTCCTGTGTCGGACTCTTTCTACTCGGCCACCGACACCTACGACGGAAACGAGACACAAAAGCGGCGACGAGGCTGGGACACAAAAGAAATATTGTATAGATCCCAGATGAGAAGCGGCTGGAACGACGCGAGGCGCAGCCGAGGCTGAGTGCGGAGTCCTCTAGCAGTTGCTGACGGCTCCGACGCTTGGCGAGGGACGGACGCGGTGTCGCACGGCCGCTAGGAACGCCACCACACAGCCGGGAGACGAGGTAAACCAGCTGCTGTTATAACTCGACAGAAAAGGCCTCTCCGGGTCAAACTCTTCAGCTCACGGCATGCATGGCTCCCACCGGCAGAGTTCCACTCAGAACATCTTCGATGCAGACGCCGGGCCCGGCCACAACTCGACCTGGCGATGCCATGCATCGTGTCAAACTCACCGCCTGATACCCTGTCCGCTCTCCAACTGCCTCGGCGCGCCACCAGAGCGCCACACGCGGCAAGGAAAACACCAGTAAAAAAAAAAAAAAAAAGTTCAAATATTTGTAAAGCTTATGGGACTTAACTGCGGGGTCATCAGTCCCTAAACTTACAAACTACTTATGAACTAACTTATGCTAAATCACAGAGTAACATATACAGGGAAGCAGCCCACCCTAAACCACTGTCCTGCGCTCCCCTCATAGTTCCGTAAGATGCTAGCAGGTATCAGTCGGTTTCCTGGCTTAGGGTGCCTCTCGCACGTGAAGGGTAGTGTGGAGGGGAGGCTGGGGAAGAGCTCGTGCCGCCTGCCATGAGGCTACGGCTGTGTCCGGCGTGCCGGCGATTGAGGGGAGGTGGTGGTGGGGGCAGCCGCTACCTGCCGCCTGCTCTGGACAGTTTAAAGAGCTGCTTCTGACCGCAGCGCCATCATGGGACATCTTACGGAACTGCTGGAAACCTTCCCTCCCCGCACCCCGGAGCGTAGGACCGGGCCCTTACGGAGGTTTCCCGTCTGTATATATTTGTCTGTGGCTAAATATAGCACAAACATCCCTGCCCGAGGGAGGATTCGAACCTCCGACGCGTGAGACCGCGTGATCCGCAACGTGTTGCTCCAGACCAGTCGGTTACTTCCGCGCGGCAAAACACCAGTCAGAAGAGGATGAAACAACGACACGAGCGGTGGGTGCGCAGAGAGATCGATGGTACTTACGCCAGTAATTAAATCGAGGACAGGGCCAACCGAAGAAACAGAACCGGGTCGGCTCAAAAAGGTCGCAGTTTGGTTTTAATCGATCCACGGTATTTGTACACATATTTCGATCGTAAAGAGCGAATTTCGATGTGTAGTTTAGTATTCATACAGTTCGATGGATATAATCATATCACCTGAACTGTGTCTCCTAAAATGATACGACGCTGCAGCAACATCTAGTGATTTACTAGCGAACCTGACAATGCTTGAAAATTACTAAATATTCATGGGGATATACATCCTACACTTTGAGACGATACTGTCGTACTGCCTCATTGCTCCACCCGATAGATTTTGCCAATTTCTCATGCCATGCTCATGTTTTTATTACTAATATCTACTATCTTTGGTCTGAACATTTAATTTGAGCATTACTAAGTGGTTTTTCTGGCCGACTGGTGATGGAAATACGTAGAATTGTGATATTAGGTCCGCTATAACTGCAAGATAACCTGCTAAAGACGTAGAAGCAGGAAAGGCAAGTGTGTGTTTTATTTATTCCTTTATTATGTATGTCACATTTGTCTGCTACCTGTTGTCTATGCTTCAAACGGTGTTTCAGTCTGTTTGCACATTTAATTAAGGTAGTATAAAAGTGGCAGTTGTAATTAGTGAGTTAATCGCTTTTCCCCAGCAAAAGTCTTGTAGTTAGCTGAGAAAAGGTGTCAGCAAGCTCTGTTGCTGATCGATGGTAGACAGGCGCACTTACCACCTTGTCAAACGAAGACGCCCGCCTCGCTGCAGCTGTCTTCTCGAAGCGGTTTGAATTCGCGGGCGGTTGGGGCAGGCAGGGGCCATCTTTTTCGGAAGAGGAACCTCGAGGTGTCCGATCGCTTGTGTTGCTTGCTGCTTCAATTTTCCAGAAATAGGAAAAAATGCGGCAGAATAGGTTCAAATGTTCAAATATTTGTAGAGCTTATGGGACTTAACTACGGGGTCATCAGTCCCTAAACTTACAAACTACTTATGAACTAAATAACACTAAAGACGACACAAATATCCATAACCGAGGGGGAGGGGATTCGAACCCCCGACCGCAGCGGCGGTGCAGAATAGGTAATTCGTTCTGTTGATAGTATTCAGGGTGCCGTAATGTTGATCTAAGTCAAAAGTGTGGAGGTGGAATTTGTTTTATTATATTATTTTTCGTGAAATTACGTCATTTTGGGACTTGTAGTACTGCATATAGGATGCAGGCTGAAATCGTTGTAAAATCGTTTAGTCACCAGTTACGGTACCATTTAGTAAACCATAAAGTGGAATTTTAAATGTACTTCATTTTTATGTAAGTTTTTTAGGCAAATTTTAGTTGTTTCACTTACTTTCTCTTGTGCAAATCCGGACTTCGCTTTTCGCGGAGTCAGCTAAGAAATGTGCTTTGATTTAGGCGGAGATTGCAGCAATGTTGTAGTTGTTAAAAGTATTTCATTTTAATGTAACTTTCTGTGGGGAAATTTTAAGATATTAACCATTTTCTTTTTATGATAGCTTGGCCAGCCACGTAGTGCAGGCAGTACCATATAATGATTTTATGCTGTGTTGTACCAACATTTAAGAGGTGTATTTCGCTTCATGATATTTCTATCTATTTACAAATGAATATGTTTTGATTACTGAGTTAATACCAGTTGTGTTTCTCTGTGCTGAGCTGGTGGCCCCGCTGTTCACATATTTGTTCTACGGTTAGGCACATACAAGTGCTACGTATTATCTTTCTAGTGTGTTTTGCAATGAAATGCCATTATTATGATTTTAAACGTGAGAATATCGGGTCATTCAAATGTGATAGTAATTTTTGTTCCGGCCGTTGGGTCCACTTCCAGCCAAATATTCAACCAGCAGTATAAGTTTATATATATATATATATATATTTGTTTGTATACCTTATATGCGTTCATAAACGATTCATTCGATTGCAATGAAACTTTGGTGAACTGTTCATCGTATGCCCACGACGTTTCGTGACCCAAATACAAAAGAGCACGACACATAGCTCAGGAGATATGACATCATAAATAATGAGAGACCACCGAGTGGGAATACCAGATTTATGCGTCATTTATGCACATTTCCTCTTAAACCACTGGACCGATTTCAACCAAATTTGGTATACATCTTCCTTACCGTGAGGTACCAAGTCCATAATGGTAAGAACGACATGCGACACGTGGTTCAGGAGATATGAGATCATAAACAACAGGAGTTGCAAGAACCTGCCACATAATGCGACGAGAATTTATGAATACAGTATATGAAAACGAGACTACTTAGCGACTTACATGAAACTTTAAAAATAATTTAAAACCTTTATTGATTTCTCGCTGACAACCATAGCAAAATTATGAAAGGAAAAAAAGTTAATCGCTAACCACTTTTCCCCTGTTCATGGACTAAAACTAAGGCATTCGATATGACGTAACAATTTATAATTTTTACACTACAAATTGTAGCCGCAGGAAATTTTACAGACAGTATACACAAAAATATTTGAATGTACGTTCGAAATTGTATCACAGTACGACTAGTAGTTTATGATATGTAAGGACATAAACAGTAACATTCATGGAAAACGGCCCCATCTTGCACCAAGTTTTAGTCTATTACTTCTTTACTACACAATGTATTCCCAAGAGATTTTACTGACATACAGCACTTATACAAATGAATATACACCTGAAAAATTATAAATTGTAAGCATATAATTCAATAAATATGAGGTTGTGCGAATTTTATTTGTCATTTGTTTTCTGATTGCTGTCTCTCTTTGTTTGGCTACTGCACTGATAATTTTATACATTATGCAAGACAGCGTCATTAATATGAGATAGACAGAGAGAGTGTAAGATTACCGCCCAATAGAAATACTGGTAATTAATAGCATTTGATAATTAAACAGTATGAGGTTCACTGCAAGCATTGACCATGCCAATGCACTAAATGTTACACAATTTTAACCTTATTAATTATGGTAGCAATGTATGTACACAGTTGGGTGACAACATTTATAGTTAGGCCATAGGTAGAAATTCTCCACGTTGAGATTTGCTGTGTGCTTGTAGCTGACGGGAGGCCAGCGAGCAGGCCGACGTTGGTGGCTTGTTCCAGCTTAGGATTTTCCAGTTCGTTTCCGGTGAGGGGAGAGAGGGACAATGGCGAATGCCAGGCACAGTGCAGTGCACAGTATGAAATAAAATATTCTAATACTACTGGCATTTGAAGTAATACGATGCAGTTAGGAACATTTAAGGGCCTCAGTACAAAATAGCCTGTTGATAAATGAACAATACATTAGCTGATATAGTCACTTAAGCGTAATATGTTTAATTGACAATGAAAAGTAATAAATTACCAATGAATACAAGACAGTTACACAACTAGCGTGGCAATGTTTGTTTATAAAAACAATGTATTAACTATTTCTCATTTTATTTTCAACTAATCTTGTGTATTTTATCTTGAAGTATTCAGTTAAATCACTTATGTGTGATATAAGAAATTGCACGATTATGATAAATACTACAAAGGATGTTTATACCAATATAAAAACCTAAAAGACATTTATTTAATGTGTAGTGTAATTATTTTGATTTTAAGTAAAGTTTTAGAAATGTATTGGCTGAGGCATGAACATAAAGGTGTTTGAGACAGCCACATGGTGATAAAGCAATTTGCGTCAAATATTCATATTTGTCTGGGGGCTCACGAGCTATAACTTTATTTGATAATTGTGCCGACGTACAGACGTATCAGCTACAGGGTGCTGAGATTGTGAAATAAGCAACATAAAGTGAACTTTCACATGTTTTAGAAAATAGTAGTTAGTACACCTTTTTCTCTCATGAACTTGATTTTATTATGAATTTGTTTTGTTAATCATATGCAGGGAAGGAAAGCTGCGAACGTGTGATATCATCCCCTAGAAAGCGAGTCAAACAGTCGCAATCACGGTTCCAGTGTTTTTGCATGTTTAGGAATTTGGTTCGCAGCTGGTGGTTGGAGTTTTAAAAATTAAACTTTCTCTATTTTAAACTCTCACCCTGACCTTTACTCTCGCAAGAGAAAGGATAGGAGAAGTACTAACTCAAAGCAGGAATAAATAAATACCCGGGCAACGCCGGGTTTACAGCTAGTTTATGTATAAAATCCCTGCGCTGAGCGTACTGCATTTCACATGTTTCTGCAAAATCCGCGGATGTTATTTCTTCTGTCTGTAGACTTCCTAGCCCCCTCATTCCCCATGTGTGTCGTAACAATACAGTTTCCGTACGGTACCGAAAGACAGTATGAGACCAGCTAGTTTTATCTATGTGAGAGTAGACACAAAACAATTTTTATTAATTCTTGTGTCCTGGTAACTGATTTACCTTCAGCTTCTCCTTCTCATGCTCCACTGTTTTAGATGGAAAAATCGGGTTTCAGAATCATGCAAAGAATAACGTATATTTTTTTTGTATCTTACCTGCTCTCTAAAACTGGACGTATCCCTTCCTGAAATGTATGTATACTGGCTCAATGAATTCAATCTAGATGCGTTATTCGTTGTCAGCCGCTTTCGTTTGTTAAACTTTATACTTTCAGTCCAGTCCAGTCCAGTCATTTGAAAATGAAACTAATGTAGTGAGGACGACTATAGATACATACTCAGGATAAAGCCTACTTAAATGTCAAGCCCATTGCGTACAGGGTGTATAGGAGCCCGTATTGTCAAATAGACAGCGCATGCATAGGCCTCCCAGTGGCAATAATGATTGTATAAGAATGGAATTTCTGATAAACTAGCTAGTCATCAAGTTTAGCACAGTGGGTACCTCATAACGTGTAACTTTAATCTCTCTGCTCGTCGCTTCCCTAATCTCTATGTTTCTGAACCTCCTCTTTGTCCTCTCACACTTCTTTATGTACTAATTAGCTGAAAACCACGCTTTGCTTGGGTTTTTACTTCGGTATTAATTAACTCTTCTCTGTGTCACATTCACCTCCTCTCCCGCTGCTGCCCCCTCATCGTCCGCTGCCTCCTCCTACCTACTCAAAACAATTAGGAGTTGAAATATCTAGGTTCTGAAGTGTTGTCAGCAGAATAAACTGAAATGCTTCCTTGTCTTTCTGTTGGTTCTATGGAGTGGAGAAAACATTTTACGGCAACCGAGATGGTGGCAATAACAAAAAGTTGCTGCAT
This sequence comes from Locusta migratoria, assembly GCA_026315105.1. Classification (NCBI taxonomy): domain Eukaryota; kingdom Metazoa; phylum Arthropoda; class Insecta; order Orthoptera; family Acrididae; genus Locusta; species Locusta migratoria. The sequence goes on along the minus strand of CM048750.1, from coordinate 3,150,024 downwards.
AGGGATTGAATTTCCGTTTACTCTAGTAAACGAATTACACAAGCTGTTGGATTCAGACGATATAGTCAGCAGGTAGTACAATGCAGCAGAAACGTGCCTTACGCGAAGCTGTGGCCTGAAAAGCCATACGAAGGTTGGAAGGAGGTGGCGGTAGCTATTGGAGTCTCCCAAATTTCTAGGACCTAGAAGCGATTTCAGACAACGGGAACCGTTAAAAAGAAGTCAACGCCAAGGTACCCTACGGGTACCATCAGCAAGAGATGACCGTTATCTCCGGTTAACAGCCCATCTGGACAGGAGGCTAAATGCTTCTCAGTTGCGACGCAGACAGTCCTAAAACGCCTTCGGAGATGTGGTTTCCACGTACGGAGACCTATGGTGTGTGTTCCATTAAAACAGCAATACTGCTGTAGCACGCAGAAACTGGGCAGAGCAACATGTTTAAAGTCGTAACGAATGGTGCCCGTTGCCTCATCTGGAGAGAACGTGGTACTCGGAACAATCCTGCTTATATGCAGGAAACATCACCATGTGATGGTGGAGGACTTAAATTGTGGGCTGGAGTTAGTATTGGCGGAAGTACGGACCTCTCCGTCAGACTTATCAGAGGTGTAGAGACGAGATCCTTCCACCTTTTGTTGTGCACTACGCTGGTGCCATATGACATGGGTTCCTTCTGGTGGACATTAACGCTCGTCCCCATAGAGGTGCACTGATGGACAAAATGCTTGAAGCTGAGGGAATTGTGCGAATGGCCAGCTTGTTCACCGGAACTCATCCCCATTGAGCATGTCCGGGATGCACTTGGCAGACGCACTGCAGCCAGACCAGCTCCTCCCAGAACGGTTGCAGAGTTGGATATTGCACTCCTGGAAAAAAGACCCAATATCCATCAAGAACTGATAGATAACCTCATACTGTCCATGCCACGCAGGTGTGCAACTGTATTGGCCGTCCGAGATTATCACATTCCATATTAGATGTCAACTAGAATGTCTTTTTTACTATAATGGTAACCCCATGACGCCTCCCACCGAGTAATCGCTATGTAAATCTCAAATAAAGTGTTGAAACAACAAAATATCGTAATGTATCGCACACAATTAACGACTGTAATCAATTTCTGAATAAAACGCGTATATTGTGTGTGATAACTCAGCTGACCCCAAACATTTTTGAACAGTGTACCTCTCCCCTCCTCTTTCTCCTCGTTTTTATCCTCCTGCCCTTCTCCCCTAACCATCCATCCTTTGTCATTACCTCCTCCACTCGTGCCCCCCTAACCATCCATCCTTCCCCCTGCCTTTGTCATTACCTCCTCCACTCCTGCCCCATTAACCATCCATCCTTCTCCCTGCCTTTGTCATTACCTCCTCCACTCCTGCCCCCTAACCATCCATCCTTCCCCCTGCCTTTGTCATTACCTGCTCCACTCCTGCCCCCCTAACCATCCATCCTTCCCCCTGCCTTTGTCATTACCTGCTCCACTCCTGCCCCCCTAACCATCCATCCTTCCCCCTGCCTTTGTCATTACCTGATCCACTCCTACCCCCTAACCATCCATCCTTCCCCCTGCCTTTGTCATTACCTCCTTCACTCGTGCCCCCCTAACCATGCATCCTTCCCCCTGTCTTTGTCATTACCTCCTCCACTCGTGCCCCCTAACCGTACATCCTTCCCCCTGCCTTTGTCATTACCTCCTCCACTCCTGCCCCCTAACCATCCATCCTTCCCCCTGCCTTTGTCATTACCTCCTCCACTCCTGCCCCCCTAACCATCCATCCTTCCCCCTGCCTTTGTCATTACCTGCTCCACTCCTGCCCCCCTAACGGTCCATCCTTCCCCCTGCCTTTGCCATTACCTCCTCCACTCCTACCCCCTAACCATCCATCCTTCCCCCTGCCTTTGTCATTACCTCCTCCACTCGTGCCCACCTAACCATCCATCCTTCCCCCTGCCTTTGTCATTACCTGCTCCACTCCTGCCCCCCCTAACCATCCATCGTTCCACCTGCCTTTGTCATTACCTGCTCCACTCCTGCCCCCCTAACCATCCATCCTTCCCCCTGCCTTTGTCATTACCTGCTCCACTCCTGCCCCCCTAACCATCCATCCTTCCCCCTGCCTTTGTCATTACCTGATCCACTCCTACCCCCTAACCATCCATCCTTCCCCCTGCCTTTGTCATTACCTCCTTCACTCGTGCCCCCCTAACCATGCATCCTTCCCCCTGTCTTTGTCATTACCTCCTACACTCGTGCCCCCTAACCGTACATCCTTCCCCCTGCCTTTGTCATTACCTCCTCCACTCCTGCCCCCTAACCATCCATCCTTCCCCCTGCCTTTGTCATTACCTCCTCCACTCCTGCCCCCCTAACCATCCATCCTTCCCCCTGCCTTTGTCATTACCTGCTCCACTCCTGCCCCCCTAACGGTCCATCCTTCCCCCTGCCTTTGCCATTACCTCCTCCACTCCTACCCCCTAACCATCCATCCTTCCCCCTGCCTTTGTCATTACCTCCTCCACTCGTGCCCACCTAACCATCCATCCTTCCCCCTGCCTTTGTCATTACCTGCTCCACTCCTGCCCCCCCTAACCATCCATCCTTCCACCTGCCTTTGTCATTACCTGCTCCACTCCTGCCCCCCTAACCATCCATCCTTCCCCCTGCCTTTGTCATTACCTGATCCACTCCTACCCCATAACCATCCATCCTTCCCCCTGCCTCTGTCATTACCTCCTCCACTCGTGCCCCCCTAACCATCCATCCTTCCCCCTGTCTTTGTCATTACCTCCTCCACTCGTGCCCCCTAACCATACATCCTTCCCCCTGCCTTTGTCATTACCTCCTCCACTCCTGCCCCCTAACCATCCATCCTTCCCCCTGCCTTTGTCATTACCTCATCCACTCGTGCCCCCTAGCCATCCACCCTTCCTCCTGCCTTTGTCATTACCTCCTCCACTCCTGCCCCCTAACCATCCATCCATCCCCCTGCCTTTGTCATTACCTCCTCCACTCCTGCCCCCCTAACCATCCATCCTTCCCCCTGCCTTTGTCATTCCCTCCTCCACTCCTGCCCCCTAACCATCCATCCTTCCCCTGCCATTGTCATTACCTCCTCCACTTGTGCCCCCCTAACCATCCATCCTTCCCCCTGCCTTTGTCATTACCTGCTCCACTCCTGCTCCCCTAACGGTCCATCCTTCCCCCTGCCTTTGCCATTACCTCCTCCACTCCTACCCCCTAACCATCCATCCTTCCCCCTGCCTTTGTCATTACCTCCTCCACTCGTGCCCACCTAACCATCCATCCTTCCCCCTGCCTTTGTCATTACCTGCTCCACTCCTGCCCCCCTAACCATCCATCCTTCCCTCTGCCTTTGTCATTACCTGCTCCACTCCTGACCCCCTAACCATCCATCCTTCCCCCTGCCTTTGTCATTACCTGATCCACTCCTACCCCCTAACCATCCATCCTTCCCCCTGCCTTTGTCATTACCTCCTCCACTCGTGCCTCCCTAACCATCCATCCTTCCCCCTGTCTTTGTCATTACCTCCTCCACTCGTGCCCCCTAACCATACATCCTTCCCCCTGCCTTTGTCATTACCTCCTCCACTCGTGCCCCCCTAACCATCCATCCTTCCCCCTGCCTTTGTCATTACCTCCTCCACTCGTGCCCCCCTAGCCATCCACCCTTCCTCCTGCCTTTGTCATTACCTCCTCCACTACTGCCCCTTAACCATCCATCCTTCCCCCTGCCTTTGTCATTACCTGCTCCACTCCTGCCCCCCTAACCATCCATCCTTCCCCCTGCCTTTGTCATTCCCTCCTCCACTCGTGCCCCCCTAACCATCCATCCTTCCCCCTGCCTTTTTCATTACCTGCTCCACTCCTGCCCCCCCTAACCGTCCTTCCTTCCCCCTGCCTTTGCCATTACCTCCTCCACTCCTACCCCCTAACCATCCATCCTTTCCCCTGCCTTTGTCATTACCTGCTCCACTCCTGCCCCCCTAACCATCCATCTTTCCCCCTGCCCTTGCCATTACCTCCTACACTCCTACCCCCTAACTATCCATCCTTCCCCCTGCCTTTGTCATTACCTCCTCCACTCGTGCCCCCCTAACCATCCATCCTTCCCCCTGCCTTTGTCATTACCTGCTCCACTCCTGCCCCCCTAACCATCCATCCTTCCCCCTGCCTTTGTCATTACCTGCTCCACTCCTGGCCCCCTAACCATCCATCCTTCCCCCTGCCTTTGTCATTACCTGATCCACTCCTACCCCCTAACCATCCATCCTTCCCCCTGCCTTTGTCATTACCTCCTCCATTTGTGCCCCCCTAACCATCCAGCCTTCTCCCTGTCTTTGTCATTACCTGCTCCACTCCTGCCCCCCTAACCATCCATCCTTCCCCTGCCTTTGTCATTCCCTCCTCCACTCCTGCCCCCTAACCATCCATCCTTCCCCCTGCCATTGTCATTACCTCCTCCACTTGTGCCCCCCTAACCATCCATCCTTCCCCGTGCCTTTGTCATTACCTCCTCCACTCCTGCCCCCTAACCATCCATCCTTCCCCCTGCCTTTGTCATTACCTCCTCCACTCATGCCCCCCTAACCATCCATCCTTCCCCGTGCCTTTGTCATTACCTCCTCCACTCCTGCCCCCTAACCATCCATCCTTCCCCCTGCCTTTGTCATTACCTGCTCCACTCGTGCCCCCCTAACGGTCCATCCTTCCCCCTGCCTTTGCCATTACCTCCTCCACTCCTACCCCCTAACCATGCATCCTTCCCCCTGCCTTTGTTATTACCTCCTCCACTCGTGCCCACCTAACCATCCATCTTTCCCCCTGCCTTTGTCATTACCTGCTCCACTCCTGCCCCCCTAATTATCCATCCTTCCCCCTGCCTTTTTCATTACCTGCTCCACTCCTACCCCCTAACCATCCATCCTTCCCCCTGCCTTTGTCATTACCTGATCCACTCCTACCCCCTAACCATCCATCCTTCCCCCTGCCTTTGTCATTACCTCCTCCACTCGGGCCCCCCTAACCATCCATCCTTCCCCCTGTCTTTGTCATTACCTCCTCCACTCGTGCCCCTAACCATACATTCTTCCCCCTGCCTTTGTCATTACCTCCTCCACTCGTGCCCGCCTAACCATCCATCCTTCCCCCTGCCTTTGTCATTACCTCCTCCACTCGAGCCCCCCTAGCCATCCACCTTTCCCCCTGCCTTTGTCATTACCTCCTCCACTCCTGCCCCCTAACCATCCATCCTTCCCCCTGCCTTTGTCATTACCTGCTCCACTCCTGCCCCCCTAACCATCCATCCTTCCCCCTGCCTTTGTCATTCCCTCCTCTACTCCTGCCCCCTAACCATCCATCCTTCCCCCTGCCATTGTCATTACCTCCTCCACTTGTGCCCCCCTAACCATCCATCCTAACCCCTGCCTTTGTCATTACCTCCTCCACTCCTGCCCCCTAACCATCCATCCTTCCCCCTGCCTTTGTCATTACCTCCTCCACTCGTGCCCCCCTAACCATCCATCCTTCCCCCTGCCTTTGTCATTACCTCCTCCACTCCTGCCCCCCTAACCATCCATCCTTCCCCCTGCCTTTGTCATTACCTGCTCCACTCCTGCCCCCCTAACGGTCCATCCTTCCCCCTGCCTTTGCCATTACCTCCTCCACTCCTGCCCCCTAACCATCCATCCTTCCCCCTGCTTTTGTCATTACCTCCTCCACTCGTGCCCCCCTAACCATCCATCCTTCCCCCTGCCTTTGTCATTACATCCTCCACTCGTGCCCCCTAACCATCCATCCTTCCCCCTGTCTTTGTCATTACCTCCTCCACTCGTGCCCCCTAACCATACATCCTTCCCCCTGCCTGTCATTACCTCCTCCACTCCTGCCCCCTAACCATCCATCCTTCCCCCTGCCTTTGTCATTACCTCCTCCACTCGTGCCCCCCTAGCCATCCACCCTTCCTCCTGCCTTTGTCATTACCTCCTCCACTCCTGCCCCCTAACCATCCATCCTTCCCCCTGCCTTTGTCATTACCTGCTCCACTCCTGCCCCCCTAACGGTCCATCCTTCCCCCTGCCTTTGCCATTACCTCCTCCACTCCTGCCCCCTAACCATCCATCCTTCCCCCTCCTTTTGTCATTACCTCCTCCACTCGTGCCCCCCTAACCATCCATCCTTCCCCCTGCCTTTGTCATTACCTCCTCCACTCGTGCCCCCCTAACCATCCATCCTTCCCCCTGTCTTTTTCATTACCTCCTCCACTCGTGCCCCCTAACCATACATCCTTCCCCCTGCCTTTGTCATTACCTCCTCCACTCCTGCCCCCTAACCTTCCATCCTTCCCCCTGCCTTTGTCATTACCTCCTCCACTCGTGCCCCCCTAGCCATCCACCCTTCCTCATGCCTTTGTCATTACCTCCTCCACTCCTGCCCCCTAACCATCCATCCTTCCCCCTGCTTTTGTCATTACCTCCTCCACTCGTGCCCCCCTAACCATCCATCCTTCCCCCTGCCTTTGTCATTACCTCCTCCACTCGTGCCCCCCTAACCATCCATCCTTCCCCCTGTCTTTGTCATTACCTCCTCCACTCGTGCCCCCTAACCATACATCCTTCCCCCTGCCTTTGTCATTACCTCCTCCACTCCTGCCCCCTAACCATCCATCCTTCCCCCTGCCTTTGTCATTACCTCCTCCACTCGCGCCCCCCTAACCATCCATCCTTCCCCCTGCCTTTGTCATTACCTCCTCCACTCGTGCCCCCCTAGCCATCCACCCTTCCTCCTGCCTTTGTCATTACCTCCTCCACTACTGCCCCTTAACCATCCATCCTTCCCCCTGCCTTTGTCATTACCTGCTCCACTCCTGCCCCCCTAACCATCCATCCTTCCCCCTGTCTTTGTCATTCCCTCCTCCACTCGTGCCCCCCTAACCATCCATCCTTCCCCCTGCCTTTATCATTACCTGCTCCACTCCTGCCCCCCCTAACCGTCCTTCCTTCCCCCTGCCTTTGCCATTACCTCCTCCACTCCTACCCCCTAACCATCCATCCTTTCCCCTGCCTTTGTCATTACCTGCTCCACTCCTGCCCCCCTAACCATCCATCCTTCCCCCTGCCCTTGCCATTACCTCCTACACTCCTACCCCCTAACTATCCATCCTTCCCCCTGCCTTTGTCATTACCTCCTCCACTCGTGCCCCCCTAACCATCCATCCTTCCCCCTGCCTTTGTCATTACCTGCTCCACTCCTGCCCCCCTAACCATCCATCCTTCCCCCTGCCTTTGTCATTACCTGCTCCACTCCTGGCCCCCTAACCATCCATCCTTCCCCCTGCCTTTGTCATTACCTGATCCACTCCTACCCCCTAACCATCCATCCTTCCCCCTGCCTTTGTCATTACCTCCTCCATTTGTGCCCCCCTAAACATCCAGCCTTCCCCCTGTCTTTGTCATTACCTGCTCCACTCCTGCCCCCCTAACCATCCATCCTTCCCCTGCCTTTGTCATTCCCTCCTCCACTCCTGCCCCCTAACCATCCATCCTTCCCCCTGCCATTGTCATTACCTCCTCCACTTGTGCCCCCCTAACCATCCATCCTTCCCCCTGCCTTTGTCATTACCTCCTCCACTCCTGCCCCCTAACCATCCATCCTTCCCCCTGCCTTTGTCATTACCTCCTCCACTCATGCCCCCCTAACCATCCATCCTTCCCCCTGCCTTTGTCATTACCTCCTCCACTCCTGCCCCCCTAACCATCCATCCTTCCCCCTGCCTTTGTCATTACCTGCTCCACTCCTGCCCCCCTAACGGTCCATCCTTCCCCCTGCCTTTGCCATTACCTCCTCCACTCCTACCCCCTAACCATGCATCCTTCCCCCTGCCTTTGTTATTACCTCCTCCACTCGTGCCCACCTAACCATCCATCTTTCCCCCTGCCTTTGTCATTACCTGCTCCACTCCTGCCCCCCTAATTATCCATCCTTCCCCCTGCCTTTGTCATTACCTGCTCCACTCCTACCCCCTAACCATCCATCCTTCCCCCTGCCTTTGTCATTACCTGATCCACTCCTACCCCCTAACCATACATCCTTCCCCCTGCCTTTGTCATTACCTCCTCCACTCGGGCCCCCCTAACCATCCATCCTTCCCCCTGTCTTTGTCATTACCTCCTCCACTCGTGCCCCTAACCATACATTCTTCCCCCTGCCTTTGTCATTACCTCCTCCACTCGTGCCCCCCTAACCATCCATCCTTCCCCCTGCCTTTGTCATTACCTCCTCCACTCGAGCCCCCCTAGCCATCCACCTTTCCCCCTGCCTTTGTCATTACCTCCTCCACTCCTGCCCCCTAACCATCCATCCTTCCCCCTGCCTTTGTCATTACCTGCTCTACTCCTGCCCCCCTAACCATCCATCCTTCCCCCTGCCTTTGTCATTCCCTCCTCTACTCCTGCCCCCTAACCATCCATCCTTCCCCCTGCCATTGTCATTACCTCCTCCACTTGTGCCCCCCTAACCATCCATCCTAACCCCTGCCTTTGTCATTACCTCCTCCACTCCTGCCCCCTAACCATCCATCCTTCCCCCTGCCTTTGTCATTACCTCCTCCACTCGTGCCCCCCTAACCATCCATCCTTCCCCCTGCCTTTGTCATTACCTCCTCCACTCCAGCCCCCCTAACCATCCATCCTTCCCCCTGCCTTTGTCATTACCTGCTCCACTCCTGCCCCCCTAACGGTCCATCCTTCCCCGTGCCTTTGCCATTACCTCCTCCACTCCTGCCCCCTAACCATCCATCCTTCCCCCTGCTTTTGTCATTACCTCCTCCACTCGTGCCCCCCTAACCATCCATCCTTCCCCGTGCCTTTGTCATTACCTCCTCCACTCGTGCCCCCCTAACCATCCATCCTTCCCCCTGTCTTTGTCATTACCTCCTCCACTCGTGCCCCCTAACCATACATCCTTCCCCCTGCCTTTGTCATTACCTCCTCCACTCCTGCCCCCTAACCATCCATCCTTCCCCCTGCCTTTGTCATTACCTCCTCCACTCGTGCCCCCCTAGCTATCCACCCTTCCTCCTGCCTTTGTCATTACCTCCTCCACTCCTGCCCCCTAACCATCCATCCTTCCCCCTGCCTTTGTCATTACCTGCTCCACTCCTGCCCCCCTAAGCATCCATCCTTCCCCCTGCCTTTGTCATTCCCTCCTCCACTCCTGCCCCCTAACCATCCATCCTTCCCCCTGCCATTGTCATTACCTCCTCCACTTGTGCCTCCCTAACCATCCATCCTTCCCCCTGCCTTTGTCATTACCTGCTCCACTCCTGCTCCCCTAACGGTCCATCCTTCCCCCTGCCTTTGCCATTACCTCCTCCACTCCTACCCCCTAACCATCCATCCTTCCCCCTGCCTTTGTCATTACCTCCTCCACTCGTGCCCACCTAACCATCCATCCTTCCCCCTGCCTTTGTCATTACCTGCTCCACTCCTGCCCCCCTAACCATCCATCCTTCCCTCTGCCTTTGTCATTACCTGCTCCACTCCTGACCCCCTAACCATCCATCCTTCCCCCTGCCTTTGTCATTACCTGATCCACTCCTACCCCCTAACCATCCATCCTTCCCCCTGCCTTTGTCATTACCTCCTCCACTCGTGCCTCCCTAACCATCCATCCTTCCCCCTGTCTTTGTCATTACCTCCTCCACTCGTGCCCCCTAACCATACATCCTTCCCCCTGCCTTTGTCATTACCTCCTCCACTCGTGCCCCCCTAACCATCCATCCTTCCCCCTGCCTTTGTCATTACCTCCTCCACTCGTGCCCCCCTAGCCATCCACCCTTCCTCCTGCCTTTGTCATTACCTCCTCCACTCCTGCCCCTTAACCATCCATCCTTCCCCCTGCTTTGTCATTACCTGCTCCACTCCTGCCCCCCTAACCATCCATCCTTCCCCCTGCCTTTGTCATTCCCTCCTCCACTCGTGCCCCCCTAACCATCCATCCTTCCCCCTGCCTTTGTCATTACCTGCTCCACTCCTGCCCCCCCTAACCGTCCTTCCTTCCCCCTGCCTTTGCCATTACCTCCTCCACTCCTACCCCCTAACCATCCATCCTTCCCCCTGCCTTTGTCATTACCTGCTCCACTCCTGCCCCCCTAACCATCCATCCTTCCCCCTGCCCTTGCCATTACCTCCTACACTCCTACCCCCTAACTATCCATCCTTCCCCCTGCCTTTGTCATTACCTCCTCCACTCGTGCCCCCCTAACCATCCATCCTTCCCCCTGCCTTTGTCATTACCTGCTCCACTCCTGCCCCCCTAACCATCCATCCTTTCCCCTGCCTTTGTCATTACCTGCTCCACTCCTGGCCCCCTAACCATCCATCCTTCCCCCTACCTTTGTCATTACCTGATCCACTCCTACCCCCTAACCATCCATCCTTCCCCCTGCCTTTGTCATTACCTCCTCCATTTGTGCCCCCCTAACCATCCAGCTTTCTCCCTGTCTTTGTCATTACCTGCTCCACTCCTGCCCCCCTAACCATCCATCCTTCCCCTGCCTTTGTCATTCCCTCCTCCACTCCTGCCCCCTAACCATCCATCCTTCCCCCTGCCATTGTCATTACCTCCTCCACTTGTGCCCCCCTAACCATCCATCCTTCCCCCTGCCTTTGTCATTACCTCCTCCACTCCTGCCCCCTAACCATCCATCCTTCCCCCTGCCTTTGTCATTACCTCCTCCACTCATGCCCCCTAACCATCCATCCTTCCCCCTGCCTTTGTCATTACCTCCTCCACTCCTGCCCCCCTAACCATCCATCCTTCCCCCTGCCTTTGTCATTACCTGCTCCACTCCTGCCCCCCTAACGGTCCATCCTTCCCCCTGCCTTTGCCATTACCTCCTCCACTCCTACCCCCTAACCATGCATCCTTCCCCCTGCCTTTGTCATTACCTCCTCCACTCGTGCCCACCTAACCATCCATCCTTCCCCCTGCCTTTGTCATTACCTGCTCCACTCCTGCCCCACTAATTATCCATCCTTCCCCCTGCCTTTGTCATTACCTGCTCCACTCCTACCCCCTAACCATCCATCCTTCCCCCTGCCTTTGTCATTACCTGATCCACTCCTACCCCCTAACCATCCATCCTTCCCCCTGCCTTTGTCATTACCTCCTCCACTCGGGCCCCCCTAACCATCCATCCTTCCCCCTGTCTTTGTCATTACCTCCTCCACTCGTGCCCCTAACCATACATTCTTCCCCCTGCCTTTGTCATTACCTCCTCCACTCCTGCCCCCCTAACCATCCATCCTTCCCCCTGCCTTTGTCATTACCTCCTCCACTCGTGCCCCCCTAGCCATCCACCCTTCCCCCTGCCTTTGTCATTACCTCCTCCACTCCTGCCCCCTAACCATCCATCCTTCCCCCTGCCTTTGTCATTACCTCCTCCACTCCTGCCCCCTAACCATCCATCCTTCCCCCTGCCTTTGTCATTACCTCCTCCACTCCTGCCCCCTAACCATCCATCCTTCCCCCTGCTTTTGTCATTACCTCCTCCACTCGTGCCCCCCTAACCATCCATCCTTCCCCCTGCCTTTGCCATTACCTCCTCCACTCCTGCCCCCTAACCATCCATCCTTCCCCCTGTCTTTGTCATTACCTCCTCCACTCCTGCCCCCCTAATCATTCATCCTTCCCCCTGCATTTGTCATTACCTTCGTCACTCCTGCCTATCTCCGCCTGCCCCTCCTCATTCTTCACTTCCTCTCTTCCATTAATAAAAAAAGTTCTGTTTATGAGAAAATACACATCTGTCAAATTTGACAGTGACCGATTAACCTTTGTCGAGGTCTGCAATGAAGTACCCTCTGCCATGAACGTAAAAAAAGTGGTGTTTACTTTTTCCCAAGTCTAATGTGCAAAATTGCACAATGTTCGGATTAAAATGCATATTTGTGCGGACGTCAGTTGTAAGGTAATCCCGCCATTTACCGTACGAATTATATGTAGGCAGTGTCGTTTTTCTTGTTTAGAAGCTCAAGTGTGCAAAATGTTATCGCAATCGGAATAACATACAAAGTGGCGATTCTCAGACAAAATTTACTAATTTCCACGTTTAGCTCTTTGGGTTTTCCATTTTTTTTTCTAACGACTCCTGCATTAAAGCGCACAAAACCAAAGAACAATCTACTTAGTCAATCAGTTTCTGATTTTTTAACTAGACTTAGGCGAATAATTGATTTATAAAATACACAGATAGATGTGGCTGCCGTCTGAAAAATGTGAGCGCCTTGCAGCGGTGCGCGCCATTTCTCGCTGTCTACATCTACATGGGATACTCTGCAAATCACATTTAGGTGCCTGCCAGAGGTTTCATCGAACCACCGTTATACTATTTATCTCCCATTCCATTCTCGAATAGCGCGCGGGAAGAAGGAACACCTGAATCTCTCCGTTCGATCTCTGATTTCTGTCCAAGGCGTCTAGCTGTGTAGCAGGCCACTGCTCGCCGTCGGAGGTTCGATTCCTCCCTCGGGTATGGGTGTATGTGTTAGCATAAGTTAGTTTAAGTTCGTTTAAGTAGTTTGGAAGCGTAGGGAATGATCTCTGTAGCAATTAAATCCCTTAGGTTTACAAACATTTGAACATTTTGAAAAATGTGTCGTTATTTACAAGTAGTATTAAAAATTATCAATCCCAACCGCGTAGTCAAACACGTCTCCGGTCAGGATATAATCTGCAATTTTTTACCCCCTCTACGACCTACCCGACCAAACAACCATAGTACACAGTACTACTCAAAGCTACTCCCACACATCAGCTGCTTTGCCCTGCTGTGAAAACTTTTGACTGCAAATTGTAAAATTTTTTTATTTCTGTAAGTGAAAATGTGGAAGTTAACAGCGTTGACATACTTAGACAATATCAGAAGGGTTTACCAAAGCTGTTTATTTACTGGCCCAATGATACTGTTTTAGGTTTTAAACTATTTTCAAGCGCCAGCCTCACACAGGCATAAGTTACAAAGTGCATTCCATATCAATTATGTACAACATTGATTGTAATTGAGACAGTTGATTAAATAACATGTTACAATGTTGAAAGTGAAAAACTTGAAAATATATATCTCGCATTATGCTTGATTTACCAGATGGGTATCTACAGTGACTGCTTATTGCAGACTGAAGCACACTTTGGTAAGCGTACAGTAACAAGTATTTCAAAGCAAAGATTACGAATATGATTACATTGGATATTTAGAGCGAAAATTACATAGTTGTGTAGCTGTGATGTGTATACGTCAATCTTTGGTCTACTTTAGGAATTATGGATGTCATGATGTAAACAATGTAGTGGCTAGGTTTAGCAACATGTGCCATGTAACGTATTAAAGTGCAAGACCGATAAGTACATGCACAATGCAATGCAGCTGTGTTATTATAAAATGCCCTGAAATTTGTAGCTACAGATTTAAAAAGTAAATGAAACATCGAATAAAAATATTTAGTTTTGTGACAAAATTGTGTAATACTTAGTGACATTCTGACTTAATATAGTAAAGTAAAGAAAATCAGGAATACAAATCATTTGAATTATTCATCAAATATTAAAATTATAATACTATGAGTGATATAGTAACATTTGATAACATTCATAACAAACCTTTGACTTGCTGTGTATATAACAAAGCTACAACAGTGTGTGATTAGATAAGTTACTTCTATTTTTTTTATTTAGCTCGACTATTATTTGTAAGTTAACCAGTGTTCTTTGCTACTTCGATTATAAATTCGGATTTGACTCGCTTGGGAGCGTACTTTTTTTTTCTTACAGAGATTATGGTGATCCTACTGTTCTATTGCAGAAACAAATGTTGAGAGCTCGTTGTTCGCTAGCAGATGTATTAAACTCAAAACTCAGCTTCCATTACAGTGATAGAGAATACACAGTACTGTTATTTACAACTGTTCAAACAGCAAAACCTGTCCATTGTCCCAAAACACAAGCTTATCACGTCACACAGTTTGAAGCGCTTTTAGAAGCTGCCACAGAAGTAATGCTGTGGACAATGCAGGCAGCTAATCCTGCTTTCAAGGTATTTCTGATCCCGTGTTATTGATACCGTTCTGTTGTGTCGCGTTCGTATGCGCTGACAAACATCGTTACTCTTTCACAAAAGGCATCAAAACGTATTTTTAAGCTCGATGTTGATATATATATGCGTGCTAAAACCTGAAACAGTTAGATCGAGCTAGTTTTTTGACATTAAGACGTAGTTCTCAACTAATAAAAAAACCGTTCCATGAAGAATTGAATTCCATAGAACTGTTCCAGAGGTATGATAGCCTGAACATGAGTTTGATGGTTTACCTTAAGAATGCAAACCAGAAAAAAGTTTAGAAATAATTTGAAAGTTTCTAATTGCTCTCGTTTTCAAACCCTACATGAATATGCGCTAATTTGCGCATTCACTGTTTACGTTGCCATATCTCCTGAATTACAACCTCGGTGACTGTAACATTAATATAGATGAACTATGGACTACAGCTGCCTTACTGTCTTTCAAAAGAGTCGCCTCTCGTAACTATGTAACGCTGAGCTCTGTTATACGTGTCCTAGAAACTGCACGTAGTCTCCCTTTGGGCTGGTGTTCGAAAACTACGTCACGTTTCGTTGGATGTCAAAAATATCTTAAAATATCTTTCCTTTCAAAGCAAGTTCGGGACGAGGGAATAGGAAGGATTTGGAGGATTGAGATACTACCAATATGGTAGATGTTAGAGTTGCACAAATCCACTTTTAAGCCAGTCACATGAGAGGGTCATGTAGGTGTCTTTTCTGGGTCATACACCATCGTCTGTGAATGCGCAGCTAGCGATTGTAGGACTAGCCAGCAAACACTACATGTTATCATAGATACCCTGATGTCATTGCTGGTACGGTTGCATCAGACCGGAATGCCATCTTTCGAGCTTAACACCACTGTACAGACGTCTATTTGCAGTTTTTTTGTATGATCATATTGTGAATTGGACACAGGATGGGAAAATAGCATTATTTACTTTAATTTTGGACGCAAGTGTATATCCACATTTACATATATACCCCATTAGGTACCAAATGGTACATGGTGTAGCGGAACTTAAACTACAACTAATCTTTGCTGCCGCACGGGAATGGGCGTGAGCTCTAAGGCGTCTTGCTAAGAGGTGCTCCCAGTCGAAGGTTCGAGTCCTCCTTTGGACATAGATGTCTCTGGTGTCCTATACATGTTACTTTATGTAGTTTGTAAGTCTAGGGGCTGATGAATGCTGTAGTTTGGTCCCATACCCTTATAAACATTTGAACATTTCAATCTTTCTATTTTCTCATCCAAATGCGATAGGGGAAAATTTGTTGCGAGCATATAGTGCTATATCTCGTCTCAGGAGATAATAACTGAAAGACACTGTCTGCTACGGAAATTGGGTTTACTGATAAAACAAACTAATCGTCTTCTAGAAACAAACTTCTGAAACTAAGGCAAAAACAACAAACATCAACTAAAAGTTTTCTTCTCACCAATTAGGTACTAGCCAGGGATATAACGACAACCTTAAATGAACGGCCAGGGAGACGGAGCCGGACGACGTATCCCGTTGTGGGAAGTCCTGGAGGCGCGGCGTCGCTGGCAGGGACTCTTCCTTGGAGGCGTCGGTCGCGATCCCTCAGCTACGGTTCTCGCAGGCGGTCGGCGGAGAACTGCCGTCGTGTTGCACTGCGCTCCCCTAAATAGTCGGCGCGCAGTTATACGGGGCAGTCTCCAGCGGGTGTCACGTGACTGTGCGGAGGAAAATAGTTCCGCTTTAGTGCGCTCTGTGCCAGTGCTTGTCGCGTCCTCTGGTGACTCCGGAACCGCAGCTGTAGAACGCATCACTGGTATGCATCTGCATTGCGGGTTGTCCGCTCGTCGGGTGAACCACCGGTACATGACATCGGTCCCTCGAAAGAGATGATCCAGACGAAGGCCAGTGTTGGAGTCTGGATCGACGTCCATGGCATCGGATGACCCCGGCAGTGTGTGGTTCACCAGAGGTGTGTGGTCGACGTTCATCGGTATTGGCGAGGGTGCAGTAGTTGGCTGCCCACCAACGTCCATTGAAATTGGAGGGGCTGTAAAGGGGTTGGTCTTGAAGGCCTTCCTGCCTGCCTGGTCGGTGGGCCTGCAACGACAAGAGGCGGTGAGTCGACTGCAGTCTTCAACTGATGGCTCTTGGGGCTCAACTGGTTCAGATGCTTGCGGCAAAGGGAGCTATCTGATCATCCCAGTAGTTTTGTGACCACCGCCGGATCCCAACGGCGGCCGCGGCGGGAGAACATCAGGATCCAGACGTCATCGTGGATAGCATACAAGTGTTGCTGACCTCGCACCATGTGCTCTACAAGACGTTGTGGCTGGAGGAGGAAGAGGAGCGAATGCTGTAGGCACCCATGGAGCCACTCCGGCTGACTAGGTTTCCTCCTGTGGAGTGGTCCTGTAAGAGCCCCAAAAGATGGACAAAGCATCGCCCAGTGAGTGGTGTGCAGAGAGCTTCGACATTTGATTCTTGAATGTTGGTACGAACCGTTCTGCCAGTCCACTGGACGCAGGGTGGAAAGGCACAGTGTGTACCAGGGCAATGTCATTGGATCCACAGAAAGCTGTGAATATGTGGACATAAATTGAAGACCATAGTCGGTCACAATTGTAACTGGTAGGCCTTCAATGGCGAAGATGCGAGTGAGCGCCTGGATGACGTGGGTCGATGATGTGGAAGACATCCAAGAGACGTAAGGAAACCCAGATCCGACGTCGATTTTAATAAACCACGAGGAGTCCGGAAAGGGTCCTGTGAAGTCCAAATGGAGCCTGGAATTGACATTTTGATGTTTGAGGCTTCCTGTGAGCACGACTCCCAAATGACCACGATGAAGTAGGCTGAGGACCTAATGTTGTAGGAAGAGAGATGACAATCCTTGGTCGACCGCTTTCGCCATGGGTGAGAAGAACACCATCAGGGACAGAGAATTCGTGCCATCGATGCCGATGGGGTAAATACATGCCGTCGATCCGACGGCCAACCCTGCTGAACCAGCCGGATGATCTCGTGCAGGACTGGGTCCTTTGCAGCCTCCTTGGATACTAGTTTTGTGTCAATGGGAAGGGACGCGAGAGTGTGTTCTTCTTTTGTGTCTAAGTGGCAGGACACTTCTGTGTCAGCGTAAAATGAAGGATCCTGACCTAATGGTAGCCGGGAGAGGACATCGGCAATGGCATGATCGTCTACCGATACTTAATATAATGAACCAGAAATAAGGCCCACCGTTGGAGGCATCCAGCCGTTTTGGTAGGAAATTTGCATCACACCGAAAGAGAGGCAGTAGGGGTTTGTGTTCAATCAATCTTTTAAAGCGAAGACTATGGCCAAGGCCTCTTTTTCAATTTGCATGTAGTTGCACTGTGCCGGTGTCAATTTTTTGGAGATGAAGGCAACTGGTAGTTCTAGCCCATCAACATTGTGCAAAAGGACTGCACCCACACCATAATCAGAGGCATCTGCCGCAACAATCACAGGGAGTTATGGAGAAAAGGCCATACGACATGTGGGTTGAAGATAGACCTGTTTGAGATTCATGGTGAGAATATGAAACGGGGAACAAAACGTCTCTGTATTTCAGTGTAGTCTAAAGTGGTAGAGGTTACACTAAGTATGGGTGAGATGGGATTTCTAGATATAGTACCTCGCAGTTGGCATATTTTGTTGGTAGTTTCTTTCTCAATTGTTTGGTTCTGGCGACCCCTTTAGGCTACACAATACTCAAGCGATAATTATTGAAGTGTAATTGTTTGTTGATTACTTCGGCACTTGCGGTCGAATCTACCTACTGGGTTCGTAGTTTCTGCACAGGACTTGTCAGTGCACTTTGCTACTTTTTACTATGGACATTAGGTCGTTTATTGCGTGCCCGGTGGAGTAAAAAATATTAAAACTATTGTTTAAAGTTCAGTTTTCGAACTGATAACTCCGATTTTTCACACCTTTATGCCTGATCAACTTTGACATTCCTTCGTCACCCTCGACTATCAATGAGACGCTAATGCTTCGCGCTTCACTTGGTTAACAATGGTTGCAGGTGATGGATTTGATTTCAGAACCAGAACCATACAGAAATCTTATTATTGGTACATTTTGACCGTTCCGGGAGATTGAAATAAATTCAGCGACGAAGTTGAAAATTTTTGCTGGACCGGGATTCGAATCGGGATTTCCCGTTTCGGGCCAGCGGTCGCCGTAACCAATCAGGCTATCCAGGCACGCTTCCCTTCCAACCAAATTGTTAGTTTCTAGTCCCCTGCATACTGATTCCTCTTGCTTGCTATGTATACTATTCCCCAAGGAACCGTACGCTGGAGTGCGTCTGCATTGAAATTGTCGCGGCGTGTTGTGGTCATATTTACAGTTGTTGGTCTGGTGTCTGTTCTTTTCGGACATGTGCGAAAGAACTTCTAGCCCCCTGCCCGTTGATTCGATTTCTTAAATTTACGGCTGTCTCTGTCAACTTATGGTGTCTGTTCTTTCGGACCTGTCCGGAAAGAACAGACACCTTAACGACAATTGCCAAACCATATAGTCCGTCACATAATCCCAAGATTTAATGTGTAAACATATTTATTCAGTCATGAGTACAGACAAATTGTTGTTGGTTCTCAGTTAACATTGAAATTCCATACAGTGCTACTATTAAACGATTTTTTATTATGTGCTTAGTTCAACACTTGATAAATACAAAACCGCTCGCCACAGGAACAACATTTCGCAGTTGACATAGCAATGTACTTCAGGTTGCTTTAGAAATGTCTTACAATTACTGGACGTTTCATGTTACAGAGCTTGTTGCATCAGATTCTAAACAGGGCAGTAATAGTTTTAACATGACAGTTATTGCAATAAAGCGGAGTTTACAAACGTTAAAATCTTAATTCGGTGTTTCCATTTATTTGCAATATCGTGTTGTACATTTAGATCTATAATGATTTCTATAACGAGCTGTTTTCTCAAGTAGGCTGTACTGAATCTGTAATACTATAATCTAGATGTGATGAATAGACTTCATTGTTTTGAAAACTTGGTAATGTAAATACGTGTTTTAAATTTGATATCTATGTGAATAATTATGTTTTTGTATATTTTATAAAGATGTTTCGTTTACACATGTGTAATTTTACTATGAGAAAAATGTAAGCTGTGAGGAAGTAGCCATGCGGTCTGGAGCGCCACGTTACGGATTGCGCGGCCTCCCGCGTCGGAGGTTCGAATCCTCCCTCGGGCCCGGGCATGGATGTGTGTTGTCCTTTTGTTAGTTTAAGCAGCTTGTAAGATTAGGGACTGATCACCAACTTACATTGGTCCCATAGGATTACAAACATTTGGCCTTTTTTTTTTTTTTTTTTTTTTTTTTTTTAGTGTAACTGCATAGAGTGATTGCCGTTGGGAAGAAATCACAAATAATATTTTTGTCAGACATATGCATAGTAAGGAGTGTGATCTCTGCCGAGCGAGAGTGCGCTAAGGGAGAGAGAGAGATAGAGAGAGAGCGTGGTGTCATGTCGCTTGAAGTGAGAAAAGTGGTAGCTAAGGCATGGGAACATGCAGTACGACATTCGATGTTACCAGACTTATGCATTAAGATCCTACCCTGTAATTTCTTATTAAATGGAAGTGTGCACGCATCTTCATTTTCAGCATTGACGACAACATGGCCGGCTTCTCAACAACGAGGACGGACTGCAAGGCTGCTCCAATATTTTCCAACACACAGAAGTTTAGATCGTTTGTCAGGCGTTTACCCAGAATTTTTGTGCAATAAGTAACTTTTTAAAGTCATCTCAACTGTTCATAATATCGGGTCATTATTACTTGTGTAGGGTCCTATCCCCTCCAGTGAAGTTAAACTTATTTTTCAAGACTTGAAATTCACGACTTTGATTCATTGGCTTTGTTACGCAATAGTAGCATCAGAACATAAACTAATGAAAAAATGGAAATGTAAATTAAAAATTAAAATCTTCCTATAAAATCTTATGTCTTTTGTGCTGTTTGTTGATTGCAAGTCGTGTTGTTGGTTACTTCGTATTTCTGGGTTCCTCATGCCCTGGATTCCACAGTACTTGTTTTGATGAATTGTTTGGTAACTCAGTATTCATTAAGCTGCAAGTTGATCCGCAAAAGTAGTTAGGTTGTGCAAATGAGTAAGTGTTATGCTGAGGTGACGTCAGTTATTGTGTGCATTACGTACCTCCGATCAATCACAATTTTCTAACTGCACAAGTTGATATTTTAAATTATATTCAATTTAATAATTTTAACTAATCTTCGTCGAACGTGTCACAATCTTCCGTTACTCCACTCTTGGTCAAGTGATTAATGCTTCATTATCATTATTAATTACTTGTTCCACAAATAACTTTCAACCCTGCTGGCAACCGCAATTAATCATTTCCACCTTAATTTCATTATCAAAATTTTCGTACTTTCTGTGTGCTCCATTTTCCATACATACGTAAATACTTATTTGTTCAATGATAATTGTATCACATTTCGATCGATTAATCAACAAAGAGTAGAATAGGAGGAACGAGTTAAACGATAGCCTTGTCCAATTCAGTGGGCGGCGGTTATCCAGCAGACAGCAACGACATCGCACAAGAGTACCAGTGTGCTCATTCACTCGTCTGTGCTGCATTCTTAATTCTTACGTTCGTTGCATGTTGCTATATTTAGTTGGCCCACTGATAGGTGTGTTTTCTTAGTTACGGAGCATATCTCCTAAATTTAACAGTCTTCTGACTAGAAGTGACATACAGTAATTTGATTTTCCTGTGCGCTTCCTTCTTACAGTTTGTAAATTTATTCTATGCTCGCATGTATATTACACTCAAATTCGTGATTAAGAAACAGTTTAGTCTTCTTGTGAGAGAAACGCGACAGGCTTTTGTCTTCATATCTCGCCTTCTCACTACAACTGACGTATTTTTATGTTAGTAAAAATACACCTTCTTTGGGTTGTTACGCCAAGATCGCTGATAAAATGTATTTATTTATTTAATTTTTTGACCACTTTCAATGATTTAGATCATCATCTTCAAAATGGTTTACAAGGACTTTACTTAGGAGTACATATCAGATAAAAACTTTCTCGTCGAGATATAAAATCACCAATGTTGAACAAGCTTGTCTATTCATTTTACATTACGACCTAAGCGAAGACCTTGTAAACCATTCTAAATATGATGATTTAAATAATCGGAATCGGCCAAGGAAAATAAATATGCATATTTACGGAATGTATGACATTAACTGCGAATGGGCAATTTTGAAAATGTGTACCCAGTCGGGACTCGAACTCGAGTTTCCTGCTTTCTAGGCAGTTGCGCTGACCTCTGCACCACTGCGGATACAGCGGTCGTCAACCTGCGCGGAATTACTCCAGCACGCCTCCCGTCAGATACTAATTCCCAACTTTACCCTGCCCACTAGAACTCAAACTCGTAGTTATTGTAAACCAATTCCAGTGAGATTAAGGGCCTAGGAGTGCCTCCGCACTGAATAAAAGATCTTTGCCCGTCATCCGCATTTATATAAGTTATGTGGCGTCTTCCCGAGCGCATTGAGGCTATGCTTCGATGCGCGAGACCGTTCCCCGTTGGGGGTTCCAATCCCCCCTCAGGCATGGATGTTTGTGCTGTCTTTAGTATAAGCTAGTTCATAAATAGTTTGTCCGAAAGAATAGATGCCACAAATATATCAGCTATCTTGGAGTAACAACTTAAAGAAGGCGTATTTTTATTACCATTTAAACCTAGGGGGTTAGAATACAGGCACTGGCACTGCGAAAGTATATTAGTCGAGACAGCTCCTAGAAGGGCAAATTAGTCAAAATTGTTGTACTGAAGAAAGAGCGTACAATATTTTAATAACAAAACAGTTGGTTGACGATACGGGAAAGCTAAGGGAATTTTTTTTAGATTCACTCATAACCAATTTTAGTACCTTATTTCGTGAACTGGACAAAACCTGAAACGTTAGGTTTGATAACATCTTGAATCCAAGTTCTCAGTGCCTGTCAACGTATATCGATGATGAAGAGCAGTCGCAAATATTTCTGTGCTGTCGCAAAATTTGATTTTGGTCGCTGTGAGACTCTCATCAGAGCTTAAAACATAGTTTGAAACGTAAAAAAATTTTCAGTCTTCATAATGAAGATTATGTAATCGTCAACATGAAGGCTGAAAAAATTTCTTTGTTTCAATCTGGGTTTCAAGCATTGAGAGTAGTCACAATTGAATTATTTTTAACAAGACTAAAAAAGTAAATTAATAAAAAATAAAAGTCTATGTTTGTTTCACTCACTGAAATTTCATCTTTCGTTTTATAATAAGAGTGAACCACGATGTCCAAGAAACTACTGCTGGCGCTCGCTCTTACGTGTACATGCCAAAGAATATTGCAGATCATGCTTCTCTTAAACGAATAGAAAAGTATTCCAAACAAGAAGACTGGTGGAAAAATATTTTGCACCGGGGAGGATTCGAACCTAAAATCCTTAGAGTGGGAACTTCTCGAATTATGGTTAGTTCTTGTCCTTGCTGACGCTGATCCTGTTTCTTCGTTTCGGTCCTACGCGTTGTTTGGCTCAGCTTTTTTGGTATAGACAGCTTTTAGCTCTCTGACCGGGCGCGCTGAGCCACGGCGCCCAGCGACCGCGTCGTGGAATTTCGATCTTTGTTTACATTGACTTATTTGGGGAATGATTATAGGTGACTTATACTGCTACTAATTTGTATAATTTTCACAATCTGTCTTCACAAAATTCCTTACTACTTTAACTCAAACATTGTAAAAGCGTTTTCTGTATGTAATAAATACTCAGTTTGTACGGAAAAGTACGGTAAAAAACTACTAAGTACCGTTCAGATACATCGGTAACGTGCTTGTGTGCACAACAGGACTTAAGATTGCGGTGAAAATTGCTCATTTTATGAAGATTTTCAATGCGGTGGAGTATGTGGAGTGCATATTTGAGTAACTCTCAAGTACAAATACTAAAATATGCCAAAAACGACGCGACAGCTTTGCGAACGGCGAAAACGAAGGTGGCGGCGTATTCAATGTATTTTGTATTTACACTTTCGTAATATGTTTGCAGGATAAATGAGACGGCGCATTAAAGACATTACCGAGACGCGTATTTTAAAAACAAGTTTATTGCAATAGAGTTTACAGAAGTGCTACTTCGTTATATTAATCATTAGAACGCTAGCAATTTTCACAAAATATTCTGATAATATTTGCAAACAACTTTTAAAATTAACTTTTTAAGTTATTTATTACCGAAAAACAGCAGATGTTTCGTTATCAGAATTTAAAACAACACAGCATTACTAAAATAGCAATTTATCTTAGCAATCCAAGTCCACCGAAACGAACCAAACGGCCTTCTCGAAACCTCCGCGGCTTTCGGTGCAGCGCTCGAAATTTCGGTGGCCGTTTCGGGCGGTAGCAGGCCGCAGAAGCGTACAGAATAACCATTTTCGCTACCGAACCGAAATTGACATCACCACCGAGAAATACCCACCCGAACGGTACGAAAGATACAGAATACGGCCCCAGGTCTCTCTGGATGCCATGAACAGTACGGGGTGCAGATAACTTCAGGAGGTGACTAATGTAGGTACCAATGATGTGTCATTTTCGATGGGAAGATATTCTCTCTCGATTTGAGTGGCTATCTGTAATGGTGAAGACTGCCAGTCTTCGTTGAAAGATGAAAGCAGAGCTCACCATTCGTAGCACAGTTGACAGGATCTACTGTGGACCTTTGCTACAGAGTGGATGGTCCGAATCAATGTCTCAGATTGAAACCGCGTAGGCTACACTCCTTCACGCGCCATGGGGTGGTTGAGTTCCGGGTTCCACTGAACAGATCACCTGATCTCGCATGACGCGGTATTTTCTGTTTCCTCTCCTAAAAGCAGCAGATTTCGGTCATCTGAAGAGGTAATGAGGTGCACAAGAGTCCTGCCAACTGCTGTCTTTCATCGGTGCTTTCAGAAGCTCTACCAACTATAGCAAACTTGCATAACGCCAACGGCAACTATTTTTAGCGTGCATGTGGGTCCGTGCAGGTGTGTTCTGTGTAATGCGGCAGGGTGCGCAACATATCGTTTGGATATCTCCCCTCCAGGCTCAAGTTTCAGAACTTACTGACTGTACCACGTATTTCTACTCAGAGAAACAATCCAGCGAGATAACACACTAATAGCGCCATAACTCTTACACGAATGAGAACCCACTCTTGGTAATATCTAACCAGACAGTCTAGGATGTTACAGCTCTCTAAATAACTGCAAAACCCAATTTTGAGGATAAGGTATTTATAATAAAATTACACGATCATGTCTCTACTGTAGCTTTAATCACATAAGTCTCCCATTTTATGGTAACTTGAAATATTTTCCTATTAAATCACATAATACAAAATTTACGCGCATCTTTGTCCATATTTTCTATAAAACGTTACGAGAGCTTCCATTATCTAGATTTCGCGACGATAAACCTGGAACGGTTCGAAAAAAGAGACTATTTATGAAGGGCGTCATGACTGGTCCAATTATCTGCGTTTATCTTTCATTTTCTTTCTCCAGTCTTGGGGATGAGTGAGCAATTTTTTTCTGGTACTGACTGGATCATAAAAGAACCAGAAACATCAAATGAAGACAGCATTACTTAGCAAGTTTACTTGCCCTCTTTTGTTTAGTGGTTAGAATGGTCTCATGCCCAGTACCTCAAATTAGATACAGGCAGTTTTAATTATTTTCTTACCGGTAATGACACTGTGTATCATTCATAGGGCGCAAAAACAGAATCTGCATAAAGTGTACGATTTCTCCCTTTAAAGACAAGCCTCAGCTTACTTTGTAATATTGCTGTTTATCGGGAATGTCAACAATATTTGATAGCAGATTCCATCTGGGACTCTATTTCCTGTCACATTTCCCAGTCTCTCGGTGGTTACTGCCTGAACTTACATTTGTCCACTGCCGGTGACAGCTGCGGCATCTCTGTGTGAATTTTGAAGAATAGCTATTTAGGTAGCGATTACTAGCACTGATATTTTGCTCTGAAACTTCTGCGGTGGAATTAGATGGCTGAGAGTATAACACGAGGAGTATAGCTCCTTGTACTCAAATGTTGTTGATATGATAACTAACTACAAATGGATTCAACATAAAATGAACATATGGCATACGAAACTGACAGAGAGAAAATACAAACAGGAAAAAAATCGTATTCATAATATAGCACGGGCCGTAGTGACAATGAATATGCAGTGATAGATTTGTGCAGCAGCCAAACAAGATATATTTAAATAATTTCGCGTAAAACACGAAGTTTTATAAATTGTAGCAAAATTGTCTCTCTAATCCTTCAATTGTTGTTGTTATGGTCACTACTCCAATGACTGGTTTGGTGCTGCTCTCATGCTACACAAATAAGTGCAATCATCTCTGAATAAACACGACAACGTACAGCCTTTTCAAGCTGTTTACGATCTTCGTCTCTCGGTCTCTCTCTGCGATTATTACCTCACACGCTTCCCATCAATGCTAAATTGACGATTCGTAGATGTCTGAGAATCTGTCCCACCAATATATCCCTTCATTTAGTGGTTTGTCTCTAGAACTGCATTTCAAAAGCTTCTATCACGATTCATTCCCGTTCTTAACTCGAAAGAAATACTTCTAGAAAGGACTTCGTAACACAGTCACATTACTTTCTCTTCTTCAGAAATGCTTTTCTTCCCATAGCAAACCTATATTTAATATCTTCGCTTTATCAGCCATGAGAGGTTATTTTGCTTACCAAATATCAAAACTTATCTACTACTTTTATTGTCTCATTACCTCATTTAATTCCTTCTGCAACGCCAGATTTTCTTAGACTACATTCTATTACCTTTGTTTTGCTTTTCATAACATTCATCTTATACCGTCCTTTCAAAGCACTCTCCATTCAGTTCAGCCGTTCTTGCAAGTTCTTTTCTATGACAGAATTACATTGTCATCGGCGAAAATTTTACTCCTTCTCCCTGAACGTGAATCATTTATCCAAATTTCTCCATGCTATCCTTCACAGACTGATCAATTTACAGATTGATTAACGTTGGAAAAGGCTACAAACCTGTCATACTCCTTTCCCAACCACTGCGTCCCTTTCATGCCCTTCGAGTCTTACATGCTGTACAAGTTGAATACAATTTTTCGCCCCGGATATTTTCCCCCTCCTATTTTCAGAATTTGAAAGAGTGTATTTCAGTCAAAAGCTTTCGCCAAATGTAAACCCACAGGGTGAGCCACCTAACATTACTGCTGGATATATTTCATAAACCACATCAAATACTGACGAACCGATTCCACACACCGAACGTGAGGAGATGGGCTAGTGTAATTGGTTAATACAAACCATAAAAAATGCACGGAAGTATGTTTTTTAACACAAACCTACTTTTTTTTTAATGGAACCCCGTTACCTTTGTTAGCACATCTGATCATATAAATACGCTTGAATACCACTCCTCCGCTGTTCGATCGTGTGTATCGGAGAGCACCGAATTAAGTAGGGATCCAAAGGGAACGGTGATGTACCTTAGGTACAGAAGAGACTAGAACAGCACATTACGTCCACATGCTGACACCTTTATTGGTCTTTTTCACTGACGCACATGTCCATTACCATGAGGGTTGAGGTACACGTACACACGTGATTTCCGTTTTCAATTACGGAGTGGAATAGAGTGTGTCCCGACATGTCCGGCCAAAAAATGTTCAAAGTGGTGGCTATCATTTGCTGCACACAACTGCAATTTATAGCGTAATGAATGTCATACATGCCGCAGTACATCTGATGTAATGTCACCGCAGGCTGCCACAATACGTTGTTTCATATCCTCTGGGGTTGTAGGCACATCACGGTACACATTCTCCTTCAACGTACCTCACAGAAAGAAGTACAGAGGTGTAAGATCAGGAAAATGGGCTGCCCAATTTATGCGTCCTCCACGTCCTATGAAACACCCGTAGAACATCCTGTCAAGGGTCAGCCTAGTGTTAATTGCGGAATGTGCAGGTGCACCATCATGCTGATACCACATACGTCGACGCGTTTCCAGTGGGACATTTTCCAGCAACGTTGGCAGATCATTATGTAGAAACGCGATGTATGTTGCGGCTGTTTGGGCCCCTGCAGTGAAGTGAAGACCAATGAGGTGGTCGCCAATGATTCCGCACCATACATTTACAGTCCACGGTCGCTGTCGCTCTACCTGTCGGAGCCAGCGAGGATTGTCCACGGACCAGTAATGCATGTTCCGTAGATTCGATGCCCCGTGGTTTGTGAAACCCGCTTCATCGGTAAACAGGTATAACTGAAACGCATTCTCTGTTAATGCCCATTGACAGAATTGCACTCGATGATTAAAGTCATCACCATGTAATTGCTGATGTAGCGACACATGAAACGGGTGAAAGAGGCGACGATGCAGTATGCGCACGACACTACTTTGACTCATTCCACCGGCTCTCGGAATGTCCCGTGTACTTCTGTGTGGGTTTACGGCAACAGCAGCTAACACACCAACTGCACCCGCTTCTCCAGTGACGGGCCTGATACGGACCCGTTTGCGTGCTACGACCATGCCAGTTGCATACTGTTGGCCGTAGATCTTTTGAAATGTGCGGCACGTTGGATGCTCTCTGTCCGGGTACCGTTCTGCATACACCCTGCAGGCTTCAGCTGCATTTTGTCGACACTCGCCATGGATGGGTATCATCTCCGCCTTTTCAGAGTTCGAATACACCATGGTCACAGTTCCTACAACACTACACTATCACATGCGTCTGGTAACACAGTTTACTACAGTTAGACTGCGTGCAAAGACGAATGCAGAATAACAATTGCAGCAAGCGCTACATGCGGACACTGCGACAGCTAGACCAAATCACAACAGTGCACTACAGCCACACTCGTGAACACGGTCGTCATCGTAAACATGTCCCTGCAGATGCTGCTCGCCGACCGTTGCCCGTGTTTCTTACAACACGCAACTGAACGCCGGAGGTGTCAAGAGTAGCACGTAAACCGACTGCCGGCGTGGAGCAGAGGGTATCGTCACCGACTGCGGTGCTGAATGTAGCGGGTTCAATCCCGCTCACCAGCAAAAATTTATTTCTTTGTAATTAACAATTCCAGAATGTTCTACATCTTACTTATGTTCACTTGTAAATTCTACTTGTTTCTTATGTTAACTGTACTTCTAATTTCTGGTACAGTCTTAGACAAAAAAATTGATCGCCGGCCGGCCGACGCAGAGGCTAAGTCCGAGTCGGTCGCGCAGTGTGGACAATAAAACCGATCGCCCCTCAGAATTCTAAGTCCGGCTATATGCACGATCTGGCAACTCTGTAGAATGCGGTACTATCAGGAGGAAGTGTTACTTCCTTCTCAAGACAGCTCTGTACAGCATCAGCGCGTGGTCTCGTGGTAAAAGTCGCGTCTACAAGTGTGTATGTAAGCAGTCGCGAGATCGAGTCTAGCAACGTCCAATTATTATTTTTTTTTTTTTTTTTTTTAAACCGCATATCGGCTGTCTTTGTTATCAGTGTGGAAGAACCTCAACTTTAACAGCGAAAACTCCCAGAAATAATTACACGAAAAAGCTCACTGCTGCATCACAGCTGAACTGTTTACTCTCGGGAGTAGTGGGCCCCGGCTACGGCGACGCGCCAGCGGCCGCATCGCGGCTGCCGCCTGCGGACTCGGTGACAGAGGCGCGCCGCTGTGTGTCTAGTTACCGGCTGTTATATCCTTACCTCAAGTTCTGGTACTTATATTACAGTCACGTATTGAATTATTCTGACTGATATATATATATATATATATATATATATATATGAACATAATCTAAACGTTGTAAAGTGGAATCGGTATAAAGGGTCACAGGAGTGACTATTACCACATTTTTCTTGAACGTCATCAGGCCGCTCAATGAGGAATCCTACTCACGACTGTTACTAGTGACGAGTTATGATGCTCTCATTCCGACATCTTAAGAGAAAAATAATGACTGAGTACTAGAAGATTTTTATAGTCAGCAAAGTGCAACCACAAAGCCAGGGTGCGCCCTAATTTTGCAAACAACTGAGACACCATTTAGTCGCACTCTAAGGACAAACGACCTAAAAGATTACATCATGTTTTAGTACTACACTATAATAATTCCCGTTGATATCACGATAAATATAGAATAGTGTGCTTTGGGAGTCACCCATTCCTCACCTACTCTTTCTGTCACATGTTCTCAAATGTTTATCTATCCTGCCCCTCCTCGAATAACCTTCGACAAAAATTATTTCCAGATGAAAAAACACGTCGAACATCGATTGGCGTCATAATTAGCTTGGAATCAGTTCGATTCTGCAGGGACAAATTTGGTAAACTACCAGAACGTTGTCAGACTTTCCCATAATCTGAGAGAATATAGCAAGTAACCACAAGAGGTTTCTTGTTGTTTTCGATGTGGATTCGTGCAACTCCTGTCACGAAAACAGCTAAAAAGTTCTCCTCCAATTTTTTATTTTTTTTTTTCCTCTACCACTGTGCAACCTTTTTTTTTTTTTTTTTTTTTTTTTTTTTTTTTTTTTTTTTTTTTGGGTCTCCTTCCTCCCCTTCAACCCATCCTTACGCTCGCCAAATTTTGCCTTCTCGGCCCGGCTTCTTCGCCTTTAAAATAATTTATTTCCTCTATATAAAATAATATCGTAGCTCTCTACAAAAGAAGGTGCATAATCTTTTTCCGTCAGTGAAGTCACTGCATAGAAACTGACATTAACAAAGGAAACTTACAATTTCTTCGGGAAAGAAACTTGGAAACGTTGTACCGGAGTACCTTAAGTCACTGATGTAGTGTGTGTTCTTCTTATTTTCTCCATACTTCAACCTCAGCATATCGACAGCACTCAAGGTTCGTCTTCTCGATATGTGCTTTATTATGTTTCCCCAAGCAGTATGCCTGGTCTCATTTTCCTGGTTACCCATTTTCATCGTGCGTTCTCTCAACTTGTCGTCTCTTAGCCCTGAGTGCGGTCAGTCACCGAAGGTCGCGCATGTCCTGGCGATTTGCAGGGATATGAAGTTCCTTTGTCTTTCCCTAAGTACTGGAGATGAAAGTCTTTTGAAAATAAAAAGG
Source organism: Locusta migratoria (assembly GCA_026315105.1). Classification (NCBI taxonomy): domain Eukaryota; kingdom Metazoa; phylum Arthropoda; class Insecta; order Orthoptera; family Acrididae; genus Locusta; species Locusta migratoria. Next base: position 3,119,678 of record CM048750.1, on the reverse strand, counting down.
AAAATATAAAAGAAAGGTAACTCAACCCCTCTACGTCGAGGTTAGCCAAGGTGAAATAAACCATCTTCTTAAGGAATTGAAGAAAAATGATCTAAATGAACAGTAATAGATAAACGGTGGCAAACCTTGAATACTGGATGCCACACGTCCCTTTATTTGCACATTCGTCTTTCTTTGTCCTTTGTTCGTGTCTTCTTTTTTTCCTGTTTGTTCTTTTTTCCTTCAGATCCTCGTTATTTGTAGTGCCGTGATGTAATTTGCAAATCTTTTCCTGTAGTGAGCACCCTTCTCCAAGAGTTGGGCTCTTGTGGCGAGGTACACTCTATAGCCTGAGTATGAGGCCTTGTCTTGTGCACTGATTATGTAGTATAGTGTATGCCCTACTAACCAGGTCCACGTGTTTTTCTTGCTGATTGGGTAGTAATTGCCGTCAGGTTTCAGTACCGACATGAGAGAGATGTGTTGCGGTGCTGTTCTGCAACTTGAAGCCAGGATTTTCCTGCACCATTCCCATATATGTTTATTTTCTCCACAGACAAATCTGTGTTGCAAGGTGTCGATTAGATGGCACTCCCTGCATTCGTCAGTGACGGACAAATGTATTTTGTGAAGTTTCTCTCTTGTTGGTATCGTCTCATTCACTATTTTGTACCAGGTTGATCTTATATCCGTATCGAGCACTTTGTTGTTGATGTTTTTCCATATAAAAGTCCAATCCTTATCGGGGTATTTTAATTCCATTCGGTTCACCCTTCCACTGTCGTTCATAAGGCGGTACAGTTGAGCGGTGGTAAGTTCATGTAGAGGGGCACTCGATTTCATTCGGAGGTAGCTAACTTCTAATAGAAACATCCTAATGTGGTTCACCTTGTAATGCGTGTCGCCAAGGTGAATTGGTACTTGTATACTCTGAGGCTTATATATCCTTATGGCCATACTTAGCGCACTATCCGGATATTTGTGGCACAGCTGAATAATGCGCCTTATCAGAAGTGCCTTGCATTTAGATGAAACATCGTTGAGACCAAGGCCTCCTTTTTCTGGTGGAAGGGTAACGACATTGATCCCCACCTTGAATATATCTCCCCTCCAAATATACCAACCTATTGCCGACATAATTTTCCTGGCAACACTGTCTACCACAGGTATTATCTGTCCAACGTACCATAGTTTCGAGAGGATTCTGGTGTTGACGAAGTGTACTTTCTGCGCCAAGTCCTGTTCACGTCCTTTGTTGTATTGTAAGTAGCCTCTCGTCATGGCCAGAAGGTCCTTCCAGTTACCTGCAGTTGTTTTCAGAGGACAACTGCTCATCTTTATCCCGAGCACCTTCATGGTATCACACACTCTGTATGGGCAGTTGGCATCTGTGCGAAATCCACTCCCTATCGGCATGAGACGAGTTTTCCTGTAGTTTAGTGCAGAACCCGATGCTCGTTCATATTCAGCCATATTAGTGGTAACGTCTCGAAGGTCCTGCTCCGAGCGTACAATGACACCCACATCGTCCGCAAATGCCATGCATTTTATTGTCGTAGAATAGACGGTTAGACCATGAAGCGTGCAATTAAGCATTCTAACCAAAGGCTCAATTGCTATAACGTATAGGGGCATAGACATAGGACACCCCTGTCTGACTGACCTTTGGATAGGGATCTGACGGGTGAACTGACCATTGACGATGATTTTGGAGCTGGCAGAAGTGTACATATTTTGAATTATCGTAATAAAAGGTACACCAAATCCGAGATGATTCATGATGTCGAACAGGTAGCGATGTGAAACCCTGTCAAAAGCCTTACATTGGTCTAAAGCTAAAATTGCTGCCTGAGGGTGTGTTAAGGCACTGAAAGATATGATCTCCCTATAATCTGCTAGACTCTTGAAAATAGTGCGTCCCGGTACTGCTGCTGTCTGGCTATTATGTATGATGTTTTCTAGAACATTTTTAATTCTAGCTGCTAAGACACGGGCTACAATCTTATAATCAGAGTTCAGGAGAGAGATGGGACGGAATTTATTGATATCTTCATGTGGGTGTTCTTTCGGAACCAGTACTATTATACTGTCATTGAAGCCTGCTGGTAGTTGCTGACCCGCTTTGATTTCATTACACATGCTTACAAAGCATCGGTCCATTAGATACCAAAACTGTTTGTAAAATTCTATTGGTAGTCCATCATTTCCTGGCGATTTATTAGGCTGAGCCTTTTTCAGTGCCTCCTGTACCTCGTCCGCGGCGATGTCATACCTTAATGATTCCCTGTCGGTCTCTGCAAGTGTCATTGTAAGATAACTTTTCATTGTACGTATTGCTTCGTCATCCTCCAGCTCTGCTGTGTACAGTCGCTGGTAGTAATCCGTTATATACTCTTTTATTTCAGCCTGAGTCGTCGCGAAGTTACCGTCTTCTTTCTTTATACGAGTGATAAGTTTTTGTCTTGCGCGACGCTTCTCTCTCCCGAGGTGGAAGGGTGACGTATGTTCGTCGGAGGTGCAATTATCATCTCTGGAACGGATTTTAATTCCTTCCATTTGTTTTCGTTTCAGAAGGGATAACTTTGCTTTAATCCTTTTAATTTGGATGAACTTCTCCGGCGTGATAGGTATATCAGAATACAGTTCACGAAGACATCGAAAGTAAAACTCAAAAGTTTCTTTCTGTAGTCGGTTCCTCTCATAACTATACGCCTTCAAAACGCTGATTAATTTAGGTTTTGCGCAGTGGCACCACCACAGAAGTACCGATGGGAACGTGTGTTGTCGGCGTAAACAGGTATTCCAGGCCTCTTCCATCCGTTCTCTCAACTCTTGCTCCTTGAGAATATCGACGTTTAACTTCCATCCTGTTCTGCCACGGAACGTTTTCTGCCGTGTCATGCGAATGGTGCAGTGGTACGCCGAATGATCTGAAAAGTACAGTGGCCACGTTTCCGTTGCAGATACTGTCTCCCGCAAGGTTTTACTGACGTAAATTCTATCCAGGCGACTGGCAGTTGTCGCAGTATGATACGTAAAACACCGTTGGTCGCCGTTTATTATTTCCCAAGTATCCTCTAGTTCTAATTGGTGTACCATTTCTGCAAGAGTTGGACATCCATTAAAGTTCGGCCATTGGTCCTTGTGCTTCAAGACACAATTAAAGTCGCCTCCAACTACAACGTCCTCCCGATTTCGCCGGAGGAGATACAATAAATCACTGGCAAAGAACTGGGCTCTACTTGTTCTATTTTGGTTCCCGGAAGGGGCATATATATTTATGAATCTAACTCCATTAATGAGACACGATATCCCTCTGCCATTTTCCAATCGCTCGACATCCGATACAATCACACCCTCTTTGGTTAGGAGAGCAGTTCCCGAAGTACTACCTGGGGTGGTGTTTCTGAGTACTTCGTATCCCGGAATATCTGGGTGAAATTCGCTGTCTACCTCTTGCAGCAGAGCGATATCAGCATCACAGCTGTATAAATAATCACGAAGACTGTGTATCTTCTGTTGTGAGATGATCTTGTTTATATTTACGGTGGCTACCTTGTAATCCTGAAAGGCAGGCATTCAGTGTTAGAATTACACTCTCCAACCAGGGCGCAGAGGTACGATGTCGTTAAAAGCATTAATGGTTGTTAGAAACGGTACTCTGTATCATCCGACGGGACTGGAGAGGCAGGTCGTATAATTCTTCTCCCGTTGTGGCTGATACATCGTCTGTTGGTGGGCCAGCTCTACCCGCTTCTTGCTCCATTGCCACATCTTCCCCGTCATCCGCCCAGTTCAGTATATGGTCTGAGGCAGTCTTGCTTTGTGCGCCGTTTTCCGGTAGACTTGGCCTCTCCCTACCGACGGGTTGTAATCCCGGTGGGTCTTCCACAGCTTCATGGTCCCCCGGCTTGATATTAGGTGGGGTGATTTCCGACACCCGTTTGCTACAATTCTGCTGCTTCGGATCGGAATTTGCTGATGTGGTGTCAGGTAAAGTGAGACCAATTTCCGTCAGTTTCTCGGGCAACATTGGCACTGTCTTCTCAGTGTCTTGATGGGCTATTCTTCGTTTTTTGTGTTTCTTGAGAGAGACTGCTGTTTGATTTTTTGAGGAACAGGTTTCCTTTCCCGGAGTTCGTTCTTCGTTTACCACTGGGTTGGATTCCAGTTCGCTGCTGGGACTCGAACGCTTTCCGTCTTCTTGGGCTGGAGCACCGTACTGGAGGCCGGCCGAGCTCGTACCCTCCGGTTGATCATGTTCCATTGACACATCTTCGGTAGAATTATCTTGGTTGGGAATTTCCATAGACGTCTCTTGTACAGCTTCTGTAGTACCGGACGATTCACTGAAATGAGGGTGCTCCGGCGTGTTCGTGCGCAATCGGGCCGCAGCCACGTAAGAGATCGGGAAGGTCGTCATCCTGTCAGCTGGCTCTGTTTCTCCTGTAGGTACCTGTGTCACCCTTCTTTGAATACATTGGGCTCGAACATGACCAGTTGAACCGCAACCAGAGCAAGTACGCGGTTGACCGTCGTACATGATAATCGCCCTATAGCCACAGATCGAAATATATGATGGAATATGTGTCTTTAATTCTATCTTCACCTGCCGAACACCGTTTAAAACAGGTACTTTAAACGACATCCATTTTTCAGGAACATTGCTGATGACCTTTCCATATTTCGCCAAAGCAGCGTTAATTTCTTCTGCAGGAACTTCAAATGGTAGTTCGAAAATTCGGACTGTCCGAATACCAAACCCTGCGTGCGTCACTTTAACTTCACCAACGTTCCCATCACAGTGCTTGAATTTAAGATTACCAGTACGGGACTGCACAATTTCGTCACAAATTTCCGGACTTTTGAACTTAATATACACAGTACTGCTAACTATTGAGAGATGGACACCGATAATATCGCCAAAGGAACATTTCAGTGATTCCTCAATCCATGATTCAATTTCATAAGACTTCGGTCGTGCATAGTTGCAATCAAATACAAACTTCAAAGTATCTCTTCTTGGTACTTCAGTCATGTTCGTGTTCTAGTCATAATTCACACAATAACACGTTATTGCGGCCGCTACGAGAGCGTAAACTCACCCGGAAACAGCGCTCAGGCGACAGCAGCAGACACGTAAACACCGCCGCGTCCGCTCGCCACGGCCCCAGCCGGCCGACTATCCCAATGAGACCCGAACCATCGACCAAAGGCACCTCTCTGTGGCAGACTACCACTTTACCTCAGAGCTAGCGAGGAGCTATGCACGCCAGCTCTTTTCTACTGCCACATACATCACTAGACCATGCAACTCGCAATGTAAGAGACGAGATTAGTTGGAATTTAACCGTGTAAACAATTTTCTTGACCCAAAAGCATGAAATAATAGCCTTCTGTCGCCTCTCGACTGAGAAATCATTCAGATTATTCAATGGAAATTACAGGAAACATCAAGTGAATTTATGAGCATAGTTCTGTGCCAACCAGGAAGTAAACCTCGGTACCAGCGTTGACAGGGTTACACTGCGATGTTGCCAAGCTTTAGCCATACTATCAACAGGAAGACTAAGAGACGAGGTGATTGCCAAGCGAGCTCGACAGAGACTTAGCTCGCGCCTCGCGCGCCTGCTGGGGATCCGAACACCTACAGTATATGTCAATGATCCCTGCTCGCAATTCCGTAACTAGCTTTAATGAGTCGATCGTTGTCACTAATAAAAATATACACATGCACTGACCGCTAATATAGTAATAAGTGTCTCAATTATTTGCGTATTCTGTCTTAAGCGCAATAACGACAAACGTCAATCACCAGTGCTGTTTCACACTTCTTCGAGCATTTCCATTGATTATACTGAAAACATTAGATGTAAGCGTCAGTTTTCTTTACAATTATAGACTCAGAAAATATATTTCTTGATATAGCTGTCAGTGGCACAAACGAACGAAGAGAGGCAAGCATGCGAAGAGAAATCAATGCAGCATTGTTTTTAAGATGTGAACATTTCTGGGAAGGCTTCGTAACATGGAGTTCAAAATAAGAATATTTTATATTCATTCTAGTATTAGCATCACATAATCTTAATGTATATGAATTTATTCAATGCTGGCACTATTTATAATTTTCAACATCCCTTGTGCGTTCTTTACCTGTAACGTCGATGGGAGTTATGTGGGCAGTATTGTTGCAAACACAGAATATCAAACTGTTCATAGTTTTTATACCTCCTAAGGTGGCCCGAAAATCAATATGTGGTTACCGGATTTTCCGACGAAATAGATATTTTGCGCATTAACGTGAGTGTTCTTCTGAGATAGAGGCAGTGGTGCTGTGGCTATGATTTGCTGTCATCATGCGGATGTATACGGAACATCGTTATAATATGCCATGGAAAATCATTCAAAAACGTGCTTTTGTCGTAGTAGTTGCATTAATAAACAAACTTTCTTCAAACATGAATTATATGTGAGTCCAGACTGATCAGGCACTTTTCCATCAAAACTTTGTAGGGAGAAGAAATGTAGGCTCTTGCGGTGTAAAATTATACCGCGAACAGGTACCCTACTTTATTGAATTTGTGATGTTTCTTTTTGCAGGCAGGTTGAAGGTTTCACTAAAAATGTATAAATCAGGCAACTTGTTTAAGCCTAATAGAGAAAATATATTGAGGGGAGTTTCTATGATACGATACACGAGGCTGTTCCCTGTCGGGGATTCGAATTCCCCGTCGGGCATGAATGTTTGTGCCGTCTTTAGTGGAAGCTAGTTCCTAAGTAGCTCGTAAGTTTAGGGACTGAAGACCGCGTTGTTAAGTTCCATAAGCTCTACAAACATTTGAACATTTGAATTTGGAGTTTCTATAAAAATACAACATTCTGTTCTGCATCTGTTTAACGTGCCTGCTTTCACACTAAAGATGAGATATGCGTGGTTAACGTCAAAATTGAACACAGTAATAAAAATTTTTGGAATTTAAATAAACTATTTTTTCGTGTATCACCTGCATATTCGATGAAATGTGTACAGCACTCCAAGAATTGGTGTTTCAGTTACTTGTGCGACGAATTCTGTTCCTAATTCTTTTCTGGTACTGCAAACGACAATGCCTAAGAAGATACTGCAAGTCAGTCCGCAACAAACGGACTACACATTTGAAGAAAGTCTGCCGTAATGATGGCGCTTCATAAATGAAATTACTGTGTCTAAAATGACTATTTTGAATAATTTTACACGAGATATACTACTTAATGATTTGGTGTGTAGTTGTGGTTGTAGTCTTCAGTCCGTAGACTGGATTGATGCAGTTCTCCACCTCCACGCTACCCTATCTTGCGCAAAACTCTTCGCCTCTGAGTAAGAAAGACAGCCCACATCCATTTTGAATCTTCTTGCTATATCCATCTCGTCCTCCACTCCTGCGATTTTTACCCCACATGCTCCCCTCCAATACTAAATTGACAATTCGTTGGTGTTTCAGATTGTGCCCTACCAATCGTTCCCGTCTTTAGACCAGATATGCTAGAAATTTCTTTTTTCCCAAATATTGCAAAAATGAAACATATCGCCTGTGGTACAGTCCCATTATATCCCCTATCAAATTCGAACAGCAGATATACTGAAAACCTTTTGACTGTGCAGAACATTCAGGACAGAGAGATCCACATATCCAAAATAACTATGGGTTAACGAAGCCAGAATAGTGCTGATATTGGATGCAGCAGTTGCACAGTGTGTGTGTGTGTGTTGGATTTTTCTTTCATTTTCGGCCGTAATATGACAGAGTTGATCAGATGGTTATAGAATTTGCAGTGACTGTTTTTATGCTTCCAATGGGTAACGCCAAATTGTCACTATGTCGGAATATATTCCAGGTTATGTTCTGTTTGTGAAAGAATTGCTGAACAGTTGGTGAACAGGATCGACACTGCATGTAACACAAACCCATCAGTTGCCAATTATACGCGGCTAATTTTCCTATGAACGATTTCATTCCTTTCACAACACATTTATTACTTACTGAATGTGTTCAACAAACATGAGTCTATCACTTCTCGTTCACGTCCACTTCCTGTTCTTCATCACCCACGCACTGTAGATGTCTAATAAATTATGAAACAAAATACAGGATTATATATACATTAATGGAGTTGTTGATGTCATTTTTCCCGACAGTATTCTGCTATTGTTCTGAAGATGAATGCTCAACGAAAATACTTATACTCATTTGGATGAATATCTGAGGTGTCCATTTCAGTTCCACAAACCAAAAAATAGTGGAACTAAGCGAATATAAAGCGTCTATACGCCAAAAATTAGAAATGAAGTAACAGTTAATGGAAGTTTACAAACTCCATCGGAAGAACATGAAAAATACTTTCTTCACGTACAATCCACTGTAATACAGATTCATGGGTTTCACAGAAATGCATTACTTAGGCCCTACTTTTGTTTTGGTCCATATCACCGTCACTAAACAAGGGATAAAATATGCGAATATTTCATTAGTATTACAGGTCCTGGAACTCCGTCTATTATTACCGAGTTGAAAATCATTTTCCGTGTGATATACGTTGTTTGAGACTGATTAAAGGGCCTTTACTATAAACTTTCATTAATCGAATCCTTTAAACTTCGCGGTAGTTACAGGAAAGTGAATTCAGGTAGACAGCGGTAATACTGAAAATTTATGCCGCAGCGGGACTGGAATCCTGCTTTCTTTTCCCTAGTAGGGCTATTCTTTGCGTTTGTTGAATAGTTTTTGTTCTTTGTTGACTGGTGAGCTTGATCTTAGTTTCCCTCCCTTAAAAAAGACAACTAAAAATTGCAGATGCGGTTACTCCTCTGGACGAGCGAGCTGGAAGAATCGCCTTGGCTATTTTTGCAAATAATATTCAATATGCTTCAAGTTTTTCAAAACATGTTGTCATTGGGTCTCACATAGGTATGGCAGCAGTGGAGATAGCTCGAAACGTATGAATGGTGCGAGTAATTTTGTTCAAATCACCTCACAAAAGAGATTTTTCGTTTCAAGAAAGATCTCTCCGGGCCGGCCGAGGTGGCCGAGGGGACTGAGGCGCTCCAGTCACGGTCTGCACGGCCACTACGGTCGGAGGTTCGAATTCCCCCCTCGGGCATGGATATTTGTGCCGTCCTTAGTCTTAGGTAGTTCATAAGTACTTTGTAAGCTTTGGGACTGATGACCACGTAGTTTAGTCTCATAAGTTCTACAAACATTTGAACTTTTTTGATCTTTCCGGTATTCATGATTTTGCACATGAAGGAAGACTATTATAACTCATGTAAGTCATGGACTATGATGAGTTTACCATCGTGCGATGTTGTCACTGGTCAGACAGGATTCAAAAGTTGGGAGCGGGAGTATTACACACTCACTTTCAAAGCGTCAAAATCCTAATTATTGCGTTTTTGCATAGACGTCATTAGTTCACTCTTTAAGTATAATGCTGTTATTGGTGTCTTATTCTGTAGTCTTTATGTTATCTTCTTAAAAGGCTAGTAGCTCTATCAAAATAGGGTTAAAATTCTGAACTACAGAGGGACTGGAACCATGACCCAAAGCAGCCCTCGCTTAAGTACAGATGTCATCTCAGGGCTACTGACGCGCTGCTACGTCTCACTTCCTGCTTGTTCCACTGGTGGCTACAGCTAATCGCCAATTTCCGCGTGGTATTACCTCCTTGCACTTGTAGTAGAAAGTAATACGCCGATGTCGCACCGTTAAAGAAAGTAACTGAGACTATTCAACCAAACAGACAAGTAAATATTAAGTGAATTTATCATGTTTCTGCGCCATCTCGGAAGTAACTCGGCGATCACGCAGGTGCCAAAGAGTTCTCAAACTTGCACTGCTCTCAAAATAGAGACTTACCGAAATTACAATACGTTCAATTAGCTGAGCGTTGAGCTCATTTTCCATAGAGTGCTTCTGAGTCGGACAGGCAGACAGATATTGTAGAGACTATCCTTGCGCTACTGGTTCTTGACGCTCAACTACGTCGGATTGTAGGACTTATTTTCTGCCCGTGAAAGATTTTCTCAGCAGTGGGTGAAAAAGCATCCACATTATGGTACCACACACATAACCAGACAAATAATATGCCAGTCAATAGCAGTGAAATACAATATGACCGTGTCTTTCTGGCAGGGACTATATTTTCCTTTCTTCTGTTTTCTGCTTTGCAGTAGCCTGTCACCTCGTTTTGGAAGTGAAAAACGATTTTTGCAGTCCACCGCAACTTAATTCCCACCCTTCCCGGGCAAAGAAAATTGCAACCGGAGATGTTAAATAAAATATGACACAGTATCCAAATTCATACCTACCCTATCTGCTTCTCGTTGTCAGCTTTTTTTGAGAGGCTATTGTACTTTTATTCTGAAAAAAATAAATCCCTCCATTCTTACAGATCCACCAATCAAAATGCAGTTCAATGACTGACATAAATTCGTTTCTGACAGATAAACAATATTATAGTAGTAACTGGCAAGTTTGGCGAATTCTATAAGTCATTTGACGATTGCGAACTCAGGTGTTTCGTAGGATTCTTGTGTAATAGCTGGCATTTCAATTGCGTAGCAGACGGTAATTTGCCTAAGCAATTATTTGCAGAATTCATTATTTACCATACGATTTAACTTTGTTTCTTCTTATACCTATTCAGACAGGTGTATCGTATATTGGAATGGAGCAGACAAACAAGTGTTATCTTTCAAATGTTAAGGGTTCTTGATTTCATTCTCTTCATGTTCTTGATGGTCTGCTGGTCATAAGAAGAGAAGACGCCACTGACACCTACGATGTCAGCGCTAGATTAACCCCACCAGGACTACCACATTGTAAAGCCGGTAGACAGCGTGACGCCGTGTTACTCTCTAAGCAATAGAAATTCCAACATTAGCGCGGGTTACAATATAACTGCTGCTCATGCTTTTCCGCGAAACGTGAGAAGCGCCTTACAGATTAGAATTTTTGTTTCAGAATGCCTAGATTCTTGAGTTAGTTCTAAATAAATTCCAGGCAGTTCCACACTAACTAACATTTTCAGCTATCAAATTAAACGCATAGGAATTATCCAAGTGTAACTGCGGGATCTGATTTAAGTAATATTAAATTTTTGAATGAATATGGCTCGGAAAGCAACGTCAATTTTATTGCAGTTCATCTCCTGTCTCTAAATGATCTGATTGCGTTAATTATGTAAAGCGTTGTGGTAACTGTGAGTCTGTAATGAATGAACACATCCGCTGCGATATTCACCGATGAAAGGAGGGGGCGGGTGTACTTCCCTCCTTATGTCCCCATGTCTATATATAAAAATGTTAGGCGTATAGCAGTTAATCTCCGAAATTTCTTGACCCATTCCTTTGGAATTCTGACTCAATGTCACATTCTAGCCCAGGATGGTTCTTAGATACACATTTCTTGAATATATTATATGTTGTTATTGTGGTCTTCAGTCCGCAGGACTGGTTTGATGCTGCTCTCCATGCTACCCTGCCCTGTGCAAGTCTCTTCATCTGAGAATACGTTCTGCAACCGACATCCTTTTGAATATGTTTACTATATTTGTCCCTCGGTCTCCCTCTACGATTTTTACCCCACACGCTTCCTTCTAATGCTAAGTTGACAATTCCTTGATGTCTCAGAATGTGTCCAACCAATCTATCCCTTCTCTTAGTCAGGATATGCCACAAACTCCTTTTCGCCCCGATTCGATTAAGCACCTCCCCATTAGTTACGTGATCTGCCCATCTAATTTTCTGTAGCACCACATTTCAAAAGCTTCTATCATCTTCTAATCTGAACTCCTTATCGTCCACGTCTGACTCCCATACACTCCAGACAAATGCTTTCAGAAAGGACTTCCTAACATTTAAATTAATATTGGATGTTAACAAGTTTCGCTTCTTTAGAAACGCTTTTCTTCCCATAGACATTCTGCATTTTATATCTTCTTTACTTCGGCCATCAGAAGTTATCTTGCTACCCAAATAACAAACTTCATCTACTACTTTTATTGTCTCATTACCTAATCTAATTCCTTCAGCATCGCCTGATTTTCTGACATTGCATTCCATTACCTTCGTTACACTCTTGCTAATGTTCATCTTATATCTTCCTTTCAAGACACTGTCCATCCCATCCAATTGCTCTTCCAGATCTTTTGCGGTCTCTGACAAAATTACTATGTCATCGGCAAACCGCAATGTTTTTATTTCTTCTCCCTGCACTTTAATGCCTTCTCCAAATTTCTCCTTCCATTCCTTCACTGCTGCTCAATCTGCAGATTGAACAACATCGGGGAAAGGCTACAACCCTGTCTTACGCCCTTCCTCTGCAGCCCATTCTTGCCTCTCGACTATAATAATGGCAGCCTGTTTATTGTATAGGCTGAATATAACTCTTCGCTCCCTCTATTTTACCCCTGATACCTTCAGAATTTGGAAGAGTGTATTCCAGTCGACATTGTCCTAAGCTTATCTTCTAAGATAAGTCGTAATGTGAGTATTGCCTCTCGTGTTCCTACATTTCTCCTAAATCCAAATATATAACCTATAAAGGCGTTACTTTTACGATTTTTAGTATAAGCCTTTTTCCAATTATAAAGTTCATATAAATTCATGTATAACACGTATTGAAAAATTTGGTATATGAAAACATGCACATATTTTATTAGAACGTTGTGTCAACATTTCAAAGCTTTAGGTCAAGAACTTTCGGAAATACACGGTTTTGAACATAACACTTAACATGGCTCTAGGTAAGAAAGAGTTATAAGAGGAAAGAGAAGTGACGACAAGACGAACAGGGAGAGCGTAATGATGAGGCGTAGAGGGAGTGGGAGGGAGGGGGGAGGCTCGGATAGACAAAGAGAGAGGGGAGAAGATGGACAAGGAGTGTGGGAGGGGGGAGGATATGGACAGAGAGGGGCGGGAGGACAAAGAGAGGGGAACGAGGAGAGGTGCAGAGAGAGGGGACAGAGACAAGGGGAGCGGAGAATGTAGGACGTATATCCAATTCCTACCACAAGGCAGTAGGAAATTACGTATAAAAGAAATGTATGGTTCCTCTTATCTTTCTTTTCCATTTAATCTGCAACAAGCCAGAGCAACGCATGGACGGGTAAAGCTAGTGCCATAGTAGGTGAAGTAACACATCGATCAGTCACAAGAAAAATTTGATGTCCGCAATTCCAAAAATAAAGGGTTGTGAGGAATAGGAAGGAAAGTCCTGGAGTTTATGATGTTTACGATTTTATCACTTCACACTGACACAAGGGCTGTGATGCGAGAGATGGAAATTTATTATATGCTTCTCACAGAAGGTTATTACTTCTGTACCACTATCGAGTGCAGGAAAGCTCCTAATGTTCGCGTGTGTTGCATGAATTTTGGTCTCACCTAAGTTGTCTTCCTGTGCGGGTAAGAAGAGAGTCATCGGAATAGAGTCTGATTTTAGTTAGGAGAAACCTGTGCAGATAGTGTCGGTACACTGCGTTCAGAGCCAAGACGACGTCTTCCTGTTTGTGTCTTGGTGTGTTCTGGAGTGCGGCGCTGTTTACAGATGCACTTGTTGCGAGTCTCTACACCCGGAACGCACTGTCTTTTCCACCCTTTTACAAACGTAAAACATTCTCCATTATTTCATTTTATGTAATTTAGAGGAAATTGTTTGTGTAATCTTGAATTTTGTAGCTTTAGAAGTCATAAAAACATACCATATTGATGTTTTATGCATTCTTCTTGTTGCTTGTCTTTTACATACTCGCACACACGCCCACAAGCGCGCGCGCACACGCGTGCACACACAAACACGGACACACTCACCCACACACAGACACACACACACACACACACACACACACACACACACACACTGCATGACTTTTTGAGAAGGGACTATTCCTATAGCCTACCCATACAGCATCATTTCGTAATATATCTCTAAGGCGTCTTGGAACTTACTCTACTAACTGCCTTGATAATTTTCATTGTGGTTTATTTGTCACCATGTATGTTCTATATTTTCCCAACGGTCGCTTGCGTTTCTTGATCCTAGTGGCAACGACCTCGTTACTTCCACCCACATATTCTCAATAGGATTAAGGTCCGGTGACCGTGAAACGAACTCAATCAGCTTTATGCGATCTTGGCTGCGAAACCATTCTTGAACGACGCAGCTTTCATGGATGGGGCTGTGGTCCTCTAAATAAATAGGTATCAAGTTATTTCATCTATTTATATTTGAAGAACGTATTTGTAATTCACGCACTGTATTAATGTTTTGTATACGGTGTCTAACAAGTCGGGTTCAAATATCGCTTAGAGGCATTTGTCAGTTAAACATTTCCGTGTCCATCATGTCAGATTGAGCATGACTGGCTGAATCATACCAAACGATGCAGTTTATTGCTGATAAGAAGACCATCGGAGCAGTTGCCCAACCAGGAGGAACCTCCACTGAATACCAGGCTTCTAACTGAAGTAAAATGCGTGCCACCTATACCACTAACGTGATACCTATATTTCGCAACTAACAGAAGTGCAGCGCCTATAATCGGAAGTTATCATGCCGACAGTACAGGGCATAATCTGCATAAATATATGGGTAGCTTCTTATCTGTCGTTCGCAAATAATTGAGATAAACGCCGTTTTAATTAGGAAACGTGTATTTCTATGGTGCTTTGGTGATCATTTGCAACTAAGTGATGACCAAACTAACATGCATACGTATTCACTCCACGTTTAGTAATAAAAATGGCGTTCATCTCAGTTATTCGCAAACGACAGATGTCCGCCTTTGATAACAAGCTACTCATATCACCGTACAGCAAGACCGCAGGTAGTATACAATTTGTGCAAACGCCTGTCAGCTTTTGTGAGAGCCGAAGGTCATGAAAGGTGCACAGTAGTTGGGAAGGGAGTAACACAGACTTGTAGCTTTTTCCCCATTGCTGTTCGGTTTGTTCATTGAGCAGGCTGTGAAGGAGAGAAAGGAGAAATTTGGAGAAAGGATTAAAGTTCAGGCACAAGAAGTAAAGAATTTGCGATTTGCCGATGACGTAGTAATTGTGTCAGAGCCTGCAATGGACCTAGAAGAGGAGTTGTATGGAATGGACAGTGCCTTGAAAAGGGAGTATAAAATAAACATTAACAACCGCAAAAAAAGAAATTTAGTCTAAGAAAATCACGAGATTTTAAGGTAATAGATTAGAAAATGAGACATTAAAAGTAGTAGATGAGTTATGTTGGTTGTGTGTGTGGGGGGGACGGGGAGGTTGGAGGGTTGGGTTGTGGTTTGGAGGCACTAGACTACTCAGGTCATCAATCCCTATTTCGGATAATGATGGAAAGTAAATCAGGTGTGCCCTTTGAAACGAAGCATCCTGACTTTCGCCTGGAGTGGTTTAGGGAAGTAATGGAAAACCTAATCCAGGATGGCCGGCGATGAATTTGAACCACCATCCTCCCGAATGCGGTTCCAGTATGCTAACCACTGCGCCACCTCGTTCAGCTGAGTTTTGTTATTTGGGTTGTAAATAACTTCTGATGTCCTGAGTAGTGAAGACATAAAATGTAGAATGTAATTGGAGGAAAAGTATTTCTGAAGAAGAGAAATTTGTCCAAAGTGTGGCCTTGTACAGCAGTGAAGCGTGGACGATAAAGCAGTTAAGACAAGAAGACGATAGCTTTCGAAATTTCTTGCAACAGGAGAATGTACTGAACAGAATTGGGGAAAAAAGAAATTTCTGGCATATCTTGTCTAAAAGACGGGAACGATTGGTAGGGCACAATCTGAAACACCAACGAATTGTCAATTTAGTATTGGAGGGGAGCATGTGGGGTAAAAATCGCAGGAGTGGAGGACGAGATGGATATAGCAAGCAGATTCAAAATGGATGTGGGCTGTCTTTCTTACTCAGAGGCGAAGAGTTTTGCGCAAGATAGGGTAGCGTGGAGGTGGAGAACTGCATCAAACCAGTCTACGGACTGAAGACTACAACCACAACTACACACCAAATCATTAAGTAGTATATCTCGTGTAAAATTATTCAAAATAGTCATTTTAGACATAGTAATTTCATTTATGAAGCGCCATCATTACGGCAGACTTTCTTCAAATGTGTAGTCCGTTTGTTGCGGACTGACTTGCAGTATCTTCTTAGGCATTGTCGTTTGCGGTACCAGAAAAGAATTAGGAACAGAATTCGTCGCACAGGTAACTGAAATACCAATTCTTGGAGTGCTGTACACATTTCATCGAATATGCAGGTGATACACGAAAAAATAGTTTATTTAAATTCCAAAAATTTTTATTACTGTGTTCAATTTTGACGTTAACCACGCATATCTCATCTTTAGTGTGAAAGCAGACACGTTAAACAGATGCAGAACAGAATGTTGTATTTTTATAGAAACTCCAAATTCAAATGTTCAAATGTTTGTAGAGCTTATGGGACTTAACAACGCGGTCTTCAGTCCCTAAACTTACGAGCTACTTAGGAACTAGCTTCCACTAAAGACGGCACAAACTTTCATGCCCGACGGGGAATTCGAATCCCCGACAGGGAACAGCCTCGTGTATCGTATCATAGAAACTCCCCTCAATATATTTTCTCTATTAGGCTTAAACAAGTTGCCTGATTTATACATTTTTAGTGAAACCTTCAACCTGCCTGCAAAAAGAAACATCACAAATTCAATAAAGTAGAGTACCTGTTCGCGGTATAATTTTACACCGCAAGAGCCTACATTTCTTCTCCCTACAAAGTTTTGATGGAAAAGTGCCTGATCAGTCTGGACTCACATATAATTCATGTTTGAAGAAAGTTTGTTTATTAATGCAACTACTACGACAAAAGCACGTTTTTGAATGATTTTCCATGGCATATTATAACGATGTTCCGTATACATCCGCATGATGACAGTAAATCATAGCCACAGCACCACTGCCTCTATCTCAGAAGAACACTCACGTTAATGCGCAAAATATCTATTTCGTCGGAAAATCCGGTAACCACATATTGATTTTCGGGCCACCTTAGGAGGTATAAAAACTATGAACAGTTTGATATTCTGTGTTTGCAACAATACTGCCCACATAACTCCCATCGACGTTACAGGTAAAGAACGCACAAGGGATGTTGAAAATTATAAATAGTGCCAGCATTGAATAAATTCATATACATTAAGATTATGTGATGCTAATACTAGAATGAATATAAAATATTCTTATTTTGAACTCCATGTTACGAAGCCTTCCCAGAAATGTTCACATCTTAAAAACAATGCTGCATTGATTTCTCTTCGCATGCTTGCCTCTCTTCGTTCGTTTGTGCCACTGACAGCTATATCAAGAAATATATTTTCTGAGTCTATAATTGTAAAGAAAACTGACGCTTACATCTAATGTTTTCAGTATAATCAATGGAAATGCTCGAAGAAGTGTGAAACAGCACTGGTGATTGACGTTTGTCGTTATTGCGCTTAAGACAGAATACGCAAATAATTGAGACACTTATTACTATATTAGCGGTCAGTGCATGTGTATATTTTTATTAGTGACAACGATCGACTCATTAAAGCTAGTTACGGAATTGCGAGCAGGGATCATTGACATATACTGTAGGTGTTCGGATCCCCAGCAGGCGCGCGAGGCGCGAGCTAAGTCTCTGTCGAGCTCGCTTGGCAATCACCTCGGCTCTTAGTCTTCCTGTTGATAGTATGGCTAAAGCTTGGCAACATCGCAGTGTAAGCCTGTCAACGCTGGTACCGAGGTTTACTTCCTGGTTGGCACAGAACTATGCTCATAAATTCACTTGATGTTTCCTGTAATTTCCATTGAATAATCTGAATGATTTCTCAGTCGAGAGGCGACAGAAGGCTATTATTTCATGCTTTTGGGTCAAGAAAATTGTTTACACGGTTAAATTCCAACTAATCTCGTCTCTTACATTGCGAGTTGCACGGTCTAGTGATGTATGTGGCAGTAGAAAAGAGCTGGCGTGCATAGCTCCTCGCTAGCTCTGAGGTAAAGTGGTAGTCTGCCACAGAGAGGTGCCTTTGGTCGATGGTTCGGGTCTCATTGGAGGAGAACTTTTTAGCTGTTTTCGTGACAGGAGTTGCACGAATCCACATCGAAAACAACAAGAAACCTCTTGTGGTTACTTGCTATATTCTCTCAGATTATGGGAAAGTCTGACAACGTTCTGGTAGTTTACCAAATTTGTCCCTGCGGAATCGAACTGATTCCAAGCTAATTATGACGCCAATCGATGTTCGACGTGTTTTTTCATCTGGAAATAATTTTTGTCGAAGGTTATTCGAGGAGGGGCAGGATAGATAAACATTTGAGAACATGTGACAGAAAGAGTAGGTGAGGAATGGGTGACTCCCAAAGCACACTATTCTATATTTATCGTGATATCAACGGGAATTATTATAGTGTAGTACTAAAACATGATGTAATCTTTTAGGTCGTTTGTCCTTAGAGTGCGACTAAATGGTGTCTCAGTTGTTTGCAAAATTAGGGCGCACCCTGGCTTTGTGGTTGCACTTTGCTGACTATAAAAATCTTCTAGTACTCAGTCATTATTTTTCTCTTAAGATGTCGGAATGAGAGCATCATAACTCGTCACTAGTAACAGTCTTGAGTAGGATTCCTCATTGAGCGGCCTGATGACGTTCAAGAAAAATGTGGTAATAGTCACTCCTGTGACCCTTTATACCGATTCCACTTTACAACGTTTAGATTATGTTCATATATATATATATATATATATATATATCAGTCAGAATAATTCAATACGTGACTGTAATATAAGTACCAGAACTTGAGGTAAGGATATAACAGCCGGTAACTAGACACACAGCGGCGCGCCTCTGTCACCGAGTCCGCAGGCGGCAGCCGCGATGCGGCCGCTGGCGCGTCGCCGTAGCCGGGGCCCACTACTCCCGAGAGTAAACAGTTCAGCTGTGATGCAGCAGTGAGCTTTTTCGTGTAATTATTTCTGGGAGTTTTCGCTGTTAAAGTTGAGGTTCTTCCACACTGATAACAAAGACAGCCGATATGCGGTTTAAAAAAAAAATAATAATAATAATTGGACGTTGCTAGACTCGATCTCGCGACTGCTTACAAACACACTTGTAGACGCGACTTTTACCACGAGACCACGCGCTGATGCTGTACAGAGCTGTCTTGAGAAGGAAGTAACACTTCCTCCTGATAGTACCGCATTCTACAGAGTTGCCAGATCGTGCATATAGCCGGACTTAGAATTCTGAGGGGCGATCGGTTTTATTGTCCACACTGCGCGACCGACTCGGACTTAGCCTCTGCGTCGGCCGGCCGGCGATCAATATTTTTGTCTAAGACTGTACATTCTGTCTGTGTATAAATAGCAGAGCACGCTGCCCAAGAGGCAGTTGGTGCTTCGTGTATGTTAAGTTCGTAATAAACGTGCTTTCAGTATAAGTGCTGTGTTCAGTTGCCTTCGAAGTCAAGCCTGCTTCCATTTCAACGCGACAATTTGTTTCATAGATAATTCTGTTTGATTTTCGTGGTATTTTTGTGTTCCGTATTAGATCTTGGACTATTCTGTAGAACTTGCTAGCTGTTTGAACTCTGTGTGTGATTTCTTCATATATAGAACCATTATTGGAGATAACACTACCCATAGGTTATCTAGATCTTTTCATGTCCATAATCTCCCTTTTTTCTTTGCTGAAGATGAGACCATATTCTTTAGCAGCGTACTGTCTGGATCGCCACAAATACTGGAGTTAAGTCATTACGTCTTGTGTTCTCGTAAGAGATACAGTTTTCAGGCGGTATCGCTTTCCTTCTGACATCGTAATCTTCCGGAGTTGCAATTACTTCTCCTACAAGGAGACCACATGGGTGTCGGATTTTAGACTTTCTTCATATTTGTCGTACGTGAAGTTCAGAACGCAACTCTCAAACATTCTCCAGAAAATCGACTTTGAAGTTTTGCAAAGTACGCGTAAGTACCAACAACTGAAAAAATGCACGTGTTGTCGCGATTTTTGTTTGTGTGTACGTAGGCTAGCTGAACAAACGATGGTTGATAAGGTTAGCTGCTTGGCAAGCCATCAGTGGCTACTGAGATGACTTTCCAAAAACAGTGTCGTAGCTCTTCACAAACTCAACAATCAAAGACTACTATCGTGAACTAATAGTGAAACCAATATTGCAAAATTGTAACTTACGTTTTCTTACGTTTTCGAGTACGTACAATCTTCGTAAAAATTACCATTGGATATTAAAATTGTGTAAGTATTGGAACACAACGAAGAAAAATAAAAACTGTCATGACAGGATTCGAACCACAGACCCTACACAGTTGGAAGGGCAAAACACAACCACCGGTTTACACCTACAGATATTACATGTGTTTTAATTATCGGTACTTGCGCTTCAAAAGTCGAATTTCTCGAGAATTTTTGAGAGTTGCGTCGAATGGCTTTGGCTGATTGTTATTTGAATTCTGAACTTCACGTACCACAAACATAAAAAATTCTAAAATCCGACAGGCATGTGGTCCCCTTTATAGTTGCTTAAGCAGTGATCTACTGTCGCGTATTTGCCATCTGAATGTGCAGTGTTGGTGTTTGTAAGGTTATTGCCGGGATTCTCGCTATTTGTGTATGCTTGTTTGACCCTTTGGGTATTTAAATAACTCAGCGGTTTCTGCTGCCTTGTCCACGCTGCCTTAGCGTGGGCGTATTCAAAGGGAAGCATTGTTTTCCTGACTCCTCGTTTTTCTTTCTCTCTCACGTACGGTTTGCCTTTGGAGAGGGACACTATTTTTCTTCCTTGATTAATTCTTATGTGTTAGGGTAAGTTCTTTCATATGGTGGCTAGTAACTCCCGTGTTATCCCATTTTCTCGCCTGTTGTTCTCAGAGGCGTTGCGTCATGACGTCATGGATCACTGCGGATGCACGTACACAAGCTACGTGAGAAGTAGGAAGCCATCAAGCGAGACACCCCTCGCTCTTCCATGATCACCCTTGTTTCTGTACAAGTGATGTATTTCATTTTAAGCCTCTGGTGTGGTTTGAATAGGACACGTCGTATGGGGGTTTTGTTAGAGGCGTTACGTGCCTCAGTATTGGGATCTGTTATCGTTGTGTACCTGCAGGTTATGCTCGATCAAAGCCCTTCAGGGGTAGCATGCGATCTTAAAAGACGCGGCGGAATAGCCGCGTGCACTAAGGAACCTGGCTGCGCTACGTGCGGCCGTTCGCCGTCGGTAGTCCGTGTCCTCCCTCGGGGGTGCGTGCTTTGTTCTTAGGATAAGTTAGTTTAAGTAGTTTGTAAGTTTAGGGACCGATGACAACTGCAGAAAGGTCGCCTAGTATTACAAATATTTGAACATTTGAGCTTTAAATGTTTGTAACATACTCAAAATTTCGTAACCTTCCCTCATTCTTTTTTATTGAACTTTCTGTCATATACGTCTGTCACGTTGGTCTTTCTGTTTCACTTCTTGCTTACAATAAAGTGAATATCCGCATAAGAGGCTAGGTAGCAAGATGTGTTTATATGACCAAACAAGTTGTGCACAGAAGGAGCTGACTGTAATATGAATATGTGATTTCTGTGAAGTGGTTATGTATGTTTCGCCTCTAGGCAAAATATATCTCCTTGTTAAATTTATGTCAAATGTTAAAGGCTTTTCGAGTCGGGGTTGCTGTTAAGAACATGTATAGCGGAGAAGTTGTTGGTCATATTATAGCATGCCAGCTGCTCGTTGGAAAGAGTGTGTGACCCCTGTAAAATGTTTATATAATGGTTAATCTCTAGGCAAAATATATTTTCTTGTTAAATCTGTCTCAAGCCTTAAATATTGAGCCAGGGTTATTATTTAGTATTATGCTTAAAAAAAATAAAAAAAATTAAAAATATCTTAAATTCCCCAACGGTTCATTGGACTTCTATTGCGAACATGTTGTGCATGGCCTGAGTCCTTTAATTATTATATATTCAATTTGTTAATGAGGTTTTTGAAATTCAAAGAATTTTCAGCGGCGATTATTGCACTTTTAGAAACAAAATGAAATTCTGTAAGTTTATAAATGACAAAGGTGTCTGGTATCTCTTCCTAGCCCTTCGACACCCACATTAAGTTGCTTATTATTCCAAGTAACTTCCAGTAGTAAAATATCATTTTCGGCGAAAATGAACATACCTTATAAATTTACCAAAGCTTAAAAGTAGCGACATTTTGTCGATGAAAAAGCTGCAGTTCAGGTACAGTATTCTCTGACTTCCACAAATCACCCATCATCTGCTCATAGCCTAACTCGGGAATAACCTTTCCCTTCCATTCCTCTTACCTCCTTCCGAAAGCTTATTATATTTTTCGTTTCTATTGTCGTGTTTTTGTGTGAATGTCGGCGGTACAGAACTAAGTGCCGACTAGCCAATCTCTTTACAACAATGTTTAAACCCGAACTTTGTTTTCCAAGTTCAGAGATTTTTAGATCACGGCAGTTGCTGAAAACGTTATAAATGAAGATGACGTAATAAACATTGAGATGAATGAAAAATCTACCCATCTCGCATGTAATTTATTAAGTCTTTGCAATAAATGTTATTCGCAACAGATTTCGCAGGCTGCAACCTGGAAAATTATATTATTGTGGAACATATTTTTCAGGATGTATGATGTCCTAAGCAAGTGGCGTATAACATTCGAGAAGACACAGGTAGGATACATAGCAGCATCAACTGTAGACACAGCGCACACGACAGAAAGTCGTGGAAGAGCCTCGTAGAGCAGGCGTATGCTCGATAAGGCCCGTGCCACATATAGAGTATAGTAAGTATGATGTCTCAAGAACTGAGCTGCAAAAAACGAGATAGAAATGGAGAAATAGTGGTGGAGAATATGATGGATAAAGAAGGATTGTAGTTTTCAAAATGAAATGCCAAGGTCGCACATTAATAATTTTTTTACTGACGACCGGTTTCGGTGAACTGTGTCACCATCATCTGCTCCAATACATATTACGAGCTGGTCATCTGTCAGCTTATAATATGTACTTGACCAGATGATGGTGACACAGTTCACTGAAACCGGTCGTCAGTGACTATTAATGTGCTACCTTGCCATTTCATTTTGAAAACTATAAAACGATCAGATCGCCTCCAAAGGCGACTATGTCAGGTAATCTTAAAGAAAGATTGACTGACGTAAGAATGTAATAGCAAGACGCCCGGCAACGTCGGGAACTAACGCTAGTATCCTGCAGCTCGAATCGACGCTCCCTGTTGGCGGGACTGTGAGGAGGGGAGATCGCCTTGCAACTCGACGTTCCGCCCGTCACGAACAAAGGGTGCGGCCGTGCTGGAGGGGGGGGGGCGTCGGTTGCGCGCGCTGCTTGCAGGGGGCGCCACACGAAGGTCAGGGGTCGCTGGGTCACCAGCCACCTGTCCGGCAGCGGGCCTGAAGCCTACGTTACGCGGGGACTTCCCCGCCAGTGCGGGCAACCTCTGCCGGCAGGATTAGCCGAAAACCGATAAGGGTGGCAGCCAGTGATCTCTATACTACCTGGATGATGAACTTCAGCTGTCTGAGCGTGCCAGTCATAGATGCTAATATTTCGTTTCTTGCCCCTTATTCACATGAAGTGTTAAGTGCCATCGACAAGGGATCTCAAATCGATTCCATATTTCTGTATTTCAGGAAGGCTTTTGACACTGTACCCCACAAGCGGCTTCTTATGAAATTGCGTGCTTATGGAATATCTCCCCAATTGTGCGGTTGGATTCACGATTTCCTATCAGAAAGGACACAGTTCGTTGTAATTGACGGTAAGTCATCGAGTAAAACAGAAGTGATATCTAGCGTTCCACAGGGAAGCGTTAAAGGTCCCCTACTCTTCCTCGTGTTTATAAACGATTTAGGAGACAATCTGAATAGCTCCCTTATATTGTTCGCGGATAATGCTGTCGTTTATCGGTTAGTGAAGTCAACAGAGGATCAAAAGCAACTGAAAAGCGATTTAGACAAAATTTCTGCATGATGCGAAAATTGGCAATTGACACTAAATAAAGAAAAGTGTAAAGTAATACACATGAACACTAAAAGAAATCTGCTGAACTTCAATTACGCGATAAATCAGTCAAACCTTAAGGTCGTAGATTCTACCAAATACCTATGAGTTATAATTACGAACTCGAGAGAACACAGAAAATATTGTGGGGAAGGCGAACCAAAGGTTACGTTTCATCGGCAGAACGCTTCGAAGATGCACCAGCTCCACCAAAGAGACTGTCTACATCACACTTGTGCGTCCTCTCCTGGAGTACTGTTGCCCCTTGTGGGACCCTCACCAGGTGGGATTGACGGAAGACATTGAGAAGGTTCAGAGAAGGACAGCTCGTTTTGTTTCATCACATTACGGGGGGGGAAAGCGTCACGGAAATGTTGCACGAATTGGGGTGGAAATCATTAAAAGAAAGACGTTATTCATTGCGGCGTGATCTGTTTGCGAAGTTTCAATCACCGACTTTTAGTTCTGAATGTGAAAATATCTTGCTAGCACCCACCTACTTAGGGAGACATGACCATCCCAATAAAATAAGAGAAATCAGATCGAAAACGGAACGATTTAGGTGTTCTTTCTTCCCGCGCGCTATTAGAGAATGGAACGGTAGAGAAAAGTTATGAAAGTGGTTAATAAACCCTCTGCCAGGCACTTGAATGTGATTTGCAGAGTATCTATCTAGATGTAGAAATAAGGCTGCTATGAAGTTTTCGAAGAAAACGAGATGATTACGCTTCCAAGTTAGCCTATTACATCGCATACTGACATAAATTTCAATTCAAGAGGTAAGCAAGTAATTCTTTGTCGCGTAATAACCGTTGAAAATTAGTATGCCAAATTTAATCATGGCGGACAATGCGAAAATATGTAGAAAACATCTGAATGTGCAGGCACTCTGTAATTCTATGCTCAGAGACCAGAGTTATACATCCAGTTTGTATAGAGAACACTGGCGGCACCGATAAAGCTGTGGTACCGACAACCTGTCGGCGTGGTCACACTGCATCCGATATAGTCACTTGTTCACTTTTTCAGGAATCGATTCTTGCGATTCAATCCTAAAATGTGAATCGATTCCTACAATTCGTTCACGATGCTTCAACGATTCCTTATAGTTTCCAGTGGCACGATTCTTACATAATGCCAAAACGCTCTACGTCCTGCTCATAGATGGCATTGGAATCTAATCTTTTCCTACGATTCCTTCATGATTATTTCTGGTCTGCGACGGCACGACTCTTACAGAAAGCCGGAAAGGAGACATATGGGTATCGTAGAATGAAGGCTTTCAAGGCAGGTATTGTCATTACTTTAAGCTTCCGGGCTGAGATGCCGTGGTCCATACAAAAAACTTTCCCCTGACGTTTCGCCTTCGAATACGGAAGGCATCCTCAGAGGTAAAGCGGCGTATAGCGCGAGTGAGCGCCGTATATATAAGCCAAACAGAGGGTGCCCCTGCCAATCACGTGACGTCGGCTTTGCAATGGTCTCTGCTATTGCCAACCTTATAAAATTAATCGATTGTCATGCTGTTGCTGCATTGTTGACATCCAGATCTTATCAAGTTTAACACCTTCTTCTTTCTTGTTAAAATTATTTCGGTGTTTAAAGATCTCAATGGCCTCTATTTGCATGCGCGCATAATAATGGGACGAATATGCTATGATGGTCGTCTCGCTAAATTTTATTTCGTGGTCACCTTGATACACGTGTTCCGCTACAGCCGATTTATCATTATGTCCGAGGCGGCAGTTCCTTTTGTGTTCGCCCAGTCGAGTGTAGGTAGACACTCCTTTCTGTAGTGCCTATATAAACTGGTCCACAACTGCAGGGGATTTTATAGACACCTCGTATAGCCAGGGGATGTTCTTATCTTTTCTTAGTGACATTGTGGCATTATTCAAACGCTGCCTCACAACAGCTTATTTTCAATGCAATAATGTTTTCTTATGAACAGATTGGCGGGGTGGCTGTTGCTAGTCCTCTCAGTCCGGCTAACTTGTTCATGGATAACTTTGAACAACGGGCGCTGCAGACAGCCAGAAAAAGACCAGCCACATGGTATCATTATGTTAACGACACCTTTGTTGCGGAGCTGGATGCCTTTCTGTTACATCTGAACAGTAACAATCCTAGAATTCAATTCACTATGGAAAAGGAAAGCAAAGGTCAACTGAACTTTTTAGATGTAACGGTTATTAAACGAAAGGACGGCTCATTGGGTCATATGGTCTGACGCACACACCGATCGTTATCTTCAAAAAGATTCTAACCACCACCGACGACAAAAAAAGGAGCATGATTAAAACATTACTAGACATGGCCCATAAAATATCTGAACTAGCTCACTTAGATGATGTAATTGAACATCTTAGAGTGCCCTTTAAGAAGACAGGTCGTGCACTACGCTGCATACTGACTACCAGGACGCACAACAACAACCCAACAGGGAAAGTTTTTCTACCATTTATCAGTAAGGTCACTGATCGTACTGGTAAAAATTTTAAGCAAGTACGATGTGGAAACTGTTTTCAGATCAACAACGAAAATAAAAGAATTTTTAAGATCTGTAAAAGATAAGCGACATGCCCTGGCTACACGAGGTTTCTATAAAATCCTCTGCAGATGTGTTCAAGTTTATATAGGCACAACAGAAAGAAGTGTCAACAATCGTCTGGGCGAACACTAAAGGAACTGCCGCCTCGGACATACTGATAAATCGACTGTAGCGGAACACGTGTATCAAGAAGGTGACTACGAAATAAAATTTAGCGGGACGACCGTCATAGCAAATTCGTCGCATTATTACGCGTATATGAGCAGAGAGGGCATTGAGATTTTTAAACACAGAAATAATTTTAACAAGAAAGAGGAACTTGAAACTTGATAAGATCTGGATGTGAACATTCCAGCAACAAGCATGACAATCGATTAATTTCAATCGATAAGGATGGCAATAGCAACACCATAGCACAGCCGACGTCACGTGATTGACAGCGGCGCCCTCTGTTTGTCTTATATATACGGCGCTCACTCGCACTGTCGTTGTGACGACGGTATCTCAGCCCGGAAGCTTTAAGTAATGAATATGGGGTAAGTCAATTGTTATCCGCAGTTTAGTTGAGTTTTTGTTTATGTTGGTAGTACTGTCGTTCTACGTTGGTGACGCATGCTTAGTTTATTTGTTGTTATATCTTTGAAATTTTCAAGCTGCTACGTTAGTTTAGTTGTCGCTGCCGTGCTGTTAATCATGGCTGCTCCGCTGTCTATTTGCACCAAAGAAGAGCAACGCTCAGTGACACGTTTTTTTGTAGGCGGAAGGTGTATCAGGGGCCGAAATTCATAGAAGACTTTCAGTACAGTACGGGAGCAGTGTTTTGCCACAACGAAGTGTGTACGAGTGGATTGAAAAATTCCGAAATGGTCGCACGTGTGTTAAGCACGATGAAGGAGCCAGACGACCGTTTACCGCCAAAAAATGAAGAAACCATTGAGCGATCACGTGAAATGATTCTCTTAGACATACGATTAACTATTGATGAAGCGGCTCATCGTCTTCAAATTAGTCATGGTTCTGCCTACTAAATTATTCACAACAGACTTGGGTTTCGTAAAGTTTGTACAAGATGGGTCCCAAAACAACTCGCACAGTTGCGTAAGCAAACGCGCCTCGACATCTGCCAAAAAACATTTGGCGCTATGGTAACGAAGGGGACAACTTCTTAGACAGAATCATTACTGGTGACGAAATATGGATCCATCATTACGAGCCGGAGAGTAAACGGCAGAGTATGGAAAGGAAACATCGCCGTGCGAGAAAAAATTCAAGACCCAACCGTCCGCAGGAAAACTGATGCTTACGGTTTTTTGGGATGCACGAGGTCCTGTACGGGAACATTATGGTGAAAGGGTCACAACAATAAACAGTGTACGTTACAGTGAGATGCTTACTAACAGGCTAAAGCCTGCAATTCGGAGCAAACGCTGAGGATTGATTTCAGAAGGTGTTTTGTTGCACGACAATGCCCGTCAGCATACTGCTGTCCACACTGCTGAAACGCCGCAAAAACTCAAATTCGAAGTACTGGATCATCCTCCACATAATCCCGATCTTGCCCCTTCTATCACTTGTTTGGACATTAAGGGGCCGTCGATTTGACTCGGACGAAGCAGTGAAGGAAGCGGTGCATTCCTGGGTCGCAGCTCAACCTTCTTTTATGAGTGCATAAGGAAGCTTGTAGAGCGATGGACGAAGTGCATTGAAAAGCAAGGAGACTATGTGGAAAAATGATGTTCTTGTAAGTTTCGTATTTTATTACAATAAATGTTTATAACTACTTTGCGGATAATAATTGACTTCCTTCGTATTTAAGACGCGTAAAGTTCAGACTTAAAATAATAAAGAGCCAAAGCCATTCGATTCAACTCTCAAAATTTCTCGAGAAAATAGTATTTGAAATTTTGCAAGCGTATATAAATACATATTATGGTACACATTATTTCTGCTGTCAGCGTAGATCATTTGGTAGCGTTGTAAGTTGTCAAAACTATGGAAATAGGTAGTTCTAATCTTGCTGCAACCTTATAATTTTTTTTTGTCTGCGTGAATACTTCAACAATTTACATATAAATTTCATTAAATGTGTGGTAATTCACATATATAATGGTTCTAAAATCCTTATTACGTAAAAATCACTTAGTTTCAGGAAACACGTCTCTATAGATAAACTTTAAAAATCAAAATCTATCTTTAAATACAAAATTTTATTCGAGATACAAAAAAAAATGCGATTTTATATAAAGCGTTTCTTTGAGTAAAATCAGTTTCTTTAAGGAAAGATAAACATAAAAAAAAATTTAAATAATAAGAAAGATTTTCGAGATGTTAAAATCGCGTTTTTATTTGAAAAGAATATTTTTGTAAAATTGAGTTTTTACGAAAACTACTACTATGTAGATGAACCCAGACAGAAAAAAAACTCTATAAATACAAAATACAATCCAAACGTTAGAGCCGTTTTCCGGACACGCGAATTATGAATATGCAAGAATTGCTGATTTAGATATATTACGGTACATGTAAATTGTATAAACAACGTGTGTGTGTTGCACTGCATCTGCAACGCATAAGAAGTACGTAACTTTTCATAATATTTTGATTTCTTGGTGTTACTCGTGTGTGTCAGCAACTGTTTATTTCGCTGCGTTTCGTTTCTGTCATCAAAAATGTTCAATTGTTTGTAGAACTTATGGGCCTTAACTATGGGGTCATCAGTCCCTAAGGTTACAAACTACTTATCAACTAGCTAATAATAATTAACGGTTCAAGATCTTCGTTGTGTGCGTCCTCCTCCTTGACTGCTTTCTGGCTTTCGTAATCATTCGGCACGATTTGCCGGTTGCCTTCGAATCACGAATCGTTGAATCTTCTAGTCGTCAAGAGACAGACGATTCGTCCGGATCACGATTCGATTCTTAAGATTCTTTATCTGTGTTCGTTCAAACAAACGACTCATTCACGAATCGTCACAATTCTAGTGTGCAGAATATTAGATTTGTATTTCCTAGGGTGCACTGGAGTCAACCGACATTTTTATGCTTGGAAATTATTGCTGCGAAAGAGATACAACTGTCTCGAAAGAAGAAATAGTTGAGGATTGTGTATTCTCCTCAGTTATTGTTACTACAAACAAGCTTTACCAATATGTGAGTTACCAGTAAAAGGAGAAATTTCACTCTCAAGCAATGTTACAGATTTCCTGAATTTATTTGAAGTTGTG
Source organism: Locusta migratoria (assembly GCA_026315105.1). NCBI lineage: Eukaryota > Metazoa > Arthropoda > Insecta > Orthoptera > Acrididae > Locusta > Locusta migratoria. Next base: position 3,089,819 of record CM048750.1, on the reverse strand, counting down.
CAGGCATAAACCAGTTGAACTCCATGCTTTAAATAGTGAAAAACTACACCGGTTAGGTAATTTTATTGCTTATTACAGCGAGTTTCGAGAATTTAGTCTAGTCGCAACTTCTAGTTTGTAAGTACGGTACTTTTTTGACGTTGAATGTGTGATTGTTTTGCCACCCTTTCACTACAGTTCTCTTTTTTAGGTTACTGGATTTCGGAAAGTCGATCAGAACAAATCTTGAGATGTGTATTTTATCCTAATGTTAGAAACCATAATTGGCTCTTTCTGATTAAAGGTATTGTGTCTCTTCCATTATTCAGAATATCAAACATAATAATCATGACTTAAGCCTATCTCTATTTTTGTGCCGACCGCAATGGCCGAGCGGTCTGCGGCGCGCCACTCACAGTCTGCACGGCCGTTACGGTAGGGGGTTCGAATGCCTCCTCGGGCATGGATGTTTGTGTCGTCTTTCGTTTAAGGTAGTTTATAAGTAGTTTCTAAGCCTAGGGACTGATGACCCCGTAGTTAAGTCCCTTAAGCTTAACAAAAATTTGAATTTTGTTATTTGGGGTTCGGCTGACAGCTGGTATGCCACATCCTCTCAACAATTTCTCGTATTTACAGTTCCACGTTTTAAATAAAATTTGACTATTGAATACGAATGTGGATCTAGTTCCGTCAGACATTATCGGAGCTTCGAATTGACGAGCCTGGTAGCATATTTCCATAAAATGCGGCAATGAAATATCAGGAACCTGTCAGTAATACAGTTCCATTTCGAAGTGTAGCAGTTAGCTGAGGTTTTCAGTAACAACGAAAGTGCCGCCATGAAAATTTTTGTGTTGATTTTAATGCAAGTAAACCAGCTGCGAAAGATACAGTGAACAGTAATTGTCGTGACGAACAATCATGATCATGAAACTTCCTGGCAGATTAAAATTGTGTGCCGGAACCGGGACTCGAACCTGGGACCTTTGCCTTTCGCGGTCAAGCGCACTACCGACTGTGCTATCCCGACACGACTCACGATGCCGCTTCACAACTTTACTTCCGCCAGTACCTCGCCTCCTACTTTCCAAACTTCACAGAAGCTCTCCTGCGAGCCATGCAAGACTAGAAGACTGGAAGAAAGGATATGGTGGAGACATGGCTTAGCCACACCTTAAGGGATGTTTCCAGAATGAATCTTTCACTCTGCAGCGGGGTGTGCGCTGCTATGAAACTTCCTGGCAGATTAGAAAAGCGGCACACAATTTTAATCTGCCAGGAAGTTTTATATCAGCGCACACTCCGCTGCAGACTGAAAGATTCATTCTGGAACTATGATCATCGTTTTCCATCTGTTGTTAATGTCTTGTAACAACTTTTCATAAAGTCTTAGTATATATTTATCTGGTGTTTACTAAACGTATTAAGTCTACAAACGTAATACTGCTGTCGGAGGACTTGGTTGTGAACTTTGGTGGACGAAATTTGAGACGAAAGTAACAAAAAATGCTGCATTTAAAAATGCACCTGGGTCATCTGCCACAAAATCATTCCACATCGAAATAAGATGTCATTAATAACTTTCCTTGTTACCATGCTGAAACAAGTTACGTTTGTTACGTGAAATTTGAGTACAAAGACGAAAGTGACAACAGACTACCGCAATAAAAATACAATTGGGTCAGCTGCCATAAACACATTCCACATAGAAACCACGTATCATTAATAACTTTCATTGTTGCCAAGCTGAAATAATTAGATGTTTGTTCAAAGAAGACAGACACATAAAAATGAAAAATTCTGGCTATCACTACTGCTTCCACACTGCACTGATTACATGTCAACCATGCTCGAGCAAGTATTGTCAACAACTAATATTTTAAGTTGTAGCCAATCAAAAGTGTGGTTTCATCAACCATAAGAGCAACAGAAAAAGAAATATCTCAAAACACAACAACACTAGGTAGAAAACTGAGCATTTTTATGGTTTGTACTTCAAGGGAATTACAGGATAGGAAAGGATAGGTCATCTGAAGCTTTGCTCTTGGGGCAGCTAAGTGCCATTAGTGAGGAATTTTATTTTAGTAGAGACAGTCTGAAATCAACCAAGGCAAAATATTGTGCATTCTTGTACGAAGTACTTGTTCAAATGTTTGTAAATATATGGCCATCAATCTCTAGGCGTACAAGCTACTTAAACTTATGCTAAGAACAACGAATTCACCCATGCCAGAGGGAGGACGCAAACCTCTGACGGAAAACTGCGGCTCGTTACGCAGAAAGGAGCCTTAGAACGCTCGGCCACTCCACTGTGGCGAAGTACTTTCGTTTCAACAATTCGGTTTGTTCATTTAAATTCTGAACAAACATTAGGCGTATTTCAGTAGGAAAATTTGTAGAGAAAATACACAATAAATACAATATACGCTAAATACAACACTCCAAGTTAACAACAAAACACGCTAGACAGACTCCTCTCAGGTGTACTGACCATCAGAAATATGGTTGCTGGTTGCTGCAAAGTGTGCTGTACCTCGTGGTTAGCCACTATACTAAATTTAAGCTTGTTGTTTTTCAGTCACATTCAAATCCTTGTAAACCTAAGGAACCAAACGGCTATGGTCAATGGTTCCTACATTTACAAACTGCTTTAACCTAATCTAAGAACAAGACACACTCACATGTGCGAGGGAACACTCGAACGTCCGACGGGGAGCAGCCGCGCAATCAGTGCCAAGGTACAGTCTTAGACAAAAAAAATTGATCGCCGGCTGGTCGACACAGAAGCTAAGTCCGAGACGTTCACGCAGTGTGGACAATAAATTCGATCGCCCCTCAGAATTCTAAGTCCAGCGATATGCACGAGCTGGTGACTCTGTCAGGAAGAAGTGTTATCTCCTTCTCGAGGCAGTTATGTAACGTATGAGCATGTGGACTCGTGCTAAAAGTCGCGTTTACAAGCGAAGTTATAAGCATAGTCCCAGAGTAGATGCAGTCGTTAGCTATCAATTTCTTTCTTCAGCAAGTCTGATTTACAGAGGCGAGACTAAAACACCTAAGAAGAACTTACACAATAAAATAGATATTTAAAAATTTCATTTATTTGTTGCTTACTTGAAGAGTACTGCCTATTCGTATAAAACAGTTCCTTTGTTTTACCTTTTTACGTGTTAAAATACGCATTATATCGCTCCGCCCCGATAGACGACCACGTTAAATGGCTGCTTTCGGAAAGGTGGCACTGTGGCTTGGTTCGAATTCGTCCAGTGGATTACTGACTTGTTCACAAGCCAGCCTGAATGTGATGTTTTCCCTCTACGTGAATACTGGGGTGGTACCGAAGTCCCTCCTCAGTCACACTAATCTCAAACATTGAGTATACTCATTTTTGATGTTTTTTATACGCAAAGAGTTAGAACTCATGTGACTGCGTAGGCTTTTCCGGCGTAATGCTTCATAATATTCTTCTCGGCTTTCCTGCCGGATCAAAACGTCATCTTGACACTTTTTTTTTTTTCTTTTTTAATATTTCGGCGGTCCACCTGGCCGCCATCCTCAGGTGACAGTGCTGCTACACCGACTCGCGTCTGCTACACCGACTGAGTACAAGCCGCGAGCGGCGGCCCCTATATACGCCGCGGAAGGCCGAGGGCGCGTGCGCAAAAATTGACAGTTCTGCCCTCTACGTTTCAGCGCCGCCAGTGGTGGAAGCCGGCGTAAACGATAGATCGCTATTCTGCAGAGACCGTTGTTTTTTTATGTCAAATAATAAAGGGTTCCACATTCTACTCAAAGGAAAACCCTTATCTCTGTTTATAATATTGTCAGTAAGACGAATAGCAATGGATTCTTTTAAAATACAGTCCCAATAGCGAGACGCAGAAGCAACCATTTGTGTTTCATCATATTTCATTTTATGTCCCTCAGTAAGACAGTGCTCAGCTACTGCAGATTTCTCTGGTTGAAGCAATCTTGTGTGTCGATGGTGTTCAGTACATCGATCTTGAATCGTGCGAATTGTCTGGCCGATGTAAACTTTTCCACAGTGACAAGGAATTTTGTATACACCGGGTTTCCTCAATCCTAAGTCATCTTTTACTGAGCCCAGGAGTGCTCTAACCTTGGCAGGTGGATGAAAAATGCATTGGATGTCATATCGTTTCAAAATCCTTCCTATTTTAGATGAAATGCTTCCAGAAAACGGTAGGAAAGCCAGCGACTTGCAAGTTTCTTCTTGTGGTTCCCGCGACGGCCCAAATTGAAAAGCACGGCAGATCTGTTGGTCCGTGTAACCATTCTCCTTGAAAACCGTTCTCAGATGGTCCATCTCTTTAGTTAGACTTTCAGCATCTGAAATGGCAAAAGCTCTTTTTGTCAGCGTACGCAGGACACCAGTGCGCTGATAAGGTGGATGAAAACTTGTTGCATGCAAGTAGCGGTCCGTGTGACTGGGCTTTCTGTAAACACTATGTCCCAATGTTCCGTCACCCTTTCTGTACATCATGACATCTAAAAATGGAAGCTTCCCATCTATCTCGACCTCCATAGTGAACTTAATGCTAGGATGGAGGCAATTAAAATGGTCCAGAAAACGGTTCAGAGCATCTCTCCCATGTGGCCATAACATGAAAGTATCGTCAACGTACCTCCAGAAACATGTAGGTTTTAAAAACGACGTTTTCAGCGCTTGTCCTCAAAATCTTCCATAAATAAATTGGCGACTATGGGGGATAAGGGGCTCCCCATAGCCACTCCGTCAGATTGTTCAAAATATTGACCGTTGAATAAAAAGTACGTCGACGTCAGCACATGGCGGCAAAGCTCCGTTGTCTCCTCGTCCAGAATTTCACTAATTAATTGGAAGGATTCTTCCAGAGGAACCCGGGTAAAAAGCGACACCACATCGAAGCTAACCAGCAAATCAGAGGGACTCAGACGCAAAGACTTCAGTCGTTGAATAAAAACTGTAGAATTGGAAATATGATGTTCACATTTACCGACGTGAGGGCTGAGAATCGACGTCAGATACTTGGCCAGGTTGTAAGTGTGAGCGCCCAAATTACTCACAATCGGTCTCAGTGGGATTAAAGTCTTGTGTACCTTAGGCAGACCGTACAATCTAGGTGGAACGGCGGCACCAGGACCAAGTTTTTTGAGCTCGTCCTCAGGTAAGGAACTCTTCTTCAACAGTGAAAGCGTCTTTCTTTTGATCCGCTCGGTTGGGTCATTCTGCAACCTACGGTATGCTGTGTCCTCAAGTAAAAGATCCATTTTCCGCAGGTAATCATCACGTGACAGAACCACCGTGGAATTACCTTTGTCTGCTGGTAAAATTATTAAATCCTGATCTTCTCTTAAGGAGCGGATGGCAGCTCTTTCTTGTGAGGAGATGTTACTCCGTGGAGGCGGCGCCCGACGCAACGTATGTGAGACCTCATGTCTTATTACTTCTGCCTGGTCTTCAGGGAACTTTGATACCGCTTGCTCAACCGCACAAATGATTTCCGTGATGGGAACATTCCTCGGTGTGGGAGCAAAATTAAGGCCCTTTTCCAACGCAGATAGTGTGGCGTCATCCAATTCCTTATCTGTGAGGTTAATCACATTCCGTCGGTGGGTTTCGTCATCCAATATCGTAGCTTTGGAACAAAGCCGGTCAAACTTGGAAGATTGCCTAGTGGCAGCATTCCTGTGGGCCCAGTCGGACATAGCCCAAGAAGAAACATCCACCCATTCCCATGAAACAGACGACAGTTGCGAAGATACCTCCAAGTGCAAATAAAACAAATCTTTGGATATGAGTTCCAGTTGTCTGCGAGTAAAACGAATACGCTCCCTCACCAAAGCAAAACTAGCACGCTTCTTTATCTTGTTGGCCATTTGAGTATCAATAAAATGAGAAATTTTTTGCAAAATTCGGTATAATACCTTCATTGCGGCATCTTAGTAGAAAAGCGAGGGCACTCAGCAACTTTCCCTTCTTCTTCCGAAGTTTATCAAACTTCATTACCAGTTGAACCATCTCCTCCCCGTACAGGCTCTTGATGTGACTGCGTAGGCTTTCCCGGCGTAATGCTTCATAATATTCTTCTCGGGTTTCCTGCCGGATCAAGATGACGTTTTGATCCGGCAGGAAACCCGAGAAGAATATTATACTTAGAACTCATGTTTCCTCCCAGACAGGGGAAAAAAGAAGGAGGAAGAAAGCTTAGGGTTTAACGTGGGGAGAAAAGAAGAAGGGGCAATATAGCTGCGACAGGAAAATCATCTGGCTAACCATTGGTTCGTGGGGAAAATGACTGTACTATGTGTGAATGGCTGCGCCATGTACATACAAGACCAAAGGTTGAAGGTGATGTGACATTAATATATAGAGAGACATTTGAAGATACATTAATTCACTACAAAAAAGAAAATAAATTTATTTTCAAAAATTTGTCTCCACACAATTGTCTATTTTGGGCCTTCACTTCAAATTTATATGACCTGCACCATCTTAAACATGCCTTTGCAAGAACTGACATAATAACATCATAGGATCGTCAGATACTTTAGCTTCACATCTCAAAACAAGGATATCAACACCTTGTCAACAAGTCTTTGTTACCGCCATTTAAGTGTACTAGACGTTTGACGACTGCTGGTCCACACAGTGTAGAAACATGGAACTAAAACACGTTGCACATGTTACCACAGTCCATTCGAGATTGTGTGATGCAGGCCCAAACTTCGTAGCGAGAATCACAAAGAAATACAGCGAGCAAAACCAGAACCGCACAATTGTGCCTGAAAGGGGCACAGACGTTTTCTATAACAATAAGAAAATTAATGTAGTCTGGTTTCATTAGGTTAACAAGAATTCGACAAAAGAAACACAAGATGAATAGTCGTTTAATCGTTTTGAAATTACAGTGCTCATGACTTACTTTGTTCTGGACACCACACTGCCTCCATTATAAACAATGACCTTGTTCGGTGGGGTGGGGGAGGGGGGGGGTGCACCAGAAGGCCGTGTCATACCAGACCGTGGGAAAGACTCCAAAACTCTCCATATTCTAGACGGCCAATGACCCAGACACAGACTCCACGGAATTTGTCAGTTCCACATCGTCAAGATGAACATTGGAAAACTGGTCAGAAGTTCGCTCCACAGATGAGTTTCACGTATTATGTCACCAGATGACCGTCAACAATTCGTGTGGAAGAAACCTGATACTGTTACACACCATAAATCGAGTACAGCCAGACAGCAGACGGACGCCTATCAATGGTAAACTCGGAGCTCAAAAGCACAGTTATATCATTCTTTAACCCATCCTCGAAATGTTTCATTATTTCAGGTAAGTAATTCACTCCTGAGTCTATCCTGAAGGTTTTTCCACGATTTCATCAATCATTTCACAATTGGAATGTCCTCCACGTTCTCCCGATAGGAATACAATTCAACTTGCAAGGAAGACATCGAAAAGAGCAGTTCGAGGACGTTCTGAGCAACAACGAAGTCTACGGGAGTTAAACAGTACATAACCAATATTGTATTCGAACAAATGGGATTGTTGTTAACACTCTTCTGCATCACGTCACGTTGTTCTGCATTTAGAGCTATCTGCCAATTTATCTAATATGAAACACAATGATCACATAATCACAAGCGAGGGTAATACAGGAGGCAGACTTCGATTTATTGAGAGACTGCTAGGAACTGAGAGTCTTCAAAGAAGATTTTATTGAATCACCCGTGCAACATAATGTTTACACATGTTTATAAATCCAAGGGATTTAACTGCAGCGCTTGTCTGTCCCAAGGCTTACAAACTACTTAAACTAACTTATTCCAAGGACAACACACACCCATGCCTGAAGGAGGACTCGGTCTACAGCTGATCTAGACTTCATCCGGCATGTAAAGGTAACTTTTCGCCAACTTTCTTTTGTAGTGGTGCTTTCGCGTGTTGTCTTAGCATTAACTAGTTTTTAATGCCGGTATTATTCACGCTCTGTTTGAGCTTCTCCTCTTTAACAATCTGATTCTTGCAGTTATTTCAATTTACACTAAAATTCATTTTCTTTCAAAGCGGGTTCAATCGTAATCGGAACAGACAACACCAACGAAGTATAATTACAGAACCTCCGACGGCGAGCAACCGCGCGCTCTGCCACAAGGTGCCTCAGACCGCTCGGTTACACCACAGTGGCACTCGCAAAACCCGTCTTACAATTACTCACTTGTGTGGGATCTGTACGAAAGAGAGCTACGAAGTACGGAGAAAGCAGAATGAACAGTCACTGGTTCGTTTCATTGGTAACAGAAAGTCGCATAGGTGCTGAAAGAAACTGAAGACAGACGCAAACTATCCAGAAAGAGCCATTCATATTACAAAGAGTCTTGGTTGCAAAACATGCTTTTTTTAACTGGTGCACTTCAGTAATGTACAAAATCAGAATTTCAATTAGATAAACTACATTAAATATGTTAATTCTGCCCCTACAGTGGTTTACACTGTTCGTGGTCTATGAACTAGTTAATCAGATAGCCGAGAATGGATTCATTCCACTGAATTTTCCTGTAAATTGTGGTATTTGAAACAAAACAATATCAGTACGATCATGCAGTTTTCTTTCTTTAAGTGTCGATCGCAAAGTCTGGTGCTGAACGATACATCTTGTGTTTCTTATTGGCATTTATCTGTTGCAATATTCTGTTGGTCTCCTTCTCCTTGGCTCTGTGTCCCCCCCCCTATCCCCCTGCTCCGTGTAATTCACAGTAACTATTCCTACATTGCGTATTACTTCATTTTCCCATATCCTTATTCCCCCTCTCTCTGCCCATACAGTGTTGTCCCCTGAATGACTTATCATTCAAATGTTCAAATGTTTGTAGACCTTATGGGACTTAAGTGCGGGGTCATCAGTCCCTAAACTTGCAAACTACTTACGAACTAGCTAATACTAAGGACGGCACAAATATCCATACCCGAGGGGTATTCGAACCACCGACCGTAGTGGCCGTGCAAACTGTGACTGACGCGCCGCAGTACTCTCGGCCACCGCGGCCGGCGCTTATCATTACTCCTCCCCTTCTGTTAATTTTTTCCCGCTGCCCCCTCTGACCATTTCCTTGTTCCCCTCTTTCAGTACACCTCAGCATCCCCTATAGGAGAAATTTCAAATGTCTGACAGTTTTCATGGTATAAAACACATTTACTTCCGCCAAGATCGCTAGTTTATTTGCTGTGTTTTTTTTTTTTTTTTTTTTTTTTTATTTTTTTTTTTACATGTCTCGGTGAACTATGTCATCATCACGAGAAATTTTTTTTTACAAAGTTCTCCTATTTTCAATAATTTACTTGTGGCAAGAACACACGCAATTTTTAAATGTGCAATACAGATGAAGATACACTTTGGTGATGCAAATTTTAATCATTTGACAATGCTCTTTTTCTTATATTACATTTTTATAAAAAACCCATAATTTTATTGAAAATTGGAGAACTTTGTAAAAATAAAATTCTGATGGTAATGACATAGTTCATCGAACTAGTGATCTTGGCGGAAGTAAGTGTGTTTTAAATAAATTTTCGATCGCTCTCCGTAGGCGTAATATGCCACATAACTATAATTTTTATGGTGATTGATCGTATGGGGTCGAGGACTGTACTGTCTCTCCCATGTACCGTAGGGTGGCTTGTGTAGTATACAAACCTCCTACAAGAAAACTTTAATATGTGTGCCAACTTTCATGATGATCGAGGAAACGGTATCGAAGTGTATTACGAGTTACAGGATACTCTGTCCCATGGCGTTCTGTGTATTATAAAAACATTGTTCATGGGAAAACTATATATGCCATATTTCACGGTCCTCCATAAAAATCAAATGTTTGTAATCCTATGGTACGGAACTGCAGTGGTCATCAGTCCCTAGAGATACAGATTATGCAAGAGATGTCGTCTTCCATATATATTTTATAAAATTGTAATTTGTTTTATGTTGATAGATTAGCATTTTGTTAAAACTAGAACCTCACTCTTTTCAAGGCATGAGGAATAGCATTTTGTATTTTATGTTTTAATATATTAGTTTCTGAAATGTTACTTAATATTGCTAGGATTTTGTTACTTTAATAATTCATTATTGTGGTTATGAATGTGGCAATAAGTACGGTTTCTTCTCTACGCCACTGTCCCTGGGAGAATGTGTACTTGTTTTACTTTTAAGTGGATGTGCGAGAATGTAATGGCTGGCTGAATGTGGGTGGTAATAGCTAGCTTTGCATGGTTCTCTCTGGCTCAGATTCTATAGTTAGTCGTTACCAACCCCTGCTGCAGATGCGACCAAAGAGGTTTCTACACCCTTTGGTTACAAGCCAGTCAACGAGCCTTCTTCAGGGCGAGTATCGAGATCTTCTCTCCCCGCCACCGCTGTACTCGTGGGTTTTGCCCAGTTTTCGGTAGCTTTCCCGCGGCTCCTGGCAGCTCGGGCTTCACTTGGTGCTGGGATCGTGGTGAGGTAAGGTTGGTTATTCTCTTGCGCCTACATAGATGGTCATGATTCGTTGTCTAGCATGTTTAACTTAGACTCTTGAACATTGATTCATTTTTGGAATATTCCTTCCGATTGTGCGCGGAAATGTGTTCTTGTTATTCAATCCAGTGATTTCCAGCAGATAAACGCGGTGTATGTGTTATAAGTTGCAGTTTGATAACGTCCTGATATATTCAAAGCTTTTGTGAGTATGTGGCGGTGTACGAACTTTGTGTAAATTCCCTTTATCTTTATGGGGCCCAGTTTCTAACAGACGATATGTTCATTTATATACAGTGCATGTAAAATCTTTCTTATCGTTTTCCTTCGATGCATGATATGTGTTCCACATGGTTGGTTCTTAGAACAAAGCCTTCAGCTTCCACTATTGTTTGATCCATGCCCATCAGGCAAGTAACTATGCGTGTATCCTTCTGATTTCGACTAATATTTCGTGATCTTCACTCCCCGCCTATTTTAAGTTTGCTGTCTCTTCTCCAAACTTGTAGTATGCACTCGGTCTTTGTCAGTAACTCTCTCCGAGCCTTGTACAACCTCCTTCAATGGCTTGATTACGAAATTCTGTGTATTTCTGAGTTGCGTGCCGTATATTATATTTTTATTTTTCCGACTTTGTAATTATTTCACTTTTTCCGTTTATGAGACGAACTCTTCCGTCTCTGTGAACGCTCTCAACCGCGTATAGCTGCATTTCATTAGCTTCCTTATGAAATTCTACGCAGTTCTAGGGTTTGCATGTCGTAGGTAATTTTCTTTATTTTTCGGAAATTGATTTTATATATTTTATCGGTTTTCGGAACCACGTGGGTCCGAACTCCGACTTCAGGGGTTTGGAGCTAGACACCTGAATTCACGCCACTTCTCATAACACCAGTGCCTAGGTAGTTTACGCTCAGATTGCAACTTAAGAATCCGTCGTGATTTTGTGCAATGAATCCGATTTTTAACCAATTTACCTTCGGTGGAGTTCGATCATTTAACGTAGCCGTGAGTCGCCGTTAGCGTGTTTGCTTGCGGTCTAATCTAAATGCAACTTAACTTTGCTATACTCACGCACCATCTCAAATCAGGCATGACAGATCAGAGCCGTCTTCGCAGTTTTATCGTATATTGTGTTTTGTGGTACCTCCTGGTTTGTTGAATTTCGCCTACGATAGCGGCGCCTGCTTCAGCCTCGTTTCAGCACGCTGTTTTTGGTGAGTCTCGCTGTTGCATTGCGTGTGTGTGAGCGAGTGAGTGTTGTTTAAATCCTTCCCCCAGTAGCGTTACGTTCTGTGTAATTTATGTGAAATCCAATGCTGGGCATTGTCAGTATTAGCTGATGTAAGGGAGATGCATTTTTATTGTATTAACTAAATTGGTTCCCCATTTTGCTTGCGTTCGACCTGAATAAACAAGTTATGTTCAAGATAATTTTTACTTGTCTATAAATTGTATTTTTCGAGCACCTTCCCCATTTTATTTTATATTGTTTTTCATCAATGCTGAGAACAAGCTGAGATGCAATTTTAATGTTTAAGTTCGGTTGCACCGTAATTGTTTTCTTTGGCACCTTTATGAAATAACTTTAATTGTGGTGGTTTGTTTATTAATGTCTGTGTGTAATTTCGTGTGAGCTGCTACGTATATTGGCCACTGTATCAACTTCCTGTTGTTAGAGTAATTTGAACAAAGTCAGTTCTCAATTTGGGCCAAGGGACAAGGTTTTGCAGCAGGGAGTAGCCGGTAGCTCACACGGATCATTTGCTAATTTTACTACTAAAATTATGGTTTTTATGACAGTAAATTCTTATCTGGATACCTCCTTTTATTCCGTACAGTGGCCCACTTTTAACCTCTGACAGGAGGCGTCCGCGCAGTTCCTGGCATGCTGCTTATAACCGCAAGGCCATTCCCGCGCTGCCAAATATATCGTTCCTACCGTCAGTTACGATGGAGAGTGCAAACGACTTTTGCTGTTCTTCTTAATTTTACCGTTTCATTTGTAGTTATCTCGAATATTGTTTTTTATTCTGAAAAAACGCACAGGAATACTTCCAACAACAAATTACAGTCTGTTATCCGCCAGTGCCTGAGAATTCTGGGGCACTGGCAGATCAGTGTAATTTGTACCTGGAAGTATACCATTATAAGAACAGCTCCTAAATACTGAATAAGTCAGTTAAGGCAGTTTTGCCAAAAGGTATCTAGTGAATAAATTTATAAAAATGTATTACAGTGCTCTGGTCCAACTATATAATTAAGACATCTATGACATCTGTAACATTGTTGGCCCGAGATATAAAAAGGGTAAGGTAAGCGAACTGCACAGTGAAATAACTTGTAAAACCTTTTAGATGTCAAGTTTAATTCCATATTGTCCTCAGCGACTGTGTTGTAATAGGTTGATGTCGAACATAAATCAGTCGCAAATATTTACTTTCTATTGGATATCTAGATTTCTGTAACTGTGCGACCATTCTCAGTGCTTTAAAATGTGATTTAAAACATATAAAACTTTTGGATCTTCATGTTGAACATGTGTGAGCACTATCCTCAACATGAAGTTCGCATGGTTTTATATGTTCTGAAACCATTTAAATAACTGAGAATGGTTGTACAGCGACTCAGATCTAGATATGCAATAACACATAAATATTTTCGTCTGATTTTTGTTCTAAATTAATACGTGTAGATGGTTTTTTTTTTTTTTTTTTTTTTTTTTTTTTTTAATTTGACTCCATAATGGAGATCATGCCTGCTCACCTCAAGATTATAATAAAATAAAAAAAATTCAATCTTGGTGAGCAATATGAGGTATTTCTTATTTTAAAAAATTACATAGCGATTTCGTTCCCATAAAGATACATGATCAGTGCAGAATCCAAGTCATGATGACTCATGTACTCCGCATAAAACATTTTCATAAAGTAGCTAAAAAAGTCTTCCTTTTTAGTTATTTTGTGGACCTGAATGTTACATGTTTTATGTGGGATGCAAGTTTTAATCATGTAACGTTGTTTAGGGAGTCTTTTTAGTTATTTTATGGACCTGAATGTTACCTGTTTTATGCGGGGTATAAGTTTTAATCATGTAACGTTGTTTAGGGAGTCTTTTTAGTTATTTTATGGACCTGACTGTTAAATGTTTTGTGCGGACTACATGAGTCATCATGACTTATATTCTGAAATTGTGATGCTCCATCATGGGAACGAAATTGATATATATATATATATACTTCACATTGCCCACCAAGCAGGAAATTTACCTATTTTATCACGTTTATATATATCTCAAAATGACATTTGTAGTACTGAAGTGTCTTGCACACGGCTGAATATGCTCACTATTTATACTAAAACCCTTACGTATCACTGCTTTGGGGATCATGAGAACAAGTTTAAATAAGTACGGAGGGAAAAGAGACTTACATTCTCCTGGCGCTGCAGTGGGAACAGAAAAGGAACGAAAATTGTTGCAACTGGCTCTTTCCATTGCTTTGCAGTGAACGAACGTACTGGGTGATCAAAAAGTCAGTATAAATTTGAAAAATTAATAAATCGCTGAATAATGTAGATAGAGAGAAAAAATTTACATACATTGAATGACATGGGCTTTTATTAGAACCAATAAATAAATACATTTAATTTTTTTCAAGTGACGGAGTAAAGACATTAATGAGAGTCATGGCAGATGACAAGCTCTCACTATTAAAATCTGTCTAGGTCATAGGTTTTACCCTCGATTAATCTGGTGTTGAATCTTTCTGTAACAGTGTATGCACCGGTGTTGTAATACAGGTGTTTAAACATGACTGGCATTCAAGTGAATCTTCCGATCGCAACTACAGTGCCTCACCATAACTCCGGACATGCTTTACAGTGCTGTTCACAACATTATTCCTCGACTACAGCTATTGTTGAGGCACGATGGTGAACACACTGAGCATTTCCTGTAAAGACCATTATCTTTGCTTTGTCTTAATTTGCTATGCTAATTATTGCTTTTCTGATCAGATGAAGAACATTTTTTTTCTTTTGTTCTAATGAAACCCCATGTCATTCCAAACACGTGTGACAAGGCCCCAGGAGTAGATGACATACCCTCAAAGCTACTAAAGTCTCTGGGTGAGCCAGCCATGACAAAACTATTTGAACTGTTGTGTAGGATGTATGAGACAGGCGAAATACCCTCGGACTTTAAGAAAACTGTAATAATCTCCATTCCAAAGAAGTCAGGCGCAGACAGGTGTGAAAATTACAGAATAATCAGTTTGATAAGCCATGGTTGCAAAATTTTAACACGAATTATCTACAGGAGAATGAAAAACCTGGTAGAAGCTGACCTCGGGGAAGATCAGTTTGGATTCAGGAGGAACGTAGGAACCCGGGAGGCAATACTTACCTTACGTCTTATCTTAGAAGATAGATTAAGGAAAGGTGAACCTACATTTTTAGCTTTTGTAGATTTGGAGAAAGCTTTTGACAATGTTGACTGGAATACACTCTTTTTTATTCTGAAGTCAGCAGGGGTAAAATACAGGGAAAGGAGAGTTATTTACAACTTGTACAAAAGCCAGACCGCAGTTATTACACTCGAAGGGAATGAAAGGAAAGCGTCAGTTGGGAAGGGAGTAAGACGGGGTTGTAGCCTTTCTCCGATTTTATTCAATTTGTACATCGAGCAGGCGGTGAAGGAAAGCAAGGAAAAATTTGGAATAGGGATTAAAGTTCAGGGGGAAGAAATAAAAACATTGCGTTTTGCTGATGACATTGTAATTCTGTCAGAGACAGCAAAGGATCTGAAAGAGCAGTTGAATGGAATGGACAGTGTGTTGAAAAGAGCGTATAAAATAAACATTAACAAGAGCAAAACAAAAGTAATGGAATGCGGTCTTAGAAAATCAGGTGATGCCGAAGGAATTAGATTAGGTAACGAAACAATGAAGGTGGTAGATGAGTTTTGATACTTGGGTAGTAAAATAACATGCGATGGTCGCAGTACAGAGGATAAAAAATGCAGAATGGCAATGGGAAGAAAAGCATTTTTGAAAAAGAGAAATTTGCTAACATTGAATATTAATTTAAGTGTAAGGAAGTCTTTTTTGAAGGCATTTGTGTGGAGTGTTGCCTTGTACGGGAGTGGAACATGGACAATAAGCAGTGCGGACAGGAAGAGGATAGAGGCTTTTGAAATGTGGTGCTACAGAAGAATGCTGAAGATTAGGTGGGTAGATCGCATAACTAATGAACAGGTACTTAACAGAATTGGTGAGAAAAGGAATTTTTGGCACACCCTGACTAAAAGAAGGGATCGCTTGGTAGGACACATTCTTAGACATCGAGGAATCGTAGAGTTAGCATTGGAGGGAAGTGTGTGGGGTAAAAATCGCAGAGGGAGACCAAGAGACGCGTATAGTATGCAGATTCAAGTGGATGTGGGTTGCCGTTCTTATGAGCAGATGAAAAGGCATGCTGAGGATAGAGTAGGGTGGGGAGCTGCATCAAATCAGTCTCCGGACTGAAGACCATAACAACAACAATGTACATTATTCCGCGATTTATTAAGTTTTCACATTTATACTGTCTTTTTGATCAGCCGGTAAATGTAGGAATGTGGAAAATGATAAATGTGACACGTTCTCTGTTTTAACGCACATTTCCTCTGCGCCACACTTTTGCGGAGCACACAGTACAGCAGCCAGCGAGAGCTCCGGCAGGTGATTTCGGCGCGCGTGGGCGGCCGCTTCCTCGCGGAGGTGCGCCGGCACATAAATCATGTTTCAGAGGCGCCTCAGGCGCGCGGCCTAAACAAAGATGAATGCCGCCGCCGCTGGCGTGGGCGCTGGGAACCCGCAGCTGGCCGCGCGGCGCGGCGCGGCGACAATGGCCGCTTCTTCTGGCGGCTGGCGGCGGGGGGGAGCGCAGGCCGGCAACACGGCCAGTACCATCTAAATACACTAGGATCGATCGAGTGGCCCAAACGCTGATTAGATTAATACTTGTCCATTAGATCATGTATCCGACATTTCGTAATGATGTGGAACTTGTCAGTTTAGTAAATTTTGTCTATACTTGACAATCTATATTTTAAGAATTCTTTTTTTTTATTTTTTTTTATTTTTTTTTTTATTTTTATTTTTTTTTAAGTTTTATCTAAAAATTCATCTACATTTCAGAATGAGTTGCCATTCAGAAATTCCTTTAATTTCTTTTTAAATACTAGTTGGCTATCTGTCAGACTTTTGATGCTACTTGGTAAGTGACCAAAGACTTTTGTGGCAGCATAATTCAGCCCTTTTTGAGCCAAAGTTAGATTTAACCTTCAATAGTGAATATCATCCTTTCTTCTAGTGTTGTAGCTATGCACACTGCTATTACTTTTGAGCCGGCCGCGGTGGCCGAGGGGACTAAGGCGCTCCAGTCACGGTCTTCACGGCCACTACGGTCGGGGGTTCGAATCCCCCCTCGGGCATGGATATTTGTGCCGTCCTAGTTCGTAAGTAGTTCAGAAGTAGTTTGTAAGTTTAGGGACTGATGACCCCGTAGTTACGTCCCATAGACTATACAAACATTTGAACATTTTTTGCTATTACTTTTGAACTGGGTCGGATTGTTAATAACAAATTTCATGAGTGAATATATATATATTGTGAAGCTACAGTGAGTATCCCTAGATCCCTAAATAAATGTCTGCAGGATGCTCTTGCGTGGGCTCCAGCAATTATTCTGATTACACGCTTATGTGCAATGAATACTTTTTTACTCAATGTTGAATTGCCCCAGAATATGATCCCATATGAAAGCAGTGAATGAAAATAAGCGTAGTAAGCTAATTTACTGAGATTTATATCACCAAATTTTGCAATGACTCTGATAGCATAAGTAGCTGAACTCAGACGTTTCAGGAGATCTTCAATATGTTTCTTCCAATTCAGTCCCTCGTCAATGCAAACACATAAAAATTTTGAATATTCTACCTTAGCTACAGATTTATGTTCAAAGTCTAAATTTATTAATGGTGTCATGCCATTTACTGTATGAAACTGTATATACTGGGTTTTATCGAAGTTTAATGAGAGTCCATTTGTAGAGAACAACTTAATGACTTTCTGAACGATATCATTCACAATTTCATCAGTTTTCCTGTTTGTCAGGTGTGATAGCTATATTTGTATCATCAGCAAAAAGTACTAGCTTAGCATCTTCGTGTATGTAGAATGGCAAGTCATTAATATATATTAAGAACAGCAAAGGACCCAAGACCGAACCTTGTGGGACTCCATTTTTGATAACTCCCCAGTTAGAAGAATTAATTGTCTCATCTACATCACGTGAACTGCTTATTTCAACTTTCTGCACTCTTCCAGTTAAGTATGATGTAAACCATTTGTCCACTGTCCCACTCATACCACAATTCTTAAGCTTATCTAGAAGAATACCATGATTTACACAATCAAAAGCCTTTGAAAGATCACAAAAAATCCCTACTGGTGATGTCCGGTTATTCAAAGCATTTAATATTTCATCAGTGAAAGTATATATAGCATTTTCAGTTGAAAAGCTTTTTTGAAAACCAAACTGACATTTTGTTAGAACTTTATTTATACTGATAGTTCCTGATAGTTACTGACGATTTGGAAGGCCTCCACTGCACATGCGCGCTTTTTGACAGTTGCCAACTCCGAAGCCAAACTCGAACGCTTATTTCACCTGTTTCGCAGTTTGGCCACCTATAGCGCTAGTTGGCATCATTGCTCTCTACTAGAGATTGGAAAAGTGAAACATCTGACGGTTTCGAAACGAATGAAACCGTACCATTTGTGGTTTCGAAACACTGTTTCGAAACCGTGAAGCAATGTATGTTTTGCCATGAAATCTTCGTTCTAGGAGGGCAATATTTATCACTATGTGGACAAGGGTACATACAAGAACCTGTCAACCATAGAGTATATATTTACTTCTTGGTCAGTACGGAACATGTTGATAAAGATTTTCTCCCGTGTTGTTGATGTTGCCAACATAGTCACACGAGGCCGCCGGTATGTTCAAATGTTTGTTAATCTTATGGGGCTTAACTACGGGGACATCAGCCCCTAAACTTACAAACTACTTAGGAACTACCGTATACTAAGGACGACACAAATATCCATGCCCGAGGGGACATTCGAACCCCCGACCGTAGTGGCCGTGCAGACCGTGACTGCAGCGCCTCAGTCTCCGCGGCCACCGCGGCCGGCGCCGCCAGTATGATAGGTAAAAGTTTACCCCGTTAGGAACTCACAAACTGCAATACGATGGATCATAAATGCTACTTTCTATACATACTAAATAAATTATAGGCAATGAAGGGCACACTAAATAATCTCAAGTAATGCTATGGAATTACAAAAATAATAAAGTAAGAGGCAAGTTTACCACTTGTACGTCTTGACCGTTACACCACCGCCGCAATTCTTTTAACGTGAGTGTCGAAAAATTATAACGACAGTAGGTAACTTAGTTTTCGCTCATAAGAAACCAACTCTTTAACACGAGATTAAATATGCGATCCACCCTTGTTAGTATAAAAAAATGTCATTTCAGGCTTCATGTTGTATCTTATTTTAAAGATTGTATTTTCACTCGTGTGTCTTTAATATGGTAGATAAACCTAGAATTTAACTGGTTTTTCAATGCCAATAGTGAACGTTGTTTTATTGTTCTTTTGCATTTATAAAGCAGACATTATGTCATTTCGGAATACAGCAGTCTCTTGCAAACGAATCTTGATGTCAGTAATCATAAGCTGCAGACTCAAGAGTGTCAACTACTATTTGACACTGTCTAAACGGTTTATATACTAGTAAGTTATATGTGTGGAGCTTCAGTAAAATGAAACACCACATTTCAATACCATTAGTCTGTTCCGCATTTCTGCATTAGTGGTTTGAAACACCGGTGTTGTGAAACCGACATGAAATCTTGAAACCGACATGAAATCTTGAAACCGACATGAAATCATAAAACCGACACGATACCGTGAAACCGACAGGAAGAAACGGTTTCAGTGTATCGACAATCGACCCCGAATGTGATCTGAAACAGAACGGAATGAAACCGCATGGTTTCGAAACCGTGAAAAATTCTGGTTTTGAAAGCCTGAAACTGTTGTGTGTATCGAAATCTGGTTTCGAACCCATGAAACCGTAGCCAACTCTACTCTCTACCGATGTTGAAAGTGAGGTTATGACTGGCGATGTGTTATGTAGGAGGACGCTCAATTGAGAAAACTAAGTCGTCATGAAACATTTGCGATTTACCGTTAAACCGATGTATAATAATAAAGATTAACAAGACACATTTCCGTGTATCTGTCGAGTATAATATGAAAATCGCGTGACGAAACTAGGTTAACTTGCGAGGCGCGATGTTACCAGACGACCTTTCCATCAAAACATTCTTCTTGAGAAAGCTCACGTTGACGTGAGTCGACGGACCGGCGACGGACAGTGTGAATTCCGCCATTAGAAATACATTGTGGAATACATTCTGATCATAAACTATGACAAAACGCAAAATATACTTAAACATGTGCCCCCATTGATAAATAATGTAGCCAGTTCAACCTGACATAACCTCATACAAAAATAAGGTAAATTAGGATAGTGGTGTGTGAAAGGAATATTCGGTAACATACAACTTCATATGTATTTTGTCCCATTATTATGAGTTACAATAAAATTAAAAACAATGAAACATACAAATTAAAATACAAAAATTTGCAGGTGGTGTGCAAGAATTATCATCGTATATGATTTTCCCAGAAGTTACACATTTAGTGTAGAAATGCCCACATTGGCACTAATAGATTTCTATAATATATAACCACAAGGAGAAACACGGAACAGTAATTGTGAGACGCTATAGTGGCATATATAATGCTAGATGTCGGTTATAAAAATCTATCACTGCTAATGCCTGTTGTGAACTATATTATTCTTATGTGTCAATCACTTCATTTACAGATGGCACGAAAATCTCAGTAGGACTAATTTGACTTCATTTTCAGGCGAATATATCACAATCCAAACTGTAAAAACATACACATTCATCATTAAATTCGTATGTTATGAAAATTTCCACACCTTTCATTTATAGTATGTATGGGTGTAATAAAAAGGGGGCATACTGTATTAGAAGGCCACATAAGTTGAAAGAATGCCTGTCTAATATACAAAGCTCAGCCTCAATCAAGAGAAAATCGAAGAATTAGAACACAAACCTCTTCGTAATTATGCGGGCTTGTCTTTTGGAGGAGGCTTGTTAAACGCTTTGGAGTCATCAGAAAACAGTTTGACGAAAATCCAATGACTTAAAAAGACGGTCGCAAACTATCAGCTCCGCCACTCGAACATCTGATTGGTCAGTCAGATATCGTCAGAAAGAGTCAAAAGTTCCACTCGAACGCCTCAAACCGTTCCAGACCGTCAGCAGCGCCACTCGAACGAAGCTACTGTGTGATCAAAAGTATCCGGAGACCTCCAAGAACATACCCTTCTCTGCCGGCCGCGGTGGCCGAGGAGACTGAGGCGCTCCAGTCACGGTCTGCACGGCCACTACGGTCGGGGGTTCGAGTCCCACCTCGGGCATGGATATTTGTGCCGTCCTAGTTCGTAAGTAGTTCATAAGTAGTTTGTAAGTTTAGGGACTGATGACCCCGTAGTTAAGTCCCATAGACTATACAAACATTTGAACATACCCTCCTCTTTTTAGGTGCCTTGTGCTGCTACCTTCGGAGGTACTCCATATCGGCGACCTCAGTAGTCATTAGACACGGTGCGAGAGCAGAATGGGACACTGCGCGAAACTCACGGACTCGGAACATGCACGGGTGGTGACTGGGTGTCAATTGCGTCATACGTGTGTACGAGAGATTTCCACACTCCTAAACATCCCTAGTGTGCTGATATTGTTAAACGAATGCCAGACATTGAGGTAAATATTACTATTCACCTTTAGCGCCGTTAGATCTATGGCGGTTGTTGTTCATACTAGGTGTTGAGACGTAATTTTTTATAATTATAATTATTATATTTGATGTACTGTGTGTTTTTTTCGTTTGTTTTCTTTGTTTCGTGTGATCGAGAACGCTGAGTCAACGGCGACGACTGGCAGCTGCAAGTTGTAGCAGTGAAGGAGTCTGACCATTACACGCTTCCAGCCGAAAGCCGTGCCTCACCAGAGGGATACGTCGTCGAGTCAGCGAACTCTAAATAAAAATGATATACCGCTGGGATATTGATGTGGTTAGTGTGGCGAAAGCTATATGTTCATTACGATTCTAAACTAAACTACAAATAATCAGAATGAAACTTTCACTCTGCAGCTGAGTGTGCGCTGATATGAAACTTCCTGGCAGATTAAAATTGTGTGCTGGAACCGGGACTCGAACCTGGGACCTTTGCCTTTCGCGGGCAAGCGCACTACCGACTGTGCTATCCCGACACGACTCACGATGCTGCCCCACAACTTTACCTCCGCCAGTACTTCGACTCCCACTTTCCAAACTTCACAGAAGCTCTCATGCGAACCATGCAAGCAGAGTGAAAGTTTCATTCTGGAAACATCCCTTAGGCTGTGGCTAAGCCATGTCTCCACCATATCATTTCTTCCAGGAGTGCTAATCTTGCATGGTTCGCAGGAGAGCTTCTGTGAAGTTTGGAAAGTGGGAGGCGAGGTACTGGCGGAAGTAAAGTTGTGAGGCGGCATCGTGAGTCTTGTCGGGATAGCACAGTCGGTAGTGCGCCTGCCCGCGAAAGGCAAAGGTCCCAGGTTCGAGTCCCGGTTTCGGCACACAACTTAATCTGCCAGGAAGTTACAAATAATCAATTTATTGGAAGAGACTGGTGTGTCTTAGTTTGACGTACGTTTCTGCCGAAGTACATTTAAATAAAAAGAAATAGAAAATCGATACCAGTGATATGAATGGAAGTAATGGGGTTAAAAATTGATTTATTCCACTAAATGTTTATATCTTCAATGTTGTTGTGGTTTTCAGTCCCCAAACTGGTTTGATGCAGCTCTCCACGCTACCCTGTCCTGTGCAAGTCTCATCTAAGAATATGTTTGGCAACCTACAGCCTTTTGAATCTGCTTACTGTACTCGTTCCTCGGTCTCCCTCTACGATTTTTACCCAACAAGCTTCCTTCTAATGCTAAGTAGACAATTCCTTGATGTCTCAGAATGTGTCCTACCAATATATCCCTTAGAGTATGCCAGAAACTCCTGTTCTCCCCAATTCTCTTAAGCACCTTCTCATTAGTCACATGATCTACCCATCTAATCTTCATCATTCGTCTGTAGCACCACATTTCGAAAGCTTCTATCATCTTTTTCTCTGAACTCCTCATCGTCCACGTTTCACTCCCATACAATGCTACACTCCAGACAAATGTTTTCAGAAAGGACTTCCTAAACTTTAAATTAATATTGTATGTTAAAAGTTTCGCTTCTTTAGAAACATTTTTCTCCCCATATATATTCTGTATTTTATATCTCCTTTACTTCGGGCATCAGAAGTTATCTTGCTACCCAAATAACAAAATTCATCTACTACTTTTATTGTCTCGTTATCTTCTAATTCCTTCAGCATCGCCTGATTTTCTGACATTACATTCCATTACCTTAGTTTTATTCTTGTTAAATTTCACCTTATATCTTCCTTTCAAGACACTGTCCATTCCACTCGAATGCTCTTCCAGATCCTTTGCAGTCTCTGACAAAATTACTGTGTCATCGGCAAACTTTTTATTTCTTCTTCCTAAACTTCAATTCCCTCTCCAGATTTCTCCTTCCATTCTTTCACTGCTTGCTCAAAGTGTAGATTGAACAACATTGGAGAAACGCTACAATCCTGTCTTACTCCCTTCCCAACCTCTGCGTCCCTTTCTTGCTCTTCGACTCTAATAACCGCTGTCTGGTTTTTGTGTAGGTTGAATATAACTCTTCGCTCCCTATATTTTACCCCTGCTGCCTTCAGCGTTTGGAAGAGTGTATTCCAATCGACACTGTCAAAAGCTTTCTCCAAATTTACAAACGCTAAAAACGTAGGTTTGCCCTTCCTTGGCCTATCTTCTAAGATAACTCGTAATGTGAGTATTGCCTCCCGTGTTCCTACATTTCTCCTAAATCCAAACTGATCTTCCCCGAGGTCATATTCCACAAGATTTTCCATTCGTCTGTAAATAATTCGTGTTAGTATTTTGCAACCATGACTTATTAAACTGATAGTTCTGTGATTTTCACACTTGTCTGCACTTGCTTTCTTTGGTTTTGTAATTACCATATTGTTCTTGAAGTCGCAGGGTGTTTCCCCTTTCTCATACATTTTCCATACAAGGCTGAACATTTTTTTCATGACTGGCTCTGCTAACGATATCAGAAGTTCAGACGGAATATCATCTACTCCAAGGGCCTTGTTTCGACTAAAGACCTTCAGCGCTCTGTCAAATTCTTCTCGCAGTATCATATCTCCTATCTCATCTTCCTCCACTTCGTCTTCCCTTTTTACAATATTGCCTTCAAGTTTATTTCCTTTGTATAGGCTCTCTATATATTCCTTCCACAGTGCAGCTTTCCCCTCTTTGCTTAGTACTGGTTTTTCGTCTGAGTTCTTGATATTCATACAGCTGCTTTTCTTGTATTTTATTTTCCTGTAGGTGGTATCTATCTTTCCCCCAGTTATGCATTCTTCTACGGTTCTTCATTTGTCCTCTAGCCACTCCTGCTTAACCAGTTTGCACTTCCTGTCAATCTCATTTTTCAGACGTCTGTACTCCCTTCTTCCTGCTTCACTTACTGAATTTTTATATTTTCTTCTCTCATCAATTAAGTTCAGTATATCCTGTGTTATCCAGGGATTTCTATTAGGTCTTCTCCTTCTGCCTATATGATCCTCTGCTGCCTTCACTACTCTCTCAGAGCTACCCATTCTTCTTCTACTGCATTACTTCCCCCGTTTCAGCCAATCCTTGCCTAATGCTCCCTCTGAAACTCTCAACCACCACTGGTTCCTTCAATTTGTCCAGGTTCCATCTCCTAACTTTTCTACCTTTCTGCAGTCTCTTAAGTTTTAATCTGCAGTTCATAACCAACAAGTTATGGCCAGAGTCTATATCTGCCCCTGGATATGTCTTACAGTTTAAAACCTGGTTTCTAAATCTATTCCTTACAATTATAAAGTCAATCTGTTACCTTACAGGGTCTCCTGGTCTCTTCCACGTATACAGCCTTATTTCATGATGTTTGAACCAAGTGTTATGATCATTAAATTGTGCTCTGCGCAAAATTCCACCAAGGGATCTCCTCTTTCATTCCTTTTTCCCAGTCCATATTCACCTACTACATTTCCTTCTCTTCCCTTTCCTACTACCGAGTTCCAGTCCCCCATCACAATCAAGTTTTCGTCTCCCTTAACTTCATGAATGATTTCTTTATCTCATACATTTCTTCGATATCCTCATCATCGGCCGTGCTAGTTGGCATATAAGCTTACACTGCTGTGGTCGGTGTTGGCGTCGTGTCTATCTTGACTACGATAATGCGTTCACTACGCTGTTCATAGTAACTTACCCGCATTCCTACTTTCTTATTCTTTATCAGACCTACTCCTGCGTTACGACCAAATGATTTTGTATTTATAACCCTGTACTCACCTGACCAGAAATACTGTTCATCCTGCCACCTAACTTCACTAATGCCCACTATATCTAACTTCAGCGTTTCCATATCTCTTTTAAAATTTTCTAACTTGCCTAAGCGATTAACGGTTAGAACATTCCCCTCTCCGACCCGTAGAATGCCTGTTTTTTCTTGATGACAACATCCTCCTGAGTAGTCCCCGCTCAGAGATCCTAATGGGGGACTATTTTACCTCCGGAATATTTCACCCAAGAAGACGCCATCATGTATCCATACAGGAGAGCTGCATGTCCTCGGGAAAAGTAACGACCGTAGCCTCCCCTTGCTTTCAGCCGTTCGTAGCAACTGCATGGCAAAGCCACGTTAGCTGATGTTACAAGGTCAGCTCTATCAATCATCTAGACTCTTGCCCCTGTAACTACTGAAAAGGCAAAGAACTTTGTATGACGGGCAACCACAGCTGAAATATTTACACATATTTAAGCAACTTTCACACAGTTAAAACTGGCTCAGCCAGCCAGTTGGCCTCAGTCTAGCGGCACATACACAGGGTGATCCGTTTCTTGAGTTGTATTTGCACTTCCGCCCAGCACGAATATGCAACTTTTTGATCACCCGGATGGATCTGATGATCCTCACTACACCGACTACAATCAGGCTACCCATCACTTCGCTTTTTGTTACAGGCCAAACAAATTTTACCAATTGCCGACTTTTCTATTCTTTTAACAAAAAATGACAAGAACAGCACGGTAGACTTCTTTTTAATCTTTTTGACGAAAAGGGCCAAGGTGCTTGAGGTACCACCTAACCATTAACCCCGTTATCCATCATAAATCACTTATATGGAAAACTTTTAAAAAGCGCCTGAAGATGCAACTGTAGGTTGCGAAAGCGGTTGTGCGGGTCTTCACGACTCCAATAAAAATAACAGCTCAAGTGGACCAAGGACTTTCATTCAGACTCTTACAATTTTAACACCTAATTTTTAACTTTGTGAAAGTTGTTTAAATATGTATACTGAAAAGGCTGCTGTCCCTTTTCAGGAACCACACGTTTATTATATTATGCAATATTACGTGAGTATTTAATTGTTTTGTTTGTGAATAAGACTGTTACGTTAACTGTCACAAGTATTAATAGTGAAAAATGTCAGTATTTGTAGTGGTCGCATTACGTTAACCAAAGATATAACTATCACGATTGAGGGATTGACAGTTTGTTTGTTTATCTCTGGATTGCCTTGGTTACGGAAGCGAACAGCGAGTGTTATCGTAGTAAAAAATTGATACAGATTGACAGTTTGATTATCAACATTGAAATTAATACATGTATGTCCATTATTGTTTTGAAACTGCAAAGAAAGAAAAGCATTCTTCGGAAAGTAGATGACTAAAATATTATTAGTCACTATTAAAGGGGTCCACTGTTTCTGATGTGAAGTGACGCGCATAGCGCCGTAGCGTACAGTCCGGCCTCGTATCTGGGCTGACAGAAACCGCAGGCACGCGCTAAACTTGCGGCCGTCCGGGGCGGCGCATCAGCGGGGCGGCACCAGACACAGTGGCATGTGGGACGAGGCGGCGACAAGTCGCGGTGGTCATTGTAGTGTTCTTGTGGCAATTTCAACTTGTGAATGTGTCTGTTTATCGTCTGCGGTTAGTGTCACTTTTCACCATCTCACTTTGTGTATATATTTTAAGTCTCCGTTATATCACCCTATAAAAATTGTATACATTCACATTTTCATAAATTGTATCTCTTAGCTGAAGAGAGACGTTAAGGTAGTTGCAATCCTACCCCAATATATCAATAGAAATAATAAAAAGACTGGCCAAAAACCACTTCAAAAAGTGATGACAAACATATTGTAGTCACAAGTAAACGTGATCGGTTCAAATCAGTGTCACTTTCAGCAGCGAAACTCAGCCATAATAGCGAAAATCCGATGAGTTTAAATACCGGGAAAAGTCAGTGATCCTTAACGGGCGTATAGTGGCTAAGAAACCAATCACTTCACACTGCATAACACCCTTCCCCCTCTCTATTTCTGACTGAATTCCCAGCTTCTTTGTAACCACTCTACACTTATCTTCAGCGTGTTCGGAAATCCCTGTTACAATCCTTGAGCATCTATGGAGGACAACGAATAGACAATAATTTGATCAGTAACTTAAGTCTAAGAATGGCATCCATTGACGTTATGAGCATTTCATTACCGTTTGACACTGAGAAACACATGTATACCACTGCAAGCTCTTTTCTCTTCATATTTTAGAAGAACACAATGGCTAGTAAACATGGACTCTAAAATGCACACCATAGAGCTTCGAGCACGTATTCATAATCGGTTGTTCTCTGTTTACATGACTCTCCTTCCGGTCAAATGCTCGTAGCTCTTAAGATACTCATTGTAAAGTCTACATTTAATTTTTTTTCTTTGTTCCACTTATTGATACCTCCTTCTAAATTATGGAAAGCAAAGAGCTTGTAGAAGAAGAGAGTTGTTTCACAGTGAAATGTTGAAATGCTGGTAAATCTAAGGGACTTAAGTACTATGGTTATCAGTCCCTACGCCTACAGACTACTTTAACTTAAACTAATTTAAGGAGAACTCACACAAACATGCCCTAGGAAGGATTCGAAGTCCAACGGGAACTAACCGTACAATCTGCAGCAAGACGCCTTAGACCGCAGGACCATTCCACCGCGGTATTTCAGAGTGACAAGATGAAAAAGTGCTCATGGTGTCACTGGATGACATTTTCGGAAGTGAGATCCTTCTGCCCTCAAGCTCCGGCCCGAGAACTCGAAATTCAAAAAAACTTTCGAAAACTCTTAATATTTCGAAACTTACTTCCCATGTTCAAAGACGTTTCGGGCGTGCATTCGCATAAAGTTTTCTTCTTCTAATATTTCGGCTGAGAACCGTTCAGCCATCTTCATAGAGAGCCGAAGACTCACGCGCTGCATGCTTATAAAGGCGCGGACCGCGCTACTGCACGTGCGGCCACAGAGACAACACGGCGCCAAACACGTTACTCGGCGGCGTGTGCGTACATTATGTCTGTGGCTGCATGGTCGATTATCACGGAGAAATCTATATTATCTGTGCTGTGGCGGCGTCTTTGTAAATTTATTAAAGAAAGTTCCGGATTCCAAGATTTATCTAAACTGAAGCCGTTGTTTCTGTTAATTAAATTCGTCCACAAGCAAATTCAATTGCTTCTTTCACCACTGAGTCCCAGAAAGATGAAGTTTGACAGTTTCGTACGTCGTGGAGTATCCAGTATCAATACAGTGCTCTGCGACTGCCGATTTATTAGGCTGTAAGAGACGGGAACACCTTTGGCGTTCGTGCATCTTTTCTGGACTGTACGTGTCGTCTGTCCTATGTACGAAAGGCCACATTCACAGGGAATCTTGTAAATCCCGGCCTTCCGGAGCTCCAAATCATCTTTGGAAGGACCCAAAAGCGCTCCTGTCTTAGGTGGGGACCGAAAAATTACCTTAACTTTGTTCAGAATCCGTCCGATTTTCGACGACAGGCTCCCAACATATGGCAGAAAAGCCATTGATTTAAAACTTTCTGCATCATTTTTTGTGTTCTTTAGTCTTACTGTTGGCTTCATGCGTAGTGCCTTATGTATATCCTTTGGAGAGTATCAGTTTGCTTCAAAAAACACATCGATTTCTCCGCAATAATCGACCATGCAGCCACAGAGATAATTTACACACACGTGTACTTCCTTGCCGCCGAGTAACGTCTTCGGCGCCTTCTTGTATCTGTACCCGCCAACGACCTATATAAACAACATAGACTGGCTAAGGTGCTGCCATACTTGAAGCAAATTGAAAGCGCGTCCGCCATGTTTTACAACGTCACGTCGGCATAACCAGTCGTCTGCTATAGCACTTTCACTTAACAAACCATTCTCTACTTGCTTCTTGTTATTTTTATAGCCAAGCTAATATGGATAAATGATGGACAAATAGTGTGTGGTAGACAAGTCGGAAAGTTTAATTACAAATGTCACATGCAGTGGAGCCGCTACACATCGTTTCATTCATACAAAAACATGCATTTTCACTGTCCTTTCAACAATATTAATTTCGTGCACATTTGCCTAATCTGCTTACATCTTTCCTCCACAGATTTGGCTTAACATGAATGATGTATTCTACAACTGAAGTAATGTTTTAATAACAACTTTGTTAGGCTGGAGTAATGAGATTCCTCCGAAAAAAACGAGGATACCATTAAGTGCTCATAGTTGGTAAATAAAGTAGGTCTGTTTCCCATCATTCTAAATACATCTACATGCATTCCCAAAAGAAAATTTTTCTTCCCTAATCATGTTTCATGATTCCTCAGAACCGTTTCTGCCACTTCGAAAAGTTGTAGAAGATCTTTATAGGGATTGAACAGACTGTCTTTTATACCTTTTAATCCGATTAATCCTGTTTTACTCTCATGTTTAGGAGCAAGGAGAACTTTCAAGCAATCTAAACACTTAAGTTTTTTACTCACTTGCGTAACGATGCTCCCAGAAATATATTCAACTACTTTTTCGGAATATAATGTCAGCATTTCGTATTCAGACATATAGTCATTGTCAATCTGAATAGGCCTACTGCTCTCTGAATGATTTACATCATGATTTCCAATAGGTAATAAAAGAGGTTCCATGTCTCCTGCTTGGCTACATGACATATCTTCTAATGAAGCTGATTCAACTATTAGCCAGAAGCCGCTGTGTATCATTTGTTGTTACATTATTTCTCCTCAAAATGCGATTAACAGATGTAACTATATGCAGTAGGTTTCCACTTATCTCGCCTCATATTGGCTAAGCATCGTTTTGTAAGTTCTTCATTTTTCAAACAAAAACTGAAAAATATAATTACAGCTTACATTAGTTTCAGTTAAGCACATACATAACCCATAGGACTATTGTATGCAGAAATGTGGTAAATACAAAAGACGAGTACACAAAATGTTATAAAGGAAAACACATAAATACTTACTGAAAATACGATATTCCAACAGTCTTATTACTGTGATTCCTACAGTTATACGCTGCGCATATACTCGGCATGATTTCAGCTCAATAAATAATGTTTTAAGCTTACTATGATTGATAAAATGTGAAACCAAAACACGTAAATAACGTCGGTCTATGGCTGCCACAGTTCCTGGTTGCTGCTACAACGACGCTGTTCAACCAGAGATAGCTCTCTATGTAGTTTATATAGCTCATTGGTGACCGCATACGCAGTAGCGCGGTCCGCGCGGTTATAAGCACGAAGCGCGTCATGGAGCGTCAGTCTTCGACTCTCTCTGAAGATGGCTAGACGGTTCCCAGCCGAAATATTAGAAGAAGTCAACTTTATGCGGCTTCACGCCGGAAACGTCTTTGAACAGTCATTGCGCCGCGAATACATGATGATATACTTCCCTTATCTTTCGGAATGTTTATCAGAGTGTGGTGTAAAAATTTACAATAAATCGGTCAAGAACTTTTCGACATTTTTGGTAAAAACGTTTTTCTTTATATATTAGGCCTACATGTGTTTTATACGCAAAACTTTTTTTGTTATGAAAACAGATAACAACATAACTAGAATGAAACTTCACTCTGCAGCGGAGTGTGCGCTGATATGAAACTTCCTGGCAGATTAAAATTGTGTGCCCGAACCGGGACTCGAACCTGGGTCCTTTGCCTTTCGCGGACAAGCGCACTACCGACTGTGCTATCCCGACACGACTCACGATGCCGCCTCACAACTTCACTTCCGCCAGTATCTCGTCTCCTACTTTCCAAACTTCACAGAAGCTCTCCTGCAAACACGCAAGACTAGCACTCCTGGAAGAAAGGATATGGTGGAGACATGGCTTAGCCACAGTCTAAGGGATGTGCAGTTACGCCGGCACGGGCGTGACGCAGACAGTTGAAGAGGCTCTTACGATGTAACAGGTAGGCGTCTATCCAGACCGTCTCACAGGAATACCAACTATAAGGCCATTGCTCAATTTTGATAATTTTTTGGTAATAATATTTCATTTTTTTGCTATGTTAGATACTAAATTTCATTCATGTTACAATCGATTCCACTATTGTATGGTATGTGATGTCTGTACCAGAGCCGTGCAGCGCGCCACATTTACCCGCCCGAGCTCGCCTGCGCCCGGCCGCTGCGCTCTGCTGCCCGCACCGCGGGTAGTCGAGCCCCCTTGCACCGCTGTACACAGCGAGCGAGCTGCGATGCGCCGTCGAGTCCCGACACTCGCCGGGCGAGCGGGTACCCGCCGGGCCCGTGCAACAGCGCTACACAAGGCGCTGCGAGCGGGGGAATGCAGGCAGTTCTGGGCAAGACGTTATAATAATCACAGCGTAGGCTTCACGCACCTTTTATGTTACCTACATTGCAATTTATAAGTTATCGATCGTTATGTCTGAAATAAATAGCGAACAGGACAGATCGTACCAACGTGCAAGGAGTAGACGATCCGAGGAAGAGAAAAAACGTCGTTTCCAGGAAACTCGCGGAGAGAATCTACAAGCGTTTAAAGATATCTGGAGACAGCATTGTATGGGAGCGTTTTATGTTGATTGTAGGTAATGAAAATAAACCTGTGGGATTTACAGAGTGTAATGGCTGTCGTTCCGTGATGGCAGTACCACTACGCTGTTACGGCACCTGAATAGTTGCACAGCTCATCTGAATACTGATTTGAACGGTTGTAGTAATATTCCAGGGTCAGCAAAATCTTTTGTGCTGGAGAAATAAGTAAGAATGTGTGCAATAGATTTGCGGCCCTTCAGCGCAGTTGCGGGAGAAGGATTTCGAGACCTCGCACAGGCACTGACACAGATAGGAGTACAGTACCCCACTGCAAGTGCCAAAGACGTTCTTCCTCATCCTTCAACAGTTTCTAGAATCGTAAAAAGACTAACAGACGAATACCTGTTTGCAAACTACTGGCTTTTTAAAGATTTCCTGTTTACCTTGGCAGAATTTTAGCTAGATAATTAGTTGGACAACCTTGAACAAAATTAAATATCACATCATCGTAGGGAATATAATTTTTGTCATATACATAGATTTACTAGCAACAAGGAACTGAAGAGATGTAAGGAATAATCTTGTTCTTTATGTTAGAGCCATCACATAGTTTAATATGAAGTTAAAGTGAAACACTGTGTAAGTAAATACTGAGCAAACTATAAAACTACCTACAAATTTGCTGGAGCCGGCTAACGCGAAGCCAAAGACTTTCAACATGTTTAATATTTCCGGCGCGAGCCGATTCGGCTACCGTTTTGCTTCTGCACCACAAAATTGTACGATCTGCTTTTACCAGGTGCATTACTGCGCACGTCAATTTTTTTTTCTCGCAACTGATAGTACACTGACAATTCAGTCAGCGAGGAAAAATCACAAGTGTTTCAAGATACATGAAAGACTGTCCAGCGACTGCGACCTTGAATGTCACCTCTCGAATAGTGGTGATTCCCTCGGGGTTTCAGCTACCACCAGCCAAAGGGAAAAGGAGGAATATAAAATAAAATAAAACAACAACAATGGTCCACACGCCTTTATCGAGGAACAGTAATTAGTTTACTTCCGTTGGAGTGATTAAGCGTAAGCTGAACCTAACATTCTACCAGTTAATCGTTTCTAATGACCTCGATTGCAACTGAACGTTTATTCTTATTTTTATTTATTTACTTATTTTTTCTTAGCAGCAAGGAAACATCAAGCAATTTAGCGAAATGTCCACAGAAACGCTGTTCGAACACGTGCTGAATGCGTATACTTGCTATCGCAGCACTAATGCTGCTCATTAACTCGCAATTACTCATGATTTGAGACAGCTCTATTACACTCGCGTCAATGAGTGTTCTAAAAAGCATCGATTAGTAAGCTTCCCGCTATCTAACTTTTTCAATACATGGTTTGTAAATGAAAAGTTGAATGCTTTGTTAGAAAACTAAGTTGCTGTACTATCAGGTGTCCAAAAATCAGATTTTTTAACCTCATAGTTTCTTCAGAATCGAGTGAAAAGCATTATGAAACTGAAAATTCACGCGGAATGAAAAGCAGACATGTTATTTTTTCAAGGAAAGTAAAGATTTTAAGGCCGGCCGCGGTGGCCGAGGTGACTGAGGCGCTCCAGTCACGGTCAGCACGGCTACTACGGTCGGGGGTCGAATCCCCCCTCGGGCATGGATATTTGTGCCGTCTTTAGTCTAAGCTAGTTCATAAGTAGTTTGTTAGCTTAGGGACTGATGACCCCGTAGTTAAGTCCCATAAGTTGTACAAACATTTGAACATTTTTTTGATTTTAAGGTAAAACTAAGTTAATAAACGGATGTGGGATGTTCGTTTGTAACGTGAACAGTTTTTACAGTGTGAAAATCGGAAAAGTGTATTTCCCGCTAAGAGCGTAGCGGCTGGCGGGCGCGTGCCCCGGCTAGCAGCAGAGCGGCATGGGCGGCCGAGCGGGCCGGCACTCGGCGGGTAGTCCGGGTACCCGCGCTGCCCGCCGCCGTCCGGTGGGGCTGGTGCCGGCAGGCCGGGCAGCGCGTGGCCAGGCCCGCCCGGGAGGCGCGGCTACGAGCCCGGGCGGGTAGCGCAGGCCCGCTGCACGCCTCTGGTCTGTACTTCATGTGCTTTGATATCTATATCATGTTTATTTTTGCATAATATATTTGTAATTTTAATGTTTCGGTAATGTCAATTTTATTTTTGTGTCGTTTTATGTATGTCAATATTATGTAAATTTGTAATATCTCACGACCAACATGATTACTAAAAGGTGTTGTGATTTTAATGTGAACGGAATCCCGTTGTAAATGAAAAGGTGGTGTTGGCGCGCAGCTAACGGAGACGGAGTAGTTAGTGGAAGGTTGGCATTCACAGCAGTCAGTCTGTGGTGGGAGCTCACAGCAGTAGTGAGCCTGAGAGCACAGCAGCAAGACGTAGTGAGAGACTTGTGCTACTGTATTCTGGCCCAAATATTTGTTTCATTTGAGGCAGAAGACCAATCTACGTACAATGGCCTCGGTGAACGTGCAGATGCAATGGTAAAACGTCTACTGTCTGCATATGGAGCGAAATGGAAGCTACTGGAAACGGCTGTTGCAATTTCGGCTCACAAACTGCATAAAGATGAAATCTGAGTTGTATACGCTGCGCCGCCACCTCGCCACTACTCCGCATTAATATCAGGTCACAATATTTATTGTTACTGTTTATAAACTGGTCGTTGAGAGATTTAGCTTGTGTTTAGAATTTTTTTTTCAATAGAGGTTACATTTCTGTTAAAAGTAGTGTGTACGTAACCCTAATTTATCCCAAGTCACGTAACCTAATAGGGATCCTGTCCTGTAAAGAATTGTTAACCGAGTCACCCTATTTTTCTTTTCTTTTTTTTTTTTTTTTTTTTTTTTTTTTTTTTTCTAAATGCAGCAATCAATATTTATAATGTAAATTTTTTGGAGAATTTTCTTAGTACAATAGTGCTGCAACTATAAGTTTCATTGCTCTTTCACAACAGTATTGGTAGGAATATGTTACTGTTTTGCCACATAACTTATTTAAATCAGTTCATATAATTGAAATAGTTCAGACACGAACTTCTATGTTCCTATAAATTGTCAGTACAGTTTGAGTGACCTCATTCTAGATTCCAGGCTAGCATATTTAATTGATGAATCTATTCAGCAAAGTGCTACTTAAATAATAGTTAACTGTAACAGAATCATTAGTTTCATGGTAGGGAGAAAGATTTCATTATTTTCAACAAAGTGATACATACTAGTTAGTGTTCTTTAAGTAAATTTTTGATCAGAGGTCATAATCATAAACAATTTCTCACTTATTTACACAGAACATTAGGAACAGCACTGACCATAACATCAGTAGATTTTTTTTCCGCTTTAATTATAAGCCTTTCAGTAACTTTGTTTCTGAGTGCCACTTGCACTGCAATACTGCATTCCACGCTATGTTCTATAGTAACAGAAAGTAACTGATGAGGTGAGTCTTACTATTACAATAATTTAAATAATTACTGCTTTCATTTAAATCTTTATTATTTTTGTGATTGGTATTTTTTTATCTCTTATGAAACTGGTGACAAAGTTTCTTCCACTCTTTATTTATTCTGCACCAAGCTTCTAAATTTAACTGCATTCTTAATTTATCACTGCTCGGTATTCTTATGTCTCACCAGGCTCGCGACCGTGTATAAGTTTTTATTCATGAAACATTTTGTTAATAATTTTAATTTGTCCAACAATAGTATTGCAAGATTACGTAAGTTAAATTTTTGTTTCATAGTAAACAGATTTATTTTACTGCTATAAGCTACACCTATTTCAAACATTGTTATCGCTTTCCATGATTTATATCGTGTTTGGATAAATCTTTGGGGAGTTCCGGTCCTTAGGCTAGCACGAGTGCCACACTCAGTGGTCCATGACTGTTCGATTAGTCGCGGTTGTGTTACACGACCTCCATCAGGATCCACAGGCCGGATTTGGAAAAACTTGGATGTTATTGTCGAGCGGCTGTCCATAAGCTGGACTTCACGCAGGTCAGTGCCAAACGACTCCTCGCTTGCTGTAAGGTCAGGCGCATATATTGGGACGCAGTTGATGCAGTGAGGGGCAGGGCAGGGCAGCACAGCGAAGGAGACATTCAGCGACACAGCGTCTGCGCCTATTGGGAGACAGTTTCTAGCCTTTGTCGCACAGTCGTGCCTTGTTGAACCAGTGCACAGTGTTTCCTTGTACAGTTAAGGGTGCAGTAATGAACCTTAGTTCAGAGTGGGATTATGATGAGGAAATGGACATGCTGATATTATTATATAACGCTTCATAACGCGAGAAATCAGAATGGAAAAGCAGTAACATGAACAAGAGAAGCACCTTTGGATCGTTGGAGAATTCACTATGACATCAGAGTTTTATGATAGTTCCCAAACTACTTCCGTTAAGACCAGAGTCAATTCAACGAGGTTCACGATCTGATGAGAAAATATATATTTTCCGAAGAATGTAATGCCCATTGTCAGTGTGTCATAGTCAGCAAATGGTTGCATCGCAGCTATATACAAAAATTTAAAGTTTATGTAATCTCAATGCCCTCACCTTTCCCAGACCTTATTAGTATTCTTTCTGTAGTCTGTGTACTTATTACATAAACTTAATACTGTACGTGATAATGATGACAGAACATCTACAGCGCATCCCATGCATTTTCCTCAAATACATTTTTTCCCACAGGTATTTAGCCACAGAAGACAGATAAGTTTTGCCTACAGCTACAGAATGGGCGATCAATTGTGTCAGATACTGTTATGCAGTCTCACATGCGATATGGAACACCATGAACCACTATATTTGCCACAACCCACAGCTCAGACACAGAAAACAAACGGAGAATGTTTCGAACAGTGATGACAGTTTCCACACTGTATCGGAGCATCGGCGGAAAATATATTGTGGTTAAGAAGCCAGTAACCAGTGGTTCATCATTTTTCAACTACTGACTTATATATTCTGTAGTGCTAATGGCTACCCCCGATGCAAACTACCGGCCGCGGTGGCCGCGGGGACTGAGGCGCTTCAGTCACGGTCTGCACGGCGACTACGGTCGGGGGTTCGAACCCCCCCTCGGGCATGGATATTTGTGTTGTCCTAGTTCGTAAGTAGTTGATAAGTAGTTTGTAAGTTTAGGGACTGATGACCCCGTAGTTAAGTCCCATAAGCTTTACAAACATTTGAACATTTTTTGATGCAAACTACAAGTTTATCACTATTGATGTGGGGTCAATGGGCAGGTTTATCGATGGGAATATTTTTTCAAGTGTTACGTTGGCAAAGAAGTCAAAGAGACAAAATTTGCAGGTACCTCCACATTGTATACTAGAGCTTCCTTTGATACCTAACAATAGCAGAAGTGCTCCAAGTACTTTCGTTGTGAAAGAAAAGTTAGTATCTTAACACAGTTGGAAGAGCACCTCTGCAAACAGACAACATTACTAAAGCAAAATACCAGAGAAAATAATTGACATTTTTTACGACTCTAATTTGAATAGACAAATTAGTCACAGACATTAAGTGGAGTTCCCTGTAATCATCACATTGCTTTGATGTTTAACACGATTTACGTCAATAAAACTGAAGTAATAAAGCATAATACGTACAATTCTGCATATCCAGATCTTTTGCAATAGAAACCCAAATTTGTTGTATTAATTTGGTTTTCATGTAGTCATAGTCATGTAGTACGGGGTCATCAGTCCCTAAACTTACAAACTACTTATCCACTACCTTATACTAAAGACGGCACAAATATCCATGCCCGAGGGGGGATTCTAACCCCCGACCGTAGTGGCCGTGCAGACCGTGACAGGAGCGCCTCAGTCTCCTCGGCCACCGCGGCCGGCTGTAAATAACCCAAATTCATGGTTTCTCCTGACGATGAGGGTGAAGTGAATGAGACCACTGACATTTTCGAGCTCCTCGAGTGCGTAAATGTTGTATCTGCCTGTGGTGACATCGACGAAAGCACAGTGGAAGATACTCTTCCAGAAGTCGTTCCAGGTAGATTGG
Source organism: Locusta migratoria (assembly GCA_026315105.1). Classification (NCBI taxonomy): domain Eukaryota; kingdom Metazoa; phylum Arthropoda; class Insecta; order Orthoptera; family Acrididae; genus Locusta; species Locusta migratoria. The sequence continues at coordinate 3,052,005 of CM048750.1, read as the reverse complement.
AAATTTGTGCTACTGAGGATAAGAAGAACAGGAAGTATTCTAGTCGTCGGAAGAAGAAAAGGAAAGCTAATATCACTTCTAAATTTACAACACAATGGACAGTGAAACCTTACCCGAACCAACAAAAATTGAAAAGCACAAATGCTAGTTCCAGAGCGAAGACCGACAGCACAACACAAGCACATGGGAGGCGTGGTCAGATTCCACTGAAATGTGCAGAAGTACCGCGCTACGTGCTAGAATTCCAGGTAAGGCGTGGTACTTTCCATTATTCACCATCGCAACAGACGTAACACTGGTCAACGCCCATGCCTTCTACCGTCTCAAAAATGATATTTGACTGCTGCATTTCACAAGGATAGTGGTGAGGGCATATCTTCTTCAGTCATCTTTTGATCCAACCACTTCACTTATTTCAGTTGAACTCGGAACTTCTAGAACCGGACACGTGATTGGAAGTACGACATTTGGGAAGCAAAGAATGTGAAGTTTGTAAGAAACGTGCAAGGAAGCAGCTCCTGTGTGCATTGTGAGATTGCAGTTTGTCTGACACAAAAAATGAAAGACGATGTAAATAGAGAGTAGTATGTGCCATGATTCCTATTTTGGGACAGACTAAGATAAAACATTCATACCAAAGTTTTAAGGTTTTTTTTTCTTTTTTCGCTTTCTCTCTCTCTCTCTCTCTCTCTCTTTCTCTATGTCGATCAGTAAACTGACAGTTAATGAGTTAATGGAAAGGAGTAGACCAACACCGATAGAGGAAATACTAGAAAGTTTACCAATTATTAAATGTGTAAGCCGTATGAACTTGACCACAGGATATTGGCAACTCCCGTCGCACTCATTTTCTGGTGCACTGATTCTCAATCGTAATAACCTCTGGAATCCCCTTCATGATGAAAATAACATTAGCAACCCTGTTCACCCCAAGCCCATTTTATAAATAAAAAAAGTTTTTAATATTTTCTTTGCCTTATACTGTGGTTTACCAAATTGAATTTACATAGATTTTACGCAACATAAATATGATTTATGATAATGCAAACTGGGAAGAATTGTTTACCAAACCTTTCTGGCAGATTAAAACGCTGTGTGCCGGACGGGGACACAATTTAAACTGTCAGGAAGTTTCATATCAGCGGTTAATGCTCTGCAGAGTGAAAATATCATTCTGGAAATGGTTATTCATTTGAAAACCATGAAATGAACCTTATTCATAATTCGAGAAGCAACAGTTAATGGAGCGTTAAGAATTTAAATTATGAGTTTATTCCGATGCATAAGCTAGCTTTTGAGAGGAAAGTTTCTTATCAAGATGTGGTACAATGGCAGAAACAGCCAAATTTAGCTTGACCAGTATTCGACTTTACAACTGCCACAGCTGAAAAGCCACTCTTTCACAGATATCATTCTGCAAAATGAATCAGGATATTTATTGATTTTTGTCTTAGCATTTGGAATTTCTTGCTGACATGTATGTGAAAACTCCAACAGAGACAAATAATTAAATTTAGTTTTCAGTGAAATATCCCAAGTGAGATCAATTGGTTGTTTTCCTGTTTATATATATATATATATATATATATATATATATATATATATCGCATCACTTTCCATTCGGTTTTGTTACAACTCTTCTTTTCTCTCTCTTTTTATACGAACATTCACTTTCTCATTTCAAGACAGTACTGTTCCGTATCTACAGTGAAGAGTTAAGAATGTTTACTTTTCTAAAATGTCAGTGTGGCAATCATTTTCAGTATAAAATCTCCATTGCTGTAATAGTGTGCCAGTTTAAGAAAGGGAATACCTCATTCCTCAGTTCATACCTTCTGTTTAGTACTTTACCCCTTGAAAGCCATCGAGCATTTTCTGTGTGTCAGACAAGGCGATGACTATAATACAGCGCTTAACATGGATAAGTGCCATTATTTCTAGATATGGCTCAGGACAGTGTACCAAACAAAAGTATATATGGGTGTTTTAAATATAGGTATTGATAGTCGTATGTTTTCAGGTTAGGGAGAACCTCCAAACATGCATAACGCCAGGGTGACTACATTCTCCAAGATTACGGGTAACGGCAAAGGTCGCTTGAATGCTCGGAGATTAATCTGTTGAAAGTGGGAACATGATGAAACAAAATGCAAGTCTTTCGGGCCAGGTAAGGTAGCTTTTCTATACGTTGTGTGGGGAAATTGTTAGACGCAGAGAGAAAAGAACCAGCTCACTTAAATCTGTGCTTATTAAGGTACCAGTTATAAAAATATTTGCACTTATATTAACTGTTACATTTTAATAGCTATCAGCGTTTGTGTGCATTCGCTTGCAGAGAGGAAGTGTGGAAATATCGCAATGAAAGTGTAATGAATAGAGGAGAAGGTGGGAGTGACGGATGAGAGACACGTTTTATTTGTAACTGGTTTCCTGTGTGTTGGAATTCTACCCACAGGTAGAAGCCTTACCTTATTACTGTGAGAATTTGGAAATGGTTGCCGTAGCAAAAATGTGTAACGATGATAGTTAACAATAATACTGTTAGCCAGAAGAAGCATATGAGCTGGCCATTAGAAACTATGGCCACCCGTAAAAGCTCTACAACACGCAAAGAGATCGATTGGCGAGACACTATGTAAGACGAAAGCTAAGGCTGCTCAGAATGTAGACTCCGTTACCTTTCTTCTCGCATGAATAGTGCACAGCTCCACAAGTTTGAGGTAAATTTCGTATCACCATAAATAGATAGTGTCCCAGAGACCCTAAATATCCCAAAACAGCGTACCGCGTGAGGTTAATTTTGCATCGCCATGAATATTTGAAAGCGTACCGTTGGTTTCTAACCCCATGAATATTTGACTGTCGTTTAATCTTATGGGAACTCAGTTGGCCCTAATACGTATCCTAACGCAGCAGAATGTCTAAATTACTTGAGACAACTGGACTGTATACAAAATGACTAGCTGTGTATGATAGCTATTTTCAAGCAATTACATAATGACATTATCGACTCTACAATAATTGCTCACGTGGATATGTTGGTGAAAGAGAGGTGACACACAACACCATGAGAACTGTTGAAAAGTTGAAAAGTTTGTGCTGGTTGCTTCGGAATGTGCATAAAAACGTGGGCAGGAAAATGAACATATAACCTGATAAATTCTTAATAAGTGTTGTGACTATATTTGCACCAATAAAAGGACGAATCATCATAGAACGGTGTGCAAGATCAGTGAAGAGCAAATGAATTATTATATGATAGCACAATGCGTAAATATCATTCTCCACAGAGGACCGAGCGAGGTCGCGTTCTGGACTAGCATTCGGGAAGACGGCGCCTCAAATCGCATCAGGCCATCAAGTTTTCTCGTGGTTTCCCTAAATCGATTCAGTAAAATACCGAAATGGTTCCATTTAGAGGGAACAGTCGATTTCTTCCCCATCCTTAATCAAGCTTGTGGTCCTTATCCAATGACGAGTTGTCGAAGGGTACCTTCAAACGTAATATTCCTTCTTCCTTTAGTCTCACAAGAGGAGGGCTAGACGTTAGGATTACTGTTTTTATTAAAAATTGGGTCAAATGTAGTCATCGGTCCGTAAACTTAAAAACAAGCTAACGTATCCTAAGAACATCACACACACACACACACACACACACACACACACTCACCCACGGCCGAGGGAGGACTCTAACTTCCGGTGGTAAAAGACCGCGCGCACTGCAGCAAGGCGATCTAGCGCGCACGGCTATTCCGCCGCGGCTCAATCTTTGTACCCTTTTAGCAGACGATTAGGACAAATTGCTTTGAAAGGACTAAATGAACACCGGTCATATTACTTTGAAAAAAATTCGTGTAGTTCCTTGACATTTATTGAATGTTGAAAGACGACTGTCTGTCGTCTTCCATATATATTTTTATACAATTGTAATTAGATGTCGCTAAATTAGCATTTTGTTAAAACTAGAACCCCACTCTTTTCGAGGCATGAGGAATAGCATTGTTATTTCATGTTTTACAATATCAGTTTCTGAAACAGTTGCTAGGATTTTGTTATTTTAATAATTTATTATTGTGGTTATGAATGTGGCAATAAGTACGGCTTCTCCGCTACGCCACTGTCCCTGTGAGACAGGGAATTTTAAGTGGGTGTGCGAGAATCTAATGGCTGTCTGTGGGTAGTAATAGCTCACTTTGCATTGATTCCCAATAGATAAACGCAGTGTGTTTGATTCTAGTTGCAGTTTGATAACGGCTTGGTATATTCAAACCTTTTGTGATCATGTGGCGTTGTATGAACTCTGTGTAAATTCTTTCAAGCTCTCTGGGGCCCGATTTCTAACAGACGATATGTTCATTTTTGTACAGTGCATGTAAAATCTTTCTTATCGTTTCCTTCCGTGAGGGATATTTGTTCCACGTGGCTGGTTCTTAGAACAAAACCTTCAGCTTCCACTATTGTTTGTTCCATGCCCATCAGGCAAGTAACTATGCCTGTATCCTTCTGATTTCCACTAACATTTCGCGATCTTCTCTCCCCGTCTATTGTAATTTTGCTATTTCTTCTCTGAACTTTTAGTATGCACTCAGTCTTTGTCATTAATTATCTCCGAGCCTTGTACAACCTCCTTCAATAGCTTTCTTATGAAATTCTATGTATTTCTATGCGTTGCAAGCAGTAGTTCTTTTTTTCCGACTTTGTAATTATTTCACTTTTCCGGGTTTTGAGACTGGATTTCTGCCGTCCCTGTGAACGCTCCCAATCGCATGTTGCTGTTTTTCAGTAGCTTCCTTACGAAATTCTACGCAGTTCTAGAGGTTGCATGCTGTATTTAACTTTCTTTATTTTTCGGAAAATGAATTTATACTTTTTTATCGGTTTTCGGAACCAAGTGGATCCGAACTGCAACTTCAGGGGTTTGCAGCTAGTCACCTGAATTCACGTCCCTTCTCATAAAACCAGTGCCTAGATAGTTTACTCTCAGACTGCAACTTAAAGAGTCCGCCCTGATTTTATGTAATGAATCCGATTCGTAACTACTTCACCTTCAGTGGAGTGAGTTCATGTAACGTAGCCGTGTGTCTCCGTTACCGTGTTTGCCCGCGGTCTAATGTAAATGCAACTTAACTTTCCTATACTCACGCATCATCTCAAATCAGGTACGACAGACCAGAGCCATCTTCGCAGTTTTATTGTATATTGTGTTGTGTGGTACCTCCGGGTTTGCTGAATTTCGCCTACGATAGCGGCGCCTGATTCTGCCTCGCTTCAGCACGCTGTTTTTGGTGAGTTTCGCTGTGGCATTGCTTGTTTATGAGCGAGTGAGTGTTGCTTAAATCCTTCCCCCAGTAGCGTTAAGTTCTGTGTAATTTATGTTAAATTCAATGCTGGGCATCATCAGTATTAGATATGTAAATGGGATGTATTTTTATTGTATTAACAATATTGGTTCTCCATTGTGCTTGCGTTCGACCTGAATAAACAAGTTAAGTTCCGTTGCGCCATAAATGTTTTCTTAGCCACCTTTATGAAATAGCTTTAATTGTGGTGGTTTGTTTATTAATGCCTGTGTGTAATTTCGTGTGAGCTGCTACGTATATAGGCCACTGTATCGTTAACTTCTTGTCTCTAGAGTAATTTGAACCAATCAATTCTCAATTTGGGCCAGGGAACAAGGTTTCACAGCAGGGAGTAGCCGGTAGTTCCCACGGTCCTTTTGCTAATTTTACTGCTAAAATTAAGCTTTTTTATAACAGTATATTCTTATCTGCGTACCTCCTACCAGAATTAAGCTTTTATTTTGTACAGTGGTCCACTTTTAATGTTCAATGTTATTTGTTTACATACGTTTATTATGCCGTTTGACAAACAAACAATCAAATGCATAGAGTTGAGTCGTTGCTAGTGTCGCGAGAACCAACAGTGGTCGTATGACGTTTTCACGAACACAGGATTTGCATCTTCCTACAAGAATGGAGGTGACTCCCCTTTCTCCGGCTACTGCCATGTTCATAATGCGGTTTCGAAACGTGAGTTAAGATATGTGTTTGAGTGCTGTGAGTCTTGCACGTACACGCGTTACTTTTTCTTTCTTTTACCATGATATCCTGTCAGTAATATGGCCATTGTTGAAGAAAAACAATAAAAACAGGATGATATGAGCTAGGATCGAATTGGCGATCCTGCGTCGGAGGTTGGTTTACCTTAGTTTAAGTAGTTTGTAAGTCTAGGGTCTGATGACCAACGTAGTTTGGTCCCATAGAATTACAAACATTTGAACTTTTTGTATAGGTTATGGAACCGTCTTTTGCAACAGTAAATTAGTCTACTTTAGACCAGACGCGTTTCGTTTTATTTTAAAGCATCTTCAGTGCTCAGCTGTACAATAAATGGTTTGTATTACATTATATGTTTTAGTTATTACGAAATTCGATCTGTAAGAGTTCTCATGCAATTGGATTGTTTTGATTCTGAATAATTGGACTATTAATATTACTCACGATTTTTTTATGTTTTTGTCTTCATGTGTGGTTTGCACCACACTGTCACTTGCTGTCACTGCTTATATTTACACTGTTTTACACTTTTTTTTACAGTAACATTTCTTACGAAAGTTTTTGAAACATAACCATTTCTGTAGCCTGGCAGGCTCTGTATGTCGTTTGTTTTGTTTGTCTATTGCCTGTGTGTGTGTTAATGTAATACAAACCATTTATTGTACAGCTGACCACTGAAGATGCTTTAAAATAAAGCGAAACGCGTCTGGTCTAAAGTAGACTAATTTACAGTTGCAAAAGACGGTCACATAACCTATACAAATTGTATAACTGCAACTGCTTATTACTTACTTACATCTGCAACACACGGTTACATGTTCGACGCGTAAAACTACTAGTGCGATTTTCTCGAAATCTTAAATATTGCGTCTTAGTCCTTGCACATTATGTTGTCCTAACAGTCTACTAAAAGGGTACAAAGTCAGGAAAAAATCCGTGATCCTGATGTCGTGGCCTCCCCTTGTCACTAGAATCCTTCTGAACTTCCAATAATGGCCTATTGATTAAGTTGTTTATATTTCTTTTGGCCGCGGCGGAATGGCCGAGCGTACTGAGGCGCTATGCTTCGATGCGCGAGGCCGTTCCCCGTCGGGGGTTCGAATCCCCCCTTGGGCACGAGTTTGTGTCGTTTTCAGTATAAGGTAGTTCATAAGTAGTTTGTATGTTTAGGGACTGAGGACCTCGCAGTTAAGGCCCATAAATTTAACAAACATTTGAAATTTTATTTGTATTTATTTATTTATTTTCTGGCTGAAGACAAAATCTTGACTCACCTGTGTTCAGAACCTGGCCACATTTGTTAAGACTCCAATCCTGATGTTCGTCCACCCAGTTTCTGCTAGCTAAACGGTGCTGTGGTTTTCATGGGATACGCCATAGGCCTCTGTGCATAAAAGCCACATTCCTGAAGGCAATTTCAGACTGTTGCATTCAGTCTCCTGCCTCGATAAGTCATCTCTTGCTGATGTTACCCATGGATGACCTTGTCCTTGCCGTCTTTTAACCGTTCCTGTTGTCTGAAATCGTGTCCATGTACTGGAAATTACTCTTTGCAATTAACTCCAATAGCTGCAGCCAACTCCCTCCATGTCTGTGCCACTTCCAACCTTCCTATGGCTCTCCATGCCATAACGTCGGGTAAGTCACATTGTTGTTGCGTTGCTCACCTGCTCACTACACTTCTGTAATTCGTTTGGTAAACACAAATCAACACCAACCCCCTCTGCAGCAACTTTCTGTAATTACCAATATCTTGGTTACCGTAATGTTGTTTTCTTCAATCCATAGAACCAACAGAAAGAAGACTAACCATTTTAGTTCATACTGCAAGTGCAAAACCTAGATATTTCAACTGATCTAATATTTTAGACCATTGTATTTGGTCAGCCATGTGCTCTTGTATGTATGGAGATTTACGTTAAACTATTTCATAATTTATGTTCCTACCAATTGATAGGCTGTTTCATATTGCTTATTTACCTTTGATACTACAATGAAACTCCTATTTTACGCATTCGTTTGGTCCATATGGCTTTTTACAATTGTCTGCCTTGGTGTGTTTGCGTGTATATGTGTAAGGGTGTGTATTTGTTTACCTTTCCTTTTTTTCCCCTAGGGTAAGTCCTTCCACTTCCGGGATTGGGATGACTCCTCATCCACTCCCTTAAAATCCGCATCCTTCCCTTTCTCACCTTCCCTGTTTTCCTGATAAAGAAACAAACGGTTGCGGAAGCTCGAATTTTTGTCTTTGCTTTTATTTTTATTCATGTATCTGTCAACGAACCTTTGCTCTTGGTGAGTTAAATGCTCTCTATGTATAATATTCCTTTTTACCAAGCGAAAAAGCACAGGTACATAGACACACACACACACATACACAAACACACACACACACACACACACACACACACACACACACTCACACACACCAAGGCTTTCTATTTATGTCTACGAGTTAAAACTTACCAAAAGCACAGGCTCATTGACAGATACACAAATAAAAACACTCACGGAAATCAACTGCATTTTTTTTTTAAATAGGTACACCCATTTTATTAAATATTCGTCTAGTACATAAATAAATATGAATGTTTTATTTGTAACACTTTTTTCGCTTTGTGAAAGATAGCGCTGTAATATTCACAAACATATTGTTCACAATTTTAGACGAACATTGGGTAACAGGTAGGTTTCTTAAATTAAAACACAGAATGTAGGTACATTTGAACTTTATTTCGGTTGTTCCAATGTGATAAATGTACTTTTGTGAAATTATCATGCATTATGAGAACGCATGCTGTTACTGCGTGATTACCTGTAATTACCTCATGACTTCAATAAATGCTCCTTCAATGCATTTGGCAATACGCGTAACGGAATGCCTCTCAACAGCGATTAGTTCGCCTTCAGTAGTGTTCTCACATCCATCGACAATGAGCTGACGCATGTTTTCAGGCGTTGTATGTGTATCACGATAGCAAATATCCTTCAATTTTCCCCACAGAAAGAAATCTGGGGATGTAAGATCCGATGAACGTGCTTCTACGACCAATCAACCTGTCATTAAATATTCCATTTAAGACTGCTTCAACTGCACGGGAGCCATGTGCCGGACATCCCTCATGTTAAAAGTACATCGCCATTCTGTCATTCAATGAAACATCTTGTGGTGAAATTGGTAGCACATTACGTTAGAAATCAGCATACATTGCACCATTAAGATTGCCATCAATAAAATAGGGGCAATTATCCTTCCTCCCATAATGCCGCACCATACATTAACCCGCCATGGTCGCTCATGTTCCACTTGTCGCAGCCATAGTGGATTTTCCGTTGCCCAGTAGTGCATATTATGCCGGTTTACGTTACCTCTGTTTGTGAATGACGCTTCGTCACGAAACAGAACGCATGGAAAAAATTTGTTATCGTCCCGTAATGTATTTTGTGCCCAGTGGCAAAACTGTACACGACATTCAAAGTCTTCTCCGTGCTCATCCTGGTGCATAGAAATGTGGTACGGGTGAAATTAAGTTTGATGTAGAATTCTCAACACCGACGTTTTTGAGACCCCAGATTCTCGCTCAGTTTGTCTGATAATGATGTGCGGATTAGCCGCAACTGCAGCTAAAACACTTACTTGGGCATCATCATTTGTTGCAGGTCATGGTTGACGTTTCACTTGTGGCTGAACACTTCCTCTCTCTTTAAATGACGTAACTAGCCGACGAAAGGTCCGGACACTTGGATGATGACTTCCAGGATAACGACCGACATACATAGCACAGGCCTGTTGGGCATTCTTATTACAATAGCCATACATAAATACTATATCGACATTTTCTGCAATTGGTAAACGGTGCATTTTAACACGAGTAATTTTTTTTTCCTTTATTTTAACGCCGACTGGAGTCGGCAGGCTGCCAGCAGCATCAGGCGCTGCTCTTCAGCCGAGTATACATGTACATTACAATGTGAGATAAAAATAAACAATGTCACGAAGGTAAAAACAAGGAGTGTAAAAACATGGTACGAAGGAAAAACATTGAAGCCTTAAAACTGGACACTGGAGACAATAATGCAGGCTTAAAACACATGAACATGAGAGAGACAGACACATAAACAGTTAAAAACAGTCTGTGCCACGGTGGCGAGAAAATCACATTGAGTAACATCACTGGACACACGAAGAAGTAACACGACGACACAGGTGAAGAGGAGACTTGTTTCGACGCACTGTAAATGTACACTGAGACATGGATGCACTGGACACTAGACGGCACTGGTGTTAAAATGCGTCACTGCAGCCCCCGCAGGGCAAAGAGAGGGGAAGGTTAGGAAGCGCGGGGGAAGGTTGAAAAGAGAGAGAGAGAGGGGGTAGGGGAGAGGAAAGACGGGTGCGGTTGAGACTCCAGGTGGGGAGGGGGGGAAGACCAAGCGGGGAGAGGGAGGAGGAGGGGACGGGAAGAGGGGGCGCTGATGCTACGTGGATGGGGTCAGAGTTGATAGGAGGGGTATATGAGTAACTTTTTTTTCCTTTATTGTAATTTCAATTCTCCTAAAAAGGGGCGGGTTGGCAGCGCTGACAGGTTCTCTTCAGCCCACAGAAATAAAACGAAATTTGACACAGTAGAAACATATGAACATAAAAGAGATGAAATTTTGGAGATAAAACACACATAAAACGGAGATGTTAAATGGAGATAAAACAAAGTATATAAAATGGAGAGAGACAGTAGCATAAAAGATTTGATACGGTGATGGTGGAGAATGTAACCAGCTGCTTGAGGATCAGTGGCACACGCACAATTAAAATGAGCACAGGGCGGCGGCTATGGTCTGACCGTCCGCAACTGTGGGATTAAAACGAAAATCACATCACACACACGGAGATACACACAATTCATAACTGTTGGTGTCGGCTGCGCGTTGGCCGTTCACTGTTGTAAAAATAAAGTAATGTAACACTTGTTGAAGCACGCACACGGAAGCACGAGTAATGTATCACGAAGCAAATACCGTCCGCACTGGCGAAATGTTACGCGATACCACGTACTTATACGTTTGTGACTATTACAGCGCTATCTATCACAAAGCGAAAAATGTGTTGCAAATAAAACATTCATATCTATTTACGTACTAGACGAATATGTAATGAATACAGTTTATATCCGTTTGACCTATTGCAGCGCCATTTAGCGAGCCAACTATAGCGCTATCTGTTTTCCACATTCAAACTAGAAAAGTTTTGTTCTTTGTAGTGTTTTCGTTTGATGCTTATTTCGTGAGTTATTTGGCCCGGTCCCTGTCAACATTACGCAAACTTGGAAAATTTCCGATATCTGCTGGCTGCTCTAGTAAAGAGGAACAATCTGTAGCTTCACAATATATATATATATATATATATATATATATATATATATATATATATATTCACTCATGAAATTTGTTATTAACAATCCGACCTAATTCAAAAGTAATAGCAGTGTGCACAGCTACAACACTAGGAGAAAGGATGATATTCATTATTCAAGGTTAAATCTAACTTTGGCTCAAAAAGGGGTGAGTTATGCTGCCACAAAAGTCTTTGGTCACTTACCAAGTAGCATCAAAAGTCTGACAGATAGCCAACTAGTATTTAAAAAGAAATTAAAGGAATTTCTGAATGGCAACTCCTTCTACAATGTAGATGAACTTTTATCTAAAACTTTAAAAAAACCCTTAAAATGTTGATTGTCAAGTATAGACAACATTTACTAAACTGACACGTTCCACATCATTACCAAATGTCGTATATATGATCTATGGAACAAGTATTAATCTAATCTAATCTATCTGTAGCACACAATCATTTGTGCCGGACCGCGGTAGATGTCTGAAATTTTTGTTATTTATGAAATATATATATATATTAAAATATTTACTACTGTTCCGCTGGAAAAGTAATGCTGTTGAAATTGTTTTACGACTAGGTCTTTGAATAGACTGGACACGATCCCGTAGCAGCAGTGAGAGAAGAAGACACTGAGGACGTCATTTAATGAAATTCTGTGTGAGGACAAGCACACGCTTTGGTTTACCTACGCTATTTTGTTCGAAGCGTCTCTCTCTCTCTCTCTCTCTCTCTCTCTCTCTCTCTCTCTCTCTCTCTCTCTCTCTCTCTCTGTGTGTGTGTGTGTGTGTGTGTGTTCTGAATAGTACTGTGTCGTACACGAAATCCTGTAGTACTAAATACAGCACCGGGCTTGCCCTGCGACGAGATTAACCAACTACAGAGGGGAAAGAAGTGCGGGTAGGGCGTGAGAGGCAGCTCCGGCAGTGCATTCAGAGGGTTCGCTGCCTCTTGCTGAATATCCAATCAGAGCCGGCGCCGGGAAAGGATTAGGCGTCTGGACTGTGAAAGGGAAAATTTCCTCCCACGTCGGCGTGTCCACATTTAGCTGGGTTCCGCCTTTCGGCGGTCTTCCTACAAAGGTGCTTTGCCGCGCGATGAATGTCACGGCAGATACCCCCACCCGTCGATGCAGAATTCCACTCGAGGCTGGAATCAACCCAAATTGAATTTTTTCTGTTCCACTTTAAAAGACGGGCATATTAGCATACTCGTAACTACGTGACGCAGAAAGTGTAAATTTCGGAAAATATTTATTGATACCGTAACCAAAGTGGAAGGAACAAAACCTCAATTCTAATCACTTATTGTTCATCTTCCAGGTTGGTGTGTGTCTCGCCTATCTCGCTTAGTCGAGTATTTTAAAAGTCACAGAAAATCATTGTTTGTCATTTTTATATTCAATGAATTGGTAGTGCTGCGAAAGCTGTTTAGGTAGCAATTATTATTATTATTATTATTATTTTTTTTTTTTTTTTTTTTTTTTTTTTGTGGGCCACACTTCTTGTACGGTGCGACCTCAGTGACGCGTTTCGGTATTATCATCTCCAGATTAGTATCTCCTTTGCTACGTAGACACACCTACAGAAATACAGACTCAGAATATGTGTGCCTGTAACAAATTTCTTAAATCCATTTATTTCCGTAAGTGTGGATACGTCACAAAGGAGATACTAATCTGATGGTGGTAATACCGAAACGCGTCATTGAAATCGCACTGTACAAGAAGTGTGGCCCGCAATAAAAAATTTGGCGACCTAATGAGCTTTCCGCACCACACCAATTCATTTCATCATAGTCGCCTGTCTCCTCGACAACTTTATGTCGTATTTACAATTTTTCATTCAGTTCAACAAAGAAAATAGCGCGAAAGTGTGTAGTATTTTACATACAAAGAAACGCTAAGAAATCAAATTTTCACACAGTGCTTTGTTTCACAGTGTATATAAGACACGAACAGTCTTCAGTCTCTCTCATTTGTACTCCGTTAAATAAGTGGTTAAGTCTCTTTACATGTTATATTTTCCTTATTACTTGTTTTTAATGTAATAAGGGAAGTTTTGGAGGAAATACAAAAATATTGCAATTTTGTGTCGCAGAACCTGGCTAAATATAACTTTTCTCTGAGCATAGAACAGCAGCATGCCTTCACATTGATGTGTTGTGCCTGCGATTTCGCAGTGCCCGCCATGTGCTATGGCAAACGAATTTTCTTAAGTTGTCACGCGATAAAGAATATGTGCTTACTTCTTCTTTTGAACGTTAGGTCAATATGCGATGTAATAGACTAGTATGGGGACAGAATCGAAACGTACGCCGAACGGGGGTGTGACCGTGCGTGCTGAAGCGCCTTGCTGTGGTGTGCGTAATGTTCCTAGTCGCAGGTTCGAGTTCTCCCTCGGGCATGGGTGCGTATGTTGTTCATAGCATAATTTAGTTTAGTAAATTTGTAAGTCTATGGCGCGATGAACACTGCAATTTGGTCTCATACCTTTAGAAATATTTGATTTGTTTTCAAAACATTTCGTAGGAACTATCTTTTAGCTTGGCAAGAAACGAAATATAAACATACATGGCTGGCACGCTAAGCCATCTGGCTGAAGTGCAACATCCAAGTAGTATGTAGATCAATGACTATTCCCTAGACGGAGAAATGTCTGGGGACTATAACAGTCATGCACATCAATTAAATGTCACCGAGCGAGGTGGCGCAGTGGTACCGCACTGGACTCGCATTCGGAAGGACTGTGGTTCAAATCCACCTCCGGCCATCCAGATTTACGTTTTCCGTGATTTCCTTAAATCACTCCAGGCAAATTCCGGGATGGATCCTTTGAAAGGGCACGGCCGATTTCCTTCCACATCCTTACCCAAACCATCCGAGCGTGAGCTCCGTCTCTAATGACCAAGCTGTCGACGGGACGTAAAACACCAAGTTTCCTTCCTAATTAAATGTCACTAAACTATTTCAACTATTCATCGGAAGTCTGGTTTAATCCAATGAATAAATTATGAGGAATTCTGAAAGTTTTTAACTATAATATTATAAAATCTACTAATTTTAATAACGACACTCACTAATATTTGTCTAATTAGGAATTTTGCTATCAAACTCAATTAAAGCTTGTGCTATACCTTTTCATGAAGATAGTCCGTAAAAATATTTCAACTTTTCTTACAAGCAGTTGATAATATGACTTGTGTAATTTATATTTTGACTAAATGCTAAGTGCTAAGTTCTGTTTCACTCCTTAAAAAAAAAAATAATAATAATAATAATTTAAAAAATCCGGACGTCAGCAAATTAAATAATGATATAGCGATGTTGGCGTTTAACTTTTGAAGATATTAATTTCTTCTATCACCTCTCTCATTGCAACTGTTACTGCGGCATGCGTAATTTTATCTGCCTTCGCTCTCCAAATGTAGCAGTGGACACTCGACACCGCCAGACTACAAACTAAATCATGTGTGTACCCTTGTTTTCACGCCGTTTAGCCGTGAAATAGAGCAACTAAATTATTTACTACTTAATTACGGGTTTGGTGTGAACTAGTGTTTACCACAACAGAGATCAAAATAGTAAGTTGAAATCAAGAGAAGAGCACACCACAAATTAGTGCAATAGAATTACGCAGACAAAACGTTTGTGTTTTCTTTTTGAACTATAATAACAAGCTAAACGCTTCTGACTGTTGTGACGGAATTTTGTAACTGTGCTTTAGTCACCATGAGACTGTATTTGTTTATTGCAAATACGTAACTGGAGATACAAATTAATTTTTCTGTTTAACTGTGCATTAATAAATTAACTGGTCTAATCGGCATAATGAACTTAACTATCAAAGCGTCCTGACAACATGTATTTGTGAGCGACCTATGAGCAGTAAACAACTAATTTCGCCACTACGACCGTCGATTTATTCCGCTGCAAGCTAATTTATATAGGAGTTCTCTTTAGTGAATAGGAGTCTCACTAAAGGACAAAACATATATTTCTTTCTCCAAAATCTTATGTATTAAAAGAAGCTACGAAAGGTACAATCAGTCGGCCAGACCAAACTACCCGGCCGATTTCCTTCATTTTTGCTTTAAAGGAAAGGAATTCATCCACTGATTTGTCATCAAGTATCAGAATTTACGTATCTCTCGCTTTCCTTTTTCTATACTCAAACGGGATTTCCTTCTGTATATTTCTTATGAGGATGTTCTTTCTGTGAACTAAAGTCAGATGGTCAGCAGTTACTATCCGAACGATTTTCTTCATTTTTGCTTTAAACGAAAGGTATTCATTCGCAGATTTGTCATCAAGTATAAGAATTAACTTAAGTCTCTCCATCCTTTACTTTTATTCAAACGCGGTATCCTTCTGTCCTTGGATTGAATATTTAAATCAGTTTGTTTTACGCTATCTTAATTTCTAATTAAGGTACGCAGTTCTTTTTGACCTAACAACACTCGGCGGATCAAGCTCTTTCATTTGCGCTTTTAAACTCTTACATTGATTGGTTCTGAAGAAAGCTAGGCGTGAACATTCAACTTTACGTCCTTTTTTTCCAACTTTGTCATTCCACTAACGGTGCGAAGTATTCGCAAGGGTCCTCTGGTAAGAAGTATCAGTGCTTCGTGCAATGGATGTCCAGATTCATTGAACAAATATAAAATAGAAACGCTTAGAAACATTCATAAGTGGGGGTGAAAATCGATTGCTTTTACGTGTACCAAGTAAACTGATAACTTGGACTTCATTATACTGGGTGATCAAAAAGTAACTATAAATTTGAAACTTAATAAATCATGCAATAATGTAGATAGAGAGGTAAAAATTGACACACATGCTTGGAATGACATGGGGTTTAATTAGAACCAAAAAAAGTATTGCTGGACGCGTTAAAGATCTCTTGTGCGCGTCGTTTGCTGATGATCGTGTGCTCAGCCGCCACTTTCGTCATGCTTGGCCTCCCAGGTACCCAGACCTGAGTCCGTGCGATCATTGGCTTTGGGGTTACCTGACGTCGCAAGTGTATCGTGATCGACCGACATCTCTAGGAATGCTGAAAGACAACATCCGACGCCAATTCCTCACCATAACTGTGGACATGCTTTACAGTGCTGTTCACAACATTATTCCTCGACTACAGGTATTGTTGTGGACGGACGGTAAACATATTGAGCATCTCCGTAAAGAACATCACCTTAGCTTTGTCTTAATTTGTTATGCTAATTATTGCTTTTCTGGTCAGATGAAGCGCCATCTGTCGAACATATTTTGAACTTTTTTTTTTTTTTTTTTTTTTTTTCTAATAAGACCCCATGTCATTCCAAGCATGTGTATCAATCTTTACCTCTCTATGTACATTATTTCCTGATTTATTAAGTTTACGAATTTATACTGAGTTTTTGATCACCCGGTACCTGTTCATTATACCCCTGTGACATGTTCACTCATTTAATTCAGTTACTGTATTTATGAAAAATTGAAGTAACTATCATGCCAACTTTCGTGCCACAGTGGATACACCAAAGTCTTGCTTGACTAGCACTTGCATAGGTAACCGCCCAGGTCTTCCAAGCACTGTTGGCAAGCGGGCTGCACTCAGCCCTTGTGAGGCCAACTGAGGAGCTGCTTGGTGGAGAAGCAGTGGCTCCGGTCGTGAAGACTGACGTAACGGCCGGGAGTGACAGGCGGGGCGCTGGCCACGCCCCCCTCCATACCGCATCCGGTGACGTAGGATGACACGGTGGCCGGTCAGTACCCGATGGATCTTTGGAGGCGTATGATTGTAGTGAAGTATTCAACAAGCAACTCACACACTGATTACGCTATATATACAGTGATGGCAATAGAGCTAAGTTATTGCGAAAATGGAGCATGACATGTGTGGTGTCGCACAAGTACAAAGTGCGCGCCACCTACTTTCGCCGCGCGCCGCCATGCACGCACGGCGCGGCATTCTCACAAAGACAGCCACGAGCGCCCTCTGCTGCAACTCCGCTCGTGGCTCCCACTGAACGACATCGTTCACTTGGGACTGAGATAGCAACCAGTTAGGACCTTCGGAATCAGATAGGCACCAGTGAAGACTTGGCTATCGTACAGGCACTAGGCAGACCTCTAGCTCAACTATGTATCTTCAGTACTGAGCAATGTAAAGGTTAAGTATTGTATAAATTCTGTGCAATATATATCTCGTTCTAATTTACTCTAGTGTTTCTAGTTTCTGGCTGCTCCCCTCCGCAACTGCACCAGCGTGCTATCTTTATTCCTGTGTCGGTCTCATTCCACTCGGCCACCGACACCTACGACGGAAACGAGACACAAAAGCGGCGACGAGGCTGGGACACAAAAACATGTATGCCTTAATACTAATAATTCAGCTTTAATCCCTTATATACCCTACGAGGACCGTTAAAGCAGACAAAAATAACAAACATCAATGGTGGGCGTTCCACATCTCACAGAAAATGGAAGAACTCCAATCATTTAGACACCCGCCTAGGTATGGAAGACGAAGTGGAGGAAGATGAGATAGGTGATTTGATACTACGAGAAGAATTTGACAGAGCGTTGAAGGATTTAAGTAGAAACAAGGCCCCTGGAGTAGATGATATTCCGTCTCAACTGCCTATATCGTTACGAGAGCCAGTCATGAAAAATTGTTCCACATAGTATGCAAGATGTATGAGAGACGAGAAATACACTCCGACTTCAAAAAGAATATCGTAATTCCAATTCCAAAGAAAGAAAGTGAAGACAAGTGTGAAATATACAGAACTATCAATTTAAGAAGTCATGGTTGCAAAATACTAACACGAATTATTTACAGACGAATGGAAAAACTTGTGGAATCGAACCGCGGGGAAGATCAGTTCCGATTTAGTATAAATGTAGGAACACTGGAGGCAATACTCGCATTACGACTTATCTTAGAAGATAGGCTAAGGAAGGGCAAATCTACATTTTTGGCGTTTGTAGATTTAGAGAAAGCTTTTTACAATGTCGAGTGGAATACACACTTCCAAATTCTGAAGGTAGCAGGGGTAAAATATAAGGAGCGAAGAGTTATATTCAACCTATACAAAAACCAGACAGCGGTTATTAGAGTCGAAGGGCAAGAAAGGGACGCAGAGGTTGGGAAGGGAATAAGACAGGGTTGTAGCCTTCCCCCAATGTTGTTCAATCAGTACATTGAGCAAGCAGTGAAAGAATGGAAGGAGAAATATGGAGAGTGATTTAAAGTTCAGGGAGAAGAAATAAAAAGTTTGCTGTTTGCCGATGACATAGTAATTTTGTCAGAGACTGCAAAGGATCTGGAAGAGCAATTGAATGGAAAGGACAGTGACTTGAAAGGAAGATATAAGGAGGGTAATGGAATGGAATGTCAGAAAATCAGGTGATGCTGAAGGAATTAGATTAGATAATGAGACAATAAAAGTAGTAGATGAGTTCTGGTATTTGGGTAGCCAAAGTAAAGGAGATATAAAATGCAGAATGTCTATAGGAAGAAAAGCGTTTTAAAAGAAGCGAAACTTGTTGACATCCAATATTAATTTAAATGTTAGGAAGTCCTTTCTGAAAACATTTGTCTGGAGTGTAGCACTGTATGGGAGTGAAACGTGGACGATAAGGAGTCCAGACAAAAAGATTATAGAACTTTTCGAAATTTGGTGCTATAGACGAATAATAAAAGTTAGATGGGTAAATCACGTAACAAATGAGGAGGTGATTAACCGAATTGGGGAGAAAAGAAGTTTCTGGCATATCCTGAATAAGAAAAGTGATTGTCAACTTAGTATTAGAAAGAAGTGTGTGGGGTAAAAATCGTAGAGGGAGAAAAAAATATTCAAATGTTTGTAGAACTTATGGGACTTAACTACTGGGTCATCAGTCCCTAAGCTTACAAACTACTTATGAACTAGCTAAGACTAAGGACGGCACAAATATCCATGCCCGAGGGGGGATTGAACCCCCGACCGAAGTGGCCGTGCAGACCGTGACTGGAGCGCCTCAATCTCCTCAGCCACCGCGGCCGGCCGTAGAGGGAGACCGAGGGACGAATACAGTAGGCAGATTCAAAAGGATGTAGGTTGCCGAACGTATTCTCAGATGAAGAGACTTGCCCAGGGCAGCGTGGAGTGCTGCATCAAACCAGTCTGCGTAATGAAGACCACAACAACAACACCAGATCATGTTTCCTGAGTGCTTCAATTGTTTCGCGTCTGGCAATGATTGGAGAAACTGCGACGGTACGTCACAGACATCCTGCGTATACATATGCTGCCCCCTAACTCGGCGATATAGTTGTCACGTTTTTCAGAAGAACCGCGCTCGCTGACACGTGGCATGGTTCGCTGCGTGCTTCGAAATGTTGTTGGAGTTCTGAGGAGACTAAATTTTACTGTCATCAGCTCTGAAATACTTCACTGGTGAGTGACATCGTGAGATATGCCATCAGTTGAAATGTGAGTGGGACTACGTTAGACATCAACTTTATCCTGGTTCCAGTATCTACAATCAGAAACGAGTTAAAACTTTTGTGGACTATGTTGCCTCGTTACAGGATACAATAGGTTAACGATTTCGTTCCCAACGAAATCTGTACATTTACATTCACTAGGTAGATGTATCGTTCAAACAGCTAAATTCTTGTTAAATTGACTTCATTTATCAGAACTATAACGGCATCACATAACTTCTCGAACGGGAAATTTAACGTCTTTTCTTCGTCTCCGTGTTTTTCGTGTATTGTATGTAGGAATGTGGAATGACAAAAGCCTGAATATATTAACTCCTTAACGTTCATCTTCAAGATTCCAATAACACTTCATGGGGAAACGTCACCTTTGTCCCACTTCCCGACAAGTATTCGGGCAGTCGCGGGTGATGTAAGCTTTATCGCTCAAGTTCTGCAACATGCGCGATTTGCCAGTTATAATCAGGTGAACTAGAAATGTTTCTAAATCATCATCTTAAGTGAGTGCATCAGTCACCATAAACTGTTACAACTGCAGGTACTGAAATGTTACTCTGATTTTGTTGGCAAACAGTTTTGAGTGGCGAAGCATTATCATTTATTAGAAAGAGTTCTAAATCCGACACTATCACATACTATCCAGTGAAATGTAAGTAAAAGTTAAAAAGGTACTTGAATACCGTAGTGACTTAAAGAACATAACTGGTGTCCTGGACATGACGCTTTTTAGTGGCTTTTCCTTCTCCCCTTTTAATGTTAGGAACAGCAAAAATTAATTTCAGCCCAACTAACGGTTATTGCTAAAAGAATTACACAATTCTCATGGATCACCAGTTCGTCGTTCAACATTTAGCTTG
Source organism: Locusta migratoria (assembly GCA_026315105.1). Taxonomy (NCBI): domain Eukaryota; kingdom Metazoa; phylum Arthropoda; class Insecta; order Orthoptera; family Acrididae; genus Locusta; species Locusta migratoria. The sequence continues at coordinate 3,031,229 of CM048750.1, read as the reverse complement.
ACTTGGAACAGTCATATGTCGACAACGTATTATGACTACTGGATGAAAAATTGTTATGTAATTACCTAGTTATCTACATTCCTACAAAGTTTGAAACGATACGCACATGTTTAAATGCTACAAGATCGTACCGCTAAAGCCTCCAAGGAAAATAGTTGTTTGCACAGAAAATTGAATAGAATTCAAACTGTGCTCAACAAAATGGTGCCATTAGCTTAGCATAAAGCATAAATTGTCGTTTTTGAAAAAGGAATTAATCGAGTAACACAATTTGCCTCGTGCCATTTCGGTTCATTAACTGAATACGAAGTGACAATAATTGAGAATTGATGGCAGATGTAATAATCTGCAAGGTTTTTTTTTTACTTCGATATAAGACAAACAGCTTCACCATGTAAGATGCCGACCAGAAATTCACCCATGATTTAGACACAATCTAAAAACAATGTCCTTTGATTTGCGCAATAATTTATGATATACCAGTAGATATTGTTATTGATACCAGATCAGCAGTTTATGCTACAAGTGAAAGTTTCTGTAAAATGATTACAAAGAATGTACTCTTCCTACAGTGCCGGGACAATGTGATTCTGTGACTGGAGCTTTAGGTTTAGTTTCTCAAGGTAAAAACCCATTGTTGGGTGGCAGTTAATATTGATGATAATGTACTAAATGATACATAACTCGTAATCCCAAAGTAGGCCACGCCATACATTTGGGGAATAAATATTTTATGTGGGAGGGACTTTGGCATTGACCTCTTGTCAGACAATTTAGCTATTAGTGGCTTAAGTGGCCGAATGAAATGGTCTTTAATTGGTGTGGAGAACGATCAATCTAAGAAGTGTAATAATTTTAGGGTTAACTATATAGCGCATAGAGCCTGCAGCTTGCAGGATAATATTTCTGTCAATAATTTTACTAATGAAGAGTCATTAACTGGTTTTCATAAAACTATTTTTGATAAAGTATGTGAATCTGGGTACCATACTGAACAGTAGCAAGTGGATTTAGCCTCATTGTTGATGAACAACTTAAATTATTTTATGAAAACCTGACATAATCAAGGGATATGTATATGATATGAATATATCCCCTCATAAAATTTTTGTAGGTCCTCCTATTAAGTCCCATGGGCTAAAAGAGAAAAAGTACAAGCAGAATTAAAAAAGTTTCCAGACTGAACATCCCAATCATAATACTGCTGTCCAGCAATGTTCGTCTTGTGCTAGACAAGAGAAGTAAGTAAAATAATAGTAGTAGTTGAGATACACCCGGAAAAATTAGATGAACGATTACAATGATTTCATGGAACGCAGTTTTTGTCTTCATTTGATTTAAACTCAGTTTATTGGAAGATTTTGTTGGATAAGGAATCTTTAAAATATGCAGCTTTCAACTTCTATCGACGTTCTTACCATATTTGTGTTATTCCATTTGGTTTATCTGTGAGTGGAGGTGTATTTATTGAAGGTTTAGACATGTCTTGAAGACACATTTCATTGACAAAGTAACGATATATGTAGATGGTTTTCTTATTGCTACGAAAAATGGGTACAACACCTGGAGTTGTTATAACAAGTTTTACCACAAGAGTTTGGAATGGCAGGAACTTTGCTAAAATCTAAGTTTGCAAGAAAGCAACTGAGATTTTTAGAATACACCATTTCACCAAAATGCGTACTACCTGATTAAACCAAACTAAATGTACCCTGTAAGAAGTAATTAAAATCATTTTCCCGAAAATATTTACCTAATAATTTAATAAATAATGATGCTTTGTCCAAATTACTTCGGGAAAATGTATTCTGGAATTTAACATTGGAGTGTGGCCTTTTTTTTTTTTTTTTTTTTGCGTTTGATGGGTTACCAAAGGCTTAGGTGAACGCGAACGTCATAATCTAGATAAATAAGGATTTACGTATAGCCACTGACGCCTCAATTACTGACTTAGGCTCAATTTTGTTCCAATGGGCAAAAGTGGATGGAAAACAAGAAATACCGATTGTAAGCTTTGCCAGTAGGATTTTATTAATTGCGAAATTCCAATTTTCATTCATCATTAATCCCGCAGTGGCCGACGGCCGCACGTATGACCAAGACTAGCGGCTTTGGCATACAGTTGTCAGTACTGAAAGAAAAGCAACCTACCTGAAATAATCACTGGAATATATATGTGACGTTAGCGCCGCTCTAGCGATTCGAGTGCCTTTGCTAACAGCACGACATCGAATACACCGAATTTGATGGACTCTAGGCGACTACATAGCTTGAACAGATGAGTTCCAATTTCCGATGGTTACGACTTGAGTGTGGTGTTGACCCCACGAAGTCGTGGCGCAAAGTTCCAAGTTCAAATGTATGTAGAGCTAATGGGACTTGACTACGGGGTCATCAGTCCCTAAACTTACAAACTACTTATGATGTAGCTAACACTAAGGACGGCACAAATATCCATGCCCGAGGGGGGATTCGAACCCCAGACCGTAGTGGCCGTGCAGACCGTGACTGGAGCGCCTCAGTCCCCTCGCGCCCAAATTTCCAACGAGTCACTGTGCAACCTGGTGGTGTCTCCGTAATAATGTGTGCTGTCTGTACATGGACTGGGTCCTTCAACTGAACCTATCATTGACTGTAAATGGCTATGTTCGGCTATTTGGAGATGGTAGGCAGACAGTCACGGTCTAGGTGTTTTATAACTGTGCTTCAGTGTTTAGGGGTGACCACAATAGTTCGCGATTTATTTGAAACGCGTTCTGGACATTTACAACGAATGATTTGACCGCTCAGATCACCCTACATGATTCCCATCGTATTTTTAAAGACCGTATTTTATCACCGCAGTGTATGCGCAAAATGTTGATTTATTTAATTTCGGGGCCTGTTCAAATCACTGCGCCATTCGTCAATGCTCTCTCAGTCTTTCAGAAATTTGCTACTGTCTTCATTAATGTATCTCATTTATCTTTCACTTCCTCAAGTAGATGAGATTTTTCATATTGTTTTTATTTTTTTTATTTTTTGATATTAAAAGCCATACTAACTGTCGTGTTGAAAGGACAGGCATGAAAAATTATTGTAGTTTGTGCGCTTTACTGATCGAAAAGGTATTTGTAACAGCCAGCTAAATTCTGTATGGTCGTCGGCAGGAAGTGTGTGTTGTTCTAACTCGGCGGCACTAAAGTAGGATTACTCGGTGTATCCCCAAGACGGGAACCGTTCCACCCGAAGTTTAAGATAGCTGCAGCAAATAAAACGCCACTCTAGGGAATCGTAAAACTGGGTTCCGACGAGCGCAGATTCATTGTTTCATCGACCTGCGAAGCAGCCGTACTACTTTTTCGCAAGAGGGCACAGTAGCCGAAGATCTTGGAGACGAGTGTTCCGTCCCCCCTCACACTTACCAGAGTGAGCTGAAAAATCGTAAATTTCTACCGTTTTACGTGAAAATTTATCTGGCATTACTCGCCGTATACATTTTGCAGAAAAAGATGGCCCATAAAGACCTGACTGCTTTATTTTTCGTTGTATTCAAATGTGCATTTGGTTCAAACTAAACTGAGAATAGAATATGAGGACTTACATCAATACTAAAAACCATTGTTATTCGGAGTTTCGAACGTGATTATCCGCAATAATGAGGGTTACGGAGACTGTTCACCAACTAAAAAAGAGGTGTGTAATAAAACCATTATTGTTCGGAATTGTAGAAGGAGGACCCGGAATATAATCTATCTTACATTCTTATATGTAAAGCAGAGTGTCCGTCTGTACGTATTGCATACAAATCTGGTTTTCTTCCAATCTTTATGAAATTTTGTACACCTAAGCTTCAATCCATGAGGACGGCCGCCGTAAGTGTAAGAATATTTTTTCTCCCCCACATATAGCCCGAAATCATTCTTCACATAAGGCCGTAAATACAACGCCTTGCCTTTGTGCCGGCCGCGGTGGCCGAGGGGACTGAGGCGCTCCAGTCACGGTCTGCACGGCCACTACGGTCGGGGGTTCGAGTCCCCCCTCGGGCATGTATATTTGTGCCGTCCTTAGTTGTAAGTAGTTGATAAGTAGTTTGTAAGTTCAGGGACTGATGACCCCTTAGTTAAGTCCCATAGACTCTACAAACATTTACCTTGCCTTTGCGAAGCGCCTCCATAGTTTCGCTATGTTGGTGCAACTCTGACAGCTCTTTGCAAGCGCTTTTTTTGCATCTACAACTGCTTCGGCAATGCCTGCTGCACCTCCTGCCAGTCTGATAAAGCTGCGAAAATTGGAATGAGGGGCAAAAAGCCACCTCTCTTGGGAAGTTGTAATATACGTTCTTTAATAGTGGATTTCTTTGCTCTTGGAGCTGCTTTATGAGCCGCTTTCACTGCTCTCCAGGAATTAGTGCCAGGTTTCATTGGCTTAAGACCAGAGCGAATTTGTTTAATTAATCCTTTCTGCTCGTTACCTCCAATCTTTTTTTCCTCTTCATATTCTTCTTCTTGTTGTTATTCTTATGCATATTCTTCTTTTTATTAACACCCATACCGAGTTTGACTTTGGCCTTCACTGCACCAGCCACCACCGCTAGGGCGGCTATTCTTGCACTGAGCTTAGCGTCCGAGGCCTGTATTCTTTGTACTGCTTTATCTGCTAGAATCAAGTGCGCTCTGTGCCTGCCACACAAACTGTTTGGGTGTTTTGCATACGCAATATCGTCTTCTTTGCAAGGTGAGTCTAGTTTATTGATTCAAACGTCACCTCTTTGGAATAGTTTTGCTAACCTTGTGTCTGATCCGCAATAAGAGTGACCAGGTATATGTAGTTAGACGGGTAGACTATTGATTGCGCTATTAAGGAGTGATCCACCACGCTTTCTTCGTGCAACTTCAGACATATTAATACCGATGCTCTTCTTATACAAGACGCACTAGTTAACTGCAAGTTGAGCTTCAAGCAGCACGGACGCCAACTTCCCATTGCTCCTAATACCGAAAAGCACGATGGGACATCAGCTGCACGGAGTCGCAGACAGGGAGATCTATTTCCAGATACAATTAGATGCATTATATCCGGCCCTTCAAACTGTGGGAAAAAGAATGTGATAATGATTCTTCTAGTGCATGAGAATGGTCTGTCATTTAAGAACGTCTATGTATTGTCCAAATCTTTGCAGCAATATAAATACAAATTTCTAGCTCAAGTGATTCACGGCATTGGAGATATTGGATATTTCCCATTACCAAGTAATGATGAAGTAATACGGCCGGATAAAGCACTTCCTCACTCAATTTCCTTTTTAGATGACATTGTTTGGGATAAACAGGATAATATGAGAGCATACTTTTCATTGGGTCGCCATTATGGCGTACACTGTTTTTACTTATGTCAGACTTACAGCAAAATTCCGAAACCGGCCGCAGTGGCCGAGCGGTCTGCGGCGCACCACTTACAGTCTGCATGGCTACAACTGTCGGGGGTTCGAATACCCCCCTCGGGCATGGATGTTTGTGTCGTCTTTAGTATAAGGTAGTTAACAAGTGGTTTGTAACTTTAGGGACTGATGACCCCGTAGTTAAGTCCCTTAAGCTTAACAAGTATTTGAATTGAAAATCACGAAACAGTTAATTAGAGACAGTGCTAATATTATTGTTCTCTTCAAACAAGATGAACGTACTATGTGACACGTTTTCAGTGATCACGTTAATCCTGATATGAAATTTAATTCATTCATTGATTTGTGTTAAGAGATGTGGAGTGCTAACATGCACAATTTCCTAGTTATAAGTAAAGATGATGATTTATATAATGGACGATATCGCTGTAAGTTTGATAAGTATATTTGTATTAATGTATAGGAGTTGCATTGTGTAGTGTTTGTGTTCGTGCGCTACTAGCTAAACACGTTGTAGAGGACGCACTACAGACAGCTCGGGTAACCTCTTAGTGGATTACCTTAATAGGTAATCTTAAAATTCGGGTTTATATTTCTCACATCTTTGCCAAGTATGTTCCAACTGTAATTCGTTGTTACCCGAACATTTGTAAGGCGACAAGGAAATCCAAAAAACATTTCAGAAAAATAGAAGCACCGCAATAACAACTTACGGTGTCTCACCAAGGAGAGCTCATTGTAAGCTTTGTTTACCATTTACACTGTCTTCTTAATACAAAATAAGCCCATGTTCCATTATAACCGTTTGTAATTCCGCCTTGTAATTTTGTATAAATTCTGTCATGCAGATTACCTGAAGATGACCTGCTAAAGGGCGAAACGCCTCATTAAAAATATATATATATATATATATATATATATATATATATATATATATATGCAATCAAGACGGTTTGAAGGAATATAGATATACAGCTATGGATCTTAGCATTTATGCTAAAATACTATTTGCCACCAATGCATATAGACAACATTCCCGCAGACCAATAAATGTTGGTTAAAGAAGGAATGGGGCTGGACGGATATGGTGAGAACGAAAATGATCTCAAAGTTAAAGATTAGAAACCTAAAACTGAACATGTGAGTAATGTGCATTGGAATGATCTGAATGAACTGGTGGAACGATTGCTCCCGTTACTAGCGTCAAAGGGAGCTGTGAATACAGCTCATGATAATGAAATAATCGCTATTGAAGAAGAACTTTGAGAGGCTTCGATTATTGCTTGAAATCAGAGCTTGTACCCAAAAGTACTAATTGAGGGAATGCAATGTCATCTTAAGATCTTGGAAGCTGTCACGGCAGAATAAACTTGAGTTATATATATATCTTGTTCTTTGTGTCCGCCGTCTTGTTTATGTCCACCATGTTGTTTATGCCCGCCATCTTGTTTCTGTGTCTGCCATCTTTTTTATATCCGCCATCTTGTTTATGTCGGCCATATTGTTTATGTCGGCCATCTTCTTATGGCCGCCACCTTGTTGTTTGGCCTCTGAAAGGTAGGCAACCAGACGATCAAAGTTCAAGGTCAAATTTTGGCCTGAAGCCCCACTGCTTACCTAACTACTTGTACATGCTCAGGAATTTTTTTTACACATTAATGTCAATGTTTGATACTATTAGACTACTCGTGACCATGAATGCCCTATTAGTCAATGCCAGTCCACTTCTTAGATCCTCATTGCTATGTTCATCATAGATTATTATACTTCCATTGTAGCAGAAATATTATAGCTGCGATATGATCAGCAATTTTGGTATTAAGTTTCCCACTACTTTCATTTCTACTGTTTCACATTAGTTGTTTTTCCCGTTTATTGCGAGTCCCCATTTTGTATTCATTACACAACTGGTTAAAAAACGTTTGTTTGTCACGCCCCCTTACTACCAAAATGGGAAACTTCACACAACCCTTCATAATAATAATAATAATAATATTGTATTACCTACAGTAAGCAATTGAAAATATAACCGATTAGAGACTGATATGTCCCCACATAGTACCAGTCAGCCACTATGCTGTAAATACCGAACTAACATGGATTATTAAAGCCCTAAATTCCATTCTATGTCTTCTCGTAAATATATGTGCTTTCATGCACAGCCGCTGCGGAGCAGTGGAAGGCATTGAGGCACTATGCTTTGATAGACGAGACCGTACTCTGTTGGGGGTTCGAATCCCACCTCACGCATGGATGTTTGTGCTGCCTTTAGTATAACGTAGTTCAGAAGTAGTTTGTAAGTTTAGGGACTGATGATCAAGCAGTTAAGTCCCATAAGCTTTACAAATATTTGAACATTTCATGCACAACAATAAGGCCAAAATTGCACACTGTGGCCGACATGTGACAATCGGCCAAATTTTCGACGTCTTCTTAACTCGTACGCTACGAAATGCTGCACTCAGATTGATTACGATCAGTAACTCAGTAACTACGCTTTCAATCAGGCTGATGATCTAGATGGGAAATACTGGATATCCAGTAGACAGTCCGTCGTAATTGATAATACATGGGTCTTGATTAAATCGCTACCTTCTTAGATAAGGGAATGTCTTGGTACCGCTGGACCTTGCCGCGACATCTTTTAGCGTCCCTACTATCACTCTATTCAACAAATCCTTTACTATTTCTTTTAACTGAGGATGCAAATATCATCAGTGAAACTCATTATTGATATCTTTTCATCTATAATTTTTATACCACTCTGCAAACATTGCTTTTTTCTGGGCAGAAGGCACAGAACACGGCGTTTCTTTCTCCAGTTTCAACCGTAGTACACTTAACAACATACATACCTTTCCTGAGTCTTCATCAGATTTCGTAACTTGAAGAACTAATATTCCTGAAAGTCCAATATAATGAAAGAAGCGGGACCACCAACTATTTTCAAACTTTTTATTGTTCACGATTTCCTTCAGCCATCTGCCATCTTCCATATACTTTTTTATAACATTGTAATTTATTTTATGTCGTTAGATTAGCATTTGTTAAAACTAGAACTCCATTTTTTACAAGGCATGAGGAACAGCATATTTATTTCTTGTTTTAAAATATTAGTTTCTGAAACTTAAGTTAATATTGCTAGGAATTTGTTATTTTTATAATTTATTATTGTGTTACGAATGTGGCAATAAGTACGGGTTCTCTGCTACGCCGCTGTCCCTGTGAGAAGGTGTACTTGTTTTACTTTTAAGTGGATGTGGGAGGATCTAATGGCTGTCTGAATGTGAGTGGTAATAGCTCGCTTTGCATGGTTCTCTCTGGCTCAGAGTCAATAGTTAGTCGTTACCAACCCTTGCAGCTGGTGTGACCAAAGAGGTTTCTTCACCCTTTGGTTACAAGCTAGTCAACGAGCCTTCTTCAGGGCGAGTCTCGAGATCTTCTCTCCCCACCACCGCTGTATTCGTGGGTTTTGCCCAGTTTTCGGTAGCTTTCCCGCTGCTCCTGGCCTCTCAGGCTTCACTTGGTGCTGGGATCGTGGTGAGGTAAGGTTGGTTCTTCTCTTGTGCCTACAGAGATGGTCGTGATTCGTTGTCTAGCATGTTTAACTTAGACTCTTGAACTTTGATTCATTTTTTGAATATTCCTTCTGATCGTGCGCGGAAATGTGTTCTCGTTATTCAATCCAGTGATTTCCAGCAGATAAATGCGGTGTATGTGTTATAAGTTGCAGTTTGATAACGTCCTGGTATATTCAAAGCTTTTGTGATTATTTGGCGGTGTACGAACTCTGTGTAAATTCCCTCTAGCTTTATGGGGCCCAATTTCTAAGAGACGATATGTTCATATTTGTACAGTGCGTGTAAAAATCTTTCTTATCGTTTCCTTCCGTGACTGATACATGTTCCACGTGATTGGTTCTTAGAACAAAGCCTTCACCTTCCACTATTCTTTGTTCCATGTCCATCAGGCAAGTAACTATGAGTGTTTCCTTCTGATTTCTACTAATATTTCCCGATCTTCTCTCCTCGCCTATTTTAATTTTGCTGTTTCTTGTGGTATGCACTCAGTCTTTGTCAGTAATTCTCTCCGAGCCTTGTATAACCTGCTTCAATAGCTTGCTTATGAAATTCTATTTATTTCTAAGGGTTGCACGCCGTAGTTTTCATTCTCACTTTTCCCGTCTTTGTAATTTATTTCATTTTTCTGGTTTTTAAACTGGACACCATTCGTCTCTGTAATCGCTCCCTATCACATGTAGCTGCATTTCATTCGTTTCCTTTTGTAATTTCTTTATTGTTCGGAAATTTTTATCGGTTTTCGGGACCACGTGGGTCCGAACTCCGACTTCAGGGGTTTGCAGCTAGTCACCTGAATTCACGCCACTTCTCATAAAACCAGTGCCTAGATGGCTTACTCCCAGATTGCAACTTAAGAGTTCGCCGTGATTTTGTGTAATTAATCCGATTTTTATCCACTTCACTTTCAGTGGAGTGCGATCATGTAACATAGCCGTGTGTCGCCGTTAGCGTGTTAGCTCGCGGTCTTAGATGCAATTTAACTTTGCTATACCCACGCACCATCTCCAATCAGGCACGACAGACCAGAGCCTTTTTCACAGTTTTATTTTAGATTGTGTCGTGTGGTACCTCCGGGTTTGCTGAATTTCGCCTACGATAGCGGCGTCTGCTTCTGCCTCGCTTCAACACGCTGAATTTGGTGAGTTTCGCTGTTGCATTGCATGTGTGTGAGCGAGTGAGTATTATTTGTAAGTCCTCCCCCAGTAGCGTTAAGTTCTGTGTAATTTATGTGAAATTCAATGCCGAGCATCGGCAGTATTACTTCCTGTAAGGAGATGCAGTCTTATTGTATTAACAAAATTGGTTCCTCATTTTGCTTGCGTTAGACCTAAATAAACTAGCTAAGTTCAGTGTTATTTTTACTTTCCTATAAATAATAGTTTTTGAACACTTTCCCCTTTTTATTTAATATTATCTCTCACTAGTGCTGAGAAAAAGCTCAGATGCAATTTTTTATGTTGAAGTTCCATTGCGGCATAAATGTTTTCTTTAGCCACCTTTATGAAATAACTTTTAATTGTGGTTGCTTATTTATTAATGCTTGTGTGTAATTTCGTGTGAGCAGCTACGTATATTGGCCACTGCATCAGTTAACTTTCTGTTATTAGAGTAAATTGAACCAAATCAGTTCTCAAGATGGCCAGGGAACAAGGTTTTACAGCAGGTTTTAGTTCACACGGATCATTTGGTAATTTTACTGCTAAAATTAAGCTTATTTTATAACAGTAAATTCTTATCTGGGTACCTCCTACCAGAATTAAGCTGTTATTACGTACAGTGGTCCACTTTTAAAGTTGCATTAACCATTTATTTGGTGACTAGTTTCGAACAATTCTGACCATTTTCAAACCATATGCGTACAAAAATGTCCCAGAAGTCAGAAAATTCACATAATCTACAATATCTAAATAAATATTAAATGTTGTTACGCAACTTCGATCACAATTCAGTGACAGTAGCAACTTTTAATATTTATTTTGATTTTGTCGATTATGTCAATTTTCTGACTTCTGGTACATTTTTGTAGGCATATGGTTGGAAGATGGACAGGATGGTCCGAAACTCTACTCCACATAAATGGTTAGACGGAAATTGTGAACAATAAAAACTAATATTTCTGATTTTATCTTTTTAACGAATTTTACACTACTTAAGCAGAAAATTACAATTAACTGTAAAGCCTTGTTGTAGTTGTGGTCTTCAGTCTGGACACTGGTTTGCTGCATCTCTCCTCACTACTCTTTCATGAGCAAGCCTCTTCATCTCCTCTTGAGAGCGGCAACCACATCCATTTGCTTACTGCAATTGTCTCTTGGTCTCCATCTGCAGTTTTTACCCCACACACTTCCCTCGAATGCTAAATTTACGGTTCCTTGCATTGATGTCCCTTCTTTTAGTCAAAGCATGTTAGAAATTCCTTTCAGTACCTCCTCATTAGTTACGCGATCTACACACATAATTTTCAGCATTATTCTGTAGCACCTTGTTTCAAAAGCGTCTGTCCTCTTCCTGTCTGAACTATTGATCATCCATATTTCACTCCTGTACAAAACAACACTCCACACAAGTGCTTTCATAAAAGACTTCAAATGTAGAAATATTTGTATATCTAAGGGACTTAACTGCTGCTGTTATCAATCCTTAGGCTTACAAACTACTTAAAGTAACTTAAACAATTTGTTCTCAGGACATTTAGCCATGCCTGAGGGAGGCCTCGAACCTCCGACTATAAACAAATGCGCGCTACGCAGCAAGGCGCTTTAGAGCATTCGGCTACCCCACCACCGCAAATAAAAGACTTTCTTAGACTTTAATCAATATTCGATATCAAAAATTTTCTCGTTTTCAAAACCTCTTTCTTTCCCATTGTCATTCTGTATTTTATATCCTCTGTACTACGATCATTATATGTTATCTCACTGTCTGAGTAACAAAACTCATAACCACCATAGAAGGAAGGAAGGAATCTTTGGGTTTAATGTTCTGTCGACGGTGTGGTCATTAGAGACGGAGCTCAAGCTCTGATTTTTGTGTAAGGATGGGGGAAGGAAATCGACCGTGTCCTTTGAAAGTAATCATCCCGGCATTTGCCTGGAGTGATTTAGGGAAATCATGTAAAACCATATGGTCGGAGGTGGATTTGAACCACCATTCTTCTGACTACGAGTTGAAAGTAGCTTGTTACATTATTTAAGCAACATCTCGGGCAACTGAGATCTGCAATTTCAAGTTAAAACAATCACTGCTGTTCTAAATTACTTTACGAGTGGCCACAGTACTTGCGCATCGGAAATTTATCTAACTGCTCACTCCTATAGGGAGCAGCCAACGTTTTAACAAAATTAATGTTAAATATAAATGAACAGATAATTAAAAATGGGACAGGGAGCATGAAATTATAAAGCAGAGCTTTGATACTTTAAATCATCATCTATTAAATGAAATAACAAGCAAATAAATGTGGGAAGAAAAAATTAAGTACACATCTTGTACAATAGTGAATTAAATCATAATGTTACTGCCCGTAATAAAATTGTTTTGCACAGGGTCAACCAACCCTATCTACCTGAGGAAGATTATGCCCTCTTCAACGGCTCCCAGAGAGATCTTTTGTCACCTCTTTCATCCAAGATTAGGTTGGCACCACACTAAGAACACGGCCACCTCGCCATCTTGCCAAGTAAGCTTGTCTATAGATACCCAGCAGACGCCAGCACAGACGACAAACAAAGCCATGTGTTTTTAATTAAAGTAAACGAGGCCCTAAAGCGCGAGGCGACGACTGTAAGCCATTGCGCGGCAGTCAGTCAATATTAAAAAACAACCTTCCACATTCACATGAACACACAAGTTCAATCACACGGGTGCAAACATATATAAACGTGGGGCATTGATCATTAATAAAGAGAATAAAAATAATTATCATACTAATAGACTATATTAATGATGCAGAAACATTTTAGGTTAATGAATAACTCAAAAATGGAACACACCACACATTCAGTGGATGTGTTTCAGAGTCCAGTGTCTTACCACTATGCCACCTCACTTGATCCCACCACCATTACTGTTTCGTTACCTAATCTAATTCCATCTGCATCGCCTGTTACTCTTAAATTTCATTTTATTATCTTTTGTTTGCTCTTGTTAATGATCATCTCATACACTTCTTTCAAAACACTGTTCATTCCGTTCTATTACACTCCCAGGTCCTTTGCTATCTCTTAACAGAATTACAGTGTCACCACCGAAACTCGATGACTATATTTCTTCACGATGAAGTTAAATTCCTTCCCCAACTTGAAAGACGGCTGTCTGCCGTCTTCCCTAGGTTTTTAACTTTGTAATTTATCTAAGCTCACTAGACGGGCTTTTTTGCTAAACGAGAACCCCTTTCGTTCGGAAGCATGAGGAATAGAACTTCATTTCATGTTTTAAATGTTAGTTTTCGTAATACTGTGGATTTTATTATGCTAATAATTTATCATTGTGTCTACGAATGTGGCAATGTGAACAGTTTCTCCGAGACGCCACTGTCCCTGTGAGAATGTGTACTTGCTTTATTCTGTACTAGCTTAACCCCGCGGCTCCGCCCGCGTGTTAGTTGATTATGACAGATAAGCTATCTTTCAGTAGTGTGCTATAAGACTAGTTTTGAAGGATGAAATGAAATACAATACCTTCTTTAGAAACAAACATTTTTAATCAACATTAAAATAAAAAAAATTATGTGAAGTGCTTAATGATTTACAATAAATAATACATATATTACTCCTTATAGGCTGTGTTGCAATATCTCAACACGTATGGTGAGAGTAATGTCCAAATTCATTTTAATTTCATTTGAGGGCATTCTGGTAAACTATGTTATCTTTATTAAAAGAAATTTCCTTTTTACTGCTTTATTTATTTATTCATATATTTCCTTATTCGTATGCTTATCCTTACAGAGAAAGAGCTGAAGACATTGTAGAACGCATAGTCCATATATATGGTCTGTGGCATCACGTTTCGCTGTATGTAACTTCCTTGCTATAGAGTCGCAAACGTCATCGCTGGCCTTCAGTCCGATTTTTTTTAATAATTTGACGACTTTCAACCACCATATCTTCCACCCCCTTATAGCTATCGGCATGGAACTGCTATGGTGTACAACGGGAGATTTCGGACAACTATTACACACAGACCATTCGTTTGCGTTCTGTAGTTTTCGCTGCAGAGCTAAATATTAACACACACACACACACACGTAGAATTTTATATATACCGATAACTTTCCATCCCAATATACTCCACCCTTTATCATTATCAACCCTCAAGCAACAATGCAACCAATAAAACCATTTTCAAAGAGTAAATATAATTTTCAAAGGGTAATTATTGCTCCACATTTCGCGTTATATTCTTCAAATTACTAAATATCTATCAGATCGCTATAAAACCGTGCCTAAAGCCTTCCCCAGGTAGACATTACTAACTGTACAAATTTTTAGCTCTTTATGTCTTGCGGTTCAGACGTGAAAAACATACACCGAACAGACATTCACATTTATAGATATAGATGTGCATGTATGAGAATCTTCTAGCACTGCAGTCTGAGTGTATGTATGAGAATTTTGGTCGTTGGCTGCTGGCTGCTCGCAACTAGTGTTCTCTGGATTGTATCGATAGGCAGTCGTTACCAACCTCTGATTTTGATGCTACCAAAGAGGTTCCCCCACCCTTTGATTACAAGTTGGGTTGGCAATGCCCACTAATGAGCCTTGATAGGACGTGTGAGTTTAAGCTCTCCCTCACCAACTCTGTTTCCTGGGTTTTGCCGATTTCCGGCGTATTTCCGCTGGTGGTGGACACTGGAGGGCCGACTTAAGACATTCTGTGGCTGCGCTTCAACCTGGTTAGATGTTCTGATTTTCTTTCCTCCCTTGTAATGGTAGCGATTCGTTGTCTGATTTGTTAGACTTCAGATCTGAGGTTCATTTTTCGGTATACGTTTCTCCAATCACATACGGAAATGTATTCAATTTCATTTAGGTGGTTTGTGCGTAGGTAAACATGGTGAATATGCACTAATTGGGTTTGATAATGGGTTGGGAAACGGTAACCTGTGTGAGACTAGTTGGTGGTGTATGAACTCTGTTTAATTTCTTTCTAGCCTTGTGGTACACGATTAATATGCGGGAATATTTTATTATTTGTGTGGTGCATATGAAATATTATTTTCCGTTTTCTCCTTCAGCGAGTGATATGTACTCCATGTGATGTGTTCTTAGAACAAACCATTCAGCTACCCCTGTGTCTGTTTCTATGCCCTTCAGGCAAGAAATCATGTATGTATCTTTCAGATTTTCCTCATTACATTGCGATTTACTCTCCGTCTATTTTAAATTGTTATTTCGTTTTCAAACTTGTACTTTGCATTCAGACTACCCCAGTAAATTCTCTTGTAGCCTTGTACAAACCCCTTAATTAGCTTGCGTAGGAAATACTACCTATTTCTAGGGCCTCCATGCCGTATTTCTGAGCTGATTTACTCCGACTTTGAATTTATTCCACTTTTCTGATTTCTGAAGACTTGACTTCGTCCATCCATGTAAAACCTTCCCAGTCAGACGCTTCCTCGTGATATCCTACGCAATTCTAAGAGTTGCATGCCGTAGCTATACTTCTTTATTTTTCGGAAATTGAATTTTTACTGGTTTTCGGAACCACACAGCTCCGAACTCCGACTTCAAGGGTTTAAAGCTAGAGTGCTCGCCACTGCTCACACACCAGTGCCTTACTGTTGTACATTCTTGCTTCGTAATCTGTGTTTCCGTTGGTTTTTGTTGATATGAATACAATCCTTAAGCACTTCGCCTTTAGTGGAGTGCGAATACGTAATGTAGCAGACACGTGCCGTGTGTTTCAATAATTCCACATGCTCACGGTTTGATCTGAATGGACATTAATCTCGCTATTATCGTGTACCATCTCAAATAAAGAAAGACAGACCACAGCGACCTACGAAGTTTGTTTCCTTCTTGTGTTGTGTGGTGCATCCTGGTTCGCTGAATTTCGCCTACGATAGCGGCGCCTACTTCTGTTTCGTATCAGCACACTGAGTTCGGTGAGTATCGCTTTGCTTCGCGCGTGTGAGTGGCTGAATGCTTGTTGGTTGTAAATCCCTCCCCCGCGGATGTTCAGTTCAGATTACTTTAATTTAATTTAGTAGTTCAATGATATGCATTTTTATTGTTTAACAAAATTCGTGCTCCCATTAGATTATGTTTGAACTGAGTAAATATTTTATTGTCAGTAAAATTTTATCCTTCTTATAAATATTACTTTATGAATACCCTCCCTCTTTATTTATTGTTGTTTTTAACCATTACTGACAACAAATTCAGATGCATATTATCATATTTTTAATTTCGATGCGCCATAAATGTTCCCTCGGCCACCTTTATGAAATTGTTTAGTTTGCGGTGGCTTGTATATTATTGATTGTGTGTATCTACGACGTATGCTGGCCACCGCCGTCTCTTTGTCTTTTGCTGCTAAAGTAAAGTTTGAGTCAGTTCTAATTTTTGGGCCAGGGAACAAGATTCTGTTGCAGGAAGTAGTCAGTAGTTCACGCGAATCCTTTAGCTGGTTTTATGGCCAGAGTTATAAGTTTAAAGTAAGCTTTTAACTGGCTCCCTTCAGCTAGAATTAATTTTACAATTAACGATGGCCTTGCACACTTTCCTTCACAGCTTCCTCACAGTACAAATTGCACAACACTGGAGGAAGGCTACAACCCTGTCTTACTGCCTTCGTAACCAATGTTTCCCTTTCATGCCCTTCAACTCTAATAACTGCCATCTGGTTTTCGTGCAAGTTGTAAATAACTTTCCGTTGAAACTTCCTGGCAGATTAAAATTGTGTGCCGGAACCGGGACTCGAACCTGGGACCTTTGCCTTTCGCGGGCAAGCGCACTACCGACTGTGCTATCCCGACACGACTCACGATGCCGCCTCACAACTTCACTTCCGCCAGTAGCTCGCCTCCTACTTTCCAAACTTCACAGAAGCTCTCCTGCGAACAAGCAAGACTAGCACTCCTGGAAGAAAGGATATGGTGGAGACATGGCTTAGCCACAGCCTAAGGGATGTTTCCAGAATGAAACTTTCACTCTGCAGCGGAGTGTGCGCTGATATGAAACTTCCTGGCAGATTTAAATTGTGTGCCGGAACCGGGACTCGAACCTGGGACCTTTGTCTTTCGCGGGCAAGCGCACTACCGACTGTGCTATCCCGACACGACTCACGATGCCGCCTCACCACTTCCGCCAGTACCTCGCCTCCTACTTTCCAAACTTCACAGAAGCTCTCCTGCTAACCATGCAAGACTAGCACTACTGGAAAAGTGGAGTAGGAGGCGAGGTACTGGCGGAAGTAAAGTTGTGAGGCGGCATCGTGAGTCGTGTCGGGATAGTACAGTCGGTACTGCGCTTGCCCGCGAAAGGCAAAGGTCCCAGGTTCGAGTCCCGGTTCCGGCACACAATTTTAATCTGCCAGGAAGTTTCATATCAGCGCACACTCCGCTGCAGAGTGAAAGTTTCATTCTGGAAACTTTCCGTTCCCTATATTTTCCCCTGATGGCTTGAGAATGTGAAAGAGTGTAACAATGCGTTACCTCGAGCCTCTGGAACATAGCCCTGGAAACGCAGATGCATCTTGTGCACCGTCTGTGGTTTCGACGTGAGCGACGCCCTCGCATTACTTACGCTTGTCGGAGCGATGACGACGCCGTTAGCGACCACAACACGGGGAACGCTGGACGGGGCTGACCGATGGCGCGGAGCCGGGGTCGGCCATCCGTCAGCCGCGGGCAGCGCGCTGCCTGACGGATGGCCGCCAGCCGCCAGCCGCGCTCCTGAAGACGCGACGCGGCCGCCGCGCCGAAACCCGACCGGCGAGGCCAGACCTCCGATATCTCGAGCGGCTTTAACAGCCCAGCAGCCAGCTGAGGAGCGCAGGAAATCGGCGTCTCCACCGAACGCCTCGACACTGATAAATGACACTCTCCATTTGGAGAGGTGCGTTTGACACCGAGATCTGATACTGTCGTGCAGAATGAGCAGAAGAGATTATTTCTCTCCAATTCTTTCTCATACGTTTCTTTTTTACAAGATTAAAAATAAATCTCTGGTTAGAAAGAAACTCCAGAGCCCTCAGTTACAATAATTCATTAGTCAGGGGTGAACAACTAACCTCAATTATGTTTATGGAATATTCCGTCGGTGCTTGGAGAAACAAAGACATATTAAAAACTTAAATACGTAGTATTTTTGTTTCACAATATTATTTATTGGCTTGTTATTAGCAGTTTTCGGCTTCTTAGGCCATCGTCAGATAACTTCATACTAAACAGTGAGGTACGGCTATAGGCACTAGAATATGAGCATGAGAGGAGCTGGAGATTGAAAAAGAAAGATTCCGACTTTGATGACCGTTCTCTGAACGAATGTCATTCCTATGATACCAAATTTGATGTTCTCCATTAAGGGGAAAAGGGTAGAAAACTCACATTGTTGGAAATTGCGCCCATTGACAAACACCAGTCCAAGAGTCCTGACCTAGTGCTGAATGACCAGACACAATTACATGATTCACCTTTATTAAAATAATGTCAACTTATTAATAGGCCTATTGTTCTCACTGTATGTAAATAACTTTGTCATATGTGTTTCATACGAATACTCCATATACCGGTACCTTTCTCCTCGTTGCCACAATTTACAGCCTTCTTGTACAGTCATCCATCGCCCACATGGGTCATCAGTCCCTAAACTTACAAACTACTTATGAACTAGCTACTCCTAAGGACGCCACAAATATCCAAGAAAAGTGTGAAGTAATACACATGACCACTAAAAGAAATCCGCTGAACTTCAATTACGCGATAAATCAGTCAAACCTTAAGGTCGTAAATTCTACCAAATACCTAGGAGTTACAATTTCAAGCAACTAAGACTGGAGAGAACACATAGAAAATATTGTGGGGACGGCTAACCAAAGATTACGTTTCATTGGCAGAACGCATCGAAGCTGCACCAGCTCCACCAAAGAGACTGGCTACATCACACTTGTGCGTCCTCTCCTGGAGTACAGTTGCCCATTGTGGGACCGGCACTAGGTGGGACTGGCGGAAGATGTTGAGAAGGTTCAGAGAAGGGCAGCTCGTTTTTTGTTTTTTTTTTTGTTTTTGTTTTTTTGTTTTTTTTTTTTTCCACGTTACCTGGGGGAAAGCGTCACGGAAATGTTGCACGAAGTGGGGTGGATTTCATTAAAAGAAAGACGTTATTCATTGCGGCGTAATCTGTTTGCGAAGTTTCAATCACCGACTTTTCCTTCTAAATGTGAAAATATTTTGGTACCACACACCTACTTAGGGAGATATAACCATCCCAATAAAATAAGAGAAATCAGATCGAAAACGGAACGACTGAGGTTTTCTTTCTGCCCGCGCGCTATTAGAGAATGGAACGGTATATAAAAGTTATGAAACTGGTTAATGAACCCTCTGCCAGGCACTTAAATGTGATTTGCATAGTATCTATATAGATGCAGATCTAATCTATTCATCCAAACTTCAGCATTCGTCTGGAGCACCAACTTTCTGCTCCGAAAGCGACCATATTTCGGATCGATACGTCTCTCGCGCTATGATAGAGAGGAACGGTAGTGAAATATTATGAAAGCTGTTCGATAAACCCTCTGCCAGGCGCTTAAATGTGATTTGCAGAGTACATATGTATATGTAGATTTCCAAAGCTTTTGTCTGAACACCTTCTCTTCCATGTTTTACTCTCATACAATGCTACACTCCAAACGCTTTCTATAATTTAACTTAGTATTGGGCAACAAATTTCTCATCTTTAGAAATTCTGTTGTTACCATAGCTATTCTGCGTTTTATATCTCCCTTCTTCCGCCATCGGAAGTTATTTTGCTACCCGAATCACAAAACTCGTCTACTACTTATATTGTATCGTTACTCCTTCAGTATCGCCTGATTTTCTTGTACCACATTCCATTGCTCTTGCTTTATCTTGTTAATGTACGACTTCTTTCAAGACTTTGTACAATCCATTCAATTTCTGTTGAAGATTCTATGCTGGCATAATTATATATCACTGGCAAAACAGGAAGTTTTTATTTGTTCTCCCTGAACTTCATTTCCTTCTTTACTTTCTCGTAGCATTCTTTGACAGATCGCGCAGTTTATACACTGAATAACAAAAAGCGGTAGGCTGCAATCGTGTTTTATTCCTTTCTAGACACTGCGTCCCGTTCATGCCTTTCAACTCTTGTAACTGCTGTCTGGTTTCACTGCAAGTTGAATATAACTTTTCATTCCTTATACTTTTTTCACGTTACACTCCGTGTGTTTCCAATCAACATTATCAAAATCTTTCTCCAAATCTACGAAAGCTATAAACGTAGATTTACCTTTCCTTAACCTATCTTATAGGATAGGTTGTAATGAGAGTAATGGATCATGTGTTCGTACATTTGCACAAAATCCACACTGATTCTCCCCAAAGAAAATTTCCTGACAGGTTAAAACTGTGTGAGGGAACCGGGATTCGAACCTGGAACCTTTGCCTATCACGGGCAAGCTCTGTATCGACCCAGCTACCTGTGCACATCTCACATATCATCCAGACATCTTTACTTTCGCCAGTACCTCGTCTCGTCGTGCGAACTTGGAGGTCTAGCACTCCTAGATGAAACGATAATGTCGGGGAATGGCTTAGCCGCAGCTTAGGGGATGTTTCAAGAATAAAATTTTGACTCTGCAGCGATGTGTGCACTGATATGAATCTCTTTGGCAAATAATAACTTTGTGTCAGACCGGGAATCTAACCCAGAACTTGTGCCTTTCGCAGGCAAGCGCTCTAGTCACTGAACTACCCTGGCACGCCCCTGGAGCGTCCTTACATCTTTACGTCCACCAGTACCTCGCCTCCTACTTTTCAAACATCGCGGAATTTCTCCTGTGCACCTTTTAGGACTAGCACTCCTGGGAGAAAAGATATTGCAGAGATATGACTTAGCCACAGTCTGCAATATGTTTCCAAAGTGAAATGTTTAGTCTGTAGACGAGTGTGCTCTGATATGACACTCGGCATGTCTAAACTGTGAGTCAGAGCGGTATTCGAACCCAGGACGTTTGCCTTTCACCGGCAGTCGTTCTGTAGGTTAGCAAGAGTATTTCTGTAAAGGCAGGAGGCGCGTCACTGTGAGAGCCCCTGGCGACACCGCCGCACTTTATTTGTTAAGCTTATGGGACTTAACTACGGGGTTATCAGTCCCTAAACTTACAAACTACTTATGAACTAGCTACCACTAAGGACGGCACAAATATCCATGCCCGAGAGGGGATTCGAAATGTTCAAATGTTCAAATGTTTGTTAAGCTTATGGGACTTAACTACGGGATCATCAGTCCCTAAACTTACATACTACTTACGAACTACCTTATACTAAGGACGGCACAAATATCCATGCCCGAGGGGGGATTCAAACCCCCGACCGTAGTGGCCGTGCAGACCGTGACTGAAATTAAGTGTTTTCAGTAACTGTCTGTTCATCTATTAGAAATACCTAATCTCCTAAACTACTTCAGGGATCTGCATGGGGCAACTTCGTTCCATAAAAGTGGAATCAGTGAAATTGTTTTAGATGTTGGTTATGCCTGAAGTATGGATTGTGCAGTACAGCAAACAAGCGATAGAGACGCTGGTAGTGCACCAAAGAACTAATAAACACCGCTGCTGCATAATAAGTATGGGGTAGTACGACAAGGAAGCGAACGTCTGTTACAGAATTAAGTAATCTTATATCTACGAATACCAACAAACATTGAACATAGTATTACTGAATTCTCTTTGTGTATTAAATACTTAACGAAATTTCTTTGCTTATTTTATCACGTGTCACCTTTTGTATCAAAAATGAAGATACATCGTTTCGGCCAATGACTTTCTCTTACTTTTGTCATATTGGCTAGGACAAGTGAGTTTATTGACAGAGCGAGCCAACAAGGATTCTATTTTTACTCACCGAGCTCCGGAATCCTAAAAAGCCATGATATACACCGGCCCTCCTTCAACAACCGTCGCGAAGCACGGCCATATAACCTAGTATGTTAATAGATGTAAAGCAGGAATTCCAGTCCTTTCATTTCGTAAACAGAGTGATTCCAGAATCTGATGCCGCCGACAACTGTCGCTGGAGCGCGTTGCGATCGCGTATAGCTCGTTGAGGCAAATTTATAGTAGGCACAAGTCGCACCGACTCCGTCCGTTCAGCCACACATTGGACTCAGTGGACTCAGCACTCGGTCAGACAGATGCTCCATGTACCGACGGCTTAAGGTGTCATGCTACAGACAGCGCGGCCAATCCCGCCGGAGGTTCGAGTCCTCCCACATGTATGGGTGTGTGTGTGCTGTCCTTAGTGTGAGTTAATTTAAGTAGTTTGTAGACACTGATGATCATAGCAGTTTGGTCCAATAGATTTACAAACATTTGAAAATAGTATGCCCTTCAACAAGAATTCACACGTAAATGAACATGCTACCACATGGTTGAAAACACATGCAGCAACATTCGATGACGAAAGAATACATAATATCACGATGAGAAAAAAGTCTGGAAAATTATGGAGCCCGTACTCGATTCCGTTTTATCAATCGCAACTTTCCAAATGATCCGTATTTGAAATTTTTATTACATTTTCGCATTGATGTAGTTCTTTGGTCTTCAGTGTAAAAATTGGATTGATATAGCTCCCCATGCTATCCTACACTGAGCAAGCTTCTCCATTTCTGAGTAATAATGGCAATTTTCATCCCTTTCAAACTGCTTGCTCTTTTCGTCTGTCTCCCTCTGCGAATTTTATCCACGCTATCCCAAATGCGAAATCAACGATTTCTTGATGTCTGGGAACGTGTCCTACCAAAAGATCAATTCGTTCAGTCAAGGTATATCAGAAATTTCTCCCCAATTATATTCAGTACATTCCCAATAGTTAAGCTTTGTACATATCCAATATTCATCATTTTCCTGTAGCACGAAATTTCAAAAACTTCTATCTTTTTTTTTATGTCTGAGCTAGTTATATTCCACGATTCACTCCCGTACAAATGCATTCAAATAATCCTTCCTAACACTTACATTAATATTCGATGTCACCAAAATCCTCTTCTTCTGAAATGGTTTACTTCCTATAGCCATTCAGTCGCGCGGGAGAAGCTGAGCGGTCTGGAGCACCACATTTCGGATCGCGCGGCCTCCTGCGTCGGAGGTTCGAATCCTCCCTCGGGCTTGGATGTTTGTATTGTCTTTAGTATAAGTTAGTTCATAAGTAGTTTGTAAGTTTAGAGACTGATGACCCAGCTGTTAAGTCCCCTAAACTTTACAAACATTTCAACTTTGAACAATAGCCATTCAACATTTCATATCCTCTCTATTTCGGCCATCAGAACAAAAATTATTTATTTCTTTTATTGTCTCGTTACCTAATCCAATTCCTTCACTATTGCCTGATTATTCTCTTGTGAATGTTCATTTTATACCCCTCCTTCAAGTAACTGTTCATTGCAGGACCTTTTACTGTCTCTGACAGAATTACAGCAAAGTTTTTATTTCTTCTCCGTTTTGGTATACTGCTTTTGTAATAGGGCGAGGCCAGCTGTTTTCTTAAAGTTGTATGCCCTTTCCAAGCTCTGAAGGTCAAAAGGAAATATAATTTAAAGCAGTGTTTAATCCTGTAATAAATGTTGTTTATTTGTTCAGTAGTGAACAGACTCTGAAGCTCTATTTACTTCTGGTCAGTTTCTTCTCGACTATTCTGAAATTTCACCGCTGGAACGTACTATTCTCTACTAGCATCTGAGATGTATTACAGAACTCTGTCTTTCTCCCCTTTATTCGTGGTACCGAGTTCAGATTCTCTCACAATTCGTCCTTCTATTTTTCACCTAGAACCTCATCGCAAAGCATCATTATGACATTTTCACTTGCCTTTATATACCGAATAACTTTTTGTACATCTTCGTACATGTACACTACCACTTACTGTTCCACCTGAACTATCGTTATCGGTGTTGGTTTTCTGTGTAATCTGATGAGAACAACCGTCACTGTAGTTCACTCTCTGCCTTACTTCCCTATTAATAAAGAATATTCCCGCATGTTGATATTACCCTATAGTAACTAATGAGGAGGTACTGAACAGAATTCGGGAGAAAAGAAATTTCTGGCATACCTTGACTAAAAGAAGGGATAGATTGGTAGGGCACATTCTTAGACATCAAGGAATTGTGAATTTAGCGTTGGAGGGAAGTGTGTGGGGTAAAAGCCGCAGAGGAAGACCAAGAGATGGATACAGTAAGCAGATTCAGACAGATGTAGGTTGCCGTTCTTATGTGAAGTTGAAGAGGCTTGCTCAGGACAGGGTATTGTGGAGAGCTGCATCAAACCAGTCTCCGGACTGAAGACCATAACAACAATAACAACATTAGACTAGAAATTCTATTTTTCTAGTTGACTTTAACGACCGTCATTATTTCCAGATTCAGCGTCCTCATTTTCGTTTCCCGATTGTATAGCTTCCCTATAAAATAGGGGAACTAAAATAAGAATAATATTACCACTTCGTCGTTTACTTACTCTTTCTCTCCTGGTCCCTCCCCCGCCACCCTGCCCAGGAGATCAGGATATCAGGATAGAGGACTATTCTTTCTTTTACCAATGGATAGATCATAATGGCTTTTTTTTTTTTATTACAGGCCACAGTACCTCTAGTTACACAAAGTGTCGTTAATACAGTGTTCCCACTGCCGTCTGCTTTCTTGTGACATGTTGCGTACCCTCTGTTGTGCAGCAAGGTGTAGAACGAGTCATCGATCATTGTAACATGGAGCACAAGATGAAGCGATGTGTTAACATAAAGTTTCCTTTCAAATCAGGCAAAACTGCGACGGAGGCCGATGGGATGTTAGTGCAAGTGTACGGTGTTAAAGAACTGAGTAAATAGTGTTTATTTGAATGGTTTAAATGCTTTGGAGACGGGTCGACCGTCGACAGTTACTGTCCCAGACAATATCGAACGAGTGTGGCGGATGCTTGCGGATGATCTGTTTCCCCACCGTAAATTGCCTCTGAAACGCTTACACACACTCGCACCTTTCCTCCATGATTAAACGGCTTTTAGCGCTTGTTAACATAAATACAGACCACAATTGCAATCTACTACTCTCCTACTCACAGCTTCGAGAAGTAGTAAAACAAATCCTAACACCGTAATCGATTATCATGGCCCACCAAAGAAATAACACAAAAAACACTAGAAAAGAAAGAAACACTAGAACTAGCACAGAACAGATTCATAAATACACAAAATACTCCCATACCAAGGAAATGCAACGATGTTTAATTAAATTCCTGAAAAACAAATGCTGGATGAATTAGCACAATAATCATTTGACTACTCCCACAAGTTCTATTAGGCGTCGATCCTGAGACAGGGTTCGCCACGTGCATAGTAACGTTATCCTCGATTTACAATGATGATTTTAATTTGGTCTTTTTATTTATATGATTTGTCAGCTAATAACGCTGACTATTATGGGCATTACTAATAAGAGTAAATGATTAATGCTCTGACCGAAAGCTGTGACAGCTGACTGCCGGGTTCTTTATCTTCTATACTAATAATTAATCTGTAAATGTAGGCCTGTCGCTGTTCTCTTAAATCTTCAAAACTACTGGACGAATCTTCATGCACTTTTCACAGGAAACACGATAAAAGTTTGGCTCAACATATTGGCAGAATTTTATAAAAATCGGATCACGAAACAAAAAGATATCGTAATTACAAGTGTTTTCAGAAACCGTGGTGTCTCTTTAGTCAAGTATTAAAAACCTCTTATCTCCGAAACTACTTCACAAATTTGCATGCGGTTTCCACAGGTAACTTGAGCGTAACTCTGGACAACATATAGACTTCGTTTCATAAAAATCGGATCACGGAAAAAAAGAATACCGTAGTTTGAAAATTTTTATCTATGACCGTCATGTCTGTCTATCTCTTCAAACACCTTTATCTCCGAAACTACTTGACAAATGTTCATGGGATTTTCACATGTAACTTGAGCATATCGTGTGGTTACATAAAGGCTTCAGTAATTGATATCGAATCAGAGAAAATAAAGATATCGTAATTTAATCATTTATTTAAAAGCCATCGTGTATGGCTGTTTGTTGTGGGTAATCTACAAAAGTACTACACGAACTTTCATGGGTTTCCACAGGTAAATTGGGAATAGTTTGGAGAGTAACATAGGCTTAGTTTCATCAAAATCGGATCAGAGGAAGGAACTATATTGTAATTTGAATGTTTATGTGTATACTATGCTTATAACTATGGTGCAGTACAGCGAATCCCAAGAGTACTATACGAACATTCATGGGGTTTCATAGGTCAACCGACAGTACCTTGGGGCAACATATAAGCTTCATTTCATCAAAATCGGATCAGGAGAAGAAAGGATATAGTAATTTGTAGTTTCTGGTGTATGATATGCTTGAATTGCAGTGTAGTATATCAAAGATCCAACAAAGGCGCTGTTACTTACATAGTAGTCCAAATAACCAAGTAGGTATTCTAACCTCCTTGCAAATAACTAATAGATGGCGATGCTGCGTTTTTTATTCACATAAATAGTGTAATACAATGAAACAAGGGCTACGCGTTTCCTTGCGGCAGCGGTGTAGTGTAATGATGTTGGCAACGACCGTTCAATCCTTTTTGAAAAATCAGTCACGTACAGTGAGGGGAATAATTCTTTGTGTTGATAATGAAATAATGAGTGTTATTCCTATCAGTAAATTAATGATCCCCCTAAAGCGAATATTTCGTTGCCAACGTTAACATGCTAAATCACTGCCACTGCAAGTAAAATTTAACCCAGGTACGACAATTCTTTGCAATGCCATGGAAAGGAAAAGAGTAATTCTTTCCATGAGTATCATTTGAATTTAAAAAATAACGACCATCCTTAGCGTCTATCGATGTTTTTATTTACCAAGAATTCTTTGCAAGGGAAACCGAATTTATGTTGTTTCATTTCTGATTTCGGTGCGTACTTTTTACAACTTGAGTCCATTCTGTTTACGAATGTCTCGAAAACGCCATAGTACAGGAAAGTACAAAGTGAGGCGACGGTAGTTACATAGTACACCAAATAACTAATTAGGGAGTTGCTAAATTTTTTTCATTCTCATAACTACGGTGTAATACACTACAAGAAGGGGTAAATTTTACTTACGACGGCGGCGTTGTGTGCTGATGTTGGCCACGGCCGTTGAATGCTTTTTCAAAAATCAGTCACGTAGAATAAGGGGAATAATTCTTTACGTTTACAATGAAATAAATAATTTATGCTATTGTGACACAACGGCGATTAATCCAACAGTCATGGCCACTAAGTGCTAGCCTAAGGACAAGAAAATGTTCAAATGTTTGGTAAGCTTATGGGACTTAACTACGGGGTCATCAGTCCCTAAACTTACAAACTACTTATCAACTACCTTATACTAAAGACGGCACAAATATCCATGCCCGAGGGGGGATTCGAACCCCCGACCGTAGTGGCCGTGCAGACCGTGACTGGAGCGCCTCAGTCTCCTCGGCCACCGCGGCCGGCCTAAGGACAAGACTTGGACCGAAACTTCCCAAAGATTTATTCAAACACGAAATAAATTGTAGGAAGCGATAACTATGTTTGAAATAGGTGTAGCCTGTAGCAGTAAAAGAGATCTGATTACTATGAAAAAAAAAAAAAAAAAAAAAAAAGAAAACCCTTAGGTTATCTTGCAATACTATTGTTGCACTAATTAAAATTTATTAACCAAATGTTTCATTAATAAAAATTTATACACGTTCGCCAGCCTAATGAGGCATAAGAATACCAAGCAGTGATAAATTAAGAATGCAGCTAAATTTAGAAGCTTGGCGCAGAATAAATATATGGTGGAAAAAACTGTGTCACTAGTTTCATAAGAGCTAAAACAAATACCAATCACAAAAATAATAAAGATTTAAATGAAAGCAGTAATTATTTAAATTATTGTAACGGTAAGACTCACATCAGTTACTTTTTGTTACTATAGGATATAGCGTGGAATGCAGTATTGCAGTGCAAGTGGCACTCAGAAACAAAGTTACTGAAAGGCGTATAATTAAAGGGGAAAAAATCTACTGATGTTATGGTCAGTGCTGTTCCTAATGTTCTGTGTAAATAAGTGAGAAATTGGTTATAATTATGACGTCCATTCAAAAATCTACTAAAAGAACACTGACTAGTATGCATCACCTTGTTGAAAATAATGAAATCTTTCTCCCTACCATGAAACTAACAATTATTTGTAACACTTTGCTGAATAGATTCGTCAATTAAATTTCCTAGCCTGGAATCTAGAATGGGGTCAGTCAAACTGTCCTGACAAGTTATAGGAACATAGAAGTTCGTGTCTGAACTGTTTCAATTATATGAACGGATTAAAATTAGTTATGTGGCAAAACAGTAACATATTCCTACCAATACTATTGTGCAAGAGCAATGAAATTTATAGTTGCAGCTCTGTATATTGTACTAAGAAGATTCTACAAAAAAAATTACAATATTAAAACTGATTTCTGCTTTATAAAATAGGATGAGTCGGTTAATAATTCTTTACAGGAGAGGATCCCTATTAGGTTATCTGACTAGGAATAAATTAGGGTTACGTACACACTACTTTTAACATAAATGTCACCTCTATTGAAAAACATTTAAAACACAAGTTAAATCTCTCAACGACCAGTTTATAAACAGTAACAATAAATATTGTGACCTGATATTAATGCGGAGTAGTGGCCAGGTGGCGGCGCAGCGTATACAGCTCAGATTTCAGTGGCATAATTCGGGATGGGGATACCACCCGTCAGCTTTGATCAATGACGTCATTATTCAGAGGCGTTATATGCGTGGCTATCGCACGCATACCAAAGAAGTTGATATATGCTCTTAGGAACAAAGACATCCTGGAGGTAAATGAAATACATAAATTAATGTATGTATGTGGTTCGGAACATTTGAGTATTGATGAAACCAAAGATATATAATTATCTCTGGAAATAACGTAATTTTATAAGCTAACATTACATACGCGATATATACATTGAATTTATTGTAGGTATTCATATGATGAAATTGCGGAAAATAAATATCACACGGAAAAAAATTAAATCACTGTATGGAGTATACCGCAATAAAATCGGTGCTTTGGATGTGGAGATAAATAATAAAAAAACACGAAAAACAAAATCACGCACACATTTAAGCACACTATACATTGTGGATGATAAAGGAAATGACACTAACGGGACTAGCGCGGGAATATGGCGGTTTTGGGCGGGGACATTCTAATAGGTAAACTGATGATGTAAATAAACTAATACCAAGAGAATATAAATTATAAAAATGGTTAAGATAAAAATAACGCTGTAATAGCGTAAAATCGATTAAAAGGGTATCGGATAGCCAAAAAGATCTACTTACCTGAATTAAGACAGGAGTACCACTACCGAAAATAAAAAGAAATAAATAAAAAATCGTATCGAAAACTCGAATTGACCTATATAGCTCACTTACAGGCAGGGATACCACTGCGAAAAAGTAAAGGATAATGCCAAGTAAAATGGTATCGTGAACTCGAATTGACCTATATAGCTCAATTGGAGAAGAGGATACCAGTAGTAGGTTATTTAGTTATTTAAATTGTTTGATGGAAATGGATGTTTTTTAAAATCAAATAATAATAATTGACGGGATAGATAATATGTGATCGTTATCGGAAACTCGAATTGACCTATATAGCTCACTTACAGGCAGGGATACCACTGCAAAAAAGTAAAGAAAAATGCCGAGCAAATTGGTATTGTGAACTCGAATTGACCTATATAGCTCAATTGGAGAAGACGATACCAGTTGTAGTTTATTTAGTTATTTAAATTGTTTCATAGAAATCGATGTTTTTAAAAAAACAAATAATAATAATTGACGGGATAGATAATATGTGATCGTTATCGGCCACTGGAATTGACCTTTATAGTTCACTTACAGGCAGGGATACCACTGCAAAAAAGTAAAGAAAAATGCCGAGCAAAATGGTATCGTGGACTCGAATTGACCTATATAGCTCAATTGGAGAAGAGGATACCAGTAGTGGGTTATTTAGATATTTAAATTTTTTCATAGAAATCGATGTTTTTTAAAAGAAATAATAGTAATTGATGCGATAGATAATATGTGATCGGTACCGTACACCTATATAGCTATGGCAAAAAATACACTAAGTGCACTCTTAAAGGTTAGTATCACAATTAGTAAGAGCATTCTACTCTGCATATCACTTCATTGTCTCTTTTTACGAAATTATCTCTTTCTGTGTGAAGGCTGGCTGTCAACTAAAGCCGAAAAATATGGAACATCGATGTGACACTGTATCTGGTTTTGGACAAATGCGTCTACTTCTCGATAAACTAAACTGGCTTCCTGTACACTGTTCGGTAAAATTTTACGACATTTCATGCCAGGCTCCAGTGCTTATGTTGGCAACAGATGAACAATGAAGTGTAGAATTGCGTTAATATTTTTCACGAGCAACATAGTATATGTTATTGCTGCTCGTTTTACTCGCAGCAAATTCAATACTGTACCTGCTCTATGGTCGACAGTTTCTTGTATGTACCCTTGTCCGTTCAGAAAATAATAATGTTCGTTTTAATTGCAGTTGTCACGAAAAAACATTTATTGATCATCTGAGTTGCCGTCAATACCTTTGCTGCCAAAATAACCACTGCAGCCCGGCGAAAAGCGTTGTACAATTTAACCCTCGAGTAACACTGCCCTCGGAAAACCATAAATTTGATAGAATTTCAACCGCTTTCAAAAACGCGTGCGTTTAAATACGGTATGAATCTTTACGTTTCAGTTCATTTTTAAAAAAAAAAACTGTCTCACAGGATGCATACATATCTATATTTTACTGCAATCACAGGATTGCCCAGATTAATGTTCGGGCAGTCGTATTTGCATGTTACCGCGGCGGGAAAATGTAGTATTGAATGACTACTATTCGCTGATTAATGCTATTACATTGAGCTGTGGTTGGCTGACTACATCACGTGGCCTGTGCTCAGTTAGCGTAACAAAGGAACATAGCGTAGTGTCATCTTTTATTTGAGGTACTGTACCGTATTTGACGGATTTCGTATTTAATCTTACTTAGTACGAAAATTTAGAGGGAAAATGAAACATCGCATTAAAAATATTTCCAAAACACGCATATTAAGACAAAGTATGCTGAGGAAAAGTACTTAGAAGTGACATTTACATACAGTAAAATTTATCCGAAGAAATTAAATTAAGAACAAGGATGTTATTTACTTATATTCGAAACATCAGCGACACAATGACGTCATACAGCACAATACGGCTACGTCACGGGCAAAGCCGACGAGTGGTATCCACTGCTCGAATTGACCCATTTCATTTTATGCAGTTTGTGAGCCGCCATTATAACAGCGGTTTCCAGTAGCTTCTATTTAGCTCCATATGCAGACAGTAAAAGTATTACCATTGCATCTTCACGTTCATCTTCACGTGCATCTTCATTGTCAGTAGATTGGTCTTCTGCCTCAAATGAAACAAATATTTGGGCCAGAATACAGTAGCACAAGTCTCTCACTACGTCTTGATGCTGTGCACTCCAAACTCAGGCTCACTACTGCTGTGAGCTCCCGCCACAGACTGACTGCTGCGAATGCCAACCTTCGACTGACTACTCTGTCTCCGTTAGCAGCGCGCCAACACCACCTTTTCATTTACTACGGAATTCCGTTCACATTGGAATCACTACATCTTTTGCATATCATGCTGGTCGTGAGATATTACAAATGTACATTTTACTCACATACATAAAACGATTCAAAAATAGAATTGACAGTATCGAAGCCAATTAAAGTTACAAAAATAAACATGATATAGATATTCATAAAACATACAAAGTACATGAAGTACAGACATCACATACCATACAATAGTGGTATCGATTGTAACATGAATGAAATTTAGTATCTTACATAGCATAAAAATGAAATATTATTATTAAAAAAATGGTCAAAATTGGGAAATGGCGTTATACTATTCTTTCCAGTAAATTAATCATCATCCTAAAGCGAATAGTTCGTTGCCAACTATAGCAAACTAAACTGCTGCCACTACAAGCAAAATTTAACCTAGGTAGGAAACAATATTTTGTTCTCCCAGCTGTATGCCATATGCTCTGCAATATCATGGAAAGAAAAGAAGTGCATCTTTCGACGGGTATAACCCAAGGAGATTAGAATAGTATAACCACTAAACTGTGCTTAGAGCAGAAATATCTCTGCATCTGTGCATCTTCTCAACATTAAGCTCTAATTATTATTTAGACAAATCCACTCTTTCCACACACTTATTTGCTCTTACGATTGGTTTGTACCGCATCGGCTGCAAAGAAGCCCCACCTTCTTTACGCAGAGCAGCCACATAACATGAAATAATATCCAAATAAATATGTCGCAGAAGCAACAAGAAATTTGAGGAATCGTCGCTAAAAGGGTATTTACACATAGTCATCTGTTTTAACGGAACAAAGATGAAGTCAGAGATTAGTAGATTTTCCCCAATATCGCATGACATTTCCACCTTCTGTTGAGGACACAAAATCTGTTCTGTGCATCTGAATGCTCACTCCAGAGATATTTCTGCTCTGTGTCTGCTACTAGAGATAATATACACACTCGAGCGACAAACTCATAAGAAACGTCTCTGCTTTCATAATTGTTCAGTACAATATTGTGATTAAAATTTGTAATTAGTTACTGTTGGTGCGGACTACATTAAGAGAGAGAAAAACTGTTCTTTTGCAGAGACAGTTGTACTTAGAGTTCTGAATGTGTAGTTCTATTAAAGAAGGTGGATTTCAACTTCGTGGTTTACGAAGTAACCACTAGAGGACGTGGAACATGTATTAGTTGAAAGAGTGGCCGATGCTGCTAACACAGTCAAGACAATTCACTGGAAATACTATATTTATTGGAAAGTTCTATACAGACGATCAGATGACGCCATTCCTTCAACGATTACACAGACGTACTTCATCGCAGATTGACACCTCAATGACGTCTTATTTAGACAGACATGAAGTCCTCTGTTGGTTGCATTACCAGACTTTCAGCATTCGTCGAGTTTTCGATAATAGGGATCACTGTATACGTAATAACTACATTGCCCCCAGTGCAACACTGCAACATACTAATACTACAGCATACACTTACCGTGAGAGCTAAACAGCTTAGTACTACACCATAGAACCAAACATGGCGCTGTTATTGTTATTATTATTTCTAATCTCAACAACAGAAGTGTTGTAAGAGGTTTACGCTAAACAATTACACACCGCAGTCTTAACTTTCTGAACACAATCTAACACCGAATTTACATCGTTCCAGAGTACGAACATAAATTAATTTCACTTTTTGTATGAAAAACTTAATGAACATTCATTGTTTTCGACAATGACTTCTGCTTAATTTTGACATCTTGGCTAGGAGAACTGAGTTTACTGATAGAGCAATTAAACAAGGATTCTGTTTTTGCTGACCTAGGTCTGAAACCATAAAAAACCATGATATACACAGGTCCCTTTTTAACAACCGTTGCGAAGCACGGGCATATAAGCTAGTTTATATGTAAATTAATCAAAGGCCTCAAACCAAAACTCTGTTATAAACTAAATTGCGCAACGGATAACACGATCCCGGGTATTTAACCAATTGTCACAACCTTCGATACAGAGCTGAGGTAAACTATGACAACTGCCCAGAATTTTAGCTTTTACCTGCACCATAATCACTCATATAGTTAGTTACTTTATTTAATTACTGTTATTAGGATTCCAGCTTCCTCTGTTAAATTTAAACGTGAGGAGGAAAATCTCTTCATAATAAAGTCCGACTAAATCAGAACAAGATTTTTTATTCTCTGATAGTATGCAATAAAATCATACCATTAGACAAATTCAGTGTACAAAGAAACAAAAAATTGATTGTGAACACTCGTTTCCGACCAGACAAACATTTTGAGCCACAGGCTCTAAGATTAATCAACAAATAGACTTGCTGGTCTCCTAAACATGCCACATGTTTCATGCCACACTGATGTTAGTCAAATTGCCTCTGAAACGCTTACACATCACAACGGTTGCGGAGATCCAACAACGCGTGCTTCGAGCGATTCCACAATAATCGTTGGCTAACAGGTTCCAACAGCTATGCAACCGACGTTAGATGTGTATTCCTTTGAAGGCCAGTATCCTATATTTCCTGAAACCATTCATCGAACTTTTTAGGCTACTATGTATACGTATATCAACATGCCGGCAGATGACTAAGGTGCGCTAGCTTAGACTCCGCAGAAGTCGTTACCCATTCCACATGTAATACACTCCGTATACGTGCTTTGGTGTCAGTGGCGAACTAGGGGTGTTGGACGTCCGGAACGGCAAAACAAAATGAGGCCCCCTGCCCACTTGTCCACTTGGAAATAGGAAAAATAAAAAAAAGGAAGCTTTCGAGGTATTTGGTCCCGTCCCCCCCCCCCCTCAAGACGAGAGACCCGGGAAGTCCTCCCCCCCCCTCCTTTTTCACCGCCCTCTGTTGTTTATCCGCCACTGTCCAGTGTAGGACTTAGTCGATGACAACGCAGCGCGGCAACGTAAATGGAGGTATGGCTTTTAGTGATCAAGCAGCGCCTACTGAAAATTAGGATTGAGTGCTCTATGCTTAAGTAATGGCTTAACAACGTGACGTCATGGCAGTGAAATTCCGCTGGCTCTACAGATAAACCGTTAGATAAAGTCCGGTGCAAGCCTCCCATTACATTAAGCCCGTGCAGCGACTGGTCTGTGTCAGAAGAACACCTGCACAGTGCGGGCGTTCGCGATAGCGCTCAGTGGCTAAGCCTGCCTCGTCCTAAAGGACGCAGCCCCCGTCCAATGTAGCCCAGTCAAATGGTGGTTTTTTCGTAACAAAATTCCGAAAGCTTTTTTCTCAACGGTTCTATGTGTTTTTGGGAGCGCTGAATTTGAATTTCAAGTTTGCTGCCTTGTAGGAGGTCGGCTTCCCAACGAAAAACTCAAGAAAACCTCAAAATTTTCTTACTTTTTTCAGTTTCTTGCTTATATCTCGAAAACTATAAGTTTATCGAAGAAATCCATTATGATCAAAATTAAAGTACACAAAATTTCCTACAAAAATCACTACTCATGTTTGATTTTCTGACGAGAAGTATAGGCGCTGGAACTGAATGAAAAAGAGCAAAATTTTGGCCCTTCTGCGAAAATGTGAAAAACGCACACTTGCACGCTCTACAACTCGAGAAATATACATGTTATCAACAAAATCCCTACATCACGTGAAAGTACATTAAATTTCCTACAAGGGACGTCTATAAAATTCCATTTTCTCGTAATGGGGGAAGCACCAAAAAGAAAATTACGAGCAATGCTTCCTGCGCCCTATAGTGTAACGCCCCCTCCCACCTGCCTATCTCTCTCCGGCGCTATATTTTCGATGTGTTGCACTGAAAAGTGATGTTTTGAATGGATTAAAGAGAAAATATTTTTGACATAACATCATCAAATTATATTTGGTACATGCCATTGAACAGAAAGGTGAAGTTACATAGTAACACGAAGTACATCTGGAAAAAAGAGTGAGGTTAGCGTTAAAGTATGGTTCCAAATACAAATAATTTGTGTAGCGATACTTGTATGAAGAAATACCCGTACTGATGTAATACGCACAGTTATTTTATTCGTCTCCATGTGTGTGTTTTCGGCACAGGCAATGTTTCTTGGTTGCGTGAAAGTCCAGGTAAAGGATCTTGAGCAACGTAAGGTCCAGGTAAACTATCAGCGGCTTTGCGAAGTCCAGGCTGAACAGTCAGTAGTTGATCTTCAACTGAAAAAAATCTAATTGAATGATTAATATTATGACAGAGAAAAATTGATTAATAAAGACGCATAATGCTGCAAAATATTACATGATTTAATACCTTCTTTCACCTCAGCTGCTTCAGACAGTGGTGCTCCAAGCGGCTCGTCCAAATCCTCTTGTCTTCTGTATTCAAAGTGTCGTCAATGTTCGAGCACAATCCTTCACTTTGCTTGCACAGTTTCGTGCTGAAAAGTCCTGCTCGCCTGCACCCACACCGACCATTCAAAACATCACTTTTCAATGCAACACATCTAAAATATAGCGCCGGCGAGAGATAGGTGGGAGGGGGAGCTACACTATAGGGCGCAGAAAGCATTGCTAGCCATTTTCTTTTTGGTGCTTCGCCCCATTACGAGAAAATGGAATATTATAGCCGTCCCTTGTAGGAAATGTAATGTACTTTCACGTGGCGTAGGGATTTTGTTGATAACATGTGTATTTCTCGAGTTGTAGGGCGTGCAAGTGTGCGTTTTTGACGGTTTCGCAGAAGGGCCAAAACTGTGCTCTTTTTCATTTAGTTCTAGTGCCTATACTGCTGGTCAGAAAATCAAATATGAGTAGTGCATTTTGTAGGAAATTTTGTCTACTTTCATTTTTCTCAGAATGGATTTCTTCGAGAAACTCATAGTTTTCGAGATATAAGCAATAAACTGAAAAAAGTGCGAATATTTTGAAGTTTTTTGAGTTTTTAGTTGTGAAGCTGTCCTCCTACAAGGCAGCAAACTTGAAATTCGAATTCAGCGCCCCAAAAAACATACAGAATCGTTGAGAAATAAACTTTCGGAATTTTGTTACGAAACAGGCTGTTTTGAGCACCAATTGACTGGACTAATGAGCTTTGCTCGCCGGCGACTGTGGCACGCACAATATCCACCTTGCGCCAGTAACGCCCGTTCCTCTAATAAATGATACGGGCACATTTAACTTCAAACGCCCTCAGTATTCAAATGTTTTTTAAGCTTGACTTCACTACGGTCGGGGGTTCGAATCCCCCCTCGGGCATGGATATTTGTGCCGTCCTAGTTCGTAAGTAGTTCATAAGTAGTTTGTAAGTTTAGGGACTGATGACCCCGTAGTTAAGTCCCATAGACTATACAAACATTTGAACATTTTAAGCTTGACTTGAATGCAGGGTCATCAGTCCCTAAACTTACAAGCTACTTATGGACTACCTGATACTAAAGACGGCACAAACATCAATGCCCGATGGAGGGATTCGTACCCCCGACAGTAGCGGCCTGTGACTGGCGCGCCGCAGGCCGCTCGGCCACTGCGGTCGGCTCAAACGCTCTCAATCCCACAAAACCGTGCGCAGTATATCACTAAATGAATTACTACACCCCTATTGCTTGGTTCACCTTTTAGTACCATGCGGTGCAGTAAATAATATGCAGTAACTCCTCACATAATTCCGTTTACTACAACATGCCTAACTACATTAAATTGCCCCTACCAGAACCAGCCTATAAGATAAGTCTCTTTGCCCGTGTGTGTTCATAATGAAAGAAACCTTCACAGGTATCTTTCGCTCCAGGGAGATTAAACGTGGGCCACTGTACGTAATAAAAGCTTAATTCTGGTACGAGGTACCCACATAAGAGTTTACTGTTATATAAAAGCTTAATTTCAGCAGTAAAATTAGCAAAAGGTCCGTGTGAACTACCGGGTACTCCCTGCTGCAAAACCTTCTTCCCTGGCCCAAATTGAGAACTGACTTGGTTCAAATTACTCTAATAACAAGAAGTTATCGATACAGTGGCCAATATACGTAGCAGCTCACACGAAATTACATACAGGCAGTAATAAACAAGCCACCACAAGTAAAGTTAATTCATAAACGTGGCTAAAGAAAACATTTATGGTGCAACGGAACTTAAACATAAAAAATTGCATCTGACCTTGTTCTCAGCACTGGTGGAAAACAATATTAAATAAAAGGGGGAATGTGCTCGAAAACTACAATTTATAGGGAAGTTAAATTAAACTGAACCTAAGTTGTTTATTCAGTTCGAAAGCAAACAATTTTCTTAATACAATAAAAATGCATTATCTAATAATGACGAGGCCCGGCATTGAATTTGACATAAATTACACAGAACTAAACGCTACTGGAGGTAGGATTTACAAACAACACTCACTCGCTCACACACACGCAATGCAACAGCGAAACTCACCAAAATCAGCGTGCTGAAACGAGGCAGAAGCAGGCGCCACTATCGAAGGCGAAATTCAGCAAACCCGGAGGTACCACACAACACAATATACAATAAAACTGCGAACTGTCTTTTCGGATGAAACGCACCTAATTTCGATTTACCCGAATACAGAACTGTAGTCAATGAAAACTATCGCCATTATTTTTACAATCATGTAACGGGTACGATGTAATTGGAATAGCTGAGAATTTTCTGATCAACGGTTTCCAACCTTTTTCAGGCCAGATTTCTCTCTTATGAGCTGTGAGCACAAGTGTCAAGAAATATAAAAGTCAACCTAAAAATAAAGTTTAATCAAAACATCTAAGGCATTCGTTGATCGAAAGAAATATGTATAACATAAACTTTAGTAGAAAATTTAAATTTTGCTAGTGGCAATGTAATGTTAAAGCTTACAACTAACTTTTCCAAGACCATAATGAACAAACCAAAAAGAGAATTACCCCTCTCCGTCGTGCGAACAGTCAGTTATAGTGCTGAATTCAATCAAAAACACATTAAAAAACGCACTTTCAGTTTGTCTGAAATTTTGAAATAATAGATTTTCAAAAAAAAAAAAAAAAAAAAAAAAAAAAAAAAAAAAAAATATTTCATACAAACCTTGACCTGTCAAACCATACTCAAGTTATGCTCTTACAACCATGTGGCAATTGATTTTTATTGATAAAAAATCGCTTTCGGTTTGTCCTAAATTTTCCTACTGCGAAACTTCCTGTTGCTTTCAACATGAAATGTACAAAATTTTATCCCAATTGGACGAACGGTATTGATAGCGCACTGGAAAATGCTGTTTTAGTTTTTTCCCGATTTTCCTCTTTTCCGGACCACTTTTGCATATTTTATCGCCGTTTAAACCTTCCCTGGACTTACACGAATATTTCAAGACTAAAATTAGCCAAATCGATTCAGCCGTTCTCGAGTTTTAGCGAGACTGACGAACAGCAATTCCTTTTTATATGTATAGATTAGCGGGCCGCGGTGGCCGAGGAGACTAAGGCGCTCCAGTCACGGTCTACACGGCCACTACGGTCGGGGGTTCGAATCCCCCCTCGGGCATGGATATTTGTGCCGTCCTAGTTCGTAAGTAGTTCATAAGTAGTTTGTAAGTTTACGGACTGATGACTTCGTAGTTAAGTCCCATAGACTGTACAAACATTTGAACAACATTTTGTATAGATTACACCCTTCAAAACAATTACAGGATCCGTTAAGATATATAGGTTCTGACGTATTGTCATCGGAGGAATGAACTAAAATGGTTCTACGTCTTCATGTTGGTTCTACGGAGCGGAGACAACAACATCACGGGAACCGAGGTCGTGGTAATAACACATAGTTGCTGCGTATGGGGTTGCTGCTGTATTTACTCCACCGAACTAATTACACAAGCAGTTGGGTTTAGATAGGCTAGAGAGCAGGCAGAACAGTGCAACAGCAACGTGACTTTTCCGAAGCTAATTCATGGAGAGCCCAAGGAAGGTTGGAGGCGGGACAGGAACAGAGAGACGTGACTGCAGCTGAGTGCCCCACAGTGACTTCCAACGCGTGGAGAGGAGGCCGAATACCAGCCAGCTGCAACGCAGCTCCAGGCAGCAACAGGGCACGCAATATCTACGCACAGTTCTAAATCGCGTTCGGGAATCTGGCCTCTACGCACGGAGCTCTATAGCGACACCGTTGAGCGCGCAGAAACTGGGCGGAGCAGCATCAGCATACGTGTCGTAACAAATGTCGCCGGGTTCTGTCCACAGACGAGCCACGATTTTGTGTTCAGCCGGACAATCGTCGCTCCTTCATCTACAAATGACATTTCTGGAGACTAGAAATTTGCTCTGTAGGAATCAGCATGGCTTTCGAAAAAGGCGATCGTGTGAAACCCAGCTCGCGTTATTCGTCCACGAGACTCAGAGGGCCATAGACACGGGTTCTCAGGTGGATGCTGTGTTTCTTGACCTTCGCAAGGCGTTTAATACAGTTCCCCACAATCGTTTAATAAGCGAAATAAGAGCATATGGTCTATCAGACCAATTGTGTGATTGGATTAAAGAGTTCCTAAATAACGGAATGCAGCATGTCATTCTCAATGGAGAGAAGTCTTCCGAAGTAAGAGTGATGTCAGGTGTTCCACAGGAGAGTGTCGTGGGTCCGTTGCTGTTCACAATATATATATATATATATATATATATATATATATATATATATAAATGACCTTGCGGATAACATCGAAAGTTGACTGAGGCTTTTTGCGGATCATGTTGTAGTATATAGAGAGAGATTGTAACAATGGAAAATTGTACTGAAATGCAGGAGGATCTCCATAGAATTGAACCATCGTGCAGTCGTACACAATTGAATCTCAATGTAGACAAGTGTAATGTTCTGCGAATACATAGAAAGAAAGATCCTTTATCATTCAGATACACTATAGCAGGTCAGCAACTGGAAACAGTTAATTCCATAAATTATCTGGGAGTAGGCATTAGGAGTGATTTAAAATGGAACGGCCATATGAAGTCAATCGTCGGTAAAGCAGATGTCAGACTGAGATTCTTTCGAAGAATAAGGAAATGCAGTCCGAAAACAAAGGAAAGGGGTTACACTACACTTGTTCGTTTGAATACCGCTCACCAATGTGGGATCCGTACCAGATGGGGTTGACAGAGGAGGTAGAGAAGATCCAATGGAGAGCAGCGCGCTTCCTTACATGATCATTTGGTAATCGTGAAAGCGTTACGGAGATGATTGATAAACTCCAGTGGAAGACTCTGCAGGAGAGACGCTCTGAGGATAAAATCGTAGTGATTAGAGCCCACACAGAGGCATACCGACAATGTTTCTTTTCGCGAACAATACGTGACTGGAATAGGAGGGAGAACCGATAATGGTACTCAAGGTACCTTCCGCCATACACCGTCGGGTGGCTTGCGGAGTAGGATGTAGATGTAGATGCACAGATAGCGTAGAACTCCTGCTTACGTACAGGAAACGTCGCTATATGATGGTGGTGGTCGAATTGTGCGGGCAGAACTCCATATTGGCGGACGTGTGGACCTCTACGTAGTTCAGAATGGTGCTTTGACTGCTGATAGGTATAGCGAAGAGATCCTTCGACATTTTGTAAGGCCCTATGCTGTTGCCATTGAAGATGGGTTCCTTCTGGCGGACAATAACGCTTACCCCATAGAGCTGCACTGGTGGACAACATGCTTCAAGCTGAGGCAACTGAACGAATGGAATGTCCAGCTTGTTCACTGGACTTTCCTATCAGACAGGACACTGTTCGTAGTAATTGACGGTAAGTCATCGAGTAAAACAAAAGTGATATCTGGCGTTCCACAGGGAAACTTTATAGGTCCCCTACTCTTCATTGTGTTTATAAACGATTTAGGGGACAATCTGAATAGCTCCCTTAGACTGTTCGCGGATGATGCTGTCGTTTATCGGTTAGTGAAGTCAACAGAGGATCAAAAGCAACAGCAAAGCGATTCAGACAAAATTTCTACATGGTGCGAAAATTGGCAATTAACACTAAATAATGAAAAATGTTAAGTAATACACATGACCACTAAAAGAAATCCGCTGAACTTTAATTACACGATAAATCAGTCAAACCTGAAGGTCGTAAATTCTACCAAGTACCTAGAAGTTACAATTACGAACAACTTATACTGGAGAGAACACACAGAAAATATTGTGGGAAAGGCGAACCAAAGGTTTCGTTTCATTGTTAGAGCGCTTCGAAGATGCAACAGCTCCACCAAAAGACTGCCTACATCACACTTGTGCGTCCTCTCCTGGAGTATTGTTGCCTCTTGTGGGACCCTCACCAGGTGGTACTGACGGAAGACATTGAGAAGGTTCAGAGAAGGACAGCTCGTTTTGTTTTATCACTTTCCGGAGGGGTGGGACAATTTGGACAATTTGAGGTGGAAATCATTGAAAGAACGACGTTATTCGTTGCGACGAGTTCGATTTCCGAAATCTCCCTACATAGGGAGACATGACCATCCGAATAAAATAAGAGAAATCAGATCGAAAACGGAACGATTTGTTCCCGCGTGCAATTAGAGAATGGAACTGTAGAGAATGATTATGAAAGTGAAGTAATGAGACAGCAAAATTTGATTCTGTCTCGCAGACAAATTACAATTGTAACCAATATCTGAATAAGATACTTTTTTTTTTAAACATATACTACTGTTTGTAAACAGTACAATGTAAGCAATCAACGACGCGTCCAAACTGCTCTACGGCCCACACCAGTGTTCCTGGTTCAAATTTCGCTCGCTAGAGGCCGCTCCTCAACTATCGGCTTGGACGCCTCGTTTGTTGCAATCATTTTACATCCTATGAATTTTTGTATCTTATTTAAACAATACATCCAACTTTAATGTAAAGTAAGTTGAATACAATTGGCCTTAAGCTAAATTATTATACTTCCTGTATCAAAATTTTAAATTGACGACACGCCCACTTTTCACATAGCCTCATAGGCCGCTATATGTTCCGTTTTCTATCCTAACTGACATTCATAATATTTTACTATTGACTTTTACATTTTATCAACTAATATTTCATGCTTGCAATGATGTAATGTTTATATCAGAATACATCAGAACATGCCGATTATATTGTTTTGTAATGTTAAATACGACACGCCCATTTTTCTCATGTCGCCATTGGGCGCCAAAAGTTTTAAACTCTCTGAGTTCTATTGTTGTAATTACTTGACGTTGCTTTCTCTATGGCATAACGTACGTTTCCTTCTGCTTCTATACAGTACCTTTTTACATATATAACATTCTGTCTTGTACCATGTAATTTTTGTAAACTTACTGTTACACATTATATGCAGGTCTGTCACACTTGGAAATGGCCTAACATAAAGGCCGAAACCGGTAGTGTGGGCTTAAATAGAGCACCAATAAATGCAACTGGAGCTGGAGTTTCATTAAAATTTGAACCACAGTTGCGGCAGCAGCAAGCATCCAGTGATGGAGAAACTAATAATGAATAAGATACGTTACTATATGTATGTTGTGTATCTCATCTGATACCGTAACTGGTTTGAGCAGTGTAGAATGGATGTTGTCTTTCGCAGAACTACTTCTAACACAGGTTGGGAAATAGCTCTGTCTCATCGGATCACACATTTGTAAATAGTAGACCCTTTACTGCCAGATGTCGAATGTTACGAGCAGAGAGAGAGAGAGAGAGCAGTTGAACAGTGCTGCCCCTCCCCGTC
Organism: Locusta migratoria; assembly: GCA_026315105.1. Lineage (NCBI taxonomy): Eukaryota > Metazoa > Arthropoda > Insecta > Orthoptera > Acrididae > Locusta > Locusta migratoria. The sequence goes on along the minus strand of CM048750.1, from coordinate 2,987,623 downwards.
CTCCCCCACTCGACTGCTTCATTATTTTTTTGCGCAGGAATGCCGAGTGTCGCGGCCACCTTTTCAACGCCGCTCCCCGGGAGAGCTCTGTTAAACGCCCTCTACATAATTCACGAGGCCGAGAACGCCTGTGATCTGCCGAGGGCGCGGTGCGTCGTCTTGCCGGGATCCGATTACGGTCGCTCCAGCTAACGAGGCGAGCTCCGCGAGGCGGACGCGACGCGAGGGCAAAGAATTCTTCGCCGCAGACCAAGTTGGTGGGTGACTGTGGTAGTCGGCGACAAAGGAAGGTGGAGAACGCGAGGAGCGTAAAAGTTCAGCGCCGCTGAGTCTCCGGAAGCGGCGGGTTAACTTCGTTTGCCAGTTATCGAGGCACTTTAATTGACGTGCCTCTTCAGATCCCAGTCATGCCCTGCTTATTCTTGTTTACTATGCAAGATGAAGCGGAGAGTCAAAAATCACCGAACAGCTACATCAGTCTGAGTGTTCATACTCAGGTATGTGGCAGCGACAACATTCCTTCCCTCTTCTCATCCCTCCCTCCCCTATGTTCCATTGCGAATGGTACCTTGTAACGATGTAATACAGACTTGTTCCGAATTTTTTCCTCTCATTCCAATGATGTTTATCGTAAATATTATTGTGTTGATTGATAGTTACAATAGTTTATCGCGAATAAAGTTCCCAGTTGTTGTTGTTGTTGTTGTTGTTGTGTTCAGTCCGCAGACTGGTTTGATGCAGCTCTCCACGCTACCCTGTCCTGTGCAAGTCTCTTCATCTGAGAATACGTTCGGCAACTTACATCCTTTTGAATCTGCTTACTGTATTCGTCCCTCGGTCTCCCTCTACTATTTTTACCACACACACTTCCTTCTAATACTAAGTTGACAATTCCTTGATGTCTCAGAATATTTCCAACCAATCTAGCCCTTAGTCAGGATATGCCAGAAACTCCTTTTCTCCCCGATTCGATTAACCACCTCATCATTAGTTACGTGATCTATTCATCTAATTTTCACCATTCGTCTGTAGCACCACATTTCAAAAGCTTCTATCATCTTTCAATCTGAACTCCTTATCGACCACGTTTCACAGCCATACAATGCTACACTCCAGACAAATGCTTTCAGAAAGGACTTCCCAACATTTAAATTAATATTGGATGTTAACAAGTTTCGCTTCTTTATAAACGCTTTTCTTCCAATAGCCATTCTGCATTTTATATCTGCTTTACTTCGGCCATCAGAAGTTAGGTCAGTCGTCAGGTATGTTTAGGTCCAAAAAAATTGCAGGAAGCTGAATTTTTTGTATGTTGTTAGGACATATTAGAGTAGTATTAAACCATGTTTGCAGCTTCGAAATCCTTTTGCGTAACTTTTAATAGCCAAAAAACCTCGAAATTTCCGTACTTTTTTCTGGTTTTGGCTTATAACTCGTGAAGGGTGGTCTTTTGACGAAAAGTCACTCACACCTCTATTAATGTAGATAAAATATTCTAAAATTTAAACCCAACCGCTGCTCTGTAAGTCCAATAGTTCCCGAGATGTTGGACTTCAAAAAATGACTTATTGCTCCAAAAAGTTCAAATTTTCGATTTTAGTCATCTTTCGGCTAGAATATTGGCTCTAATGATCATCCCACAGGGAATGTCATACAATACAAAGTTATAGAGCAGTTATTTAACTTTAATCTAAGTACTGAACGATGTTCATAGGCCCAATAGATTTCTAGTTATCGTTAAAAAACGAAAACTTGGAAAAATCGGAGTATTCAATAAATTGACCCAGACGAATTGCAGTCCTCTTATCCTGTGTATGTTAAAGAAAAAGGAAGAATTACTCATTGACGATTATTATTAACGTATTGTATATAAATAGGTGTAATTATGTGTTAGTCCACATAAATATATTTGTGAAAGTAACTATTGCTGAAAAAAAAAAAAAAAGACGAAAGCCTCTCCGTTTTTGGGTATTGGTCAGCCATTGAGGGATTGGGTCTCTCGTTCGTAGCGAGGTTTTTGTTGTGCGAAAGTATCAATCCCCCTCCCGTCCCCCTTACTCAGAGTCGTGACTTTGTGCGTGTTCTGTCCTCCCTCCCAAACCTCTTGCCTCCGAGGCCTTCCCCACTACACCCAGTCTGCCCTTAGCCGTATTCGGATCCTTGAAGAACGTTTCAAACAAAACTCGTTTGAATCTTGATCTTGGTGGCATTTTATGTACTTTGTGTTTTACAATATGTCGGAGCTACCCCCGTCGCATGATTATTTCGGGGTCGTCGGTAAGTGCTTACAGAGGGAAAAGTGACAGTAAAAAAACGCGGAAAATAACGCTGATAAAAATGATTCAGAACGTGGGCTTGAAAGGAACATGAGGTTTTTTTGCAGTTTAAATGAAGTGACCGTTCATGGCGCATGCAGGAAGAGGTACACTGTGGAAAGTAATGTGTAAACATTTGTCCAGCGAGAAGGAGATGTTTGATTTGCTCAACAATCGTCTTCGTGTGGGGAAAGGCTGAAAAGTGCGTCGGATTCAAGGCGTCACATCATTGGATATTATTGTTTCCTTTGTGGGGAAAAATTCTCCAAGGAATATTTCGAGAAGCAGATAAAATTGCCCAAATATCTACAGTATGAACTCCATCAAAGGAAAACACTGGAAGTGAAAGAATCGATTGTGGAAAAAGCTAGACAAGCTAGTGAATGGGGGCAACACATTCTTCGGCGTCTTTCATGTATAAGTGAACATCTTGCTACTGAGGGTAAGTACCACAAACATTGCTACGTAAAACTGCACACCTTGTCGCGATCTACTGGTGCAGGAGGTAAACAAGGCCGTCCTGAACATCCCTTCCTTATCGAAGGTATGGAGCGTATATATGCATACCCTGCAGAAACAAGACAGGAAAAACAATTTTCCATAAGTGACTTGTTTGCAGAGACCTTCACATGTGATTACAAACCAGCAGTTGCAAGTGTTCAAGGTCATCTAAAAAAGCGATATGGCGAAAAATTATTTTTGCGCAGGTTGGTCCGTATCACAGCCCAGTCTTGATGTTCACAGACATTGGGCGAAACATCCTTTATGAAAAGTGTTACAATCAAAGACTTAGTGATCCTGCTGAAGAGCGGCTTAGAGTTGTCAAAGCTGCAGCAGAGATTCTCCTGCAAGACAATCGTTCCCAAACATTTGACACTACTCAATATCCCCCGTCAGATGCTTTTTTTAAAAGACGCAGAGGCATCCTTCTCTTGAACAGTGGAAAAAGAAGTGCATAGGATTTGCTCATGCAATCATGGCTGCAACGAGGCCCAAATATTTCCTATCCTCAATTCAAATAAGCTTTGGAACCTTTTTTGTATAGAATATTTGAATCAAAGCACCTTGTTGAACTTGGCCACTGTATGGGAATTTCTTGTACATATACGGAGGCTATGCATTTTGAAAGTTCCGCTATCCTCCGTGGGGAAGTGGCCCAACCAGTCGACAAAGGAGCTTTTATGCATTTTGTTTCGACAATGCAAATGTGAACGTTAACACAATTGATGGAGAGAATACGTTCCATGAAATGGGTGGTACAATGATTATGACACCTTACTCATCCGTTCACCCAGACAAAAACAAACCACGTTTGAAGTCTGTATGTGCTAAGTCTATCAGGTTCACACAGCCACAAACATTAAACATTCTTCTATTAGAAAGAAATTTGGCTTGTTAGCCATTTCAATTAACGAAGTGAAAGTCGCTGGAGTCATTTTGCCAAAATTCCCAGACATGCTGTGGTTGTTTGGAACAGAAACTAACATGCCAGACATCCCACGATGGAATGGATTCTTGGACCAAGTGACAGAAGATCTTCCTTACAAACGTTCTAATATTGTATATCTCCCTTTTATCCATGCTCCCCCAACCGACTACGACACTGTTTTAACATCACTTTTAGAAGCAAGTTAAAGAATAAGCATTTACGGTCAGGAAACATGTTTTGTGACCTACGATCAACCACTGTACTTGAAAGCCCGAGCCATTATGGAGAGCCACCAGCATCTCCAGCTTGTCAACATAGGGGTGAGACTTAGAGGTTTTTACCACCTCATGTTATTCACGCAGTTAGGACGTAATAAATCGCAACGTCATGCATCATGAGCCGGTTTTTCTTTAACCTCATCGTTCGTGAACTCGTAACTCGCGAACTATCAGTTGTACAGTCATACAACTTCGGAGGTAATTTCAGTGGTATAGGTACATACTGATTGTAAAAGTTCTTACCAAAACGATTAGTACTATAGACGTAATAATTTTAACATCATGCAGTAGTTTTACTGGGGAGATCAGCCATCAGTACTGAGAACATCAGCACATGCTCTATGTGTCTCAGCAGCGGAATATGCAGCACAAGTATGGGATGCATCCGCCCACACTAAACAGGTCGATGTAAGTGACTATGCACTGTGTTGTAGGCCGTCTGAGACTCACACCAACAGGTAATATGTACCTCGTTGCTGGAATTGCCCCACCCAGGTTCAGAAGGCATGTGTCAGCAGACGCTGAGAGAACAAAGAAAAAGATTATCGACACCTATTGAATGGGCACGTCACTCAGCCTCGGAGGCATTGCAAGAACCAAGATCCTTGACGGTTCACAGGAAGATAACAGTCTGATAACGCCAAAAGAAGAAATGGCACCTTGAAACAACCTTCGTTGTACAGCCTGCGCAGTTGGGGTCTGCTGACTAACGACGACGATGCTCTTTGTGAATGCGGAGAGGTTCAGGACGAGGCGCGTCTGCTTATGTGACAACTACTGTAGGAGCCCTGCACTTTCAGTGACCTTCTACAAGCCAATGAAAAAGCCGTGGCGGTGGCTAATTATTGGAAAAACCAAATTTGATCTGGACACGGAAATGAAAGAATGGCTGCATGAACAGCGGAAAAGTAGATAAGCTTCTTTCTTTCATTACTTAGTTGGGGTTTTTGAAACTAGCCGGCCGTGGTGGCCGAGGGAACTGAGGCGCTCCAGTCATGGTATGCGCGGCCACTGCGGTCGGGGGTTCGAATCCCCCCTCGGGCATGGATATTTGTGCCGTCCTTAGTCTTAGCTAGCTCATAAGTAGTTTGTAAGGTTAGGGACTGATGACCCCGTAGTTAAGTCCCATAAGTTCTACAAACATTTGAACTAGCATGCATTTTTTTGAAACTAGTGAAAACTTTTTGAAGTTACTGAGTGCTATCATCATTAAATAGTGGATGAATAAAGTGACTTTGGCGAATGGATATGACGCATGGAAGAGTGTGCACGGGAGAACTCACTCAGAAGCAAGTCGCAGCAGAGTCTGGGGATCCAAGTTACGTGCTCTGCGAAAACAGACTTATGCGAAGTGCAGAAATTTTATTTGTGGCACAAGAGGCAGGGGCCGAGGTACTGACTGTCCAAGCTCATCAAGATCCTGCACCGTAATTAATTTCTGCTCATTTCATACGTACCTGAAATTCCACGTGGAACCACTATAGACGATGGTCTCTTCAGTAACTACTACGAACTGCAAGATCGTGCTGATTTCACTATTAACTGACATGTGAGGCTTTACCCAATAATTTGTGTTAATCGTCTGTACCGTAACAATAACTGACAAATGAACATTGTAGGCTGGATCATTGTCCTAAGCCATTATACGTAGTCGCGGTCCTACCCTTTCCACTGAAAATGAGTCCGAATGTAGTTGAGAAACTGAAATAAAATTTATTGATTGACTGTTAAGTACCATTGCTTTCATTTTGAGTGGAAAGTCAAAATTCGTTCACTTACTATCTGAGCGACAGGTAACGTCATTAGTGCATAATTAACAAATGTAAAAATTAAAGTTAGAATTTCGAGTTTCATTCATTATCTTACTTTTTTTCTTGTAATTTGACTTCATAACGGAGATTGTGCCTGCTCAACTCAATATTACAATAAAAACAAGAAATTTCCAGCTCGGATGGTGATGTGAAGTATTTATTTTAAAGATATTTATATATCAATTTCCTTCCCATGATGAAACATCATACGTGCAGAATGCAAGTTATGATGACTCACGAACTCCGCATAAAACATTTAACACTCAGTTCCATAAAACCGTCTTCCTAGTACATGTTACAAGTTAAAAACTCGAAAATTCAATTTAAACGTGTAACATAGTAGGAAGACCTTTTTAGTTATTTTATGGAACTAACTGTTAAATGTTCTATACGAAATACATGAGTGATTATGACTTGCGTTCTGCACTGATGACGTCCCATAATGGGAACGGAATCGATACGTAAATGTCTTTAAAATAAATAATTCCTATCGCCCACCAAGCTGGAAATTTCTAGTTTTTATTATTATCTTACATTTTTATTGTACTGTATTTTCTTAAGCATAATTTTGGCTAGTTGAATAGTGTTACTAAGAGCTTAAAATATATTAATGATTTTGCTCATAACACAGACAATCGAAAATCATAAACAGTTCCGTGAATTTTAGGACCAGATTTCTTGCTTTATTATGATCCAGTAAACGTTACTGTGAGGATATGCTATTGTCATGATTGTAGTTCACTAAATACTTTAGTTATCGGTCAATTAACTATTTAATAGCTTTACTTTCTCTCACATAGTTTCCAATGCAGTGAAGCCAGAATTACTTATTCATAATCGTCTGTAGTGTTTTGTTGAAGTTGCGTGTTTGTGTGTGTGTGAACCTACTCTTTGGCATTCTTGCTATAGAACAATTTTCATTGGCAATAGTTCATCTTAAATGATCATTGAATAAACATTGCCCATTTGGCTTGGCAGCCGTACTTGTTAAGTATAAACAAATTAATTCCAGTTTACCATACAGTTGTCGTAGCGTTTGATGCCCTTTAATAAACAGAATTTTGACTCATAAAGTGTATAGAACATTTGTTATACTCCTCACCGCATTCATTTTGGCAGTAATTTCCCTTCGGCACCGATCGCCTTAATCTAAGATCGCAATTCTTTCCATTAGATAAACATCATCACGGTCCAAAGTACAGTTAACATGAGGGGAGGATTACAACCTAGGCGCCGGCCGCGGTGGCCGCGGGGACTGAGGTGCTTCAGTCACGGTCTGCACGGCCACTACGGTCGGGGATTCGATCCTCCCTCGGGCATGGATATTTGTGCCGTCCTTAGTCTTAGTTAGTTCATAAGTAGTTAGGGACTGATAACGTCGTAGTTAAGTCCCATAGACTCTACAAACATTTGAACATTTTGAACAACCTAGGCAAGCAACGGTCGTAAAATGTCCGAGTGAACTGTAATTCCGGCCTTCCATCAAGTGATCGAATTTACGTCCGATTTACCTATGATTGTCGCAAACGATATCAGTAACGATACACGGTGATGAAGTCAAACGTATCACACATTGAGAAATATTTGGAGGTTTATTTTATTTATGTTATTTTATTTATTTTATTGTTTTTTTCTGTTCCATAGGACCCACTTGAGGAGTAAGACTCCAGGGTCATGGAACAAGTCAATACATTGTTACACAAGAATGGTAATAGAAAAAATTTAAGTAGTCCTTTGCACACGACAATCTTAAGACAAAGTGAAAAAAATCAATAAAGAAAAAATGAATTAGCTTCATTGTTTAACTTTTCTAGGAGTTACTCGACAGAATAAAAGGAGTGAGCCACGAGGTAACTCTTCAATTTAGATTTGAAAGCATGTGGATTAGTGCTAAGATTCCTTAGTTCTTGTGGTAGCTTATTGAAAATGGATGCCGCAGAATACTGCACCCCTTTCTGCACAAGTGTTAAGGTGGTGTGGTGCAAATGTAGATTAGACATCTGTCTAGTATTCACCGAGTGAAAGCTACTAACTCGTGGGAATAAGCTGATATTATTAACAACAAACGACATTAAAGAAAAAACGTATTGTGAGGCCAGAGTCAAAATTCCCAGACTACTGAAAAGAGGTCGACATGACGTTCGCGAACTTACACCAGATATTGCTCGAACCCCCGTTTTTGAGCCAGAAATATCCTTTTTGCATCAGGCGAGTTACCCCAAAAAACAATGCCGTACGTCATAAGTGAATGAAAGTAAGCGAAATAGACTACTTTTCGTGTTGAAAAATCACTTATCTCAGATATTGTTCTAATGGTAAATATAGCAGAATTTAGTTTTGGAACAAGTTCCTGAACATGGGCTTTCCATGACAGCTTACTGTCTATATGAACACCTAGAAACTTGAACTGCTCAGTCTCACTTATCACATGCCCATTATGTGTAATCATAATGTCAGATTTCGTCAAATTATGTGTTAGAAATTGTAAAAACTGAGTTTTACTGTGATTTAACATCAACTTGTTTTCTACTAGCCATGAACTTATCTCTTGAACTGCATTATTTGATACTGTGTTAATATTACGAGCAACATCCTTCACTATCAAGCTGGTATCATCAGCAAACAAAAATATTTTACAATCACCTGTTATACTCGAAGGCATATCATTTATATAAATAAGAAACAGCAATGGTCCCAAAACAGACCCCTGGGGCACCCCATACTTAATTGTGCCCCATTGGGATTGCATGTCATAGCCATTTTCTACACTGCGGAGAATTACCTTCTGTTGTCTATTATTAAAGTAAGAGGTGAACCAGTTGTGGGCCTCTCCCCGTATTCCATAATGTTCCAACTTCTGCAACAATATTTTGTGACCAACACAATCAAACGCTTTTGTTAAATCAAAGAAGACGCCTAATGTCCGTAGCCTCTTATTTAACCCATCAAGTGCCTCACAGAGAAACGAAAATATAGCGTTTTCAGTCGTTAAACTACTTCTAAAACCAAACTGTACGTTTGACAGGAAATTATGTGAACTGAAATGATCAATTAATCTTGAATATACAGCCTTTTCAATAACTTTGGAAAAAATCAATGGCATAGAAATACGTCTATAGTTGTTTACATTATCCCTTTCTCCTTTTTTATAAAGCGGTTTCACTACTGAGTACTTTAATCTGTTAGGAAACTCACCATTCTGAAAGGAAAAATTACAAATATGGCTTAGTACTGGGCTAACATATGGAGAACAGTACTTTAGAATTCTGCTAGATACCCCATCATATCCACAAGAGTCCTTAGTCTTTAGTGATTTAATTATTGACTCAATCTCACCTATGGAAGTGTCATGAAGGATCATTTCAGGTACCAGCCTCGGAAAGGCATTTTCTAAAAACGTTATATGATTACCTGTAGAAACTAGAGTTTTGTTTAGTTCCTCTAATATATTCAGAAAGTGATTATTGAATATTGCACATATATCTAACTTGTCAGCAACAGAAACATTCCTACTACGCACTGACGTTATATCTTCTACCTGCTGCTCCTGACCAGACACTTCCTTCACGACTGACCAGATAGTTTTAATTTTATCCCGAGAGTTTGCTATTCTTTTTGCGTACGACATACTTTTTGCATTCTTAATGACATTTTTCAGAACCTTACAGTACTGTTTGCAATGAGCTACTGCATCTTCATTCTGACTGCTTCTAACATTTTTTTACAACTCCCGCTTAGTTCTACATGATACTCTTATTCCCTTTGTCAGCCACCCTGGCTGTCTGTTACTGAAAGTACCCTGTTTTGAGCGTTCTAGCGGAAAGCAACTTTCAAACAGCATAATAAATGTGTTCAGAAAAGCATTATATTTATCATCTGCATTATCAGCCCTATAAACACCCTGCCGTTCTTGCTCCTTAATTAGGCTTAAAAAGGTCCCAATTGCAACTGGATTAACTTTTCTGAGTAGTTGATATTTATGTTTAACATTTGTTTGAGAACAAATACTTTTTAGAGTTAAAAGTTGGGCATCGTGGTCTGATAGGCCATTTACTATTCTGCTGACAGAGTGCCCCTCTAATAATGAAGAATGAACAAAAATATTGTCAATGGTAGAACTGCTATTTCCTTGCACTCTCGTTGGAAAAAATACCGTTTGCGTCATGTTATAGGAATTAAATAGATCTAACAGTTGACTTTTCCTTGAGCTATCACCTACACAATTAATGTTGAAATCTTCACACACAATTAAATTTTTATACTTCCTATACAGTGAACCCAGAACCAATTCCAGCTTGGGCAGAAACAATTTAAAATTTGAGTCAGGGGATCTATAAATAACAACTATTACTAGTTTAGTTCCATTAACATTAACAACTCCTGCACAACATTCAAATATCTGTTCTGTGCAGTGTTTAGAAAAATCGATTGTCTCCGATGAAAAATCGTTTTTTACATACATGGCCACTCCCCCACACTGCAAGAAACTCCTAGAGTAGAAGGCAGCTAACCTGTATCCTGGCAAAGGAAGTCTCTTAATTGTCACAACACTTAAAAAGTGCTCTGAAATTCCAATAATGTCAGAATCAGTATCAATAAGCATTTCATTAACTTTATCTCTGATACCCTGTATATTTTGATGAAAAACAGTAATTCCCTTATTACTTATATTCTTAGACTTTGTCAAAGGTGGTTCATTTCTTAGAGGGACTTCCTTTAAGTAGGAATATCTATCAGCTGTCTTCAGTCTAAAAAAGGTGCAGCCCTAACACCAACTACTACAGGAATTTTTCCATGAGTGAAACCCCCACCCCCTACTACACTGTCACCTATGAGCTTTGCCAACCTCCCCTTCCCATACCTATTGAGGTGCAGACCGTGCCTAGTAAAATCCGACCTTTGGATAGTCTCAACTGGCAGCACTGCAATGTGATCCATGCCCTCCGTCATCAGTGCCTTCTCAAGCCCCATGTTAACACGGCTGACAGCCGTATCAAGACAAGGCCTATAATGACGCTGAAACAACTGCACGAAATGCACATTCGTGCCACCAGTTTGAGTTGCTATCCTTGACGCAGAGTCTCAGTGCAATAGTTATGCTAAAAAACAGAAAGTTGTTGCTCATCACGTTAAAAATTATGCTCCACATTTGGAAACAATACTTGCCTTTGCGCATTCTTTGAGATCGAGCTACCGTCCCTGTGTTGTGGAGCATAGCTGCTAGTTGCCGCGCGGCTATGGCGGAACACTCGAAGAAACCTTAAGGCAGAGTGCGTGATTGGTCGTCCCTCTGTTAATGGTGAGTGTGTTGTAGTTATAATAAGTTAGTTTAAGTAGTCTAGGGACTGATGACCACAGCATTTTGGTTCCATAGCTTTACAAACATTTGAACACTTGAGCAGCTAGTTCCAAAACTTGCTTCAAATGTAGGTTTTTTTTTTTTAAAGGCGTTGTCATCTACGTTTTGTATATTTACGAGACTCTAATTAAGATGTAGTTCTTACAAACTAAATACATCCGCCATATATATGTAGTATGTGTGTCTTTGAGAGGGGATGTTATTATAAACAATGATACACATGAAAATTGCCACATCATGCGACACGTGGGTAACCAAACTCTACTCATCCACTATTTGAGGATGATAGCATTTAGTCACTTCAAAAATTTTACACATAATTTCAAAAACTTCATGAAGCTTTTTCTTACTAACACGCACAACTAAATGAAAAGAAAGGTGCTTCTCATTTACTATTTTGCCGCAGTTCATGCAGTTAAACTACGGCATTCGACATGATTTTATAATTATTATTTCCATAATACTAATTGTTTTAGTGAGATCTTTTACAGTCAGTATGCACCTACACCACTGAAAATACCTCCGAAATTATATCAGTGAACAACTCATAGTTCTTGAGTTACGAGTTCACAAAGATAATGTCACTGATGTTGCGATTTATGACGTCCTTACTGCCAACTTTTTCGCTAGAATATTTCTAGACAGTGCGAGAGTGAAGGTCGGGGTGAGAGTTTAAAATAGAGAAAGTTTAATTTTTAAAACTCACAACCACCAACTGCGAACCAAATTCCTAAACATGCAAAAACACTGGAACTGTGATTGCGACTGTTTGACTCGTTTTCTAGGGGATGTTATCACACGTTCGCAGCTTTCCTTTCCTGCAAATGATTAACAAAACAAATTCATAATAAAATCAAGTTCATCAGAGAAAAGGGTGTACTAACTACTATTTTTGAAAACATGTGAAAGTTCACTTTATGTTGTTTATTTCACAATATTAGATCCCTGTGGCTGTTACGTCTGTACATCGACACATTTATCAAATAAAGTTATAGCCCGTGAGCCCCCAGAATATTTGTCGCAAATTGTTTTCACACCATGTGGCTGCCTCAAACACCGTTCATGTTCATGCCTATGCGACGACACGTGTTACATTAACAAATCACAGTCACTTTAATTCAATGCGATGCACACCTTGTTCCAGCGGCTAAATATTCACCAACACACAGTAGCACTCGATTCAACTTGGTGCAGTCTACGATGAGCAACCACACGTGGCGATTGCCACACACAAATCTATAACCTCCACCTGGAGATCCACATGCCGACTGCTGCAGAGCGACGCCGTCCGGCCAGCTACCCCACTTGCTCCCGACCCGTCACTTCCTGCCCACGCGCGCGCTCGCGCCAAAAGCTCAATTGCCGGGTTTTTTCCCTACGTCATCAACTTCCCCATGTGAGCTGTTCTAACCGATTTGCCAACGTACAGCGCTCAGCCAATACATTTCTAAAACTTTACTTAAAATCAAAATAATTACACTACATATTAAATAAATGTCTTCTTAGGTTTTTATATTGGTATAAACATCCTTTGTAATATTTATCATAATCGTGCAATTTCTTATATCACAGATAAGTGATTTAACTAAATACTTCAAAATAAAATACACAAGATTAATTGAAAATAAATTGAGAAATAGTTAATATACTTTTTTTATAAACAAACATTGCCATGCTAGTTGTGTAACTGTCTTTTATTCATTGGTAATTTATTACTTTTCATTGTCAATGAAACATATTACGCCAGATGTGACTATATCAGCTAATGTATTGTTTATTTATCAACAGGCTATTTTTGTAATGAGGGCCTTAAAGGTTCCTGACTGCATCGTATTACTTCAAATGCCAGTAGTATTATAATATTTTATTTCACGCTGTGCACTGCACTGTGCCTGGCACTCGCCATTGTCCCTCTCTCCCCTCACCGGAAACGAAACTGGAAAATCCTAAGCTGGAACAAGCCACCAACTTCGGCCTGCTCGCTGGCCTCCCGTCAGCTACAAGCACACAGCAAATCTCAACGTGGAGAATTGCTACCTTTGGCCTAACTATAAATGTTGTCACCCAACTGCGTACATACATTGCTTCCATTATTAATAAGATTAAAATTGTGTAACATTTAGTGCATTGGCATGGTCAATGTTTGCAGTGAACTTCATACTGTTTAATTACCAAATGCTATTAATTACCAGTATTTCTATTGGGCGGTAATCTCATAACAGGATAAGCAAATATAAGTGGCCAGAACTAGGTCATAGAAGGCCTTAGGTTAAAAAAAAATACAATGAAATATGTCTCCTCAATATCGAAAGAAAAGGGGGGGGGGAGAAACTTGTTCTTGTAGTCAAACAAAAGCAAGCTTCACGAAAATAACAAAACATGCCACTCCTCGGCAATCTCATAAGTTGAATGACGAAAGACAAACACACATTTCCGTTCATTTTCTTTCCGTGTTTGACACGAGAGAAGGTTAACTAATGAAAGTGAGGCGTCCGGTATGATCGTCACATTCAGAATTGTAGACTCAATTTGGTGAATGCTTGTGCAAGCGCAACATGTAGGAACCTAGCAGAGGTGGCTGTGTACTTCGAATAGGTCAATTTGAGCGAGAAAATGGCGAAAATCATATGTCCTAGAATCCACAGGGTGGCATTCCGTTTGGTAACGGGATACGCCGTGCACTGTGGAATCAAGGCATCAATTACTGTCGCAGATCTCGTATCCATCCTGTTTATGAGCCGTATCGTGTCACACGCTACATTCCAAATATGACAAATGTAAGCACACAAAACTATGTTCAAGAGTATTTTGCGTATCACAATGATCACATGCACTTGATGGGACAAGACTAACGGCTGGCCGCGGTGGCCGAGGGGACTGAGGCGCTCCAGTCACGGTCTGCACGGCCACTACGGTCGGGGGTTTGAATCCCCCCTCGGGCATGGATATTTGTGCCGTCATAGTTCGTAAGTAGTTCATAAGTAGTTTGTAAGTTTAGGGACTGATGAACCCGTAGTTAAGTCCCATAAGCTTAACAAACATTTGAATATTTGGACAAGACTAATGGAGTACAGTTTAGAGTTAGTAGGGATAATACGATTGACCACTTTTAACCAAATAGCGTGCACATTAGCAGCGAAAGTCATGGAAGCCAGGTTTCTCCATACCATTAAAAGTAGGCCACTGTACGCAATGAAAGCTTAATTCTGGGAGGAGGCATCCCGATAAGAGTTTACTGTTATAAACAAAGCTTAATTTCAGCAGTAAAATTAGCAAAAGGTCCGTGTGAGTTACCAGCTACTCCCTGCTGCAAAACCTTGTCCCCTGGTCCAAATTAAGAACTGACTTGGTTGAAATTACTCTGATAACAGGAAGTTAACGATACAGTGGCCAATATACGTAGCAGCTCACACGAAATTACACACAGGCATTAATAAACATGCCACCAAAATTAAAGTTATTTCATAAAGGTGGCTAAGGAAAACATTTATGGCGCAACGGAACTTAAACATCAAAAATTGCATCTGAGCTTGTTCTCAGCACTGGTGAAAAACAACATTAGATAAAAAGGGAGAAGGTGCTAGAAAACTACAATTTATAGGCAAGTCAAAAATTATACTGAACTTAACTTGTTTATTCAGGTCGAACGCAAGCAAAATGGGGAACCAATTTTGTTAATACAATAAAAAGCATCCCACTTGCAGGAACTAATATTGATGATGCCGAGCATTGATATTAACATAAATTACACAGAATTTAACGCTACTGGGGGGAGGATTTACTAACAACACTCACTCACACACACGCAATATACAGCGCAACTCACCAAAATCAGCGTGCTGAGACGAGGCAGAAGCAGGCGCCGAAATCGTGGGCGAAATTCAGCAAACCTGGAGGTACCACACAACACAATATACAATAAAACTGCGAAGATGTCTCTGATCTGTCGCGCCTGATTTGAGATGGTGTGTGAGTATCGCAAAGTTAAGTTGCATTTAGATTATACCGCGAGCAAACACGCTAAGGGTGAATCACGGCCACGTTACATGATCGCACTCCACTGAAGGTGAAGTGGTTAAAAATCGGATTCATTGCACAAAATCACGGCGGACTCTTAAGCTGCAATCTGAGAGTAAACTATCTAGGCACTGGTTTTATGAAAAGTGGTTGAACTCAGGTGACTAGCTGCAAACCCCTGAAGTCGGATTTCACACCCACATGGTTCCGGAAACCGATAAAAACATATAAATTCAATTTCCGTAAAAATAAAGAAAATTAACTACGGCATGCAACCCTTAGAAATACATAGAATTTCATGAGCAAGATATTGAAGGAGATTGTACAAGGCTCAGAGAAAATAATTGATAAAGACTGAGTGGATACTATAACTTTGGAGAAGAAATAGCTAAATTAAAATAGGCGAGGAGAGAAGATCGCAAAATGTTAGTGGAAATCAGAAAGCTACAGCCATAAGTCTTTTGCCTGATGGGCATGGAACAAACAATAGTGGAAGCTGAAGGCTTTGTTCTAAGAACCAACCACGTGAAACACATATCACTCACGGAAGGAAACGATAAGAAAGATTATACATGCACTGTACAAAAATTAACATATCGTCAGTCAGATATAAGGCCCCACAAAGCTATCAAAGAATTTACACAGAATTCGTACATCACCAATAATCACAAAAGGTTTGAATAAACCAGGCCATTACAAAACTGCAACTAGTAACACATACACTGCGTTTATCTGTTGGAAATCACAAGATTGAAAAACTAAAACACATTTCCGAACACGATGGGAAGGAATATTCCACAAAATGAATCTAAGTTCAAGAGTCTAGGTTAAACAGAATAGACAACGAATCGAATCGCTACCATCTCCACAGACACAAGAGTCGCACCAACCTTACCTCACCACGATTTCAGTACCAAGTGAAGCCCTAGCGGCCAGAAAGCGCGAAAAAGCTACCGGAAACTGGGAAACCCAAGACACAGCGGTAGTGGTGACGTGAGATTCTCCCTGGAGAGGGCTCATTGACTTGCTTGTAACCAAAGGGTGTAGAAAACTCTTTGGTTGCATCAGCAGCAGGGGTTGGTAACGACTAACTACCGACTCTGAGCCACAGAGAACCATTCAGACAGCCATTAGATTCTGCACATCCACTTAATTCTCACAGGGACAGGAACGTACCAGGAAGCTGTACTTATTGCCACATTCATAATTACAGTACTAAATTAGTAAAATAACAAAATCCCAGTAATATTAACCAACATTTTAGAAACTAATATTTTGAAACATGATATAAAAACTCTATTCCTCATGCCTTCAAAATATTGGGGTTCTAGTTTTAACAAAATGCTAATCTAGCTACATCAAATAAATTACAATTATATAAAATATATTTGGATGACGACAGACGGTAGTCTTCCACCATCGACCATTCATATTGGGGCAGTCGATATTCCCATTTGGAGCGTGGGTGTGAGGCTGGTAGAGCAGAGACGATATCACTGACTTTGTGGTTGACGTCGTTTAACGTAAGGGGTATGTGACTCGACTGGGGTTGAGTGATAGCGACAGAAGAGGACCGCTGTCGGGCTATGGGGATCCTTCTCGAGCACGGCGTTAGTCCGCCTCAGAAGAAGCGCCGCACACTTGGCACAAAAGTCTACCAAATTAAGTCCTCCCTCCAGCGGGCCCAAGGTGCAGACATTATAGGAGACTTTGAACATTTCACCTTTCCACAATAGCCAGTAGATAGCCTGTTTAATCGCACGTTCGATTTCCTTACATACAGGGAGAACTTGTGCTAAGTGGATATTAATGAGAGCCACCTTCTCCTCCAGTGCGAGATTTCTAGCTCCAAATGTTCAAATGTTTGTTAAGCTTATGGGACTTAACTACGGGATCATCATCCCTAAACTTACAAACTACTTATGAACTACTTACAATCTAGGACGGCACAAATTTCTATGACCGAGGGGGGATTCGAACCTCCAACCGTAGTGGCCGTGCTGACCGTGACTGGTTTCTAGCTCCATATATATATATATATATATATATATATATATATATATATATATATATATATATATATATTATGCACTGTAAGCCGCCAGTTAAGCGCCTCCATCCGCCTCCTAGCATCTGGTGCTGATCAGCAGTACAAAAATCAGTCCCTATGCCACGCTGACGCTCGAGGGGTAAGTGGGAGGGGTGCCGTCTGCTAGGTGTCGCCTGTTCGAACCGTCGCAGGGTTCAATGCAAGGTGTCTGTGTCTTCGGGCTGTGCAAGAAACACTCCGAGGTCATCTGCATAAGCTTTGCAAACAATTCGATAGACTACCGTCTGGATGCCCTAGCAGTCTTAATGAATGCGACGAAGAAACGGGTCAATTGCGATGGTATACAGCGCCATCGACAGGGGCATCCCTGTCGCACTGAATGGCCAGTACGAAAAACCGGACTGAGGTAGCCATTAACAGACACTCTGGACGTTGCATGACGTAATAGATTGCGCACCATTATAGAAAACGTAGAACCAAAGCCCATTTCGACCAGCACCTTGAAACGTGTCCATAAAAAATTATTTTTATAAGAAAATGTCTAATATTGTGCCTCCTGTTTTGTATCGAGTAACTTGCTTGCAAGAAAATGTATAATATCGCTTCTACTGTATGTATCGATATGTGTAAAGTTTCATCTCTGGCAAAGATCATGTATTGCATAGCATTGTAGCTCGCACTGAGAGAGAGTAGCACTAGTGGTTCAGCTCGCTTAGAGAGCGGTTGGGTTGTGTGTATGGCTCCGATGTAGAGCAGAGGCTGCTTTGCCAGCAAGTCAGAAGTTGTATTATGTAGGTAATGTAATGCTGTTTATCAATAATAAGTAACTTAACCCTGTTTCATATTTCATTTACGTAGTTAGAAAATTAACCTACTTCCTTCATTTGATAATTACTTGATTTAGTGGAGTGTTGATTTGAATAATATTATTGAACATATTTCATTATTGGTGCCATAGTAAGATAATAGTTGATTTGGATTTCAATAATAACTGATCGACATAAATTCTCACAGTCAAGCATTGAGAAAGTGATTTGCGGTTTTTCCTATATCTTTCTCGCAGTCAAAATTTTTGAGTATAGTCAGTGTCTGTTTCAAAAGGTTACATGTCACAGTTGTTTTGTTAAAAATATCCGTTGCGCACATAATCAGCTTAATGCACTGTTTCTTATACATCAATATCAGGGCCATAATTAAACCAAATAGCTGTGTTAATGAACAATTTATTGTCTGATTTAACGAAAGGTTCAACATTCCAAAACACGCGTACAGCTTTTAACCTTATTTGATCAAAAGCGTGTTTGAAGTGCTGCCGTTCGAAGTCGCACACTTTTAATGTAGCCGATACAGTCTATGTATGCCAAGAGAGCACTAAAAATGTTGCTATCGCGTATAGCACAAATCTGATTCACACTAAGAGGCATGACACTCTTGATGCTGTGTGCCACACAACGCATTATGACCTTATAGTCTGCGTTGAGGAATGTTATTGGACGGATATTATCAACACGAGAAGTCGCAGTTGAGTTTGGTAATATGATGATGCAGCCCTCCTCAAACTCATGCGGAATCGAACCACCAATTTGAATGGCAGTAATAATTTCGACAAAGATACCATTAAAATGGTTGAAAATGTTAAAATAAAATTCTGAAGGAATCCCATCGGAGCCGGGAGAGTTCCCTTTCGGACTCCGACGGACGGCATCTGCCAAATCATCAACTGTAAATACTACGTTCAGGTGAGCCCGTCGAAGCGGCTGAGGACATGCAGAATATATTGTAAAAAAAACACGGAGCTCATCGTTATTAATAGCAAGATCTAGAAAGAGTGCACTAAAACGCGCAGAGATGTCGAGCTCAACATCTGCCTGGACAGAAGCCCTGGAGCCATCTAGCCGACACCATGAGGTGATGTACAACTGCTCGCGTCATTTCCTATCTCGATTTAAATGATAAATAGCAACGACAACACCGATAGGCTGGCTTCGTACGATCACACCTTCACTTGTACGGCGCAAATCGGCGATTTGTTGTGCATGAAATTGTTAATAAACTGGCAAGAGGCCAGGGTGTGACGTTACGCGCTGGGCTAAATCTTGTAAACAGCTTGTCGCCCGACGCCCGACGCCAGTGTGACGCTTCACGACTAAAATCTATTAAAAAGTTTCTGTTAGCTGGTTTGGCCACGTGGACCCACCAGTCGAGGACGTTGGTATAATCACGCTTCGTTTGCACAAGTATTTGGCAAAGAAGGGTAAAACTGTGACTAAAATCAGCATCTCGTAAATAACTACAATCAAATTTCCACAGACTCTTGCGACATGAAAGACCTGAATTTCCTAAAACAATTTGACACAAAAAAACTACTGTTGTCGGAGAAAATTACAGGTTTTACTGCGGCCGTCGTAATACGAGCTGCAAGCTGCGTGGAGACATGGCTGCACCCGGTGGGGTAAAAGTAAGTAAAATGAGCCACATCCGGGTGCTGTACTCGTTACGCGTCACGAAGCCGAAGACTTGCAATAATCGTACGGATTACATGGCAATGATTCGGCCGCGGCACCTGGTTTCTATCATCCAGAACGGCGTTGAAATCTCCATCGAAAGATCCGTACCCAAAGACTGGAAAGTTGCCCAAGTTACTCCAATATTCAAGAAAGGCAATAGGAGTGATCCCCAAAATTACAGGCCTATCTCAATGACGTCGATTTGCAGTAAGATTTTGGAACATATACTTTGTTCGAATATTATGAACTACCTCGAAGAGAACGACCTATTAACCAATAGTCAGCACGGATTCAGAAAGTATCGCTCTTGCGAAACACAGCTTGCCCTTTATTCACATGAAGTCTTAAGTGCCATCGACAAGGGATCTCAAATCGATTCCATATTCCTGGATTTCCGGAAGGCTTTTGACACTGTACTTCACAAGCGGCTTCTAATGAAATTGCGTGCTTATGGAATATATCCCCAATTGTACGATTGGATTCACGATTTCTTATCAGAAAGGACACAGTTCGTTGTATTTGACGGTAAGTCATCGAGTAAAACAGAAGTGATATCTGACCTTCCACAGGGAAGCCTTACAGGTCCCCTACTCTTCCTCGTGTTTATAAACGATTTAGGAGATAATCTGAATAGCTCCCTTAGACTGTTCGCGGATGATGCTGTCGTTTATCGGTTAGTGAAGTCAGCAGAGGATCAAAAGCAACTGCAAAGCGATTTAGACAAAATTTCTACTTGGTGCGAAAATTGGCAATTGACACTAAATAAAGAAAAATGTGAAGTAATACACATTACCACTAAAAGAAATCCATTGAACTTCAATTACGCGATAAATCAGTCAAACCTTAAGGTCTTAAATTCTACCAAATACCTAGGAGTTACAATCACGAACAACTTTGACTGGAGAGAACACATATATTGTGGGGAAGGCGAACCAAAGGTTACGTTTCATTGGCATAACGCTTCGAAGATGCACCAGCTCCACCAAAGAGACTGGCTACATCACAGTTGTGCGTCCTCTCCTGGAGTACAGTTGCCCATTGTGGGACCGTCCCCAGGTGGGACTGGCGGAAGATGTTGAGAAGGTTCAATGAAGGGCAGCTCGTATTTTTTTATCACGTTACCGGGGGGAAAGCGTCACGGAAATGTTGCACGAATTGGGGTGGAAATCATTAAAAGAACGACGTTATTCGTTGCGGCGTGATCTGTTTGTGAAGTTTCAATCAACGACCTTTAGTTCTGAATGTGAAAATATTTTGCTAGCACCTACCTACTTAGGGAGACATGACCATGCCAATAAAATAAGAGAAATCAGATCGAAAACGGAAAGATTTAGGTGTTCTTTCTTTCCGCGCGCTATAAGAGAATGGAACGGTAGAGAAAAGTTATGAAAGTGGTTAATGAACCCTCTGCCAGGCACTTAAATGTGATTTGCAGAGTATCGATGTAGATGTAGATGTAGACTTTAAGGTCCTCCGCCTTTGTACATACACAGACCAATCCAGACGCTAGTCAGACTGCGGAGGTGGAGGGCGGCCCACCGCAGCATTTCCCGAGACCGACGGAATGGACATCTCGACGTCAGGAGAGGGGCGCCACCTGAGGTTATGTGCAACGGGGAGAGGGCGGCGTCGGTGGCTGTCTTCCGCTTTGCGTTTAACAGGCACTGGCCCAGACGACGCATGTGTAGTCCGAGTCTTCGCTACCGTCCTTTTTACGCAAGAGAGTCTGCAGATGTCGAACGATGCTGTCGGGTTTGTCACGCGATGTGGCTCGGTACGAGTGGCGCTCGGCGCGTGCCGTCGCCACAGGTCTACGTGTCGGCCCGCGCGGTCCGCGTCCGCTGACTGCCGAAGCCTAAGGTTTGCGTGTCGGCTCGAGCAGTCGGCACCCGAAGTGTACTGTCGCTCCAAGTCTACGTTCCTGCCCGGAACATGCTCTTGCATGTCCAGGTGGTGTCGAGACCGAGATCTCGTCATTGGGCTACGATCCCTCAGAGAGAAGCCTCGCGTTTCCAGTTTTGCGCTGCTGGTGGCACTGCGGACGCGTTGCCCTTAGCTACGGCGCGAGATTTAAAGTTCACGATGCAGCTACGGCGCGAGATTTAAAGTTCACGATGCGGCTTCGGCGCGGTGGTCGGGTCCTCTGCGCGACCTATTGCAGGTGCAGCGGCAATCTGAAAATCGGGGGTGGGTTCGAAC
The DNA here is from genome assembly GCA_026315105.1 of Locusta migratoria. Taxonomy (NCBI): domain Eukaryota; kingdom Metazoa; phylum Arthropoda; class Insecta; order Orthoptera; family Acrididae; genus Locusta; species Locusta migratoria. The sequence continues at coordinate 2,965,658 of CM048750.1, read as the reverse complement.
ACCGCGGACGTGAAAGCTTCCGTAACTGGAGCGGTAACTCTGGCATCGACAGTCTCAGAACGTAGAGCTCAGGCGACGACCGACGTTGGCGGCGTTACGTCGTGCGGGTCAGGCGAAGCAACTACTGCAGGCACTACTAAGGAATCGTACGGCAGTACAGGATGTGACTGGGACGCTGTGGGGACTTCCTGAATAGGTTCGTGCGGTGGTTCTTGTGTGACTTGTCGGTTAGAGGAAGAGTCCTCTGCTGCCGTCGCCTGAATAGTTTCTGAGCTCTGACAGGCTAGGACGTGGTGTTCGACGACAGGTGACGTATCCATAGCGTCGGCGTCGGCTACGTGACGAGTCGGAAACGGGGGGACGGGTCCGAGCGCGATGGCCGCCACTACAGCGAAGGAGGCGGCGTCGTGCTGCGACGCTGGGGATACGCTTGGCGGTAGTGGTAGTAAGCGCGGTGTCCCTCAACAAGGAGAAACGACGGAATGTGCTTTTTAACAACGCCGTTCTCAACTTGAAAAATATATCCGGAGGACCACCTTTATTTCTCTATCGACATCGCAGTTTCATACGGGGACAACATTCGAGCGATACTCTCATTCCAAACCGCGTACAGTAAATTAAAAACAGGAACTTGCCGCATTCCAAAGCCAGCAAGGCACATGTTTACATTACTCATACTTCCGTCGAAGTACCTAAATTTACGTATACCATCGGGTACATTAACAAGAAAATCACAAAGTCCAGATGTTTGAAGTTTTAAGAACATACAGTTCAGGAGAGTATCTAGGCGAATGCCGAGAATATCGTCTGACGTTAAATGACAGTCTTCGAACAACCAATGGTGAATTTCATAGGACGACGGCCATGCTACGCTTTTACCAAACTCTTACTGTACGTTATTATCTCTCTCTCTTCACTATTATCATAATTCATTGTACTTGCAATACAACTGCTAACAGCAACGAAGACGAGGAAGCTGACGGTCACAACGATGCCGCCAGCCGAAGTGAACGCTTGACGTAAACAGTCCATCCGCCGCACCGAGGCATCACCGTCACGCACAGTAGGTTGCAACTGCATAGATCACTGGCTGTCCAATGTGAGGCAGTGGGCCGTGCCCCATCGGCCAGCCAGTGAGCTACGCGGTCGCTCACGACGTCGTGGCACGACAGTGTGCAGACCTTCTCTTCAGAAGGTGTTCACCAAGGTGTGGGCAGGCGGACAGCCAGCAGCCAGGTGCTAGGCAAGCACGACAGCACTTAACTTCGGTGATCTTGTGGTGTGACCTCTGAGGCATGGCCGTTGGCTTCATTACTAACACGTTTCTAAATATTCCCCCCTACATGCCTGGAGAATTACAGTACTGTGGGGTACGTAATTTAGGCAATGAAATGTCGTAAGAATAGACCAGCAAGAAAATAAAATTGCAATGACCGCAGAGTGTGGCAGATGGGGATGGACAGAGGGATTAACGCTAGTTTTATAAACCGCTGGATGAACAAATCTTGTCCGGCTGCTCCTGAGGTTGGTTTGCAGCAGAGGGCCATTACCGGTGCCTTCCTCTTCATATCTACATACGTGTTGTATTCAACATCATTCACGATCTGTTGCATGTTTGCTGTCCTTAATCGTCCCCGGCGAATCTTACCCTGAACTGCACCTTCTGGTATTGTTCCAATGATGTGTCTTAGGATGTCTCCTGTAACTTATTCGTTTCTTATTGCTACGGCAGCGCGGACGACCACATTGAGGCGCTATGCTACGATGGGCGAGGCAGTTCCCCGTCCGGTGTTCGAATCCCCGCTCGGGCATGGATGTCTGTGCCATCTTTAGTATAAGCTAGATCACAAGTAGTTTGTAAGTTTAGGGACTGATGACCCCGTAGTTAAGTTCCATAAGCTCTACAAACTTGTGAACATTTTCGTTTCTTGTTTTGCTCTTCCTCCAGAGAGATCTGGAATCACCGCTTCATTTGTTACTCTCTCTACACATATTCTTCATGATCCTTCTATAGCACTGAATGTCCATCGTTTCTATTCGTCTTCTCTCTTTTTCCCCACTTTCCAAGTTGTAAATCCATACAGGGCAATGCCCCAAAGAAATGCTTTCATGATACATCTCCTTATTTCCAGACTGATGTTATTACTGGTAAGTTATTTCTCCAATTAAATTAAATTTTGGTCTGCTTTATTCTTATTATATTGGTGTGGCATCTGTTCTTTCAGACATGTCCGAAAGAACAGTCACCTCACTAATATAATAAGTATTTACAGGCGAAGATGGCGTTAGCTTCAATTACATCACCGCAGATGTGGTCATACGTACGTTCTCGCATGGTAATCCATAATGGCGAGTGTAAGAGGACGAACGATAGAGGCGCTGCACCCCTAGCGTGCGACTTGTGGGAATTTGAGACGGACGAGCGTTGAGCATGAGTGGCCGTGTGGTAAAGGCGGCCGGTGGCCTGAAGCGGGAGTCCCGAGTTCGGTTGCCGGCACGGTTCACATTTTCACTTGTCACCATTGTTTCATTCCAATGCCCTACAGCAGCCACAGTCAATCCTTTCCTTCCTAATCCTTCTTCCTTCCTCTCCATCAATAGTTTGCAACTGCTTGACTTTGGTCACGATTTCTTTCCGGCTGCTATCACTTCTTGTGTTTTTTGTTTACAAATAGGTTTATTCCTCTTACTACTCTGAATTGTTAAAGGTTGATATTTTGCTTCAGTACTGCATACTATGGCTTTAGTCTTTTTCTCGTTTATTCTGAATTTTTACAGATAATATAACAATCTTTTAATTTTTATTAAAACTTATAGTACACCTTATTTTGTCTCCGTGTCTACAGCAACATCATCTGCATAATGCAGCATGCCTAACTTCTGCCCATTAATTTTAAGTCCCTCCTCAGTAGCCAATCGAACTTGATCTTTAGCTCCTGGATGCAAGTATTGAATATAAGCCTTTGCGAATTCTTGCTTCTTGTTCTTGATGACAGCGCCTAATCACTGCCAATGCTTTCTTTTTAGAAACTGAATAGTGTACAGATATTTTTGTACTTCATTCCATATTTCTTCTACAGTTTGAATATTCGTTGCTGGATAACATTATCAAATTGCTTTTCTAGGTCTACAAAGGCAATACAGGTTGGTTTAGTTTTGTTTATTTGCTTATCGATATGGATTCTCAGAACTAGGATTACTTCTCTGGCTTCCTGTCCCCTACTGAATCCAAACTGATCTTCACTCAGCATATCCTTCACCTTCTCTACAACTCTCATCAGCATTATTTTCATCAACATTTTTATGCATGTGCTTATAGGACTATGATTGCGTACTGTTCACATTTTGTAGTGTCCGCTATTACAGACACAAAATAGGATGTTTTATAAAATACTCATCATCTCTTGAAGCTTACCTTGAAAGTAGCCTGTTATTAAAATAAGCGAAAACTCAGAGAGTTGATATCTGCAAAAGTTAAAAAATAAATGAATAGGTATATATCATGGGATGGGGAGCATGAAATTGTAAAGCAGAGGTTTGATGCTTTAAAATCATAACCTATTCAGAAAAATGAACAAGCAACTAAATGTGGGGAGACCAAATTAAGCACACACATTGTACAAGAGTGAATAATTCATATATTTACTGCCCATATTAAAATTGTTTCTGCCATTAATAAATATGGAAGTAACTTGGGAGGAAATTTTCAAATACACAATGGGTAACTGAAAGTACATTCATTCATTCACAGACATGCGCGTAACACTAGCAGTACATTACTCTGCGGGAACACTTGAGAACAGCAGCAAAACAAAACATCGGCCGCGTCTTGAGGAGATGGCAGGTGTGTTAATCACAAATTCTTAAATATACTGTGCACTAAACAAACTCATGTTCGAGGTGGCAGCGGCTCACTATACTTTAGAACCATGTGGCGTGTGACCACGTCGAATTTCATAGTATTTACAAACAGAAATTAATATAGAATAAGCGAGTAAATCACACATGAGAATTCATATTGAAGAGAGCTAGTATTAATAAAACCATGGCTGAAGGCCGAAGTAACGACCGTTACAAAAGCATGTAGTAAAATACAGTAAAGACAGAATCAAATCAGAAAATCTGAGAATTTAGCATACTCGCAGATACAGACGTGAAGTGAAAATGTTAGTTAAAACCAGCAAGGAAATTCAAACACACTAAATTTACACAAAGGCTGAAGACCACACACATGTATTCTAACTTGAGCAAAACTGGACACAAAATCATTCCTAGAATGAAAATGCAGATAATAAATTTACACTGAAATTACTTGAGTTCTGTAAATTAAGAAAAACTTCGCCTTGCATATCGAAAGAATTACTCAAGAGAACTATCACTGAAAAACTAAGACTGCCTGATCACAAAGAAAGCGAAGTCCTAACAGCATGCCTTCTCCTCAGCATGATTTGGCGGAGTACTTACTTCCACAGTCGTCGGAGCCAGAATGCAGAGTGAAGACTGTAGCTCCAAGGCCTTGGAAAAACCTCTCCCCACCATACACCAGATGTAGAGCGCGCTAAAAGTGATGCAGAGCGCATTGAGAGAGTGGTGTTTACCAACCCTTGCTACCCTCTCTACCTGAGGAAGAAAATTCCCTCTACAAGCGCTCTCAGAGAGGTCTCCTCTTTCATCCAAGAGTAGGTTGGTACGACACTAAGAACATGGCCAGCTCGCCACCTTGCCAAGTAAGCTTGTCTCTGGCCAGCCAGCAGACGCCTGCGCATACGACATACGAAACCATGCATTCTTAACTGCAGCAAAATGAGGCCTGAAGCGGAGGAGGCGACTGTAAGCAGTCAATATTAAGAGCACACATGCGCATTTACATGGACACGCAAGTGCGATCACATGGATGGAAACATATATAAATGTAGGCCACACATATATAAACATGGGGCATTGACCATTAATAAAAAGAATAAAATAATTAACTCACATAAAATGTTGCAGAAATTCTTTAGGTTAATGAATCAATCAAAATGGAACATGGCCACACATTCAGTGGGCGTGTTTCATCACCCTCCAGTTAGGGGCGATAAATAGTCTGGTACCAATCCTGTCATATTGTATTGGATCCAGATTAAAATTAGTGACGGACAGACACAATGATAAAAGAAAAATTGAAAAGAAATCTACCTACTCTGGGCATTGTAGTCACATCATGGGCATTTCAAAACAAACGATAAATTAAGACACATTAAACATAAGTAGAGATTTTCAATTATTTCAATAACATTTAAAAATAAAAAAATAAAATGGTGCGCAAAAAGATTGGTCAGTCATGTGGGAGGGCAAGAATACATGCATAAAGAAAAGTTTTACTGATTAACACAAAAGAAATGATACACAAATACGTTTTTCACTACTGGGGGTGTCTTTAAAGAAAAAGTCAAATTCACTTCACTATGGTGACTGCTCGATTTCTTTTTTAACGACATTTATGACTGAAGTTTCACCACACAGTGATAAAAACTTAGGGGCATCGACAGGGAGGCGGTACTCTTGTGGATAACTGGGTGGAAAGTACAACCCGCACTTATTTAACATTTTACTACTGCCAAGTTGTCGTTCAATGTCCAATGTCGTAGTTGATTAGTTGATTGTCCCTCTTTCCAGGTCCAGGCGCTTCTCGCCTCGCCGACGTCTCTTCCTCTCTGTCTCAGACCCAATGTTTGGATCAGTCGTCACGCATCAGGCGCAGAGGAAGAGGAACTTTGCGAGCACCCTCGATGGCGAGCGATCACAAGAAGCATTTCCATGCCTTCGTGGCACAGTATTTCTGAGGTTCCACCATCCAAGCAGGAACCCAGGATGTGGAACGCCCAAGTGCCGAAGCACAGAAGCCTATTAAGCAAGTATGTTCACAAATCCTTCGCTGTTCTGGTACACGTAACTCTGGTCTGGTCGTGATAGACGCCAGATATGTCTATCACGACCAGACCAGAGTTACGTGTACCAGAACAGCGAAGGATTTGTGAACATACTTGCTTAATACGCTTCTGTGCTATGCCACTGCTGCTCTCGTCGAGTGCGGACGAGCAGGGTGCGTGTTTACAATGAAACACGTCCACTGAATGTGTGGTTGTGTTCCATTTTGATTGATTCATTAACATAAAATGTTTCTGCAACATTAATGCTATATATTTGTGTGTTAATTATTTTATTCTTTTTATTAATGATCAACGTTTATATATATTTGCTCTACATTTATATATTTTTCCACCCGTGGGATTGAACTTGTGAGTTCATGTGAATGTGACTGTGTGCTCCTAATATTGACTGAGTGCCGCGCAATGGGTTATAGTCGCCGCTTCCCGCTTTAGGCCTCGTTTGGCTGTAGTTACGAAAGCATAGCTTCGTTTGTCGTCTGCGCTAGCGTCTGCTGGGTGGCTAGAGACAAGCTACTTGGCAAGGTGGCGAGCTGGCCATGTTCTTAGTGTCGTACCAACCTAATCTTGGACGAAAGAGGTGACTGGAGACCTCTCTGCGAGCGGTTGATGCGGGAAATATCTTGGACAGGTAGCAAGGGTTTGTAAACACTAGTCTCTGAACGCACTCGGAATCGCTTTTAGCGCGCTCTACATCCGTTGTATGGCCGGGGGAGGTTTTTTCGAGGCCTTAGAGCTTTAGTCTTCACTCTTCATTCTGGCTCCGACGATTGAGGAAGTAAGTACTCCGCCGAATCATGCTGAGGGGAAGGCATACTGTTAGGAATTTGATTTCTTCTTGATCTTGGTTTTTCAGTGATCTGTTGAGTAATTCTTTCGCTATGTGAGGCGAAATGTTTCTTAATTTACATCATCATCATTAGAGACTGATTATGCCTTTCAGCGTTCAGTCTGGAGCATAGCACCTCTAATAAAATTCCTCCACGATCCCCTATTCAATGCTAACATTGATGCCTCGTCTGATGTTGTGCCTTTTACTTCAAAATCATTCTGCACCGAATCTAAGTACTTTCTTCTTGGTCTACCTCGACTCCTCTTACCCTCCGCTGCCGAGCTCATGAGTCTCTTAGGTAACCTTGCTTCTCCCAAGCGTGTAACATGACCCCACCATCTCAGACTGTTCGCTCTAACTGCTTCATCTATGGCGTTCATTCCCAGTTTTTCTTTGCTTTCCTCATTATGGACACCCTCCTGCCATTGTTCCCATCTATTACTACCTGCAATCATTCTTGCTACTTTCATATCTGTAACCTCTACCTTATGAATAAGGTAACCTGAATCCACCCAACTTTCACTCCCATACAACAAAGTTGGTCGAAAGATAGAGCGGTGCATCGCTAACTTAGTCTTGGTACTGACTTCCTTCTTGCAGAAGAGAGTAGATCTTAGCTGAGCATTCACTGCATTAGCTATGCTGAACCTCGATTCCAGTTCTTTCGCTATGTTGCCATCCTGTGAGAAAATACATCCCAGGTACTTGAAACTGTCTACCTGTTCTAACTTTGTTCCACCTATCTGGCACTCAATCTGTTTGAATCTCTTTCCCACAGACATTACTTTCGTTTTGGAGATGCTGATCTTCATATCATAATCCTTGCACCTCTGATCGAGCTCTGAAATATTAGATTGCAACCTTTCAATCGAATCTGCCATTACAACTAAGTCGTCCACATATTCGAGACTGCTTATTTTGTTTTGACCTATTTTAATCCCGCCCTGCCAGTCTACTGTTTTCAACATCTGATCCATGAATAGTATGAACAACAGTGGTGACAGGTTACAGCCTTTTCTTACCCCTGAAACTACCCTGAAACATGAGCTTAATTTGCCATCTACTCTAACTGCTGCCTGACAGTCTACGTAAAGCCCTTTAATTGCCTGCAGAAGTTTGCCTCCTATACCATAACCTTGAAGAACTAACAGTAGCTTCCTCCTAGGAACACGGTCATAAGCCTTTTCCAGATCTATGAAACATAGATACAATTCCCTGTTCCAGTCATTGCACTTTTCCATTACCTGCCGTAAGCTAAAGATCTGGTCCTGACAGCCTCTAAGAGGCCTAAACCCACACTGATTTTCATCTAACTTGTCCTCAATTAATCCTCGCACTCTTCTTTCAACAATACCTGAGAATATTTTGCCTACAACGCTAATTAAAGAATTACCTCGATAGTTGCAATCTTTTCTGTTTCCATGTTTGAAAATTGGCGTGATTACCGTTTTCATCCAGTCAGACGGAACCTGTCCCGATTCTCACGCCTTTTCAATTATCCTGTGTAACCATTTGAGACCTGATATTCCACTGTATTTGACGAGTTCCGGCTTTATTTAATCCACTCCAGCCGCTTTATTGCACTGTAATCGACTGACCATTTTCTCCACTTCCTCAAATGAGATACTGTTTCCATCGTCGTTCCTATCCCATTCTACCTGAAAATCTGACACATCATTGAACGTTTCACCTTCATTGAACAATTCTTCAATTTATTCCCTCCATCTGCTCAAGGCATCCACAGAATTGACTAGCAACTTTCCTGACCCGTCCAAAACACTTGTTAATTCCTTCTTCCCTTAATTTCGAAGATTGCTAATTACGCTCCAAAATGGTTTTCCGCGGCTTGACTCAGAGTTTCTAGCTTGTTTCAAAAGTCTTCCCATGATTTCTGCTTGGAGTCTGCAATTATCTGTTTGGCTTTGTTTCTTTCTTCAACATAACTTCCTGATTTCTAGTATGGAGCCATTTTTGAAATGCCTTCTTTTTCTTTTTACAGGCTGTCTTGGCTGTGTCATTCCACCAAGCTGTCTGCTTCTTCCTGCCTTTACACACTACTGTTCCAAGACATTCTCTACCTGCTTCCAGTAGTGCGTCCCTGTACCTTGACCATTCTAACTAGAGTAAATTCAGTGCAAATTTATTATCTTCATTTTCATTCCAGTGATGATTTTGTGTCCAGTTTTGCTCAAGTTCGAAGACACATGTGTGGCCTTCAGCCTTTGTGTATATTTAGTGTGTATGAATTTCCTTGCTGTTTTTAACGTTTTCACGTCGTGTCTGTATTCACGAATATGCGAAATATTTTTGAGATTTTTTGATTTGATTCTGTCTTTCCTGTATTGTATTACCGATTGCTTTCGTAACGGTCGTTACTTCGGCCTTCAGCCACGGTTTTATTAAGACTAGCTTCATTCTGAGGAATTCTTGTTTAGCGTGCGCCGGATTCAACTCTACCCGTGCAATCCTTTGCACTACATCATCTAGTGTGTTCTGCACACTAGTAACTGCGGCCTGTCATTACATCGACGTGGCCACAAAACAGTGATGTGAACCGTTTCTGCGTGTTTTTCGAGGCGTTCACACACAGTGTTCACCTGCATGAGCTCGTCGTCGACACGTAAATCTATGGTTTCAACGTGTTCGGCGAGACCGACGACCCGCGTCCCTACGGTCTCAACATGTGATTTTATATTTTCTATTCTGCGCTGTTTTGACTTACTCCCTCAGACAGTTGCTCGTGGAGGCTAGACATTTCCTGTAATACACACACCTCTTGATTCGTGACCTGTTCATTCATTTTGTCAAGTCGCTCATCAATCTTTCGCGACTGCTCTTTCATTTGTTCAATGACCTGTTTTGACTGTTCTTTTATTTTGCGAAACCGGTCGTGAGTGCGTTGGTCTATTTTAGCAAATCTATCTGCAGTGCATTGATCTATCTTATCTAAGCGTTCGGTAACCTCTCTCGACTGCTCTTTCTTTTCATCGATCTTTCGCAACTTTGTGTGGCAATCTGCGTGGTCATTTGTTTGAATAGGGCGGTGAGCACATCAGGAAACGCGGCTACTGGCGGACAAGTGGTCGCCGCTGGGTTATTCCCATAATCCAAGACGCGAGAGGGCCCGGGCTGGCAGCTTCCGACCGGCTTTTTGCTTCGTAACTGACCCATAGTCAACGCTTTTTACGCGGTTTTCAAGGGAAAGAGTATTTTCAGTTTGAGAAACATCTGCCACGTTCGCAGCGACATTAACGGTAACATTCTAATTTTCTGTAGCAACTGAGTCTAGTTCCTGCAACCTATCGCGTTTTTCCTTTTCCTGTCCCTTAAGAGCGGTTCGTCTGCGTGTTTCAATTGCTGAAACTGAAACGCTACCCACAATTGAAATCACGTTAAATATTCACAATCACATTAAAAATATTCACAATGGGATACCAAACGACAAGTTCCTGGCCACTGACGTGGTCAGAACATGTTATGTTCAAAAAAATGTTTGTAAATCTATCGAACCAAACCGCGTGGTCATCAGTCCGTAGCTTACAAACTACTTAAACCTAGGTAAACTAACCTAAGGACAAACACACACACCCATGCCCCAGGGAGGACTCGAACCTCCACGGCGAGCAACCGCGCGCTCCGCAGCGATATGCTTTAGACCGCTCGGCTACTCCACCGCGGCCATGTTATGCCTCTGTAATTCACATGCAAAATTTCTTCTCACATGCAACGCAGTCTTAATTGCGCTCACGTTTCACACTGCATAAACTCGACAATTATTTCCCCCAAAACTGCACATAGTAAAATGATCACTGCTGAAAAAGGAAAAAAAAAAAAACGCACTGGCAATGCGTGTTTAAAACACAATGGAAGTACACTAGCGCTTGCGATTTCTACTCATTGACACGAACACACACACATTCAAAGGACGGGAGGGCATCTAGAGAAAGAATCAAAATTTTAAAATGAAACCAGGAGACGCCAAAAGGACTAATGTTAGCAGTGGTAAGCCAAGTGAAAGACAGTTGAGATCTGCAAATGTTAAAAAATAAATGAATAGATAATTAAACATGGGACAGGGAGCATGAAATCATAAAGCAGAGGTTTGATGCTTTAAAATCATAATCTATTCAGAAAAATGAACAAGCAAATAAATGTGGGGAGACGAAATTAAGCATACACCTTGTACAACAGTGAATAAATCATATAATTACTGTCATTATTAAAATTTTTTGGCCCTTTATGAATATGGAGGTAACGTGGGAGCAATTTTTCAAATACACTATTGGTAGCTGAAAACACATTCATCCATTCATTCACAGACACATGCATAATACTAGCAGTACATTACTCTGTGGGAACACTCAATAACAGCAGAGAAATGAAGTGTGAGTGGCAGTTTGATGAGATGGCAACTGTCTTTATCACAAACTTTTAAATATACTCTGCACTAAACAAACTCATGTTTGGGGAGGCAGTGGCTGACTATTCTTAAGTACCACATGGTGTGTCACCACACCAAATTTCATAACATTTAAAAATAGAAATTAATTTAAAATATGTGAGTAAAGCACACCAGAGAATTCGTATAGAGGAAGGCTAGAATTAATAAAACTATGGCTGAAGGCCAAAGTAACGACCGTTACGAAAGTATGTAGCGAAATCGGTCATACAATACAGGAAAGACAGAATCAAATCAGAAAATCTGAGAAGGATTTAGCATACTCTCGGATACAGATGCGATGTGAAAATGTTAATTAAAAACAGCAAGGAAATTCAAACACACAAAATTTTCACAAAGGCTGAAGGCAACACATGTGTATTCTAACTTGAGCAAATAAATCTACGAGCTTGAGTGCTGTGGGCAGGGTGAAGCTGGGAATTTGAGTCAGATGGGAGGCGTGATTAGGTAGTCCTTGCAGGTGGTGTGTCCCCAGTGGTGTAATGGTCAGCGCAACTGCCAAGAAAGCAAGAGGCACGGGTTAGAATCCCGGCTGGGTACACATTTTCAGCTTTTCCAATTCACAGTTAATGTCATATATTCAGTGAATATGAGTTATTTAAATATTGCTCCTTGGTGTGGTATTAGTACCACGTAGGACTTATGGAAGATCCAGAAAAAGGCAGCAAGCTTTGTTACAGGTTTGTTTAGCAGGCACGAAAGCTTCATTGAGAGAATAGGCCATCCCCAGTGTCAGACACTGTAGGGAGGTTTTCTGTATCAAGGTGTGGGCTACTATGGAAGTTCCAAGAACGTACATTTCTCTAAAACTAATCCAATGCATCGCTTCCTTCTACATCTCACGATAAGACCGTGTGGATAAAATTTGAGAGATTAGAGTCCACAAGGGGCCTTCCCGTAAATTAAAAGCGAGTGCAGCAAGAAAATGAGAAAGCGATTCTGGTACAGCAAGTAACCTCCACCACACACCGACAGGTGGCTTGCCGAGTGTAAACGTCAATCCATATATGTAAACGCATTTTTTCAGTTAGTTCATGTCAACATTTGTCAGTCAGTTACATGCTTAGAACATTTGAATTTCGTACGCCGGAAGGCGTCAACGCTTATGTAACAGTTTACTGACAGTTGATCTCTATTTATGCAATTTGCGTGAGTCAGTGGAGAACGTAGCATATATTTTCTGGGAAGGTGGAGGGAACAAGACTAATGTAAAGATAAGTAATTTTAAGTAGACAACCCATGATATTTTGTAGCAGTTTTGCTGCTCATATTCAGAGAATAATTTGCGCTGAAGCCCGTTTTACTTTAACTAGATGGAGCTTACTGTCCGGAGCTTCGTCAAAATGTAATGTAAAAACGTGCTTGAGGCAATGCGGAACATGATGACGTCCACTTTGAAGGCATATGACACTGTCTGCTACTTGTAATTTTTAAATATCTTTGTCTGGATGTATCCTCCCCTACGGACGTCGATAATTCGCAGTACCGCTGTCACAGATCTGGATCTCGCATTCTACATTGCGTCTTATTTAGGTATGTCACCCTTTTCATGAAAAATTCTAATCTGTAACAAACGATAAAAGCTCAGAGAGTTGTAAAACATTTACAAGAAACCACAATTAGACTTTAATTTTCAAATTACCGATTTTAATATGATAGTGAAAATTATTGACATATGGTCCACTAATCTTATCAATTCATCAAAACTATCGTCACTTACTTCGAAACTGGCATTAGTTCCAACTTCACCTCTTATTCAGATTCTGAGTCTTTAAATCCAATAAACGGACTATGTATAGATATTTCAAAGGAACATAAAGAGCTATTTAAGACTACTGCATTAGTTATTTATATGAAAATACGCTTTAATGAGCAAAGTCACAATGGACAAAATTCCTACAGCTTCTGAGAAGTGGTGTTGTGTCATAGACTTTTCGACAAGGGCCATTGACAGTTGGGCCCTGGACATTGGAACATGTCGCAGAATCTCGTTTAAGTGCACAGTGAAATCGACGCTAAGTAATTTTATTTGTTTACATTAGACTACATAAAAATCCATTATTACTGACAGAACGTTTAATGTTCAAACTGAGCGTAGAATAGCAGTCAGTAGATAAAAAATATGTTCAAATGTTTTTAAAGCTATAGGACCAAACCGTAGTGGTGATCGGTCCCTGGACTTACGGACTACTGAAACCAACATACCTAGACTGACGTACGCTAACGACAACACACAGGTATGCCCGAAAGAAGACTCGAAGCCTGGGCGAGAAGCAACTGTACTCTCCGTAGCAAGGCACCTTAGAACGCTCGCCCATTTTCGTGCGGCAGTTGCTAAGAATCTATTGCAAATGTAAATAGATTGCAACTGTTTAATATTCGGCATCAGTGTTAAAAAAAAGCAATAGGTACAATATACATTGAAGAGCCAAAAAAAAAACTATCAGAGGCACACGTATGTAAACTCTCAGATGTGTAAACTCTCTGAGGACGTCGTTGCGGTCGCCAACACCTATATAAGGCAACAGGCGTATGGCGGAGGCCTTAGATCGGTTACTGCTGCTACAACGGGAGGCAATCACGATTTAAGTGAGTTTAATGATAAATCTGAAGCATTGAATTAAAATTTGTGATGCGACCGGGAATCGAACCCGGACCTCCACGCTTACTAGGCAGACGTCTTACTGCTAGACCACCGCATCACTACCGATTGAGGCGACTCGGAATAGTCTAAGCACGATTACCTCACGTCACAAACTTTAATTCAGCTCCTGTGTTCCATAGAACATTGCCACTACTGTTCTATGTTCTGTGGAATACAGGAGACGAATTAAAGTTTGTGTAAGTCTAGGATGCCTTGCAACATGCTGTATAGAAGAGATCTCCGCCCTTTGTATTGTTTTGGGTAGTCCTGCAGGATGTACAGTGTCAGTTTCCTCCAGTTCTACTTCAGACATTAATCGAGTCCATGCCACGTTGCGCTGCAATAGCATTCACGTACGTACAAACACTTATTCAAAAGTATATTATCGCTATATTCATATTCATGTGGACAATCTTACTATTTCATGTACGTATTTTTAGTAATTCTTAACGCTGTTTTGTCCAAACGTGATATTGTCAGAACCACTGCTGCGGTATTATAATGTTTATACTTAAAACAGAAACCAGCCACAATTATATCATATGTGTTAATTTTCTTAAACCATGACCGGTTTCGGATTTATACAAATGCATTTTCAGATAGTTCTTCATGCTTTTCAGCTTGTGTCTTGCATCAGTTATAGTGTTACGACAGTACCATCTGAAGATGCATATGTATAATTTCGAAACCGGTCATGGTTTAAGAAAATAAACATGCCTACCATAGTTGTGGCTGGTTTCGGTTTTGATTATAAGCATTTAGTTATTCTTTTATTTCTGTACTACAACTCCAAAATGGGTTGTGTGTCTAATAACCACAATACCACAATATTTTAATAACAATAACATAAGAATTTGATAATATTATTTGTCTTCGTAACTATAACATTGACGAAGATTGTGTAACAGTTGATATACACTTTGATCTGGAGTATTCTTTTTCTTTTTTTTATGACTGATTACTTTTATACAACGATTTTGAATTTTATTTGTACTATTCCAAATAGTTTTATCTCAGTGCACACCATTTTTAAATGTTTCCAAACATGTTTTTTTCTATAACTCGATATCCCTTAATTTACCTGCCATACGTTTTCAAATTAATTTCATAATAGCTGTACCTTTTTATAAACCAGGTTGACAAGTAGGAGCAACTTCTCTTATTTCGCATTACAATATTATTCATATTAACTATTCGAGAAGGCATGTGGAACCTAATAATAATTTATGACGTACCAGAATTTTCTCACTTCTGTATAAAGAAAGTTACGTTATAAATAATGGGCTCCAAACTTCTTACCAGTCGAGTGTTAATATAAATGAAAACTAATACAGTTGCTAAGGTTCAACAACGGGTCGTATTTCGTGGGATTGAGTTATTGGCCGCTTTATGGAGCGTAGTGCCAGTGCTGTTATTTTGCTGCGCCAAAAACGTGTGCTGCACATAATTCCCAACGCCCTAATCTGGCGCCATAATTTTGTGGGCAGTGCTTCATCCGCCCATGAGTTTGAACAGTGCAAACTGCCTAAAAACAGTATGCGATAAAATATTAAGCTGCACCACTGCATACTCTCCGTTTACCATTCAAACAAAAACAAATCAAGTAATTTACAAACCTTTTGAAAATCATAACAATATGTGACCACGTAATTTGGAATACCGATTTTTAGTATTAATTATTCGACGGCTCCAATGAAACTTACATAATTCGAAATGTGCTTTGTCATAGGTGTACACAAAAGAAAAATCATGTGTGTATGTAGAAAATGTTAAAATGTTTGTAAAGCTTAAGGGATTTAACTGCGGGGTCATCAGTCCCTAAAGTTACAAACTACTTATAAACTCACTTATACTAAACACAAAAAACCATGCCCGACAAAGGATTCGAGCCTCCGTTGGGGAACGGCCGTGCGCATCGGAGCATAGCGCCTCATTGCGCTCGGCCACTCCGCCGCGACTGCATGTTGCCCTTAGCATGTTACTTTAAGTAGTTAGTCAGTCTAAGGTCTGATGACTACTGCAGTTTGGTGACATAGCTCTACAAACATTTGATTTTAAAAAATCGATCAATCAGACAAACATAAGGCTTTAATAAATAAATAAAAACCCGGGTAAAAATCTTCCGTGTGCAAACTGGGGCGTGAGATCCAAAAGTTTGTTTACTGGAAAACCATTAAGATCATATTAAAAATCATTTGTCGAAAAACAGTGTAGTTATGTTCCTAAAACCTTATTTATTATAAATAAATGAAATGCAGCAACCAGTTGCTTGTCGTTATTTATTTTGAACTTCAACGACCGGTTTCGGGCGCTTGAGCGCCTTTCTTCTGGTCTCTATACAGACAAATTTACGTAATAGATACAGTTTCAAGATTTCGTTGCTATTAGCAAAGTGGAAGAAGAGTTAAGTTTTTGGGTGGAGTCTGCCTTTAAACTCTTCGCTGTACATACTGAATATAAGTCTACGACGAACCTAATTATGATCAATCGCCTGAGGGCGGCACATTGTTTGCACTTCTGCGCTTGCACTCGGCCGCGCTGTGCTACGTAACGACGTTCCACTTTGCCGTGAGCTCTCACAGCGCAGACGGCGAGCGAGCCCAAAGTACCTGCTGTGACAAGCCCGTGTACCCTACTTGTGGAACAGACTGTCCACTACCTGCAGTGTCCGAGCCTCCGGGCAACTGTCAACAAATTCCCTCTCCGGTCAAGTGTCACTCTTGGCAACAGGTCTTATGTTCTTTGGCAGAATTCTTTCTTTCTGCGGGGTGAGGTGCCTACCCGTCGATGTAATTAAGCATTTCTTTTTTCTATGCATGTAGTTCCGTGTATTAGGGCTGAAGTTCCCTTCTTTGCACTGGTTGTCCTGTAGGCTTTCCTTTCCACATCCTAAATTTCCTTGTGGAGTCACCTCATTGTTTGTGGACCTTCCCCGCCATCGCGCTGTGCTTGTGCAACTTAATTACTAAATTTGATTTCTAGATCTGAAGTGTCACTGTTGTTTTATTTAGTGTACTGACTTTTGATAAAAGCTTCAAGCTACTTGTACTCTCAGTTTCTGTGTCTTAGAAATTTAGGGCAGCTTCTCTGGTGGTATAATACGTTGTCACTAATTTGTAAAACAAACTAGTCAAAAGGCATGTGTTGATTAACTTGATAAAGTAGCCTTTTTTCTGTTAATGTTCAGAGTTTTATGGAAGCACACCTAATCTGCTTTAAATCGGTTTACTTCATTGTAATTTTGCAAATTTGTATAAGAACCTTATTACTGCGTATTTTCTGGGGCTTGTGCCCCTGTGTTTCTTAGGCAATATTTACATTTTAGAAATTTCTTTATCTTTACGAATTGTTGATATCCGATAAATTTTGAGAGTATTAATGGACAGATTTACTACATCATTGAAAGCATTTTATTACTTCAACTGTCTCATTTCTTATGATAAATAAATTAAAATTGTTATTTCACATTTGACTTGAACGTCTTGGCCCAGTCCTCTTTTCCCAATCTGGTCATTGGTGGTTTCTTTTCCCTCGTCACACCCTGTGACCTGTCAATGTTGTTATAGATATCTGAAATCGCTTTACATACACGGTGCCCGATTTTAGTACAAGCGTTTATATTTTAAACTTTTGTCACATACAGTGATGGCGAAACGTAAAACAAACACAATATTAGCTATTTTCATTAAATAATAATGTGGTGAGAAATATTGATGCACGTAGCAAGAACTGGTTGTAAAGGGATAATGAACAGTCTACATTCATTTTTAGTTTTGTGTAACTTTAAAGTCAGATCTCCGCCAGAAATTATTTATTTGTAGTATGAAATAATCTTCCCATCGATAATCACATTCATCAGTTGGAACAAAGTTAAAAATTCATAATGCAATAAAATCTGTAATTCTCTTGCTTGTAAAAACAACTGACACTACTTTTCACTTCAGCACGTGTAAAAACGATAATCACCGCATTAATGTTATTAATGTGGGGTTATAACATTACCTTTACTACTACGTATGTAGTTGGAATATGAGATGTAGTTTTGTTAGAACCCACTATTTATGTCACCTGTAAACTACAGAAACTCATATTGATGAAAGCTCAGTCAGGTGACTCGGGGCAATATAATACATGGTTTCAAACCACAACAAAGCAGAGATGGGAACACACGCTTTCTGTGTTATGTTTGGTTTATAGTTTGCGGGCAACTACAATGCTGCAACAGCTGACTTTATGTTCTTTCCAGCAATGGAAATCAAAACACCGTAACAGAGTCTTTATCTAACGTTTATTTTATTTGTTATTTCACTTACTTTCTCGTAGAAATAACTTTCTGTTCACTTGCCGCATAATTTGAATAAATTATTTTTAATTACGTGAAAAACAGCCAATATCGCTAATTATCTTTATAGACCTATCTTTATGTAGACTACTTCTACATACATACTTCACAGTCCACCCAAAGGTGCATGGAGGAGGGTACCTATTACCGCTACCAGTTAGTTACTTTCCTTTTCCATATAGAACTAGGGGAAAATGTTTTTATGGATTGTACAAGCCCTAATCTCTGTCAAAATGTTCAAATGTTCAAATGTTTGTTAAGCTTATGGGACTTAACTACGAGGTCATCAGTCCCTAAACTTACAAACTATTTATGAACTACTTACGAACTAGGACGGCACAAATATCCATGCCCGAGGGGGGATTCGAACCCCCGATCGTAGTGGCCGTGCTGACCGTGACTGGAGCGCCTCAGTCACCTCGGCCACCGCGGCCGGCGAATCTCTGTCATATTTGTGCTCTTCACGCGAATTCCGCCTCTCTAAATTCTCTAATTTTCTTCAACAGTTTTATACGAAAAGAACGTCGTCTTCTATCCAGCGACACCCACTTCAGTTCCTGAAGAATCTCAATGACCTCTTAATTGCTTCCGTATCTTCCTCTAAACCGACCTGATGGAGCTCCCAAGCACTTGATCAGTACTCTAGACTGGGTCGCACAAGCGTTTTATATGCGGTCTCCCTTACAGATGAATCACATCTTTCCCATAAACCGAAGCCGAGCATTCACCTTCCGCCATGACGATTGTGATATGCTCGTTCGACTTCATATCGCTGTGCAGCATTACGCCACGATACTTAACTGGCACGACTCTGTCATACAGCATACAATCAATGCTGTATTCAAACATTACGAGATAGTTTATCCTACTCATCTGGAACACCTTACATTTTTCAACATCTGGAGCTAGCTGCCATTCCTCACACCACCTAGAAATGTGGCCCAAGTCATCCTGCATCCTTCAATGACGACACCTTCCTGTACACCTGCACCATCAACAAAGAGCAGCAGATTGGAACTCGGAGGAAAGATTCGATGATAGCAACTTAATCTATAGAAACCGTTCATCTTAAAAGAGATAACTGGCAATGTTTTTTTCACGTAATAAATCATTTGAAAATAACACTCCCCCTCCCCCCCCCCCCCAAAATGACAAACTTCTTCTTGCTTTTTCCTAAATATTAAAAACTGACAGGAGGTGTGGAGTTGGGGGAGGGGCGTATAGGAGGGAAGGAGAAGGTGGACAGAGTCAGTGGTTGGATAGAGGAGCGGAGGAGGTACAGGGAGAGGAGAGGATAGACACAAAAAAGGAAACATAAGAAGTAGATTGCGAGACGACCGTCTGTCATCTTTCATATATTTTTTATAAAATTGTAATTTTATTTCATGTTGCTAGATTAGCATTTTGTTAAAACTAGAACCCCACTCTTTTCGAGCCATGAGGAATAGCATCTTTATTTCATGTTTTAAAATATTAGTTTCTGAAATTTTAGTTAATATTGCTAAGATTTTGTTATTTTAACAATTTATTATTGTCCCTGTGAGAATGTGTACTTGTTTTACTTTTAAGTGGATGTGCAAGAATCCAATGGCTGTCTGAATATGGGTGGCAATAGCTTGCTTCGTGTGGGTCTCTCCAGGGCGAGTATCGTGATCTCTCCCCACCACTGATGTTTTCATGGATTTTGCCCAGTTTGCAGTAGCTTTCGCGTTACCTGGTCACTTGGTGGTCACTTTGTGCTGGGATCGTGGTGAGGTAAGGTTCGTTCTGCTCTTGTGTCTGCGGAGACGGTAGCGATTCGTTGTCTAGCATTAAGTTATACTCTTGAACTTAGATTCATTTTTCAGAATATTTTTTACGATCGGGTGAGGAAATGTGTTCTAGTTTTTCAATCGAGTGATTTCCATCAGATAAACACGAAGTATATGTTTCTAGCTGCAGTTTGAAAACGGCCTGGTACATTTAAACCTTCTGTGATTATGTGGCGGTGTACGAACTCGGTTGTGTAAATTCTTTCTAGCTTTCCACGTGGGGCCCGATTTCTAACAGACTATATGTTCATTTTTGTACAGTGCATATAAAAGGTTTCTTGTAGTTTCCTTCCATGAGTGATATGTGTTCCACGTGGTTGGTTCTTAGAACAAAGCCTTCAGCTTCCACTATTGTGCGTTCCATGCCCATCAGGCAAGTAACTATGTGTGTATCATTCTGATTTCCACTAACATTTCGCGATCTTCTCTCCCGGCCTATTTTAATTTTGCTGTTTCTTCTCCAAACGTAGTATGCACTCAGTCTTTGCCAGTAATTCTCTCCAAGCCTTGTACAACTTCCTTCAATAGCTTGCTTATGAAAGTTCATGTATTTCTAAGGGTTGCATGCCGCAGTTCTTTTATTTATTTATTTATTTATTTATTTTTCATTTTTCTGTCTTTGTAATTATTTCACTTTTCTGGTTTTTTGAGATTGGACTTCATTGGTCTCTGTAATCGCTACCTATCACGTGTAGCTGCATTTCATTCGATTCCTTATGTAATTCTAATCATCTCTATGGGTTGCATGCCGTAGTTTTTATTTTTATTTTTCCGACTTTGTAATTATTTCACTTTTTCGGGTTTTGAGACTGGACTTCTTCCGTCTCTGCGCAGTTCTAGAGCTTGCATGCCATAGTTAATTTTTTTTATTTTTCGGAAATTGAATTTATACATTTTATGGGTTTTCGGGACCACGTGTGTCCGAACTCCGACTTCAGGGGTTTACAGCTAGTCACCTTAATTCACGCAACTTCTCATAAGACCAGGGCCTAGATAGTTTACTCTCAGATTGCAGCTTATGAGTCCGCCGCGATTTTGTGTAATTAATCCGATTTTTAACCACTTCACCTTCAGTGGAGTGCGATCATGTAACGTAACCGCGTGTCGCCGTGTGTCTAAATGCAACTTAACTTTTCTATACTCACGCACCATCTCAAATCAGGCACGACAGACCAGATCCATTTTCGCAGTTTTGTTGTACATTGTGTTGTGTGGTACCTTCGGGTTTGCTGAATTTCGCCTACGATAGCGGAGCCTGCTTCTGCCTTATTTCAGCACGCTGTTTTTGGTAAGTTTCACTGTTGCATTGCGTGTGTTTGGGTGAGTGAGTGTTGTTTGTAAATCCTCCCGCCATGTGTAATTTATTTTAAATTCAATGCTAGGCATCTTCAGTATTAATGTAAATGGAATGCATTTTTATTGTACTAACAAAATTGGTTCCCCATTTTGCTTGCCTTCGACCTGAGTAAACAAGTTAAGTTAAGTATAACTTTGACTTACCTATAAGTTGTAGTTTTCGAGCACCTCTCCCCTTTTATTTAATACTGTTTTTCACCAGTGCTGTGATCAAGCTCAGATGCAATTTTTTTATGTTTAATTTCCGTTGCGTCATAAATGTTTCTATTAGCCACCTTTATGAAATACCTTCAATTGTGGTTGGTTGTTTATCAATGCCTGTGTGTAATTTCGTGTGAGCTGCTACGTATATTGGCCACTGCTTCGTTAACTTTCTGTTATTAGAGTAATTTGAACAAAGTCAGTTCTCAATTTGGGCCAGGGAACAAGGTTTTGCAGCAGGGAGTAGGCGGTAGTTCACACGGACCGTTTGCTAATTTTACTGTTAAAATTAAGCTTTTTTTATAACAGTAAACTTATCTGGGTACCTCCTACCATAATTAAGCTTTTATTACGTACAGTGGTCCACTTTTAAAGTTGCATTAACCATTTATTTGGTGAGTAGTACAAAAATGTCCCAGAAGTCAGAAAATTCACATAATCTACAATATCTAAATAAATATTAAATGTTGTTACGCAACTTCGATCACAATTCAGTGACAGTAGCAACTTTTAATATTTATTTTGATATTGTCGATTACGTCAATTTTCTGACTTCTGGTACTTTGTTGTTACATAATAACTTCGATGACAATTCAGTACAGTAACAACATTTAATATCTATTTTGATATTGTCGACTTATTTCATTTTTCTGACTTCTGGTACATTTTTGTAGGCCCACTTTTAAGGTTAGTTAGTTTAAGTAGTTTATAAGACTAAGGACTGATGAACAACGTAGTATGATTCCATAGGATTACAAACATTTGAACATTTGATTTGTTACGTTAGACCGCTCTCCCTCACAAGTGACTGTTTCCCTCGATTGTCCGCACTCCGGTGACGTGGGACGGGCGAGTCCATTTGCTCGGAGGTAAGGTAGGTATGTCAACAACGTGTGCTATCAGCAACAATAGTAGAGTACATTGCATAGTGTTTCGACAGCATTTTTGCCTCTATTTAAGATCCGATCGTATTTCATATAATACTCCATTATAAAAATTAGCCTTGGATTAAATATCTACGATTTCAAGATGCTACCCATAATCAGTACATCCCGTAAAACGTATACCACCACAGTCATACCTTCGTGGAATGTTCAGAATTCCTACAGAGATTTGAAATACTGGTAAAAGGGTGTACTGTGAATTTTGACTTAATCTGTACTTTTAAATGGCAGTGGGCCGGTTATGTTGTTCCAACAAAAGATAGTATATGGTTGAAATAAATGTAGGATTCAATTTATCAAAGAAGATCAATAGGAATACCACCAGACAGATGGGTCAGACATACATAGAAGATAGCTGGAGTCAACTGGCAACGGAAAGCTCAAACTCGGAACACGCAGTATAACCTACTGAGGTTTTACGTTGCACTCCGACTTGAAGAGGCCACATCACTGTGAGTGAACTGGCTGATGATAACGATAGCGTAAGTCAATTCAAAAAACAAAACAAAGACAAAAAAAGACTACAGTTGCTTCTAACATAACTTTGAAAACTGTTCCAGCTGTGTATTGATTCACTGGAAAACAATTTTGATTTTGTGAAAGCAATCCATTGTTTTTTTCTTTTTTTTTTTTTTTTAATATATGTACACTCCTAACAGTACTGAAACACAATGTGTACGCCGCGTACACAGAAATCGGAAAAACATTTGGTAATTAACCACACGGACCAAAGTAAGTGTAGAGTAATCCTGATAGACGACTAACCGCGAAACGCAAAGGTCATAGGTACGAATCCACGCCAGACACACAGTTTTCATCTGGTGTAAGCTTAATGTCAGCGCACACTCCAGTGTAGAACGAAAATCTAGTCATTAAAGAGGTTCGTGACGCGATGACGTCAGCGGCATAAGTAAGGCTCCTATAAACCCGAGCTGACATCAGCCATTTTTCCCCAAGCTGTAGTAGTTGCCACGTTCCGGACGAGCTCACGCGTTACCTCGCGTTTCATTCGACTCGCTCACACTCGCCAACTACTCACTGTATCAACGTGAAATTTTCATCAATGTGTTCGTTAAGAAGTACACTACATTTTCATTTTAGTTTTATTTATGTCAATACTTTATAAACAGCATATACTGATAGTTTACGAACATGCACTTTCTGACGACGTTACGGAATTTTCGACATGCAAGGAACTTTTTTTCTGTTGAAGTTAGGTGAACACATTAAGCGAATGAAATGTTCAAAATACATCAAATTTTCATCCTCTCCAAACAAACTCTATGAGAAACGTATAACTTGAGATAATGTCAAGTTAAATATGACGCACTGGGATCCGCTCGCCCGTCTAGTAGTAACACGTCTTCCGTATTAGAGCTCCTAATAATTAGACACATGTTGTTACTGCATAACATCCATACTTGGTACTGACTTCTTCTAACCGATTAAATTTCATAGTTGCACACTACAAAAGTGCTGTGTCTCTATGTAATATGCAATTTCAATTTTTCAGTTACATGAAAAGGATATTCTAAATATCTCAATAGAGAGTGCTTTATTATGTGAGGGATTGAGAACAAGTTAGTTCGTTAGCTAGTGAAGAGATCCTTCCTATCTGTCATTTTCAAGTATTCTCACATAAAATCCTCATTACTCTAGTAACTTCCGTTACTGCTAGGCTTTAAACTGAAGGGAATGTAACTCCTATTAGGTTTTCGAAACTGAGTAGTAGCTCTGAAACACAATGAACAAGAAGCAAAGGAATATCTGCAAATCGAATAATAAATTACTAACTTTACTCTTTTTCATTTTACAACTATATATTTCGTTGAATAACGCGACAATTAATGAAGTTTTGCGTAGTAACCAAGTGGCAAAATACTTCCCTCTTTGCATGTTATCATTTGTCAAAACATAATATTGATACCTCTAACCGTGTATGAGATACGCTATGATTCATTCTGGCCTTACCGCTATCGGAAATGAGTGGGCTAAATAAAATAAAGTTTAGCGGTATGAGTGAAAGGTAAAGATCTCCTCCTAAGTCGAAAATAAAATTCAATCCATTAGGAAAGTTTCATCCGCAGACGTTACATATGGTGCAACATGCACCAAACGGAATATCATAGCAGCCTTTATTTTTTATTGCAAACTTTTCCTAACGTAGCACAGTCTCGTATTTCGAAGACAATATCTTATTAACTATTACTATTAACGAAATGACGAGCATTTCGTCACAATGCTGACATAAAGATTTAAGTAGCGGAAAAACTAAATATTTCTACCAATAAGTTTTTGCGAAATCGTTTGTGAAAGATGGTAGGGCGTGCGCATCTATACTGTTAGTGCTGCGCGATTCCACCCATGTTTGGGGAAAACATAGCGGATGATTAAGCCTGGGTATTTAGGAGCTCTAAGCATAAGTCGCTGCAGAACTACTTGTCGCATTCGCGAATTCTGTCAGCAGCAGGCGAGAATTCCAGGAACACACTCGTCCAGTGTGCAAATGACCGTAATACGAAAACGTGGTACCACAGCATTAAAACGTGGACTTCGAGAAAATTGGAATTATTTCGTGTTTATCTACTGGCGGCAGTCTTTTTCCATGACTGTATTACTTTTGCAAATGAGAAAACAAACCGCCTTCAGTCACTTATCGTCGTTTATTTCAGGCCCTATGAATTTAGAACCCTCGAGGCTCATCTTGTCAGTCTACATATATTACAACGTGACGCATCATGAATACAAATTTTAGTTTTATAAAATAAAGGTAAATTGAAAATAACTTTGTGTTACGAATGTGGTTAGTGGATATGAAGTACAATATGACTATTCATGACCGTATTCGTGTACGCAGCTTTCTTTTTATAGCATCTTTCCAACACATTTCAGAACAAATCAACGTGTATGAAACTGAAAGATGCTACTTTTTTATGTATGCAGAAATTAGTCAAAGAAAATACAGAGGTGTTATATTGCACATAAGAAACACGTTTAATTAAAAAAAAAAACAACGATTTGGAGAGATATCACATATGTGGCTATGTAGTGGCATTGTACTATAAAATAATATTTTAAAATTTCTAAAAACAACAGTGGCTGTTATAATCCGTTTATTCGTTCAAAACGTTTTCGTAATATTTGTGTGTTGCGTTATTTCAAATTATTCTGGTAGATAAAGTTTTATACTTTCAAATGTGTAGTACAGAGAGGATGCGGAGAATTTCTCTTATACTATGTCTATTCTCTGTAGAGAAGGGTATTTTAATATTAGTATTTCAAAACATTCCTTTCCTTATTTAGGCACAGCATCACAAAAAAACTGCGGATCTATTTGTAAATGCGAATATTAAAATGTACTTATCCACAAATAAGTAAACAGAAAGAAATACTTTTAATTTGTTCTTGCCTTGCAAGATATTTCATATCGTGCACTACAGTAGGGGTATTAATTTGTTCGTAAACGGAGCGTACGAATTCTCCCTTCTTCAGGGGCCCGTATCTCTGGTTCTATTGATTACACAGTTAAGGGATAAAGTGTTCTGGATAGGCTTTGGCATAGTGATCGTTTGCATAAATATTAGAAGAATGATAATACTGGTGTTATCCTACAATATAGTGTCAAAATTTTTAATATTACTCATTACTAAATTTGATTTTTGCACAACTTAAAGTTCGATATCTTCGCTCGGTGAAGGCTTGATGTTATTTCCGTTATTTGTCACAGTTACTGCCCAGCATAAAATTAAGTAAAGTATTGCAACATATTTTAGACAGAATGAAACATCACCCTACAGCGGAGTGTGCGTTGATATGAAACTTCCTGGCAGATTAAAATTGCGTGCCGGAACCGGGACTCGAACCTGGGAACTTTGCCTTTCGCGGGCAAGCGCACTACCGACTGTGCTATCCCGACACGACTCACGATGCCGCCTCACAACTTTACTTCTGCCAGTACCTCGCCTCCTACTTTCCAAACTTCACAGAAGCTATCCTGCAAACACGCAAGACTAGCACTCCTGGAAGAAAGGATATGGTGGAGACATGGCTTAGCCACAGCCTAAGGGAAGTTTCCAGAATGAAAGTTCACTCTGCAGCAGAGTGTGCGCTGATATGAAACTTCCTGGCAGATTAAAATTGCGTGCCGGAACCGGGACTCGAACCTGGGACCTTTGCCTTTCGCGGGCAAGCGCACTACCGACTGTGCTATCCCGACACGACTCACGATGCCGCCTCACAACTTTACTTCTGCCAGTACCTCGCCTCCTACTTTCCAAACTTCACAGAAGCTCTCCTGCAAACACGCAAGACTAGCACTCCCGGAAGAAAGGATATGGTGGAGACATGGCTTAGCCACAGCCTAAGGGAAGTTTCCAGAATGAAAGTTCACTCTGCAGCGAAGTGTGCGCTGATATGAAACTTCCTGGCAGATTTAAATTGCGTGCCGGAACCGGGACTCGAACCTGGGACCTTTGCCTTTCGCGGGCAGGCACACTACCGACTGTGCCATTCCGACACGACTCACGAATCCGCCTCGCAACTTTACTTCTGCCAGTACCTCGTCTCCTACTTTCCAAACTTCACAGAAGCTCTCCTGCAAACACACAAGACTAGCACTCCTGGAAGAAAGGATATGTTGTAGACATGGCTTAGCCACAGCCTAAGGGATGTTTCCAGAATGAAACTTCACTCTGCAACGGAGTGTGCGCTGATATGAAATTCCCTGGCAGATAAAAATTGCGTGCTGGAACCGGGACTCGAACTTGGGACCTTTGCCATTCGCGGGCAAGCGCACTACCGACTGTACTATCTCAACACGACTCACGATGCCGCCTCACAACTTTACTTCTGCCAGTACCTCGCCTCCTACTTTCCAAACTTCACAGAAGCTCTCCTGCAAACACGCAAGACTAGCACTCCTGGAAAAAAGGATATGGTGGATACATGGCTTAGCCACAGCCTAAGGGATGTTTCCAGAATGAAACTTCACTTTGCAGCGGAGTGTGCGCTGATATGAAACTTCCTGGCAGATTGCAATTGCGTGCCAGAACCGGGACTCGAACCAGGGAAACTTATTTTAGACAGTTTGCAGACGTTATGTATGTTACTTATACTACGGCATGTCTAATGCGTAATACTTATCAATCCATTTCAAGAACACTACTCTGTGAGAAATTTATACTTCGTACGGACTGGTATCTCCTCTCGATAAGTTATTGAATTTCTTTTTTGTTATCCGTCGTACCGTGTTTATAAATGTATCGATACCTAGAAAGGAATTGCCGCATATTTGTGATACACAGAAATGATTTTATACAGGGTGTCCCACTCAACTATTTCAAATCAAATTTCACGCCGACAGCATGGGTGTTCACACTGCGCGCCGGGCCGAGCCGAGCCGAAAAAGAGGGGGAAAATCAACTTTTCCGGTTTTCAAGTTGCAAAAATGTTGACGGTATATAAGACCACCCCACATCGTTTTATGAACTTATTTTTTCCTTGAAAGCTTTGCCTTGCCTGTGAAAAAATAGAAAGTCTACTTTTCATCCCGCGAGAGTTTTTAGTTTCATAACGCTCCTCACTCGATTTTGCTGAAAGTATTCGGTTGAAAAATCTGGTTTTTCGACACAGAATAGTGCAACATCTTAGCTTTCGAATAAAACATTCACCTTTTCGAAATTCGTAACAGTCGTTTTCATGTGATTCTTTTTGTCAAGTATGCGCACTTCATTTAGAAATCGTGTATTGAAAAAGTTCAATAGCGGGCAGCTTACTGTTCTTTGCATTTTAGACCATACATTACAGCGAATGAAAGGGAGCTGAAAGTATATAAAAGTTTTTGAAATAGTAGTCGCACCGATATCTACCTCCTTTCACAAGTTATTGCGAGTTATCTGAGCGGCGTCATGCCGCGACCGCAAGCCTACGAACTCGGCGGCTGTTGAACGTAGCGTGAAGCACTGCAGTGCCGAAATATTTTTATTTTATTTGTTGGTAACGTGTGTAGGTCTCTCGTTATGTGTTAATGATCCATAACCAGAAAACAATTATGAAGTAATCTTGTTTGGGTGGCGACTGATTACAATGAATAAAGATTTGGTACAGTTTTACTTCAGGTCATGCTTGAGAGTCATACACTGGATTTGTTCCACACTAGTCAATTAGTGGAATATATATTTCGTCTTTGGAAGAAGTAGAGAGGAAAATATTAATGTAAACTCCGACTTTACTGTTGATGGCCTGAAATAAAATATTACATTATACTTAATGGCTTTCTAGTTGGAGATGAAAAAAGAAGCTAAAAAACACAATTGTTTTTATGGATGCATCTACTCCTAATACAAAGTATATTCTTATTTTCGCTTTTGTAGTTTTCGAAAAATGTTGTACCACAACGTGAAATAGTTGTATACAGCGTGTCGCACATAAAAACGGTACCCTCAAGTCTGAGATTAAATTAAGAATGAATTAAATAAATAAAAACAATACGGAACAGTGACATTAAAAAACACGTAGTTACCTCCTTATAAGAAATGCTGCGACTGGTGCTTACGGGCGTACGTGATGTGTGCCGGTTTTATATGCATCATGCTGTACTATATGTCACCCCACCTCCACGTTCAAAGAACTCTACACAGCTATCAGATATTTGTTTTCAGATTTTTTTATTTTTAAGGAACCTGTCGAAGGGGAACGAAGTTTCGATGAACATTTTACTGAATCATCTGATGACAATTTTCTTTGTCTAGATTATAGTACTTTCATTTCGAGTTTTATACTTTAACTGAAAAAAAAAAAAAAAAACACGCTGATTTAGTTTAGCCTCAGACACTGCAGGACAGAAGCGTGTGTCACGTTTTTAAATTTCAATTTCCTTCTTGGTGGGCTTGTCTGCAGCGACATGGAATCCCCATCCACTCTAAGCATAAGTCGCTGCAGAACTACTTGTCGCATTCGCGAATTCTGTCAGCAGCAGGCGAGAATTCCAGGAACACACTCGTCCAGTGTGCAAATGACCGTAATACGAAAACGTGGTACCACAGCATTAAAACGTGGACTTCGAGAAAATTGGAATTATTTCGTGTTTATCTACTGGCGGCAGTCTTTTTCCATGACTGTATTACTTTTGCAAATGAGAAAACAAACCGCCTTCAGTCACTTATCGTCGTTTATTTCAGGCCCTATGAATTTAGAACCCTCGAGGCTCATCTTGTCAGTCTACATATATTACAACGTGACGCATCATGAATACAAATTTTAGTTTTATAAAACAAAGGTAAATTGAAAATAACTTTGTGTTACGAATGTGGTTAGTGGATATGAAGTACAATATGACTATTCATGACCGTATTCGTGTACGCAGCTTTCTTTTTATAGCATCTTTCCAACACATTTCAGAACAAATCAACGTGTATGAAACTGAAAGATGCTACTTTTTTATGTATGCAGAAATTAGTCAAAGAAAATACAGAGGTGTTATATTGCACATAAGAAACACGTTTAATTAAAAAAAACAACGATTTGGAGAGATATCACATATGTGGCTATGTAGTGGCATTGTACTATAAAATAATATTTTAAAATTTCTAAAAACAACAGTGGCTGTTATAATCCGTTTATTCGTTCAAAACGTTTTCGTAATATTTGTGTGTTGCGTTATTTCAAATTATTCTGGTAGATAAAGTTTTATACTTTCAAATGTGTAGTACAGAGAGGATGCGGAGAATTTCTCTTATACTATGTCTATTCTCTGTAGAGAAGGGTATTTTAATATTAGTATTTCAAAACATTCCTTTCCTTATTTAGGCACAGCATCACAAAAAAACTGCGGATCTATTTGTAAATGCGAATATTAAAATGTACTTATCCACAAATAAGTAAACAGAAAGAAATACTTTTAATTTGTTCTTGCCTTGCAAGATATTTCATATCGTGCACTACAGTGGGGGTATTAATTTGTTCGTAAACGGAGCGTACGAATTCTCCCTTCTTCAGGGGCCCGTATCTCTGGTTCTATTGATTACACAGTTAAGGGATAAAGTGTTCTGGATAGGCTTTGGCATAGTGATCGTTTGCATAAATATTAGAAGAATGATAATACTGGTGTTATCCTACAATATAGTGTCAAAATTTTTAATATTACTCATTACTAAATTTGATTTTTGCACAACTTAAAGTTCGATATCTTCGCTCGGTGAAGGCTTGATGTTATTTCCGTTATTTGTCACAGTTACTGCCCAGCATAAAATTAAGTAAAGTATTGCAACATATTTTAGACAGAATGAAACTTCACCCTGCAGCGGAGTGTGCGTTGATATGAAACTTCCTGGCAGATTAAAATTGCGTGCCGGAACCGGGACTCGAACCTGGGAACTTTGCCTTTCGCGGGCAAGCGCACTACCGACTGTGCTATCCCGACACGACTCACGATGCCGCCTCACAACTTTACTTCTGCCAGTACCTCGCCTCCTACTTTCCAAACTTCACAGAAGCTATCCTGCAAACACGCAAGACTAGCACGCCTGGAATAAAGGATATGGTGGAGACATGGCTTAGCCACAGCCTAAGGGATGTTTCCAGAATGAAACTTCACTCTGCAACGGAGTGTGCACTGATATTAAATTCCCTGGCAGATAAAAATTGCGTGCCGGAACCGGGACTCGAACCTGGGCCCTTTGCCTTTCGCAGGCAAGCGCACTACCGACTGTGCTATCCCGACACGACTCACGATGCCGCCTCACAACTTTACTTCTGCCAGTACCTCGCCTCCTACTTTCCAAACTTCACAGAAGCTCTCCTGCAAACACGCAAGACTAGCACTCCTGGAAGAAAGGATATGGTGGATACATGGCTTAGCCACAGCCTAAGGGATGATTCCAGAATTAACATCCCTTAGGCTGTGGCTCAGCCATGTCTCCACCATATCCTTTCTTCCGGGAGTGCTAGTCTTGCGTGTTTGCAGGAGAGCTTCTGTGAAGTTTGGAAAGTAGGAGGCGAGGTACTGGCAGAAGTAAAGTTGTGAGGCGGCATCGTGAGTCGTTTCGGGATAGCACAGTCGGTAGTGCGCTTGCCCGCGAAAGGCAAAGGTCCCAGGTTCGAGTCTCGGGTCCGGCACGCAATTTTAATCTACCAGGAAGTTTCTTATTTTAGACAGCTTGCAGACGTTATGTATGTTACTTATGCTACGGCATGTCTAATGCGTAATACTTATCAATCCATTTCAAGAACACTACTCTGTGAGAAATCTATACTTCGTACGGACTGGTATCTCCTCTCGATAAGTTATTGAATTTCTTTTTTGTTATCCGTCGTACCGTGTTTATAAATGTATCGATACCTAGAAAGGAAATGCCGCATATTTGTGATACACAGAAATGATTTTATACAGGGTGTCCCACTCAACTATTTCAAATCAAATTTCACGCCGACAGCATGGGTGTTCACACTGCGCGCCGGGCCGAGCCGAGCCGAAAAAGAGGGGGAAAATCAACTTTTCCGGTTTTCAAGTTGCAAAAATGTTGACGGTATATAAGACCACCCCACATCGTTTTATGAACTTATTTTTTCCTTGAAAGCTTTGCCTTGCCTGTGAAAAAATAGAAAGTCTACTTTTCATCCCGCGAGAGTTTTTAGTTTCATAACGCTCCTCACTCGATTTTGCTGAAAGTATTCGGTTGAAAAATCTGGTTTTTCGACACAGAATAGTGCAACATCTTAGCTTTCGAATAAAACATTCACCTTTTCGAAATTCGTAACAGTCGTTTTCATGTGATTCTTTTTGTCAAGTATGCGCACTTCATTTAGAAATCGTGTATTGAAAAAGTTCAATAGCGGGCAGCTTACTGTTCTTTGCATTTTAGACCATACATTACAGCGAATGAAAGGGAGCTGAAAGTATATAAAAGTTTTTGAAATAGTAGTCGCACCGATATCTACCTCCTTTCACAAGTTATTGCGAGTTATCTGAGCGGCGTCATGCCGCGACCGCAAGCCTACGAACTCGGCGGCTGTTGAACGTAGCGTGAAGCACTGCAGTGCCGAAATATTTTTATTTTATTTGTTGGTAACGTGTGTAGGTCTCTCGTTATGTGTTAATGATCCATAACCAGAAAACAATTATGAAGTAATCTTGTTTGGGTGGCGACTGATTACAATGAATAAAGATTTGGTACAGTTTTACTTCAGGTCATGCTTGAGAGTCATACACTGGATTTGTTCCACACTAGTCAATTAGTGGAATATATATTTCGTCTTTGGAAGAAGTAGAGAGGAAAATATTAATGTAAACTCCGACTTTACTGTTGATGGCCTGAAATAAAATATTACATTATACTTAATGGCTTTCTAGTTGGAGATGAAAAAAGAAGCTAAAAAACACAATTGTTTTTATGGATGCATCTACTCCTAATACAAAGTATATTCTTATTTTCGCTTTTGTAGTTTTCGAAAAATGTTGTACCACAACGTGAAATAGTTGTATACAGCGTGTCGCACATAAAAACGGTACCCTCAAGTCTGAGATTAAATTAAGAATGAATTAAATAAATAAAAACAATACGGAACAGTGACATTAAAAAACACGTAGTTACCTCCTTATAAGAAATGCTGCGACTGGTGCTTACGGGCGTACGTGATGTGTGCCGGTTTTATATGCATCATGCTGTACTATATGTCACCCCACCTCCACGTTCAAAGAACTCTACACAGCTATCAGATATTTGTTTTCAGATTTTTTTATTTTTAAGGAACCTGTCGAAGGGGAACGAAGTTTCGATGAACATTTTACTGAATCATCTGATGACAATTTTCTTTGTCTAGATTATAGTACTTTCATTTCGAGTTTTATACTTTAACTGAAAAAAAAAAAAAACACGCTGATTTAGTTTAGCCTCAGACACTGCAGGACAGAAGCGTGTGTCACGTTTTTAAATTTCAATTTCCTTCTTGGTGGGCTTGTCTGCAGCGACAAGGAATCGCCATCCACTGTCAACAGAAGATGGAAGGAAACACGGGGGTGACAAAAGTTGTTCTTTGCCCTCTACTTCGAGCCAGCTAACCGTTAATTGATTCTGTCATTTTAATACTATTGTTCTTACACTGTAGTGACTCATCGGATTAAGCACATACTAAACAGTATGTTCGACTGACATTTAGGGGCGTTTTTCCTTATGAGAACAGATAACAAAAAAACATTTCTGATTTTTATTCATTTACAGAATTAATAGTAATAAAAGAAAAAATAAACAGACATATTTTCACAAGTGTTAGCTGATTTAAAAAAAAAAAAAAAAAAAAAAAAAAAAAAAAAAAAAAAAAAAAGAAAAGAAAAGAAAAAACGCTATCATGCAGAGAGGTATCGAAAACAGGCTGGAGACATGAGATACCTGTGCTGCAAAAGCAGTACCACAGCCCAATCGGCTCACGTCGGCGCCGGCTCGCGCCGGAAATATTAAACATTCCGAACGTCGTCGGCTCGGCGTGAGCCGGCTGAAGCGGAGTCCTCTCGGCCCGGCCGGCAGTGTGAACACGGCTTAACTCACAACTGTCCTTACATGTTCGTTCCAGTTCATATCGCTCTGCAGTGTTACGCCTAGATATTTGAACGAAGCGATTGCGTCAAGAATCTCACTACTAATGCTGTATTCGAATATTATGGGATTGTTTTCCTTATATTTTTCTACATTGAGAGCTATCTGCCGTTCTTCGCACTACTAGAAATTTTGTCTAAGTCGTCCTGTATGTTATTACAGTCAGTTAAAGACGACACCCTCCCATACACCTCAGCCTCATCAGCACACAGCCGCAAATTACAAGTTATGAGCAACACAGAACTTGTGAGCAAAAGAAGTCGGAGGTGGAAGTTTTGGCTACCATCACCGCCACTATTGTAAATAAAGTAGCAACTATTGAAAAGCACCACAAGAGAAACAGGATTTGGTATCTTGTCGTTCTCATTACATGGATCTTTACGCTAAAGAAGAGCGTTTCGATCCACTTAAAAAAGCAGAATGGGAATCACCCACTAGATTTTATCAAAAACTGCGAAAGGGTAATGCCGAACTTGTGGTCAGAAGAAAAGAAAATTAATGCTGTGAGTGACATCCTAGTAGGCGAAGCGAAAAGATGGGGTTTGAACCACAACATTTCTAACATGAGCTTTTTGGATTTCAAAAAGGAATTCCTTAAAGAACATTGGTCTGAACAAAAGCGATTAAGTGTTTAGAGGGATTTTGTATTGTGTAGATCCTTCAATCCCTCTTCGAAAATTTCAATGGGAGACTTTTGCGAAAACTGGGTCCGCAAATTAGAATATTTACGCGACCGCCACTCAGAAGCAGAAATGGTGTGGGAACTCTGGAAAAAGCTTCCAGAAGATTCCAAAACTTACGTGGGCAGTAATTATAGCAAGATTACTGCATTTTTAGCGAACGTTGAGGACGAGGACAATTGACGCAATAATTGCAAAAACGTCCGAAATCGTAACACTCATAATGCCGATAGGCATGATTATATCAAGATTACTGCATTTTTAGCGAACGTTGAGGACGAGGACAATTGACGCAATAATTGCGAAAATGTCCGAAATCGTAACACTCATAACGCCGATAGGCATGATAATAATTATATAAATGGATTCTTCCGTCGCTTCTTGGTAGAACGCTTCCATATTTACGTTGAAATCAAAACAAACTGTTTTTGTTCTACTAAATTTTGTTTATTAACTAACTAGTTTTCGGCTTATTAGGCCATCGTCAGGTAAACTGTTTACCTGACGATGGCCTAATAAGCCGAAAACTAGTTACTTAATAAACAAAATTTAGTAGAACAAAAACAGTTTGTTTTGATTTCAACGTAAAAATGATAATAACTCCTTAAAGAACATTGGTCTGAACAAAAGCGATTGAGTGTTTAGAGGGATTTTGTATTGTGTAGATCCTACAGTACCAGGTAAACATGGTACAGGGTCAACAGACTTATAAAAATAAAAGCATTTAGGAAATCCGGCTCACCGATACAACCGCCTGCGATAGCGGCGCCTGCTTCTGCCTCGTATCAGCACACTGAGATGGGTGAGTTTGGTGAGTTTCGCTTTGCTTCGCACGTGAGTGGCTGAATGCTTGTTGATTGTAAATCCCTCCCCTGACAATGTTCAGTTCATATTAATTTAATTTAATTTAGTTGTTCATTGAAATTTTACCCTTCTTATAAATATTAGTTTATGAATACCCTTGCTTTTTATTTTATGTTGTTTTTCACCAGTGCTGAGAACAAATTCAGATGCATAGTATCATACTTTTAATTCCGTTGCGCTATAAATGTTCTCTCAGCCACCTTCATGAAATTGTTTAGTTCGTGGTGACTTGTATATTAATGATTGTGTAATTCTCGTGATCTACGACGTACACTGGCCACCGTCTCTGTCTTCCTGCTGTTAAAGTAAAGTTTGAGTCAGTTATAAAATCTGGGCCAGGGAACAAGATTCTGCTGCAGGAAGTAGTCAGTTGTTCACACGAATCCTTTATCTGGTTTTACGACCAGATTTATATGTTTGAAGTAAGGTTTTGACCGGCTCCTTTCAGCTAGAGTTAATTTTACAATTAACGGTGGTCTTTCGAAGTATCCCCTTAAGTTTACCTGAAAAACAAAGTTTTGAACAAGAATGATTAGTTAAAGAAATGCAGGAGAGTGTCATAGGACTGGGATCAGCGGAATCTCTGTGGCTCCTAGACAACACACAAGAAATTGAAACTGTAAATAAAAACAGATTAATGAGTGTAATTAAAGATGTAAAAGTCAGGAGGATGAAAAAATCCACTAGAGTAATTGCGACCAAAAACAAGGCCGGATGGAATTTTATAGGATGGCTTGGCAATTAAAAAGGAACAATTATGAGAGGTGATAAAAAAGAAAGCTGAGGCGAGAATTCGCCGTCAAATGAGGTGTGGTTTGCAAAATTCCAGATTGGAGACCTGATTTTAATTAAAACTCATGTAAAATCAAGTGATATTGATAATGAGATTTCCAAATTTAAATTTGTTTATATTGGGCCTTTTAGAATTATTGGTGTGCCTCGCACTAATGCTTTCCGTTTGGCATATCCAAATTAGGGGAGAGAGTTTTGTACACGAAATATAGTGGACCTTAAGCTGTAACAAGTGAGGACTGATTAATTGAAAAAATGTTAAGAAAAGAATGTGGTATTTACGTAGAGTTACCTTAAAAATAATTTTACCTACCATTTCTTCGACCTAGATGGTGAAAGACGACCAACTGTCGTACTCCATATATTTTTTATATAATTGTAAGTTATTTGATGTCGCTAGATCATCGTTTTGTTAAATTAGAACCCCACTCTTTTCAAGGCATGACGAATACCATTTTTATTTCATCTTTTAAAATATTTGTTTCTGAAATGTTAGTTAATATTGGTAGGATTTTGTTATTTTAATCATTTACTATTGTCCCTGTGAGAATGTGTACTTGTTTTACTTTTAATTGGATGTGCGAGAATCTAATGGCTGTCTGAATGTGGGTACTCATAGCTCGCTTTGCATGGTTCTTTCTTGCTCAGAATCGATAGTTGGTCGTTACCAACCCCTGCTGCTGATGCGACCAAAGAGGTATCTACACCCTTTGGTTACAAGCCAGTCGACGAGCCTTCTCCAGGGCGAGTCTAGAGATCTTCTCTTCCACCACCGCTGTTTCCTTGGATTTCCCAGATTCCGGTAGCTTTCCCGCGCCTCCTGACCGCTCGGTGATCACTTTGTGTGGGAATCGTGGTGAGGTAAGGTTGGTTCTGCTCTTATGCCCCGGTGATGGTACTGATTCGTTGTCTAGCATGTTTAAGTTAAACTCTTGAACTTAGAAATGTTAAAATTTCTGTAAATCTATCGGACCAAACTACATGGTCAGCAGTCCATATCTTACAAACTACGTAAACCTAGGTGAACTAACCTACAGACAAACACACATACCCATGCCCCAGGGAGGACTCGAACCTCCACGACGAGCACCTGCGCGCTCCGCAGCAAGGTGCTTTAGACCACTCGGCTACTTATTTTTATTATTTTATTTATTTATTTATTTATTTTAATATTCCTTGTGATCGTGTGCGGAAATGTGCTCTAGTTTTTCAATCCAGTGATTTCCAACTGATAAATGCGGTGTATGTATTACTAGATGCAGTTTGATAACGGCCTGGTGTATTCAAACCTTTTGTGATTATGTGGTGGAGTACGTACTCTGTGTAAATTCTTTCTAGTTTCGTAGGGCTCGATTTTAAACAGACGATATGTTCATTTCCTTCCGTGAGTGATATGTGTTCCACATGGCTGGTTCTTAATACAAAGCCTTCAGCTTCCATTATTGTTTGTTCCATGCCCATCAGGCAAGCAATTATGCATGTATCCTTCTGATTTCCACGAATATTTCGCGATCTTCTCTCCCCACCTATTTTAATTTTGCTGTTTCTTCTCGGAACTTGTAGTATGTATCAGTCATTGTCAGTAATTCTCTTCGAGCCTTGTACAACCTCCTTCAATGGCTTCCTTATGAAATTCTATGTATTTCTATTAGTTGCATGCCGTAATTTTTATTTTTATTTTTTCGACTTTGTAATTATTTCACTTTTCCCGGTTATGAGACTGGACCTCTTCCGTCTTTGTGAACGCTCCCAATCGCAGGTTGCTGTATTGCAGTAGCTTCCTTATGAAATTCAGGGCAGTTCTTTGGGTTGCATGCAGTAGTTAATTTTCTTTATTTTTCCTAAATTCACTTTATACATTTTTATCGGTTTTTGAAACCACTTAGGGGTTTGCAGCTAGTCACCTGAATTCACGCCCTTTATCATAAAACAAGTACCTAGATAGTTTACTCTCAGATTGCAACTTAAGGGTCCGCCGTGATTTTGGGTAATTAATCCGATTTTTAACCACTTCACCTTCAGTGGAGTCCAATCATGTAATCTATCGGTTTGTCGCCGTTAGTGTGTTTGCTCGCGGTCTAATCTAAATGCAACTTAACTTTGCTATACTCACGCACCATCTCAAATCAGGCACGACAGACCAGAGCCCTCTTCGCAGTTTTATTGTATATTGTGTTGTGCGGTACCTCCGGGTTTGCTAAATTTCGCGTACTATAGCGGCGCCTGCTCCTGTCTCGTTTCAGTAAGCTGATTTTGGTGAGTTTTGCAGTTCCAATGCGTGCGTGTCTATGGGCGATTGAGTGTTGTTTGTAAATCCTCCCACCAGTAGCGTTAATTTCTGTGTAATTTATGTTAAATCCAATGCTGGGCATCGTCAGTATTAATGTAAATGGGATGCATTTTTATTGTATTAACAAAATTGGTTCCCCATTTTGCTTGTGTTCGTCCTGAATAAACAAGTTATGTTCAGTATAATTTTGACGTGTCTATAAATTGTAGGTTTCGAGCACCGTCCTTCTTTTAATTTATATTGTTTTTCAGCAGTGCTGAGAACAAGCTCATATGCAATTTTTTATCTTTAAGTTCCGTTGCGCCATAAATGTTTTCTTAGCCATCTTTATGAAATAACTTTAATTCTGGTAGTTTGTTTATTAATGTCTGTGTGTAATTTCGTGTGAGGTGCTAAGTATATTGGCCACTGTATCGTTAACGTCCTGTTATTAGAGTAATTTGAACTAAGTCAGTTCTCAATTTTGGTCAGGGAACAAGGTTTTGCACCAGGGAGTAGCCGGTAGCTCACACGGATCTTTTGCTAATTTTACTGCTAAAATTAACATTTTTTATAACAGTAAATTCTTATCTTGACACCTCCTCCCAGAATTAAGCTTTTATTCCGTACAGTGGCCTACTTTTAACTGTTAACAGTAGTGTGTTACGCAATATTTCCCACACCAAATATTTTTGTTGCAGTAAGTAGGTGGTAGTTAATGGCAACTGCGAACCAAAAAATAACCAATTTATTATGTAAAGTCGTACTTGTAAATTTATATAATCCTCATTAAATAAATGTAAAATTGTGATAATCATTATGAACATTAGTTTGTTAATTACCGATGAACTTAGACAGATTGTATACGTTTCAGATAGCCAATGTGTGTGTAAACAAACATGGACAGTGTGAGCCATTCCACTTCTTTGAGTATACTCAAGAGTGATGCGGCGAGGAAGAAACGCATGTGGGCCGCACTACAATGCCGTTGTGCTGCAACTGATGTGCCACTGGGGCACAACAAGAATTTTATAACTGGACTGAGCCTTTGGAAGCTCTTGTTTACGCTGCGGTGTAACTTTGTTCTCACACGCGGAGCAAATGAAAATATTTTTCTCTCATGCAGGTGCATTTCAATGTAAATACAGAGAGAGAAGCTATGTATGTTATTATGTAATGACTATATAAAGTTTTAATTAAGGTGATTGATACTAATTAATTAAGGGTGATTAATTGAAAAATTTTAAATTTTCTTTTATTTGTTTACTGGTTAGAAATTAAATTTTTGTGGACTCATATTTGAATTTTCATGAATTCTCCTAACTTTATCTTGTGTAAATTTGAAACTGTCAGTAGTATTAACGTTATTCTAATAATTGTGCTATATGACAGCAGGACTACTGAAATGGTTTAAAAATACTGGACTCTTTACCATTACTAATGTGGAATGGTAACTAATTGATATGAAATGTCTTAATTCAATCAGACTAAAAATATTTTTCACTTAATTTTCTAACGAATTTAAACTTCAAATGAAGTGATTTATCGTGTTTCCTATGTGCTATTGACTTTGTACTTTATATATAGAAAGAACTGCTTTCATACACAGTGACAGGGAATTAGGTACACATCTGCATTACCACTATTCTTGGACATTTCCTGAGTCTTTACTTAATCAGTTTTGCATCATGAACCGTGGGGCATGAGTGACCTTAGCATCCAGATGTGTATTTCAAATATGTAATAAATTTGAAATTTATATAGGTCTTGTTGATGCTTATTATCATAAATGATGTATTTTGTAGTACTGTTTAGTTTGTTCGTGTGAATTTTTAGAATTTATTATGTACAGGGAAACTAGGTAACATCTTTGGTGTATGTGGTCTTTGGAGCAACAGAGTGGAAGCAGTAGTAGTATCTGGGGAGGCATAGGGGAG
This sequence comes from Locusta migratoria, assembly GCA_026315105.1. NCBI lineage: Eukaryota > Metazoa > Arthropoda > Insecta > Orthoptera > Acrididae > Locusta > Locusta migratoria. The sequence goes on along the minus strand of CM048750.1, from coordinate 2,925,009 downwards.
TCGAGCCCTGTAGTTTGAACAGTTGGGACGTTAGAAAGTGCTCGCTCTTTGCAGTCACTAGGTCTTGTTGGCGGTTCCATAATTAGCGCACATGTTTCCAATATGAGCGAGGGCACACGGCTCTTCATCTGTGTATGTCAAGATTCTGCCCTCAAATTGCTCACTGTATTGGACCCATTGTCATATATTGATTTTATTGTTGGAATTGTTGAGAGGCTGTGTGAGCCACAGAGACGCACTCCAGGCTGAGAAATAGAGACCATTGCAGATAACAGGCTAAAACAGACACGTATATCTTACGAGATGTAGGCACTAAAGAAATCTCCTAGCGAACTGCTGATGCCCTCGGCCACCGTCCCAGGGTGGAGGTTACCTTTCGGAGAAGATGGGCGTAACTTCATATAGCGTCTAGACGCTGTTGTAAGACGTTACATTAGTACTTGGTGGCCAACAGGCTCGTTTTAATGTACGTAGCAAAGTTGATACCAGTCACTTGGGAACAGCAATGTCAGTGGTTTCACGAGGCTAGAGTGAGAGGGTAAAGAAGAAAAACTGCAAGTCAGCAGCTCCCCTGAGGCGTGGCCTAAGGCGGAGCCTGAGGCGTGGCCAACTGACGTAAAACATTGTTGTTGTTGCCCATATTGGGTAAAAGTTACTCAACTGCAAAAGTGTTTGTCCATTTCCTCTTGTGCAACAATGACGTGTGTAATTACACATTCATAATTGTCATGGTTAATTACAACACACTCTGAGTGCTCCACTGGGCTGGCGACCGTGTTGACTTTTCTAAGGTTTGAACTGTTGCTTTTCTTGTTACTTCATATAATTTGCAATACTTTCGTGTGTGAGTTTGATTGTTCCGAAATTAAATTAGTTCAATTAGTAATCAGTATCGTGGGAGGAACGGGCTATCATGTGTGGTATTTCGTTGTGGCAGCTTTCCCTCACAAGTTGGTTTTCGTTTGCAGAATATTTTTTTCGGTAAAAATAGCCTTGACCAAATTTTATTGTAGGCTACAGATTGGTCATTTCAACGTTAATCTGTCACAGGATTAATCAACCGGTTAGTTAGGGGAGTGTTACACACCAATATCCGTACAAAACAGACCCCGTGCCACTCTTCTTATGTTCTACATCAAACAAGAAGTAACGTTTGTATATGTAATTTATACGCACGGAATCTAAAGTATAAACTAGCGCGCCATATAGGTGGTTTATGTGGCACATCCTGCATCGCGAAAAATGCACAGGGCTACGGAAAAAAAAGCACAACAGACCCACTTCTATCCATTTTTAAAACAGCGAAATGTTCGTCGAATTATGCTTTTGTGTAATGTTGTAGCTGGCGATCTAAACAGAGCTGATAAAATAGAATATAAACGCCTCTAGTTAGGGTCATGCTTTATACTAATCACAGATTCGAACCAATCGTCGACTGTGTTTTCCAGGTAGAAGGCGATGCAGGCGTTAATGAGCACACAACATTCCTCTGATAACCACGTAAAAACACAAAATAGAGAAACAGAACACTGTCTTCGTCATTCAACTCTTATTATATATATCGTATGCACCACTCCCACCATACAGAATATAGCCATGGTAACAACAGTCAACAGTATTATTAACCATCTAACCTAGTAGAATACATACTGCATCGTATTTCAGTTAATCATGTTGTCGCATCAGCGCACATCGATAACACTGCAGAAGCAATGTAAGTCATCTTACAACACCAACATCAAGTGTCATCTACACACACCACCGAAGGGTAAAAGGATCTGTCAACAGAAGAATATTCCTATATTGCTTACATTCGCAACCAACAACACGAAAAATTGTGCAGAGGCACGAAAAACTAAAAGTGAAATAAACCAACCTCTATCTCTTTTTAGGGTATATTCACACCACAACCAATGGATCATGTCGTAGTATGATTCCGACTCGTTCTCCAAAATATGCTTTTGAGTGATATTTCTAGGCGAAAGACCAAATAAACCCCATATAGTCTACAGCTAAGCAAGCGTTCGTTTAAATCGATGTTGTGTTGGTGTATGGACTGGAGTTTGACTTTACATCGCAATTTAGCTCTTAACTTCCTGTTTTCGAGTGTGTGTATAAAATAGGTTATCGCTAACTATATTTTCATCATGCAAGTTATGTCGGCTGTTGTAGTCAACTTCTACGGTAAATACCTCGTTTGTGTCAATTGCGAGGAAATGATCCATTGAAGTGTTGCAGTATTTGCCGATAATACGACTGTGTGCGGATGTCTCTTTATGACCTGAAGAAATGATCTTTATTGCGTCGATGGGTCATTAAGAGCAATCCTATAGCTGTGACAAATCGCTCGTTTTTTTATTCTTGTGGCTGTTGATAGAAGCAATGTGATATTATACCTTTATACAATTAGGTCTCGAGTATTCGTAATATGGTGTGTACGATGTATCTTTGCTTGTGCGAAATACCGATTTCGATCTGTGTAGTCATACGGTTCGTTGCAGCATGTAGGTGTTCTACATTTGTGGACTGCATATTGATACTATGTAGTATGGTTATGTATTAGGACTGTAGTGTATTTATCTTGTCATTTAGGGGTGTTTAATTTACGAGTGGACATCTCTCGGTAGTGTAGTGGAGTTGCTTGCGGTGGTAAATTTTTAGTCATCGGTCGAGAAGCATGGATTTCAATAAACCCTATGGTTAGGTGATTTAAAGCTGGGTAGTTACCTTCTTTGGGAGGCGTGTTTAATCATCTCTTCAGTCTCTAAACAACTGCTCTTCGCGTTCGATAAAAAGTTTCGGTGTTGTATTAGTTCGAAATGGTATAGATTATGTTTTTCGTTGTTGGTTGTAAGAATTAGATATACATATAAGAAGTGAACATGGTGGTGATCTGGATCGTTCCTTGTTAGCTGTTCTACGTGTGTCAGTTATTTTTACGATGTAATTAGGTGTTTTACACATGTTTATCTGGAGTATTGACTTAATACTTGGGGAATACGGTGACTGTTTGTGCTAGACTGATTGTTAAATATACGACGTATGTGGTCTAGTGACTGATAGAAAACGTTTCAGAAATACCGTCTGGTTGAGTATGCAATGCAGGAAGATGCATGATTAATCGGTTAGATGTTCGAGAGGGAACCACCAACGACACAGAGATACGGAGATTGTCACCGCTTGCTAGTTAGTTTAGAACTTTAGTAGACAAGAGCTGGGATTTTTTAATTCCTTTTGTTGTAGTCATGTCGATGGGTTGGAGATGGTTGTTGTTACATATAGTGTCGTAGGATAGTTGTGGTAGAATTTAAGTAAAAAGTGTTTAAAATATGCGCTGAAATATCTGTTCCCAGCAGTTGATATGTTATGTTGCGTTAGAGCTCCAAAGAAATCGATTAAGGATTATGTTCTTAAAACTTTGCGCTGTGTACATTACGAAGTATTGCCTGTTTGATCGTGTGTTAGTGGTGTTTAATTTATGACTGGTGTCAGATATTTGTGGTGGTAAATTATTTCTCATCTTTTAACTTATACATGCGTAGTAAATTCAACAAGTTGCCATTTCCCCTACCAAGCGGCAGGGTTGTAATATTAGGTGGAATGCTAGAGCGAAACTCGGCAAGAAAGCATTGGAGAACATCTCGAGCGGATCATGTGGCTGCACCTTATAAAGTGGAGCTAGCCAATGTTAAGCTAGGAGCTCTCATATCCAGCTTCGAGTTGTTGGGCATCCCACACGAATTCGGTGCGATTTTTTTAACAAGCTGGGCATGTTCGAGAACTTAGTATCCACCCATTACTTTCGCCTCGAAGGAAACTATGTAGGGAACAGCAACGTGATAGGGCAGTGGGAATCGATTGTTTAATGTATTTGATGACGAAAAAAAAATTTGTAAAATCAAGAGTTCTGGTGTCGATAAAACTACCGATATTCACCTTTCTCGAATTTATAACACGCGTTTCGGGCTGAAGACTACAATATACACTTACGGACTAGATTGGAAACGAGGATAGCCGTTATTTACAAAGTGCATCCTTGTACTGTATGTCAATCCCATCTATGTGGTCTCGGCTAGCAAATTTATTAGAGAGCAGTCGTGTTGATTTTTTCTGGGTTAATAAGAACACCGAAAATTGATTGGTGTGTCCGTAAATCTAGCGAACTCTGGGACAATTGCGGTCTTAAGGGTTAGTTTGCAAGCTACCACTATTAAAGTTATCTTAGAAAGGTGGCTAAGAAAACGTTTATGGCGCAACGGAATTTAAACATAAAAATTGCATCTGAGCTAGTTCTCAGCACTTGTGAAGAACAATATTAAATAAAAGAGGGAAGGTGCTCTAAAACTACAATTTATAGGCAACTTACGGTTTATGCTGAACTTAAACTTGGTTATTCAGATAGAAAAAAAAGCAAAATGGGGAACCAATTTTATTAATACAACAAAAATGCATCTCTTACATGGATTAAGGCGGACGGTGCGCAGCCTAAATTATACATGATTTAACGCTACTGGGGAAAAGGATTCACAAACATGACTCATTCGCTTACACACGCAATGCCACAGAGAAACTCACCAAAATCAGCTGAGACGAGGCGGAAGCAGGCGCCACTAAATGTTCAAATGTTTATATAGTCTATGGGACTTAACTACCGGGTCATCAGTCCCTAAACTTACAAACTACTTATGAACTAACTAAGACTAAGGACGGCACTAATATCCATGCCCGAGGGAGGATTCGAACCCCCGACCGTAGTGTCAGGCGCAACTATCGTAGGCGAAATTCAGCAAGTCGGAGGTATCACAAAACATAATATACAAAAACACTTTGAAGCTGGCTCTGGTCTGTCGTGACTGTTTTGAGATGGTGCGTTTGTACAGCCAAGTTAAATTACATCTGAACTGTACCGCGAGCAAACACGCTAACGGCGCCACACGGCTATATGAACGCACTTCACTGAAGGTGAAGTGGTGAAAATCAGATTCATTATACTAAATAACGGTGGCTTCTTAAGGTGCAGTCTGTTAGAAATCGATCTAGGTACTGGTTTTATGAGAAGTGGCGTGAATTCAGGCGACTAGTTGCAAACCCCGGAAGTTGGAAGTCGGACCCACGTGGTTCCGAAGACCGATAAAATTGAATAAATTCAGTTTCCGAAAAATAAAGAAAATTAACTACTGCATGTAACCCATAGAAATGCTTAGAATTATACAAGGAAGCGAATGAAATACAGCTACACGCGATAGTGGGCAATTAGAGAGACGGGTGAACTCCATTCTCAGAAAAAGCACAAAAATGAAATAATTACAAAGTCGAAAAAATAAAATAATAATTACGGCATGCTACCCATAGAAATGTTTAGCATTACATGAAGAAGCTATTGAAGGAGTTTATACGAGGCTCAGAGAATATTACTGACACAGAATTCGTATTACATGTCGTAGAAGAAACAGCAACATTAAAATAGACGGGGAGAGAAGGTCGCGAAATATTAGTGGAAATCAGAAGGATACCCACATAGTTACTTGCCTGATGGGCATGGAACAAACAATAGTGGAAGCTGAAGGCTTTGTTCTATGAACCAACCACGTGGAACACATATCACTCACGGAAGGAAACGATGAGAAGATTTTTACATGCACTGTATAATATGAACGTGTCACCTATTAGAAATCGGGCCCCACAAAGCTAGAAAGTATTTACACAGAGTTCATACACCGCTACATGATCACAAAAGGTTTTTCCATACCAGGCCGTTATCAAACTGCAACTAGAATTACACACACCGCATTTATCTATTGGAAATAACTGAATTGAGAAACGAGAACACATTTCCACACACGATCGGAGAAAATATTTTTTTTAAATGATTCTAAATTCACGATTCTAACTTAAACGTGCTAGTAAGTGAAACGCTACCATCTCCAGAAACAAGAGCAGAACCGACCTTACCTCACCACACGACTGAGCCAGAGAGAACGATGCAAAGCGAGCTATCACTTCCCACATTCAGACAGCCATAGATCCTCGCACACACTTAAAATTAAAACAAATGCACCTTCTCACAGGGACAGTGGCGTAGCGGAGAAGCCGTACTTATGCCACATTAATTAATATAATAATAAATTATTAACATAACAAAATAAGAAAAACCTAGCAATAGCAACTAATATTTTAACATATGAAATAAAAATTTTATTCCTCAAGCCTTGAAAAGTTTTAACAAAATGATAATCTAGTGACATTAAATAAATTCTTTCAACTTCATGTTCGATGCCTGTTTATCTGACTCTTTTTTCACTGTGTACTGTCGGTTTGGAAATCTAATGTGTACTACTATCGTCTTTAAACGTTTTTGGTTGTGTAATATTATTCCGATACAGAATGATAGCTCTGACGACCTGGTTGTTCAATGGTTTTACCTCTAGAGGGTCTACTATATTTCGTTGTGTTTAAGCAATGTCTACTATTATTATTAGGATGGAACATCTGTCATTGCCTGTACTTTGACATAGGACTTCGAAATATGCAAGAAGTGTGGGCTATAATTTTTTCTGTCGTTGCTGTGTGTAAGTTAGCATTCAAGGTATCTTAGTTTGCGGTATCCAGCTACTTGTAACTAAAAAAATAAATTCGAATTCAATTTAGTTGAATGAAAAAAAAACACAGGAAATAACTTAATTTGTGTTTGGGGTACGAATTTTTGTCTATATTTTGGGTAAAGAGTGCGTCGAACTTGTTCTACCGAACTGTAAATCTATTGTAATTGTGTTGCATTTGGCAGGTAAAGTATTACTTCTATGTCCTCTCGGTTAGGAAGGGAGATATTTGCGGTTCAGTGGTTATTCTTCAGGCGAGCGTCATTCGAAAAAGGATGTTGTTAGATCAGTGCTTTCGAAATATCGGTAAACATCTGCTCTTAAACTACTTTTTTGCATTTTTTATTCTTTATTGTAACTCTCCAAGGATATACAGTTGTATAATAGGGTCTAGTTTTGTTTAAAAGTACATAAAGAAGAATTTTCAAAATCTTCTGGAGTGTTCGATTATCTGTATTTTGACGTTTGACCTGTGTCAGTTGAATGTTGTAAAGACGTACAGCATTGTAACAGGACATGGTCGATAGAGAAGGATTACCTTTGCTATGTTTCGATGGGTATATACAAGAAGATGTTTACTCCTTTAACAAGGAAATAAGAGGTAAAATTGAACTACCCGAGTTCTCAGAAGGCGTATAAAACCATAAAAGTGGTGGATTACAGGAATACCTATTAAATTTCGGAACTTGATAATTTCAAGTGCGACTGGTATGATTTGTACGAGGGAGAGAGAGATGGTGGTCGTTAGATGGGGCTTGTATGTGACAGCATGTTTGCATTCGGGAGGGGAGACTGACGCTATCCGCTGTGGTCAGGCACACGGCTGGTTCCAGCTCTATTAATTAAATGCAATGTGCACTGTCCTCGTCAAAGTGGTGTGTCTGCAGAGGTCTTGCGTAGAAGGTTTCGATCATCTGGATATGTAGCTAAGATGGTTTTGAGAGAGAATGCTTAAAATGTTATGTTGTTTTGTTTAAACATTTAGCATATGTTTGTTTTATTTAGCCTACTGTGTGTGTGTGTGTGTGTGTGTTTTACTCCTCGGGCTGCGTTCGGGACGATTGTTAACGGTGTTTGCAGATGTATATTTAGACGCATTCCTAACAGCTTGGTGCTGGTGTAACGGTGGCTGACTAACATAGTGGCTTTCTCTATGTTGGGTAAAATGCTATGTGTATAAGCTGCAGAGTTGGAAATCTTTAGTTTCTACGCAGACGTTGTGGTAGATGTCTTTCCCGATATTCGTTATTTCCACCAGTAAATTCGAATTTTTTTATAAACAATTGTCGTCTTCTGCTGCTGCTGTTGTTGTGGTTTTGCTGTAACAGTGTTTGGCATACAAGTTTGTAGCGTCAAATTCCATTTATTAGCTAATGCATGCTATTTTTTACACATTCGTCTGCTGTTGCAGGCATAGTCTATGTATTTATTTTTCCCCGACACCTTAGGGAGCCAACGATTTACGAAAGATGGAACATTAGATCTAAATGTTTGTACAATACCCATCTGTAGCATCACACGGAATTTCTTTATTTCCCTGCAAAACTGCGGTTTGTTCTTAAGGTCCTATGTATTAAACGGACTGCTCTAATTAAAACATTGGATGTCACAATTAATAATTGGGGTCTTTGGTGCATGGCCTGCGGCTGGCAGGGTCAATTTGATTACGAAACTCTCGTGTTATTCCAGGTAACTGTACTGTCCTAAGTACAGAATAATTGGCTCTTTTTTTCTAATGTTGGTGTACGTTGATAAGTAGTAACTTTTGAACTTTTTGTTTATTGACGCGGGTTTGAGTCCTGGACTGGTGGGGCGGCAGTCTCTACGACTGCCAGTGGGGGCGGCGTCGGGAACGATGGCAGAGATGCAATTACTGTAGCAATAATGCAAGGTACTGATTTTGTGCTTCATTACCCCAGGATAGACACAGGAGACTTTTCAAAGAGATTCAACTTTTAGGTCTAATCGATGTTCAATCTATCCGGTAGAGTATATAGCTATATTGTAAGAATTTTGGCGTTACAGTATCATGGAGCCATCGTCGAAAATGAAAGAGAATCATCGATTTTCAAAAGATTTTCAAATGTTTGTTAATCTATGGGACCAAACTACAGTGGTCATGGGACTTAACTGGGGGTGGCAGCTGCCCTTAAGTTAATGTTAAATTGATATGCAAAATTAGTACAGAATGTTCTAACTGTTAATGCAGAAATTAATATGCAAAAATAATAGAGAGCTGTTGTGGATGGCATGTGGCCTGAGGAGGGGGGCGGGCGGTACTCGCACAAACGTCCACTTGTTGTGGCAGACATGTTCGATGTTATTCCAGGTAATTGTACTGTCCGAAGTACGTAATAATTGGCTCCTTTTTTCCAATGTTGGTGTATTTCGTTAAGTAATAACTTTCGTAAAAAAATAAAATAAAAAAATTGGGGAGGGGCGCGGGTTCGAGTCTCGTAATGCGTCGCACGAGGGTGGCAATGTTTAGGGCTGTCACTTGGGTGGTAGTGGGGGCGGTAGCCGGGGCAGGGGTGGGGGCTGTGGTCACATAAGTCCGTACTTGTGGAGGCAGTTGCCTTGTCACTGATAACAACATAGGTTGTTACAATTAAGTTGATATGCAAATTTAATTTAATTAATTGTGGGCAGAGGATGGGCAATTGAGCTTCTGCTGGGGATGGAGGGGAGGGGGGAGTACTGTACGTCGACCGTCGGGCAAGTGGCCGAGGGTGGAGGGGGTTACCTGGCGTCGATGACAAACAGAAGACGGAATAGGCTGAAATGCCTATTATCCTACTACTTATTCATAATATTACATATTGTAATATCCCAATGTAACCATAACATGACCAAGTTTAACATAAATTGGAAATAAATTCTCATGTAGATTGACAATAGGACTTGAAAAAAAACCAGCAGTGCTCCTGCATAAAGTACGATTCCTGACTGAAGGCGGTTTGTATCTCATTTACAAAGTTATTTCATCTGATTAGTTTTGCTTCAACCTCCGTTATCCTCTGTACTAAACGAAAGCTGCAGACTGCCTTCGGCCAAGAATGAAAAATAGAGTCACTCTGCAACTCACATTATTGCCAAGGAAGTGTTTGGCTATTTTGCGATCTATATGTTGCCCTGCTGTATTATGTTTAAAGGCTAAACGGCCTCTGGTCACACTGCAGCAGAACCAAGAATGACTTTGTGAGTAGGAGGATCAGTTGATGCATCTCCCTTGTCATCAGTTACCAGATCTTAATATTGTTACATTTAGAATAAGGGCCACAAATCCAAAAGAAATTAAGAGTCGTTCGCAGGCATTTTAGACTGTCGTTTCTTCCCTCGCTCTATTAGGGAGTCGAAAATTCATATTTTTCAAATGTTTGTAAGGTTATGAGACCTAACTGCAGTGTTCTCATCCTACGAACACACACACACGTGTATGTATATATATATATATATATATATATATATATATATATATATATATCCATGACCTATTGAGGGCTCGAACGACCGCATGCACCTTAGCAGGGAGCTTCAGCGTGCTCGGCCATTCCGCCGTGGTAGAGTGGAAAAGAAATGGTAATGGCGAGTAGAGATAGTAAGAAGGTGCCCTTCGCCGTGCACGGTATGCTGGCTTGCTTGTGTTTTTGTAGATTGTGATATGCTTTGCAAATAAAGTTCATGATCACCATCCGCCTTTATCAACCTTTCTTTCAATGAACTTGGAAAAAGAATGGTTTATATTCCATTGAAAGCCATATCTGATCTCTATTTATTCAGTTTTAATTGCATACTGGACCGTTGTGCAAATAGACTGTAGATTATTATGAGGACTGATGGATAACAAGAATCATATGTGAGAAAATACTGAGCCTACATCAAAGAAGATACGAAAAGGCAAACCTATGTTTCTGGCTTTTATAGATTTGGAGAAAGCTATTTGCAATGTTCATTGAAATACACTCTATCAAAGTATGATGTTATCAAGAATGAAATACAAGGAAAGAGGAGTTACATTCATCTTGAATAGAAAGCAATCATCAGTTTTGAGTCAAAGGGTACAAACGGGAATTATTGGTTTTTCAATTTGTAGCCTTCCTCCCAGTGTTATTCAGTCTGCACACAGTAATTCAGTTTCAAACACGTCCACTGAACTGAATGTGTGGTCGTGTTCCATTTTTGAGTTATTCATTAACCTAAAGTGTTTCTGCACAATTAATATTGTCTATTAGTATGTTAATTATTTTTATTCTGTTTATTAATCATCAATGTCCTATGTGTATATGTATTTCCACACCTGTGATTGAACTGTGTGTTCCTGTGAATGTGGAAGGTTGTTTTTAATACTGACTGCCGCACAATGGCTTACAGTCGCCGCCTCACGCTTTAAGGCCTCGTTTACTTAATTTAGAATGCATGGCTTCGTTTTTTCGTCTGCGCTGGAGTCTGCTGGGTGGCCAGAGACAAGCTTACTTGGCAAGATGGCGAGGTGGCTGTGTTCTTAGTGTGGTGTCAACCTAATCGTGGACGAAATAGGTGACAAGAGACCTCTCTGGGAGCCGTTGAAGAGGGCATAATCTTCCTCAGGTAGAGAGGGTTGGTAGTCACTATGCTTTGAACGCGCTCTGTATGGGTTTTTAACGCGCTCTACATCCGGTGTGTGGTGGGAAGGTTTTGGCGTGGGCTTAGAGCTTTACTCTTGCTGCGATCATGGAAGTAAGTACTTTGTCGAATCTTGCTGAGGGGAAGTAATGTTGTTAGAACTGTGCTTTCTTTGCGATTAGGTAGTTTTGGTTTATCAGTGATAGTTTTCTTGAGAAATTCTTTCGCTATGTGAGGCGAAGTTTTTCTTAATTTACAGAACTCAAGTAATTCGGTGTAAATGTACTATTTGCATTTTCATTCTGGTGATGATTATGTGTCCGGTTTTTCTCAAGTTATAGTACTTGTGTGTGGCCTTCAGTCTTAATGTAAACTTAGTATGATTGAATCATCTTGTTGTTTATTGACTATCGTTTTCACATCGCATCTGTATCCACGAGTATGCTAATATTTCTCAGATTTTCTAGTTTGATTTTGTCTTTCATGTCTCGTATGACTGATTGTACCACATACTTTCGTAATGGTCATAACTTTGGCCTTCAGCCGTGCTTTTATTAATACTAGCTTCCTTCTATATGAATTCTTGCATGTGCTTTACTTGCTTATTTTAAATTGATTTCTTTTGTAAATTCTGTGTAATTCCTCATGGTCACACCCTACATTGTACTTAAGAATAGTATGCCGCTGCCTCCCCGAACATGAGTTCGTTTAGTGCCTAGTTATTTTAAATTTGTACTTTGAGACACCCACCATCTCATCAAAAACGCCGCTGCCTCTCCGTTTGTCGCTGCTATCAAGTGATCCCCATGGTCACATGTCACAAGCATTATGCGCATGTCTGGCTTTGAATGAATAAAAGGGCTTTCATCTATCCATTATGTGTTGCAATTTTTCTCCCACGTTACCTCCATATGCATAAAGGACAGCAACAATTTTATCATGGGCAGTAACTTTATGATTTAATTTACTATTGTACAAGGTGTATGCTTAATTTGGTCTACTCACATTTATTTGATCGTTCAGTTTATTGAATAGATGATGATTTAAAGTATGAAACCGCTTCTTTATAATTTCATTCCCCCCTTCCCATGTTTAATTATGTATTCATTTATTTTAACATTAATTTTGTGTTTGTTGAAACTTTGGCTGCTCCATTAAGGAGTCAGCTATTAGATAAATTTCCTTTGCGCAAATACTGTGGCCACTCGCACAATAATTTAGAACAGCAGTGAGCGTTTTAACGTGCTTTTGCAGATCTCAACTGCTCGAGATCTTGATTAAATAATTTAACAGGCTAAGTTCAAGTTGAAGGCATGGACAGTGTCTTTACACAAGGGCACAAGTTGAAGATTAACGAGAGCAAAATAAGGGTAATGGGATATTGTCGTATTAAAACAGATTGATCTGAGAGAACATTAGGAAACGAGACAAGAAATGTAGTACATGCGATTTGTTAATTGGACAGTAATATAACTTACAATACTTGGTGTACAGAAAATGTAAAATGTAGAATGGTAATAGTGAAAAATGCATTTCTGAAGAGAAATTTCTTGTTATCTAATATTAATTTAACTGTCAGGGAGAGTATCCCCTGGAACAATTGGACAAAAAGAGGAATCGATTGATATGACACATTGTGAGACAACAAAGAGCAGTCAATTTGGAATCAGTGAAGTTTTGGGGGTAAACATTGAAGGCTGGTTCAAACATTTGTGGGTCGATGTTATTCGAAGGTGAACGGGCAGAGAAGCGTAGTGCGCTGTATCAAACCAGTTTTCAGACTAAATACCACAAGAAAATCTTAGAAGTTGCAATTACTGCAGCAATAATGCAAGGTATTGATTTTGTGCTTCATTGCCCCAGGATAGGCACAGGAGACTTTTCAAAGAGATTCAACTTTTAGGTGTAATCGATGTTCAATCTATCCGGTAGAGTATATAGCTATATTGTAAGAATTTTGGCGTTACATTATCCTGGAGCCATCGTCGAAAATGAAAGAAAATCATCGATTTTCAAAAGATGTTCAAATGTTTGTTAAACTATGGGACCAAACTACAGTGGTCATCAGTCAAATGTTAAACGTTTGTTAAGCTTATGGGACTTAACTGCGGGGTCATCAATCCCTAAAGTTACAAACTACTTATAAACTATGTCTGAGGGAAGATTCAAACCCCCGATGGCGAACGGCCTCATGCATCTGAGTATAGCGCCTCAATGCGCTCGGTCACTCCGCCGCGGCTGTCATCAGCCCCTAGAGTTACAAACTACTTTAACTAATGCTAAGAACGACACACACACCGACGGGGAGGAACCGCTCACTCCAAGCAGGGTCCGTTAGAGCTCTTGGATTTATTTTATTCTATTATTTGTTTATTTTCTTTCCTTTGTGCGGAGGAAACTGACAGGACATGCTGTGAAATTGGTTGTTTTCTCAACTTCATGAAGATTCCAGTGATGTGTTAATACATACCAATGAACCATCTCACATCCACCTAGAAATGCAGCGTTACCATAGCAAGATATTGTTCATTCCTTTTGGTTTACCAGGTCCCTTGTGATATTCTTGTGTGAAGGTCATAATATACAGCATGCCATCTAAAGATCTAAGATATCAATTCGTGTGTGGAATGAAAACTATTTGGATCCAGAATGAATCTTTCACTCTGCAGCGGAGTGTGCGCTGATATGAAACTTCCTGGCAGGTTAAAATTGTGTGCCGAAACCGGGACTCGAACCTGGGACCTTTGCCTTTCGAGGTTCCTGGAAACATCCCTTAGGCTGTGGCTAAGCCATGTCTCTACCATAGCCTTTCTTCCACGAGTGCTAGTCTTGCATGGTTCGCAGGAGAGCTTCTGTGAAGTTTGGAAAGTACTGGCGGAAGTAAAGTTGTGAGGCGGCATCGTGGGCCGTGTCGGGATAGCACAGTCGGTAGTGCGCTTGCTCGCGAAAGGCAAAGGTCCTAGGTTCGAGTCCCGGTTCCGGCACACAATTTTAATCTGCCAGGATGTTTCAACTATTTGGATGTTTCTCGAACGACGCGCGGTGTTCATGTCGAAATTATTATATAGTGTTCGTGCGAACGTTTTAAAACGTCCATTAAGAAAGGGGAAACGTTTCTAATTTTCGTATTTTTCCGTGATTAACAACTCAGATCTGTTGTTTCTTTTTGCATCACTATGAAAAATCTTACACTGTGCATAAATATGAACATCAGTAAACACATTTGCTTTAATGACGGTTATTCCAACACTGAAAAAGAATCATTTGACGAGAAAAATATCAACAGCTACATTCATGATCAGAAAAAAAGAGAACATGTCGAAAGACACAGGAAATCCATTTTCATTTTCACTGGACACATTCATTTGTATGTTCTGAAGAAAACATTAGCATTTCAGTCAGCATTTACCCTGTTGTGTAGTAGAAATACGAATACTCACGCGTTTTGGCATCGACACGTATAAGGCTCGAACAGCGTCTTGTGAATATACGTCCATGTTTCAGTCTTCTGGTTATAAATTTCATCTATTGTATTTGATATTTGCCACAGCACTGCATACGTTGTTTCATCATATCCCTCTCATATCCGATTGGAGACAATGGTGAGGCAGGACAAAAGACTGCCATCCTGTGATACCAGGTGTAGCAACATATGGTCGCACGTTGTTGTGTTGAAAAATGGATTCCGGGGTATAGTTCAGAGCGGTATGACTACTGGTCGCAGGATTTTAGTCAAAATTGTTACAACGCCCTGGATGCGCACCAAAAGTGACTTGTGGTTGTATCCGATAGCACGTCACACGAAGGGCTTGAGTTAGCGCTGCATGCCTCGTGCGAACACGGACACTATGATGTCGCCCTCTCTGTATGCTGCGAAACAAAAAGGGTCCACCATTTTCAAACAAACACAACCGGTATTCGTCCAAAAGCACCATCTGATGCCATTCCTGTGTCGTCGTTCCGCAACCCAATGGTTTGTATATTAGCCAAAGGCAGGCGAAGAAGTGGACGGCGTGCACGTAGCCCATCCTGTAATAAAAGGCGACTGACTGTCACTCTGATAGTGTACGCTGTGTTACACTGTAACACTCTTTCTGCCAGAGCCGAGGCGGACACATTAGTAATTTGGATGAGGTGTTTCTCTTCTCAGAGGGTAGTGTGGGTGTTCGACCTGACCCTTCAAGTCGTGTTCTTCAGCCTTCCGAGAACCATTCTGCACGCATCTGTTGTACTATCAAAACACATTGTCCCACCTGATCAGCAGTTTCCAAAATTAGGTACTGATGACCCCGCAGTTAAGTCTCATACTTAACAATATATGTGATGCATCACATTATCTCATTTAGATAAATATCAACAAGTCAATTCCTTATACCAAAGGTATTGAATATAAGGAGATGTGTTGAATTTAAATTTGTTCTGTGGCCGGTAGTCGAACCTGGTCAGACTCTCATCCGCATTATTATTATTATTTAGTCTCAAAGCTCCCAGAGTGCAAGACGCTAAGTGAAAATGGTTTATTTTCCAGTTCTTGTTCTTCAGGTTCTTTTTATTTGCTCACTAGTTTTTCATTGTTTGCGAGAATTTAGCTCTTCTTTCTTCGCTCCATTTTGCTCCGAATCTTCGTATTGTCTCTGTTTTCACTTCCCATTTTTCTACTTTTATTCTAAAATTGTTCCTTGCGTCTATTTCTTCTTTGGGGATTTTGGCTAATTCCAAGTCTTTTTTAACGTTTTGGATCCATTTCCTCCATTAGCAAGGATCTACGTATTTTACTATTTTTGTTTGTGTTCGGTAAGCCTCATTACGTGGCCACAGAATTTGTTGCGTCTTTTCCTCACGTCTGTCTCTATGTTAGAATATTCTTCAATTTTGGATTTTTTCTGCAGTCTGTATCCATTCTCGGTCACTCTTAGCACCAAAATTTCCTAATTACTTATCTTTCTTCTTTCTTTCGATTTTCTATGTCAGTTTTCCTGTTTAGAGCCAAGGTTTCGCAAGCATATAACATAGATGGTTTAATTACTGTTTTGTGGTATCTAATTTTAGAATTTAAAGATATGCATTTTTATTATAGAGGTCTTGTATTAATCGTAAACCTTTACGAGTTTTTGTATTCTTTTTTTGTGCATATTTTTCAGAGATAAATTCTCCTAGATATTTTAAGTGTGATACTCTTAATTTCTCCATATTAGGTTTGCAACTTTAAATTTTATGGATTTGTTGTTGTAAACACCGTCTTTTCAAATTATATCCGCAGGCCGACTTTCTCTGCCCATTCTTTCAGCCATATTACTAGAATCTGCTATTACTGTTAAATCGTCTACAAAGGTTAAGTAGGGGATCCTTTTCTTTGGTTCCTAATTAAACTGGCGTTCCAGCAATTTTCTTCTTCGAGTTTCTTATCCCGTCCTTCCATGACTGTCTAGACCTATATTGTGCAACAACCGCATTTTTTTATTTCGAATGATTTGAAAGTTTTCCTATAAATTTCACTTTGGATTTTCTATTTATTAATGACAGCTGAATGATATTCTGTATTTTCTGATCCAATCCTTTTTCTTCAAGCATCGTAAATCACGTGGATTCAGTCATAGGCCGATTTGAAGCCAATAATTCTTACCAGCTCCTTTCTTGAAGTAGGCCTTAGATTTTTGAGAAATTTGGCTACAATTCCATCTTCCCAGAGATTGTGTTACATTTTGGGTTTCTTTGTGTGTTTGACAATTTCTTCTTCTGTTGGCGTGTGGAATCTTTTTGTTGCGGGGCTTTGCTGTTGGGTATTGGGTTTGTTGCTTCTGGACAGTTTAGTAGTTTTTCAAAATATTCGGCTAGCACTTTTCTTCATCGCTCGGTGCTAAATTCCCGTCTGGTTTTCGGAAGTAAACATTTTGAGGGCTATACACTTTGGTTTGTGAAGGTCTTTTAGAATCCATGTGTATTATATTTTTTAAAATCTGTTTCTATTGATTATAGTTGCTGGATTACATATTTTCTACTCTCTTGTCCGATAATTTTATTTGAAAGCTTTCGTGTTTCTAGAAAAGTTTGGTGATTCCCCTCATTCTTCTTCTATCTGTATGTTGCGAAAGCTTTTTTGCGTAGTTCAAATGCCTTATCACATTCTATATTCCACCACGGATGTTTGGATTTCTACTGTAATGATATTTGTCCCTTAGATATTTCCGTGATTTTTGTCTTGAATTTTTCCCAGTTGTTTGCAGGAGAATTTTCCTATTTACCTACTGTTCTTGATTCTGTTAGATTTTGTAGATTAAATTTTGGAACTACCGGCGCTGTTCGTGGTGTTTTAAGTCTTGGCGAGAATTGTACTCGAACCCTCGTGAGGTAGTGATCAGAGTCAATTTCTGTATCTTTCTTAACTTGGATATCTCTGATCTCTTTTTGGAAGTTACATGAGATGGCTACATAGTCTATCTGAAACCTCCAGGTTTTCTGTTTGCTAGGTTTCTTGTTGAAGGAAGTTAATCTGATTTTCATATTGAATTGTTGGCAAAGTTAGATTAGTCTCATACTATTTTTGTTGGTCATTATACGTGCTGGGTACAAGGCTAACTGTCTTACTAATTTTTTTTTCTTTACCAATCTGTGCGTTGTAAATGTTTGTATAGTCTATGGGACTTAACTACGGGGTCATCAGTCCCTAAACTTACAAACTACTTATGAACTACTTACGAACTAGGACGGCACAAATATCCATGCCCGAGGGGGGATTCGAACCCCCGACCGTAGTGGCCGTGCTGACCATGACTGAAGCGCCTCAGTCACCTCGGCCACCGCGGCCGGCTCTGTGCGTTGAAGTCATTTTCTCTAAACGGTAACTCTGTACCTTGCGGTTGCTGATCGTGTTCGTTCGTTGTCGTCCGACGTGTTCTTGGCTCAGCTGAGCCTCAACGTCCGCAACCGCTCAGTTGGCGCTGCGCGGCAGATAATGCGGCTACGCGGACTGTCTTAAACCACGTCTTCAAATGGTCAACTGTTCAAATGTAAATCTATCGGACCAAACTGCGTGGTCATTAGTCCGTAGATTACAAACTACTTAAACCTAGGTAAACTAACCTAAGGACAACACACACACCCATGCCCTAGGGAGGCGAGCAACCGCGCACTCCGCAGCGAGGCGCCTTAGACCCCTCGGCTACTCTACCGCAAACCGCGTCTTCCTCCACCTCTGTCTTGAGTATTGCTCAAGTGTTTGGGATCCCCACCAAATCTGTTTAAAGGAGGACACGCAGGCAGCCCAAAGGCGGGCGGCGAGGTTTGTAACTGGTAGATTCGATCACTGCGCGAATGTTACCAAACTGCTGCCGGAACTGAGCTGCGAGGTGCTGGAGGAGTGGCGACGTTCTTTTCGAGAAGCACTGTTGAAGAAATTTAGAGGGCCGAAATGTGAGGCGGACTGAAGACCGAGGCGCTCCAGTCACGGTCAGCACGGCCACTACGGTCGGGGGTTCGAATCCCCCCTCGGGCATGGATATTTGTGCCGTCCTAGTTCGTAAGTAGTTCATAAGTAGTTTGTAAGTTTAGGGACTGATGACCCCGTATTTAAGTCCCATAAGCTTAACAAACATGTGAACATTTTTGACTGAAGACCGATTCTACGTATGCATACACCGCTTACTTTAATTCTGTGTCATTGTTTCCTTTGTAAAACTTATCAAACTGTCAAGGCTCTCTTATATTGGAATAGCACCCCAGCGAAGAACGTGATTGGGAACAATCCCGCCTTGTACCTCAGGCAGAAGTGATGTAAATATCAACAAATAATTCGAATCCTGGGAACAGCAGAAATTTTAATTCAACCTCTCTCCTTATATTCAATACAAATTTTCTTATTATACGAAATGTATCACCTCTGCCTGAGGAACAAAGCGGGATCGTCACATTCATGTTCTTTGCTAGGGTACTATTCCAAATAGGAGAGCCTTGGCAACTTGATACGTACCTCACAGGGAACATTAAGGCTGAAATAAAGTACGTGGTGTGGAGGGAGACGTGATTGAAGACATCTGTGTAGCCATTTGATCCCTAATGCTGTCTTATCTGAGCGTTCTAGAACGTTTCACTAGTGTAGTGTGTTTTACTAAAATGTGACTGACAACTCAGGTGACACTCCATCCACCTTAATTGTCAAACATGGCGTTCTTTTGTGGAACATGCGCGCACTCGACTCATAAGGAGAGGGATGTGGAATAACATAAGACTCCAACTTTAGGCATTTATTTAACGTAAGTTTTACAGCAATTCCGAAGACTTGAAACCCCTTATTCTTGCAGTTACACAAGTGAATGTTAAAACTGATCTCTGTACTTGAACGAAACGGTCAACATCTACGAAAAAATGTTCAAATGTTTGTTAAGCTTATGGGACTTAACTAGGGGGTCATCAGTCCCTAAACTTACAAACTACTTATGGACTACTTACGAACTAGGACGGTACAAATATCCATGCCCGAGGGGGGGATTCGAACCCCTGACACGTAGTGGCCGTGCAGACCTTAACTGAAGCGGCTCAGTCCCCGCGGCCGGCGGGGAGGCTGCGCCCCACCCAGGAGATGAAGGCAGCGCTCACCGACTGGTCCCAGGTAAGCTGCCATTGTCGCCGCTGCTACTGTTCCACCCTCCGCGGCGTTGCATGGGAGCTGACTGGCTCCCGTCGGCCCCTGGTCTTCTGGTGTCGAAGACACGACCCTCTCATCCCATGAAGGCTTTCACGGCCGGCGTCTTCATCAGTAAACACTTCCGGGCTGAGTTGCCGTGGTCGATCTATAAAACTTCCTCTCCCTGACGTTATTAAACAGGCGGATGGGACCTTAGGCCATAAGGTCTATAGAAAAGCCACACATACTGATCGCTACCTCCATAAGAACTCAAACCACCACCCTAGGCAAAAGAGAGGGGTCATAAAAACGCTAGTGGATAGGGCCAATAACATTTGAGAACCAGGCTACTTACAGGAAGAACTAAACCACTGGCGACAGGTCTTTGCGAAATATGGTTACACAAATAGCGAGATTAACCGAGTACTTCACCCAAGTAGTAAAATGCACAAAAACAGGAGACAGAAACAACCATCAGCTGGAAAAGTATTTCTTCCGTTTATTCATAACATCACGGATTGCATTGGAAAAGTACTGGCCAAGTTTCGGTGGAGACTATTTTCAGACCAACTAAGAAAATTAGTGAATGCCTTAGACCAACAAAAGATGCTCGTCATCCCCTGGCCACGCCAGGGGTATATAAAATTCCGTGTAGTTGTGGCAAAGTTTACATAGCAACCACAAAAAGAAGCATTAATACACGTTTGACAGAGCATAAAAGAAATTGTCGCTTGGGACACATCGACAAATCGGCAGTGGCGGAACATGTTTTCACTTTTGGAAGGAGATCACGAGATAAAATTTGGTGAAACAAGTGTGCTGGCGAGGACGTCACACTATTATACGCGTATGTATAGGGAAGCAATTGAAATCCACAAACATCAATACAATTTTAATCGTAAAGAAGAAGGACTAAAATTAGACGAGATATGGCGATCGACGTTGCATGAATCACGTGACAATCGATTGCTCGCAATCGAGAGAACAGACGATAGCCAACCACACATCGACGCCACGTGACGTGAGGTGGCGCCCTCTATGATCTTATATAAGAAGCGGCCTCAGCCCCCAGAAGCCAGTCGTCGACTCAACCTCGGAAGATGTTCTCCGTAGTCGAGAACGAAACGTCAGGGAGAGGAAGTTTTATAGATCGACCACGGCAACTCAGCCCGGAAGTGATTACTGATGACGGCTGCCGCGCCCCGGCGCTTCCGGCGACTGACGTAGGTTCGGTCCGAACTCTTGTCCGTTTTCCGATGACTCTGCCGACCTGCGCTTAGAGAGGTCCATTTATAGTCGAGAAGTTGCTACTAGAACGTTCTGCTCGCTCCGGTAACTTGATTGCGTTAGCTTAAGACACTTCAGTAAGATGACAAAGTCACGCTCTACACGTAGCCCGTGTTGTTGCAAGAGTTCCCCCTTCGCGCGCGCACGTGCCTCAGACGAATAACACTCCGGCCACCACTGTTTACAACTGATTTTCGTAACCGCTGCTGCTGCTAACCCACTGTCTGTCTGCTATTAACTTGTCAGTTCGAGTACAATACCCATAGTTATTTTATTATTAAATATTACTTCCTCACACTCTCTATTAATTCATTTTACACTTTTCATTAGTTCACTATACTAGTAAGCAAGTCCCGGGTTTGATTCCCAGCCAGAGCAAAAGTTTCAATTCAACACCTATCCTTACAATCAATATCATTCCGATAATGCGCTCTCTTTCAATGTTAGTGATTTGTCGGAACGACTCTCGCAAATGCTTTTATTTTTGTCTGATCACGAATGCAACATCCATGAAATATTTAATCTGTACATGTTATCTTGCTTTGCTGTTGGGAAAATACATGATGTGTTCCATTCTGATGATGTTTTTGCCAACCTCTCCTCATCTGGTACAAACGTTTCATCATAAAGCTCCTTGAGTGGCTAGTACGCCATTCTTAGTAATGTCATGTTGAGGCTGCTTTTCTATTACCCTGAAAAGTGATTAACCCTGCTTCCAGGTATTTCCTACATAAAGAATTTTAAACTTCCGCCAGGAGTTGAACTAGGTATCTCGGCGTTACAAGCCAAAAATTTCAGAAATTCCTCCACCGGAGAAGACGAAGCAAATAGGGAAATAAGTACTCCCATCCCAATGTATACCAATTAGGTTCCTTTCAGAGTATTCTGATGCAGTAACCCCAGACCTATCATATAAAACCGCTCGCTCAGCGAACGTTCCATATCCAAAGTCTGGAAAGTTGCACAGATCACTCCAATATTCAAGAAAAGTAATAGGAGTGATCGGCAAAATTACAGGCCTGTATCATTGCGGTTTGCAGCAGGACTTTAGAACACATACGTTTCTCAAATACTATCAACTACCTCGAAGAGGTCAACGCGGATTCAGGAAGTATAGTTCCTGTGAAAGACAGATAGCTCTTTACTCTCATGATGTGATGCTATCGACAAGGGATGTAAAATAGATTATTTCTGGATTTCAGGAAGGCTTTTGACACTGTACCTCACAAGCGTCTTCTAATAAAATTGCAAGCTTATGAAATATCGCCTCACTTGTGCAACTGGATTCGTGATTTCCTGTCAGAAAGGACACAGTACGTTATGATTGACGGTATGTCATCGAGTAGAACTGAAGTGATATCTGACGTTCCCCAAGTAAGTGTTATAGGGCCCCTACTGTTCCTTACTTTTATAAACGATTTATGAGACGATCTGAGTAGCTCTTGTAGACTGTTCGCGGATGATTCTGTCACTTATCTGTTTGTAAAGTCAGCAGAAGAACAAAAGCAGCTGCAAAATGATTTAGATAAGATATCAATTGAAGCTTAATAATGATTAGTGTATGGTCATCCTTATGGCCACTAAAAGAAATGCGTTAAACTTCAGCTACACCGTACATTAGTGAAATCTATAGGCCTTAATTTCTACTAAATACCTAGGAGTAACAATTACGAACAACTGAAATTGGAAAGAACACACAGAAAATATTGTAGCCATTGGCAAAACAGAAGATGCAACAATTCTACTAATGAAACTGCCTGCACTACACGTGTGCGTCCTATTTCGAAGTACTGCTGCGCATTGTGGGATCCACACCAGGTGAGACTGACGTACGATTTAGAGAAAATTCAGAGAAGGGCAGCTCGTTTTGTATTATCGCGATATAGGGGGAATAGTGTCACGGAAATGATGAACGAGTTGGGGTAGAAATCATTAAAAAAGAAAGGCGTTATTTGTTGCGGTAAGATTTATTTGCGAAATTGCTTTCACCAACTTTCTGTTCCGCATGCATACATAATATTGTTAGCACCCACCTACACAGGGAGATATGACCATCATAATAAAATAAGAGAAATCAAATCGAAAACAGGTGTAGATTTTTCCAGCGAGCTATTAAAGAATGGAACTATAGAGAAATATCATAAAAGTGGTTCGATGAACCCTCCACCATGCACTTCAATGTGACTATCAGAGTATACATGTGGATATAGATGTAGAAAATTACCAGACGATTAGTTTGCGTGTCTACTATCTATTATTAGGTTTACTGTTTACAAAGTCGTGTGTGTCGACTACTGGATAACATATTCAACTTTAAATAACATTACTGGCTCGCTGATTATTTAAACCTGAATACAAGTATAAACCGAGAATTTATTTTTATTACGCCTACAATGATAGCGGTTTCTGTCTATAGTAATACCAATGTCATACCTTATCCGCCAAGATTAACGGCAGTGTTAGCACACGGAGCAGCTGTCATAGATAATGTTTACAATCATTATACATGACAGCTGCTGCGTTTCTCACCATCGCCGTCCATCTTAGTGGATACGGTCTGAAGATGGTCTCGTACAGACCGAAACTGGTAACCTTAAAATAATAAATTTTTAAAAAGGTACGATAAATTACTATTTTTATTCAAATTTGAAGGTGATATTGCTGGACGGAAACGAAAGTGAGAATATACAAAAATTTGTATCAATTGTTATAGTTATCGTCGAACACTGAAACAGTAGGCGACTAATCAGCAGACACCGTTTTGGAAAACAACAACCACACCGGGAAAGATGGTTTTACTGACACTGCCAGCGAATCGTTGTGAGCAGCTAAGTTGAGATTTCCTGTACGCTTTGTTTCTGTTCTTGTTCTTAACCGATGTTTGAATCACTGACTTGTAAAGACGAGTAGTATGTGACAGCGCTCCATTTGTAAGATTACCGAAATGTACAATATTGCTGCCTCCCTCCGTGCTTCTCGACGGGTAAAGAAGACTATGTTGCCACTGTGATCGCCCCTAGCATCGTATGGTGAGGAGGGGGAGAATGAATGGTGTCTCTCGCTCTAGCGCATACTATTTCTATAAAAAGACAAGCATACGGCTTGTAATGGACTTTGAGCGTCGGCGCGCGACCTCTCCTCTGGTCAGCGGCGGCCAGATGGAAGAAAAATATTTTCCCTCGGCAGGATATGAACTCGCCGTTGGCTGAAAGGAGAGATAACTGCGAAGGCACTTACCGCCTCCCCCAGAGTCCTGTTTCGGTCCATCTCACTTCACCACTCTGCACGCCTCCGCCTTACGTTGAGGATAATAATAATGAGGACATTGACCTTTCAGTACGATGATATAATCTGATACACAAAAATGAATTTTTCTTTCTTTTTCGTATGTTTGTTCGTATTTTATACACTATCCGAATGCGGCGAAACTGTGTCAACAAATTGCTTGCACTTTTGCGGGGGACATAGGCATAATTTTATCGCTGTACAATACATACTTCAAGAGACACAACGTCATAAATAATGAACTGCTCGGGAAACTGCTGCATCACGCCACAAAGTTGTACATCTCCTTCTCAACCACTGGACCGACTTCAAACAAATTTGGTTGCACATACGAACCACCTACAACGCATGTTTCTGGAGATTTGCGAGGGTGAAGGTCGGGGTGAGAGTTTAAAATACGGAAAGATTAATTTTTAAAACTCACAACCACCAACTGCGAATCATATTCCTAAACATACAAAAACACTGGAATTGTGATTGCTATTGTTTGACTCGTTTTCTAGGGGATGATATCACATGTTTACAGCTTTCCTTCCCTGCATATGATTAACAAAAAAATTCATAATAAAGTCAAGTTCATGAGAGAAAAGGGTCTACTAACTGCTATTTTTGAAAACACGTTAAAGTTCAGTTTATGTTGTTTATTTCACAATATTAGAACCCTGTGGCTGATACGTCTGTACGTCGACACATTTATCAAATAAAGTTATAGCTCGTGAGCCCCCAGACAAAATGAATATTTGTCGCAAATTGTTTTCACACCATGTGCCTGTCTCAAACACCGCTAATTATTCACAACACACAGTAGCACTCGATACAACTTGGTGCAGTCTACGACGAGCAACCACACTTGGCAATTGCCACACAAAAATCTAAAGTCTGGAGATCCACATGCCGACTGATGCAGAGCGACGCCGCCCGGCCAGCTACCCCACTTGCTCCCGACTCGTCACTTCCTGCCCACGCACGCGCCAAAAGCTCAACTGCCAGGTTTTTTCCTTACGTCATCAACTTCCCCATGTGAGCTGTTCTAACCGATTTGCCAACGTACAGCGCTCAGCCAATACATTTCTAAAACTTTACTTAAAACCAAAATAATTACACTACACATTAAATAAATTTCTTCTTAGTTTTTTATATTGGTATAAACATCCTTTGTACAATTTATTATAATCGTGCAATTTCTTATATCACAGATAAGTGATTTAACTGAATACTTCAAGATAAAATACACAAGATTAATTGAAAATAAAATGAGAAATAGTTAATATATTATTTTTATAAACAAACATTGTCATGCTGGTTGTGTAACTGTCTTGTATTCATTGGTAATTTATTACTTTTCATTGTCAATGAAACATATTACGCCAGATGTGACTATATCAGCTAATGTATTGTTTATTTATCAACAGGCTATTTTGTAATGAGGGCCTTAAAGGTTCCTAACTGCATCGTATTACTTCAAATGCAAGTAGTATTAGAATATTTTATTTCACGCTGTGCACTGCACTGCACCTGGCACTCGCCATTGTCCCTCTCTCCCCTCACCGGAAACGAACCTAGAAAATCCTAAGCTGGAACAAGCCACCAACGTCGGCCTGCTTGCTGGCCTCCCGTCAGCTACAAGCACACTGAAATTCTCAATGTGGAGAATTTCTACCTATGGCCTAACTATAAATGTTGTCACCCAACTGCGTACATACATTGCTACCATAATTAATAAGATTAAAATTGTGTAACATTTAGTGCATTGGCATGATCAATGTTTGCACTGAATTTCATACTGTTTAATTATCAAATGCTATTAATTACCAATATTTCTATTGGGCGGTAATCTCACAGATTCGACATCACCGCTCATTCTTTTCTCAAGAACACCGGAATGTTCTTGACCGATTTTCTCCAAAATTTTGCCTGATACTGTAATAAACTATCGTACAGTTATAGGTTATACATTTTTCAAACAAATTTACCACCTATCTATATAGACTATCATTTTTTTTTCCATACAGATCTACAGTTTTGTTCCAATCTTGATGAAATTTTGCACATTTGACCTTGAAAGCAAGAGGAAGGTCACTTTCTTCCTAAAATTTACTATTCTGCATGGCAGAAAGTACTTGACGTTCAAAGTTCGACACCATTCTACATCTTAATTCCGATCTTGAAAATAAAATGTGCATAATTGGACATGAAAAAGAAAGGAACAATTAAAGGAGGGGAGATCGAAATGATTAACTAGAGTATGGGAGACATAAATACCCGGGCTACGATGGGTTTTCAGCTAGTACCTAATGAAAATTCATGGATAGTTGCAAACAACAAGTAATACATTCTCAAAGCTAACGTATGAAACGAGAACCGTATTTGCCTTTAGAAATTATCGGTTTTGTCCCTCTTTCCAGTATACCCTACATTACACAATTCTGTTCACTGCTTAATATTAAGCACACAACTAACTTCAAGGCTCTGTTGTCTCTACAGGTTGAGGTTGAAAAGTCCGCGAAGCTACGTACGTACACGGCTAAATTTTTTGGTTGAAGAAGGAAAAAAAAAGAAAAAAAAAAAACAAGAAATGGCAAATTGCAATTACTGTTAAACTTGATAAGCAGTAGATTCAATCGGTAGCACCAAAGTTTGGCTGTCGTATCTGCTGGAATTATTAAAATGTTGAATGAGGCATTACATGGTAACTTGTAACCGTACAAGGAGGTTAGGCCATTTTAAGCTTCATGTACCAATAGAACGACCGTGAATTATATTTTAACCGTTTCATTTTCCTAATTAATTCTATGTGTGCAATTATTCTAATGTTTCTAAAGTGTAAAAATTATTTTTTAGTTAATATCTGCACAATATTACATTGCGGAAACACGGAATGTCTTACACTATATGATCTAAGAAATCTGGACACGTGGCTGAAAATGACTTACAAGTTCGTGGCGCCCTCCATGGGTAATGGAATTCAATAGGGCGTTGGCCCATCCTTCGTCTTGACAGCTTCCACTCTCGCAGTGATACGTTCAGTCAATGTTGGGATGGCAAAACGTTCTACACGTAGTGCTGTAGTAAGGATAGGTGTCGATGTAGGTCGATGTAGGCCTGGTGCGAAGTCAGTTTCTAAAACATCCCAGAGGTTTTCTATAGGATTCCAGTAAGAACTCCGTGCAGGCCTGTCCATTACAGGGATGGTTTTGCCGTGTAACCACTCCGCGACAGGCCATGCTCTATGAACAGGAGCACGATCGTGCTGAAAGATGCAATCGCCATCAAATGTTCAAATATTTGTAAATCTATAGGACTTAACTACTCTGGTTATCAGTCCCCAGGTTTCCAAACAACCTATGCTAAGGACAATAACCGTGCCCGCCGGAGGACTCGAACCTCCGACGGCGAGCAGCGGCGCACATCACAACTGGGCGCCTTGGAACGCTCGGTCACTCCACCGCGTACAATCGTCATCATCGACTTGCTCTTTAACGGTGGGAAGCAAGAAGGTGCTTAAAACATCAATGTAGCTTGTGTGACAATGCCACGCAAAACAATAAGGGGTGCAAGCCCGCTCCGTGGGAAACGACGACACCGTAACACCACAGCCTCCAAATTTTACTATTAGCAATACAGACGCTGCCATCGGATAGTGACATTGCGTATCACGATCCGTCACTCTACACAACATTTTCCCATTGTTCAATCGTCCAATGTTTACGCTCATTACACCAATCGAGGCTGCGTTTGGCACCACCCACCCACTAAACTACAGACCTGTTTCATTGACGTTAATTTGCAGCAGTGGTTTGGAACATATCCTGTATTCAAATATTGTGAATTACCTCTAACAGAACGATCTACTGACCGAAGGTCAACACGGATTAAGAAAATATCGTCATGCGCCACAACTAGTTTATTCACACGAAGTGATGGGTGCTATCGACAGGCGTTCGCAAGTCGTTTCCGTATTTCTTTATTTCCAGGAGGCTTTTGAAACCGAACTCACAAACGGGTTTTAATCAAATTGCGTGGTTATTGTATATCGCCCCAGATTTGCAATGGATAGGAGATTTCCTGTCAGAGAGGACACAGTTAGTAGTAACCGATGGTAAGGCATCGACTAAAACAGAGGTGATATCGGGCGTTCCACAGGGTAGTGTTATTGGTCCTCTGCTGTTCCTTATTTACATAAAAGATTTAGGAGAAAATCTAAGTAGCTCTCTTAGGTTGTTTGCAGATGACGTCATTTACCGTATAGTAAAATCATCTGAAGATCAAAACCAACTGCAGAACGATCTGAATGAGATATCAGTATGGTGTAAAAACTGGCAATTGACTAATACCGAGAAGTGTGAAGTCCACATGAGTACGAAAAGAAATCTGTTAAACTTCGTTTACAAAATAAATCAATCAAAAGTGAAGGCCGTAAACTCCACAAAATACCTAGGAATTACTATTTCTTCAGACTTAAACTGGAAAGAACACGTAGATAATGTCGTGGGAAAGGCGAACCAGAGACTGCGTTTTATTGACAGAACCCTTTAAAAGATGCAACAGAACTACAAAAGAAACTGCATACACTACGCTTCTTCGTCCATTTCTGGAGTATTGCTGCCCAGTGTGGGATCCTTATCAGGTGGGTTTGACGGAGGACATCGAAAGAGTCCTAAGAAGGGCAGCTCGTTTCGTATTGTCACGATACAGGGGAGACAGCGTTACGGAAATGATACAGGATCTGGGATGGAAATCATTACAACAACGGCGCTTATCGCTGTGGCGTGGGCTACTTACGAAACTCCAATCGCCAACATTCTCCTCCGAATGCGAAAATATATTGTTGAGTCCCACTTACAAGGGTAGAAATGATCATCAGAATAAAATACGAGAAATGAGAGCTCGAACGGAGAGATTCTTTTATTCTTTCTTCCCGCGCGCTATTCGAGAATGGGAGATAAATACTATAACGGTGGTTCGATGAACCCTCTGCCAGGCACCTAAATGTGATTTGCTGAGAATTCCATGTAGATATAGACGTGCGTGTATGTGGTTCATGGGCAGACGCTCTGCCCCGATAGCCACGTTTTCTCTCCTCTCGCCTGTCACAGTTCCTGGAGTGGATCCTGATGCAGTTTGGAATTCCTGTATGATGTTCTAGATAGATGCCTTGCTGTAGACCGTACCACCATCACCCCGTACACCCCTTTACGTTACACAAAGCGTACATTCGGTCTTTAAGACCGGGGTTCCATTTCTTTCAGTTTCTTTCGGCATTTTTACCGTATAATTGTCTTAAAATCGTTCTCCCCCTCACCACCATACCCCCCCCCCCTCCATAGTTTTCTCATGTTCTTGATATGTAGATCTTTCCCAATTTTACAGCTTGCAGTTGACTGTGAAAGGAAAAAAATCGCACTGACGTGTTTTACAGCCCACTTTAGATTTGTAATTATATAAGTTTTTGCAAATATTTTGGACCAAAATAATAATCTAAATAATAAAAAATCAATAATTAAGAGTGTTAAATCCTTTTAAGAGAAAAAAATTTAGGTAGTGGCGGGTTCCGAAATACTGACCTTCGGCGTCACAGTCCAACGAATTGGCCAATACGTTTCAGCTAGCGTTCTTAAATCTCATACTATTGATGTCTTGTTAACTGACGCTCATATGGCATTTGTAGACACTAGATTATCGTTTATCGTACGAAGAATGACGTGTTTTTGTTAATTCTTCAGTGCGCCATTGCTTTGAAACGACAACCTGTAAGTTACAATAAGAAAATCATCAAATACGCAATGCATATGCCAGAGAGAGTTCTGGGCGAGGAATGTCACGTGACATCTGCGAATGGCTGGTTTTCGTTAATTCAATGGAGGGTGTCAAAACTCCGTCTCCACTATAAATTCGTTTATTCAATTTCGCGTCAGATGAACGGTTTATTTGCAATTAAAATTACATTACAAAAGGCTTTTTTTGGTATTACTGACGTATTTCTTGTCCGAAATATTTGAAAAAGGGAGGTTCTGGTAGCCGACAATTATGTCTAACATTTGGTGCCGATCGGTTGAACGGTTCAGCCTAAAAAGTGGGAACACGTTACAGCCAGACCGTATTCTTTGTCCGATAAATTTGAAAAATTGAGATTCTGGTCTCTGGCGGCCTACAATCATGCCTGTAAAATTTGGTGCTGATCGGTTGAACGGTTCGTCTTAAAAACAGGGAACACGTTACGGACAGACAGATATCCCGAAATCGCTGTTATTTTTCCAAGTATCTCTTCAACAATACGAGATATGAAAAAAACATAAGAGAGCAAAGTTGCGTAGAATTTTCTCCTCTACAAATGTAGTTATTCCATTTTCGTCTCAGATGAATGGTTAAGCCGATATCTTCATTTAAATTTCGAGCTGTCAAAAAACGATCGCAAAGGCCCACTTTTAGTGGTATTGCCGTAACCTAGAGTGGGCCAATACGCAACTTGAGGGTACTCGGGGTACATTGGAGCAGGGAAAATAAGGACATTCAGCGCACAGCTGTGTATGAGCGGAGAATTCAATTCGTTAATTTTACAGAATTTCAGACATGCACAACGAAGAAAAGACAGCTCGACGTCCTCTTCAACGGCCTTCTGGTTACTGTGGAGGGCAGAGTGCTAGTACATAGAGAGAGAGAGAGAGAGAGAGAGAGAGAGAGAAGGGGGAGTCCCGCTCCATAAGACCGGTGTACGGCTAAAGGTTAAATGTCGGCCGTCTCTGTCACTCTACAGACGAGATCGGCTGGTTTCTCATCAGAAACAGTGGACCTAGTGATGACTAGGAGTGTGAAAATCTCGCGTACAGACTTCTGACAAGATTGACACCCAATCCCCTGACTACGTTCAAAGTCCGTGATTTGCACAGAACGCCCCATTCCGCTCACTCACGATGTCTGATAACTACCGAGGTCGCTGACATATATAAGATGAAGGCGGCAGCACATTGCACCTAATATGACAAACATATGTTTTTGGGGCGTGTCCGGATACTTTGATCACAGTGTATTAGCTACATGGCAGACCATTTGTTAAAGACAGCAAATAAAGATAAATATCAGCAAAAATAGGAACCCAGCTCTTTTGAAACTCATGTGTGTCTGCAACTGCGATTATCGGGCCGCAAAATGTGGACATAAAACGAAACACCCACACTGGCGAAACGACAAGAGGCAGAAATGTGTTTGGCCTTTGCTCCATCGAGCAAATACAGCACAGTCGCAGGGGAGAAACGCAGGTCACGAAATGCAAAAGTTTCCGTCCCGTCGACCGCGTGGCTTTAGAAACTGCGGGGAGTGGAGGTGAGGCAACGTCGACGGAACCAAATGACCCGCGGAGCTCACTGCGAGTGAGGTGCTTCGCCCGTGGCGCGCTGCGCGAGAAACCTCCGCCTCAGATGCAAATGTTGCGTTTGAACCTTCATTAGCCTCACAGATCCGACCATGTTTGAAGTCTGCGAGCGTTTTTAAGCCGCACCGGCGAGTATCGACACGAAAAAAAGAACCACTGCCCGTCTAAAGTGAGAATAAAAATGCAGTACATACGCAGCGAGCGAAACACACGCTGTGATGGCGAATGCAAGCGCGGGCAAGAATTCTGGTATTTGCGGGTAGACGCATACAGAATGGCAAGAACACTCGTTAACCACCTAACAGCGTGATTTTGTAGAGTTACGTACCTCAAGGGATTCATACGAAAGTGTCAGAAGTACTGTTTGCATTTCGTTAGAAAAAAGTAGAAAACAGAATGATTCTTTTCTTTTTTTGCTAAACGAAAACTCATTCGGAGGCATGAAAAATAGCATTTCATATCATGTTTTTGAATGTTCGTTTCTCTAATATTGCTGGGATTTTATTATGCTAATAATTTATCATTGTGTCTATGAATGTGGCAAAATGAACGGTTTCTGTGACGCCACTGTCCCTGTGAGAATGTGTACTTTATTTATTCTGTATGTGCATGAATGAGAATGGGAGTCTGTGTGTATGTATGAGAATTTGCGGCGTCGGATGCTGGCTGCTCGGTACTAGTGTTTCTCTGGCTTCGTATTGATAGGTAGTCATTACCAACCTCTGCTTTTGATACTACCAAAGAGGTTCCTCCACCCTTTGGTTACAAGTTGGGTTGGCAATGCCCAGTTAGCGAGCCTCGGCAAGACACGTGAGTTTCCCCACCACCTCGTTTTCCTGGGTTTTGCCAATTCTACGACGTTCTGGAATTTATTTCTTCCCTTGATATAGTAGCGATTCGTTGTCTGGTTTCTTAGACTTCAGATCTTAGGTTCATTTTCGGGATACGTTTCTCCAATCGGGTAAGGAAATGTATTCAATTTCATTTCGGTGATTTTGCGTAGGTAAACGCGGTGCACATGCAACTAATTCGGTTTGATAACGGCTGAGAATCAGTAACCTGTGTGAGACAAGCTGGCGGTTTACGAACTCAGTTTAATTTCCTTCTAGCTTTGTGGGATGCAACTAATGTGCGGGATTGTTTTTATTCTGTATAGTGCATGTGAAATATTCTTTTCCATTTTCTCCTTCCGCGAGTGATATGTACGTCATGTGGTGTGTTCTTAGAACAAAGCCTTCAGCTACCCCTGTGTTTCCATGCCCTGATTTCGATTAGTACGTCGCGGTTTCTCCCGCCTATTTTTAAATTGTTGTTTCATTTCTAAACTTGTGTTAAAAAATGTTCAAATGTTTGTATAGTCTATGGGACTTAACTACGGGGTCATCAGTCCCTAAACTTACAAACTACTTATGAACTACTTACGAACTAGGACGGCACAAATATCCATGCCCGAGGGGGGATTCGAACCCCCCGACCGTAGTGGCCGTGCAGACCGTGACTGGGGCGCCTTAGTCCCCTCGGTCACCGCGGCCGGCTCTAAACTTGTGCTTTGCATTCAGATCCCCCAGTAAATTCTCTTCTAGCCTTGTACGACCCCATTTATTAGCTTGCTTATGAAATACTACATATTTCTAGGGGCTGCATGCCGCATTTCTTAGTTGATTGACCGCGACTTTGAATTCATTCCACTTTTCTGAATTTTGTAGACTGGACTTCGTCCGTCCGTGTAAAACCTTCCCAATCGCGATTAACTGTATGTCTTTAGCTTCCTTATGATATCCTACGCATTTATAAGGGTTGCATTTCGTAGCTATTTTTCTATATTTTTCGGAAATGGAATTTTTGTATTTTTCTGGTTTTCAGAACCACGTGGCTCCGAACTCTGACTTCAAGGGTTTATAGCTAGTCACTTAGAGTTCTCGCCAGTGCCTTCCTATTGTGTATTGTTGCTTCGTAATCTGTGATTCCGTGTGGTTTTTGTGGAAATGAATACGACCTTTAAGCACTTCGCCTTCAGTAATCTAGCGGACACGTGCCGTGTGTCCCAATAATTCCGCATGCTCACGGTTTGATTTGAATGGAAATTAATCTCGCTATTATCGCGTACCTATGAAGTTTATTTTCTCTTATTTTGTGTGGTTCATCCTGCTTAGCTGAATGTCTCCTACGATAGCGGCGCCTGCTTATGCTTCGTATCAGCACGCTGAATTGGGTGAGTTTCACTTTGCTTTGCGCGTGTGAGTGGCTGAATGCTTGGTGATTGTAAATCTCTCCTGCTACGATTTTCAGTTTAGATTACTGTAACTCATTTCTCAATGGAATGCGTTTTTATTGTTTAACAAAATTGGTTCCCCCATTTGTTCAAGTTTGAACTGAATAAAAAATTTATTATCAGTCAAATTTTATCCTAATTATGAATAATAGTTAACGAATACCTTCTCTTTTTTATTTAATGTTGTGTTTTACCAGTGCTGAGAAATTCAGATGCAAATTATCATATTTGAATTCCGTTGTGCCATAAATGTTCTCTCAGTCACCTTCATGACATTGTTTAGTTCGTGGGGGCTTGTATATTAACGATTACGTGTAATTCTCATGATCTACGCCGTATGCTGGCCACCGTCTTAGTCTTCCTGCTGCTAAAGTAAAGTTTGAGTCAGTTCTAAATTCTGGACCAGGGAACAACATTCTGTTGCAGGAAGTAGTAATTCTGGTCTTACGGCCAGAGTTATACGTTTAAAGGAAGCTTTTTAACCATCTCCTTTCAGCCAGAATTAATTTTACAAGTAACGGTGGTCTTTCAACACTAGTACAACTTACATTAGACCTATAATAGAATACACAGCCGCCCCTCTAGGAGGCATACATTAATTCATCACTGAAAGGTTTTACTCAGCAGAACGACACCTTATTACAAGTATCTGTCGACTACCACGAATCACCCCCAGTGATGAGGTATACCACATCACTGGGGTTGACCCCATACAGACAAGACAGATCAAACGAGGAGCATGATACAGACGACACATACGAAACGACCAGACATGGAACATAAACTGACTGCAAGGACCAGAGACACCAGAAATCCCATTTGTAAGTACCCCAACCGGCACGTACAGTAGCACGCATCACGTCCCGAGAATTAAAAAATAAATAAATAAATAAAATTCTATGTAACGCACGCACACACGCGCACAATACAAAAGATGTGATAAAAAACCATAATATGTGACAAATCTAAAATCCAATATCAAATATTAAACAACAAATAATGTTTAGTGATGTTGTTGTAGTCTTCAGACCGTAGACTGGTTTGATGCAGCTCTCCACACTACACTGTCCTGTGCAAGTCTCTTCATCCTTTTGAATCTGCTTACTGTATTCGTCCCTGGGTCTCCCTCTACGATTTTTCCCCACTCACTTCATTCTAATGCTAAATTGACAATTCCTTGATGTCTCAGGATGTGTCCTAGCAATCTATCCGTTCTCTTAGTCTATGCCAGAAACTCCTTTTCTCCACAATTCGGTTAAGCACATCATTAGTCACGTGATCTAGCCATCTACTCATCATTCGTCTGTAGCATCATATTTCAAAAGCTTATATCATGTTTTTGTCTGAACTCCTTGTCGTTCACGTTTCACTGCCATACAATGCTACACTCCAGACAAATGCTTTCAGAAAGGTCATCCTAACATTTATATTAACATTAGATGTTAACAAGTTTCGCTTCTTTAGAAAAGCTTCTCTTCCCATAGCTATTCTGCATTTATTTTGCTACCCAAATAACAAAATACATCAACTACTTTTATTTTCTCATTACCTAATGTAATTCCTTCAGCATCGCCTGATTTTCTGACATTTCATTACCCCCATTTTTTGTTCATATTCATCTTATATCTTTCTTTCAAGACACTGTCTATTCCATTCAATTGCTCTTCCAGACCCTTTGCAGTCTCTGGCAAAATGACTACGTCATCGGCAAACCGAAAACTTTTTATTTCTTGTCCCTGAACTCATTCATAACCTGATCTGGTATTAGTTGCCGTCAAAATGGTTGTCATATATTGATGTTCAACAGTCAAGATCACTAAGTCATCAGATAACTTCATCAAAATTTAACTGAACACGTACATTGTTCATTAACACAGTAATTTGGTTTAATTATGGCCGTGATATTGATGTATTTACCGTGAAATAAGAAACAGTGCATTAAACTGATTATGTGCGCATCGGATCTTTTAACAAAACAACTGACTCGTAATCTGCATTAAACACAGACTGACTATACTCCAAAATATTTGACTGCGAGAAAGATATTAAAAACACAAACCACTTTCTTAATGTTCGACTACGACAATTTTATGCAGATCAGTACCTGATTTATCAAAATGCAGTATCATACTCAATTAACTGCAGTATTGTATAACAATCATTTACTACGGTACCTATAAGGAAATCTGTTCAACAAGATCTGTTCAATCAATACTGCACTTTAAACCAACAGATAACTAATTACCAAATAAAGGAAGTAGGTTAATCTAACTACGTAAAGGAAACAGGAAAAAAAGGTCAACTTTGTTACTTTTTATTAATAATCACCATTACATTACCTAAATGATACAACCTTTTCATAAATACATGAAATGCTATTACCTTACTTCTAGGGGTAGTACAACCCTTTTCACATAATCATTATATGAAATGCAATGTATATATTTGCTGGCACTGCAGCCTCTGCTCTGCATTGGAGCCATATACACAACTGCTCTCTTGGCGAGCTGAACCGCAAGTCTCACTCTGTCTCTCTGCACGAGCTACGATGCTATACGATACGTAATCTTTGCCAAAGATGAAACTTCACAGATTTATGTACACCTATCGATACACACAGTAGAAGCAATATTATACATTTTCTTGCAAGCAAGTTACTCGACACAAAACAGAAGGCACAATATTAGACATTTTCTTACAAATTCAGCAATACAAATTCAAATTTTCTATGGACACGTTTTAAGTACTTCCTTTTTCCTGCTTCACTTGCTGGATTTTTATATTTTCTCCTCTCATCAATTCCATATATATATATATATATATATATATATATATATATATATATATATATATATATATATATATATATATATATATATACAACAATTTCTCTGTTAACGTTAAAATATGAAATTTGCTTTATTCTTGTTAATATATTGTGGAGCATTTAAATGAAAAAGGGTGGAATGACTGATGGAGTTCAGTTTAGTACAATTTATAATATACAAATCGATCCATACGACAATATTGCACAAAATTAACGTAACAGGAAACCCTTGAATATGTACCCACTTAAATCAATATCACTATTCCCCATGGTAATCTAGCGGTTCCTCTATACTATACAAAAGTAGGCAATCGGTACCAACTGGTCGTAACTTAAATTATGAAACAAATGTTGCAACTCCAACAAGGTTCTTTGTATCAACTATCAATCCTTCCTCACATACAGTTTAGCAACAGCTTTTCAAAGACAATACGTCGGACATTGTTAATTAATTATAACCCAGCAGCCTCTGGTTCTATACATAAATACAACATCTGCACAGGAACAGCATAATGTCGATATACTAGTAAGAATCCCTGAGCTCGCTCGTTACTCGAGTACAGGGTGTTTCACTAAGTGTGTTTGCCTCTGTAACTTATAAAATAATCGGTGACGGGAAATTTTGATGCGGTAGGTCAACACAAGAAATGTTACACTTTTTGCGGAGCTCTGAACATAGTTTATTGTAACATTTTCCAAAGAGTTACAGCACAAAGATATAATTTCTTAAATTGAACAATAGTTTTTTTTCTATCGTGCATTGGATTCCTTGAAACCAGCTGCGTCCAAATCAATTTAAACTACATTCCTATCACTGTTAGTTTGGGAGCTACAACCCTTCAAAGTTTAGGGGGCGGAGGCTACGACAGCGTAGCTGACTGGCTGGTGGTCATGAGACAGTGGGCCGTGCCCCAGGGCATAGCCCAGAGTAGTCTGCTGGCGGCCGCGCTGGCGGTAGGAAGTGTGCTGTCCGCTGCTCCTGCTCGCTTCCGCGTGGGTAAGTCTTCGCGCTTGCTGCAGCTTCGTGCTGTAATTGTATAAGTTTTTGAGGATTATGAGTAGATGTCAGTGATGGCACAACCTACAAGGAAAGATACGTTGAAATTAACGTTTGATAACCGATACGCGCGACCGAGGTCTTTTGAAATCGAGAACTGGCTGGAACAAGATGTGAAGTTATCAGCAAACGATCTTATTGGTATCCATATTTCGATTGTAACCTGTGTAGTTTTCGTGAAATTGAGTAGTGCCGAGCTATGTGACAAAATTGTTGAGTCTTGTGGAGGCAAGTTAAAATTTAAATATTCTGATGGGAGTGTTGGAAATGTTACCGTTTCCCATGCAGGATTTGGCATTCGGACTATCCGAATATTTGAGCTTCCGTTTGAAATAACTGAAGAACAGATAAATGCAGTAATATCACCGTTCGGGACAGTGCTTTCTAACGTTCCAGAGAGGTGGTCGAGCGCCCACAAGTTTCCTGTACTCAATGGTGTACGCCAACTTAAAATTGAGTTACGACAGCATATCCCGTCATACATTAATGTGTGTGGGTACAGAGGTATTGTCATCTATGACGACCAACCGCGTACTTGTTCTTTATGTAACAAGCCAGGACATGTCCGCATTAACTGTATACAGAGGCGCGTGGCGCAACTGCCGGCAGGCGAGCCCGCCAGACCCCATGACGTCACTGCCCGTCACTTACGCGGCCGCAGCTCGCGCGCAGCCGTCTGCCTATCCGAGCCCGGAAATGACTGCAGCTACCGCCGATGCTGAGACTGAAATATCTATGGATGTAAGTGCTATTGTACCGGAAGACGTACCTGAGACCCATCCACCTACGGCAGTTGCTGCAACTCTGCCGACGCAGGTGACTGAAATTTCTATGGATATACGTGCTATCGTACCTAAAGATTCCTTTGCGCCCCTACCACCTCCGATAGCTATTGCCGCTCTGCCGACACAGGTGAATGCAAACGAAACGGTGGCAAACCCCCCGGCAACTCAGGAAGAAGCACCTGTGAATGAACCGGACATAAGCATCGTAAATGAAGAACGCCCGTCAAAGAGGAATTCCCCCAGACGGACTAGGAAACGGAGGTTGGCACACCAGGGTGCAAACGAGACCCTCCCCCCCCCCCCCTTTGCGTCAGAAGGCGAAGGAAATAGGAAGCAGCCTCGGCCAGAAGGACGCCACCGAAATTAAAGAGGCTCCGGCTAAGGAACAGAACCACATTCCCGTGCCGGGAAAACAAGAGAGAGAAGGAACGACTTACAAGACCACTGACGAACGAACGAAAGAAAGTCTGTCTTCGGAAGCTCCCCACGACCTTCCACAGGCAGCCAAAACTAACTGGGCGGACGACGACGACTCCGACACGGCG
Organism: Locusta migratoria; assembly: GCA_026315105.1. NCBI lineage: Eukaryota > Metazoa > Arthropoda > Insecta > Orthoptera > Acrididae > Locusta > Locusta migratoria. Next base: position 2,885,761 of record CM048750.1, on the reverse strand, counting down.
GATGAGGAGATAAATGATGACTCAGTAAGCGAAGCGGTAAGCACACCACCCTCAGACCAGGATGACAAATTTAATGACGATGTCGCAATGAAAGATGAATCCTCACTTCAGAGACGAATCCCTGACCCATTTGACACCTACGAATATCATTAAGATGTTTTTAAAACGTGACTTTCATCTGAAGAATTTGAAGTTTTGTTTTAGAAGATCGATAACTTAAGAAGAAACATGCCTGAACACCAAGCATACAAGATTGCCACAATCAACCTGAATAAGATACAAAGCTCGTTCAAATTACAAAATTTAAAGGATTTTATATATGCCTCTGACAGTGACATAATTTTATTACAAGAAGTGACAGAAATTGCTCTTGACCACATCACTGGATTCAATGCAATAGTAAACCCTGGTAATAGTACAGAAATGGGCACAGCTATACTTGTAAAAGAGGGCATCATCATAGAAGACATTGTCAAGCTACCAAACAGCAAAGGAATAGCGGGTACCATACATAAGACACGTCTGATAAAGGTCTATGCTCCCTCAGGTTCAAACAATAGGCAAAACTGGGCAAAGTTTTTTAAAGAGGATATTGTTCCCCTGTTTGGAACCCGGTACGACCATATTATTATGCGTGCATGCACGAATTAATTGCGTTCTCCATCCCAAAGATCAAACTCCCAATTTTAACATGTCAACTGAACTAGAACGCATAGTTACAGATTTACGACTAACGGACTCCTGAGAGCATATGCACTGTACAGCCCCTGGTTTTACACACATGACCAACCACTCGGCAAGTAGACTTGACAGGATATATGTCTCGCAAATTTTAAAAGACCAAGTATTACAGTCCGAAGTATGGCCTACAGCATTTTCGGATCATGCTGCGTACATATGCACACTTAATATGGAAAAACAGGGGACTTTTCGAGGGAGAGGTACCTGGAAACTTAATGTATCCCACCTGAACGACCATGTTTGTCAGGAGGCATTCCAAACCCTGTGGCGAGAATGGGAACGCAAATTCACCTCTTACAACTCTGGTATAACCTGGTGCCTACATTACGCCAAACCCAAAATACGAAAGTTTTTCATCAATTATGCGAAAGAGAAAAGCTTTTGGTACAAATCAACAATGGAGTTTTACTTTCAGTGTCTAAGGGATCTGCATACGTCAGATGCAACAATTGTTGGGAATTACGAAAGAATTAAAAGGATCAAAGCAAAAATTCTGGCACTTCGGCGCAAACAATTAGGATACCAAATAAGGTCGCGGGTCCATAATGTAGCACCGCAAGAGGGCACTTCAATATATCACGTGATACGTGAATCCAAAAGAGCATCGCGCAAAATATTAACTGAATTAATAACTGCTGACGGAAGAAAGCTGACAAAGCACTCTGAAATCAAAGAGGCACTACTACAACATTTTACCTCCTTATTGTCCAGCCACCCGATTGACGAACAGCTTCAGGACGAATTATGGACCAACCTGCAAGGCAGAGTAACCCACGCGGAAGCGCTCAGTCTTACTTCAGAAGTTACTGAAGACGACGTTCTCGAAGCCATCAATCACAGTAAGAAAAACAAGTCGCCGGGACAGGATGGAATCCCAGCTGAATTTTATCAGGAGTTCGGGGAATTTATAACACCCAAATTCACAGTCATATGTAATGAACTTTTAAACCCTGACGTTGTTGTTCCGACAGAATTCCGGGAAGGTATGGTAGTTTTAGTGCCTAAGACCTCAAATTCCAAAACCGTCGGCAACCTGCGGCCAATCACGCTACTAAATAGCGACTACAAAATCTTTGGTCGCATTATAGCGCGAAGATTACGTAACACCACGACCGGCGTCATCGGCGCATACCAAACAAGTGTAGGCAAGGACAGAAAAATTCTGCAGGCACTCTGTGGTTACAGGGACCTCATTTCAACGGCCGATGTCTGCAAAATCAAGTGTGCCATAGTGTCGCTGGATTTTGACAAGGCGTTTGATAGAGTTAATCACCAGTTTTTGCTTCGAACTATGGATGCAATGGGATTCCCATCGCGGTTCATTGCCGTCATACGCAACACACTGATGAATAACTCAGCCAGGGTTGTAATCAACGGACAGGTCAGCCGTCCGATTCAAGTCACCAGTTCCATCAGGCAAGGGTGTCCGATGTCAATGGCACTTTTTGCGATCGCCATTGAACCCCTTCTCGCCTCTCTTACAAAGAATCTACGGGGTCTGTATATAAGAGGAGAAAAGATTGTGTCTCATGCATACGCTGATGACGTTGGTTTCGTAGTTACGGATGGTAATGAGGTACAAACCGCACTACAAATAGTACCAAAATATGAACAAGCAAGTGGTGCGAAAGTAAACAGAGTTAAGTCCGGGATATTCGAAATTGGTCGTGGACTAGGCTCGCAGACACAAGGACAGTTACCTACTGTTTCATCCATGAAATGTCTCGGAATTGATTTTAAAAGAATTATACAAAGCACTGTTGCTGTAATTACAGAAAAATACTTCACAGAAACCGTGCCAGTGTCCAAGAGCAGAGTATCAGGAAACTAGATGAACTCCAAAAAGTATCTGTGGCTAATATATACATTACTTCGAAAGTAAACTATGTTGCACAAGTGCTACCCTTGCCGGCAACGATGGCTAAATGCATTACATCGGCACTAGGACATTTCGTGAGCCGAGGCCGCATATTTAAGGTCACGTATGATACTTTGATGCTTCCACCGTATTGTGGCGGTTTAAATCTCACATATGTGAGAATAAAGGCGCGGGCCTTATACATATCCAACATGTATAAGCACTGGAAACAGCCAACTGGTAGCCTTGCTGGGTATTTGCTGAATGAAATTGCCCCTGAAGAACTCCATGCACGAATCAATGTTCGACATATACCCAACGGCCTGTACCACCTCAAATATTTTTTAGTGGAGTATAGCTACCTACATGCCAGAATCCCCGAAAAGGACATCGTTAAAGTAAAACATCTTTACAACAACCTGATAAAAAACAAATCAAGGAATAATATAGAACAAAAATATCCGTTCAACAATTGGAATGCCATCTGGGAGAAAATACACAGTAGACACCTGCCAACTTATGTGAAGTCGAGCTGGCATTTCGCTGTCAACAGAAAACTGGCCACAAACTCGAGACTTCATACTATTCATATGTCGGAGACACCGATGTGTGCATACTGCAATATAGAGGACGATGATGAACACAAGTTGTTGTGTGCTGAGGTAACAGACATATGGCACTACATCAGACAGAAGATAGCGAGCATCTGTAGGACCTCGCCCAATGTCATCACGCCGGCTCGGTTTTTATACCCAGAAGAAATACCTTACCCCAGAACAAGGAGGAACGCTATCAACTGGCTGAAAGGCCAAACGATACATTACCTCTTAACCAGAGAACCAACCTCCAGGGAGGATTTCACGGCCTATCTCGCAATTGAGCACCATACGTTAATGCGTACCAAAAAATATAAAGAAAACTTTGCAAACTTTCTAATTAAAACGATAATGTAAACAAACGATAGAAAGGAAAATTATTTACACAGGAAAGGCGATATCTGAAGAACATATTTGTGATTAACAGCCTTTAGACATTACCTAAATGCATATTTGATGAAGTAAAAGACAGTAGAGAAGAACGTAATTTAAAAGAATAACGATACTAAAAATTACAAGTTCAGTTTTTGTTTGTTTAGTTTGCTTTCAACATTCAAGAAACCTTTGAAGAAGCTGGATAATATCTATTTACTTATCCAATTTTCCATTTAACAGAGGTAACAATTATTAGTTTTGAGACGAAAAATATAGTCTCACCTTCAAACAGATGAAGGAAGATTTTTTTTCTTTTCTTTTCTTGAATCCTATTACACTGGACCAAAGAAGCAGTATATTTTCTGTGTTTTGGAGGAAACTTAGGCTAAAAAAAAAAAAAAAAAAAAAAAAAAAAAGAAGTTTTTCGTTTTCTTTATCAAATTGGAATGAAAGATGAAGTACATACAATTTTCTAAAAAAAAAAAAAAGAAGAAGCTGTCTAAGGCGTCTCGCTGCGGAGCGCGCGGTTGCTCGCCGTGGAGGTTCGAGTCCTCCCTGGGGCATGGGTATGTGTATGTTGTCCTTAGGTTAGGTTAACTAGGTTTGAAAAAAAAAAAAAAAAAAAGTATACGTTAGCGGCGGAAAAATACCACTTCCGTTTTGGACCAGAGACTATACAAAGCAATTTTAAACATTAAGAATGCAATTATGATGCCTTTAAGAGTAATCACGAAAGCGCTTAACTTATAAATAAATAATAGTGTATAGCAAATTAACAACATAACTCTTCAAGTGTATTGTATATATAAGTAATCATAAGCATCTGTTTAGCTCATGTCGTCGTAGCGTAATGGATAGCGTAGTGGATTTGTAATACATATTATGTTTATGTGTACGTTCGAATCGTATCCTCTCCCAATATTTTGTTTTTCGTCTTTACGTTTTTAAATGAACTTCTCTGATTGTATTAAAAGTTAGTCCTACGTTTCTGTCTTTTATTTACATTTAAAACAAAGGACGAAACAGTTATTTGGATAGTAATTTCTGAATATGCGTCTGTTTAGGGGAATTCTATACTAATAACAAATCACTGTAAATGTACAGTAATAATATTTTCGGATGGATAATATCACTAAACAAAGTACACTGAGAAGGATAAATATTTCTGTATTTGAGACTTGACAGTAGACATTATTCATTCGTGGGGGTCATTAATAAAGAAAACGTTGATACCCTAACACAGATTTGTCTGAGTAAAGTGATAATACAAATATTTTATAAGCAGCTTCTTATTCATCTGCAGAACAAGGGCAATGACATAGTGTGCATTAAAATGTTTTATTGTGGGTACGAGGTAGGTACAATCCAAGCAATCTATTGGTATCGTCAATTATAAGATAAATAAGGGTTGCAGCTTCTGGAGCTTCAAGATACTGAGAAACATAGATGTTTAAAAACGTTTCCCAAGTTCTTATCTATTGTACATTTTAAGCTTTTATGGCCGTTTATTGGCATGTCGTCCGTTAATATCTGTGTCGAGATTTTCTGTCGAAGTTTGAGGTTAGTCAGACGTTTCGCCCCATTATGAGCTGCTGACATTGCCCAAGTGCTAGCCGATCTGAATCTAAATTGGTGGTAGCGAAACCTAAGTTGTAAAATCAAACAAACGTTGGCTGAAAACTCCTAGACAGAAGCCAGCAGGGCCTTGTACAACATAGGTTTGGCTGGGTACACGATTTAAAGGACGTTATTATTGAATATTTATTTTAAAAAAATAAGTAGTTGAATAGTCGCTGAAAGATACGTACTGTCTGTGAAACAGTTATTTTTCACTCGGACAGGAAAGAAAATTACGTAATATCTAAAGAAACACCAAGATCTCGCGAGTAATGAACAGACTGAAGTAAACACTACAGTGTCAACAGAAAATAGCATGATCGTCTGCTTTGTTTCATTCTGAGCTGTCGCTTTGCGTTGCGTAGCCTACTAAAGGGTCTTGAAGACACAGATACTATACTTCTGACTGCGAAATTACAGACACTTCCGGGTGGTATTTTTCCGCCGCTAACGTCATGTATAGCCCAGGGGATGCTCGCAGTCGGGCTGGTCACTGTGTCCTCGGTGGCGGAGTGGTCAACGCGTCTGCCTAGTAAGCAGGAGATACCGGGTTCGAATCCCGGCCGGGCACAAATATTCATTCGCCACAGTTTGGTATTCCATATAAACCTCATACAGTGAAGCCATAACATCGCAAATTGCGATTTATTTCATTCATTTGAACGCTGTAATTCGTCAAAAAAATATATAATTGTATACAAGCCGAGACTGGGCTCCTGACGACAATTAATTGTGTCTCGATACCTCATGGTCTGTTCTCCCTGATGCGGGTATACAGTATTGTGGCTGCGAACATTATAGAATAAATAGGCTATGGTATTTTTGTTTTTTGTTTTTTATGTAGCACTGACTGCCTCTTTTTTTATGAGAGTATCCTTTTGCCTTATTTGTTCCTGTAACAACTGAAACAATTATCTCACTTGAGAAAAAAAATAAAAATGAATGGGATACAGTTCTTTGTCGTGCCAGTATCCTGGAAAACTTAACCAAAACACCAGGTGAACAATTGCGAAACCAGATGGAACGCAAGACTACCTTCTCTCACATCATCCTCGGACCGACATATTTGTGTTTACTGCATATTCTTGTTTACTAAACTTCTTCGTAATTGTGAACATATAGTTCTTCGTTTTTAACTCACATACATTTTTTGAATATTCAATTTGCGATGCCAAGCAAAAGTAGTGTCGCTGTTGCTGGTATCCTTAGGAGATCCCGATGTCTGTTGTATGCGCTTAGTAAATGTTTGCAACTGTTAGCCAACTCCTAACCTCTCAAAAGTAATTTTTAGCATGTTTCCAAACTGTTTTTTGTGATTCGTGTTTTTTTTTTTTTTTTTTTTTTTTTTTTTTTTTTTTTTTTTTTTTTTTTTTTTTTAAATATTCACACATCATGTATGCGGTAAATTCTGTAGTGTTATCCGTACCTAAATTGTTTATTACATAACTGACGAACTTGCCCATCAACCAATGTATGGCGTTGTTTTTTGCAGCCGGATAGTGAATTTTTTGTGGCCTGTAAATTGCCTCCGGGTAAATGTAATCGGGCGAAGACCTCGAAAGGAGGGCGATGCTCTGTCTGACTCATTTCCAGTTTTCAAAAGACCCGCACAAGTGAATCTGTGTGTTATTGTGTCCACCAGTTGGCATTTTGGACAAAGATTGGTATCACTTATACCCACTGCATGTAATCTTTCATTTGTTCTGCAGATGTTGTGCACTACCTTATACCATGCAGAGAGACACATTTCAGGTGTACGTTTTTCCAAACATCTGTCCAGTTAATATTTGGGAACTTAGTTGCTATTGTGTTTCTTCCCTCATTTTCCTTCTTTTTGCGTATAATATCTCTTGCAGTCATATCCCTCGGGCTGTTGACAATATCAGTGTGGTAACTCGCTTCGATATAAAATGTCCTTATGTGTCGGAGACGGGGGTTTATTGCTTGTACATCCACCGGAGGCTGCAGGCTGACGGGTTTAACACATTGAAATATCTTAGCTGTAATGCTATCTGGGTGTGTCCTGAGTATGTTAACAGTTCTTTTTATATATAATGCAGAAGCCTTGCTCTTCATGTCCACAAGACCGAGACCTCCATTTTTAGGGTCTAACACTGCTGTTTGAACGTCTACCCTGAAGGTTTCCCCTCTCCATAGGAAGTTTGTTGTAATAGACAGCCGGCCGCGGTGGCCGAGGGGACTGAGGCGCTCCAGTCACGGTCTGCGCGGCCACTACGGTCGGGGGTTCGAATCCCCCCTCGGGCATGGATATTTGTGCCGTCCTAGTTCGTAAGTAGTTCATAAGTAGTTTGTAAGTTTAGGGACTGATGACCCCGTAGTTAAGTCCAATAAGCGTAACAAACATTTGAACAACTTGTAATAGACATTATCTTCTTTGTAACCATTACGGGGGCTGCGAACACTTGAGCCGCATAATACGCTTTCGAAAAAATGCAGGAGTTTATGAATTTTATTCATTGGATCTGGTTCATACGTCGATCTCTATTCCCGATGATGGATCCTTGTATTTTCCCTAAGGTGTTTTTCCAGTTCGCGGCAGACATTTTTAATGGGCATTTAATTAGGAGTTCGCCAAGCGTTTTAAGCTTCTCTACTTCTTCCGCCCACGGTATTCGGAATTGAGGAATGCCCCGTAAATTTAAGAATTTGCTTTTGGAAGCATTGATTGAAGCGCCGGACGCAAGACAGTAGTTTTTTACAATCCGGTCTAGGTTCATTACATCATCGTTACTTCTTAATATGAAGGACACATCGTCCGCATACGCTCGGATAGCTGCCTTATGCCCAGATAACAAAATGCCTGTTAGATTGGCATGGACGTGTTGCAGAAGGGGCTCTAAGAATATAATAAATAAGGACATCGACAGCGGGCTGCCTTGTGGAAACCCTCTGCTAATATTTAGTTGCCTGGTGTTTTGGCCGTTAACAGTTATGTTTGCTTTTATTCCTGTGGCGGTATTTTTAATCATATCGATATATCTGGGAAGGAAACCCATTTTCTTCATTGTTCCGAAGAGATACCTGTGGTTTACTAAGTCAAAGGCTTTGTGGAAATCGAGGAAGACCAGAGCACACTTGATGTTGGTAACGGCCGTTAGACCTATTACGTCCCGGTATTTTGAAATATTGCGAAATATGGTCCGATTGGCAACACCTGACTGGTAAGGACTAATGATTTTCGTGGAAATGCTTAGAAGTTTGCCGTTGATCATCCTGCATATAATTTTATAGTCGTTATTCAGTAAAGAAATAGGACGGAAATTTTTTAGGTTCTTCCTCCCTGTGTTTTTCGGAATCAAAACAATTTTGCACACTTTGAATTCTGGTGGTACCATTTTACCAGCAAGAACTTCATTTGCCATTTGCGTAATTTTGTCACCTATGAGAAACCAAAACCGCTTGTAAAGTTCTACTGGCAGACCGTCAGGGCCGGGAGATTTCTTGGGCGGAGAGTTGCATATTATGTCATACATGTCTTCTTTGGTGACAGGGGACAACAGTTCGTCATTGTCTTCCTCTGATATGTGCGACTCAGCGATGTTTAGAAAATCTGCGGGAGAATTTTCATCAGTTCGGTTGTCTGAATATAAATCCTGGTAATATCTATAGATCTCATTGACGATGTCTTTTTGAACAGAGAGTTTCGTACCATCTTCCGTCTGTATCTCCTCGATGAAATTTGTTCTTATATTTCTGGCGTGTCGCAGAAGGTGATAAAGCGAAGTGGTTTCGTCTTCAGATACAGATTTTGCCTTAGATTTTATTTTTATTTTGAGACCTTCTAATTGACTCCTTTTCAGATTCAGGAGCTTCGCTTTGATTTTCCGGATGTCTTCAATTCGAGGAGGTGAAACACTTGCCCGTTCCTACAGTTCCCTCAAAACGGCATAATAGTGCTCCATGGTGTCCTTCAGCTCTCTCTTCCTCCGTGCACTGAATTGCATTAGGACTGTCCTCATCTTCGGCTTCGCCCTTTTGGTCCACCAGTCTAACACTGACGGATATCTCTCGATTGACCGAAGACACAACTCCTACGCTGCTAACATTTCCTCCTCGAGATCATCCTCATTTAAAAGGGAGATATTGAGGCTCCACTGATTTTTGAAACGTCTTGTTGGTTGAGAACTGAGGTTAAGACAAGAGACGACTGTACTATGATCACTAAAATAAGCAGGTATAGTCTCTACTTTCAGGGTAAGTTGTTTCAGATTCTCAGTTACATAAAGCCTGTCTATTCTACTTCGTGAAGTGCTGGTCGCGAAAGTGAACTCAACGGCCGTTGGGTTAAAAATTTCCCACGCATCTTTAAGCTTTAAGTCGATTATTAAATGTTTCAAATCAACAGAGTCATTAAAATTAGGTGTCTGGTCCTTGCGGTTAATAACACAGTTAAAATCTCCGCCCAATAGCAAATTGCTTGGATTTTTCCGCAATAAATACACAATGTCTTTTGCAAAAAATGCAGCTCTGTCGGATCTGTTGATATTCCCTGACAGAGCGTTTACATTAATAAAAGTGACATTGAATATCTGTACAGATAATGCCCTCCCGGATTCCAGTCTTTCGATGGTCGTCACAGGTATCCCTTCGCGTATTAAAAAGGCTGTTCCTACATGCGTTGCAGGACAGACATTTAAAATTTCTACATACCTCTTGCAATAGCGCAATGTCTGTTCCGGACTGATATAAATATTCCTTTAGTGCAGCTATTTTTAAATCTGAAGTCATTTTATTTATGTTGATAGTGGCTATAGTGTATGCTAGCATTTCTTTACCTTAATTTAAAGTAAAAAATCAGTTGCAGTGAGCAGAGAAGTAACTATTCTCAATAATAAATCAAATAATGATCAGACACAACAAATTCGTTGAACAATTGACAAAATTCCTGCTATCCTTACTAATTCTGGAGGTAACCTAACTGAATTCTTTGGTATAGTCATCATCATGATCTTCTTGCACTATTTCGTAACAGATGTTTTTTTGCGTCTTCTCCGGTCCCCCTGGTTTCGTTTTCCCTGCATTTTGAGGAACAGTGAGATTAGGCTGAGGTTTGATTTTGCGACGTCTACCTTCCCGAGTGCCCGCGGTGGTTGTAACGTAGCCGCTGGTTTGTATGGGAGTTGCGGCTACTGTAGCGCACGTCACGGGTTGTTTTGCAGTTAAGGAGGTAGGAGGGCAGTAACTAGTCTGCGTTGTAAGTGCAACGTGACTATCACTTATGACAGGTTCTTTTGTTGTCGAGGAGGTGGTAATGCAGCCACCAGACTGGGTGGTCGTAAGAAGCACACTACCAGGCGTAACTGTTGGCACGGCTGGCCCTATGTCATGCATGCCTCCTGCTGCTGCCTGTGGTACGGCTTTGCTTAGAGGCTGCTGTGTACTGCTGTTTACTTCCTGCTTACAGCCGGTGTTTACCTCGGGCTGCCCGCACTGAGGCGGAAGTTGCGCGTCACTCGCGGCGGCACTGGTCGCAGCTACCTTTCCCTGCTCTACCTCTTCTGCCTCCGAGTCTACCGAAGATTCGAGTTTGCGATCGATCTGCATTCCGTCGTCATCTATTAATTGTTCCTCTTGGTTTACGAATTGCAGGGGACTTGCATGAAATTTCTTCGTCCGAGTGATCCTCACTTTGTTCGTGAGGCCTTTTTTTTATTCTGTATTTCATTGTCATGAAAGACAGGATCAGAAGCCTGTTGAACTTTCAGAGCCCGAAACTCATTGACTTCTGCAGCAAAATTCTCGGGACTGTTGGTAGTGACCTTGTCAACTTCAGATTGTGCAGACTTGTCACTCGGTAAAGCTTCATTCAACGTTAATTTTCGTCGCTGTGTTAAATTGGTTTTCAACACAGTTACGCGACGGGGACAGTCTGACCTAAAGTGACCCGACTCGTTACATACGTGGCAGGTTGGCGTTTGTCCAGTATATATGACGTGTGCTTTGCAACCGTCAACAGTTATATGAGATGGAATGTTAGACTTAACTTCCATGTCTACGGATCTCACACCACTAAAACATTGCAGTTTGTACTGCGGTCCCCACCTCTCATTAATGATTTCTTTCACTTCCCTGTATTTACACAGGACCTCCCTGATTTTCTCGTTATCAATTTCAATCGGCAGATTGAGCACGCGAACAGTCCTATAAGTTGTATCCGCCCTTTTTATAGCGACTATACTTTTGGCGCCGTTTCTATGTAGAAATTCTACACTTCTACCAACCATGGACAGGATTTTATCGACAGTTACCGGGTCATAAAACTTCACAAATACACAATATTCGTCTTGGTCTAACTGCATGGTGTGAACAGAATCAATGCTGATGCCGATTACCTGGGTAAGCCAGTCGTCCTGTTCAAGTCGTGACGGTTGGATCCGCCGGGTCTCCTTGTCGAAGTAAAAGGCCAGGGTGTTCTTCCTCTTGGATGCAGACATGTTTTGCAGGTGCTGTGGGATTCCGGTTACAACCGAAATTCCGAAGCAGTAAAGCACGTGGTTCACGCGCGTCTTTCGCAGCTCTCATCTTAACTCATTCTGTGTCTCGCTTTGTGTTTGCTTGGTGGAATTTCGCTGACTCGCTTTGTGTTCTTTTGGTCATAGTTCGCTGCTAATTCAGCATGTTCACCTTCAGTGATAATATTGGGGACGAATATAAGAGTGAAATAACTGTAAGTATTTAGAACTATACATATTACGATATATTTGTTCTTTCATAATGTTTTCCTCTGTTGAGATAAATCTTCCTTTAGCCAATTTATTCCACTTCCTGTCTGGCCTGATTTCCGACTCGAGTGTTTTCGTTTTGTCTTGTTTGTTAGGTGGAAATTTGGCGTTTTTATACATTCGTTAGGTTCTGTGATGTATTTAATGTCGTTCTTACAATTCCATGCCTTTTGTACATATTTGTTACAAATCTTGTTTCTGATAGTTCTCTTTATTCGTTTATGTGACGTTATTTTCCAATGCCCACGTTTTAATTCTCATTTTACTTTTGGAGTTAGTAGCTGTGCTATTTCTGGTTGTGTAACGTTTATACTGTTTTAATTTGGGTAAAGGTTTCATATACGTAGGCATAATTTCTCAGTACTTAATTACGACATACCTTACCTTAAAATACACGTTTTGCAAATGTCTTTCAAGCGGCGTAACATTTAGGCTGCCGGCTTTTGTAATATTGTAGTATGAATAAAAAATCCACCAATTACGGCACATTTGCTTCCGATCGCCTGAATTGGAGGCTGCGCAACGCGATGTTCATTTGTTGTAGACCACGTGATTATGTGGCTAGCGAATCACAGCACAAAGAAGAGTATCGTCGTCGGCCAATGGTAACCAAACCTCACCGCCGCGCAACATGCGAATAAGAATTTTTGACGTTGGAAATTAAATATGCGGTAATGTTTTTATATACGAAACCGCACAATGGTTACAGGATGTGAAAATTAACGTCTTAACATGAATTTTCAATTATTTCATTTTCGAAATCCCTCGATTACACTTTCAGACAGACGAAAAAAATAAATAAAACAAGCTATACCTGCTCTATGGTTGACAGGTTCTTGTATGTACCCTTGTCCGGTCAGTAACAGTAACAGTGATCAAGTAATTCTATATCTTCATTTTACGAGGCCAATTACTGTTACTGACCGGACAAGAATATATACAAGAACCTGTCAACCATAGAGCAGGTATAGCTTGTTTTATTTATTTTATCGTCTGTCTGAAAGTGTAATCGAGGGATTTCGAAAATGAAATAATTGAAAATTCATGTTAAGACGTTAATTTTCACATCCTGTAACCATTGTGCGGTTTCGTATATAAAAACATTACCGCATATTTAATTTCCAACGTCAAAAATTCTTATTCGCATGTTGCGCGGCGGTGAGGTTTGGTTACCATTGGCCGACGACGATACTCTTCTTTGTGCTGTGATTCGCTAGCCACATAATCACGTGGTCTACAACAAATGAACATCGCGTTGCGCAGCCTCCAATTCAGGCGATCGGAAGCAAATGTGCCGTAATTGGTGGATTTTTTATTCATACTACAATATTACAAAAGCCGGCAGCCTAAATGTTACGCCGCTTGAAAGACATTTGCAAAACGCGTATTTTAAGGTAAGGTATGTCGTAATTAAGTACTGAGAAATTATGCCTACGTATATGAAACCTTTTCCTTAATTTGTATCTGTTTACAGGTTTTGTGTAGTTTTACTGGTGGTGTAATTGTAGTTCAGCCCTTTTAATTGTATTTTGCCATCTCGGTTTATTTATATTGTATTATATTAATAACCTTGTATTGTATGTTGCAGTTTTTGAATTGTTAACGAATTTATATTATTTCGTATTGTAGGCGTAGTGTAATTTTGTTAGCAAGTTGTGCCTAGATCAGTCGGCGTAGGCCTAATGTTTTTTTGCAAGTACTTTTTTTAGCCGATATTCTGTGCTGCTAAATTGCATGGTTGTTACAGCTAGAGATTTGTTATATTTAATCTATATAGTAATTTGTGTATCACAACTTCTTGATAGTGGAAACCTTTCTGGTGTTCCTCTTAACTCTTCCAGTTCTTTCTCTTCCAGTCTAGATGTTTTATTGAAACCAAAGTCTTTGCTTGGTTATTTTATAAATAAATGTCAACAAATATTCCTCTGTAGTTACATTGTTTCTATTCTCCTCCTCGTATAGTGAGTGCGTGATGGCTGTGGTCCTTTGGCGAATAGTTCGCTTATCCAAAGGCATGTACACAGAGGTCCATATCTCGGCAAAATCATTATATTGTCCACATGACATATAATATTGTTGTTTTAGTCAACTAGTGTCTATTGTGTGGTTTTCTTTGGGGTTCTTTGCTATTCCAAATACTTTCCTCAAGAACTAAACAGATTTTCTGTTGCTGTGTGCCATTCTTCAACTTATATTATGCCTACTAGTGTAGGCAGCTCGTTCTGTTTTTGTATTCCAAAGATTTTGTAGTACTTCCTGAAATTAGTTTTGTGGTAATTAACTATTATACAGTCTGTTGTAGTGGAATCCTCTGTTTATTGTTCTAATGGTTTTTGAATGTTGCTTCAAATTTTGAGGTTGATATTTTTTTCTATTTTGTTTGAAAATTTGGCTCACCAGAAGACTGAGATACCACCTGTCAGCTTTGACCCGTGACATCGCATTGTGGTAGTTTTTAAGTGTGCATGTTAGTAGAAGGCGTGAATAATTATATGGTGGCTGAGTTAGACATTAGTTTGTTTTCAGGCAGAACATAGAGTATAGATTCAGATTTTGTGTTTAAGAAGTGAACTGTAGCTTCTGATGGTTAGGTGTAGGTTAAGATTTTTTTTTTTTTTTTTTTTTTTTTTTTTTTTGCGAGTGAGTGCCGAAGTCGCAATTGTTTGGGCTGAGACCTGTGACCGATAATACATTCTGTTTGTAATTTACGAGGATAACTATAGATTATTCATTATCTACAATACAGGAGGATTAAGATATCTCGTATACTGGTTTTCCGTCATGCTGATGTCATAGGTCAAAGCTGGCAGATGTTATCCCAGTCTTCAGTTATGCCAAAATTTTACCTATGTTTGGTGTCCTTTTTACGAACTTTCATAATCTGGTGTCCATCTTGCATTTTTTCTTTGTTGTTTTAGGGAGCTGAATCCTTCACTTTGTATTTTGTTAATAGGCATTACTTTTTCTCATCAGGGAATTCTTCCACAATGGAGGACTCATGTGCTGAATCTTTGGGAAAGTACTAGTGATGTGCCAGGAGACAGAAAATTAAATTTTCTAGTGGGAGCTACTTCTAAAGATGAATTTAGCCAATGGTTGGCACAATTCGAAGAATTGAATAACACAAACTACTCAGTAAGGACTACTGAACCAACATCTGGGAAACTGGTCACCTTTAAATAAAGGTTGGTCTGTCGGCATAATACATGGCTTGAAGGAACTCGTAATCTGTCAGCACATAAAATTACAAAAAATGACTGTTACCATCCATGCTGCACATGATAGATATAGGGGCAAATTTACAGAAAAAGCCCAGTGTTTTAAAGAACTTCCGTACGAAGTAATCTTGACACTGAACCATAATCATAGTGTCGGCAGTGATGCTTCATTAAGGTTTAGGCAGCCCTCAAGTGAGGTGAAAGAAAAGCTAGTTTCTCTCTTTAAAAGGGGTCATTCACCTGCCACTGCACTGGAGTGCATTAGGACTGAAATTCAGTTAAGTTTTCTGGAGTCCCAATAATTTTATCAGACAGGAGTAAGTGTCCTGATTATGAGTTTTGCTATTGTTTCTACACCAAATTATTCAAAAAGAAATATGGTCCAATGAATTTTGATGACAATGGAAAGAAATTCCTGCAGCAGAGGTTGGAAGATTTTAATAATGAAGCAGGAATGGTGTGTTTAAAGATGGTTGTTAATGGTGATGATTATATAATATGGTAAGACAGCACTTTCATTTGTTTCTAATGTATAAAGTGTCTTTTGGATACATTTTGTCAGCATTTTTCTTTTCAGCATTTGCTCACCAATGATGAAAAAAGTGCACCATCTGATAAAAGCTGCCTCCCAGATGGCATTCATAGATTCTACTGGATCTTTGGATCATGATGGGAGTAGGGTTTTTGTGTTGCTCACACACAGAGAGTGTGGAGGCTTGCCTCTGGGTATTGTAGTAACATCTTCCGAAAGCTGTGAAGTTCTAAAAATTGGCTTCCAGATACTGAAAGACCTAGTAGGTGACAATATTTTTGGGGGGAACATAAAAGGCCCAAGTGTTTTCATCACAGTTGATAGTCAGTCTGAGCAGAATGCCATTCGGAGGTGCTTCCCTGCTTCAAAAACTTTGTTGTGTGTATTCCATGTGCTGCAAGCAGTGTGGCGGTAGTTAATAAAATCTAAAAATGGCATACCATAAGAGAGACAAGTTGAATTCTTCCAGAATTTTAAAATGATTATGTATGCCCAAACCAAATGTCAAGCTGAGGCTAATTACAAAATAGCAAAAGCAAACATTTCAGACAACCATGAGAATTACCAAAAATACTTGGATGGGTACTGGGCCAGGCGGGATCAATGGGCAATTTTGTATCGTCGTGGTATGTTGATAAAAGGCCACAACACGAACAATATTAGCGAAGCGTTCATGAGAATTTTGAAAGATAGAATCTTTGAAAGGGTTAAAGCTTTCAATGTAATACAATTAATTGATTATATTGTTACAAGAGTAAATTTAAAGTTTCAAAGGAGGCTGCTCGATGCTGCAAACAAAACAAGTTGCAGATCTTTCTGCAGGACTATTAAGGTGCCTTCAGCAGAAATCCTTGCAAAGATAAGGCAGGTCAATGGGGATATTGTCTTGGTTCCCAGTGAGGACAAAATCAATCATTATTATATAGTGAATATGTCTGTTCTTATTTGTACTTGTTTGCAAGGCAACACCGGTAAGTTGTGCAAACATATAGATTGGGCCAGTAGTGTGTACCCAACAGAAAGATACATGGAAACAATAGACACTGATCATATGCGAAAAACATATTATTTTATAGCGACGGGCGAGGAACTCCCAGAAAACTGGCTCGAGCCTTTGTGTGGGTCCCATACTAACACAGGGCTGTGTGACACTTGTAATTTGGAGCCAGTGGATATAGAAATGCTGAATGACAATGTAGTGCCGTGCAGATCTGATGTGGAAAACATTCCAGGCCCTACAAATAATCGTGTAGACCTAATAAGTGGAACTCAAGCTTTTCTCACCGATTTCTCAAACAGATCTCCTGATGAAATGAGAAAAGGTCTTGAGGCAATGTTGGAGAAGTTAAAAAATATTAAAATACTATCTGCTTGTGCATCTGCTTTGTTGCCTTTTGGTGAAGGTAAGTAAGGTGCACAGTAAATATTTACAGAAATAATTGCATGTTTTTAATTGTTTTTTTGTGTGTTACAGGACAGTGCAGAAAGAATTGTGGGAATTACATTGCAGTGCAACCTACAGCAATCAGGAGGAGGAAAAAGAACTTAAAAGGATGCAGAAGTCATGTTGGAGGGCGACCACGGAAATCTACGTCCAACAATAAAGAAGTTCCAACATCTGAATTTCCCAATGGACTTGTAGCTACCTGTTCAGAAGAGGGCCTTTCCTGAAATGGCACATAAGGGTAATTATCTTCATATAGGCTTGATAAAAGCAGGAAAAAATCTTTATTTTTGCCATTAATTTCTTTCAGTAGGTAGTTTTTCAATATGTGTTAAAAAATTATGCATCTTGTCAATGGTCCAGTTATTTGGATGTGCCAAGTTTAGTTTGAAAGAAACGGCAGTGGTCGTGGTCCCATATCCATTTGAATGTGCTTGCTGTGTTAGTCTTGAAGTATACCTCTGAGATTTTTACCCCACATTGTTACCTCCAGTAATAAATGGATGATTCCTTGATATCTTAGAATGTATCCTATCAATTGATCCTTTCTCTTAATCAAGATATGCCAGAAAATTTTCTCCCCTATTGCCTTCATCTTTCAGTGCTACCCATCCTTCTTCTACTGTTACTTTCCCCCGTTTCGGTCCATCCTTGCCTAATGTTCTCTCTGAAACTTTAAACTACCTCAGGTTCCTTCAGTTTACCCAGCTTCCACTTCTACAGTTGACAACCAATAAGGTAGGGTTAGTCTATACTAGCCCCTGGATATGTCTTAGTTTAAAACATGGTTCTGAAATATGTCTTACCATAATATAAGTCTAACACCTTCCAGTGTCTCCTGACTTCTTCCATGTAACAGATTTTATTCATGATTCTTAAAACAAGTGTTTTTAATTATTAAATTCTGATTTTATTTTCACTACACTGTTCCAACTTACATTATTGCCATTTACAAGTGACTTCTAGGTTTAATAATGTACATACCTCATCCTTATAAACTGTGTGATACCTGTCAAAACTCTTTAGTATTATAAATTGGTGTAATTAAACTGTCACAGTGTTAAAAAGTCTCATGTTGCAATCGCATGTGTTTACAAGTGTTGTTTAGGTTAAAACTGCGTGACCCAGTATTCATGTGAGCTGCAGTTTTGATAATACATATCTCCTGATTTGTTGAAGACTCCCTATTTTTAAATGGGATCTCCCTGACTTTTATATTTCGATACCACATAACCAATTTACTAAATCTAAATTTATTATAATTATACATATTACTAATGTAATTATTTATGGACTTGGTTTTTTTATTTAAGCATTATTGGACTGTTAATGAATTGTTTATTTGGCTCAGGAAGTTGTACCGGTACAGTGAAAACGGCCATATATTGGAATAGGTCAGTGATAAGTTCCATTCATGAATTTTAGAAAGTTTGCATTTTATATTTAAAATGTTATTGCTAATCTTACATTGATGAAATTTCACAGAGATTGAGAAATTTTAATCCAGTTTTTATGTACTGTAATCCAGTTTTTATGTACTGTTACCTCTAGGATATGTATGTTTTGGGCATAACATGTTACATACATATTGTTTGTAAACAATGAGATGGTTTTATATGTTCCCTTTTTCTGCTAGCTTACAGCTGAACTGTTTCATTCATTATTTTGTGGGTAGCACCTAAATCTGTCATCTAGTGGCCAGTGCTCATTCTGCGTGCAGGGTAAAAAGATTGTACTTGCAATATTGTGTGCTGATAGCTTTTAATTGTTTAAAAATTTAATCTCATAAAGGATCTTCTATTCTCTTGTGCTAACGATACAAACTGGTGTATTAAACAAAGATTCATTGAATAACAGAGGATTGAATAGGGAGTGAACAAGATATATTTGGACTTGAAGTGTGCATTGCCAAAGCATGAGAGAAATCATTAATAAATTTTTATTACTACTGTGCAGTTGTTGAAATCTAGTGTTAAATTTTATGATCTCCCTCTGTGTTTCAAGTTGGTAACTATAATGGCGTGTGAAGGGCTGCTGTCCCAACTATTATCAGATGAGACCACAAGATGACCCACAGTGAATATAAACTATAGAACCACAAAACTTGTAAAGTGCAGACCTCATTACATGCAGTAGTGCAGTAATGATATTTCTAATTTGTTCATATATTGTAAAAACTATGTTGCATTATTTACATGTATTGTTTAACTTGATTGGCTTCACACTATTCATGGTTTTGTGTGTTGGTAATAAGAATTTTAATGCTTCAGTTAACTAATGTTCAGTTTGCATCACTATCATGCTGCCACATCCTGGTACTTACTGTCATACTTATTCAGATGGGCTGGTTGTTGACTGCAATATTCACTTTTGGCACTTAAATTTGGTCCCTGTATTCTCAGAGTTCTCACATTTTCCTCTCTCCTAAGGAACGTGAGTGCCTCTCTTTATGGTGTGGTTTTTCCTGAAAGCTTTCTTGCCTTAAGAGTTCTGAAAATTGACAACCGGAATGCTATTTTGTGTTAAATTCGCTCATTTTGTGTTAAGGTGTTTTGATAATGGTGCAGTAGTGTCATGTTAATTAATAAGATTTATTGGACACAATGTGTACATATTATATCTGCAGTGATATGATTAAAGTACAATCATCTTTTGTGTAGGCCGTCAGTGATTGAGTCCTTGATTGACGTTTAAGTATGTGATACTGTCCACACAGTATGAAGGTACACAGCTCTGATGGTGGGAGGTGTCTTCGTTGACCACAGATCTCGATGGAATCCATGAGCCTCAGTTCTCGTGTATTCATGTCCTAGCTCGAAGTTAGGCTTCTTCCATTCTTTGATGTTCATGGCTGGTGTACAAAAGAAATTCGGGTCTGTCGACTGCTTTTTCGTCCCTGACTATGATGTGTTCTTCATACGCCGGTGTGGCCTGCAGTCTGTGGCTCTGTCCAATCTCTTTCATAATGTAGTCTGTGTTCATTAGTATATACATTATCCTCAAATGGGTTGATTTGAATACTTGGTGGACTCTCCTGAGGAAGGTTGCTTTAACTGCTTAGTCTCTTCAGGTTTGCAGCCGTTAAATGTGCCCATATTTTGGTGATCATGCAGCATGCTATTGGGGCTACTTTGTATGGGAGTCATAGTGCTGTGCCTATAGGGAGTTTGTGGCTCCTCCTTATGCCAAACGTGGCCTTTGTGCTGCTGAGCACCTTTCCTTTATATGCTTGGAGAAGGATCTGCCTGTTACCTGCAGGGTAAGTCCCAGGTATTTGTAGTCATGACAGTTACCAGATTCTCAGTACAACATAATAGGATGTCAGCTTTGGAGATGTTAACTCTTCTGAACCTTGTGCCATTGGTTTTACCTGTATTTATGACCAGACTTTATTTTGGACCACTCATGTAGTCTGTTCCCAAGTCCTATTTGTAAAATATGTCTGTTACTCGACATCATATCCATATTGTCCACATACAGAAACAAGTCTTCTGCCACCTCTCGTATTACATCATGTCAGCAGTTTAAATAATATCAGACTGAGGGGGTCCCCTTTAAGAACACCATTGGTCGGGGTGAAGGGTTTGGAGTGATCTACATTCTCACTGATGGTCAATAGATTGAAGTTTGGAATGTTGTGTATTCATTGTAGTTCAAGGCTTTCTTCTCAATTTCATCATCAGAATGGATCTGTTGAATCTGTCAAAAGTTTTCGCATAGTCGATAGACTGCAAAGGTGTGCCCTCCTGCTGTGCTGTTTGCTTCCTAAATGATATCTACAACCCTGCCGATCGCTTGGATTGTTGAACTTTCAGTTATGAATAAAAATTGTTGTTCTGGTATATACAAACATGGCTTGAGGTAGAATGTGATTTAAGATTAGCCTGGAAAACACTTTAAAAGGTGTGCATTCCAAAGCTATACCACAGTACTAGTCAGGCAAATCTTAAGAGCCTTTGCCTTTATACAGCATATGTATCTTTCTCTCCACTTTTCTGGTATGTTTCATTGTCTAATGCACTCATTGAATAGTGCTGTCCAGATGTTTGCTGTTATTGGTAGTGATCCCTTCAAAATCTCATTGGTGATACCATCTGGGCCTGGCAATTCATGCTATTTACATCTTTGAAATACATGTCATACTTTCACTGTGAGAAGATTGATTCCGTCGTTGTTTGTGACTGCTGTGTAATCACTATTCAGTTTGATTCTTTGCAGTAAGGATAAGTGTTCTTCCCGTACTGACATCGGTATTTGAGGATTAGCTTTTGTTCTCAGAGGATCCAGTATTTTACAGGGTGACACTTCAGCTTCTATTATTTTGTAGTTTCCTTCTTCTTCTTCAGCAGAACCTGGTAATTTCCTTTTCCAACTAATTTGCCAGATTCAGATCAGATTTTTAAGTATACAGTTCCTGACTAGGTTGCCATTCTCTTATCAATCATCTTTTCTAACTTTGTATTTGGTTAAGGATCTCACTTAAGACTTAGTTTTTGTTGAATTTAATGATGGCTAACATTTTAAACAGTAAGCTTTTCAAATAAAATTCAAATGGATTACTTGATGGGCTTATTTTTCTTTTGTATATATTGTATTGATGTATGTTGTTAATAAATAAACCAAAAAAATGTTAATAAATGGCATGGAAAAAAACTGTTTATACCTGTTTCCAATTAAATTTTACCTACCAACCTGGCAGCCTTCAGATTATGTTGGCAACATGAACACTATGATAGGAAAGCTTTGCCAAGATCTTAATATTCATAGAAATCCACATTGAAACACTAATAAAGTTATTCTTACAGACCATGAAGTAAATACTGTTCTTCCTGCTCTATGGTTGTCAGGTTTTTGTATGTACCCTTGTCCACTCAATAAATCAAATGACAAAACATTTGTATTGTCACATGACATGTTAATACTAACATTAATCACGTGAGGCTGCCAGGATAATTAAAATTAAACCCTAATTCCTGTGCTACAGGAAACCAAACTGACCTTTAGAACAAGGAGTATATGTGCAGTTTAATGAATATTTGTAAAAATTAAAGGAAAATACCTTTACTGGTGTTAAGAGTAATCATTAATTACAATGCTCTTCTGAAACTTTAACTGTTAGCAAACTTCCCAAGAAAGGTTGTGGTGACACAATGAAAGATATTTCCTCAATGTTTCTCACTGTATGCAAGCAGACTTCTTAAATGTCCTCATTCTCCAGGTATGGTGACAACCTCTCCCTACCTTAAATGACCTCTGAACAACTAAAAGTTTGCAACATTTTTATATTACTGCACATGACTGGTTATTCTCCACTTTCCTGACTTGTGGAATACCAAAATAGCATGTCTATGAACTGCAATCTGGGCTGCTAGTGCAATTTCTTAGTTTTCAAATTTACTTACATAAAATGTTTTTCCATATTTTTGTGTAACAAGTTACACAAGATAATCATTTAATTTGGTGAAAGAGTTTTGAGGTCAGATACTGTGTGCAAAATCCTACATGGAGTAAAAGGCTGACATTTAAAGTATTGTAAGCTTCATCATATTGCACAAGGTCTTGTTTTATTAAAATATACTACAAGTCTAGCTTTGGTGCAAATATGTACCAGTTTCTGTAGTTTAGTGGAGGCAAATAAAGCCCAATTTTTGGTATTCAACTACAAAGCTGTCTGAGAAAATTAAAGTAGAAGAGCTAGACTCTACATGCCACTGAGCAAGAAACTACAGTTCTTACAATGAAGTCCAATCTTATCCAGATTATCAGATTTCTGGGAATCAAATAGAGCACATACTAATGAAGAGAAGACATTCCATTCTCAGTAATGCTAATTATTAGGAAGTAAGTCTGCTACTGAAAAACAAAACATGACTTGTTTCCTTTCTAATTCATTATTCCTTCCATAAGGAAAGCTTTGCAGGGGAAACAACAAAAATAAAAGCACAGTTCTTACAATGTTTGTTTCTTCGTGGTAGAGTAGAGAGTTCAAAAGATGTTTGTACCGGTACTCTTTTGGCAAGCATCTGCCTGTTTTTGCAACTAAAGCAATGAGTAAACAGATTTAAAAGTGGACAGGAACTATGCTATTTACTTAACATGTACCAACTTCACAGTGTAAATGACTAGCACATTAAATTACATGATCTTGATAATATACCAAGCTAGGTGGTTTAATAGCAAAGTCATGGATTCACATTAAGGTATACCAGGTTAAGCCCATGGCTGGTCATGCAAATTTGGTTTTTCCATGGTTTTCAAATCTTTCCAAGTAAGTACTCTGAGTGTTTATTGAAAGGACCAGGTGTTTTCCTTTCTTCAAGTAACAAAGAATCCAAGCAAAGACCCATTTTTTATGATCGTATAAGTCAACAGGACATGAAATGCCTCTCTTTTCTTAATCTGTAATTATCATGAGAAAGAAACTGACAGGAATTAAATGTATCCTATCATTCATTTTTAATGAAAGTGAAACTAATATGTATTCAAATGTTGAAATGTTTCTTTAAGCTTATGGGACTTAACTACGGGGTCATCAGTCCCTAATCTTACAAACTACCTTATACTAATGACGGCACAAATATCCATGCCCGAGGGGGGATTCGAACCCCCGACCGTAGTGGCCGTGCAGACCGTGACTGGAGCGCCTCAGTCCCCTCGGCCACCCTAATATGTATAATTAAATGTTTCAGTTCATGAATAGTTTTGGCTTAAGTGCATAACAAAACAGGCAACTAGATGAACACTAAAACTTATCAATGCAAGAAACAAATTCCTTATGCTTTAACGGAAAACTTAAAAATATGGATAAACTTTATTATAGGCTGTCAAGGCAGTTCTTGTTCCTGGCGTAAATGTTGGCATTGCTTTTAGTGTTATAGCAGACAATTGGTAGACAGGAAATATAAAATTTGAGAAACTGATTGTAGGCTGTTTGACAGGCTAAACTGTACCATACCCCCGTGAAGTCAATGAACATGAAAGCAGAAAGCCTGGTTGTGGTAAAGCATTTTATGTTAAAATGTAATTGGCTATGCAAATCAGCTGTTCCATCTTACCTACGTTCATCACTAGCAGCAAGTTGTTACTAACACATACTTCAAGGTAAGAGCACAAACGGCCCATTGTAAAATTTTGCAAAATAAATAACTGTGGTAAACACTATAAGAAACTCTGTAAGCAGATCAATTCTAAAGGCCTAAAGCAGTTATATTGTGCATGCCAAAACTAAACAGATTAAGAATTTTGTTCTTGTGATGTGTAGCACACATGTAAAGCAGAAGCTGTATCTACAACAGTAGTGGCAGCTCTCCCTCAAGGGCTATGGTGCGATGTCCTCCCTATATTGGAATCATGGGAATGACTGAAGTATGAATAACAAATTGGCTGGTTTGTCATGTACCAGCATTCTGTGAAAGTGACCGGTGGACTCTCTGAAATCCATTCCAGCCGTTTACGGGCAGACAATGGGTGCGTATGGTGGAGTGCGAGAGCTGGGTGCAGGCACTGTGTAGAATAGGATGGCGAGTGGACAAGATAAGCATTAGAGGAGCCAATTGTTAGACAAAAAATCTATGCAAAAGCTAAAGTAACTTTACCAGAGTGTTAACTTCTTCATATACACATGCAGGACTGCTGTGTGGATGTGTGAGAAGAAATGCTTCTTTTAACCAGTGGCGGACTAATTGCGGGGAGGGGGGGCACCCAGGGCCTCTCGTCTTGGCGGGGACTCCAAATACCTTGAAAGCACTTTTTCATTATTTGAATGCTCTTGGCCTTTCGTTCTAGAGCCTCCAAATCTCTGAGGCTATTTTTCTTAGATTGTCCCATTTGTAAGCAAACTACTGTCTTTAACTCAACCACCACATAATCACTCATGCCTTCTACAAACATGTACACACCTCAAAACTATCGGGCTGTGATGACGGCACGGGTCAAAGCTGACGGGCGGTATCCTCGTCTACAGGTGAGCCCTCACAAGAGATACTGGTGTAGAAAATTTAGTTTGAAATTACACAGTAACCACTAACATCATAACATGTATTCTATATCTGTTCTGGTTAAATTTTAGTTCCTGTCCTAGTGACCTTGCTTGGCAATGGATGCTAAATGCCGGCAATTGTTTGCTGTGGGTATTAGTCAATCACATGACATTGCAAATGGTTTGTCATGAAATTTTTGTTTTACGGGGGCAATTACTTTTACTGAGTGGACAACAGTATATACAAGAAACTGTCTACCACAGAGCAGTAACAGCATTATTTACTTCATAGTTCGTACGAAACAATAATCAAGTCAATATGTTGTTCGGATTTCTGAGAATATTAACAGCCTTGTAAAGATTTTCCGCTGTACTATTGCAACATAAACATGTGAAACTACACAGATGGGAAGTAAACTTTTACCTCAGTTCCTAGACTAATTAATTACTGTATTATGGAGAAACTTCAAAAACTGCATAAAACAAAAAAGTCTGAGGGCTTGTAGGAGTAGTACCCAAAACTCATGTAGAATTTACTTCGCAGAATTAGAATTATGGCATGTTGTGATTGTTCCATGCTAAATAAAATTTATGAACTTTTACCTTAGATTGGTTTGGTTTGGAATTCAATGGGGGCCAAATTGTCAAGGGCAATAGTCTTATGTTTATCTTATGTGTCAAAACACCAAGACAATAGGACTGGAATGCAATTTACATACTACAGTGTAGATTAATGAAGGACCTCACATCTACCCTCGTAGTGTTGAACAAGTCAGAAACAAATTGATCAGGATACCAAACAACTTTTAAAAATTGAAAAATTACTGTAGCACCATACACAGTAGAAAATGTATATTTTAAGGTGTTCACTAACTGCCTTTGGTAGAAAAGTACTTTTTACATGAATAAACTTCAATAATAATTTCATGTGGCTCATTGGCCTGATGCAGGTCTTTCAATTGGATGCCACTTCGGCGACTTACATGTTCCTAATAAACTTTAATGAACATTTAAGATAAGGTCTTTATTGCTCCCAATAACCATGTAGTACACAAATGGTACATTCTGATGTAGAACAAGTCACTTTGGTACAAAATATAATATTACAGTACATGGATTAATATGCATTGATTACATTAAATGTGCACTTAGTTATAAGATATAAGTAGTGTGTGCTGTATAAGCAGATTGAAATATAGATGGTAGATCAGTAATGTATATCAGGGGTAGGGCCTAGTAAGGTTTATAAGTATATAGTAACACCTCACTAAGGCAATCAAAGATTTATAAATAACTCACCCACAATGCAGGGTACCTTTCTTATTTAGCCTAGTGTTCACTGACTCTATATGAGTGTTCTCTTTTTGTCCAGTGTTATAAAATGTATACTTACATTTTCCCCCCTAAAAGAACTGGTTTATTGATATGGTATTTATTAATAAATACATGGAAGTGAAACAATTTCCTGCTTTTTAAAGAGTGGTGTATAGGTCATGTTCCATTTTAGACCTTTAATTACTCTAATTCTTTTCGTAGTCTAAAGAGCTTTTCGCTGAGGCCAGTTGCCACAGAAATTATTTCTATATTTTAGTTGTGAATATACAGGCAAAGTATACAGTTTTCAAACAATCTTCGTTGCAAAATCCTAATACTGTATACCTATTAATTGAAACTTTTATACATTACAGATACTCATAAAATAGCAGGCACTACTTCGTTTCTAGTGAACATTTTCAAAGTGTGCTGCCATTTAAGATGATTTTGGAGGTATAAACCAAATAATGACTTATTTTAAACTGTTTCTAAAGCACTGTGGTACATATTTTAAAAGTCAGTGGCATATATAAGACTCTGGGAATAACAAATATAAAGAAAAATGAGTACGGTATCTGAATTATTTTAATGAATGATTAATGAAGGCGTAGCCGTGATACAGTCATTCTTCGCTGTAAAGATAAGGGGAGTGAGATGTTAGTGATATTCAGTACATGCCAGTTATTTTTTTACATTGCTATATTTTTTTATGATTCAATGTCAACAACAAAACACTTCATCGCAAATTATCCTCTGAACATTTCGTATAAATCAAGGCAATAATATAGGGACCATGTTGACATCTCATATTGTGCA
Organism: Locusta migratoria; assembly: GCA_026315105.1. NCBI lineage: Eukaryota > Metazoa > Arthropoda > Insecta > Orthoptera > Acrididae > Locusta > Locusta migratoria. Next base: position 2,858,529 of record CM048750.1, on the reverse strand, counting down.
ATAAATTTACATTACACACTGCTCAGAATTTTTAATTTCAAACCAAAACCTATTCCATCTGCTCATCTTGTTGGTGCTCCACTAATAAACATTCAACCACAAAATACACAAAAGCATTTCTGGTAGAAACTATTACAGGAACTTTACATTTCACTTCATATGCGCTTAGTTCATCTGAATTTACCAAATAATAAAGCAATACGTAAAAACAAACACTGAACGTCGTAATAGTAATATATGTTAAAGCTTTAAATGGGCAACAAAAATTGGCTGTTTCCAATCTAGAAGCTGCACACGCGAACACAAATGGCAAAATACTAATATAGAATACACCTTACATTTCAACTTGTTCAGATGCACGCGCGAGAAACACAGCCTCTTTTGATTGGCTTTCATGGAGTGCCTTATCATTGGTCACTTGGTTGGAGCTAGGACAATGTGGAAGGGAGAGTGCAAAACCCCTGGTCGTTTCCGTTTCCTCAGAACACAGAACAAGATCCACAACTCAATACAGCACTGGCGTAAACACTGGTGAGGCAGAGCAGTAGCGTGTGCTTCCATTCGCGGCGACAGCTGAAGCCAGAAAGGGAAAGAGACAGCGTGGCGAATGGAGATTTGTGTGTGGCGGGAGACGTGCAGGGGAGAGTCCTCTGCAGTCGGGCTGGTCACTGTGTCCTCGGTGGCGGAGTGGTCAACGTGTCTGCCTAGTAAGCAGGAGATCCCGGGTTCAGACCCCGGCCGGGCACAAATTTTCATTCGCCATAGTTTGGTATTCCATCTAAACCTCATACAGTGAAGCCATAACATCGCAAATTGCTATTTATTTAATTTCTTCCTTTTGTTAAACGAATGTATCCCCAGAAGTTGATGGCTTGGCTAAAAAGACAGTTGAAGCGTGCTGTTTGTAGGAATGCGGATATTGTGGGATGCCCAAGGATTTCATCCTATTGCTTAGCAGTATTCCTTACGACGCTAGGCAACTCTGATTGTTCACACAGTTCCAGCATTCAAGGTCTTTTCCAATATTCATGCGAACATGAGATTAGTCATTGCATTTATATGACTTATTCTGAATTAAATTTTTGACCGCAGAAAGATCGACCCTGCTGAAATTGCAAACAGTTGTGTGTTTTATGTCAGGACTGTCTGTATTAACTGCCAACAAATGTCAGACAAGCGAACCAGTATGGTGTCGCACAAGTCTAAAGTGTGCACCACCTACTTTCGCCGCGCGCCGCTATGCACGCACAGCGTGGCGTTCTTACGACGTCAGCCACGAGCGCCCTCTGCTACAACTCCGCTCGTGGCCACGACTGAACGACATCGTTTACTCGGGACTGAGATAAGAACCAGCTAACACTTCGGAATCAGATAGGCACCAGTGAAGACTTGGCTATCGGACAGACACTAGGCAGGCCTCTAGCTCAACTTTGTATCAGCATTCTGCAGTACTGACCTATGTAAAAGTTAAGTATTACTAAGTCTCTACGAAATATATACCTCGTACTAATTTACTCTAGTGTTTATAGTTTCTGCTGCTGGCTGCTCACCTCCTACCTGCACAAGCGTGCATCCTTTATTCCTGTCTCAGTCTTATTCTACTCAGCCACCGACACCTACGACGGAAACGAGACACAAAAGCGGCGACAAGGCTGGGAACAAAAGTTGCGACGAGGAGTGATAGAAGAAACCTGCACCAGCCCACTTGCAGCAGCCAGAAATCAGCATTCGGAGCACACAGAAATTGCTCCTGCCCACCCATCCTTATTTTAAGATTTTTTGGGGAGAATTCTCTTACGTGTTTTGTGGACTTTTTTTTTGGTTGCAGTGCGCCTTTATTTACCTTGCATTTGTGTTTTGTTATAATTTTCTTGTATGCGCGGCGCCTAATCGGTCAGTATGGCCACTACGCCAAACCCAAACTTAATGGAAATTATTCAGTTACAGACGGCGCAAATCACGCAACTCCTTCAAGCAGTGGCGCAGTTGACAGCAACTCAAGAACAGCCGTCGCTTCAGCCGACAACACCTGCTGCTGTACCGCTTCTTTCGTTTCGCCAGTACAACGAACGAGAGGAAGAATGGAGTGACTACTTCACTCATTTTCAACAACTCGCCGCGGCTCCTCACATTGCAGGTAAGACAGTTAAGCATCTGATATTAGCAGTGGTGGGCACTCAAACCTTCGTATTACTGCAGAAACTTTTCCCCCACGCATCTCCTCGTGATGTTGACTTTGATCAAATTATAGAAGCACTGAATGCTCATTATGAGAAAAAAGTTCTCGTAGCCGCTGCTCGTTACCGATTTTTCAGACTAAAAAAATTAACGGAGCAATCACACCAGGAATGGATCACCAAGTTGAAGGGCTTAACCCGCAAATGTAAATTTTCTTGCTCTTGCGGACTTTCTTATAGTGACGTGATGTTGAGGGATGCAATTACGCAAAACATTCAGGACCCCAGAATTAGGGCAGCAATTCTAAAACAATCTGACCCTTTGTTGGACAGTGTACTGCAGCTTATTGAAGCGCATGATACTTTTGACTTAGCAGATGTAGAAATGCAACGCCACAGTGTAAATTCAGTGCACCACAATGAACGCTTTCGTAGTCACAGTTCTCAGTATGGCACTAGTGATTCTTTTAATTCTACCGGCCATGCTGAACAGACAGTGAACAGTAGCCAGTGTAAAAGTACGACATATAGGTCGCCCCCTCGTGTTAGAAACAGTAATTTGAATAACGGGCGCCAACGTTCATTTCAGAAAAATGTTCGTAAATCTTGCCCCCAATGTGTATCTCGCCACAAGCGTGCGCATTGCCCTAGTCGCAACGCAACCTGTTATCAATGTGGCAAATCAGGACATGTACAGTCTGTGTGTATGCAAATTAAAAACTCACAGAACGGTACCGTTAGAAACAGTGCTTTGCCGAGTGCATGAACAGTTCATGCTGTCAATGTCATAGACGCTGTGAAATTGAACAATGCTTTACTTGGTTCTCAATTGCAAGAACGTTCTGCGCCTACAGCAAAACTATGTAGTGAGCCACGCCGCAAGCGCCGACGAGCGCGTAAAACTGTGCAACGGAAACGGGTTCGGGACAAGCAAAATGACATTGTACAGTGCAATCCTGTAATGAACCTAGTGCAGCAAACAACCGGTGTCAGATGTTGTCCACATTCGTGCACCTGTCGAGCGCCATAAGCAAAAGCTTTTTGTGAATCTTTGCATAGAAAATAAGACTGTGCAGCTTCATACTGGTTCCACTGTTACATTAATTAATAAAGACACTTATGAACTTCTTGGTTCGCCAAAATTGTCGCCGTCTAAACAAGTGCTAACAGCATATACAGGTCAAAATATTCCCGTGCTAGGAACGTGTAGCCTGCCCGCCTCTTTTCAAGGTGTAACAAAAGCAGTTTCTTTTGTAGTTCTTCAGGCCAAATCAACACAGAACATTTTTGGACTAGATGCATTTGACTTGTTTGGTTTATCAATCAAAGAGATGTGCTTCAAATTTCGTCAGTTGTGCCTCAGGACAAAATAAATGCATTGTGTGAAAAATATAGTGACTTGTTTTCGCCGGAACTAGGTTGTGCAAAAGACTTTGTGGCACATGTAACTTTAAAAGAATCTGCAGTTCCAAAATTTCTTAAAGCCAGACCAGTGCCTATAGCAATTCGTGATAAAGTTGCAGATGGACTTAAACGTTGGCAAGATAGTGGGGTGATTCCTCCTGTTTCTGCGAGTCAGTGGGCCTCGCCTTTAGTAATTATAACCAAGCCGACAGGAAAACTTCGTCTCTTGAACAGTCAAACAATTGTAGACACTTATCCCCTGCCCAGACCTGACGAACTAATGGACAAATTAGGGAGTCTCGCTTCTTTTCTAAGTTTGATTTAGCAGAGGCATACTTACAGATTCCGCTTGATGACGAGTCAAAAAAGTTTTTCGTCATTAATACTCACATGGGCCTTTCTCAATTTCAAAGCCTACCCATTGGCAGTTCTTCCGCCCCCGCTATTTTTCAGCATTTCTTGGAACAGCTGACAGTTTCTGTACCGTGTTGCTCGAACTATTTAGATGATATTGTGGTATCCGCACGTACAGTTGAAGAACATTTATCAAACCTGGAGAGTCTTTTCACAGTGTTGACTGCAGCAGGTCTACGTTGCAATAAAGCAAAGTGTTCGCTTTTTCAAACTGAAATAGAGTACCTAGGCCATGTGATTAATGCCCAAGGAATTCATCCCTTACAGTCACATCTTCGAGCAATCAAAGACTTGCCTCCTCCTAAAAATGTACACGAATTGCAAGCATTAATGGGAAAGCTTAACTATTATTTCAGATTTATTCTCAATGCCTCTCAGATTGCAGCTCCACTGCATCGCTTACGTAGGAAGAATGTTCCTTTTGTATGGTCTAATGATTGCCAAGTTGCTTTTGACAAATTAAAGTCTGCACTACTCAGTGATGCATGTTTGATTCCCTTTGACCCTCAGAAGCCTATAGTGCTAGCAGATGATGCTTCATCATACTGTCTGGGTGCAATATTGTCACATCACATTGGTTCTCACGATCGCCCTATTGCCGTTGCATCCAAGCTACTGACGCCAACGCAACACAATTACAGTCAGATAGAAAAGGAGGCCTTAGCAATAATTTACGGCGTCACAAAGTTTCATCATTATCTCTATGGCAGAAAATTCTATTTGTCGACAGACCACAAGCCTCTCACGTCGTTGTTCTCACCCACAAAGCCCATTCCGCCACGAACAGCACAAAAGCTTGAGAGATGGTCCTTGTCAAATTATCAGTATGAGATTTTTTAACGACCTACCACTAAACAAGCCAACGCGGACACACTTTCCCGACTTCCGGTTGGCCAGAATGTGTCGTTTGATTCTTCAGAAATTGCATGTTGTCAGATAGACTCGAGAGATGCTTCCACTGTCGCAGATTTCCCTTTAAACTCTCGTCGGGTTGCACAGGAAACAGCTGCAGATGCAGACCTAAGTGTAGCACGTTTTGTTCGCTCTGGGTGGCCTGCCAGAGCCAAAGACATTGAGCGGCCTCTGGTTCGACGTTATTTTGCACAACGTCATGCATTATCTTTAAGTCAGGGTGTTCTGTTGTTACATACGACCAAACGAGAGTGATTGTTCCTCGTTCCCTGCAACGTGAAGTGTTACGCCTCCTGCATCACGGACATTGGTGTATTGTTAGGACAAAGCAACTGGCCAGACGTCATTGTACCTGGGTTGATATGGACGCCCAGATAGAGAGTATGACGTCACAGTGTACTGTTTGTGCGGAGCATCAGGCGGCTCCTCCGCAATGTTTCTCAGACTGGCCACGCCCCAAGGGACCATGGCAACGTTTACACATTGATTTTGCCGGACCTTTCTGTAATACGCGCTGGTTAATCGTTGTAGACGCTTTCAGCAAGTTTCCTTTTGTGATTGCCATGAACTCAACGACAGCGTCTAGCACAATCAGTGCCTTGACATCAGTGCTTTTCATCGAAGGTTTGCCTGAAACTATCGTCAGTGACAATAGACCTCAGTTTGTTAGTGCGGAATTTCAACAGTTTTGTCGTGTGAATGGCATTCAGCACATCACCACTGCACCTTTTTACCTTCAGTGCAATGGTGAAGCAGAACGCTTCGTTCGAACATTCAAGTCTCACATGGAAAAGATGAAAGGTCAGCACTCCAAGCCGCAAGCTCTTCAAATTTTCCTGTCTACGTATCGGTGCATGCCACGTGACGGCCCATCTCCGGCCGAGCTGCTACACCGCAGCCGTCACCGCACTCTCCTTCACCTGCTACAGCCTCCCACGACATCATCGTTCACTTGGGACTGAGATAGGAACCAGTTAAGACCTTCGGAATTAGATAGGCACCAGTGAAGACTTGGCTATCGGATAGGCATTAGGCAGGCCTCTAGCTCAACTATGTATCACCATTCTGCAGTACAGAACTATGTAAAAGTTAAGTATTATATAAATTCTGTGCAATTTATATCTCGTTCTAATTTACTCTAGTGTTTCTAGATTCTGCTGTCCCACTGGCTGCTCCCCTCCGTACCTGCACAAGCGTGCTACCTTTATTCCTGTGTCGGTCTTCCTACTCGGCCACCGACACCTACGACGGAAGGGAGACACAAAAGCGGCGACGAGGCAGGGACACAAAAGTACGTTCTTCCACAGGGTCGGAGCTGCAGCGCCACGCAAACCAAGTGCGCCTGCACAGGCCGCGCGATCCTGTCTCGGGTTTCTTTATTCCAGACCCAGTTCACCGCCAGGGAGCACATCCACATCGTTCGCCGACGGGTCCAGCGTCCCCGGACTACGAGATCGTCCCGATGGACATCGACGCGACTCCGCCGCTGTCGCCGCTGCAGATAACAGCGTCACCGAGAGGAAATCCAGGACCGTGCCCTGCTCTCGTCTAGGACAAACGTTTTCCAACAAACGGCAAAAATAAATTCAAACCTTTCCGAAACTTTTTCTCGCTTACACCCCCACAAAAAAAAATGTAAAGAGAAAAAGTTTGTCGCTTACTACATTTTGGACGTTAGTTTGGTAAAAGTTCTGCGTCAGAGGTGGGATTTTAATGTATTACTCCACTATCACTGAATATATTAACCGGAAAGTTTGCAGACATCGACAACATATAGCACTGAAGACAATAATAAAATTATTTTGCTGTGCGACGCTTAGTTTAGGAGATACGGTGTGATAAACATAGAGTAGCGTGAATAAACAACTTTTCATAAAAGTTTAAATATTCTCTTTTTTCAGTGACAAAAAGTTTTAATTAAATTTAAAAAAAGTTTCAGTAGGTAGTTCTCGGAATACACTGTCGTGTTATGTCGCCAGATTATGAAATACACGACTTTCATTTTTTCATTTTTTTGGGCGGCTGTCTCTCACGGTAGGAAACGCAGCGAACGCTGGCCGCGGCTGCTGTTCCCGCTGCTCACCAGCAGTGCGCATGCGCGGAGAAGCCATCAGGCACTTCTGATTGGCTGATGCGAGCGGATCTGGCAACAGCGCCACCGTGAGCTACGGTGTCCAGGAAGGCGTACCGCAACGCCACCGAAAGGCATACAGAATGAACTAACGGAGCTGCTTCGATAACTCGACCCCTCGGTGCGCTCTCTGACCGAACCGAACTCTGGGGCGCCGAAAAGATACAGAATAGGGCCCCTGCCCCCGCCGCCTGGGCCACGCACCTCAGAAGATGACCTGCTCCCTCTGGGCGGAGGCGTGCGCCCTTTCCCAGGTTTTGGTGGGTTGCCCGGGGGATCGCAAGGTGGATACCGGGGCGCTGACGGCGTCTCGATCCCAGCCTCAGCTACGACGCCGTCCCACCAGTAACGCCCCCGCCCAGGCCCTCCTCCCAGTGCCGTCGCCGTGGCCCTCAGCCCTACCCCACGACGACGCGGCGGTTTGGGGGGGAGGGGTGTGGTGTCGCACAAGTCTAAAGTGCGCACCACCTACTTTCGCCGCGCGCCGCCATGCACGCACAGCGCGGCGTTCTTACGGCGTCAGCCACGAGCGCCCTCTGCTACAACTCCGCTCGTGGCCACCACTGAACGACATCGTTCACTCGGGACTGAGATACGAACCAGCTAACACTTCGGAATCAGATAGGCACAAGTGAACACTTGGCTATCGGACAGGCACTAGGCAGGCCTCTAGCTCAACTATGTATCAGCTTTCTGCAGTATTGACCTATGTAAAAGTTAAGTTTTACTAAGTCTCTATGCATATGTTTGTAGATGAAAAACCTTGAATAGCACATTTCCCACATATACAGTTTAGTTTGTTTTCCTGGGCGTAATTTTAAGTATACTGTCTTCTGAATCCTCAGATGAATTACTGTCTTGCACAAATAATCAGTTAACCAACACATTTCTGTACTCGCGTAGAAGACATAAAATACTTCTTGTACTGTCGTAAGGCTGCATTCTGAAATGCAGTCGCTTTCAAGATACGAAGTTTTTCGTGACGGATGGGGCAACGTTCATTTCCAGTAACTTTTCATGAAAAAATTATCTTTTGTCGAAATCTAACAAAGTAATTATTCTTTTTTGGCGAGGGTGGTGTGAAACTGTAATCGTGTTGGAAGTTTACATATCTCAGTCTTTGACCTGCCGTATATTGCAAGCACACACAATATCAGTGTATCCAACTTTTCTAGACATTTGCTGAAATTATAATGCTGTAAATTTTCAAAAAATTTGAACGCTGGTTTCGGCCTCGTTGGATGAATTAAATATCTGCATCGTAAATGTAATGACGGAAACAATCAGGAGAAAGCACCGCATATTAACCAAAATCAGCGACTCTCCGAGGAAACCGGTATGAGACGAGCGTTATTTGGCGTCGGTTTTCGCTACAGGGGTCTTCCTAGCACAGTTAAGAACTGGCAACATTGTTGCCAATATTTGGCAACACTGTGACAGTGCACTTACTTCAGCAAGTGGTACTGAATTGTCTCGCAAAGTTCACTTGACATTCCTCTTCTACTGTCATGACGCACTGTAGAATGCCCATGTGACATGAGATACAGCAATTTAACTTTTGCACTCAAGGAATGCTGTTATTCGTGTGACTTTCGCGATGCGTTATAGGCTCAGCATTGAATATGTGAGAGACAGGGCACCAGGCGGCAGAGTGTGGTTGGCTGTGTGGTTCTGCTTGTGTCTTGTGATGCAACCCTGGTATGATGGTTGGTTTGATTTTTAAAGGGACTAAACAGCTACGGTTATCAGTCCCTTGTTCCAACCGTAGAGAGTAGAATAAAAAGCACAACAATGTAGTAGAAAACGATGTATTAAAACTCACCAAGCAAAGGGTGTAACCTGTCAAGAAGTAAAAGAATCAAAGTAGAAACTGATAAAAGAAGAGGAAGGTGGAAAGACGATACCAGAGCGTCCTGGCCATGTGACCACAGACAAGATAGTAGGGCATCTGCCCACTTTCGCACATGAAAACCACCTGCCTAAAAGCTGTAGGCGAGCAAAGAACAAATACATAATGGACACAGTGCTAAAAATCAAATAGATCGGTACAACCCACTCACCCGGAGAAAAATTAAAACATCGTCAGCCATAGAGGCATTGTCAGCTAAAACAAGTTTTAAATCGTCAGGGACATTAAAATTACTTCTCTGAGAGGCTAAATACTGGCATTCCAAGACGATGTGGACGACTATCAGACGCGCATCACATCGACACTCGGGAGGATCCTCTCGACGGTGAAGGTGGCCGTGCGTAAGCCAAGTATGGCCGATATGCAGCCGGCAGAGAACAACAGAGTCCCTGCGGGGAGTCCGTATAGAGGACCTCCACACGTGCGTGGTCCCCTTAATCGCCCGCAACTTGTTGGGTGTTTGGAGGGAGCGCCATTCTGCGTTCCACAGTCCAAGAACTCTGCTGTGCAACTGCGAACGGAGGTCATGAACTGTGATACCTATAGCCAAGGTAGGTTTATGGAGAGCCACCTTTGCTAACCTATCAGCTAGCTCGTTCCCGTAGATCCCAACATATCCTGGTGTCCAGATAAAGACCACTGACCGCCCACGTCGGTCGATGACATGCAGGGATTCTTGGATGGCCTGAAGCAAAGTATGGCGAGGGAAGCGCTGATCGAGCGCCTATAGGCCGCTCAGGGAGTCACTGCAAATGAGGAAGGACTCCCCAGAGCAGGCGGAAATATGCTGGAGTGCACGAAGGATGGCCACCAGCTCTGCTGTGAACACACTGCAGCCCTTCGGTAAGGAGCGCTGTTCGTTGTGTCCTGCATGTACATAGGCGAAGCCAGCAAGACCTTCTGCCATCGAACTGTCCGTGTAGATGACCGTGGAGCCCCAGTACCCGTCAAGAATTGACAGAAATTGGCGGCGAAGGATCTCAAGGTAGACAGACGGTTTGGAGCTCTGCGACAAATCCAGTCGAATAACAGGTCGAGGAATACACCATGGTGGCGTACGCGACTGAAATTTGATCAGAGATGGCAGAGGAAGAAACCCCAGGTCACTCAGGAGAGACTGGACACGGGCACTAACTGTCAAACCCGACCTCGGCCGCCGTTGTGGGATATGGAGTACGGCGTTCAGAAAAAGTAGGCGGTAGTTGGGATCACTGGGGATACTATACACATGGGCTGCTTAATTTGCCAGCAGGTGTTGCCGCCTGATTCACTATGGAGGCACCCCAGCCTCCACAAGGAGACTGTCCACAGGGCTGGTTCGGAAAGCCCCTGTCGCAAGCCTAACTCCACAGTGGTGGATAGGATCCAACATCTGCAGCGCCGATGGCGATGCGGAACCATATACTACGCTCCCCTAGTCCAAAGGCGACAGAATAAGCGCTTTGTAGCAACGCAACAAGGTACTACGATCTGCAGTCCAAGTGGTACTGCTAAGGCACCGGAGGGCGTTGAGGTGCCACCAGCACTTCTGTTTCAGCTGGCGAATATGTGGTTGCCATGTGAGCTGGTCGTCAAAGACCATTCCAAGAAATGTTGCAGTTGGTCCAATATTTAAGGAAAAATATTTGGAAAAATGGCACCCATGATGTAGGAGTTATTCGGGAATTTCATTGTTTATGACGTCATGTCTCCTGTCACATATGTCGTAGGTGTTTCTTACATGACGGAGGTTGTTCGCCTGATATTAAGCAGTATGTGTACCATTTTTTGTTGCAGTCGGTCCCTTATTAAAGTAAAAGGTGTGGGTAAATGGTGCGCAGGATGTAGCAGTTATTCGGGAACTTCATTGTTTATGATGTAATGTCTCCTGTCGCATATGAAATAGGTGTTTCTTTCATGACAACGGTTGTTCACTTGATAGCAAGAAGTATGTGTACCAAGTTTGGTTGAAGTCGGTCCATTATTTTAGAAGGAGGTCTCGGAAAATAGCTCACATGATGCAGTAGTTATTCGTGAATTTCATTGTTTATGACGTCATGTCACCGTCGCATATGTCGTAGGTGTTCCTTACACGACACCGGTTATTCACCTGATAGTAAGCAGTATGTGTAGAGAATTTTGGATGCAGTCGGTCCTTTCGTTTAGGAGGAGGTGCTGGAAAATGGCGCACATCATGTAGCAGTTATTACGGAATTTCATTGTTTGTGACGTCATGTCTCATGTCGCAAACGTCGTAGGTGTTTCTTACATGACAGTGGTTATTCGCCTGATAGCAAGCAGTATGTGTACGAAGTTTGGTTGCAGTCGGTCCATTATTTTAGGGGGAGTTGTGGAAAAATGTCACGATTGAAGTAGCAGTTATTCGGGAAGTTTATTGTTTATGACGTCATGTCTCGTGTCTCATATGTCGTTGGTGTTTCTTACACGACGGATGTTGTTCGCCTGATAGTAAGCAGTCTGCGTACCAAGATTGGTTGCAGTGGGTCCATTATTTTAGGAGGAGGTATCAGAAAATGGAGCGCAGGATGTACCAGTTATTCGGGAAGTTCATTGTTTATGACGTCATGTCTCCTGTCGCATATTCGTAGGTGTTACTTACACGAAATCGGTTATTCGACCGATAGTAAGCTGTATGTGTACCAAGTTTGGTTACAATCGGTCCTTTAGTTTAGGAGGAGGTGTGGGTAAATAGGGCACAATATGTAGCAGTTATTCAGGAATTTCATTGTTTTTGATGTCATGTTTCCTGTCGCATATGTCGTAGGTGTTTCTTTGACGACAGAGGTGGTTCGCCTGATAGGAAGCGGTATGTGTACCAAGTTTGGTTGCAGTCAGTGTTTTATTTTAGGAGTAGTTGTGGGAAAATGGCGCGAATGATGTAGCAGTTATTCGGGAATTTCATTGTTTATGACGTCATGTCTCTTGTCGCATATGTCGTAGGTTTTTCTTACACGACGGAGGTTGTTCGCCTGAGAGTAAGCAATATGTGTACCATCTTTGGTTGCAGTTCAGTTAGCTAGCCGCGGTGGCCGAGGGGAATGAGGCGCTTCAGTCACGGTCTGCGCGGCCATTGCGGTCGGGGGTTCGAATCCCCCCTCGGTCATGGATATTTGTGCCGTCCTTAGTCTTAGTTAGTTCATAAGTAGTTTGTAAGTTTAGGGACTGATAACCCCGTAGTTAAGTCCCATAGACTTTACAAACATTTGAACATTTTGCAGTCAGTTAATTATTTAAGGAGGAGGAGTAGGAAAATTAGCGCGCATGATTTAGTAGTTAATCGGGAATTTCATTGTTTATTAGGTCATGTCTCCTGTCGCATATGTCGTAGCTGTTTGTTACACGACAGCGGTTGTTAGCCTAATAGTGAGCAGTATGTGTACCAAGTTTGGTTGTAGTTGGTCCATTATTTTAGGAGGAGGTGTGGGAAAATGGTACACATATTCGGGAATTTGGTTGTTTATGACGTCATGTCTCCTGTCGCATGTGTCGTAGGTGTTCCTTACACGAGAGCGGTTGTTCACCTGATAGTAAGCAGTATGTGTAACAAGTTTGGTTGCAGTCGGTATATTATTTTAGGAGGAGGTATGGAAATATGGCGCGCATGAAGTAGCAGTTCTTCGGGAATTTCATACTTTATGAATCATCTCTCCTGTCGCATGTGTAGTAGGAGTTTCTTACACGAAAGCTGTTGTTTGCCTGATAGTAACCATTATGTGTTTTAAGTGTGGTTGCAGGTCGGTTCATATTTTAGGTGGTGGTGTGGAAAAATGGCTCGCATGATGTACCAGTTATTCGGGAATTTCATTTTTTATGACGTCATGTGTTCTGACGCATATGCCGTATTTGATTGTTTTATGACAGCGGTTGTTTGCCTGATACTAAGCAGTATGTGTACAATGTTCCGTTGTAGTTGGTCCATTATCTTAGGAGGAGGTGTGCGAAAATCGCGTCTATGATGTAGCAGTTATTCGGGATTTTCATTGTTTACGACCACATGTCTCCTGTAACGTATACCATAGGTGTTTCATAGACGACAGCGGTTGTTAGCCTGATAGTGAGCAGTATGTGTACAAAGTTTGGTTGCAGTCGGTCCATTATTTTAGGAGGAAGTGTGGGAAACTGGTTCACATATTCGGGAATTTCATTGTTTATGACGTCATCTCTCCTGTCGCATATGTTGTAAGTGTTTCTTACACGACAGCGGTTGTTCGTTTGATAGTAAGCAGTATGTGTAATAAGTTTTGTTGCAGTCGGTCCATTATTTTAGGGGGGGGGTGAGTAAATGGCGAGCAGGATGATGCAGTTATTCGGGAATTTCATAGTTTATGACTCATCTCCCTGTCGCACATATTATAGATGTTCCTTCCACAAAAGTTGTTGTTTGCATGGTAATAAGCATTATGTGTTTTAAGTGTGTTTGCTGTCGGTTCATAATTTTAGGAGGTGGTGTGGGAAAATGGCGCGCAAGATGTAGGAGTTATTCGGTACTTTAATTGTTTATGACTTCAGGTCTCCTGTCGTAAATGCCGTAGGTGTTTCTTACACGACAACGGTTATACGCCGATAGAAAGCAGTATGTGTACCAAGTTTGGTTGCAGTCGGTCCATCATTTTACGAGGAGGTGTGGAAAAATGGTACGCATAATGTAGGAGTGATTCGTGAATTTCATTGCTTATGACGTCATCCCTCCTGTCACATATATCGTAGATGTTTCTTACACAACAGCGGTTGGCGACATTGATGTGGCAGTTATTCCGGAATTTCATTGCTTATGACGTCATGTTTCCTGGTGCATATGTCGTAGGTGGTTCTTACACGACAGCGGTTCTTCGCCTAATAGCAAGCAGTATGATTATTATGTTTGGTTGCAGTTGGTCATTAATTCTAGAAAAAGATAAGGGAAAATGGCTCGCATGATGCAGCAGTTATTCGGGAATTTCATTGTTTATGTCGTCATGTCTTCTGTCGCATACGTCGTAGGAAGTTCTTACACTAAAGCGGTTGTTCGACTGATAGTGAGCAGTATATTTACTAAGTTTGGTTGCAGTCTATCTATTATTTTAAGAGGAGTTGTAGCAACATGGCGCACATGATGTATGTAGCGGTTATTAGGGAATTTCAATGCTTATGACGTCTGGCCCCTGTCGCGTATGTCGTAGGTGTTTCTTACATGACAGCGGTTGTCCGCCTGATAGTAAGCAGTATGTGTACCAAGTTTCGTTGCAGTTGGTCTATTATTTTAGGAGGAAGTGTGCGAAAATGGCGAGAGTGATGTGGCAGTTATTCCGGAATTTCATTGTTTACGACGTCATGTTTCCTGTTGTATATGTCGTAGGTGTTTCTTACATGACAGCGTATGTTCACCTTATAGTATTCAGATTGTGTACCAAGTTTGGTTGCAGTCAGTCCATTATTTTAGGAGGAGGTGTGGGAAAATGGCGAGAATGATGTGGCAGTTATTCCGGAATGTCATTGCTTATGACGTCATGTTTCCTGTTTCATATCTCGTAGGTGTTTCTTACACGACAGCGGTTCTTCGCCTAATAGTAATCCGTATGTTTCTTAAGTTTGGTTGCAGTTGGTCAATAATTTTAGAAAAAGACAAGGGAAAATAGCGCGCTTGATGCAGCAGTTATTTGGGAATTTCATTGTTTATGCCGTCATGTTTTCTGTCGCATATGTCGTAGGTGTTCCTTACACGACAGCGGTTGTTCGACTGATAGTAAGCAGTATGTTTACTAAGTTTGGTTGCAATTGGTCCATTATTTTAGGAAAGGGCAAGGGAAAATAGCGCGCATGATGCAGAAGTTATTCGGGAATTTCATTGTTTATGACGTCATGTCTCCTGTCACATATGTCGTAGGTGTTTCTTACACGACAGCGGTTGTTCGTCTTATAGTAAGCAGTATGTGTACTACGTTTGGTGTCAGTCGGTCCATTATTTTAGGAAGAGGTGTGGGGAAATATCTCTTATGTTGTAGAAGTTATTCCAGGATTTCATGGTTTATGACGTCATATCTCCTGTCGCATATGTCGTAGATGTTTCTTACATCACAGCGGTTGTTCGCCTCATACTACGCAGTATGTGTACCAGGTTTGGTTGCAGTCGGTCCATTATTTTAGGAGGAGGTGTGCGAAAATGACGAGAGTTATATGGCAGTAATTCCGGAATTTTATTTTTAATGACGTCATGTTTCCTGTTGCATACGTCGTAGGTGTTTCTTACATGACAGCGCATGTTCACCTTATAGTATTCAGATTGTGCAACAAGTTTGGTTGCAGTTGGTCCATTATTTTAGAAGGTGATGTGGAAAAATGACGCGCATGATGTAGAAGTTATTCATTAATTTCATTGTTTATGACGTCATGTCTCCTGTCGCATATGTCGTAGGTGTTTCTTACATGCCTGCGGTTCTTCACCTGATAGCAAGCACTATGTGTACCTAGTTTGGTTGCAGCTGGTTCATTATTTTAGGATAAGGCAAGGGAAAATAACTTCCATGATGCAGCTGTTATTCGGAAATTTCCTTGTTTATGACGTCATGTCTCCAATCGCGTAAGTCGTAGGTGTTTCTTATACGACTGCGGTTTATCTGCCTGATAGTAAGCAGTATGTGTACAAAGTTTGGTTGCAGTCAGTCCATTATATCAGGAGGAGGTGTAGCAAAATGGCGCGAATGATGTAGCAGTTATTCGGGAATTTCTTTGCTTATGACGTCATGTCACCTGTCGCATATGTCGTAGGTGTTTCTTACATGACAGCGTATGTTCACTTTATAGTAATCAGATTGTGTAAAAAGGTTGGTTGGACTTGGTCCATTATTTTACAGTGAGGTGTGGGAAAACGGCGCGCATTATGTAGCACTTATTCGGGAATTTCATTGTTTATGAAGATAAGATTCCTGTTGCATACGTCGTAGGTGGCTCTTACACGACAGCGGTTCTTCGCCTGATAGTAAGCAGTATGTTTATTAAGTTTGGTTGCAGTTGGTCATTAATTTTAGAAAAAGAAAAGGGAAAATAGCGCGCATGATGCAACAGTTATTCGGGAATTTCATTGCTTATGACGTCATGTCTCCTGTTGCATATGTCGTGTTTCTTATATGACAACGGATGTTCGGCTGATAGTAAGCAGTAGTAAACAGTATGTGTACCAAGTTTGGTTGCAGTCGGTCTATTACTTTAGGAAAGGGCAAAGGAAAATAGCGCGCATGATGCAGAGTTATTCGGGAATTTCATTGTTTATGACGTCATGTTTCCTGTCACATATGTCGTAGGTGTTTCTTACATGCCTGCGGTTCTTCACCTGATAGCAAGCACTATGTGTACCTAGTTTGGTTGCAGTTGGTTCATTATTTTAGGATAAGGCAAGGGAAAATAACGTCCATGATGCAGCAGTTATTCGGGAATTTCATTGTTTATGACGTCATGTCTCCTGTCACATATGTCGTAGGTGTTTCTTACACGACAGCGGTTGTTCGTCTTATAGTAAGCAGTATGTGTACTATGTTTGGTGTCAGTCGGTCCATTATTTTAGGAAGAGGTGTGGGTAAATGTCTCTCATGTTGTAGAAGTTATTCCAGGATTTCATGGTTTATTACGTCATAACTCCTGTCGCATATGTCGTAGATGTTTCTTACATTACAGCGGTTGTTTGTCTGATACTACGGAGTATGTGTACCAGGTTTGGTTGCAGTCGGTCCATTATTGTAGGATTAGGTGTGCGAAAATTGCGAGAGTGATTGGCAGTTATTCCGAAATTTCATTGTTATGACGTCATGTTTCCTGTTGCATACGTCGTAGGTGTTTCTTACATGATAGTGTATGTTCACCTTATAGTATTCAGATTGTACCAAGTTTCGTTGCAGTTGGTCAATTATTTTAGAAGGTGGTGTGGAAAAATGGCGTGCATGGTGCAGCAGTTATTCAGGAATTTCATTGTTTATGACGTCATGTCTCCTGTCGCATATGTCGTAGGTGTTTCTTACATGCCTGCGGTTCTTCACCTGATAGCAAGCACTATGTGTACTTAGTTTGGTTGCAGTTGGTTCATTATTTTAGGATAAGGCAAGGGAAAATAACGTCCATGATGCAGCAGTTATTCGAAAATTTCCTTGTTTATGACGTCATGTCTCCAAACGCGTAAGCCTTAGGTGTTTCTTACACGACAACGGTTGTTCGCCTGATAGTAAGGAGTATTTGTACCAGGTTTTGTTGCAGTCGGTCCATTATTTCAGAAGGAGGCGTGGGAAAATAGCGCGCATGATGCAGTAGTAATTCGGAAATTTCATTGTTTACGACGTCATCTCTCCTGTCGCATATGTCGTACGTGTTTCTTACATGCCAAAGGTTGTTCGCCTGATAGTATGCAGTATGTGTACAAAGTTTGTTTGCAGTCGGTCCATTATATCAGGAGGAGGTGTAGCAAAATGGCGCGAGTGATGTAGCAGTTATTCGGGAATTTCATTGCTTATGACGTCACGTCTCCTGTCACACATGTCGTAGGTGTTTCTTACATGACAGCGGTTGTCCGCTTGATAGCAAGCAGTATGTGTACCAAGTTTGGTTCCAGTCTGTCAATTTTTTTAGGAGGGGGTTTTGGAAAATGGTACGCGTTATGTAGCATTTATTCGGGAATTTTCTTGTTTACGACACCATGTCCCCTGTCGCGTAAGTCGTAGGTGTTTCTTGCACGACATCAGTTTATTTACCTTATAGTAAGCAGTATGTGTACCAAGATTGGTTGCAGTTGGCCCATTATTTTAAGAAAAGGGAAGGGATAATAGCGCGCATGATGCAGCAGTTAATTGGGAATTTCAATGTTTATGACGTCATGTCTTCTGTTGCATATGTCATAGGTGTTTCTTACATGACAGCGGGTGTTCGCCTAATAGTAAGCAGTGTGTACCAAGTTTGGTTGCAGTCGGTCTATTATTTTAGGAGGAGGTTTGGAAAAATGGCGTGCAGGATATATTAGTCATTCGGGAACTTGATTGTTTATGATGTCATGTCTCCTGTCGCATATGTCGTAGGTGTTTCTTACACGACAGCGGTTGTTCGCATGATAGTAAGCTGTATGTGTACCAGGTTTGCGTATAGTGGGTCCTTTATTTTAGGAGGATGTGTGGGAAAATGGTGAGCATGATGTATCAGTTATCCGGGAATTTCATTATTTATGACTCATGTCTCCTGTCGCATATGTCGTAGGTGTTCCTTGCACGACAGCGGTTGTTCGCCTGATAGTAAGCAGTATATGTACCAGGTTTCGTTGTAGTTGGTCCATTATCTTAGGAGGAGGTGTGCGAAAATGGCGCCTGTGATGTAGCAGTTATTCGGGAATTTCATTGTTTAACACGTCATGTCTCCAGTTGCATATGTCGTAGGTGTTTCTTTCACGACATCGGTTGTTCACCTGATAGTAAGCGGTTTGTGTACCAAGTTTGGTTGGCGTCGGTCCATTATTTTAGAAGGAGGTGTGGGAGAATGGCGAGATTGATGTGGCAGTTATTCGGGAATTTCATTGTTTATGACGTCATGCCTCCAGTCGCATATGTCGTAGGTGTTTCTTACATGACAGCAGATGTTCTCCTGATAGTAAGCAGTATGTGTAATAAGTTTGGTAGCAGTCAGTACATTATTTTAGGAGCAGGTGTGGAAAAATGGCGTGAATGATGTAGCTGTTATTCGGGAATTTCATTGTTTATGACTCATCTCTCCTGTCGTATATGTTGTAGGTGTTTGTTACACGACAGCTGATGTTTGCAAGTTTGTAAGCATTATGTGTTTTAAGTGTGGTTGCAACCGGTTTATATATTTAGGAGGTGGTGAGGAAAAATGGCGCGCATGATGTAGCCGTTATTCGGGAATTTCATTGTTTATGATATCATGTCACCTGTCGGATATGCCGTAGGTGCTTCTTAGACGACAGCGGAGGTTCGTCTCATAGTAACCATTATGTGTACCAAGTTTGGTCGCAGTCGGTCCATTATTTTAGGGGGAGGGGGTCTGGGAAAATGGCGCACATGATGTAGCAGTCATAGGGGAATTTCATTGTTTATGACGTCATGTCTTCTGTCGCATATATCGTAGGTGTTTCTTACACAACAGCGGTTGTTCGCCTGATAGTAAGCAGTATGTGTTCCAAGTTTGGTTGCAGTCGGTCAATTATTTTAGGACGAGGTATGGAAAAATGGCGTGCATGATGCAGCAGTTATTCGGGAATTCCATTGTTTATTACGTAATGTCTCTTCTTGCATATGTCGCACGTGTTTCTTACAGAACAGCGGGTGTTCGCCTGATAGTAAGCAGCATGTGTACCAAGTTTGGTTGAAGTCAGTATGTTATTTTAGGAGCTGGTGAGGGAAAATGTCACACATGATGTAGCAGTTATTCTGGAAATTCACTGTGTATGACGTCATGTCCCCTGTTTCATACGTCGTAGGTGTTACTTCCACGACAGCGGTTGTTTGCTTGATAGGATGCAGTATGTTTACCAAGTTTGGTTGCAGTCGGTCCATTGTTTTAGAAGGAGGTTTATGAATATTCCCTTGTTTATGACGTCATGTCTCCTGTTGCTTATGTCGTAGGTGTTTCTTATACGACACCGGTTGTTCGCCTGATACTAAGCAGTATGTGTACCAAATTTGATTGTAGTCGGTCCAATATTTTAGGAGGAGGTGTGGAAAAATTGCGCGCATGATGTAGCAGTTAATCGTAAATTTCATTCTTTATGATGTCATCTCTCCTGTCGCATATGCCGTAGGTGTTTCTTAGATGACAGCGATGGTTCGTCTGATAGTAAGCAGTATGTTTATCAGGTTTCGTTGTAGTTGGTCCATTATCTAAGGATGGGGTGTGCGAAAATGGCGCCAGTGGTGTATCAGATATTCTGAAATTTCATTGTCTATGACGTCATGTTGTAAGATTACCGCCCAATAGAAATACTGGTAATTGATAGCATTTGATAATTAAACAGTATGAAGTTCACTGCAAACATTGACCATGCCAATGCACTAAATGTTACACAATTTTAATCTTATTAATTATGGTAGCAATGTATGTACGCAGTTGGGTGACAACATTTATAGTTAGGCCAAAGGTAGAAATTCTCCACGTTGAGATTTGCTGTGTGCTTGTAGCTGACGGGGGGCCAGCGAGCAGGCCGACATTTCTGGCTTGTTCCAGCTTAGGATTTCCAGTTTCGTTTCCGGTGAGGGGAGAGAGGGACAATGGCGAGTGCCAGGCACAGTGCAGTGCACAGCGTGAAATAAAATATTCTAATACTACTGGCATTTGAAGTAATACGATGCAGTTAGGAACCTTTAAGGCCCTCATTACAAAATAGCCTGTTGACAAATAAACAATGCATTAGCTGATATAGTTCCATCTGGCATAATATGTTTAACTGACAATGAAAAGTAATAAATTACCAATGAATAAAAGACAGTTACACAACTAGCATGGCAATGTTTGTTTATAAAGTTATATATTAACTATTTCCCATTTTATTTTCAATTAATCTTGTATATTTTATCTTGAAGTATTCAGTTAAATCACTTATCTGTGATATAAGAAATTGCACGATTATGATAAACAGTACAAAGTATGTTTATACCAATATAAAAACCTAAGAAGAAATTTGTTTAATATATAGTGTAATTATTTTGATTTTAAGTAAAGTTTTAGAAATGTATTGGCTGAGCGCTGTACGTTGGCAAATCGGTTAGAACAGCTCACATGGGGAAGTTAATGACGTAGGGAAAAATCCCCGGCAGTTGAGCTTTAGGCGCGCGTGCATGGGCAGGAAGTGATGAGGCGGGAGCACGTGGGTAGCTGGCCGGGTGGCGTCGCTCTGCAATCAGTCGGCATGTGTATCTCCAGGTGGAGACTAGATTAGTGTGTGGCAATCGCCACGTGTGGTTGCTCGTCGTAGACTGCACCAAGTAGAATCGAGTGCTACTGCGTGTTGTGAATATTTAGCCTGTAGAAGAAGGTGTGCATCGAATTGAATTAAAGTGACTGTGTTTTATTAATGTAACACGTCTCATCGCATAGGCGTGAACATAAACGGTGTTTGAGAGAGGCACTTGGTGTGAAAACAATTTGCGACAAATATTCATTTTGTCTAGGGGCTCACGTGATATAACGTTATTTGATAAATGTGTCGATGTACAGACGTATCAGCCACAGGGTTTCAATATGGTGTAATAAACAACATAAAGTGAACTTTCACGTGTTTTCAAAATTAGTAGTTAGTACATCCTTTTCTCTCATGAACTTACTTTATTATGAATTTGTTTTGTTAATTATATGCAGGGAAGGAAAGCTATGAACGTGTGATAGCATTCCCCTAGAAAACGAGTCAAACACCAGTAATCACAGTTCCAGTGTTTTTGCGAGTTTAGGAATTTGGTTCGCAGTTGGTGGTTGTGAGTTTTAAAAATTAATATTTTCCTATTTTTAAAATCTCACCCCAACCTTCACTCTCGCAATGTCTCCAGTTGCATTTGTCGTAGGTGTTTCATTCACGACAGCGGTTGTTCGCCTGATAGCAAGCAGTATGTGTACCAAGTTTGGTTGCAGTTGGTCCATTATTTTAGGAGAAGGTGTGGGAAAATGGCGACAATGATGTAGCAGTTATTCGGGAATTTGATTATTTACGACGTCATGTTTCCTGTAGCATATTCCGTAGGTGTTTGTTAGACGACATCGGTGGTTCGCCTGATAGTAAGCAGTATGTGTACCAAGTTTGGTTGCAGTCGGTCCAATATTTTAGAACAAGGTGTGAAAAATGGCGCGCATGATGTAGCAGTTGTTCGGGAATTTTACTGTTTATGACGACCTGTCCCTGTCACACATGTCGTAGGTGTTTTACACAACAGCGGCTGTTCGCCTGACAGTGAGCAGTATATGTACCAAGTATGGTTGCATTTGGTCCATTATTTTAGAAGGAGGTGAGGGAAAATGTCGAACATGATGTAGTAGTTATTCAGGAATTTCATTGTTTATGACGTCATGTGTCCTGTTAATTTCATTGTTTATGACGTCATGTCTCCTGTTGCATATGTTGCAGGTGCTTCTTACATGACAGCGTTTGTTCGCCTGATAGTAAGCAGTGTGTGTACCAAGTGTGGTTGCATTTGGTCCATTTTTTTCGGCGGATTATAGGGAAAATGTCGCTCATGATGTAGCAGTTATTCAGGAATTTCATTCTTTATTACGTCATGTGTCCTGTTAATTTCATTGTTTATGACTCATCTCTACTGTCGCATATGTTGTAGATGTTTCTTACAAGACAGCTGTTGTTTGCCTGATAGTAAACAGTATGTCTACCAAGTTTGGTTGCAGTCGCTCCATTATTTTAGGAGGAGGTGAGGGAAAATGGCACGCTTTATGTAGTAGTGATTCGCGAGTTTCATTGTTTATGACTTCATGTCTCCTGTCGCATATATCGTAGGTGTTTCTTACACAACAGTGGTTTTTCGCCTGATAGTAAGCAATGTGTGTACCAAGTGTGGTTGCAATTGGTCCATTTTTTTCTGGGGAGGTGAGGGAAAATGTCGCACATGATGTAGCAGTTATTCAGGAATTTCATTGTTTATGACGTCATGTGTCTTGCTAATTTCACTGTTTATGACTCATCTCTACTGTTGCATATGTTGTTTCTTACACGACTGCTGTTGTTTGCCTGATAGTAAACAGGATGTGTACCTAGTTTGGTTGCAGTTGGTCTATTATTTTAGGACGAGATGTGGAAAAATGGCGCCCATGATGTAGCAGTTATTCGGGAATTTCATTGTTTCTGACGTCATGTCACCTGTTTCATATGTTTCAGGTGTTTCTTAAATGACAGCGTTTGTTCGCCTGATAGTAAGCAGTACGTGTACCAAGTTTGGGCGAAGACAGTCCATTAGTTTAGGAGTAGGAGGGGGAAAATGTCGAACGTGATGCAGCAGTTATTCAGGAATTTTATTGTGTATGACGTCATGTCTCCTTTTGCATACGTCGTAGGTGTTTCTTACACAACAGCAGTGATCGCCTGATAGTAAGCAGAATGTATACACAAGTTTGGTTGCAGTCGGTTCATAAGTTTAGGAGTGGTGTGGGAAAATGGGGCGCATGATGTAGCAGTTATTCGGGAATTTCATTGTTTATGACGTCATGTCTCCAGTTGCATATGTCGTAGGTGTTTGTTTCACGACAGTGGCTGTCCGCCTGATAGTAATCAGTATGAGTACCAAGTTTGGTTGTAGTCAGTCCATTATTTTAGGAGTAGGTGTGGAAAATGGCACGCATGATGTAGCAGTTATTCCGGTATTTTATTGTTTATGACATAGGACAGCGGTTATTCTCCTGATAGTAAGCAGTATGTGTACCTGGTTCGGCTGCAGTCAGTCCATTATTTTAGGAGGAGGTGTGGGAAAATTGCTCGTATGATGTAGCTGTTATTTAATAGTTTTCGATGTCACGTCTCTTTTCGCATACGTCGTAGTTGTTTCTTTCACAACAGCGGGTGTTCGCCTGATAGTGAGCATAGTGAGCATAGTACCAAGTATGGTTGCATTTGTTCCATTATTTTAGGAGGAGGTGAGGGAAAATGTCGAACATGATGTAGTAGTTATTCAGGAAATTCATTGTTAATGACGCCATGTCTCCTGTTGCATATGTCGTAGAAGTTTCTTACACAACAGTGGTTGTTAGCCTGATAGGAAGCGGCATGTGTACCAACTTTGGTTGCCGTCGGTTCATTATTTTAGAAGGAGGTGTCGGAGAATGGCGAGAATGATGTAGCAGTTATTCGATAATATCATTGTTTAGAACGTCATGTCTCCTGTCGCATATGTCGTAAGTGTTTTTTACACAACAGCCTTTGTTCGCCTGATAGTAACCAGTATGTGTACCTGGTTTGGCTGCATATTGTCCTTTGGACCTCAGGGTGTATACTATCTTTGAACCTGGGTGTGTGGACTATCTTTGGACGTTGGGGTGTGGACTATCTTTGGAATTGGGTGTGTGCATTATCTTTTGACCTGGGGATGTGGGCTATCTTTGGACCTGGTGCTGTGGACTAACTTTGGACATGATGTTGTGGACTATCTTTGGACATGTAGGTCCTGACTATCTTTGGACCAGGGGTTGTTGACAATTTTTGGACCTGGTGGTGTGGACTATTTTTTTACCTGTGGGTGTGGACTATATTTGGAAGTGGTGGTGTTGTCTATCTTTCAATATGGGGGTGTTGAATATCTTCGGACCTGGGTGTGTGGACTATCTTTGGCTGTCGCCATGTGGACTATCTATGAACCTATGGGAGTGGACTATCTTTGGACCTGGCTTAGTGGACTATCTTAGGTTGTGGGCGTGTGGACTATCTTTGGACCTGTGTGTGTGGATTATCTTTGGCCCTGGGGTTGTGGACTATCTTTGGTCCTGGGGTTGTGGACTTCCTCTGGACTGGGGGGTGTGGTCTATCTTTGGATCTTGGGGTGTTGACTATCTTTGTATCTGGCAGTGTTGACTATCTTTGGACCTGGGAGTGTTGAATATCTTTGGACCTTGGTATGAGGCCTATCTTTTGATCAGGGGGTTGGACTTTCTTTGAACCTATGTGTGTGAACTTTCTTTGGTCATGGGGGTGTGGATTATCTTTGGATCTGGGTGTGTGGACTATCTCTGGAGCTGGGTCTGTGGACTATCTCTGGACCAGGGCTGCGGACTATTCCTGGACCTGTGGGTGTGGACTATCTTTGGACCTTTTGATGTGGACTATATCCGGAACTGGTGCTATGGACTATCTTTGGACCTAGGTGTGTGAACTTTCCTTGGACCTGAGGTGTGGACTATCCTTGGACCTGGGGGTGTTGACTCTCTTTGGACCAGAGGATGTGGACTATCTTTGGACCTGTGTGTGTGGACTATATTTAGCCCTGTGAGTTTGGACTATCTTTGTACCTCAGGGGGTGGACTATCTTTGGACCTAGGTGTGTGGTCTACCTTGGGACATGGGGGTATGGACTATCTTTGGACCTGAGGTGTGGACTATTTTTGGATGTGGGGGTGTGACTATCTTTGGGCCTGGGTGTGTGAATTATCTCTGGACCTTGGGATGTGGACTATATCTGGACCTGTGGGTGTGGACTATCGTTGGACCTGGGGTTATGGTTTTGGACCCAGGGTGTGGACTATCTTTGGACCTGAGGTGTGGACTATATTTGTACTTGGGTCTTTGACTATCTTTGGTCCTGGGTGTGTGGATTATCTTTGGACCTCGGGGTGTGGACTATCTTTGGACCTGGGGTTGTGGACTTCCTCTGGTCTGGCAGGTGTGGTCTATCTTTGGATCTGGGGTTTGGACTATCATTGGATCTGGGGGTGTCGACTATCTTTGGATCTGAGAGTGTCGACTATCTTTGGATCTGTCGGTGTGGACTATCTTTTGACCTGAGGGTGTGGAATATCTTTGGACTGGTGTGTGTGAACATTCTTTGGACATAGAGACGTGGAATATCTTTGGACCTGGGAGTGTGGACTGTCTTTGGCTCTGGGGTGTGGACCATCTTTGGACCTGGGTGTGTGACTATTTTCTGACTTTGGGGTGTGGACTATCTTTGGACCTGGGGGTGAAGACTATCTTTGGACCTGAAGGTATAGACTGACTTTGGACCTGTTGACTATATTTGGACCTGGGGCTGTGGACTATATTTGGACCTGGGGGTGTGGAGTATCTTTGGTCCTGGGTGTGTGGACTATATTTGGACGTGAGGTGTGGACTATCTTTGGGACTGGGGGTGTGGACTATCTTTGGACCTGTGTGTGTGAACTTTCTTTGGACATGGGGGTGTGGCTTATCTTTTGACCTGGGGTGTGGACTATCTTTGGATCTGGGGTTGTGGACTATCTTTGGATCTGGGGTGTTTACTATCTTTGGACCTTGGGGTGTGGACTATCTTTTGAGCTGGGGGTGTGGACTATTTTTGGACCTGTGTGTGTGAACTTTCTTTGGACATGGGGGTGTGGCTTATCTTTGGACCTGGAGGTGTGGACTATTTACAGACGAATGGAAAAACTTGTGGAAGATCAGTTTGGATTTAGGAGAAATGTAGGAACACAGGAGCCAATAGTCACATTACGACTTATCTTAGAAGATAGGATAAGGAAAGGGAAACCCACGTTTTTAGCGTTTGTCGATTTGGAGAAAGCTTTTGACAATGTCGACTGGAATACAATCTTCCAAATTCTGAAGGTATCAGGGGTAAAATATAGGGAGCGAAGAATTATATTCAACCTATACAAAAACCAGAAAGCGGTTATTAGAGTCGAAGAGCAAGAAAGGGACGCAGTGGTTGGGAAGGGAGTAAGGCAGGGTTGTAGCCTTTCCCCAATGTTTTTCAATCTGTACATTGAGCAGGCAGTGAAGGAATGGAAGAAGAAATGTGGAGAGGGCATTAAAGTGAAGAGAGAAACATAAAAACATTGCGGTTTGCTGATGACATAGTACTTTTGTAAGAGACCGCAAAAGATCTGGAAGAGCAACTGAATGGGATGGACAGTGTCTTGAAAGGAAAATATAAGATGAACATTAACAATAGTAAAACGAAGGTAATGGGATGCAATGTCAGAAAATCAGGCGATGCTGAAAGACTTAGATTAGGTAATGAGACAATAAAATTAATAGATGAATTTTGTTATTTGGGTGGCAAGATAACTTCTGATGCCCGAAGTAAAGAACATATAAAATGTAGAATGGCTTTGGGAAGAAAAGCGTTTCTAAATAAGCGAAACTTGTTAACATCCAGTGTTAATTTAAATGTTAGGAAGTCCTTTCTGAAAGCATTTGTCTGGAGTGTAGCATTGTATGGGAGTGAAACGTCCACGGTAAGGAGTTCAGATTAGAAAATAATAGAAGCTTTTGAAATGTGGTGGTACAGACGAATGATGAAAATTAGAAGGGTAGATCACGTAACTAATGAGGAGTTGTTTAACCGAATCGAGGCGAATAGGAGTTTCTGGCATATCTTGACTAAGAGAAGGGAAAGATTGGTTGACCACATTCTGAGACATGAAGGAATTGTCAACTTAGCATTAGAAGGAAGCGTTTGGAGTAAAAATCACAGAGGGAGACCGAGGGACGTATATAGTAAGCAGATTCAAAAGGATGTATGTTGCCGAACGTATTCTCAGATGAAGAGACTTGCACAGAACAGGGTAGCGTGGAGAGCTGCATCAAACCTGTCTGCGGACTGAAGACCAAAACAACAACAAAATCCTGACCTGTTTTGTGTACCAAGGGGGATCACCTTCTTTTATTAATTTATGTGGTATAAAACTGTCAATTGCTGTCGATACCACTTCTTTGAATTTGAGCCAAATCTGGTCTACACTTACGTTTAGTGTTAGGAACGAATGGAAATTGTCTTTCGAGAACCAAGGTATTGCAGTTCTATCTGCTTTCCTGAGCAAATATACTTTTCGTCTATTTTTGGTATCTTTGGGTCTTTTGATATTTAATCTCGCTACTACAGCTCTTTGTTCACAAATACCTGCATCCGTTTTGATGCTCGTTATGAGCTCAGGATTATTTGTTGCTAAGAGATTAAGTGTGTTTTGACATTCAATAATTATAAAGTACTCCCTTCCGTCAGTCCGTGATCAAACGTTAATTCGATAGTTTGTATTGTCTCACTAGTGACCACGTAGGTCCTATATCCAGCAAAAATAAAGTTTATTTTCGAAACTATATACCCGTATGTAACACTTTTCTCATTCTGAGAGAGAGAGAGAGAGAGAGAGAGAAACACTATTTCAATGACTTACATTGTTTTTATCAGACCTGTAAATGATATATACGTTAAAAGACATAATTTGTAAAAGTTTTTGCATCTTCACTTCGTAGACTGGTTTTGTGCAACTCTCACCCCTACTCTTTTTTTTTTATAACTTACGGGACTCAATTACGGGGTCATCAGTCCCTAAACTTACAAACTACTTATGAACTACCTAAGACTAAGGAGGGCACAAATATCCATGCCTGAGGGGGGATTCGAACCCTCGACCCCTACTCTATCCCGAGTAAGCCTCTGCATCTCTTCATAAGAGCAGCAACAAATATCCATTCGAATCTGCTTACTGTATTTGTCACTTGGTGTCCCTCTGCGATTTTTACCCCCCCCCCCCACACACACACTTCCCTCCACCTTACGTTTCCTTGATGTCTAGGAAAGCACCCTATCAATCGATCCATTTTCTTTTAGTCAAGCCGGCCGCGGTGGCCGAGGAGACTGAGGCTCTCCAGTCACGGTCTGCACGGCCACTACGGTCGGGGGTTCGAATCCTCGGGCATGGATATTTGTGCCGTCCTAGTTCGTAAGTAGTTCATAAGTAGTTTGTAAGTTTAGGGACTGATGACCCCGTAGTGAAGTCCCATAAACTATACAAACATTTGAACATTTTTCTTTTAGTCAAGGTATGCCAAAAATTCCTTTTCTCCCCAACTGTTCAGTACCTCCTCATTATTTACGCGATCTACCTACCTAATCTTTAGCATTCTGCAATGTATTGATACGCTACTTATAACCCCATCCTCAATGTTGATTTTATAACATTAAAAAATCACATATATTGTTGATATAAGAAATGATTTTTACTAACGTAAATTATATTTATTTCAACGGAGTTCCCAGTAAAATAATACACTTCATTTGTAAGAAACCAGCTTGTGTTTAACTCGTATTTATTGTAATAAATTAAACAAAACTTTTAAAAAAGAAATAAATCTTACATATTACAAATTGTTACACGTCATTTCGTAATATCACAATGATACGTTAACAAATCTAGTCCTTATCTTCTGCATCTGAGGAAAGATTACCAGTCATTCAGTTGCCGGTTGGCCAATCGAGAAGTTGCTTATAGAAGGACTCATAACCTTGAGTGTACAGTTCTATTCATTTCAAGCCATCTACCTTCTTCTTGTTAATGGGAACTCTTCCTCCTGTATATTTTTTCTCGTTCGAAAGCGAAGGGGCTTTGGGGTTTTAGTGAAACTGAAGGTATTCACAAATAAATGCTTTGCTAAACGAGACGGTAACTGCTTGCTACTCCGTCTTATTGCTGTAACGAAACTCCTTGTATGTGGATGTATTGAAAGTTACTCTGTCTTTCTTAGGATTCCTGGCCAGAACGTTTTGCAGAGGTTGTCGTCTTCTTCTAGAAAGGTTGCCACCAATCTGTGAATGAAAGAATATCACCAGACACCAGTGTCTATCTCCTGAACGGTGAATCTACCATGAACACTACACAGAAATTTCCTAGTTCTTCTTCATGGGTTAGATGTTCTGCACGTAAATAATTTATGTGCTAAACGATGTATCTTGTTGTGCTCTCTACGAATCTAAATCCAAACATGATAAATATTCACAGGCGAGGATTCTTTACACAGACGGTTCCAAAACCCAGGACGGATCGGGATGCGCCTTTTGGGATACCAATGCGCAAACATGATGTAAATACAAACTGCCAAAGGAAATGACAATAATGACCGCTGAACTCTCAGCCATCTTGGAAGCTCTCAAGTACTGTCTCACGGTTCCGGAGGAGCATATTGTCATCTTCTCGGGCTCTTAAATCTGCGCTCATATTTTCGTCAATGGCATAAAAACCACCCAATAGCCTACGAGATAATGGCACACACAAACTACCTGGAAAGGAATGGACGCAGTGTTTCCATGTGTTGGATTAAAGCACACAACAACTTCTGGGGAACGAGATCGCTGACACACTTGGCAAGGAAGCGGTTACCACTGGTACGGAAGAATATACTCAGGTTCCAGCGGAAGATCTTTACCAGTTTACAGAAGAAAAATTCGGACTGAAGGGACAAAGAATGACAAGCTTCCCAGTCAACTAAAGAAAAATACTAAGCACAAATAACACCAGTGCTACCAATGGTGCGATGGACTGAGGTGTTCTCGGAAGCTGGCAGTCACCATAGCGAGGCTGAAGTTCAACCACTGTCGAACTGCGCAGCATCTACATCGCATCGGCATAGTGACATCTCCACTTTGTGACTGCGGCGAAGCAGAAGACAGAAATCACTTTGACGCACGAACAAGTGGGAGCTCACATCAAAGTTGCTAAGTTATGTTGGTAGCAGGGACCACCAATATCTGTGATGTGTGTCTACATTATTGGCAACCAAAGACTGTGGTGTGTAAAAAGAACTTATCTCCTTTCTAACGGCGGCGAAGAGAGAGTTATGAATTGTTATGTAAAAGACAAAACCTATTTTAATCACAATATGCTATTTCAAATTACTCTTGTCTTTGTGTCATATCTTTAATGTTTGTTATGTTACTTCAATTTGATCTTTCTGTTTTTGTTATCTGTCACATCTTTGATGTTTGTTTGGTTTCTTTTGCCAACTTGCTTACATAAGTGTACCAGAGGATGCCCTTATCATTACTTATGTGGATGGCTGTACGGGGACTACTCAAAGACCAATCTGCTGCAGGAGTTTGAGAACGCTCAAGGTCTTCAGTGGCACGCTCTGCTGAGAGTGAAAGCGACACAGACGAGGTCGCGCTGCCGCGTCAGTTGCGGTAGCCTATTGTTGTTGTTTACTGTGGGCGGGGAGGTCGACTGCCTGCAGCCACAGTCTAACATACAGGTCACGCACTTTTTCGTGGCCCCTCTGTGATCGGTGGAAGTCGGCTGAATTCGTGTGTCTACGGAATGTTTATGATCTCTACTAACCTTACCTCGTAACAGCATTGTACACTGTAGACATCGTGAATGTATTGTTGATTCATGCTTGGTATTCATTATTGTCTTCCACTTTCTTATTTGCTAAAATAATTCCACATACCCCGACGACTTCTTTTAGAAAAGGTCTTTGAAAGTGGTATGAGCAATGCTAATTACGATTGTTATTCAGTTACGACAGTAAAAAGATGCAGAGAGCGTTGCTACGCCCGCTTAGTAAGTCCCTTTGAAATATTAATATTTCGTAGATATACGTTCCAGTTTTCTATAAGTCAAACATTAAAGTGACACTTAATTTCGTGTTCCATGAGTGACGCTTTAACCCCTTACACGTTTCTTTTAAAGCCTATAAGCTATACGCCGTAAGCTGGCAGCACTGGGAGAAGGAGGCGGGGCTTGTTCTAACAAGACGGCCGCGGTGGCCGAGTGGTCTGCGGCGCACCAGTCACAGTCCGCACGGCCTCTGCTATCGGGGATTCGAATCCCCCCCCCCCCCCCTCGGACATGGATGTTTGTGTCGTCTTTAGTATAAGGTAGTTCGTAAGTAGTTTGTAAGTTTAGGGACTTATGACCACGCATTTAAGTCCCTTAAGACTAACAAAACAAACATTTGAACATTTTTTGTTCTAACAGCCAATGCGCTTCGAGCTGAATGTAAGCTTCAGCTCACACATTCTCCGCTCGGGGGCCACATTTAAGTGCGTGATTTGTACACAGACGCGTCCTCACTGCTGTGAAAGTTGTTACCAACTGACAGTTGTAACAACACTAGCGCTCCGAGCGGTGGCAAGCTGTCGAAGGAGCAATGTTTGTTTATAATTGTTTTGTACGTAATTAACGAAATGGTTGCTATAATTTCTGCGTTACAAGCATTACGAAAATATCAAGAGACATACATAATCGGATCAGTGATTCAATGGTATAAAGGACAACTTCGTCATGAACAAATACGTACGAATATGTGTATATTTGCAGCTTATTCCGCTGAAAGTAAGTAGAACATATACATAAAGAAAGATAAACTTCCGTTATGGTCTTTTTTTAGGCTTATCAATTCGGTATGATTCACACATTTTTTCACTTCACTCGTCTTTCTTGTACGTGCTTATAGTTTTGGGTGTAATTACTTTAGCTTCAAAAGCCATTTTTTAAAAAGATTATTGCCGTTAGCGGTTCAGCTGTAGCAACGAATTGTTTTCTTCTTTGTTGGGAATCTGACTGCTTTTGCAGTATTATTGAAACGTCTCCCCCCCCCCACCCCCCAGGGGGGCTCACGCTCACGGTTCTTTCGTGAGTACGTGCGTGCCGAGCATGGAGCCCCGAGCTAATGCAGTCTTCCTTCCTTCTTCACTTCCCGGACTGCATTTCCTTTCCCCCTCCCCTCCTTTCCTATACCCACTCCTTCCCCTACCCACCGGGGGGACTGGTAGCCAAAGCAGTTTAGTCCCCTATCCATACAAAACAACCAAACCCTCAACCCAATGCCACGTCTGTGACGTTTTTCCTTCAGTTACAGCTGTGGTGGGTGATTCGGTGCCATAAATACTGTAGTTATTGCGTTCTATATACGTTTCCTACCGTCAACGCTCACCGAGTTTACTGGAATTGTAGTGAGAAAACCTTAACTTTCCAGAGTGGGAAACGACGTCTTTCTGCCTAAGGGCAGCCCTTCTGGTGTTTACTAGTCATTTTTCATTAATAATACAAAATTAAGTTCTCCCGTAAAAACTTCTAGGTTACAAGATAATTGTAAATGTACTTTCCTGAAATGTACCGTTCTTACGTTATCTGGGACCTTAGGACACTTAAGAATGACAAATGTGGAGCTATTTTCAAGTTATTACCTATTCTTTCGCGCTACATACGCAACGGTGTCACTATATTTTCAAAACAGGAACAACGGAGATGAATGAAGATTGAATGTGCCAGAGGTCGAACAGCACGACAGTGTCATCAAGGTCTTCAAGAGGCGTGCGGAGAATCATCATAGTCATACATAACAGTGAAATGGAAGTCGGCAAACTGTGGCAGACATGCATCTGGCAGTTCGTCCTCGCATCTCTGAAGAAGAAATGCATGCGACCGGCTTTGCGAAAGAACCGGCAACACTTTGTGCACTACCCACCCACAATTTTGCACGACAAAACGCGGGCGCATACAGCCCAAGCTGTGGCTCCTCTGTTCGGTCGATGGGACTGGGAAGTATTGTAACAACCACCATACTCCCCGACCTTGTGAATTTGATTAGATTTCGAAAATTAAGGAACCACTTCGTGGCATTCGCTTCAGGACTGTGCAAGGGGATTTGTATTTTTCTATTTCCACCTTTCCTTTTCTTTGAGTGAATGATGCGCAACAGACGTGTATAGTCATCTAATAAAAACATCTGACGTATGTAGTCATCTAATAAAACATTATTACTCATAGTCGACAGAAGATGCTACTAAAACGAATGTAACAGAAGGCACTAGTTACTGATAGGATATAATTTACTTTAAATCATTCACATCTATTTTCAAGAAACAAATAAAACGATTAGTTTTCAGATGAATCTATTGAAATTATTATATTCACTCGTTTTACTAAAATTATGAGCTCAATTACTTACTTAGTATAATATGAAGGAAAACGAGCATGGCATCAGACTGACTATCATTCAAAGACGAAAGAAATTCTTGTAAAAATTTTCAGCAATCAGTCGTAAATATTATTTATTTATTGGCAGATCTAGATTTAGACCACCCTGTGGTCATCATCTGTGCTTAAAAAGCGATTGAAATACTTAAAACATCTCGACCTCCAGCATGGAAGTCGATATGTTTTAAGTATTTTAATTTTTTTAAGCACTGGTAATGACCACACAGTAGTCGAAATGTAGATCTGTCAATAAATAAATAATATTTACGACTAATTGCTGAAAACTTCCACCATGGAATCAAGCCTGAAAGAAATTCTGGTTAGTTTTCAACAATAAGTGTGCATTCCACAAATGAATTATAACATTGACATGGAATTTATTAATAAATTTACTCCTATGCAATAATAAAGAGTTTCTCTGGCTGATGGAATACAGGCACTTTACGAAATTATTTTACGTGGTTTACATTGTCTCGAGCATAGGTATAGCGGTTTAGATGCCGGATAGAGAGTCACGGTGTTTAGACGCTTCTGTTGGTCATAGGAACTAACGACTAATTCTGTGTTGATCTGAAATAAGTTCTTCGAAAAGCACAGACTCAATACTTCACGTTAATAAGGACGACACTATGTGAGTGTAAAAAGAAACAATAACTTTTAAATTTCTCATACCAGAAAAACAAAGATTTGAAATTAATCTTATCCTGGCCCTTGGCACTGCTGTCATTACATACTCATAAACAAACGCGACCGCGCCTCTGACTTGATAAGTAACAGAATTTGGCCAGTAAAGGGAAGCTAGCCTTCCGCCCCTGTGACGTTATATCAACATTACCGATAAGATGTCTTTTGAAGAATCGTTGGCTTCATACTTACAGCTTGGGAAACCACTGTATCTATCCACCAGAGTGGAATGAGAAGACATATTATTATAAATAAACCAAATCGCGGCTATTGGGTATTTTTTATTTTCACGACAGATGCGTTTCGCCTCTTAGTGCTATTCTCAAGTGACCTGCGTTATAAATTGGTAACATTAAGATTAAAACACTGGTATGTCGTATTATAATATTACAGTAATGATCTTAACAACTACTTAAGTATGTGTCTACATGTTCAGACATACATAAGACCAAAGCATATTTATATTAACTGTTAAAAAAAGATTTTGATAACACTGCGTATTTTGACAATTACAACTACGATGTCATATGTTTACAAAAGATGTTGTTATGCTTTGATATATCTTTGGCGTATTTGACATCTGTGTTAATAAATTACAGATGCTATAATATGGTCATCTTAGCTGTAACTGTCAAAATACGCAATATTATCAAAATCTTTTTGACAGTTAATATAAACTTGCTTTAGATGTCTTATGTATGTCTGAACATATAGACACATACGTTAGTAGTTGTTAAGATCATTACTGTAATATTATAATATGACATACCAGTGTTTTAATCTTAATGTTACCAATTTATAACGCAGGTCACTTGACAATGGCACTAGAAGCCGAAACGGATCTGTCGTGAAAATAAAAAATACTCAATGTTTCAAATGTTTGTATAGTTTATGGGACTTAACTACGGGGTCATCAGTCCCTAAACTTACAAACTACTTATGAACTACTTACGAACTAGGACGGCACAAATATCCATGCCCGAGGGGGATTTCGAACCCCCGACTGTAGTGGCCGTGCAGACCGTGACTGGAGCGCCTCAGTCGGCCGGCAAAAATACTCAATAGCAGCGATTTGGTTTATTTATAATAATATGTCACTTGCTGAAATTTTTAACGCTGCAGGCCCTATGGAACATAAAATGGAATGGGAAGAATTTTAGCTTCCTTGGGACGCTCATATGTCTTACTATGCTGGTCTTCTGTCGTCAGTTATAAACCGAATCGGCATTTTGTGTTTTCTGTCACCAGTGGGCAACGATTTCCAGTCCCAGTTGTAATTACTCAAAACTAATTTAAAGGAAGGAAGCTTAGGGTTTAACGTCTCGTCGACAGTGTGGTCATTAGAGACGGAGCTCACGCTCGGATTTTTGGTTAAGGATGGGGAGGAACATCGGTCGTGCCCTTTCCATCCCGGCATTTACCTGGAGTGATGTAGGGAAATCACGGAAAACCTAAATCTGGATGGCCGGAGCTGGATTTGAACCACCATTCTTCCGAATACGAGTACAGTGTGTTACCACTGCGACAACGCGCTCGGTACTAAGTTAAAACTGAAATATATTGTAACAGTAATTATACAAACAAACAAAGATCGCCAAAACATAAAAGTAAAATCAACCGTCAATTATAATGAAATGTTTCATGACAGAAAAGTACAGACGAATTACTTACGGAATTTGAATGCACATTTCAGATTAGCTGTACTTATTACAACTGCACACATGCCATGTTCATTGCTCCATTGTCCTCTCAGGCTAACCCGACGTGATACAAATACCTGAAGAAATATGAAAACGTCACGAAAATGAGTGTCGTCTTTCAGTGAAAACCAAGAGGACTGCAAAAAGTAGTAAAATAATTGCTCGTTCTAGCTTTAAAGAAAAATATTTAAACTAATATTTTATTAGTAAAATAAGTAAAATAATTGCTAGTTCTAGCTTTAAAGGAAAATATTTAAATCAATATTTTACTGAGATGCTGAAGTAGTGGGGTGGTGGGACTTCCACCCCACTGAGAATCGTCCGTCTACGATAGTGTCATCGACGCCAGACGCTCGGCGAATTGCCGGACCGCAGATCAAAGGATGCCGCCACACTCGAACAATAGCGCACTTAAGTATGATTGATAGTTTACTTTTAAGTCCTTTTGATTCGCTACTTGCCCGACTGCTTATCAAAGGACGCCGCCATAACGCACTTAAGGATTGACAGGTTGCAACACCTCCTTCGGCCACACACGACGCCCCCTCCACCCCTCGGCGCTGCCGCCAGACAAGCGGCATCTCTGACAGGTCCAGACCTGTCTACCCCTCGACATGTCTGTACTCGCACTCTCTCCCACACACGTGGCCGATACCGCGACCCCTACTCGCTCGGCCGATTGCCGGAATGCTTCTCAAAAGACGCCGCCTCCGCTGCCGACATGTCCAATCCGGCGCCACCCCCGGCGATCGCGTACTTGTGATAGATTGCATGCGTGAAAGAATTGTCATGGTGACCGCGTCACCTCCGAACCGCAAGCCGCCACCGCCCGGCAATTTAAAAAAAAAAAAAAAAAAAAAAAAAAAAAAAAAAAAAAAAAAAAAAAAAAAAAATGGCCGCGCGCCGCACCTCGCGAGTCAGTCGAAGATGAGTGGTGACGGGGGGAAGAAGGTTCGTTTTAATACAGATGCTAACGAGACGCACTTAATGATCAGTTGGAGATTTTCATACACAGCAGTTCGTAAAGGAAGGCTAGTGGCAGCAATATGCACTAGATCGGGAGCGCTTCCACCGACGAATACAGCAAATGGAACGTGTCTTAGCACCTGTGATTCAGAAACGCTGCATATAAGCAAATTATATCACCAACTTTTTCTTCTTTGTCGGTCATACTGATACTGAATGAATTTATATATAGCTAATTGTAGGCATTTACTTGACTTAGTCGATAACATGTCGTGGAGGGAGAAACAACAAAATTTCGTAGTTGGAGACTGGTCTGGTGATGGGTTGGGAGAGGATTCCCAGAAGAAAAAGAACGGATCATTACTTCCTGATAATATACATGCAATAATTGTAGGTCCGTCTAACTGCGGTAAAACAAATATTCTTATGACGTTGCTCACGCATGTACATGGAGTTTACTTTGAACATGTTTGTGTATTTTCTAAAACTCTCTCTCAACCCAAATATCAGTTATTGCAGGAGATACTACGAGGCGTAAAAGGAGTCACTTATACAACGTACAGTGAAAGTGGTGATATCCCCCTCCTGAGCAAGTAAAACCCAACACCGTATTCATATTTGACGATGTTGCAGTTGAAAACCATGACCAGATTCGTAGATATTTCTGTTTCAGGAGGCATATGGGCGTTGATGTATTTTATCTAAGCCAAACGGATTCCAGAATCCCAAAACAGTTGCTGCGGGATAATGCAAACCTCATTATAGCATTCAAACAAGACAATTTTAATTCAAAACATATTTACAACGCCTATGTCGGAACTGATATGTCATTCACCGACTTTGTAAAGATCTGTGCAGACTGTTGGAATCATTCGCAGTACGGGTTTCTAGTTATAGATAAAACAAGAAAACTGAGTAACGGTAGGTACCGACGGAACTTTCAGGATTTTCTACATATATAACGGTGCATATAGCTCAGTGCGACAGTCAACGCACCGACATGGTCAAATTCGCACGTATGTCTAGTGATCGAGGCGTACAAAAGCAGAACATACGCATGTACAGTACATCAGTAGCATTCCATGCGCGGTAGGAGACGTGTCGAAAGAGCGGGTGGTCTTCTCGACAAGCTACCAGTTGAGCTTCACTTTCCCGGATATAACTACTGTGGACCTGGAACAAAGCTTCAAAAACGTCTAGCATGAGGTGATAAGGGGATTAACCTGCTCGACGAAGCCTGCAAAGAACATGACATCGCATACGCGTTGAATAGCGATCGTCACACTGCCGATCGAATTTTAGCTGATAAAGCTAAGGCAATACGACGGAGGAAGGATCTTGGCATTGGTCAACGTCTTGCAGCACTTGCAGTCGATAAAACTATGCGTGCTAAAATTAAGCTTGGTTTGGGGTTCCGTCAAGTTATGTTTTGTGTCCCGACTTCGTCGCCGCTTTTGTGTCCCAGCCTTGTCGTAGGTGTCGGTGGCCGAGTGGAATGTGACCGACACAGGAATAAAGAGAGCACGCTGGCGCAGGTACGGATGGGAGCAGCCAGAAACTATAAACACTAGAGTAAATTAGAAAGATATATATTGCACAGAATGTAACAATACTTAACTTTTACATAGTACTGCAGAATGTTGATACATAGTTGTTAGAGGCCTGCCTAGTGCCTGTACGATAGCAAAGTCTTCACTGGTGCCTATCTGATTACGAAGGTCCTAACTGGTTGCTATCTCAGTCCGAAGTGACTGGTGTCCTTCAGTGGTGGCCACGAGCGGCGTTGTCGCAGAGGGCGCTCGTGGCTGTCGTAGTAAGAACGCCGCGCCGTGCGTGCATGGCGGCGCGCGGCGAAAGTAGGTGGCGCGCAATTTGTACTTGTGCGACACCACATTATGAATGCAGCACGTCGCGCGCTAAAGAAGAATAAGAAGAAGAAGAGCGGATGTATGACGGGATGTATATTGACTGCCCTACGTGCAGCTAAAAGTGCTTTGAAGAACCGTAATCACACAGAAAAAAAAGTTAAAACACCTCGAGTTCTACCATTGCCGAAGACGTCAGGTGGAATTCTTCCTTTTCTCATTCCAGCTCTGGCGGGACTCTCTGAGATTGGTTCCCTGGCCGGCGGCGCATCATCTATTGCCAGAACTGTGAATAATGCTAAAAATGCACAGCAGCAATTAGAGGAGGCGAGAAATAACCGAATGATGGAGGCGGCTGCTATGGGAAAAGGACTCTACCTGAAACCGTACAAGATAGGACTTGGACTCTTTATAAATAAAAAAAGACCGTTAACAATTCTACCAGATAGACCTCTTACTAATACCGATATCCTCAAGTTCACCAAAGAAAAATTCAAAATTCCAAGATTTCGAGGAGTTTTCATGCGCGATACATTACCGAAGACTATGTGGAGATCAGGTGAATGCGGTATAGTTAATTTGGATGTTGCTGGCGGACCTGGAACTCATTGGGTGGCATATGTTGGAAAGAAGAATACAAGTAGTGTACTGTATTTCGACTCATTCGGAAACCTTAAGCCTCCAGATGAACTACAGCAATACTTTACAAACAACCAAAGACATATTTTCTACAATTTACATCGATACCAGGATTACGATACTTACCTCTGTGGACATTTGTGTCTGATGTTCCTTCTATCGAATACGAAGAGGGCTATATAAGGATGAACATTCAAAACCTCTCGCCAGTTGTGTTTTTTCGGTCATGTCGTACACTTTGACTTTAAAAGATCGTTCATCTGTGTTAAGTGCAAATTACTTCCCTCCAATTGATTTAAGCAGTGGAGAGTGGAGCATCGCCCTGATTGGCTTGGAAACCTATAACTCTATCCCGAATATCACGGAAGCTAATAATAAACTACATCTTGAAGTTAATGGTGTAAAAGAAACTGTGGTAATAGAACCAGGTGCATATGATATAGATGAACTAAATGAAGTTTTAAAGCAGCTCGGTAAAGGGATTCAGTTACGTGCAAACACCAGCACTCTTAAATCCGAAATAAGGACTCTGAATGCAACTATCGACTTCAGTCAGAAAGGTTCAATAGGACAGTAACTAGGTTTCACCAAGGGACAAGTCTTGAAAAAGGACTCCAATAAATTCTACAGTTCCAATCAGACTGTAGATATACTCCCAGTCAGCACTATTCGCGTTGAGTGTAACATCACAACGAACTCATACTTAAACGACAGACTGGTTCATACAATTACACGATTATTGAGACTCCTACAAACGCAGTATACCTTCCGTTGACGGTGCAGACACTAGACTACCTGGAGCTGCGCATCGTAGACCAGAATAACCGTCTTGTCAACTTCAGAGGAGAGGAAATCATTGTACGGCTACATCTAAGGCAGAATGGGCATAAGGTTTAAAGCCTCTACACGTATAGCACCTAGCGTCGGTTCACCGTTGAACCTCAAAGCGATAACACGTGTGAACTACGAGTTCCTTAAATCAATTGGGCTGAAACCTCGCAAAGATGTCATTGTTAAATATAACTGAAGCGCCAACTCAGGACTAGCGCATTATTCGTCAAGAATACTTATCCCATAAACCATTTGCTTCAACTACATTTAACAAAAACGATGAAATTAGGATCGTCATTCAACACCAGGACGCTCTAACCCAGCCGTGTCGGAGTTTCCTATACCTGGATGGATTGTTTAGGAAGAAAAATGTTAATCAACCTGTTGCAGCAGATGTAAAGCTTACACGTAATGCTCTAGCATTTCTGTTTCAAGAGGTACGCTATGAACTTAATGGAGTTGAAATCGACCGCACAAGAAACGTTGGAATAGCATCGACTCTTAAAACCTACATCTCCGCAGCTCCTACTCCGCAGCTCCTACGCTATGAACTTAATGGAGTTGAAATCGACCGCACAAGAAACGTTGGAATAGCATCGACTCTTAAAACCTACATCTCCGCAGCTCCTACTGAGGTACATTGATGAGCCTAGAGATCTATCAACAGCTGATTACCTGCGGTTTACGGCGTGCATACCTCTAAAACTGTTATTGGGTTACTTTGAGGACATGCATGGAATTATAATGAATGCTAAACAGGAACTTATTCTGATACGAAGTGCGACGGACAACAACTCATATATTCAAACAAGTGAAGGGGGAAGTGAGTTCATCATAAACTCTCTAACATGGAAAATGCCTCACATCAGTGTCTCAGACGAGGAGCTTTTAAAAATAATTAAGACAAGTGCTTTACTGCCGCTACATTTCCGCTCATGGGAACTGTTTGAGTATCCTATGCTACCTACTGCCAGTCGACAGACCTGGGCTATTAAAACCTCTGTTCAAATGGAGACGCCTCGATTCATCATACTGGCATTTCAGACAAACAGACGAGGGAATCTGTCAATTGATTCATCCGTATTCGATAACTGCAACTTAACTAATGCAAGAGTCTACCTGAATTCGGAATTCTACCCTTATGACAACTTACAACTGCAATGGGATAAAAATATGTTCAGCCTAGCATATGACATGTACGCTAGGTTCCGATCTAGTTACTATGATGATGTCGAGGAAATAGATGGGTTTTCCCTCAGTCCACGAAAATTCAAGGAACTGGCACCTATAATCGTAATTGACTGTTCCAAGCAGAATTAAGTAATTAAATCTGGACCTATAGATGTGAGGATTGAATTTGAAGCTTCAAAATTTCCCACAACTGACTGCTGCATATGCCTTAGTCCTGCATGATCGGATAATTAACTATAGCCCGCTCACTAATATTGTACAGCGGTCAGTATAAAAATGACAGTTCATCATGAGCTCTCTAAGTATCCATATCGTTGCTGACGTACAAGGCTTCCAAGACCATGAGCGC
Organism: Locusta migratoria; assembly: GCA_026315105.1. Lineage (NCBI taxonomy): Eukaryota > Metazoa > Arthropoda > Insecta > Orthoptera > Acrididae > Locusta > Locusta migratoria. The sequence continues at coordinate 2,816,961 of CM048750.1, read as the reverse complement.
GATCGTTTCATACTGAAAGACATCGCACTCATAGCATTCACCGAAGTGATAAAAACGTTCTCTGCAAGAATTGAATCACCAAGACTATTCAAGGATGTGAAGTGTGTTAACACCAGGAAGTGCGCTACGTGGTTAACCCTTAACTACCATGGAATTCAATGGGACGAGCCCGGCATTCCCTATAAAGACTTAATAAAGACTCTCCAAGCTTTCGACAACATTAAAACAATAATCTTCGTCAAAGGAGAAGAGAAGATTACCTGGCTGCGACGACTCTTCAAGAATGCTGTTTTACAAGACCTGGGTTCCTTTGGCTGTCCTGCTCTCCATAAACTCAAGAGCAAGAAAAATAGTGTTGTGTGTGCAAATGATAATGTACATATGCTTGTATGTTGGTTAAAGAATGAAAATAAATTAAATTTTACCTAAGAAACCTTTGTGTTGTTATTTAACTAATCCCCTACCTCGCCTTAGTTTTAAGAGCTATACTTTGTATGTTTAAATGCAGCTCGACTTATAGACGAGTGCGTGCAATGCAGATGTTTCTGCCTATTCTACAAAAATATTGTGTAATTGCAGCTGGACGTATAGACGGCTGCGTGCAATGCAGATGTTTCTGCTTAGTGGGCACAAAAAATCATCTCTTTCTCTCCATATTCTTTTGAAGAGTGAAAAATATGTATTTTTAAGAAATGGGCTGGGAGAAATCAAATAATAACGCCAGTATCAATTTTACAGGTTTATTGAATAAAAAAAAAACAATAATCTTATTCTTTTTGAAGAGTCACAGTTTTATGCAGATTTCTTAACACTACTTGCACTTGTGCCAAGGCATTAACATTTACAATTTTGTGATGGTTTCTTACGCAGAGGTACATCGCAAAGCGTTTCAGTTTTCTTTTTTTCCCTTAAAATTACGCGTTTCTAAAGTTAATGTACTAGTACTACGACAACTAATGTGAAATTCCACCAGGACAGCACACAACGGTTACACACACAAATGAGCTGAAGCGATAGCTTCAGACGACAGTAGTACAGTAAGCTGGAATACTCGATATGTTACAGCATTCTGTTCCAGGTAGTTCAGTAAACTGGAATAAGAACTTTTGCTGGGTGTTTCTTAATAAGTTATACATTGAACTGGTGCTGCCTTTATATAATGACTAGAACAAACTTGGTGGAACTCACACACTTAAAAACTAAGCTGATTGGATGGCTAGCGGTAGGTGAAACTCATAAACTAAACTAAACTAATGGAATAAAGCAATAGCACACAGTGCTTACGAAAATGTTTTTCTTTGAAGCACACACACTGTGCTTATATTCCCTTCAGGTCTACTACGTATGCTGGGCATGCCAGTTAAGAAAAACATACTTATTTCTACACAGCACACATATACTGTGTTTACATCGCCAATGAAATTTTATGATTTTTTTTTTCAGTCTACTATGTAAACTTTATTTTGTTCGTTGCATGCTTGGCATGCTATTTAAGGAAATAAAAAGCTATATACACACAAACATACTTATTTTTTTTACCCAGAATCACGCACACACTTTCACTCACACATACACACACACACACACGTACACATACATGCAACCCACCCCCAAACAACAACACATTCATACTATCCCACCTATGTACAATATGACAAAAGGGCCACGCTATTCTATACAAGCACACGCACAAACACACGAAATCCCTCATTCTCACTCACATTTTTTCAGTTAGTGTCCCCCTAACACCTTCTTTCTCCCCAAGCGAATAGTGTGAGTACGGTAGAGTTTCTATACCGCACTCACTTATGACCCTTTTGTCGTCATGAGCAGATAAATCGACTTTAGACTGCAGCAGGGTGTACACCTTGTGTCCTGCCGATCGAATACTGGCCTGCTGGACTCTGTGAGTAGGCTGCGGCGGGGCGCCGCGAACACCTCCGTACAGACACCGCAAATAGTCTTCGATCGTCAGTACACGAGATGCCGATCGTCTAACACCCTTTGCCGCCTCTGAGTGTCCCCATCTATGGTGCGAAATGCATACATCTTCGCCCTGAGGCCTACAAACTCCACAATCGGTGAACCATTCGATTTATCCTTCATATGACCGATAACCTTCTTGTTCTGTGGAACAATTCCGTAAGTATTATCGGCCCTATAACCGGAAGTATCGAATTCTTCACCGATACGTTTCATTACTGCATATAGATCGCAGTTTTTCAGCCAGTAGATGAAACTATCTGTATCCATATACAGTAACTTTGGTTCCACAAAATGAGGCTTAGCAATATCATAGTGGAACCTGTACGTGGAGTTTGGACAGATCTAGTATGCACATCCCGAGATAGAGCAACAAAGTTTTCATTAAATACGGTGAGCCTTTTAAAATTTGGTGACGCAATTAATCTTCTAACGCCCCACTGCCCGTCCCAGTTGGTTCTAAGTTTAATATCGCGTTCATGTCTTACATTCTGCATGGTCTTCCCGAAAATGGAATTGTTCATTAACTTATAAAAATCTTTCTCAAAATCGTTAGTCGCGACCCCCCTCATTGCCGTATTTAGTTCAATGTACTGCTTCAGTCTTGGGGATTGGTTGAAGGATATAGCTCACGTGATTCTAATAAGTTCCATTCCCATTTTGATGCACTGCTGCAGATTACGGTAATGAATCACGTACCTCTGCTTGTCTGCAACAGTTGTCATCAACTTGGGGATGGAACCCTTGGCTCCCAGTGGAACTAGTTGCTGTGGACATAATGGCAAGTCGCTTGTCTCCTCATGCAAACTAATTGGATATGCAGTATCTGCCTCTACTACATACCCAACATCAGATTCAGCGGAGAGGCCCATTAATTTTCCACCTAATCCCTCTAATTCTTTTTCGGACACCCACTGGAAACTCCCAACTGGCAGAGGTTGCATCATTGCGCACCCGTACAAATTATTCACGTCCAAATAAAGGATATAAGTAGAATCGCGTGATGCGTCGTACCCTGAACCCATATGTGGGTTATTTGCCTTAGTGTGCCTATGAATACACTGGCAAAGTCCCCGACGTATCCCGCTCTTAAGAGAAGCATATCTGGATCGGTTAAAAGTTCGATGTTACACTTCGTCTTCTTGAACATTGCGTCCCAAGACAACCCAGGTGCCGTATAATAAAAGGCGGGGTCCAAGGAGTACGTGGTCAAGCATACACTCCTGAACTTCTCAAAAACATCCGCAAGTAAGCGCACATCTGTGTTCATGTATATCCTCACGTATTCACCCAAATTGAGGATGTTGAATTTCCGCCAGACATTTACGGCATGCTCATATTCCGCATCAGTTATGGCATCGCCTGTGAGTGAACTGGTAAATGCGGATATGTCGGGAAGATTGGTTTCGTGGAGTTTCTCCATAGAGTCCAGGTACTCGTATGGGAAAAACCCCTTTTCGCGTTACTAGTTGAAACTTTTCCTCATCAGAATATGCAGATCGTGTGATATGCATAGCCTCCTGAGGTAGAGTCTCAACGAGTTTGGAAAGAGACGACTGCATGAAACGTAGCGAATCAAGGAAGCGCAGCGTAATTTTTGGTGTCATTCGTTTAGAGAATGAAATATACTTCTCAGTGCTATCAGGCAGGACACTAACCTGATCATTTTTCTGACCGAATTTATCCAAGTGCTCAACTAAAAATTGAGCATCATAACTACTCAGGTTGTGGAAAAAAAACAGGTATATGGTGTGGAACCTGGTACTTCAAGTTGCATACATTGTGGGCTGCTCCACGGAACTTTCCAGTTAGATGACAGTGGTCTCTACGGGGAAGTTCTGCTTTTCTATCTAATGGCAACCCACAAATATGGCAATCTACCGCCTTTTTAAACGACTCCTCATCCTCTCGCGACATAGTCATCGGAACATTTCGACTGTAAAGTTTGTCAACTTTCCAGGCAATTTGATCCAGCTCAAAAAAAATTCAAATGTTTGTTAAGCTTATGGGACTTAACTACGGGGTCATCAGTCCCTAAACTTACAAACTACTTATGAACTACTTACGAACTAGGACGGCACAAATATCCATGCCCGAGGGGGATTCGAACCCCCGACCGTAGTGGCCGTGCTGACCGTGACTGGAGCGCCTCAGTCACCTCGCCCACCGCGGCCGGCAGATCCAGCTCATTGAGCAACCATATCGCGGGATTGTCCCCTACATATGAGTCAAATCTATTCAAAGAGGGGTCGACTGTGCATACAACTTGGTACACTGCTGCATACGGTACGTGTTTTTGTGTGAAGGTGGTATGTGAGGCCAGGGGTTACCTTCACATCTTGCAATTGGAGCAAGTAAACACTCAAAATCACAATAGATCGCTACAGGGGCTCTTTCCTGATGGTGAGCATTTTTAAATTTAATGAAATTGTTTTCAGGGGTAGGCATAATAACACGTACCGGTTCCTTGGATTCGCAAGCTACAAGATGTTTCGCTAAATACTTTCCCTGTGAAAAGTTACTTAAACACCTGTAGCATATATAGGTTTTACCATGGTGACTATTCAATTGGGAGGAAAGGAGGCGGGACATGTCTTTGATCCATACGTAATGCTGCCTTTCACCACTGGCGATAAGCAGCATGTTTGCGTGAAGGTTGCGCTCACCCGCAAATTTAGAAAAATGGAAGGGTCCGAATATAATATGACTATCCTCTTTATCTTCTTCTGGCTTGCTTTTCTTCTTCTTCTCCAGACCGTATATATGTACCGATATTCCGGGATTCTGGGCCTCAAACTTGGGAACGTCCTGGAGTTTTACTGGGAACGTAAAATTATACCCTCCGGGAATTTCACCTTCGGGTACTTTATAAGTACTTGTGCGCTCTGGATGATCTCTATAATGATAATTTCTCTCACAAGCCAGAATTGACCACGCGAAACAATATTCGTCTCCGGCAATGGTCCGACCACTACAAGCTTTCTTGGGCCCGTTATATACATAAACACAAGCTAGCTTTTTCTTAATATCAGCAGGACCCTCCCTTTACAGGATCATAGACATGAATATGGATGTCGAGGTGTACTACTTGGCTGAGTGCATGTGCCGAACCGCGTACCTCCATCTCGGAGAAACGGTTCATAATTACACTCAAGGTGGATTCCCTATACCACTCGGCGATCGAAGTACTCCGCGTAATCACACCGTTAGATCCCCAGAGGTAGTGAAGACTTGTTTCTTCCTCCACTACGCCCTGTGAACTTCGTGCGTGCGTTAATTCACAGCACAGGACTGCACTGCATTTAACGGCGGGATATCGCGGATCACTTATTGCTTTGAGGAGCTCAGCCTCCAACACGGGATTAGGGTTCCCAGATTGAACTCGAGGCAGGCCCGGAGACCAGACGTGCCCCCCTCCCCCTTGGCCAATGACTCACCCCCCCCCCCCCAACTGCGACCAACTCCGCCACCCACCCCCCAACCAGGATTGCACGTGAACTAAAAAAAAAAGACTAATTATCTCTTTCCTCCCAGCAACAATGAAAAGTTTTCAGAGGAAGAATAGAAAAGTAGCGTTCTGTTGCAATAAGAAATTGACATTTATATAAAATTATTAATAATTACTAGAGACGAGCCGGCAGGGAATGGCCGAGCGCACTGAGGCGTCTTGCCACGGTTCGCGAGGCTGCTCCCGCCAGAGGTTCGAATCCTTCCCTAAGGCATGGGTGTTGTGTTCGTCCTTAGTTTAAGTTAAGCTACATGAGCATAGTACTTAAAAAGCGTCTTAAAAATGTTAAGATGAAGGTTACATCCAAGCCCGGAGGTGAGAATCGTTGGCCCGTAGACCCGGAGAATTCATTCCAAACCCGGGCACTCCAGGCGGCGCCCGGAGATCTGGCAACCCTACACGGGATAGTATGCCTCCATGAACACGACAGGGTCGCGATAACCCGCTGGAGGATTTTCAATCCTCGTGAAAGAGATGCGCCCCTCAAAAGCTTTAGCGATCTCCGAGTACTGAAGTGGGGTCATAACACCCCGAATCTGATGTCCTACTACGTTATCAACAGGACGGGAGAGGGAACTACCGCTAGCCATAGGGCCATTATTGTTAAAAATACAACTACTGGTGGTTGATGGAGGCATTGATGATGATGACGACGACGGCGAAGCTGACGGGGCTGCTGACTGGAGGGCAATGCGCTGGTGAGGGAACACCTTGCGCTGGCTACGGGGTCGGTCGCCGGTCTGCGCAGGCGGCGGCGATGACAAACCGCAGCCGGCTGCTTGCTGCTGGTGGCGCACTATGTCGCCCGTTTCCAGAGGCAGGTGGATAGCGGGGTTGGTGGTGGGGGCAGCAGACGCGCCGACCCGCGCACGCCTCATTGGCGAGGAGGCGCTTGCCGAGGCAAGAGCGCACGTTATCGGTGCAACCACGGGCGGCGCGCGTCTCAGGCCGGTATTACACTGTAAAAGATCTTTGTCAAAGATTTTATCCAAGATCTTTGACGAAACTACTTCACTGCTGCACATTACACTAGCGTAAAATATTTCGTCATAGTTGTTCGGAATAACACTCCAAAATAGTAAAGCGTCTGTATTATAGTACGTAATATAATGTTGCTCGGGAGTGCATTCATTGGAAAGAACGAAAAATGGAAACAGTTTTAGGTAAAACCGTGAATATCAAGAGGAAAACAAGAAAACTGCTAGCACAAATGTACTCCACGAGCTACACAGCTGGGAAATAGTAACCTAAATTGTTTAAGAACGTGTGACCAAATATTTTAATTCACCCACATATTAACAAATACATCATAATCGATGTTTCAGGAAGCCCTAAAGCTGTGCCAATGGGAAAATAATGAAACACTGAAATAATTTAACATGTGTCATGCTAAACATAACTTCGTTAGACACTTTATCATAATTAAGAAGAGAGAATATTTTCGTAGTTCTTTCATGTTATGCTTCATTGAGGATTATGCGCCGCGAAAGACATTTTTATAGTTTGCTGCAGTCTGGCATTTGTTTTACCTTATTTTCTGAAACATAAAATATCCGTATAAATACCCGGACTTGTGGTTAAATGTCGAAAAGCATCGTGCAAAGCAAGAAAAAATATGGAGCTAACTAGTGCAGTACCTCATCACGCAAATCATGAATCCCTTCCTACTGAAGATCCTCCCATTTGTAACCACATACAAAATCTATTCCAGCAGGCAGTAAAATACACGAATCCTACAGTGTAGGCCTAAGATTTCACGCATTATTCCAGACATAAGTGTCCCAAGATGTAAATCACTTTAGGAGGAATTACGAGCTTAGGTTAGAGTACAAATGAAAACATTTATTTCACTTATGCATCTCCATATATCCTTTGATCCATACAATTTCTTCCGTATCATCATCCTCAGTAAGCCACTTTGAATACAACTGACAGCCGTAGCTTTTTCTTTATACGATTCTAACCCTACATTTTAGTAAATGTGCTTTGTATTAATAAATATTCCGCACACTTCTCACTTTGAAACGACTACTGTGGTAGTAGCGACACAACAAATACACTTCTAGGTTAATTTGTAGGTTGAAAGGCAAGGAAAGACGCAAGTATACAATGGCGAACTTTTATAAAAGCTAGGCTCTCTCGCTAACTTTTATCGAATATCTTTTATAAAAGACGACCCATTACACTGTCAAAGATTTGACCAAAGACCTTTGATAAAAGATCTTTTACAGTGTAATACCCGCCTTACGGGCGAGGCTCCGCGGCACACGAACCACCTCGTGGATTGGCGAGACGGGTCGTGGCGGTGGTGCAGCCAGGGATGCAAGGTCTCTATCTGTTAAAAGAAAACGAACGATGTTATAATACACTCAGAATGATTTCTTATACTACCGAACAACATTTACTTAATTCGGGGAAAATAAACTTACCGATTTCAGCCCATCGACACGCATCTGACGTCACCGCCGCCTCCTGTGAGCCGGAATTCAGCCACCGATCGTGGCTATCCTCCTCCTCCACCCTTCTTCCTCCTGTATGTTGCCGCAGCATCTCATCAATAACATCCAGATTACGAATAATATCGGCTGTAATAAAAAAAAAGAAGGTAGATATGAATTGTAGAACATGTTTTCACTCCAAAATATATATAATTGACGAGAAATGGCAGCAGTAGTACTTACATGATGCCTCACGCTGCTGCCTTTCCTCCCATTCCGCAGCCTGATTATGGACCCACATGGGGATGCCATTTAAGTGATGCTGGATGGGAGGACTATGCAGTGATTGATGCTGCTGTTGCCTTCCTGCTGCTACAGCTAGCTCTTCAGCCAGCTGTTGCAGCATTTGAGGGATGAATGCTATACCAACAGCAACAACAAAAAGATTAATATATATATTTAACTTACATTAAAAAAATGTAATGCTTTGGAATTTCGGGGTTATAGGAAGATCGACTACAATATCTGTAAATAATCGTCAATTGATGTTAAAAAAAAAAAAAAAAAAAAAAAAAAAAAGCGAAAGAAATCCATTTAACTTCTCAAAAAACAACCAGTAAATCTAAAGGTCGCGGAAAAAAAATCAATTAATTACAACTTAAATGGAGACAAGAAAATATTGTAGGGAACGCGGACTAAAGGCGCATATCGTTTCTGCTGTAAATGACTTATTTGTTCGGAATACCGCGTATCTACGAAAACAAAAAGATTTATTAAATAATTTTCTTACAGAAAAACATAAATGCATTACGATGTGATGCGTGAATGAAATTCAAACTAGTACCGAAATATTAATAAGTTCTATGCATCAAGTATGAAAACTAAGTCAGCTTACCCGGAATTTCTTCTCGGCGACACTTTTTCCCCTTGCTGCTGCTGCTACTGCTGGCGATGTCGCTGCTGCTGGTGATGGCGGCGGATCTCTTCATGTTACTGGCGATCTTCACTGAATAAGACGCAGGAGACGAAGGAGTCCCATGGCTGACGCTGACGCTCTTATAAACGGGCCTCGACCTTGACCCGATGTTTTAGAGTATAATAAATGGTTGCTATTCCTCTTTTTTCCTATCTTGATGTTATAGATGTCTCCCGACTTCTTGATTCGTCTTAGGCTTGTTGGTCCTGCAACAGAAAAATTATGGGATCCTAGGTGCTAGCGACAGCTAGCGGTGTGGTTTCCCGCATGCTCAACTAGGGCGCGGGTCTCTTCTTTCCCATCTAGTGTACTCATCTGCCTCGCGACAGATGAGTTCCCACTGATTATGGGGAAAGATGAGGAGGGAATTAAGGAGTTTGAACTCCTTGTTGGACAGGATCGGGGATAGGTGGATTATCTAGGTGTGGGTATGTCCTGTCTCGGATGGAAGAGACGAGCTTGTCAAGAATTTTCTTGACACTGTGCTTGTCCGGCATGGGCAAGCATTCGTCCGTTTCCGGAAGCTCGTCCTCCATGACCACAGTTTCTGTGGTCGTCATACTCCAGATCCATACGTCCTCTTCGTCGGACTCTTCATGTCCAGGACGAGATGTGTCCACCTCCATGTGCGTCCCCTCAGCCTCCTGCATTGCTACAGGGACCGCGGAAACGCCTGTTGGTGTGACTTCTTCTTCTGTCTGCGTCCCTGCATCGACCCCTGCTTTCCTCCCCGCTTGTGGGTTGGCAACAAGGGCAGTCGCCTCTTCCGACACCAGTTCCTCAACTTGGCGCCGCGCCGCGTCGAGTTCCGCGCGAAGCCTCTCCTCCACCATGGCGAATTTGACAGCGCGCAGCGCGTCGATGGCCGCAGGCCTGTCTTCGTGGCTTGATCCGCTGTCCCCTCTTGGGGGAGGGAGCGGATCGGCAGCGGGCTCTTCCTGGTTCTCCATCCCCTCAATGGAGCCTATGTCAGTGTGCCTACTTCCTCCGCTGTTCCAGCTACACATGTAGCTGCAGCGGCGAAAGTTGGCGGTGTGTGGGCCACCACAGTTGACACACTTTTCGCGGCTTCCCGCGTCTTCTTGCAGTTGCGTGTGTCGTGCGCCTCAGCACACCTCACACATGCAGCTGCGTTTTTGCAGTACTTGGCCAGGTGGCCAAGTTTCTGGCAGTGGAAACACTGCACCGTCATCTGCTTCTTCTTCTTCTTCCGCCTCTTCTTCTCGTCGTTTCCGGCCATATGCAACACCTCGCAAGCGAGATGCTTCATAATGGCCGAAAGAAGGCCACCCTTTGACCTTCCCGTGCCTCCACTTCCGCGTCCGAACATGGCTGCTGTAGAAGTCGGTAGCGAGACGAATGCTGCTGCTACACTGCTGTGCGTCTGCTCCGCTCGGCTGCCCTGAAGCAAAACGAGTCCCGCGGCATAGCTGCTCGTCCTATATGCTCACCCCCCACCCACAGATCATGAATACGATATTTCGTAATGATGTGGAGTGAGTCAGTTTAATAAAAAGTACCTTTGCGTAAAATTACAAAACATTTAATTTGTTTTTATGTTTATTTTTTTTATTTTTTGCGAAAATACTCATTTATACTTAAAAATTCATCTACTGAGCAGTTGCCTATTTGTCTTTTATTTAATTAGAAAGGAACCAAAGACTTCTGCGGCAACATAATTCACCCCCTTCTGTGCCAATGTCAGATTTAACCTCCAGTAGTGGAAATCATTCTTTCTCCAAGTGTTCTAGCTATGCACAGTGCTGTTACTTTTGAGTTGATTTGGGTTATTTATCACGAATTTCATAACTGAATGTGTTTCTTCAAATTCAATCTCTCATCAATACAAACCTAAATGTTTCGAGTATTATGTCTTAGCTAAAGACTTCTTTTCGAAATCTGTAAGTATTAATTGTATCATACCATTTACTATCCAGATTAGATTAGATTTTGTTCAATAGGTAATGAATACGAGATGTTGTAATGATGTGGCACGTATCAGTTTAGTAAAAGATAACATTACATGACATACATTGTTTTCATTTTTATTTATTTATTTTTTGGAAAATTACTAATTTCTGTTTAATAACTCATCTACTGAGTTGAAGGAGTGATCACTGAGAAATTCTTTCTGTTGGCTATGTATCAGACCTTCCATGTTATAAGGTAAGTGACCGAAGAGTTTTGTGGCAGCATAATTCAGCCCCTTGTGTGCCAATTTTTATTTTTATTTTTATTTTTTTATTTTTTATTTTTTACCATGAACAGTGTAGATCATTCTTTCTCCTAGTGTTGTAGGTATGCGCACTGCTACTGCTTTTGAATTGGGTCGGGTTATTAATAACAAATTTCATGAGAGAATATGTGTATTGTGATGCTACTGGAGATCTCTACATTCTTAAACAAATGCCTGCCAGATGATTTTGGGTGGGCTCCAGAATTTATTCTAATTGTGCAATGGATGCGTTTTTGCTTAATGATAAATTATCCCAAAATATGATGCCACATGAAAGAAGTGAATGAAAATAGGCATAGTAAGCTAATTTAATGACATGTTAGTCACGAAAATTTGCAATAACCCTAGTAGCCTAAGTGACTGAACTCGGTGGATCGTCCAAGTGTTGCTTCCCATTCAATTAGTCATCAATGCAGACACCTCAAAACTTTGAATATTCTACCTTAGCTACAGAATTCTGTTCACAGACTATATTTATTAATGGTACTATACCATTAACCGTATAGACCTGTATCAATTGGGCCGTATGAATAAAACCGAGTATCTACTTTATACTCTGAATTCCATAGGACATACTCGGGTTCGCATGAATAAAGCGAGTCGGATAATATACTTATTCGAGTATGTTCTCAACGTGAGTAAAAGGGTGGGGGAAGTTGCTCACAACAGAGATCATTCGCCGGTTGCGTATGAATAAAACTAGAGAAGTTTATCATGACCGTAGAACATTCACCGTTTTCTGAAGTGAGCTGTCTGGCATACTTCGTGCTGAGTAACTTGTAATAAGGTTACGTCTTACTGTTGTTTCTAATAAAAATGAAAAAAATTGTGTTGCTTAGAAGCCAAAAATGTTCCTTTACACGTAGTCTTGTCTGAAGAAACACGAGGGGAACTAAAACGTTTATGCAAATAAAAACATTTTGCTGTCGAGTCGCTTCCTTCACAATAGTCATAAGTGTAACACTTCAAGCATTTTATATAGTGACGAGAGTACGTCAGAGGAGTTTTTGCGTGTTTTGCCCGTTGGTTAGGAGCGTATTTTTACAGTTATAAACATCTAAAAGGCAAAATAATATTGTATGTTTTTAAATAGGGTCTATTAACAGCGCCTTACCTCGTTAATTCCAAATAAAGTGCATCTCAGGATTTCTCTGTCTGTATCACAAAATAAATTTTTCTGAAATTCAAGGTACTGAAGTATTTCTGTCCTGCTCTTGTTAATTCTCCCAAAATCGGTTGGCCTATTTAAGATGCGTTTTCTGCCTTCGTAATCGTCACTTCCGTTATGTTAGAAGTAAATGTGCACGACAGTAAAACTAATAACTGATTAATTACATACCTAGCAGTCTGTTCCTTGTAGCAAAAGCGCGCCGGCCGCGGTGGCCGAGGAGACTGAGGCGCTCCAGTCACGGTCTGCACGGCCACTACGGTCGGGGGTTCGAATCCCCCCTCGGGCATGGATATTTGTACCGTCCTAGTTCGCAAGTAGTTCATAAGTAGTTTTTAAGTTTAGGGACTGATGGCCCCGTAGTTAAGTCCCATAGACTATACAAAAAAAAAAAAAAAAAAAAAAAAAAAAAAAAAAAAAAAGCAAGGTCTATTGTTTATAAGCATACAATTGTGTCTCATATTTAACAAAACGTATCGCGTCTTAGAAAGCTCTGACAGCGCTCCACGTTGAAACATAAAAATGTAATGCATTCTTAAAATTTCGTTAGGAAATTGTGCTAACCCAACTTCAATAACAAAGTTTCTCGCATGACAAAAATTTTGTAACATCGTCAGAAGAATAAATTTTCGTAAAACGTCCATATTTAGTCTTAATAATATATTTCTTCACAACAAACTAATGTGTAAACTTAGTACAGTTCTTCCTGAACACGTATATGCCTACTCCATATTTCTACACTGAATAATTTGCCTGAGTGGGCTAGCTTAAAGAAATACACGATTGAACAGCTGATCTGTGGCGGACATGACACAAGGAGAACTTACTCAAGAAGGAAGGAAACTAGCTGGTATGAACTTCCTGCTCAGAGCATATGCTTCCAAGTTTTTATTCATACGAAATTGAGAACTTACTCGAAGATCGTTCTTTTGCTCTGAGCATCTTCTCTGGAGCATGTGCTATTTCTTATTCACACGGCCCATTGTGTTTTATCAAAATCTAACGAGAGTCCATTTGCAGAGAAGCACTTAATAATTTTCTGAAAGACTGTATTTATAGTTTCATCAGTTAACTCTTGTTTGACGGGAGTGATTACTATACTTGTATCATCAGCAGAAAGGACTAGCTTTGAATCACTGTGAATATAGAATGATCATTAATATAAATCAAGAACAGCAAAGGACCCAGAACTAGCCCCTGAGGTCACAATCACAGAACAAACTGACAAGCCACGAACTATGTTAGTTAAATTCTAGCTCTACTGTGACCAAGCACTGAGAACATATGTGTAGCCACAAGTAGGTTATAATAAAGGGAAATGGCATTATCTATGCCGAGCACATACGTCAGTTGAAGCCTATCCACCATCTTGGTCAGTTTTGGAATGCTATTTATCTGTTAAAACTAGCGTCAAGTCGATCCTCTTACTGTTAATGCATTGAACTGACAGTATGTACTTTCAAACAATATACTTTCTTGAATAAATGGTAATAAATACACATCATAATATATTTGAAAACTTCTTTTTAACAGCTAATTTGCAATCCTTTAATACGTTGTACATCACGGCAAAACCGTCAGAAGGTTTATCCCTGTTTTAAGTGACTTAAAACATCAGCTCTACAATACGAACACTTCTCCAAAACTTAGCAACATGGTGGAGGCAGGCTTCACTTTTACAGCGTAAGGGCGTCTCCCTGTATTCTAACCTCCTTGTGTAGCCAGGATTTCATTTCCGGAGGGGTTTTCAACAAATGAACATCGTAAAATATGACGTGTTTTCTTAATAAAATAATTCAAAACAGAGTTCCATGACTGTCAATTTATTTCGGGCGAACAGGTGCACTAACGTGCATCACAGTGGGATATATCTATTTACAAAGATATTTTACAGAGATATCAAAATGTCGTAATGTTGTTTGTTGTTATGGTCTTCAGTCCGGAGACTGGTTTGATGCAGCTCTCCACCCTACTCTATCCTGAGCAAGCCTTTTCATCTCCTCATAAGAACGGCAACCGACATCCACTTGAATCTGCTTACTATACGCGTCTCTTGGTCTCCCTCTGCGATTTTTACCCCACACACTTCCCTCCAATGCTAAATTTACGATTCCCCGATGTCTAAGAATGTGTCCTACCAAGCGATCCCTTCTTTTAGTCAGGGTATGCCAAAAATTCCTTTTCTCGCCAATTCTGTTCAGTACCTCTTCATTAGTTATGTGATCTACCCACCTAATCTTCAGCATTCTTCTGTAGCACCACATTTCAAAAGCCTCTATTCTCTTCCTGTCCGCACTGCTTATCGTCCATGTTTCACTCCCGTTCAAGGCAACAATCCACACAAATGCCTTCAGAAAAGACTTCCTTACCCTTAAATTAATATTCGATGTTAGCAAATTTCTCTTTTTCAAAAATGCTTTTCTTCCCATTGCCATTCTGCATTTTATATCTTCTGTACTGGACCATCGCATGTTATTTTACTACCCAAGTAACAAAACTCATCTACCACCTTCATTGTTTCTTTACTTTGGAAATAATGAACGGTACTAATGTTTTGAAATTAAAAAAATGTTCAAATGTTTGTTAATCTTATGGGACTTAACTGTGGAGTCATCAGTCCCTAAACTTACAGACTACTTATAAATTATCTTATACTAAAGACGACACAAACCCATGCTCGAGAGTGGATTCGAACCCCCGACAAGGAACGGCCTCGTGCGTCGGAGCTTAGCGCCTCAATGCGCTCGGCCATTCCGCCGCGGCTAAAGTTTTCTCGATCTGTCTCTTTGTCATTTTACTGCTCTCTGTGTATGGCCAAGTTCGATCTACAGAACAATAGCAAAAGTTAACTCGAGTTCAGTCATGAAGTCCTACCTAGAACAAAATAATTTTCTCGGTGGAAGCCAAGACGAATGCGGCGCTATTGTTGAAATCCAAGCGCACAACCTTGGCATAATTAATCGCTGAAACACACTGCTTCTGTTATAGTTATTTAGATTTCTCTTTATCCTTATGACACCTAATTCTGTTTGCAACTAGTGAATGGAATTCGGGTCGTGACAGAATATCCTTGCGCACTAAGGCGCCCAATTGCGTGCACGCGGCCGCTCGCCGTCGGGGGTTCGAGTCCTCCCTCGGGCATGGGTGTTTGTGTTGTCCTTAGCTTAGGGCCAACCGGCTTTCAAACAAAACAAGTGTTTTTTTTTTTAAATCTGTTCCCTCAAATGATGCAAACTGAAACATAAAGAAATAGTTTCGTTTCGTAATGTAATGAAGGTCATTCCAGAAGATTATACTCAGGACACATCTATAGTAAACTCTTCTTGTAATGGAACACTGGTTTTTGATATTAATAATGGACTTTTGAATAGACATGAATGAGTAGGAAGAAAGCAGCCACAAATAATTTGAAAAAATAACGGAAGGATATGTGATATCTTCCGTGAGGATTATCGAAAGGAGATGAGGGAAAAGAAAAAAATATCAGATCATCACTTTGCACATATTAACCGTTCGTTGCAGTTAATCTTTATATATAAAGCAAAGTTCCTTACGTTTGTGTGTACGTGTTGCATACAAATCTACAGTTTTGATCCAATCTTTTTCAAATTTTGCACACGTAAGCTTCGATCCATGAGGACGGTCGCCGTAAGCGTAAGGATCACGTACGATACATAGGTCACGAGATATGACGTCATACACGATGAGATGTGCGAAAAACTGCTGCATTTAGCGACAATGCTGCTCATTTTCTCCTAAACCACTGGACCGATTTCAACCAAATTTGGTACACAAATTCCTTACTGTGAGGTAACAATTGCTGCAAGTTTAAGAATCACATATGACACATGGTTCAGAAGATATGACGTCATAAGCAATAGGAATCGCAAAAAACTGCCACATGATGTGCCGAGATTTTATAAATTCACTATTTGAGAATGAGAGTACTTTGCGACTTGCAACAAACTTTAAACGTAATTTCAAACCTTTGTTAAAATTTTTCTCGCTGACAATAATAGCAAAATATTGAAAGGAGAAAAGTTTCTCGCTTACTACGTTTCCGCTGTCTACTTCTAATTGGTAACATAAAGAGACAATGTCGGCTGCAGCTACCGCCAGCCTTTACAATCTAACATTGTGTACCTTCCTAAATACGTTACTGTACACCGTATCTGATTATAAAAGTTGCTACAAAATGCTATAGTCAATCTTTATGACTTCCGTCGCCATTTATTTAATGCATAAACATGAATTCTGTTTGTATTTTTGTTCGTATTTGTATTCGTGGCTGTACCGTTCATTCAGTTGCGATGAAACTTAGCCAACGTATCGCTTGCACTTTCGCGACGGTTATTGACATAATTACGTGACTGTAAGACACATAGTTCAGGAGATATGACATAATAAACAATTAAATTGCTGCATCACGCGACAATGTTGCACATCTCCTGCTAAACCAATGGACCGATTTTAACCAAATGTGGTGCAGGAATTCCTTCCTTGAGGTAACATACTTCGGGAGATATGACGTCGTAACAATTGACGTCGTTTTCATTTTAAGAACGAACTGTCACTGTATTAACTAAGATATAACTTCTGAAGCTTTCCCGGCGTATTTCTTCATCCAGTAGCTTTCGGGTGTGCGGCCGGATCCCGTCGTCATTCTGACACGATATTTCGGTCTGGAAACGTTCCGGCCATCTTCAGGTGAGTAGCGAGTTCTGAAGAGCCCAGGTGCAGTCGCGGTATTTATAGTAGTTCTTGCGCATGCCAAAAGTGCTGGTAACGTTTTGCGCATGCGTTAGATGGTGTCATGCGCGATACAGCAGAGTTGTACGGTGGTGGAAGAGCAAAATTCAACTAATCATTGATAATCGATTGATGGCGTCGATTACTTTGTGACTGGATGATATTAATCACATGATTCCAATTTTTGTCGAGTTGAAAGCCGTTGTCACGATTTATAAGATTGTCGGCAAGACGAATTTCCATCGATTCTTTAACAAGTGATTCCCAGAAACTGTTGTTGTTATGGTCTTCAGTACGGAGACTAGTTTGATGCAGCTCTCCACCCTACTCTATCCTGAGCAAGCCTTTTCATCTCCTCAGAAGAACGGCAAACCACATCCACTTGAATCTGTTTACTGTACGCGTCTGCTAAATTTACGATTCCTCGATGTCTAAGAATGTGTCCTACCAAGCGATCCCTTCTTTTAGTTAGGGTATGCCAAAAATTCCTTTTCTCGCCAATTCTGTTCAGTATCTCTTCATTAGTTATGTGATCTACCCACCTAGTCTTCAGCATTCTTCTGTAACACCACATTTCAAAAGCCTCTATACTCTTCCTGTCCGCACTGCTTATCGTCCATGTTTCACTTCCGTACAAGGCAACACTCGACACAAATGCCTTCAGAAAACACTTCCTTACGCTTAAATTAATATTCGATGTTAGCAAATTTCTCTTTTTCAAAAATGCTTTTCTTCCCATTGCCATTCTGAATTTTATATCCTCTGTACTGCGACCATCGCATGTTATTTTACTCCCCAAGTAACAAAATTCATCTACCACCTTCATTGTTTCGTTACCTAATCTAATTCCTTCAGTATCGCCTGATTTTCTAAGACCGCATTCCATTACTTTTGATTTCTCTTGTTAATGTTCATTTTGTACGTTCTCTTCAACATACTGTCCATTCCATTCAACTGCTCTTCCAGGTCGTTCGCTGTCTCTGACAGAATTACAATGTCATAAGCAAAACGCAATGTTTTTATTTCTTCCCCCTGAACTTTAATCCCTATTCCAAATATTTCCTTGCTTTCCTTCACCGCCTGCTCGATGTACAAATTGAATAACATCGGAGAAAGGCTACAACCCTGTCTTACTCCCTTTCCAACCACTGCATCCCTTTCATGCCCTTCGAGTCTAATAACTGCGGTCTGGCTTTTGTACAAGTTGAAGATAACTCTCCTTTCCCTGTATTTTACAGCTGCTGACTTCAGAATTTGAAAGAGCGTATTCCAGTCAACATTGTCAAGCGCTTTCTCCAAATCTACAAAGGCTAAAAATGTAGGTTTGCCTTTCCTTAATCTATCTTCTAAGATAAGACGTAAGGTAAGTATTGCCTCCCAGGGTCCTATGTTCCTCCTGAATCCAAACTGATCTTCCCCTAGGTCAGCTTCTACCAGGTTTTCCATTCTCCTGTAGATAATTCGTGTTAAAATTTTGCAACCATGACTTATCAAACTGATGGTTCTGAAATTTTCACACCTGTCTGCGCCTGCTTTCTTTGGAATGGGAATTATTACATTTTTCTTAAAGTCTGAGGGTATTTCGCCTGTCTCATACATCCTAGACACCAGTTCAAATAGTTTTGTCATGGCTGGCTCTCCCAGAGACTTTAGTAGCTCTGTGGGTATGTCATCTACTCCTGGGGCCTTGTTCCGACCTAGGTCTATCAGGACTCTGTCAAATTCATCTCTCAGTATAATATCTTCTATTTCATCTTGATCTACTTCCTCTTCCCTTCCTACAACATCGTCTCTAAGTTCATTTCCTTTGTAGAGCTGCTCTATGTACTCTTTCCACCTTTCAGCCTTCCCTTCTTTGCTGAGAACTGGTTTCCCATCTGAGTTCTTGATATTCGTAGAATTGCTTTTCTTGTCCCCAAATATCTCTTTGATTTTCCTGTAGGCGGTATCTACTTTTCCCCTTCTTATACATTCTTCTACAGATTTGCATTAGGCTTCTAGCCACTCCTGCTTAGCCATTTTGCACTTCCTGTCAATCTCATTTCTTAGTCGTCTGTACTCCATTTTGCCTGTTTCATTTACTGCATTTTTATATTTTCTCCTTTCATCAATTAAATTTAGTATTTCCTGTGTTATCCAAGGATTTTTTTGTAGGTCTTGCCTTTCTACCTATTTTATCCTCTGCTGCCTTCACTATTTCATCTCTCAATGCTACCCATTCCTCTTCTACTGTTTTATTTCCCCTGTTTCTGTCAATTGTTGCCTAAATCTCTCTCTGAAATTCACCAGAATTTCCCGTTCCTTCAATTTATCTAGGTCCCATCTCCTTATTTTCCTACCTTTCTGCAGTTTTTTCAGTTTCAGCCTACAGTTCATGACTAACAAGTTATGGTCAGAGTCTATATCTGCCCATGGGTATGTCTTGTAGTTTATAACCTGGTTCCGGAATCTATGTTTTACCATTATAAAATCTATCTGATACCTTCCGGTGTCTCCTGGTCTCTTCCAAGTATACAACCTTCTTTTGTGCTTCTTAAACCACGTGTTTGTTATGATTAAATTATGTTCCGTGCAAAATTCTACCAGGCGACTTCCTCCTTCATTCCTTCTGCCCAGTCCATATTCACCTACTATTTTTCCTTCTCTTCCTTTTCCTACTACCGAATTCCAGTCTCCCATTACATTTAAGTTTTCCTCTTCCTTAACTGTCTGAATAATTTCCTTTAGCTCCTCGTATATTTCTTCCTCCTCATCATCGGCAGAGCTAGTTGGCATATAAACCTGTACTACTGTTGTCGGTGTTGGCTTCGTATCTATCTTGACAGTGATAATGCGATCACTGTGGTGCTCATAGTAGTTTACCCGCATTCCTATTTTGTTATTCATTATTAGTCCTACTCCTGTGATACCCCCAACTGATTTTGTATTTATAATCCTGTACTCACCTGACCAGAAATCCTGTTCATCCTGCCACCGAACTTCACTAATCCCCACTATATCTAATTTCAACCTATCCATTTCCCTTTTTAAATTGTCTAATTTTCCTCGCCGATTAAGTGATCTAACATTCCACGCTCCGATCCGTAGAATCCCAGTATTGTCTTTCCTGATGATAACATCCTCCTTAGTAGTCCCATCATCATATTTTCATACAGTAGAGCTGCATGTCCTCGGGAAAAGTAACGGCTGTAGTTCCCCCTTGCTTTCAGCCGTTCGCAGTAACCGTGTGGCAAAGCCACATTAGCTGATGTTACAAGGCCAGCTCAGTCAATCATCCAGACTTTTGCCCCTGTAACTACTGAAAAGGCTGCTGCCCCTCTTCAGGAACCACACGTTTGTCTGGCCTCTCCACAGATACCCCTCCGCTGTGGTTGCACCTAAGGTACGGCTATCTGCATCGTTGAGGCACGCAAGCCACCCCACCTCGGCAATGTCTGTGGTTCATGGGGGTGGTCCCAGAAACTAGAGACTGGAAGTAAATTTAGAAGAATTTTGCTCTTCCACAACCGAGGGCAGCACATACAACTGGGCTGTATCGCGCATGACACCATCTAACGCATGCGCAAAACGTTACCAGCACTTTTGGCATGCGCAAGAACTAAATACCGCGACTGCACCTGGGCTCTTCAGTACTCGCTACTCACCTGAAGATGGCCGGACGTTTCCAGGCCGAAATATCGTGTCAGAATGACGAAGGGATCCGGCCGCACACCCGAAAGTTACTGGATGACTAAGATATACTTTGTAACTCGATCACTACAAAGCGCTAACTGAAAGCATCGGAAATTTGGCATGGCACCTCTGGTGGCCGGTTTGCCAGCCAGAAAGCACCTCACACACTACGTTTACATGTGACACATCTTCCGGAAGACGAAAACCGATTTTCGTAAACCGTTTTACGCTGTCGTGTTTACATGCCACAGCCTGAATCAGATTTCCTAATCCATTTAAGATGGCGGCTGAAAATCTGCTGATTCAGTCCCCGATTTAGTCAGCATAATCGGTATTTTTCTTTACTTAAATACACAGATTCATGATCACTCTAATATTAATACTTTTATTTCACATTAGAAAATATCTCTCTGTCCATATGTGCCGAAAATTCTTACCAAAAAACACAATCTGACAAGCCAAGAACGCTTCAAAAACGGTTGCGTTTACATGGGCACGAAAATCGATTGTGGGACTGGGAAACCGCTTTAGAGAAGTGGATTTCCAGAATCGATTTTGGAGTGTTTACATGACCAACCAAAAGCGGAATTGGGAAATCGGTTTACGAAATCTGGTTTTTGGAACCCATGTAAACGGGGTGACAGACCGCAGTTAAATCACGGTCGCATAAACGGATTAGGCGCAGGTCCCTCGGGTACAGCTACGTCCACTGTGGCACAGACAAATACTCTGTGGCTGTGACCAGGCGATGAGGTCGACAGACTTCCGCTCTCTCTACCTGTGCCTTGGAAGGATTCCAAGAATGTCCGCCGGCCGCGGTGTCCGAACGGTCTGTGGCAGTCTGCACGGCCACTACGATCGGGGTTCGAATCCCCCTCGGCCATGGATGTTTTTGTCATCTTTAGTATAAGGTAGTTCATAAGTAGTTTGTAAGTTTAGGGACTGATGACCCCGCACTTAAGTCCCTTAAGCTTAACCAACATTTGAACAAGAATGTCCACAGGCTTTAAATTTACAGCTAACATTTCGGCAGACGTACTGGGCAGATACCTCGCTCTTTATCCGCATATAACACGCGGATATCCGCGTCGCTCACAATTTTATCCGTAAAGTAAGAAATCCTGCGGATATATCCACAGCCGCGCAGACCTCTACCCACGATTGAGCACAACACTGATCGCGATTTGCGCGCTTCTGTCCTCGGTTGGCGCCGCAGCTGTTCCAGCAGTGGGCCACGCGCCGCGTCGGTCCGCTTTCACGGCCGAGCCTCCGATGCCCCTCCCCAACAGCGCAACGGCGAGTCGCGGAATGTCACTGGAGGGAGGCAGACACCTCACTCACCTGTTAGTCCAGCAGCCGCGCCGGAGAAGTGCAAGTGCTGCTCGCGTCTCCGCACGCGCTGTCCCGTTACCTGCTGACGTAAGTATACAGCCTGTACCGCTGTCTCCGTTTTGCTGTTTCGCAGCCATACTTCCGCGCACAGTGATATGTTCCCGATGTTACTCCTCACTATCAAAATTATACTACCAGGTGGCATTATCTCTTTAGGTGACGAAATGTTCTATCGAGTAAAACAAGGTAAAGCAGTCAACAATCCGAAGATTGGTTTGAACACCACAGTGCTTTACTAGGCATGGTCATTTTTGGAGGTGGTATGCCGTTGCCTTCCTCCGACCTGACTTACCCAGCCAGTTATATGGGGACCTACGGTTTAACGTGGGTTCAGAACCACGGTGCTACTCGGTATTTTTCACATGAGCAGTACTGCCAGAAGTGAAAGAAATGGAAAGTGACAGGTAAAAATCGCAGGACCTGGCGGGGATTGAACGCGGGACCTTTGGATTTGTAGTCTGGCACTCTACCACTGTGCAAACGAGGCGCCCATGAAATACATCTCAATATTCTGTAAGGTTGGTAAAGAAGGATCTCCTCTTAAAAGGACGCCTGGGTCCCTGTTTTCACCAAACTCCAACAGCTGTGATATGAAACAAAAATTACACTTGTATTACAAAAATGCTGTGGCTTCTCGTCCTGTCAATTGGGAGCCAGTGTAATAATTAATATAAAAAAATTAATTATATATATATATTGTATTATTCCTTTTTTTTTTTTTTTTTTTTTTTTTTTTGAAGGTCAGTAATAAATGATTTCCTAATTTGAATTATGAATTGACATTAACAAACTCTTGAAAAATATCTGTCCGAAGTCCCATTTCTGCTGTAAGTAATTATTTGAATTGACCGCGTTTATTGAGCCTAATGGAATCTTTGGAATAACAGATGCAGGTTCGTATAGAGAAGAAAAGAACCACAGTATTTATCGAAATCATATTACAGTTCTTACTTGATGATTATGCTACACTTCGTGGCGTAGCCGACGATTTTTCTGTGTATCTGGAACCAAATTCTTTCATGAGAAAAGACGAAATCGATTGTGGCTGTTTGTTCGTTGTTTTTTTTTTTTAATATAGGTCGAAATATTGTGAATTGTAAAATATTCACTTAGAACGTCCACGAAAGTTTACAAAATGTCTTTTATGAAGTATCCTTTCCACATAAAATAATTTCAATTGTCTTATAAATCTCATAGAACACGCAAAACAGTTCCGGGAACTATACCTCGGAAATATTTCATTAGGCCACAATTAATTTCTCTGGCGACACACATACTAATATGTCAATAATGAAAAGGGCTTTTTAATAAGTTTTTGAAACACCAGTTTTAAGATAACTTCTCTAATATATTCTCACCTTAGATTCTTGATACAACAAATATACATCAGCAAGACACGATCACGAAAAAACAGAAGCACAGAATAAAAACAATAGCAGAACGCTTTTTATTTATTTTTTTTTTTTTTTTTTAATGAGAGCATAGGATTTCTATATCCTAAGAATAGTAACACTACATACTACTTGTACAGTCTTTACTATACTATTTATTTATTATTTCTGATAAAATGGCAAATGAATGAATAATGTTCTTGTTTCTATTTTTTTTTATATCAAGAAAAATGGTCAATTACCGAGTTCGTATAATATTTAATTTATCCAAAGAAATTAGCTTTTAGATCTGTTCCAAAGTGTGTGTGTGTATTATAGTGACGAAATGTGCTATCGAGTATGACAATGAAATACATCTCAGTATTCTGTAAGGTTCATAAGGAAGGATGTCCTCTTAAAAGGACGCCTACTCGTCATCGCCCAATTCGTCCAGATTTATGGAACGTGGGGGCGTGCCGGCCGCGGTGGTCGAGCTGTCACGTTCTGCACGGCCGCTACGGTCGGGGGTTCGAATCCCCCCTCGGGCATGGATGTTTGTGTCGTCTTTAGAATCAATTAGTTTGTAAGTTTAGGGACTGACAACCCCGCAGTTAAGTCCCTTAACATTTGAACATGGGGGCGTGATGAGACACGAAAGTGCACCAAGTGGGATCTTCAGATGGCTAAGCGTTTATGAAATAAAAGGAAGTTTGATACGGATCTATCTCCATATGGACCTTATCAACTTCTGTTGAGAGAGCCTGATTATAAAGCGATGTTAGGCTCGGCAGTAAGAGATCGGATCTGTATTGAAAGGTTCGCGGGTTCGATTCCACCCGGGGACAAATATTTTCGTCCTCCTTGACAATGCGTACGCTACTGACTTCACAATTAACCGCAACATCGTATATGTTATTTTGTTTTTATATCTGCACAACATCACCATGGGACGTTTATTTAAAACAAGCATATTATCTGCTGGACTGTGCGATGAAAGAAGCTGTTTTCAGAATGTCAATCAAGTTTGTTTTTCTATCGAGACATTAAAAAAAAAAAAAAAAAAAAAAAAAAAAAAACACGTAACTGCAAAAGGGCGGAGTTCATAACGTGCGCAAGATGCGGTCAAAATTATTGCTTCCCCTGTTTCTTCAATGTAATTGATCAATTGCAAAAGAATGGCGGTATAGATTTACATACACGACGTCCCCAAATACGCGCTAACTACAGTTCCTTTTTAAATGTTTGTAGTCCCGAATTTCATCCAATGCCCTTCCTTTTTTTTTTTTTTTGCTCGTATAAATTAATAAAATGAGCTATATGATGTTGCGGTTAATTGTGACGTCAGTCTACAACTACATCAATACTCTGCAAGCCACTGTGAAGTGCATGGAAGAGAGTACGTTCCACTGTACCAGTTATTGTTCTCTCTCTTTTTTTTTTTTTTTTTTTTTTTTTTTTTTTTTCGTTAACGTATTGACCGTAGGAAGAATGACTGTTCAAATATCTCCGTGCATGCTGTAATTTATCTAATCTTGTCCTCACGATCCCTACGGAAACAATATGTGTGTGTACGCATTGCCAAGGAGCAGAATAAAATTTGCCGCCGGGTGGAGTTGAACCCGCGACCTTCTCCATACCAATCCGATATTTTTTCGCTGATCCAACCAACGCTACCTAAACACGCTGTCACAGGGACAGTTGATAAGATGCCTATGGTGATAGATCCGTATCAAATTTTCTTTTATTTCCTAAACGCTTGGCCATCTCGAGTTCCCACTTGGGGCACTTTCGTGTCTCACCACGCTCTACATGTACCATAAATTTGGACGAATTCGGCGATGACGAGTAGGCATCGTTTCCTTGTTAGATCCATTGTGTCAACATTGGTGCTACGACGTATCGTGTAACAAGATATCTTCTTGTTTTAATTTTATTTTTTATTTATTTTTTATTTTTTTTTTATTTTTTTTTAATTCACTTGTGGGACATTGTATCACATCATGCAGATTTTTAGCGTCCATTCAAGGGAGTGCATTTGAAAAATGACTCTCATATTTTAGTCAATTTTGATGAACCCAAAGACAGAATAGTTGCCCAGGTCACCCAAACATTGAAGAAAGGCAAAAATGGAGGCCTATATCATTGACGCCGGTTTGCAGCAGCCGGCTGCGGTGGCCGAGGGGGCTGAGGCGCTTCAGTCACGTTACGCATGGTCACTACGGTCGGGGGTTCGAATCCCCCCTCGGGCATGGATATTTGTGCCGTCCTAGTTCGTAAGTAGTTTGTAAGTTTAGGGACTGATGACCCCATAGTTAAGTCCCATAAGCTATACAAACATTTGAATATATATATATATATATATATATATATATATATATATATATATATATATATATATATTTTTTTTTTTTTTTTTTTTTTTTTTTTTTTTTTTTTGCAGCAGGATTTTATAACATATACTTTCCTCAAATATTATGAACTACCTCGATGAGAACGAGCTGTTGTCCCGTAGTCACCCGTAGTCAACACGAATTCAGAAAGTATAATTCTTGTGAAACACAGCCAGCTCTTTACTCACATGATGTGTGACGAGTGCTATCCACAAGGGATAAGTAGATTCCGCATTTCTAGATTTCCGAAAGGCTTTCGACATTGTACCTTACAAGCGTCTTCTAATCAAATTGCGTGCTTATGGAATATCGCTACAGTTGTGAGTTTGGATTCGTTATTTCCTGTCAGATAGAGCACCGTACGTTCTAATTGATGGTAAGTCATCGAGTAGAACAAAAGTATTATATGGCGTTCCCCAGGGAAGTGTTATAGGGCCACTACTGTTCCTTATTTTTATAAACGATTTAGGAGACAAGCTGAGTAGCTCTCTTAGACTGTTCGCTGATGATGCTGTCATTTATCTGTTAGTAAAGTCATCAGAAGATCAAAAGCAACTGCAAAATGATTTAGATAATATATCTGCATGGTACAAAAATTGGTAATTGACTCTTAATAATGAGAAGTGTGAGGTTATACATATGACCACTAAAAGAGATCCGTCAAACTTCAGTTACACGATAAATCTGTCAAACCTACAGGCCGTCAATTCTACTAAATACCTAGAAGTAACAATTAAGAACAATTTAAATTGCAAAGGAAACACAGAAAATATTGTAAGGAAGGCGAACTAAAGACTTCGTTTTATTGGCGGAACACTTAAGAAGATGCAACAGTTCTACTAAAGATGCTGCCTTCACCACACTTGTGCGTCCTATTTTGGAGTATTTCTGCGCATTGTGGGATCCACACCAGATGGAACTGACGGACGATTTAGAGAAAATTCAGAGATTTGTATTATCGCGATATAGCGGAGAGTATCTCGGAAATGATGCATGAGTTGGGGTGGAAATCATTAAAAGAAAGGCGTTACTCGTTGCGACGAGATCTATTTGCGAAATTTCTTTCAGCAACTTTCTCTTCAGAATGCGAACATATATTGTTAGCGCCGCGGCGGAGTGGCCGAGCGCGATGAGGCATTATGCTGCACCAACACAAGATGATCAGAAATCACTTTAAATGTGTGCATGTCTGCATCGTCTTACTGGACTCAGTTATCTACACTTTCTTGAAATTGAGTTTCCAGCATTATTGGAAGAGATTCCTTTAGTTACAGGAGAGCTTATGTTTCTCCAGGATAATGGGGCATTTCACATTCTGGTTATCAGTTGAAATCATCCTCTAAACCTAACATTCCCCGGAAGATGGATCGGTAGCTATAGACGGAACACTTCCGATTTTGCTTATGGGGCTGTTTGTTCTACAAACAAAAAGTAAACACTAGACCCGACGTGATAGTTGGGATTATGAATAGTGCAACCCTCATAAAAGAAAACAAAGACGACCTCTGAAGAGCTACATGCAGTGTTATCCAGAGAAGTCGATAGTGCATTAAAGTTGGTGGTGGACTTTTTGAAAATCAGTTTTGAATGTTCTTATTTGCCTTTGCTTTGAATTTTTTTGGGTTAGCTGTAGCTTTCTTCAAAAATGTTCAAATGTTTGTGAGGCTTATGGGACTTAACTACGGGGTCATCAGTCCCTAAACTACTTATGAACTAGCTAAATACAAAGGATGGCACAAATATCCATGCCCGAGGGGGGATTCGAACCCCCGACCATAGTGGCCGTGCAGACCATGACTGGCGCGTCGCGATGGAGTAGCCGAGCGGTTTAAGGCGCCTCGCGCGGTTGTTCGCCGTCGGAGATTGGAGTCCTCCCTGGGGCATGGGTGTGTGTGTTGTTCTTAGGTTAATTTACCTTAGTTTGAGTAGTTTGTAAGCTACGGACTGATGACCAGGCAGTTTGGTCCGATAGATACACAAACAGTTTTTTATGGTACCCTAAGTATACCAAACCGGCCGTCAAAAATAAATTAATTAATTACGATCTTGGCATGTTAATACTTTACAGAAATTCCTGTTCAAAAATGTTCAAATGTTCGTAAATCTTTGGGACCAAACTACTGTTACCATCAGTCCGTAGGCTTACAAACTATTTTAAATAACTTAAACACTCAATCACGCAGCGGAGGGAGGACTCGAACCTCTGGCGGGAGCTGCTTCGCAGCTCCTGACAGGGCACCTAGAACCGCTTGGCTGAAATACCTGTTTTCTTTATTATCTGTTTAGTCATGACGCCGCAGTTTGAAGGGGTTTAAGGAGGGCCAGATGTTTACTAAATATGGTTGACTTCGACCCAGGCTTCTTGCGTAATGAAATTTTTTGTTGTTCTTGGAAATCTCGCCTCAGCTTGTCTCCTCGTGTTACAGTGCTCATATCCTCGGAAATCCCTGGTGACGTCTACTGGATGCATGGCTGACTGCGAAAGGGTTGGCCTATTTCGGCGATCAGATTTACGGTAAACAAATAAAGTGACCAAATTCGGTAGCGACTTGCTAGTGAAGGATTTTTGGCTGCCTTGTCAATATGTAAGATCCGACGTTTCGGCTCCTGTT
This sequence comes from Locusta migratoria, assembly GCA_026315105.1. Lineage (NCBI taxonomy): Eukaryota > Metazoa > Arthropoda > Insecta > Orthoptera > Acrididae > Locusta > Locusta migratoria. The sequence goes on along the minus strand of CM048750.1, from coordinate 2,788,467 downwards.
GCAAGTGCCCTTTGTCAAGGTGTTTGCTGAATGCAATCCCTTACATTCAGCAGACAAACACCTTGACATGACCACTTGCAACAGTGGCCGATACGTCGGATTTTATATATTAACAATGCCGCCAAAAACCCTGAAGAATTTTATTTACAGTGACAACGACCGCGGAAGCCTTCGTTTACATCTAACAGAACTCTCGTTGGATAAGCATAAAAAGCAAAGACTGAAAAACCCAGAATTTCATTTATACAACCTGACATAGTCAGTAGGAGATATACGATCTTTCGTTTTAGATACTATTTTCTACGAGGGAATGTATGTCATGTTTTGGGTAAGGATGGGGAAGGAAATCTCCGGTGCCCTTTGAAAGGAACCATCCCGGTATTTGTCCGGAGTGATTTAGGAAAATCACTGAAAACATAAATCTGGATAGCCGGAGGTGGATTTGAACCACCGTCCGCCCGAGTGCGAGTCCAGTGCGTTACCACTTCGCCACCTCGCTCGGTACCTTCAGATCAACATTTTCAGATAAAATCTGTAAAATAATAGACCTGATGTCATTTCTTGAATTAATTTTACATGGAATGTTAACATGTGATATCTACATATACATCTACATCTACACAGATACTCTGCAAATCACATTTAAGTGCCTGGCAGAGGGTTCATTAACCACTTTCATAACTTTTCTCTACCACCGAGCGAGGTGGCGCAGTGGTAACGCACTGGACTCGCATTCGGAAGGATGGTGGTTCAAATCCACCTCCGGCCATCCAGATTTAGGTTTTCCGTGATTTCCCTAAATCGCTCCAGGCATATGCCGGGATGGTTCCTTTCAAAGGGCACGGCCGATTTCCTTCCCCATCCTTACCCAAATACTCCGAGCGTAAGCTCCGTCCCTAATGACCACGCTGTCGACGGGACGTTAAACTCCAAGCTTCCTTCCTTTTTTTCTCTACCGTTTAATTCTCTAATAGCGCGCGGGAAGAAAGAACACCTAAATCGTTCCGTTTTCGATCTGATTTCTCTTATTTTATTGGGATGGTCATATCTCCCTAAGTAGGTGGGTGCTAGCAAAATATTTTCACATTCAGAACTAAAAGTCGGTGATTGAAACTTCGCAAACAGATCACGCCGCAATGAATAACGTCTTTCTTTTAATGATTTCCACCCCAATTCGTGCAACATTTCCGTGACGCTTCCCCCCCCGTAACGTGATAAAACAAAACGAGCTGCCCTTCTCTGAACCTTCTCAATATGTTCCGTCAGTCCCACCTGGTGAGGGTCCCACAAGGGGCAACAGTACTCCAAGAGAGGACGCACAAGTGTGATGTAGGCAGTCTCTTTGGTGGAGCTGGTGCATCGTCTAAGCGTTCTGCCAATGAAACGTAACCTTTGGTTCGCCTTCCCCACAATATTTTCTATGTGTTCTCTCCAGTCAAAGTTGTTCGTAATTGTAACTCCTAGGTATTTGGTAGAATTTACGACCTTAATGTTTGACTGATTTATCGCGTAATTTAAGTTCAGCGGATTTCTTTTAGTGGTCATGTGTATTACTTCACACTTTTCTTTGTGTCAATTGCCAATTTTCGCACCAAGTAGAAATTTTGTCTAAATCGCTTTGCAGTTGCTTTTGATCCTCTGTTGACTTCACTAACCGATAAACGACAGCATCATCCGCGAACAGTCTAAGGGAGCTATTCAGATTATCTCCTAGCTCGTTTATAAACACGAGGAAGAGTAGGGGACCCATAACGCCTCCCTGTGGAACGCCAGATATCACTTCTGTTTTACTCGATGACTTACCGTCAGTTACAACGAACTGTGTCCTTTGTGATAGGAAATCGTGAATCCAATCGCACAATTGGGGAGATATTCCATAAGCACGCAATTTCATTAGAAGCCGCTTGTGGGGTACAGTATCAAAAGCCTTCCTGAAATCCAGAAATATGGAATCGGTTTGAGATCCCTTGTCGATGACACTTAACACTTCACGTGAATAAAGGGCAAGCTGTGTTTCGCAAGAGCGATACTTTCTGAATCCGTGCTGACTATTGGTTAATAGGTCGTTCTCTGCGAGGTAGTACATAATATTCGAACAAAGTATATGTTCCAAAATCCTACTGCAAATCGACGTCAATGAGATAGGCCTGTAATTTTGGAGATCACTCCTATTGCCATTCTTGAATATTGGAGTAACTTGGGCAACTTTCCAGTCTTTGGGTACGGATCTTTCGCTGAGTGATCGGTTGTAAATTATAGCTAAGTACGGAGCTATTGCATCAGCATACTCTGAGAGGAATCTAGTTGGTATACAATCTGGCCCGGAAGATTTATTTTTGTTTAGTTACTTAAGTTGTTTTACTACTCCAGGAACATCTACTTCTAAGTTTCGCATGCTGGCAGCTGTTCTTGGATTGAATACTGGAGTGTTCACTTCGTCTTCTTTGGTGAAAGAATTTCGGAAAGCTGTGTTTAGTAATTCTGTCTTAGCAGTACTGTCGTCGGTAGTATTACCATTGCTATCGCGTAGTGAAGGTATTGTTTGTGTTTTGCCGCTAGTGTACTTCACATATGACCAGAATTTCTTTGGATTTTCTGCAAGATTACGAGACAGGATTTCGTTGTGGAAACAACTATAAGATTCTCGCATTGAAGTCCGCGCTAGATTGCGAGTTTCAGTAAATGATTGCCAGTCTTGCGGATTCTGTGTCTTTTTAAATTTTGCATGCGTTTTTCTTTGTTTCTGCAACAGTGATCTGACCTGTTTTGTGTACCACGGGGGGTCAGCCCCCTCTTTTATTAATTTATTTGTTATAAATCTCTCGATTGCTACTGATAGTATGTCTTTGAAAGTCAGCCACAACTCATCTACACTCGCATTTTTAGTTTTGAAGGACTGGAGACTATCACACAGGAAAGAGTGAAGCGAATCTTTATCTGCTTTATTGAATAGATATATTTTTCGTTTATTTTTGGTGCATTTGGGAATTTCGATATTCATTCTCGCTACTACAACTCGATGTTCGCTAATCCCTGTATCTGTTTTGATGCTCTTTACTATCTCGGGATTATTTGTTGCTAGGAGATCAAGAGTATTTTCGCAATCACGTACTATTCTAGTGGGCTCATGAACTAAATGTTCGAAGTAGTATTCAGAAAAAGCATTCAGAACTAGTTCGGACGAAGTTTTATATTTGCCCCCGGTTTTGAATTCGTAATTATGCCAACATATCGAGGGTAAATTAAAGTCGCCACCGATTATAACATGTATTCAATGTATTCAAATGTTTGTAAATCTATCGGACTCACCTGCGTGGTTATTAGTCCGTAGCTTACAAACTAAGATAAATTAACCTAAGGACAACACACACACCCATGCCCAAGGGGGGGACTGGAACCCTCGACGGCGAACGGCCGCGCGCACCGCAGCACGGCGCCAAACTGCGCACGGCTAATCCGCTGCGGCCGATAATATATATTTTTTTGATGGTCATTTTTGTTCGCTGCTTTGGAATAGTCCAAACTTCACACAAAGTTCTTCTGATGTCTCAAAACAACACAATCAACACAAATATCCAACACAAAAATACGGTAAAGATACACTCACGACCATCTACGATGACTTAATAGAGATCTGCAATTATATTTTGTGCGCACTGACAACTGATATTCTGATTGTTACGTTTGAATGTGAGGCGTAAAGCCTCGTAAATAATGTAACATGTTTCTTTTTCTCCTTATATCAAACTTTCAACCTTTATTTCGGTTAAATGAATCGCTTCTTGATGAACTGACAGACAGAATGACATTTAACGGACAACATATACCACTAGAAATTATACAAATAAGTTTTTCTCTAAGCGTACCTGTCATTTTAGCCATTTCTAAATTTAACCTGTGTGAACCCGGGGTTGATTGCTAGTTTATAGTCTAAATACAGATCGCCAACAGTTTTCAGTAATTGTTGTTTGACCTTTAATCATCAATTAGATACCTAGTTTCGGTTGCAATATTTCAGTCTTTCAGAAGACAGTGGTGCAATAAAAATCAGTACAAATATGGTTAAATTACAAACAAAAAAATAAATTCACTTCCATATGTCACCCACAATATCGCATTCATCATCAAAATATTGGTCAAATGATTACTGATCAGCTATGATGTGATCATAGATTCAAACATATAATAAATATTCCTACTCTATTGCAGTGTATTAGTTGTACCAAACAAAACAAAATGTACTTGAAAACTTATTGGTAAACTGTGGAATTTAACTATTCTGTTTCCCCTCCAAAATAGTGACAAAGGAACGATCTTAAATGAAAGACGATCTGCTCAAAATCAATTTATTATGATTAAACATAAAAAATAAATTAGATGACATTTCGTATCATGAAAAGCAGATAATGGTATTCAAACAATCTTTTACAAAATGTTAAAACATTGAGACACAAAAAATGACTGGCTGAGTCAAAGGTCGGAGGTTTTGCAAAACAGAATGCTATCAGATAGGCTACACAGGGGGTTGAAATTATCGTGAGCCCTAAGCTCCCCAAAGTAAATAGGCAGATCCCAAAAGAATAAAATAAGGGACAGAATCCAACAAGTCTGATTCATATAACCCTCCAGCAAGTGCGTCACCTTACCCACACAGATGATCATTGACGGCAGCGTCTCAGGCTCGGATGCAGCAGGCGGTGGGAGCGGATGAGCTGAAATTTTTTATCCGACCGTAATTGCTGCGACCTGTTAAGCAGGGTCGACATGTAACTTAACACAGCGTCACTGGCGTCGGCGTCGCTAGGCAGTTGCTGTGCGATTCTATCACGCTAGTAGACTAATCAATATTTTACATAGGTGACACAAAGGCCACTTGACACAAATCGATCAGTCACTCGCGTAATAAGATCTGTAAAAACAATGCCCGATTCGCAAAGGCGCGAATGCTCACATAGAGACTTCTAGCAAAACGAAAACAAAACTGTAGCCGCTCACAGCGTAACCACAGGGCAATGTAACGTCCGCGAAGTAAACACAACTTTACAAGGTCCGAATCTTCGGAATCACACACAAGTCTAACCAGAGGACAGTTTAAGACGATGTCCTCCCCGCGAATCTAAACGGAGTATTCCGTGTCTCCCGAGGTCCGTACACTTCGGACGCTCAAACAGGAGACTAGCGAGGTCCGTACACTTCGGACGCTCAGACACGAGAGACTGTCCCTCCTCGCGCTCTGCCGCAGCTCACGGCAAGTGACGGCGGGCACACCCACGCGCGAAAAGACGCACCAATATCTGCTAACGGCTAATAGTCAAACCAATCTGATGGCGTAGCACCGTTGACAAATTGTTTAGCTGTCATTCTAAAATAATTTGCCGAATCAGGACGCGTTCTCTGCGTCTGCCAAGAGGCTCCGCCCACGCCACCAACGCTTCCCGCGCATTTCACCGTTCCCAGGGTGAATGCTCTGCAAGGAATTTCACCTTGATCCTAGTTGGTGGGAGGACGAGACCCCCAAGAGCGTCTCTGATCTGCCGCGGCCTGACCGTGCCCAACACGTCAAACCACTTTTTAGCAGCCAAGCTGCGCCAATAAACATTAAAATCCCGAAATTTTCATATAAACATAGAATGTACTACAATCCCAGGAGCCCATCATCCCTGATGTGTCCCCAAAGGCACAGAAATCAAAATAAATATAGATGTACAAAGAAAAATGTTACATATTTCAATAATTAGCGTAAAGAGAAAGGTACAGTAACACAAGGTTAGTATGAAAAATAGACTAATTACAGCCCCCGTCTCACAACACCCCATACCTGTTGAAACACCCCACACCTGCTAGAAAGTTGCTATGATAACGAAGCAGGAGAAATTCTATATTTATATAGGGATAGTCATTTGTACGTAAAAAATTAAATATAACATCCTAAAATATGTAAGAAATAATAATACGATCAATGAATTTCTTACTGATTTCATTCACACTAGGGCCCCAATCGCTCTCTTTTTTTCGTTGGGGCTGATCTCTATGACCATTCCAAAACCCCAACCCCAAACAGAAACAAACTATTCCTTGTCTGAACATTCATACTATTAAGACGTCTGGGCCCTACCACATTCATCATTAATGACACAAAAACAACATTCATTCGTCAAAAAGAAATAAAGAAACATAAAATTCTAAATATAAAAAGAATTTGATTTAAAGTAAACAAGAGACTCAGATTTAAATAAACAATGTACATGATATTCAGTTCTAGGCAATGAGTCAAGTGTTAAGTAACTTTGTAATTATTATTCTATTAATAAACAATGTTGCCGGCCGCGGTGGCCGAGGAGACTAATGCACTCCAGTCACGGTCTGCACGGCCACTACGGTCGGGGGGTTCCAATCCCCCCTTGGGCATGGATATTTGCGCCGTCCTAGTTCGTAAGTAGTTCATAAGTAGTTTGTAAGTTTAGGGACTGATGACCCCGTAGTTAAGTCCCATAGACTATACAAACATTTGAACATTTGAAACAATGTTGAAAAAACAAACAAGTAAGTAAGAAAGAAACATCCTAACCAAATTGTGACTTAAAATTACTAACATATCATAGACAAACAGATAACATAATATATCAAAATTGTGTTGAAAAGTTAAACATAAAACAACATAAAAAATGGCACTTTTGGGCAACGTTTTTCAGGACAGTGGTGTGTGCATAACAACTGTTTATGAGTCATAATGGTGGTGTAGTGGGTGTCGGAGGAGCACCACTGGTAGTTTATGGTCGCTCAGTGGACCACAAAGACATTGACGGCTCACAGTCCGTCGCTGTGGCTGTCCCTTCAGAGATAGCCGGTTCCGTCGTAAATACACCGAGATTGGGTCAGTGGGCCGCACGGCACGCGCCAAGGTGCACCACAGACACTTCCCACAGCGCAGAGAACGCGGGCGACATAAGTGGCCCCAGGTGGCTGGGCACACGGCGGGTATCTCCTGTCTCTCTCGGCCTTGGGGCCGCAGCCCCCAGCTGATAGAGAACCAGTTTCCAGGCCGGCAGTAGGGGCAGGCCGAGGCACAGCCCGACCTCGTGGCGAGCGCTGCGTTCCGCAATCTTTCTTTCCTCGTCGGCGGGCGCCCATTGTGTTGCCCTCGGGCGGGCTGCCGCCGGTTTTGTGAGTCCAAGCAGCACCCCCTGTAGAAGAAAGTCTGCGCACGATGTCACAACATGGCGGCGGTGAGAGGCTTAGAGTCCTCTGAAAGACTGTAAACATTAGCGGTACACGCTGTTCATAGTGCACTCTTTCGTTCAGGAGTGTATTTATTACGTAAATTGGTGTTGTGTACGGTGTGATCGCTACGCTGGACGATTTTTCTGTGTGAGAACAACGTGTAACCTTTTTTTTTTTTTTTTTTTTTTTTTTTTTTTTTTTTTTTTTTTTTTAATGCCGTTTTGCTGTTCTGTGCCGAAATGTAGAGCAAATTACGACTGTGGCCCAAAAGTTACCATCTTTAAACGTCCGGAGAAGAATAAGCTAATGAGGGTGGTTACGAAAAAAAAAAAAAAAAATTGAATCGCATTATGCAACGGTAAACAGTAATGATTCAAAACACTTTTATAAGGTTATACAAAAACGAAAACTTACTCATTAACGTGAAGAAGGAGCGAAGTTATCCTGGGGATTATTGATGTCCATTTCTTCTTCTCCGGACGTTTAAAGATGGTAACTTTTGGGCCACAGTCGTAATTTCCTTTACTTTTAGGCACAGAACATCGAAATGGCATTTTGTCAGTAAAAAAGAGATCACAAGCTGTTATCACACAGACAAATCGTCCAGCGCAGCGATCACACCGTACAAAACACCAATTTACGTAATAAATACACTCCTGAACGAAAGAAAGTTCTATAAACAGCGTGCACTGCTAATGTTTACAGTCTTTCAGGGGACTCTAAGCCTCTCACCGCCGCCATGTTGTGACGTCGTGCGCAGGCTTTCTTCTATAGGGGGTGCTGGTCCAAGCCCAGCGCTGCAGTGCCGGACAGCACGCGTTGCGGAAGCCGTGGACAGCAAGCGGCGTAGCGGCGTTGGCGCGTCAGTGCGTCGCCCCGTTTACACCTCCACCAACAGCACACTTTTTTTTTTTTTTTTGTATAATTATGCCTCTTTTTGCACATCACCAGCTGCCTGAAGTGGCCCCCATGTGCCACGAGCTTGTCTCTGGACATACAAACATACACATATAAGACAGGGAATATAAAACAAATACAATACAAAATTATATAGATCCTATTAATTAATTTTTTAAGGTTCCTTACGTTATCATGGTATCACTGTACCTTTATAAAAAAACTGACATTCTTTAGTAACAAGTAAAAAAAATCTAAATATTGACATAATTGTTTTATTAATAAAGTTATGATATTATTATTAATAATAGTTCGTTAGTACATGCTTTAGTGTCCATGCAAACAAACATTATTTTGTCATTTACCAAGCTTACTGAAGTGCATGCTCAAGGAAACTATCTATCGAGCTCGTACTACAGACATGCAAATGGAAAGTGTAGGAATTCTGGGTTATTGGGAACGTATACGAATTTGTTTATACTCCCTGACCAGTTCCTTAAAAAAAATATCAATTCTCTTGTGTCATTTTACTGCAGTCTTCTTTAGATTCTTCAGTTTTCTTCCTATAATGCTGTTATGGGCTTAAGAGTACAATACAGTTCAGTCATTCTGAAACTGTAGATTAATGTTAGTGTACATGTTGTAGAAATTTACCCTGAAAATAAACAAACATGGTTAGAGCGAAGGAAAAATTGTTGCCCTATCCAAGTGTGATTACCTTAACGTAACTTCGCCTCAATATTGTGGGAGCCACTAACGAACACAGCGAAAATATCGAGCAGTATCGCATTTATGCGATTACACGATACAAAAAAATGTCAACACGTCATATGCGAGGACACCCCGAAATCACAACGAAAAAGACGCGTAACCCTACACCTATGTCAAGGTTACGGATCCCAAAAACTGACTAGGCAAATCACTCGTGGATACCCGTTCCATCAAGTCTTATTCACAACGAATTGCGCTCACAGACGTAACAGAAACACAGCGAAAACAAACATCCACAAAACAATCTGAGGAAAAGAAATTACGTCAACGGGGAGAATTGTCCATCCACTTTGGAAGAGTCGCTACAGAGACAGACACAGCCAACGCAGGAAGACAAACACAACGGCATTCGCAGTCAGCAACGCTGACGCAGCCCAGAGATTAATAAATTACCTGGCAATTACAATTCAGATAAACAACGATAAACACAGAACAACATGACGAAGAAATTTAACAGCTGACGCCTCAGAAAAAGACAGAAATTAAAGGTGTTCAAGGACGCACATCGAGATAATCCAATCCCTATCACAAAAACCAAAATTACATACTGAAATACGACGATAAACGTAAGGAAAACCTGTAAATAAGTCAATTGATTACACACAACTTATTTCTAAAAACAAAAGGAACACATTAACAATCAGCAAATTAAAGTACAAACACAAACTTATATTCACACAGGAAATATATATCTACAGTACATACCAAGACCAGAAGTCTATTCGATTTAATGTGGCAGACGTGGTGCACCCCCAGAATTACCGCTACCTTGGGCAGACGACCACTGCTGAACTTGTTGTGACTGCCAATTGCCATTATTCTGGTTCTGGAACCGGGTGGACCGTTATTTTGCCATTGTACTTTGTTTTGGCCTTGTCCTGAACTATTATTATTGGAAAAGGATCGGTTCTGCTGGTTGTCATTATCATTATTGCGCCAGTTTTCGTGGTTATGATTCCCCTTTTTCCAATCGTTGCCGCGTTTGCGATTCTTCTCTCGCCCATGGTCGCCGTTGTTTCCCCAATAATTATTGCCTCCATTTTGCGGAGGATTTTCGTCCCTGTTATCTTGAGGACGCCTCCTGTGTCGGATTTCTACGTATTCTGCCTCTCTAAGCGCGGAAGTAAATTGTTCAAGAGTTCCGTCGCATTTTCCTATCAGGCTCCTCTGGTATTCTTCAGGAAGCTTGGTAAAGCAGTGCTTCATAATTTCCTATCCGAATATGGGTTATCAAGGACTCTGTTTTTCTTTATTAGTGAATCCAGAAACTTGACTGGGTTCTTGAAACCGGCGGACAACATGTCGCATCCCATAACAATTTCATCTCGGATTCGCTCTTGCACTTGTGAAGGCCAATATGAAGCAAGAAACGTTTCCCTGAACTGCTCATATGACGTACAAGATTCCGTCACAGAGCGCATGTGTTCCGCCACGCTCCCTTGTAGATGGCCGCAAATGAATTCAAATTTATACTGCAGTGGCCACTCTGGCGGGAGTATTCTATCAAACTGTGCAATGAACGACTTCGGGTGCAGTACATTGTTCGATTCACGATAGATCTGAAAATTCTGAACAGACAGGAAGTGATTCAGATCGAGTAGCTTGTATGCTGTGGCTCCACCGCCGTATTGTGGGTGCCCATCCGTTCTCATGCTCTGCTGATTATTTCCAGCTGGAGCATACCTCTCAGAAACAGCTGATCCGTGTAAGTGGGAGTCTGTCCTAAGTAGACGACATCAACCTCGGATCGTGTGTGTACACTGTGTGAAATGTCCCCCCCCCCCCCCCCAGTGTTTGATTCCTCTATGACTGGCGAATAGTGACGGAAGACATGAGTTCTTTCGTCCTGTACCGGTTCTGTGTATCTATCTATTTCGCGTGGCACACTATCCGCACCTTTCTCCCGCATTTTCCGTACTTCGGCCGCTGTCGACAATATCGCAATTTTCTCTACATCGCCGCAAGTTTTTATTATATCGCAACTCAATATCTTCTGTTGTGAAGAAATGTTAGCTTGTGCCTCTTGGATTTCTGCTATTTCTGTCTGCTGATTTGTAATCTCAGCGATCGCTTTTGAATTTTCTGTGATTTTTTCTGTTGTCTGCTTCAGAATTTCTTTTCCTTGTTCGCGTAATGTGGCAATTACTTTCTTTTCTAAAACATTACCGGTTTCGGGACAGCTGCCCATCTTCAGATCTGTTAAATAAATGTTACAACTGAATATAAGCTACTATTTATAAAGTATGATATCAAAAAATTTAAAGGAAAAACATTAAAAAACATTAAAAACATACCAAAATTTTAAAGTTACAGAGTAACCTGTCCTTTGGCACAAAGATTAAGGCATAGACCTACCACGAAAAAACGCACGAAATATAACAACTCCGGAGTATACAAGATTAAATGCGCCAGCTGCGATAAATATTACATAGGGCAAACTGGACGCAACTTTGAAGTCCGATACAAAGAGCACTGCAATAACAGCAATCGCACAGCATTTGGAGCGCATGCTAAAGACAATAAACACCAAGTCAGCACTATAAGCGAACAAATGGAAGTGTTGCACAGGGCACCGAAAAGCTTTCATTTAAACGTACTTGAAGAACTTGAAGTATATGCGCACAAGGAGAAAGAACCGGACAAACTTCTAAATGAGCAGACAGACTTCATGCATAAAAACTTTTTTGAAATATTTAAAGACATTTTGTAGCCTTGCCTGGAATGGAACGCGCTGCCAAACACCAGCTACGGCGGCCCTCAGCACACTGGCGGCGGTGAATGGGACACGGCGGAGGAAACCTCGGCGACGCTACTGCTACCTGACACACGGAAGCCTTATCCGCAGACGGGAAAGAAGACATTGTCCACAATATTTGTTTTTAATCATTTTTTAAGAGATTTTAATATTTAACAATATTTTTATTTCTTATTTTTTTAACTCGATAACAGTTTCACTTAAAATGTTATTATATTTATCCAGAACCCAATTTTATCTTATTTCTACGTCCTTTTATAGTTTGACAGCTGTGTATCTCATTTGTAACTGTTTTTTATACCTTGACTACTATCTTACACCTTGACCTCAGAATTGCTTTTATATGTAAGTCAGTAATTACTTATTGAGAATAATTTTAACAAAAGGATCCCAACCAATCAGATGATTTCAAGTACTTTATATAAACCCTCAGGCAGCTACTATGTTTTTAGTAACGACTGTGAACATTCGTTCATTACAGGACAGGTTAATCTGTAACTTTAAAATTTTGGTATGTTTTTAATGTTTTTTAATGTTTTTCCTTTAAATTTTTAGATATCATACTTTATAAATAGTAGCTTATATTCAGTTGTAACATTTATTTAACAGATCTGAAGATGGGCAGCTGTCCCGAAACCGGTAATGTTTTAGAAAATATAAGCGATCTGGAGACGGATATTCAAGAATTTTATTCATATAACGATCGCAATAACTCCCTGAAGACCAATAAGTCTTGCTTTGATAAATTACTTTCTTGACATTAGCGATGTCAACCCGTGACTTTACTGTGACTCTTTTGGCCAATTCGGCCGTCTTTCTTGCACCAGCTGCTTCGTAGCGAGCTATTCTGGCGTCTTTCTTAGCCTCTATTGCCGTACGCTTTGTTTCAGTCGCTGTTTTACCGATCGAAACAAGTTCTTGCCTGACTACCGATAATTCCTCTTTGAGTTCACGCACACGGGCATCGATAACTCTCCCTAATTTGTCGGCATTTTCACTAACATGAGCCTCTATAACTCTTTCTAGTTTTTGTATTTCTTTCTTGTTTTTCATGAATTAAATATCTCATCAAATCCCCCAGCTGAATATCCTCATAATTTCCAGCTGGCGTGGACGACCTTGATACTGTTGGCTTGCAGCTTTGCGCTTTTGTATAAGACGTTCCCTCATCACTATGAGCATACATTTTGCTCTTATTGTGACTGTGAGGAATTTCTACCTCACTTTCACTTGAGTTGTTTACAGAAATCTGCCTATTTAATATTTCTCTAGAAGCTTTTCTTGACACTTTACTCAATTCGCGTTTTCTACATGATTCACGACGATTAGAAAAGCCAGAATCACCTGAATGGTGCTCCGTCTCACACATTGTGGCTCTGTTTACTGAAACACCAGTATTTTTCTAAAAGCACAAAAACACAAGATTAGTATAAAAAATAGACTAATTGCAGCCTCCGTCTCAGAAGTTATGTTAAAAGTATGCATTAAAATATCCACAGAAGTACTGTACAGAAAATATAGACCTGCACTAAAACAAACAAACATTCAACAGAAATGTAGGACGGGAGGGGAGCGCGGATAGCCAAGTGGTTAAGGCGACTGCTGGCCCAAAGCAGAAGGTCTGGATTCGCATCCTACCCCAGCTCTCATATCCACTTGTCGCCAATGAGTGATTTTAGTGTACTGTTGCAGCTAAGTCATTTCTTTGCTTTCTCATCCCTCTTCCTACCTCTTCTTAATTAAAGATTTGCATTATAGTAATATGCTCTTAAAATGAACGAACCTATATCTAAAATCAACATAAAATAGAATCTTAAGAATAAGCATATAGGAGGGTTTTAGATGTTTCTAAACCACATGTGAATTGATTTTATATGTATCTTTTTCAAAAAATTATTAAATATTTTTTTTCCCAATAAATCCTATAGGCATTACTAACATCTCAGTTTACACATTTGAAAAGTATCCAATCCTTCATATTCTGTTATGAAGTATACCTACAATTTTGCAGCATGGTTTGCAAAATGATCCTCGTAAAGAACGTCGGGAATCATAACGTAGAATATAATGTTTATATTTAAGTCCAAATTAACAGCAAGCAACTATGCGTCGATTTTATAATGTATAAAAACTCACTTACAGTTGAGATTATTAAAGATACTACAAGGAATGTTACCTGTCGATCTCGACCCATCACTTGTCTGGCGTTACAGGAAACAAATAGCAATCTCTACTGTCGCCATTTCACTTGTAGAATGAAAAATCAAATGTTCTAATGTTCGTTAAGCTTAAGGGTCTTAACTGCGGGGTCATCAGTCCCTAAACTTACAAATTACTTATGTACTACCTTATACTAAAGACGGCACAAAAATCCATGCCCGAGGGAGGATTAGAACCTCCAACGCGAAGGGCCGCGCTCGGCTACTCCCAGCGTGATGTAACTTAAAACATCAACAGGTTGTAAGAGAGTTTCATCAACTACTTTACACCTTTCATTTTACGTTCAGTCGTAATGAAGAATTAATATTATTAAAAACTCATATTAGCAGGAGAAACTTTACATCGTATCTAGTGTAAGTCGAAACATTTGGGAGGGGAAAAGAGGGCGGGCCTATATATGATACATGACTATATATGAATTTTATAATGGAGAAGCGTTGTTATGAAAAAGTTACACACACACGCGCGTGCACGGTGTGGTCTTCAGTCAGGAGACTGGTTTGATGCAGTTCTGCACCCTAACCTGTCTTGAGCAAGCCTCTCCAACTCCTCATAAAACATCCATCTGAATCTGCTTACTGTATTCATCTCTTGGTCTTCCTCTGCGATTTTCCAAATATGTTCAAATCTTTGTAAAGCTTATGGGACTTAACTGCGGGGTCATCAGTCCCTAAACTTACAAACTACTTATGAACTACCTTACACTAAAGACGGCACAAACATCCATGCCCGAGTGGGGATTCGATTCCCCGACGGGGAACGGCCTCGTGCATCGTAGCATAGCGCCTTAATGCGCTCGGCCGCTCCACCGCGGCTCTGCGATTTTTACCACACACACTTCCCTCCAACGCTAAATTCACGATTCCTTGATGTCTAATAATGCGTCCTACCAATCGATCCCTTCTTTTATCAAAGGGCGCGGTGGAGTGGCCGAGTGGTCTAAAGCGCCTCGCTGCGGAGCGCGCGGTTGCTCGCCGTGGAGGTTCGAGTCCTTCCTGGGGCATGGGTGTGTGTGTTTGTCCTTGGGTTAGTTTACCTAGGTTTAAGTAGTTTGTAAGCTACGGACTGATGACCACGCAGTTTGGTCCGATAGATTTACAAACATATGAACATTTGATTTTTATCAAAGTATGCCAGAAATACCTTTTCTCCCCCTTTGACCTCTTCATTAGTTACGCGATCCAGCGTCAAAGCTGTCGGCCAAGAACTTTAGGAGATGAACGATTCTGCAAAAACATTTACAATTTTATTAATGTAGATTCTGTATGTATCTACCATGAGTTATGTGATGCTAAATACTCATGCTATTGATTCTGGTTCATAAAATCTGAGCTGAAAATTTAGAATGTGCACACAGTGCATTCGGAAATTCCCGTCAGAAATCTTGAGGACTTTTGTAAAAGCGAGTGAGAACATAATATTTTGATAAGGAACCCATTTCCACAAATGTCATCCAGTGACGCTAAGCATACTTCTTTATCTCTGACTCCGTCTCTAATGACTACGATTCTACGGGACGCTAAACCCTAATGTATCTTCTTTCCTTTTCTATTTTTAACACTTAGCAGAATATCTCTTTGCTTTTCATATATTGTGAGGAGGTAGTATCGACCAAACCGACAACAAAGTATCTAGTAAGCAAGGACTGCAGTGTTCTTACCTTGAGAGGTATGTGCACCTTACCAGTAAAAGACACATGTCCACAAGTATCGAATACGTGCTCATAGCTCTAAAGATATGAGTTTGAGTTTGTTGTTTGGGTCTACATTACTTCAACATATGAAAATCAAAGAACTGGAAGAGATTTACAAGTTCTTGAAGTTTGTAATGACAATTTCCGAACACTCACATTTTGCAGCCACTACTGTACAGTTTAACGACTTTCATGAAACGCTTCCTTAACCTGTGATTACCGAAGTCTTGAAATTCTTACGAAAATGTTTCAAATGTTTGTATAGTCTATGGGACTTAACTACGGGGTCATCAGTCCCTAAACGTACAAACTACTTGTGAACTACTTACGAACTAGGACGGCACAAATATCCATGCCCGAGGGGGGATTCGAACCCCCGACCGTAGTGGCCGTGCAGACAGTGACTGGACCGCCTTAGTGCCCTCGGCCACCGCGGCCGGTGAAATTCTTACGATTGCACTTATTACTAAGTCGTGTTTCGTGACACTCTGGACATATGACGTTACTTGTAATACAGGACATTGAGTACTTCTTTTGTATGTGACATACCACTGAGACCTTATCATTGTAGTTAACTTTTGTTTAAACTATGAATTTGGTGTTCCTTTGAATCAAATTTATGGAGATTCAGCAGTAATATTCTCTATCCTTCTTGCAGTATTCCAGCGTTAAGCAAAGGCCGAGAAGTTACAAGCTTCCTAGGGTTTTATTTGCGGACGGAGAAGTTAGTACTGCTTCCTCCCACAAGTCCACAAGTCCCCTAAAACCTCCACATCCTTGCGGATGCTGTTGCGTTGCAGTGTGCGTTTGTACCGCCCAACAGTATGCACGAGGTGCTGTAGTTGCTGTCCAAGTCTTTATGGAAAGCATAGAGTTCTGACTAATCTGTTGTCTTCTATAGTTGTGTCCCCAGCGCAGAAGACAGCACACAGGTCGTTGATTCTTCTACAGCAAACAAGTGAGGCTAAAATAAGTTCGGTAGGATGGAAGCATAAGAAGCGACTAGCGAGATTTTTAATTGTCAGGGATGCCATTTATTAATTAAATAATATAATATGAGCAATTACTGTTAATATGACACGGCCTATGCTGCCCATAGCTCATGTTGAGACCTCGACAGTTATCACTATTACACAAATCTTTACTCGTGACCGGCGCGGTCCGGCGCGTATAGTGGTCAGCTCGAGACTGAAACTGCGGCGCGTTGCGAGACTAGAGGGCACCTGACGCTCTATTTAGCGCCAAAACAGGGCCGTCGCGCGCCTTCTGAAAAATCGCTCTTCTCTTGTTACAATAAGAGAAGGCACCTTAAACTTTTTAAACTGTCCAAATCTAGCCTGTCCTTGAGATATAGTTATTACAAATTCTCAGCTCTGAATAATTAATATTTAGTATATAATAAACAAAACTAATTTCAAAAGAAATCACGTGACGTGAAATGCAGCAGCCAATGCGAGGAGAGTACCAGTAACATAGGCGGGCTTTCCCACGGGAACCAGCACCTACTGCGCCATATGCTACTGCTCCCCACCCCACATTTCAACATATGCTGCACTTCTGTGTTTCTTCCGCGTTTAAGACACGTACGATGTTAGCAAAGAAACGGCCTGCGGCCAGAAATATAAAGTGGCCATAGGCCAGGAATATCACAAAGTCTGCAATACCTGCTTCTTCGCAGGGCATAAATTCAGTTGGAACAAGTGGACACTGGAGTTTTAAAATAATACACGTGTATTTACCGCTGCGTTGGCACCGGTGAATGTGGGGACGAGATACTGGTGTGTGTGTGTGTGTGTGTGTGTGTGTGTAAGTGTGAGTACAGATTGTCTTTTGGATAGGACCGCCAGAAATCACAACGATGGCGACCTCTCGTGTTGCGTGTGTGTCAACGAGAAACAAACAACGTAAGGAGTATTTGAAAATGAGCAGCAGTTGAGAACGGGACGTTACAATCAGGAAGATAATCGACTTGTGTCGACGTTTTTCGAACTTAACTGGGGAACAAAATAACACTGCTGCAGCTAGAGATGGCAGCACGTGTTGTTTATGTTAAATATTGAGGTTTTATTGTTTTGGTTTTAAGAAATTAAATTTAAAATATGCCTGAAATTGGGAACAGCATTTTGTAAAAAAGTATTTGTCGTTATGAGTTTTATATCAAGCTTAGATAAAGAACTTGTGATATCTTTGGCTGAGAGAGGGGAGTTGTATTGTTGAAGACGTGTGCCGGCATGCAATTTTTGTTTGAAAATAAAGCACTGCTGCACCGTTTTAGATGCTCCTACAACTGGTTTCATTTGACACTGTGTTACTCAGACATCTCTTACTTGTAGCAGTGTTGAAATTGGTAGACGTAATAGCAATATAATTTCTATCAGCGGCTGTTGAAAGTATGGGAATCCTGGCTCTTCTGTAACCTTTTTCAGCATTTCATTACACCATCACCCGGAGTCGAATCTAGCATGAAATTATGCCACCTCTAATAAGTGATTCTTGTACATCTAAAAGAAATAATTATGAATGTCAGAATAATCCCTATAACTATAAAACCAAAAGTGAGTAAATATTGTGCATTCAAGTGTCTAGGAGTAAATCAACTGCTTTCGTCGTGTTTGGGTATTTTCAGTAATCATCCTACGTCTGAACTATCATCGTGAATCTACACCACTACATAAAGCCAATTTGTAACGTCGCTATTGAAAAATCCGGAAACATTCTTGTCAGATTTATTCCAATTTTTATACTATCTACATATACATGCAAGTCAACAGTGGAGTGCACGGCAGAAGGCTCACCGCTTTTTGGTATTTCTCTACAATTCCATTCTCTAATAGCTCGCGGGAAATATCCCCGTTTTCGATAAGATTTCTCTTATTTCACGTCTGTTTTACTCGATGACTTTCCGTACTGTGTCCTTTCTGACAAGAAATCTCGAATCCAATCGCACAACTATGGCGATATTCCGTAAGTACGCAATTTTATTAGAAAACTCTTGTGAGGTACGGTGTCAAAAGGCTTCCGGAAATCTAGAAATACGGAATCTATTTGACATCCCTTATCGATAGTAATCATCACATCATGTGAGGAATGAGCTACCTGTGTTTCACAAGAACAATATTCTCTGAATCCGTATTGGCTTTGAGTTAATAGGTCGTTCTCTTCGAGTTAGTTCTGACATAGGGCTGTAATTTTGGGTATGGATTTTTGACTGAGCGAGTGGTTGTATATGATAGCAAGGTATGGGGCTATTGCATCAGCATACTCTGAATGGAACTGGTATACTTAATATTCACAGAATATATGACATCAACTGCGATTGGGCAAAGCTGAAAATGTGTACATTCGGGAACGGGAGACTTACTTTGTTAAGTGATTTAAGTTGCTTTAATACTAAAGGGGTATCTAGTTCTTAATTACGCATTCTGGAAGCTGTTTGAGATAAAAATTCTAGAGTATTTGCTTCATCTTCATTGGTGAAGGAATTTCGGAAAGCTGCGTTAAGGAATTCTGTTTTAACAGAACTGTCATTAGTAGTATCACCACTGATATCGCATAGTGAAGGTACTGACTGTGTTTTGCCGCTAGTATACTTTAAATACGACCATAATTTTGTAGGATTCACTACCAAAGTACGTGACAGGGTTTGTTGGGGAAACTATTATAAGCTTCTCGCATTGAAGTTCGAGCTAAATTTCGAGTATCTGTAAAAGACGTGCAGTCTTGGGGATTTTGTGTCCGTTTAAATTTAGCATACTTTTTTCTTTCTTTTGCAAGAATGATCTAACCTGTTTTGTGTACCACAGAGGGTCAGCCTCCTCTTTTGTTAATTTGCTTGGTCGATATTGTTTCTTTGAATGTATTGCACATCTGATATACACTCACATTGTTAGTTTCGAAAGACTGGAGATTCTCACTCACGAAAGCGTTAATAGAATTTTTATCAGCTTTTTTGAATAAATATTCTTTTAGTTGATAAAACTCTTCTCGGTATTGGGCCGCATCGTCAATATATCAAATATTTCACCGACGTTTGGGCCACTATTGCAAGCGGCCATAATCTCGGTGTTATGTTTACTGCAGTAAACATAACACCCAGGAGATGGCGGCTTGCAATAGTGGCCGAAACGTCGGTGAAATATATGATATATTGACGATGCGTGGTTTCTGGGTGTTATGTTTACTGCAGTAAACATAATACCCAGGAGATGGCCGCTTGCAATAGTGGCCGAAACGTCGGTGAATTATTTGATGTATTGACGATGCGTGATTTCTGGGTGTTATGTTTACTGCAGTAAACATAATACCCAGGAGATGGCCGCTTGCAATAGTGGCCGAAACGTCGGTGAAATATTTGATATATTGACGATACGGCCCAATACTCAGAAGAGTTTTATCAACAATGACAACGACCTCGGAAGCCTTCCTTTACAAATATTCTTTTCATTTATTTTTGGTAGATTTGGTAGATCCGATATTCAGTCTCGCTACAACTCTGTGTTCACTAATCACTGTGTTTTTTGATGCTCTTTATTAGCTCCGGATTTACTATTACTATTTACTATTCTAGTGGGTTAATGAAGTAATTGGTCGAGGTAATTTTCGGATACTGCTTTGAGTACAATTTCGGATGATGTCTTATGCTTGCCTCCAGTTTTAAACATGACGAATTTTCCGACGTATCGAGAATAAGTTAAAGTCGCCACCAATTAAAATTGTATTCTTTGGAAACGTTTTTGAAAATGGATCCAAGCTTTTTTTGAAAAGTCTGCAATCGATTAGTCTGAGTCAGGGGTCAGTAAAAAGAAACAGTTATTAATTTATTCCGGTTGTCAGGTATAATCTCTAACCATACCAACTCAAAACTCTGCTACAAGATGAACAGCTTTTGAAAATACATACGCCACCACGTTTTATTCAATCTGTACTTTATGAACACCATTTGCCTCTTTGTAAATATTTCTGCTGAACTTATCTCAGGTTTTAGCCAGCCTTAAATACCTATAATGATTTGAGATACAGTACTTTCTATGAGCGCTTGGAGCTCTGATACTTTTCCCACACAGCTACAGTAATTTACAGTTGTCAGATCAATGGTTTTCAGTTCCGTGTTCGTCCTATCATTGGCCTACGCTCTTTGAGGTTGAAACCTTTTATGTGTGTTGCCGAGGCCCTCTAACCTAAATAGTCCCCACTACCTGTATGGCCCTTTCCTGTGTGTAGTGTGCGCCAGACCTATTCAGCGGAACCTGGAATCGCAAGACCCGAAGGCGCAAGTCGAGGAATCTGTAGCCTACACGGCTGAGCCTCTCATTCAGACCTTCAACTCGGCTCTGTATCAGAGGTCAACAATCAGTTCTCTCAACTATGGTGTAGATGGTGAGCTCTGGCTTCATCTTGCAAGCAAGATTGGCAGTATTTAGCACTTCAGATAGCCGCTCAAATCCGTAGAGAATCTCTTCCGATCCAAAGTGACAGACATCTTTGGTACCGACATGAGCCACCACTTGCAGTTGGCTACTCCCCGTACACTTCATGGCATCTGGAAAGATTCAACTCGGTATGCACACGGAGTGCACATTGGATTTCTTCCCCTCCCTAGCAGCCATATTCCTAGGGGGCTCCATTACTCGCCTAATGTTGGAGCTCCCAACTACAAGCAAACCCATCCTATGTGATTTCTCGGATCTTGTAGGCTGGGAGATGATGCCAGGATAAGAGACGCCATCCGGCTCAGGGACATTGTCTGCCACAGACAGCACCACGAACCTGTAGATAAGACAAACCGCGGAGACCTCACTGTCGGTCCCTCTGGAAGTCTTTCGCTTCCTGCCTTGTGCGAGGGCGACCTCCCACGCGATTCGGGTGGGGTGTCTTAGATTAGATTTAGATTAGTTGGTTCGTCCCGTAGATCCGTGTTGAGGCGATCCTCGTGGATGTGGAACATGTGAATATATGTCTGCCTCATTGCGAGCAGTAACAGGATTTGTCGGTACCACGGGCCGATCGGTGGACACCAAGTGTCACCAACTGAGTTTGCATCGGCACACAGCAATCACAGCGCCTGTTACTTACTGCAGTACCAGAGAAATGAACGACTGAAAAAGGCGCGATTTAGACTCGACAGAGGTAAACAAAGACGGCTAGAGCTGGTACTACTCCAACGAAAACAAAACAGACAACTGCCGCGGTTCACACGGCGGAAGAATAAAAAAATGTTCAAATGTTTGCAAATCTATCAGACCAAACTGCGTGTTCATCAGTTCGTAGCTTACGAACTACTTAAACTAAGGTAAACATAAGGACAACAAACACACCCATGCCGCGGGGAGGACTCGAAGCTTCGAGGGCGAGCAACCGCAGCGAGGCGCCTTAGACCGCTTTTTTTTTTTTTTTTTTTTTTTTTTTTACCGCTCGGCTACTATACCGCGGCGCGGAAAAATACGCTGACCAAATACTTAACGCGAATCTGAATCTAACATAGGCGCGACCACACGATAAATTTTCAGCCGTTCTGCGCATCCTCCTCCATTACTACAATGGCAGCCGATAATATTCATTCTCTAGGCGCATGGCTGGTCGCGAGTTACGCTGTGTTTCGGCCGCAGGCACAACTGTTGCCGCTCGGCCATAGCTCCTCCCCTCCACGCTTCCCCTATCGCCCCGCCTATATGCGCGGAAGCGCCTTCCTACATGACGCGAAGTATAGTACACTACTCCCAAGTTCCCACAGTGAAGTTCTATGACTGTTATCTATCTGGTGACTAGTTTCAGCTGTAGTTTAGTTCATAAGTGTAGTTTCTTTTATGTATGGTATTTTATTGTGGTAACGGATTCTGTGTTTCAGGTATTCTGCTCAAGTGTTGTCTGATAATGCATTGTAAAAGGCCCATTGGGTAACAGTTGAAAAGGAACATGCCAGGAGGGCAGATTAACAGTGGGGATCGTATGCCCGTATTGAGCTGTTTTACTGGGAGTAAGGCTCTTGAGTAATTTTTAATGTTGTCCTGTTGTAAATTAAAAAAAAAATAGTAACATTAGATACCTTTTAGCTGACACTGATTTGGATCTGAAGCAAGGATCTTCCCATACAGAAATTACGTCCATTAGGCATAAATTATGTTGAGATATACTAATTTCGAAAACTTGTATGTAGATCTTACCTTTTTTTTTGTTGAAATTTAAGGTTGTTTGTTTATTATGCTTGTGTAATTACTGTTGGTCCTTTGATAAGAAAAAAACTGATTTATGAAATGTTATTTGTTGAAATTGTTTATTGCTGTATCTTAACTAAAGTTTTGGAATGTATTCTTTATTCTTCATTTTTGATATCGTTAGTTTAACAAAATTAAAATGTCTGTACATGTTGTCGTTCAGAACTAGTGATGACAATGATAACGTGACTGTAATAAATTGTTTTTTGCAAATTTCTAGTGTAATTAAAGCCCAGTCAGGGGCGCCTACTTTTGAAAATCAGTGTGGGTGCTCGTGGTTTCATTTTTCATTACCTTTTCGGCCACAAGGTTCAAAGAATGGGATAAGCAGTGCTCAATTTCTCTGCAATTTTGCTTGCAACCTAGGAAACGTACCAGTCATATTTGTTGCTCTGTCAGTAGTAACAATATTGCATGATTTGATATCTGGAGAAAAACGAGAGTGAACAGCCATTGATATTATTAACAGTACTTCAACTGTGCTAGATTCAATATTATAGATAACAAAATAACAATCAAAAAAATCATTTATTTGAAAATTAGCACCACTGGACGTCCAGGAAATTTTAAGAAGTTTAAAACGAATCAGGCGATTGAAGGATGTTGATATTTCGTTACCCATTTGCCTCTGATAGACGAAACTCTTTCATAAACACTTTGATTTGGTCCTTTATCTCTATTATTAGATGTTCTTTGCCCTGCAATGATTAATTTCTTAAAGAGCATAGTTATGTAAGTATGGAATGTTAGATTTACTTCCAGTTTTAATCTATTCGACAATCAACTTTTCCCCTTTCATTTAGAGAGACATATTTTCTCATGACTGACAAACAAAATAAAGATAACTAAGCCAACTAACTGCACTGTGCGAAGGTATATACCCATGCTTCATTTGTATAACTTTCAGGAAACCTTTAAAATGGCAGTTATTTATATGGAGACAAAACACGGATACCACACACGTAACGTCTTTTATTGGTTGGGTGTTTAAAGGGAACTAAACTACTGGGTCATCAGTCCCCTGTTCCCAGCTAAGATATCATAGGGTTTCGTGTATCTTTAAAAATAAGCACCCTGCAACCAGTAGGCAAGACATACGGAAGACAGTGTCGGTCATAATTACAACTTAAAAAGAAAAAGGAACCACATTAGAGATGGAACAAATAATCAACTATACTTAAAACCACGGCAGATGTTGTTGGCTGGCTGATCACAAGGATAATAATGGATGAGCCAGCCATTCTGCACAGACTACAACTGCCAGTCGGAAATAGGACTGACAAGACAAAAGTGACAACAGATTAAAACTATAAGCGGTGTATACCTGAAGATAAGGCATATGAACCCACCATTAAAGCTTATGATAAAATCCAGCTGCGCGAATAAAACCTAAAACGCAGTCAGCCATGGAGGCGTCGTCAGCTAAAAGCGAGGAAAGCGCAGTAGGCAGGTTAAAAGATCGCCGCAATGCAGCTAAAAGAGGACAGTCCACCAAGATGTGGACCACAGTCAGCAGAGCACCACAACGGCAATTTGGCGGGTCCTCTCGACGTAAGAGATGGTCGTGCGTGAGCCATGTATGACCTATACGCAGGCGACAGAGGATGACTGAGTCCCTTCGAGATGGCCTAAGAGACGTTTTCCAAGCTGCTGTCGAAGACTTGATCGCACGGAGCTTGTTGGGCGTGCTCAATGTCGACCATTCTGAGTTCCAGGCCATGGATATCTTGTGTCGCAGACCCAAACGGATTTCCCTTTCTGGGGTACCAATATCCAGACACTTTTACGGCGCCTGGTTGCACTCATCCAGCAGACAATGGCCCTTCGTGAATGGAGCAATGAATAGTAAAAACGTCTTTTCTGGATTCACTTTTCAGTTCATTTCTGTAATGTGTCATTATTAAGCTCGGCTACTAGCCCTGCCGGTGCTTTGGCCTCTACCTGCCCGCGATTTTTTACGTGAAGTCGTGTGTAACGGCACTGTACTAGTATGCTGTACTTGTTTGCAGAATTAAATACTTTGACGTAAAAGACAGTGCGGATATCAATCCATCTTAATGAACAGAATTAATGAAGCTACCACAGGAAACTATTTATGTCTCTGAACGCTGATTGTTGCATCGGCCACGACGTCATGCGGCCAGGGGTCAGTGGTCTCCCCCCTCCCACCACCCCTCCCTACGAACGGGCTCCAAGCCTCTGCAGTGAGTGCTCCTTGGGGCACTGTTGGAAAAACGTAGCGGCTAGGTCGTGATTGCTACACTGCGATGGCAAAAATGGATAATTACAGCTATGACTTTTCCACATTTTTGTGCTTTTTATTTTCCTCCCTTATTTTGTGTGGGTCCTGAGCATCCGCAAAAATTTCAAATGTTCAAATGTTTGTAGAGCTTATGGGACTTAACTTCGGGGTCATCAGTCCCTAAACTTAGAAACTACTTATGAACTAGCTAATACTAAGGACGACACAAATATGCATGCCCGAGGGGGGATTCGAACCCCCGACCATAGTGGCCGTGCAGACTGTGACTGGCGCGCCGCAGACCGCTCGGCCACCGCGGCCGGCCCCCCCAAAAATTTCGTGGGGCGGGGGGGGGATGCAACAGTGCGCCCCTGAACTCAGAGTATCTTACCACTTCCTCACAGCTCCCACGACACTAGTGGTAGCAGAGCATTACGAGCAAGTTTTGAAAATTTGTTATGTTGTAGGATCTCTAAATTAGACTAATTGTGACTTATTTATGAGTGCCCTTACTATTGTATTTTGTTACGTTGCAGGTTGTCCTGAGTGCAATATGGAACCGAAGAATGTAATTGGAATATCTTACATATCAAAGCCACAATTCGAGTATGAATTGAACATACACGGAGAGAAGATTGTCAGTAATGTTCCGGCGTTAACGCAGCGACCGCGGGGAGAGAAGGGGCGCGGCATCGCTGTTGACACCGGAACTGTGGCTCAGGTGAGTGAAGTCTGCAATGCGTTCAGTCCAGCATACAGCTGTGGAGGACATTGTTCCTAACCGTACGCAAGTAGTTGAGGACATTGTTCCTAACCGTACGCAAGTATTCAGAATACAAGCGCAAGTGCAATATTTGCTTAATCGTGTTTATTATCTCGCAATATTGACCGCCACTGTGGAACAGAAAACAACTATTCAAAAGTTGCGTGGTAAGGTCATACAATTACAGTTGGAAAATAGTTCGCTGTCTTGGAAACGTAGCGGAGGCGGGGAAGGTATGCATATGTCGGGTCATAGAAATGAAATTTCGAACAAAGCTAGTGGTGTGGTATGGCAGGGTCAGAGTTTAAAGGTGGATAGAGAGTCTAATAAAAGTAACTGGAAAGCTTTTTGTAAGTTATCTGTCTGTCTAACACTTTGGAAACGTTTTTGAAAATTGATCCAAGCTTTTTTTGAAAACGTCTGCAATCGATTAGTCTGAGTCAGGGGTCGGTAAAAAGAAACAGTTATTAATTTATTCCGGTTGTCAGGTATAATCTCTAACCATACCAACTCACAACTCCAAGCTTTTTTTGAAAACGTCTGCAATCGATTAGTCTGAGTCAGGGGTCGGTAAAAAGAAACAGTTATTAATTTATTCCGGTTGTCAGGTATAATCTCTAACCATACCAACTCACAACTCCGCTACAAGATAAACAGCTTTTGAAAATACATACGCCACCACGTTTTATTCAATCTGTACTTTATGAACACCATTTGCCCCTTTGTAAATATTTCTGCTGAACTTATCTCAGGTTTTAGCCAGCCTTAAATACCTATAATGATTTGAGATACAGTACTTTCTATGGGCGCTTGCAGCTCTGATACTTTTCCCACACAGCTACGGCAATTTACAGTTGTTATGTGTGTTGCCGAGGCCCTCTAACCTAAATAAACAGCCCAGTCAACGCCATAAAATCCCACTACCTGTATAGCCCTTTCCTGTGTGTGGTGTACGCCAGATCACAGAGTAACATATACAGAGAAGCAGCCTATCCTAAACCACTGTCCTACGCTCCCCTCGTAGTTCCGTAAGATGCTAGCAGGTGTCAGGCGGATCGCTGGCTTAGGGTGCCTCTCGCACGTCAGAGGGTAGCGTAGAGGGGAGGCTGAGGGGAGAGCTCGTGCCGCCTGCCACGAGGCCACGGCTGTGTCCGGTGTGCCGGCGATTGAGGGGAGGTGGTGGTGGAGGCAGCCGCTACCTGCCGCCTGCTCTGGCCAATCTGCTTCTGACCGCAGCGCCATCATGGGACATCTTACAGAACTGCTGGAAACTCTCCCTTCCCACACCCCGGAGCGTAGGACCGGGCCCTTACGGAGGTTTCCCGTCTGTATATATTTGTCTGTGGCCAGACCTATTCAGCAGAACCTGGAATCACAAGACACGAAGGCGCAAGTCGAGGAATCTGTAGCCTACACGGTCGCAGAACCATCTGAGCCTCTCATTCAGACCTTCAACTCGGCTCTGTATCAGAGGTCAACAATCAGTTCTCTCAACTATGGTGTAGATGGTGAGCTCTGGCTTCATCTTGCAATGTGCCTCGGAGATGTTACCACCATACTCGTGCTAATGTTGGAAGATTTAATTACTTAGCACTGCACGTGAGGGCCGTAGAACTCATCGAGCACAGAATAACATAGAGAGGCCTTATAATGACAGTGAAATGAAGCCGGCTGAGAGCGCGACACCCAACCAACATGGCGGCCGAGCGCCACCCGGCCACAGCTGCGAGCACAGGGTAGTTCATTGAGTTAACTTAATTAATTAACTTAATTCATATATTTTAAGACGTTCCTTTCTGACAATCTATTTTTACCATAAATAATTACAAATTTCAAAAATGTTCAAATGTTTGTAGAGTCTATGGGACTTAACTACGGGGTCATCAGTCCCTAAACTTACAAACTACTTATGAACTACTTACAACTAAGGACGGCACAAATATCCATGCCCGAGGGGGATTCGAACCCCCGACCGTAGTGGCCGTGCGGATCGTGACTGGAGCGCCTCAATCCCCTCGGCCTACAAATTTCAGCTAGGGATAGCAAATCATAATATTATATAAAATAGAAGCATATTATTCCTCTGTCTGTCCCTTCAACCTTTTATAACTCGAGGAGTACCGAACTTATCGTCATGCAGTTTCTTTTAATTTCATCTTTGGAATCGTGGGATAATCTTAGGCTACATTGTCAATATAAATATAAGCAGAAAATACTAAAATAAGAATCTAAATGTAGAATCGTTTACCGCTTCTGCACTTTAGTCAGCTCTGGAGCCTAAACTGTAAGAGCTAGGACAGTGTACATAGTATAAACTTGCAGAACTCACAAACATCTACAAGGAATAAAAAAACAAATTTATCATTTTTATTTTCTAAAGCGCTGGGGCCAGATGGCTTCAGACTACAGATATAGTGAATGTGGGAGAAGTGGTAAACCATTCTACGTTATTATTCTTATTTCAATTATTTATCATTTTCGTATTGTAATTTCATATAGCCTACGTTGAACACAGGATTTTACCAAAGAAATTGAAAGAAACCGCATCACGCTACGTTCTGCAGTTCTCTAGTTAAAGTAGATTGAAGGTTAGGCCTTCCCGAGCAAAGCCGCAAGTGGCTCAGCTAGTTAGTAATAAAATAAATAAAAAGTGTCAAGTCTTAATTATTGGATACCGAAAATTATATCCCAAATTGCAAATGTTTATCAATATTTGTCACAAAGTACAAGGTGAATGGGCAACAGAATCTGTTCTCGCTGGGAGGCAAGCTCGCTGAAAGTAAAGAATATAATTTGAAAGTTCCACCACTCTACTGTTTCCAAATTTGTGAGAAAACCAGGGGAACTATAAAAAAGTTGTTTAAATAAAAAGAAAAGTTCATTTCATTATCTACAACTTTCTAGCTTACGAAAATTGTGGCAGTTGACTTTTTCATGTCATAATTTTTGTTTCTTATATAAGTAATAGTTTCAATTATTATTTCTATTCAAACACAATACGTATTGTACTTGCTAAAAACACTGTTGCACTCTTGTATTCACCTGCCTAAGTGAAAAATTCGGTAATTTTTTTCGTCTCCTGAGGGGTTCAAATGACAATGTAATTAAGGCGAGCGCCACTTGAAGAACTATGCCTTTATCGTCCCAACTCCGTTTGTACACCCAACCAAGATGGCTGCTGGGCTTCACCTAGGTGGTGTTGGCTTCACTGCCTATACGCTGATGTAGGCGGTATAGCCTCCTATGTTATTCTGTGCTCGCTGGTAGAACTACATGCATCGTCACTGCGTGCAGTTAAAGTTTCTATTCATTAACCTGGCTTCTTCTTTTCCGTTGTTGTCCCCACGCAGAAGCAGCGCACTGGCCGTTGATCCGCATATCTTGAAGTGCTGTGGAACTTTTAAAACTGTGGCTACTTTGTCGAGAAACAACAAGAGACGTATGTATTACCCGGCAAGGTGAAGTGGTAACGTGGCAGCGGCAGGAACTAACTTGGTCCTGTGACGATGTTCCGCTGGGCTACGGTTACACTAGTGCGCGTTGTTACCTGTAAGTTCGAGAATAGAAGGTGAGCGCGTTCAAATGTTCATATGTTTGTTAAGCTTATGGGACTTAACTACGGGGTTATCAGTCCCTAAACTTACAAACTACTTAACAGCTAGCTTATCCTAAGGACGGCACAGATATCCATGCCCGAGGGGGGATTCGAACCCCCGACCGTAGTGGCCGTGCAGACCGTGACTGAAGCGCCTCAGTCCCCTCGGCCACCGTCGCCGGCAGGTGAGCGTGGAAAGTGTTTTCGTTGACAGGCGCAGCGGCTTGCGGTTAACGTAATTAGATTAGGGATTGACCGTGACGGTACAGAAAGCGACGGAACGTTCTGCCAAAATGCTTTTTTACTTTTTTAAATTTTTAATTTTATTTTATCATTTTTTTATTGGCCTTTGAGTAGCCCCTTTACAGCTATCCACATACGTAATCATAAAGACATCCTCTGGTACAATTTGAAAGCAAGTTGTCAAAAGCAACCATACATACATCAAAGATGTGACAGAGAACAAAAACAGAAAGATCAGTTTGAAGTAACATAACAAATATTAAAATATGACACAACGACAAGAGCAATTTGAAATAGCATTTAGTGATTAAACATGGTTTTATCTTTTACATAACAGTTCATAACTCTTTCTTCCCCTCCGTTAGAAAGGAGATAAGTTCTTTGTACACTCCAAAGTCTTTGGTTGCCAATAATGTTGACACAGATATTGGTAACTGGCTGTCCCTGCTCAAAATATAACTTAGCAACTTTGATGTGAACTCCCACCAGTTCATGCATAAAAAAAAAAAAAAAAGATTTGTGTCTTCTGCTTCGCCGCAGTCACAAAGTGGAGATGTCACTATGTGGATGCCATGTAGGCGCTGCGCAGTTCGACAGTGGTTGAACTTCAGCCTCGCTATGGAGACTGCAAGCTTCCGAGAACACCTCAGTCCCTTGTACCAAGGTCTGATCGGTAGCATTGGTGTTATTTGTAGCACTGGTGTTATTTGCGCATAGTATTACCCTTTAATCGTCTGAGAAGCTTGCCATTCTTTGTCCCATTCAGTCCGAATTTTACTTCTGTAAACTGGTAAAGATCTTCCGCTGGAACCTGAATATATTCTTCCGTACCAGTGGTAACCGCTTCCTTGCCAAGTGTATCAGCGATCTCGTTCCCCAGAACGTTGTTGTGTGCTTTAATCCAACACATGGAAACACTGCGTCCATTCCTTTCCAGGTGGACAGAGTAAGTTGTTATTTGCGGCTGTTTGCTGATGATGCTGTGGTGTATGGGAGGGTGTCGTCTGTAACTGACTGTAATAGCATACAGCTTGACTTAGACAAAATTTCTAGTTGGTGCGAAGAATGGCAGCTAGCTTTCAAAGTAGAAAAATGTAAGGTGATGCGCATGAGTAGAAAAAACAATCCTATAATGTTCGAATACAGCATCAGTAGTGAGCTTCTTGATGCGGTCGCGTCGTTCAAATATCTAGGCGTAACATTGCAGAGCGATATGAAATGGAACGAGCATGTAAGGACAGTTGTGAGTAAGGCAGACAGCCGACTTCGGTTTATTGGGAGAATTTTGGGAAGATGTACTTCACCTGTAAAGGAGACCGCGTATAAAACGCTTGTACGACCACGTCTTGAGTATTGCTCAAGTATTTGGGACCCGCATCAGATCGGTTTGAAGGAAGACATAGAGGCGGTTCAGAGGCGAGCAGCTAGATTTGTTACCGGTAGGTTCGACCAATGCGCGAGTGTCACGGAAATACTCCGGCAACTCAATTGGGGATCGCTGGAAGAAAGACGACGTTCTTTTCGTGAATTTCTGTTAAGTAAATTTAGAGGGCCGGCATTTGAAGCTGAGTGTAGTACGATCTTGCTGCCGCCTACTTACATTTCGCGTAAAGATCACAAAGACAAGATAAGAGAAATTAGGGCTCGTACGGAGGCATATAGGCATTCTTTTTTTCCTTGGGAGTGGAATAGGAAAGGAAATGCCTAGTAGTGGTACAGTGTACCCTCCGCCACGCACCTTACGGTGAATTGCGGAGTATGTATGTAGATGTAGATGTAGATGTAGATGTAGATGTAGGTGGTTTATGTGTGCCATTATCTCGTAGGCTATTGAGTGGTTTTTATGCCCTCGACGAAAATATTTACGAAGTATGAGCGCAGATTTAGAGACCGAGAAGATGACGATATGCTCATCCGGAACCGTAAGGCAGTACTTGAGAGCTTCCAAGATGGCTGTGAGTTCAGCGGACATTATTGTCATTTCCTTTGGAAGTTTGTATTTACATCCTGTATGCGCATTGGTATCCCAAAAGGCGCAACCCGATCCGTCCTGGGTTTGGGAACCGTCTGTGTAAAGAATCATCGCCTGTGAATATTTGTCTCGGAACTCTAGTAATGCATGATTTGCCAGAGTCGAGGAAGCTGGTAGATCACATGTCACGTCAGGTTCAACAACAGTACATAAGTAGCTTCGTTCAAACACGAGCAGTCGCCGATTTGAGATGGCTAATCGGGTGTTCTGCGCTACCTCTAGATATTCCCTTGCAAGTGGAGGCAGGTTCTTACATAGCCAATAGTGAGCAATGTAACATATGACAGAAAATTCCTGTATGCGAGTAAATAAGACGTATTCTGAAAATTATGTCCTCTTCATTAGAAATATTATGCTTAAACATTTGCTTCGTAAGTGTAGAGGTGGTTCATTACTTTCCACAAGTAAATCATTAGTTGGGGTTGACTTCATGGCACCAAGACACACTCTGAGCGCTTTGTATTGTACGGTAATGAGTTTTTGTAGGAGGGTGTCCGTTGCCGATCCGTAGAATATACTTCCGTAGTCCAACCGCGACCGCACTATGGCACGATACACGTTGATACATGTGTAGCAGTCCACACCCCACGTTATGCATGCCACTGCTCGTAAAACGTTTATGTTTTGCTCACATTTTGCTACTATTTGATTTATATGTACTGTCCATCGTAGTTTACTGTCAATTTGTAGGCTAAGATATTTCACCACTGGTTTTACCGAATGAACGAAGGGAAGGGATTTCTTTGCATCCGATGTCTGGTGTAGATGTTCACCGCAGACTTGATCTGTGAAATGGACAGGTCATTTTCCTCTAGCCAGTAGCCGAGAGCTGTCATTACTACATCCACTTTGCGCTTTCCTTCTCCTTGACTGTCGCTTGTTGTATATACACACAAATCATCAGCGTATTGTAATATTATGATATCACTGTCGAAAATGTTGTGCATGTCTGCGGTGTAAATATTAAACAGCCTCGGTGAGAGAGCTGATCCTTGTGGGATGCCTTCACTCGTCCTCCTCGGTCCCACACTTTTGTTGCCAATTTTCATACAAAGCTCTCTGTCCTTGAGTAGAGAAATAAGGTTGCCAATGAATTTACGAGAGATATCGTGTTTCTCCATCTTTCTGCCTAGTATCCATAGGTCATCGTCATCGTCTTGCCAACCTACAAGAATACTGGAGCGTACATGTGCGCCATACTGCTCCCCCCCTCTCTGTTCCTCCGGCGTAAACACGACGATGCTGCCACTTGGTTTTGGCGAGTAATAATACTGTCCATGATCATAGTACACTTGAATTCTAATTATTCAACTAAACTCCGTCCGACAGGCCTCGAGTGGCCCACTGGGTACTGACCGGCCGCCGTGTCATCCTCCGCCCGAGGGCGTCAACGGATGCGGTATGGAGGGGGGCGTGGCCAGCGCCTCACCTCAGTCTTTGTGACCGGAGCCGCTACTTCTCCATCAAGTAGCTCCTTAGTTGGCCTCACAACGGCTGAAATGTGGTGCTACAAAGCAATGCTCAAGATTAGGTGGGTAGATCGCATAACTAATGACGAGGTACTGAACAGAATTGGGGAGAAAAGGAGTTTTTGGCATACTACAAGTAAAAGACGGGGTCGATTGGTAGGGGACATTCTTATACATCAAGGAATCGTAAATTTAGCATTGGAGAGAAGTGTGTTGGGCAAAAAGTCGCAGAGATAGACCAAGAGACGAATATAGAAAGCAGGTTCAGATGGATGTGGTTGCCGTTCTTGAGAGGCGACGAAGAGGCTTGCTCAAGATAGAGTAGGGTGGAGAGCTGCATCAGACCAGTCCCGGACTTAAGACTATAACAACAACAATACTGTTTAGTCTGGAAATGTCGTCAATACTGATGTAATTTTGTTCATTACACCGTACTGTCACCGAAGGAAATATCTCCACTTTACACTCTGTATTTCATCGAAATGTGATATTATAACGAGAGGGCAGCAATAGCTTTAAGCGTACAACTTCCCTTTATAATATCACATCGTTTTAAAATCTACCGCTATGACGTAGGGGTCAGCCGAGGGCTACTGAAGGGAGGCCTGCGACAACCCGCGGCCAACGGGAAATACAGGCCTGAGCGCGCACTTCACGCCACGTAAGCAAGGTAGTTTCGAGCCGGCGCAATCGCTAGCTCAGTGGCTATCCGCTATGACGCAGTGGGCAGTGTCCCATTGGCCGGCCAATCGGCTATACAGCAATCGCGCCGGCTCCGAACTACCTTGCTTACGTAGCATGAAGTGCGCCTCAGGCCTGTATTTCTCGCCGGTCACGCGACAGTCTCTAGTGATGTCACGGTCTGAGTGCTACGCTGCAGACGTCTACATTGTCATACATTGTACATTCCACGCAGGTTACACAACACGTATAGATGCACCGAGAAAGGGAAATTAATATTAGAACCACTTTTAGCAGTATCAAGACAACTTACCTCATAGGAGATTACGTAAAAGTTTGCTTCACTTTCGAACGCTTGTGAAATATGCAATTCTGGAACTTGATATAATAGCGACAATACGATTTTTATATCAGGTCGCCCAAAATGTAGCTTGTTCAAATGTTTGTGCAGTTTATGGGACTTAAATGTGGGGTCATCAGTCCCTAAACTTACAAACTACTTATGAAATAACTTATACTAAAGACAGCACAAACATCGGTGCCCGAGGGGGGATACGAACCCTCGACAGGGAGCGACCTGCTTCCTAACAAAACTTAACTGACCACTGTCGCTTTTTAAGTCGCTATTGCACGGATCAATTGTGGAGCAAATAGTGTCCAATTTGACCATTATACCCACACTGTCACCATTCTGAAAGCTACTCATATTACACGGCAAATTCTCTAATGTACAATACGTCATGTAAAGTAATGTGTCACTTACAGTTATTCCGACATATTTCTACACTAAAAGCTCTTCAAAGTTTTACAGAACGCAAAATAAATGCGATGTCTTTCACACAGAGTCTGTAAAATGAGACGAAATCTGTGGTCACCCTATATGAAACGTCGCTTAAACTTAGTTTTTTTCCTCTGTTCCTGAAAATAGAATAGTTTGTAATCTCACCCTGTTCGCACCTGTTTCTTTCTTCCCGGCACAAGATCTTTTTGCTCGTTCATCTGGCGGTTTTCTTTCAGCTGAAAGGTGTACAGAGATGTAGGATGGTTGTGCGGGAAACAAAGAAGGAACAGCATCTGACGTCAACTTGGGAATCGTCCTACGAACTGTCAGCATAGAACCATCTGATCTCCTCATTTCATCTTCAGTAATTACGAGCTTTCCGGCGCAGTACTTAGCATAAACTACATAATTCTTTCCAGGGATGAAATCTGGGCGATGAATTGTTGGCAACCACGTTTGCGTCTTTAGGAGACTAAATTCGAAATATTTCTTTCCTTGTACATATTAAGGCGTAGCCGGCATGGCGTTGTCATCGTGCAAGTACGACGCGGAGTACCAGCAGAAACCCGATTCTCCAAGATGACATTTCTTTCCTTGTTCGTCCTGTGTTTTTAGAGTGTAACTTGGTACACAGTAAGTACGCCCCATTTCGAACACCCACAACAAGGAACAGACCGATATATTCGTTCCTGCAGCAAGATGCCCATACTATTCACGATCAAATAGACTAGTATCCCTGCCAGCTTGTGGGCAGCCGCAGCGAATTAGCCGTGCGTACTGGCACAGAGTAACATATACAGAGGAGTAGCCACCCCTAAACCACTGTCCTACGCTCCCTTGTAGTTCCGTAAGATGCTAGCAGGTGTCAGGCGGATCGCTGACTCAGGGTGCCTGTCGCACGTCAGAGGGTAGCGTGGAGGGGAGACTGAGGGGAGAGCTCGTGCCGCCTGCCACGAGGCCACGGCTGTGTCCGACGTGCAGGCGTTTGACGTTTGAGGGGAGGTGGTGGTTGGGACAGCCGCTACCTACCGCCTGCTCTGGCCAGTTTAAAGAGCTGCTTCTGACCGCAGCGCCATCATGGGACATCTTACGGAACTGCTGGAAACCATCCCTCCCCCCTCCCCTGAGCGTAGGATCGGGCTCTTACGGAGGTTTCCCATCTGTATATATTTGTCTGTGGTACTGGAGCGCTTTCCTGTGGTGCATGCGGCCGTTAACCGTCGGGGGCTCGACCCCCCCCCCCTCTCGGGCATGGGTGTTTGTGTTGTCCTTAGGTTAGTTTACCTTAGTTTAAGTAGTTTGTAAGCTACAGACTAATGACCACGTAGTTAAGTCCGATAGATTTACAAACATTTGAACATAAATCTTCATTCAAATTCAACTGAAGAAATGCTCAAATGCAGGCGGTGGTCCTCACACTATCGCTAAAAGCTTACTGAACCGTAGCCTACGGAACGTATGACGGAGGCCTCGACTGAACACATGAATGCCGTACCGGAAGCCTGGGTTAACCCCGTGGCTCGGCATCCAGTTCGTGACGTCACGCAGGCTACTAGGGCACCTGGATATAGATGGGCATCCACATCCGTCATTTTTGTTCCTTCGCTTCGACGCGAGACGGTAACATAGGGCGTTATGTATGCTTTCAACATGGTGGCTGTGCAGCTTCGAATTATTCCAGTTGTTCAGAAAATGGTTTATCTTTCTCTGTGGACCTTGAAAGCCGTAAAATATTTCTAGTAAACTGTCATCGTGAGAAATAAGACACCAATAATGACTTCAAAACTATGTGAAGCGGATTAAATCATTCGTAATTACGCACGATTTCAACACGATGTAAACGGCTAGAGTCCGACGAAACAATGTTTTGTTACTGATTTTTATTTATTCATATATTGCTGATAACAAACAGTATCAACAAATAGACTAAAACAATGTTAATTGAATACTGTTTTTACAAATTACAATGACCCATACGGCTCCTACTAGTAAACCATGTTCGAAAGTACTGTGATATTAAAATGCATGAAATTATGTGAGCCTACGTCACAGCTATGTTGTACTTTATTATCAAAATATCTTACTTCCAAATTGGACTCCTGCAGGCAATCCGGTTTTAATTACTTCATTAGGTACTTCTTGCCATAAGTCGTAAGTGAAAACCTTTTTAAACATCAACGTTGTTTTGTATTAACCTGCTGAAAAAACTAATTTTTAGTTTCATTTAGAAAAACAGCCAATTTCTACATCTACATGGGATACTCTGCAAATCACATTTAAGTGCCTGGCAGAAAAAAAGGAAAGAAAATGGAGCGAATGGTTGGAAACAATTGAATTTGACAACAGTACCAACAATTTTCAGTGATCCACTCCTCTCTTATTCTTAAATCTTTTATTGCATCCTAGTTCATCAGGCTAATGTACTTTCATAACTTGTGCATTGAAAAAGCATTTTATATGAATTTTGAAACATGTTGCGTAAAAAAAAGCGCAGACCTGGGATTGTATTTTGATCAGATTTTGTCACATCAAATTAAAAAAAGGTAGAGTTTTCGTAAAGCTATGGAAGTGCGATTGGCAACCAATAAAACTGATTTATCCATTGCGAAAAAATTGCGCCGGATTCACACGCAGGTGGGCAAATTCCAACAAAATATAGTTAACGATTTTTCAAGGTGTATTAAAATAATTTATTATTACCAGATTAATTTTTAATCCACATATTTATTTACTTCTTGATATAAGTATTATATGCGAAGCAAGCGACGATTCAAAGGAATAGCAGCAAAGAACTCCGTCTTTCAGAAGCTCATGCTGTCGCCACTTGGAACAAAGATGGCGACGGAAGCTGCCAGCCGCGGTGGAGTAGCAAGCGGTCTAAAGCCCTTTTAAAACGATGAACGAAGGTGAACAAGATAGATAATAGTCTACTGAAGCGCTCCTAGCGTACTAGTCCTGAACTACAAACTCAAGCAAGATCTTGTGGCAGCGTGTTTAGACGAAAAACGTAATCGAACAGTAATACCCGATGTTGAATGTGAGGTTATAAAAGCCGATTTGTTATGTAGGAAGTCATAGTTTAATACTGGAATTGAGGAAACAACGCTAAATGTTATTGACGGCCAAAGAAAACCTTGCAATCGATGTTTTTGGTCAACTTAGTGTGGTAAAGTTCTGGGAAGTGAAACAACATTTGAAAACATTCACATCTATTTTCAAGCGAAAAAAATAAACTTATGAACACATCAAGCAATATTTATAAGAGCGTAAATAGACTTTCTTTACTTTATCTACTACGATTTGCCCAATGACATTGTTAATAACGTCATGGACAACTGAATTTTTGTCTTTCATTTGGACTGAGTTTTTCATATAAAATGCTATTTAATGAAAATTGCATCATCAAATTACAATATTATTCAAATAAACAATTGTTACGATATTGCAAATCATAAACCATTTTTCGGTTGCAGATGTACGACCTCGCTTTTCGGTGGACAATAATTGAGATAAATATTTAAGTCGTCATGAAACATTTGCAATTTACCGCTAAACCAAAGTATAATAATAAACTAAAGATTAATAAGACAAGTTTGCGTGCAAACCGTGTAATTGTCGACTACAGTATGAACATCGCGTAACGAAAATAGGTTAACTTCCGATGTCAGCAGACGACCGTTCAATCAAAACAATCTTCTTAAGAAAGCTTAACGTGAGACTGAATTAGGTGACGGTCTGGTGACGGACAGTGTGAATGCCGTCATTAGAAATACATTTTGTAATACATTCTGATCATAAACTTCGACATAATGCAAAATATACGTAAATACGAAGGAAAATGGCGGACTAACTGGAGCGGCGACTGCAGTAGACAGCTGCTAGCTCGCGCATGCGTAGTGAACCCACTAGTACCGAATTTAGAACTCGTCCTATTTCTTTATCGCTATAATTATCGCGCTTCCATACTAGCGTGATCATACTAGAGCAGCCGTTCAAACGACTGACGGCCGCCATTAACGCAACTTGTTAGCAATCTATTACAAGTTCGTTGATCGTTTAAAACGGGCTTAAGGCGTCTCGCTGCGGAGCGCGCGGTTGCTCGCCGTCGGAAGTTCGAGTCCTCCCTGGGGTATGGGTGGGTGTGTTGTCCTTTTATTAGTTTACTTAGTT
Organism: Locusta migratoria; assembly: GCA_026315105.1. Classification (NCBI taxonomy): domain Eukaryota; kingdom Metazoa; phylum Arthropoda; class Insecta; order Orthoptera; family Acrididae; genus Locusta; species Locusta migratoria. The sequence goes on along the minus strand of CM048750.1, from coordinate 2,749,723 downwards.
TAAGTAGTTTCTAAGCTACGGAGTGATGACCACGCAGTTTGGTCCGATAGATTTACAAACATTTGAACATTTTTGAAGGTGCTACCACAGTAGAAATTGATGCGCATGCCCGTCTATATACAGGCGCCCTACAGGCTACCTGTCAGCTGTGCTTCAGTTGTCGCAGGCTCTATATCCCGTAGGCTACGGCTCAGCTCACTGGACTAGCGCTGGCAACGGTTCAAGCCCGCACTGGCCATCCTGACATATTTTCCTTGGTCTCTCTAAATGGCCCCATGAAATTCCTGGGATGGTACTTTTTTTAAAAGAGTACACATCGTTAGCTTGCTCATTCTTTTGTAACCCGTGATTGTGCACCGTATGACCTCCATGTCGACGGGACATTAAAACTCTAATTCTGCCTTCGTTCTTTGTACTGTCGTTGCATCTCTGGACACCAGATGGGGAGTGGCGGCCAGAAAGAACAAAGCAAAGGCGTTAGCGACGGCGATAAGCCCGCTATATGGCCTCTACCAACGGCTTATCTCTAGGAAAAGCTTCCTGTCTGCCACACCGAGGCTCACTGATGCAGGAGAGCACCTGTGGAAAGAAATAATCCTCACCTCACAGAGTGCTGAGCGTTTACGTAAGAAATCGCTGAGAGGAGTGGACAACCTAAAACTGAAAGTTCCAAAGAGAACATGAGGAGGTGAAACTACCTCAACAGACGCCGTGAGGCTGTAGACACCTGTAGCCTACCAGTAACGTCAGCTGTACCCAGCGAGCACAGAATAACGTAGAATAACGTAGAGAGGCTTTGCAATGACAGTGGAATGGAGCCGGCAGGAGAGCGCGACACCCAACCAACATGGCTGCCGAGCGCCACCCGGCCACAGCTACGAGCACTGGGTAGTTTATTGAGTTAGCTGTCTGTTAATCACTTTTTCATGTATTTTATGGCGTTCCTTTCTGTCAGAGACAGCAAAGGACCTGGAAGAGCAGTTGAATGGAATGGACAGTGTGTTGAAGAGAGCATATAAAATGAACATTAATAAGAGCAAAACAAAAATAATGGAATGTGGTCTTAGAAAATCGGGCGATGCTGAAGGAATTAGATTAGGTAACGAAACAATGAAGGTGGTAGATGAGTTTTGTTACTTGGGTAGTAAAATAACATGCGATGGTCGCAGTACAGAGGATATAAAATGCAGAATGGCAATGGGAAGAAAAGCACTTTTGAAAAAGAGCAAATTTGCTAACATCGAATATTAATTTAAGTGTAAGGATGTCTTTTCTGAAGGCATTTCTGTGGAGTGTTGCCTTGTACGGGAGTGAAACATGGACGATAAGCAGTGCAGACAGGAAGAGAATAGAGGCTTTTGAAATGTGGTGTTACAGAAGAATGCTGAAGATTAGGTGGGTAGATCGCATAACCAATGAAGAAGTACTGAACAGAATTGGTGAGAAAAGGAATTTTTGGCATACCCTGGCTAAAAGAAGGGATCGCTTGGTAGGACACATTCTTAGACATCGGGGAATCGTAAATTTAGCATTGGAGGGAAGTGTGTGGGGGAAAAATCGCAGAGGGAGACCAAGAGACGCGTATAGTAAGCAGATTCAAGTGGATGTGGGTTGCCGTTCTTATGAGGAGATGAAAAGGCTTGCTCAGGATAGAGTAGGGTGGAGAGCTGCATCAAACCAGTCTCCGGACTGAAGACCATAACAACAACTTTTTGAGAATCTATTCTTGCCTTAAATATTTACAAATTTCAGCTAGGAACAGCAAATCATACTATTATATAAAATATAAGCACATTTTTCCTCTGTCTGTCCCTTTTAACCTTTTGTAACTCGAAGAGTACAGACGTATCGTCATGCGGTTTCTTTTAATTTCTTCTTTAGGATAATGTTAGGCTATATTTAAATGTCAATACGAATATAAGAAAAAAACTAAAACTATAATAAGAATCATAACGTAGAATTGTTCACCGCTTCTGCACTTTAGTCAGCTCTGGAGCCTAAATCATAATAGCTAGGCCAGTGTACTTAGTATAAACTTGCAGAACTCACAAACATCTACAAAAAATACGCGAGATCATGTGTCTAACTTTTACGAGTGAACCACATTTATCATTTTTCTTTGCTAAAGCGCTGGCACCAAATGGCTTCAGACCACAGATATAGTGATTGTGGGTGATCTGTAAAAGTTAAGACATATGATCTCGCGGTTTTTTTTTTTTTTTTTTTTTTTTTTTTTTTTTTTTTTTTTTTTTTTTTTTTTTTAAATCGTGAGTTCTATAATTCTATACTGCGTACATTGGCGCTGGTCTCATAGTTTAGGCTACGCTACAAAGGTCACGAAAGTGCGCAAGTGGTAAACCATTTTTCGTTATTATTCTTATTTAAATTATTTCTCATTATCGTATTGGCAATTAATATAGCCTACGTTGAACACAGGATTATATCGATGAAATTGAAAGAAACCGCATCACGATACGTTCTGCAGTTCTCGAGTTAAAGTAGTTTAAAGATTACCCGTGCAAAGCCGGAGCGCCTTAGCTAGTTAGTAATAAAATAAATAAAAAGTGTTACGTCATAATTATTGTATACCGAAAATTGTATCCCGAATTTTAAATGTTTATCAATATTGGTCACAAAGTACAAGGTGAGTGGGCAACAGAATCTGTGCTCGAATCTGGTGGACGAATAGAGTTTGGTAAGTTCCACCGCTCTATTGTATCCAAATTTGTGAGTAAACCAGGGGAGCTATAAAAAAGTTGTTTCAATAAAAGAAAATTTCATTTCCCGCTGACGCAAATTTCCTGACCTCAAAAAAAAAAAAAAAAAAAAAAAAAGTGGTAGGCGTCAAACTTTTTCATGTCGTAATTTTAATTTTATATGTAAGTTATAGTTCCAATTATTATTTTTATACAAACACAATACATATTGTACTTGCTAATCAGTGGCGGCGCTAGGCGTCGGCAACGTCGGCCACCGCCGACGGCCTCGCGCCTGTGGGGGCCTCGCAAAACATTGTTGAACTTTCAGATTTTTGTTTCATGAGGCTTAACGGCGCTTTCCAACTGCTAGGTTGTGTAGCGACGACATACATCTAGCTTACACCAGCTTAACCAATGGACGAACACAAAATCCGTACCCGAGAGTGGGGTTAGACCCCCGACGGGACCGACCTCGCTCACCGTGGTATGACGTCTTAGTACTCTCGGCCATTCGCGGCCGGCAGCTATTTAGTTGCCTGTATTTATTTCCGTATGCAGCAACAGTGAAGCAATTTTTACTTAGATACTTGCAAAATAATTTCTTCAGTACATTTCAGAAAACGACTTGGAAGAAGAATATCAAAATGTTTGTATAACAATCAGAATCATGCTCAGTTCCAGTCAGTACAGCTTCGGTCGAGAGAAGCTTCACAAAGTTAAAATTGATTAAGACTAACTTGAAACGCACAGTGAGCCAAGAAAGACTATATGTGTTGTCAGTACTATCAACTGAAACCAAAACAGCGGCTAGTATTGCCGGCCGCGGTGGCCGAGGGGACTGAGGCGCGCCAGTTACGGTCTGCATTGCCATTACGGTCGGGGGCTCGAATCCTCCCTCGGGTATGGATATTTGTGCCGTCCTTACTGTTAGGTAGTTCATAAGTACTTTGTAAGTTTAGGGACTGATGACCCCGCAGTTAAATACCAAATAAAAAAAATGCGGCTAGTATTAAGATGTGATCTAATAAAACTCTGTGAGACGAAAAGCTGAAAAGTTTCTCTAATTTGTGTAATTTTTGTAATTGCAACAATACTCGTATATTATACTAATAGAATTTTAGTATAATGATTATTGATGTATAATTCAGCTCATTTAACGTTTTCTTCATTAATGAAAATTGAAAGGGGATTCGCAAAGACGAGTTCGCCGACGCCCAGTTTTCGTCTAGCGCCGCCGCTGTTGCTAATGACACTGTTGCTTTCCTTCTGTATTCACCTGTCTGCGTGAAAAAATTGGTAATTTTTCCTATCCTAAGGGGTTCAAATGACAATGTAATTGAGGCGAGCGCCACTTGAAGAACTACGCATTTATCGGCGCAACTCCGTTTCTACACCCAACCAAGATGGCTGGCGAGCTTCACTGCCTGTACGCTGATGTAGGCGGTATAGCCTCTCTATGTTATTCTGGGCTCGCTGGCTGAACCCCAACAACTGCACTTTTGAGTATCTGCACACCGATGACACAGCCACAGAGGACGTGGCCAGCTTTAATCTTTTCCAGCCCAAATTTTATTGATTTGTGAACAAAAGTCTTTCTTTGCATATTTCTATTCATAATGATTGTAATAATACATATTTATTTGTATCTTTGATATTTTTTTTAGATTTGGGAGGGAAATTTCGAATGACTTCATATGGCATCTCCGGGCAGCATATGTTTCCTTTACCGTACCTGACACCTTTCTGAAGCTGTTTACTACTAATTTAGGCATTTTACAATAATTTATTAATGAAATTATCAAATTCTTTTGTTTCATTTATCTTGACATAATATTTTGAAATTACAAATTGGGGTATTCTACAAGAGAGCCTAGCGGTACAATAAGCTAGAAATTGTACGTAAAATGCGCTACAAACACTTCGTGATAATAAAATAAAAGTGGGAAAAAAGTTGTAGTGTTTGTATTTCATCTATCAGCTCGGCCTTTGACCAAATGTAGTTGATGTGGGAAGTATTCTCGACAAATTCGTGCAGCTGCCATCAGAACACAATTTGCCTCGCCATATTGAATGAATATCGCATTGCTCAGCGATAGTAGATTTCCTATCCACACGAACGTTTAACAGAACTGCAATAATAGTGCATAAGTAAATCGACGACAGTTGTCGATTGATGTATTAACAGTGTCTCAACCATGCAGGCCATACTTTCCTATGTAGTTTAGATTCACGTTTGCACTGTCACAATGTCAATACGCACAACGTAAAATAACACGCAACGATTGCTTCCACCAATGCATTATCCATTGTCTACTTTTCCAAAAGCAGAATCCTTAGTTGTAATGTTTCTTTGTTTGTTTTTTTTTTTTTTTTTTTTTTTTTCCTGTTCCATGCGACAACCGAAGGAAACGGACAAACATGCTATAAGAGTTTTAAATCAATTGCTTCTGTCCTGCTAGCTAGTGGCGAATATAGATACGTAATTTTAAATAGACACCACATGAAATTTTGAATCAATTTTGCTACTTATATGCAGAAGATAATTTGCGTTGAAACCCCATTTACTTTAACGAGATCACACTTTTTTATTGTTGACATTAAGTCATAAAAATATAGCTATTTTTTCTTTACATTCATTATAAAATTATTCTGACTCTGACATCACCTTCCGAAAATACTTCTGCTAAGATAACAAACTAAAGCAGAACTAAAAGCTCCATCTGTTGGTTCTTTTGTGTACTGCTTAACTAACTAACCCATCTGTTAGTTCTTCCGTGAACTATGCCGTTATACTAAGCATAGAAAATTCGTTCAACTTCAGCCGCGCAGGAATAACCGAGTGGTTCTAGGCGTTTTGTCAGGGACCACGAGGCTGCTCTCGCCGGAGGTTTGAGTTCTCCCTCGGGCATAGATTAGATTAATACTTGTTCCATAGATCATATATACGACATTTCGTAATGATGTGGAACGTGTCAGTCTAGTAAATGTTGTCTACACTTGACTATTAATATTTTAAGGAATTTTTATTACACTTTTTTAAAATTCATTTTTAATATTTTTATTTTTATTTTTTAAGTTTTATCTAAAAATTCATCTACATTGTAGTAATTCCTTTCATTTCTTTTTAAATACTAGTTGACTATCTGTCAGACTTTTGATGCTACTTGGTAAGTGACAAAAGACTTTTGTGGCAGCATAATTCACCCCTTTCTGAGCCAAAGTTAGATTTAACCTTGAATAGTGAATATCATCCTTTCTCCTAGTGTTGTAGCTATGCACGCTGCAATTGCTTTTGAATTGGCTTGGATTGTTAATAACAAATTTCACGAGCGAATATATGTATTGTGAAGCTACAGTGAAGATCCCCAGATCCCTAAATAAATGTGTGCAGGATGCTCTTGGGTGGGCTCCAGCAATTATTCTTATTACACGCTTTTGTGCAATGAATACTTTTTTACTCAATGTTTAATTGCCCCAGAGTATGATTCCATATGAAAGTAATGAATGAAAATAGGCGTAGTAAGCTAATTTACTGAGATGTTTATCACCAAATTTTGCAATGACTCTGATAGCATAAGTAGCTGAACGCAAACGTTTCAAGAAATCTTCAATATGTTTCTTCCAATTCAGTCCCTCGTCAATGCAAACACCTAAAATTTTGAATATTCTACCTTAGCTACAGATTTATGTTCAAAGTCTAAATTTATTAATGGTGTCATGCCATTTACTGCATGTATATACTGGGTTTTATCAAAGTTTAATGACAGTCCATTTGTAGAGAACCACTTAATAACTTTCTGATAGATATAATTTACAATTTCATCAGTTAATTCCTGTTTGTCAGGTGTTATAGTTATACTTGTATCATCAGCAAAAAGTACTAGTTTAGCATCTTCGTGAATGTAGAATGGCAAGTCATTAATATATATTAAGAACAGCAAGGGACCCAAGACCGAACCGTGTGGGGCCCAATTTTTGTTAACTCCCCAGTTAGAGAAGTTAATTGTTTCATATACATCGTGTGAACTACTTATTTCAACTTTCTGCACTCTTCCAGTTAAGTATGATTTAAACCATTTGTGCAGTGTCCCACTCATACCACAATACTTAAGCTTATCTTGGTGATGTACGGTTATTCAAAGCATTTAATATTTCATCAGTGAACGTATATATAATATATTCAGTTGAAAAGCTTTTTTGAAAACCAAACTGACATTTTGTTAGAACTTTATTTTTACTAATATGTGAAGCAACTCGAGAATACGTAACTTTTTCAAAAATTTTTGGTAAGGCTGTAAGAAGTGAGATGGGGCGGTAGTTGTTGACATCGGACGTTTCTCCTTTTTATGCAAAGGTTTAACGATAGCATATTTCAGTCTATCCGGGAACACCCTGCTTTAAAGAGCTATTATAAATATGACTGAGAATCCTGCTTATCTCCTGGGAACAAGTTTTTAGTAACCCGCTGGAAATGCCATCAATTCCATATGACCGTTTACTCTTGAGAGAGAGATTATTATTTTCCTAATTTCTGAAGGAGAGGTGGGTGGAATTTCGATTGTATCAAATTGTGTGGGTATGGCCTCTTCCATTAATTGCCTTGCTCCTTCTAATGAACATTTAGATCCTATTTTCTCTACAACATTTAAAAAGGAATCATTAAAAATGTTTCCAACTTCAGACTTTTTGTTAATAATGTTTTCATTTGTTTTGATGATAATACCCTCTTCCTCTGCTCTTGGTTGCCCTGTCTCCATTTTAATAATATTCCAAATTGTTTTAATTTTATTATCAGAGGAGCTAATCTCAGACATGATGCACATGCTTCTAGATTTTTTAATAACTTTTCTGAATGTAGCACACTAGTTTTTATAATATTTTGTTGTTTCTGGGTTATTACTCTTTCTTGCAGACAGATATAGTTTCCTTTTTCGGTTACAAGATATTTTTATTCCTTTAGTAAGGCATGGTTCTTTTGCCTGGTTTCTTACAATTAAATTTTAGTAATTTCTTGGGGAAACAGTTATCAAATACCCTAACAAAGGTATCGTGAAATAAGTTATATTTTAAATTAGCATCATGTTCCTTATAAACCTCATCCCAGTCTAACTGCTGTAGACTTCCTTTGAAATTTCTAGTCGTTAAAACATTAATCGAGCGTACAATTCTGGAGGACTGTTTCGAATTACTGAATGGAGCTATGTCATATACTGTTACTAGCTGTGCACCATGATCAGAAAGACTATTCTGAACGGGACAAGCATTTATGTTGTTAAACTTATCTTGGTCTATAAAAAAGTTATCTATCAATGTACTGCTGTCCTATACTCCCCGAGTTGGAAAATCAATAACAGATGTCAGATTGAATGAGCCAAGTAAGACTTCCAGGTCTTTCTTCCTATTACACTCCTTCACTGAATCTACATTAAAATCACCACAAATAATAATTTGCTTCCCCCTATCTGACAGATAGCACAACAAGGCATCCAAGTTTTCCAGAAATAACTGAAAGTTCCTGAAGGGGACCTATATACTGTTACAATTAGAAAAAAAATCATCATTTACTTTAAACTGGCAGGCGCATGCTTCAATATGCTGCTCTACACAAAACTTTTTTTTTCCAAAATATTTGACACTGTGATAGCTTTTGACATATATGGCAACTCCTCCTCTAATCTTATTATCTCTACTTACATCTGAAGCTAGTTTATATCCACTGACATTCACATTTTCCATACCAGTGACAATGTGATGCTCAGACAGGCATAGTGTATCTATTACATTATCAGTTTCTACATCATCTAAACAAACCAAAAGCTCATCTATTTTATTCTTTAGTCCCCCAATATTTTGGTGAAAGATAGTAACATTATTTTTTACTTTAATGTTCTGAGAAACATTCTATTTTTCAACATTTTTAGCACCTGCCTGCCTGAGCTTCTCACTGGACACTGATCTTAGCCTAAAAAAGAAGTACTGCCATGAATTGCAGTGTCGCCCCTTAAGGATTTTGCTATATCGACCCAGCAAGTTTCCCCTTCCCTTTCCTACTGAGATGCATGTCATGCCTAGTGAAATCCCACCTATCAATAGCATCTACAGAAACCAAACCTATGTCCGACAGTGTAACCGCCCTAAGCAGTTGATCAATCTCCATATAGACCCTTCTGAAAGAGGGGTTCAATTGGGGTCGATCATACCGCATGAAAGCAGGCAACAGCCCTATATTTGTCTGGGTCGTTGCAGAAGCTATTTTAACCAGGTCACACTCAATATTGTAGCCCTGATCCCTATCAATGCTGTTTCCCACTCCACCCACTATCACAACATGATCCTCTTTTGTGGAACCCTTACACAAGGAACCTACATCCCCTACCACCTGGCTAAGACCTGCACTGGGGTTGAAAAAGTTTGTGACCTGGTACGTGTCACCTAGTTTTTCCTGCAAAATCTGGCCCACACCTCTTCCATGGCTACTTCCTAACAATAGAACTTTTCTCCTACTGTCTACTTTTTTTGGAAACGTTGGTTTCCTCGTGAAAGTCTGTTGTTTCCGAACTGCACCTACTTCTAAAGAATCCTCTTCCTCACGTGACTGTGGTAGCAAAGCAAATCTGTTGGTTGTGCCAATTGTAAAGCTGTCAGGAACTATACTCTCTCTGTGGTCCTTGTTCCCTGCTACCACTTCCCACCCCTGCTTACCCTTCTCCCCCCTTAACTTCGTAAGTTCCTCCCTAGCACTATCCTTTTCAGCCTGAAGGGCTCTAATCTTCCCTTCCTGTTCGACTATTTTTCTGTCCCTTGAACACACTTTGCAAAACAAAGGAAGAGACTCGTTTGCTTCCGTCTTTCCCACACCGCTACATCCCCCCCCCCTCCCCCAATGAAACCACTTGTCACAACAGCTGCATTGAAAACCAAAACGAACAAACTTACTGCAGCTCAAACACTTTGCATTCATGATTGTTACTTATGTTATATCAACAATATAGGGACTGATGACCACGGTTGATCGGCCCCCTAGATTTACAAACTTTTTTCCTTCAACTTTATATTTTGATTTTTTTGTGATCCGATTTTGATGAAATAAAGCCAGTTAAGTGGTATGACAAAAGCCATGGGATTCCTCCTTACAACGTGCCCGCCCACGTTTCGTCCAGCAAAGAGCAGCAACTAGACGTGTAAAGAACTCAAAAAAGTCGTCGGATGTCCCGTGAAGCAATATTGAGCCATGCTGCCTGCATCTGTAGCTGACCATAATTGCGAAAGTGTTGTTAGGGCAACATTTTGTGTACGAAATCACCTCTCTATTACAGCCTATAAATGTTCGACGGGAATCATGCCGGTCGATCTATATAGCCACATCATTCGCTGAAATTGTCGACAATGTTCTTCAAACCGAACGCGAACGTCCGTCATCCTCAAAAATTCCGTCGCTGTTTGGAAACATGAGGTCCGTGAATGACAGGAAACATTTATGGGTTCAGGTGGAGCAGAGGACCGAGGCCATTCCGTGGAAAAGCAGCGCACATTAACATGGACTCACCGCCGACTCGTACCAAGAATCAGTGCCTCGTTGACAACTCTGACACATGGCTTTGTGGGGCCTGTGTCACACTCGAACCCTACTATTCGCTCTTAACAGGTGAAATCGGATCTCATATGACCAAGCCACGGATATTCAGTCGTCTAGGCTCCAATCAATATCGTCACGAACCCAGGAGAAGGGTTGCATGGACGTTCAATTCTATACATCGAAAGACCGTCTGAAGATGATAATTTCTTACTAACATATATATGGGTCAAAAGCCAATAAGGTTAGAGTAATTAACGATTAGTTTTTGTGTTTTCAGGCTGAAAAAGAAAGCAAACCCTTCATCATACCATTTTTTTGTTAGATTTTTTTTCGGATTAGAGCATCGGAGGAACGTGTGATTAATATTCAATTAAGTGTATTGATGTAGGTTGCTGTTCCTATGTGGAGATGAAGAGGCTTGCTCAGGATAGGGTATTGTGGAGAGCTGCATCAAACCAGTCTCCAGACTGAAGACCACAACAACATCTGTTTACAGTTGTTTTATTTGTGATATACAACGCAAAAACAATCAAGTTGAGAAGCCTCCTTTGCAGGGAAATAAATTTTGTTTGATACTGTATTGTTGGAGTGGTCAAACCGACATGACGCGCAAGACATGACTTTTGTCGATGATGATAATGAAATTCAGCCGACCTGCTCTGTTAAAGTGATGCCACTGAAATACACCTTTCTCTGTCAAGCTTGGGACGTTTATTTGTTTCGACAGGTCGACAATTAATCGCAAGACTTCAAAATCGTGGAACATCATCCGAGAGTACAGAAATCATGACAGAGCAGATTCTATTAAAATTCATGCCTTCGTCCATAATCAGTTGTGCGCGGCAGTCTTTCTTAAATATGCTTTTATGCTTAAGATACGCATCGAAATTAATGTCTGAGAGACCTGTTTTCAACAATATAAATAAGGTATGTTTTCCACGAACGATATATCGGACAACATGTGTATGCGGCAATATGTCTTTTTGCATACAGTTTGCAGAAATGAGGTTCTTAAGAACAGTTAAAAGTTGCACAAGGAGAGATGACATAAAAAATGATGACATTAGGGCAGAATTAGGAATCTACAGCTTAAACGAAAAGACTGAAGAATAAAGGGAAGAATGGAGACAACACATCGGAAAAATGAATGAAGAGAGAATTCCAGCCGCGGCGGAGTGGCCAAGCGCATTGGGGCGCTATGCTCCGGGCGCTAGGCCGTTCCCTGACGGGGGTTCGAATCCACCCTTGGGCATAGATGTTGTGTCGTCTTTAGTATAAGGTAGTTCATAAGTAGTTTGTAAGTTTAGGGACTGATGACCCCGCAGTTAAGTCCCTTAAGCTTCACAAACATTTGAACATCTGAGAGAATTCCAGTCGTGGTGAACAACTTCAAACCCTTCGGAAGAAGAGATATTGGGCGACCAAGAAAGAGATTGATCTATCCACGTGAAGTCGGAACAAGCGTATTGCCTAACCATTTAAGTGAAGAAGATGATGATGATGATTCTTTTTGCAGTGTGTATCTCAAATAAAATAGCTGTAAATTGAATATTAATTACACTGCCTGATGCTCTACTTCAAAATAAGGCAAGAAAAGGTACTTACAAATACGCGAATATCATCAAATACATAGAAAAAATCTAACAAAAAATTGCAATGATGGAGGAGGCTCTAACCTGGAGCAACGGTTTTGCAGTCCAAGCCCTGGACTGCACAACCCACGACGGCTCTCGTAAAATCGCTCTTGTTTACGAGTACACACGGTACAGAATGAAAACACAAAAAAGTTATTTTTTCGATCGTCATTAACTTATATACCGGGTGATCAAAAAGTCAGTATAAATTTGAAAACTTAATAAATCACGGAATAATGTACATAGAGAGGTAAAAATTGACACACATTCTTAGAATGACATGGCGTTTTATTAGAAAAAGAAAAAAAAAAAAAAGGTCAAAAAATGTCTGACAGAAGGCGCTTCATCTGATCAGAAAAGCAATAAGTAGCATAACAAATTAAGACAAAGCAAAGATGATATTCTTTACAGGAAATGCTCAATATGTTCACCATCACTCCTCAACAATAGCTGTATTCGAGGAATAATGTTGTGAACAGCAATGTAAAGCATGTCCGGAGTTATGGTGAGGCATTGGCGTCGGATGTTGTCTTTCAGCATCCCTTGAGATATCTGTCTCGCGATACACTTGCGACTTCACGTAACCCCAAAGCCAATAATCGCACGGACTGAGGTCTGGGGACCTGGGAGGCCAAGCATGACGAAAGTGGCGGCTGAGCACACGATCATCACCAAACGATGCGCGCAAGAGATCTTTCACGCGTCTAGCAATATGGGGTGGAGCGTCATCCTGCATAAAAATCGTACGTTCCAGCAGGTGTTCATCAGCCAGGCTGGGGATTAAGCGATTCTGTAACTTATCAGCGTACCTCGCACACGTCACGGTAGCAGTTACAAAACCAGAATCACGCAGTTCCTCGAAGAAAAAAGGCCCGATAACGGTAGATGTGGTAAATCCAACCCATACTGTGACTTTCTCGTCGTGCAATGGAGTTTCCACGACCTAAGATTTTCGTTAGCCCAAATTCTGCTGTTGTATGAATCTTCCCACTCCATTTTTTCGTGGTGTGGTACAGCAGCCGTGTTCAGCTGAATTCTTGAATAACAGAACGTCTTGATTGCAAATATTTTGTATTACAGTGACGCGTTTCGCCCGGTTAGGGCATCTTCAGATATCTGACAAAGAAGAAAATATTGATACAGAACTTACAATATTTACATGACATTATTTCGAAATTTTTTAGCTACAAGCCAATCTGAAACTGTTTTAAGAAATTGTGATAATGTACGGTACTAATGCTTTATATACTCTGTGGTGAAGGGTGTTTAGATTAAAATGCGGTCATAGAGTATCATACAGAGACAATAATATGTAAATCATTAATATCAGGTAACATTGACCGTTGAAAACAGAATGATACATTGTTTAACTGAATGGATACTGCAAGATTTACCTTGTATGATGTCCCTACACCTTAGGTCCTCAACATGTTAATACGACTTGCGTCGGTAGAGGTACAAGTACTGCCTGAGGCAGCGTTCACATTTGTGCTGCGAGTAACCGCCAATAAAGAAAGCTAAGTGTCCACAACACTGTAGGTGTTGGGTCGGTTGCATAACAGTTGTTAATTTAAAATATGGACACCATTTACATAAAATACCAATATCACATGAATGCAATTTGTAAGGATGCCCAGTTATATAACAGAATATTAATAAAAAATTTCCATAAAATTGTCGAAAAAGGTTTGGTCTTTTGAGGTCAACTGATCTTTAAGAAGTCTCGGGTGTTTAAAATAAACCCGCTTAGAAATCTCAAATTCTTCCAGGATGTTTAACTTCCGTCCTTTTCGGACATAATGCTAAATTTCTAAATTATCTAGGGTGGGAGCTTGATGGCCAGAAGACTTTAAATGCTCGGCAAAAGGAGAGTATTTCTTTATTTGCCCCTTTTTTGTTAACAAATGTACACTGAAACGTGTTTTGAATGCTCTCTCTGTCTGTCCCACATACTCAGCTGTTTTGAATGCTCTCTCTGTCTGTCTCACATACTCAGCTGGACAGTCTACACATCTAAGCTTATAAACACCTGATACTGCGTATGGCTCGTTGTGTGGTAGATTTTTTTGTATATTTGTTCCACGAGAAAAGACAATTTGTACGTTGGTATTACGGAACAATTTGGCTGTATTATAGAAGAAAGGTCCCAGGAATTGAAACGCAGTTGGTATTTTTTCGTCGGCTAATTTCGCGGTCGAGGTATGCCTCTGCTCTTCCGTAAGCCTGACACGTTCCCTATACAGCTGGTGGACCACAGATGGCCTGTAACCATTTTTCTGGGCAATATAGCAGAGGATATTAAGCTCATTATTTATTGATTCATCGGAAAGGGGGAGCTCTAAAATACGTGTTATAGCAGATCTGAGAAAGCTGAGCTTATAGCTTCTAGGATGACAAGATGTCGAGCGAATTATTGAAGCACTCGTTGTTGGCTTACTAAAAAAGTTGAACTGTATTTTATTTTCCGCCAACTGCAGGGACATGTCAAGATAATTTAAAATTCCCTGTACATCCATTGATTCATATGTGTAGGATAGTTTTGGATGAAGCTGTTAAATTCACTAACGGAATAATGAATGGAAATTTGGGATACTGGCTAACAAACGGTATATTTTCTGTAGGCCTCTAGATGTTACCACCGTTTTCTGGAATATGATGATCAAAACATGTTTGTTTGCTCCACAATTTCGTGCGCAGAAGACATGGAATTAAATTTGCAGATATAATTTATGAATGTACACTGCTGAGTATAGACTATTTTGCAGCCTATTTTAGTCCCCTGGCGGATCTGTTCCGTGGCAATACGATGGACTCTTGATTTCACTGCGACTCAATAACATTTCAAACGCACTTTTTCTATCCACAAAACATTATGAAGAAGTGTATAACAATGTTAAATCAATAAAAGCAAGTCTGAAAAATTAAAAAAAAAGACTGTTTTTTTCAATCGTTAACACACACTTTCTATTATAGTTTGCTTTTCAAACTAGCTCAGAATACTGTTTTAAAGTTTAATTGAACAATGTCGGCCTCATTTGAACTTCATTCAGTGCCTTAGTTGAAAAAAAAAAAAAAATCGGCGGTATTCTGCTCATTCCACGTGAAATGAGTCAAGTGGACATTTTTGAAAAATCAAGAAAGTAAAGATTTAGGCTTGGAAATACACTAGCAAAATATAGCTATCATTTACCGATTTGAAACTCATTTGTATTGTATTCAAGGGTTTGGTGGAGATGTGGATACCACCCATCGGCTTTGGACAAAGACACACATTCATAAAAACAGTACTTGACAAAGCAGACTTATATCACACGAAAACCATTCCAAAATTCGCACAATGGTACTGCGTGTAACTTTTAAAGACGGAACCAAGCGTTTACCGCCGTAAGAAGCAAAAATGGCAGCGTCTCCATCAGTTGAATATGTACACATCTAGCCGGTTGAAGAAGCATTGGTCAGAGAGATTAAAATTCGCCTCTATTGTAGTTCTTACTAGCGCTACGACACACTATTTTATAATCTTAAACTGACTGCAGTGCGGAAGAGACGGTTAAGTAAACATAATATTTACGGTAAATACTTGATCTTGACAGAGAGTCGTTCTCAAAACGTGTCGCGCTAAGCATGAAAACACACGTAACTCGTGCAGTGTTTCATGATTCAATCAATGTAAATTAAATCAAAACGATGCAATGTACTGTCCCTTGTATTTTTTAAAGAATTTCCGTAATTTCGCACTTTTCTTTTCAAGAACAGGCAACGATAATGCATACAAAAGACTTTCCGTATGTAGCGACTTATCTCTGTGGAGCAAGATTCTTAAACGCTCTGGAGTCGATGAGAAGCATTTCCTCTGTCTAGGTTCAGACGAGTCGGGCTCTCCATTGGCTAATTCGAACATTTGACCGCCAGTCAGAATCCAATGGAATTGTGCGAAAGTGCAATTTGAACGCTTCGACTGTTATGATCGCAACTGGAACGAACCTAAAACTTTCCGATTTTTCTTTCCGAAATCCATTCGACAATTTACAGTTGGGCTATTTTTTACAGATTTAAGAACTAATTTTAGCCGGTACCCTAATAGCGAGTTTGTATTTTAGGCGGTACGCCGTACCGCCTCGTACCGGCCCATTTAAAGCACTGACTTCATTGATGAACGATTCACTATCTATGTCTTCAACCCACACAATAACCATTTTACAAACTTTAAAGTTGCGAAATGCAGACAACAAATAAACTGTTGGACGGAGAGAGTTGCGTCGCCCTTCCGTCGGCGGCGACAGCAACTGAAAAGTTACGTCGCTGTTACGTCTCTCCGTGTTCGCTCTTAAAAACGATTGTACTGACGCCGTGGAAAAGACGAGATAGTTACGCGATAATAATCTCCTGTGTGCGCCCGCCCTAGAGTACTTTTATTTCTATCCTGTACAGTAAAACGTTTCTTAAAAGCTTTGCATTTACTGCCCATTTGACAGACGTGAAAAATACCATCCGTTTATTCACAAGCTACGATAAAAAAATAAAATAAAATAATCTTAAAGATTTTTGCGTTTTGTTGTCCTTCCATTTAGTTTTATTTCCATCCACTATAATGAAGTGTAAGTCTTTGCGTTGTTGTCCTTCCGTCAGACTCAAAGAATGCTATCCGTCTGACACAAAACAAAGATGTATCTTAGGCTCAGTCATCGTGCACGGTAATTAAAAATTTATATAGGAACCCTTGCACGACTGGAGGAATCGCTCCTTAAGTTACTTTTTTTTCTATGCGTTATAATAATAAAATACTTAAATACTCTGTGTTTTATTGTTTATCCACGACGCATAAAAATTCCCACAGAACAAACGCGGATTAGCAACGCTCACTCTATGCCCATTGAATTTTTAGATTAGATTGGATTAGTACTTGTTCCATAGATGATGAATACGACACTTCGTAATGATGTGAAAAGTATCATGTTAATGAAAGGTGTCTTTACAAATTATTACTTTGTACTAATAATTTTAATCTTTTTTTACATTTTTTATGTTACTTTTTTAATTTGATTTTTTTTTCAGATTCTCTAATTTATATCTAAAAATTCATCTATAGTGTAGAAGGAGTTGCCATTCAGAAATTCTTTTAATTTATTTTTAAATGCTAGTTGGCTATCTGTCAGACTTTTGATGCTCTTTGGTAGGTGACCAAAGACTTTTGTAGCAGCATAATGCACCTCTTTCCGTGCCAAAGCTAGATTTAACCTTGAATAGTGAAGATCATTTTTTTTTCTCCTAGTGTTGTAGTTATGTACACTGCTATTGCTTTTGAACTCGGTGGGATTGGTAATAACAAATTTCATAAGTGAATATATATACTGAGAAGCTACAGTGAAGATCCCTAGCTCTTTAAATAAGTGTCTGCAGGATGATCTCGGATGGGCACCAGCAATTATTCTGATTACACGTTTTTGTGCAATGAATACTTTTTTACTTAATGATGAATTACCCCAGAAAATGAGGCCATACGAAAGCAATGAATGAAAATAGGCGTAGTAAGCTAATTTACTGAGATGTATATCGCCAAAATTTGCAATTACCGTAATAGCATAAGTAGCTGAACTCAAACGTTTCAGCAGATCTTCAATGTGTTTTTTTTTCCAGTTCAACCCCTCATCAATGCATGCACCTAAAATTTTTGAATATTCTACTTTTGCTACAGATTTCTGATTAAAGTCTATATTTATTAATGGAGTCATTCCATTTACTGTACGGAACTGTATGTACTGTGTTTTCTCAAAATTTAATGATAGTCCATTTGCTGAGAACCACTTAATGATTTTCTGAAAGACGTCGTTTACAATTTCTTCAATTAGTTCTTGTCCGTCAGGTGTGATAACTATACTTGTATCATCAGCAAAAAGAACCAGCTCCCCATCTTCATGGATATAAAATGGCAAGTCATTAATATATATTAAGAACAGCAAAGGGTCCAAGACCGGACCTTGTGGCACCCCATTTTTGATTGCTCCTCAGTTTGAGGAATCAGCTGTTTTTTGCATATTATTTGACTTACTTATGTCAACTTTCTGTACTCTTCCTGTTAGGTATGATTTAAACCATTTATACACTGTCCCATTCATACCACAATACTTTAGTTTATCTAGAAGAATTCCATGATTTACACAGTCAAAAGCCTTGGAGAGATCACAAAAAATCTCAACGGGTGATGTCGGGTTATTCAGAGCATTTAATATTTCATTGGTGAAAGTATATATAGCATTTTATGTTGAAAAGCCTTTCTGAAAACCAAACTGACATTTTATTAGAACTTTATTTTTATCTATGTGTGAAACTACTCTAGAATACATTACCGGTGATACACGATTTGAGGATGCGTATCAACGAACTGAGCACGGCTTTGGACTGGGAATTATCGTAACAATCCCCGTGCTTGTTTCAAGGCCATACTGCTTTCAGCACGGAAACGGAAATACACCAACAGGACGTTAGACCCCAATCTTCTTACCCCCTTCCACATCAGTGAATATTAACCCAAGCTACTCTCGACATGTAACACAAAACACCACAAAAGTTCACCAAGCAGTTTTGCAGGTTAACGTAATTAACAGACAGATGGACATTTAGATTTTAGATAAAATTGTAAATTAAGATATAATTTCTTTCAGCGATCCAATTTTGATTAAATAAAATCTCTATCTGCGACCATCAATTGTCAAGTTGCCTGTGGAAAACTCTACAAAAGTTCTCCCAGTACTTTCGGAGATTAATCTGTTCAAACAGATTAACGAGCGGTTGGATGGTTGTTGTTCTTCCGAAACGCTGTGTCGTAGCCCCTAACCCCATCCCCGTCTCCAATTTAGCTTAGTGCGCTTTTTCAATTCTGTTTTAAAAACTTATAAAGAATACTTAAAATTCAATGGTAATATGAGATAAACCTTGGAAACATTAGCAATAATTTTTCTGACCTTGTAAACTGATTACACATAATTCTTTTCTTTGCTGCTGTCCTCATAAATATAGTGTATCTCAAAGCAGAACATTTGCTTTTAAATGCAGCATTCTCGCATTCTTATATAAGTATTTAGACGCGACGACGGCGTCAGCTTCAACTACTTCACCACAGATGCGGTCATACGTTCGACCTCGCACGGGAATCCGAAATGGCGAGTGTAAGAGGGCATGAACGATAGGGGCGCTACAGCCATAACGTGCGACATGTGGGAATTTGAGACGACCGGGAGGCGAGCACGGGTGGCCAAGTGGTTAAGGTGACCGCTAGCCCAAAACGGGAGACCCGGATTCGATTCCCGGTTCGGCTCACATTTTCACTTTTCGCCATTGTTTCATTTCAATGCCCTAAAGCAGCCACTGTCAATCCTTTCTTTCCTAATCCTTCTTCCTTCCTCTCCTTTCTCATTAATTGTCAAATTCTCACATTCTATATATTACGCATGGCTTGTAGATACAAATTGTTGATTACAAAATTCAATGTACAGTTACTTACCTATATACAAACACGTACACGTTTAGACCTCCAGCTGTGAGTAACATCAGTATTATTACAGATGGATGTCCAGTGTCCTTAACAACTTCACAGCTTCCTCACTAGCCTGCTGGATCACCTCCATTGAACCATTAAACCTTCCAAGCGGGCAATTCATAGCGATGTGGCTTATGGTCTGAGGCACAACTGTGCAGTCGTAGAAAGGGTTGTGGGCAATCTTCCACTTGTCCTTCCAAAAATGACACCTGTCGTGTTGTGTTCTTATCTGGTTAAATGATGTCTTGGTTTTCCTAGGTTGTTATCTGCAGGGCCCACAGTGTTAGTTGCTCAGTGACCGGCGGCCAGTGCACACGTGACCAGCAGCAGCTCTACATTTTCCGGTAACCGGCTTCTTAATAGAAGCGACTTATTTACATTTCGTGTGTGCTTTCTCTTGCAGCTCTTTATACTTTAGTGTGCTCGCGTGTTTGTTTATTAAGAATCGCGTTTGTCAGTTCAGTTACTGAATTTTTGATTTATTAGTTCGCGTATATATTTTTCAGATTCGCCGTTAATAAACAGTTCAGCGTTAGGTTTATACTTTGCAAAGCTCACTGTTTATCAAACTACTGTGTCCTCTGACGTACTTACTTGGAAGAAACAAAGGTTTTTAGAATGGCTAGGAACTGTGACTGCTGCGAACGGATGGAGGCAGAGTTGGTGACTCTTCGCTCGCAGCTTCAGGCGGCGTTGGCTTCGCTGGCAACGCTTGAGACTGCGGTGGGTGGGCGCCGCTGTTGTGGGCCGCTCGCGGGGGTACAGCAGACGCCCTGTGCGTCTGTTGTGCCCTCCGATCGGCCTGCGGCTGTGGCCAGCCCGCTCACTGCCCGCGAGGAGATAGCCCCCCAATCCGTGGTGGATTGGGAGGTCCCCTCAGCGCGTGTCAGGCGGCGTAAGACTTCCCGGGGGATCGAAGTGGAGGCCTCCCCGGTTAGTCTTGCCAACAGATTCGAGGCGCTGTCTGTGGCAGGGGATGTTCCTGATGCGGATGGTGTCGCTTGTCCTGTACTCGCCCCTCTGCCTTCAAGATCCGGGCACTCACAGACGGTGGGTTTGTTGGTAGTTGGGAGCTCCAACGTTAGGCGGGTAATGGAGCCCCTTAGGAAAATGGCTACTAGGGAGGGGAAGAATTCCAATGTGCACTCCGTGTGCATACCGGGGGGAGTCATTCCGGATGTGGAACGGCTCCTTCCGGATGCCATGAAGAGCACAGGGTGCAGCCAGCTGCAGGTGGTGGCTCATGTCGGGACCAATGATGTGTGTCGCTTTGGATCGGAAGAGATCCTCTCTGGTTTTGAGCGGCTATCAGAAGTAGTTAAGTCTTGCTTGCAAGATGAAAGCGGAGCTCACCATCTGCAGCATTGTCGACAGGACTGACAGCAAACCTTTGGTTCAGAGCCGATTGGAGGGTATGAATCAGAGGCTCTGACGGTTCTGCGACCGTGTCGGCTGCAGATTCCTCGACTTGCGCCAAAGGGTGGTGGGTTTTCGGGTTCCGCTAAATAGCTCAGGAGTCCACTATACTCAGGAAGCGGCTACACGGGTAGCGGGGGCTGTGTGGCGTGGACTAGGCGGTTTTTTTAGGTTAGATGGCCTCGGGAATACACAAAATGGGTTTCAGTCTCAAAGGGGGCAGGTCAGATACGGGAAGAAAGCAGACATAAAAACCATTGGTGTAACAGTTGTAAATTGTCGTAGCTGTGTTGGGAAAATTCCAGAGCTCCAAGCGCTGATAGAAAGTACTGAGGCACAAATCGTTATAGGTTCTGAAAGCTGGCTGACGCCTGAGATAAATTCGGCCGAAATTTTTGCAAAGGGCCAAATGGTCTTCAGAAAGGATAGAATAAATAAAATAGGGGGTGGCGTGTTTATTGCTGTTACAAACGGTTTATCCTGCAGCGAAATTGAGGCAGATACTTCCTGTGAATTGGTCTGGGTAGAGGTTATGCCTGACCACCGAAATAAATTAATAATTGGATCTTTTTATCGGCCTCCTGACTCAGACGATGCGGTTACAGAAATGTTCAAAGAAAGCTTGAATCATATTTCAAATAGGTATCCGAAGCATACTGTTATAATCGGTGGCGACTTTAATTTACCCTCGATATGTTGGCATAATTACGTATTCAAAACCGGGGGAAAATATAAAACATCGTCCGAACTAGTTCTGAATGCTTTTTCTGAAAACTACTTCGAACATTTAGTTCATGAGCCCACTAGAATAGTACGTGGTTGCGAAAATACTCTTGATCTCCTAGCAACAAATAATCCCGAGATAGTAAAGAGCATCAAAACAGATACAGGGATTAGCGAACATCGAGTTGTAGTAGCGAGACTGAATATCGAAATTCACAAATGCACCAAAAATAAACGAAAAATATATCTATTCAATAAAGCAGATAAAAATTTGCTTCACGCTTTCCTGAGTAATAGTCTCCAGTCCTTCAAAACTAAAAATGCGAGTGTAGATCAGTTGTGGCGTGCTTTCAAAGACATAATATCAGTAGCAATCGAGAGATTTATACCAAATAAATTAATAAAAGAGGGGGCTGACCCCCCGTGGTACACAAAACAGGTCAGATCACTGTTGCAGAAATAAAAGAAAAACGCATGCTAAATTTAAAAAGACACAGAATCCACAAGACTGGCAATCATTTACTGAAACTCGCAACCTAGCGCGGACTTCAATGCGAGAATCTTATAGTTGTTTCCACAACGAAATCCTGTCTCGTAATCTTGCAGAAAATCCAAAGAAATTCTGGTCATATGTGAAGTACACTAGCGGCAAAACACAAACAATACCTTCACTACGCGATAGCAATGGTAATACTACCGACGACAGTACTGCTAAGGCAGAATTACTAAACACAGCTTTCCGAAATTCTTTCACCAAAGAAGACGAAGTGAACACTACAGTATTCAATCCAAGAACAGCTGCCAGCATGCGAAACTTAGAAGTGGATGTTCCTGGAGTAGTAAAACAACTTAAGTCACTAAACAAAAATAAATCTTCCGGGCCAGATTGTATACCAACTAGATTCCTCTCAGAGTATGCTGATGCAATAGCTCCGTACTTAGCTATAATTTACAACCGATCACTCAGCGAAAGATCCGTACCCAAAGACTGGAAAGTTGCCCAAGTTACTCCAATATTCAATAAAGGCAATAGGAGTGATCCCCAAAATTACAGGCCTATCTCATTGACGTCGATTTGCAGTAGGATTTTGGAACATATACTTTGTTCGAATATTATGTACTACCTCGAAGAGAACGACCTATTAACCAATAGTCAACACAGATTCAGAAAGTATCGCTCTTGCGAAACACAGCTTGCCCTTTATTCACGTAAAGTGTTAAGTGCCATCGACAAGGGATCTCAAATCGATTCCATATTTCTGGATTTCCGGAAGGCTTTTGATACTGTACCCCACAAGCGGCTTCTAAAGAAATTGCGTGCTTATGGAATATCTCCCCAATTGTGCGATTGGATTCACGATTTCCTATCAGAAAGGACACAGTTCGTTGTAATTGGCGGTAAGTCATCGAGTAAAACAGAAGTGATATCTGGCGTTCCACAGAGAAGCGTTATAGGTCCCCTACTCGTCCTCGTGGTTATAAAAGATTTAGGAGATAATCTGAATAGTTCCCTTAGACTGTTCGCGGATGATGCTGTCGTTTATCGGTTAGTGAAGTCAACAGAGGATCAAAAGCAACTGCAAAGCGATTTAGACAAAATTTCTACTTGGTGCGAAAATTGGCAATTGACACTAAATAAAGAAAAGTGTGAAGTAATACACATGACCACTAAAAGAAATCCGCTGAACTTAAATTACGCGATAAATCAGTCAAACCTTAAGGTCGTAAATTCTACCAAATACCTAGGAGTTACAATTACGAACAACTTTGACTGGAGAGAACACATAGAAAATATTGTGGGGAAGGCGAACCAAAGGTTACGTTTCATTGGCAGAACGCTTAGACGATGCACCAGCTCCACCAAAGAGACTGCCTATATCACACTTGTGCGTCCTCTCTTGGAGTACTGTTGCCCCTTGTGGGACCCTCACCAGGTGGGACTGACGGAAGATATTGAGAAGGTTCAGAGAAGGGCAGCTCGTTTTGTTTTATCACGTTACGGGGGGGAAAGCGTCACGGAAATGTTGCACGAATTGGGGTGGAAATCATTAAAAGAAAGACGTTATTCATTGCGGCGTGATCTGTTTGCGAAGTTTCAATCACCGACTTTTAGTTCTGAATGTGAAAATATTTTGCTAGCACCCACCTACTTAGGGAGACATGACCATCCCAATAAAATAAGAGAAATCAGATCGAAAACGGAACGATTTAGGTGTTCTTTCTTCCCGCGCGCTATTAGAGAATGGAACGGTAGAGAAAAGTTATGAAAGTTGTTAATGAACCCTCTGGCAGGCACTTAAATGTGATTTGCAGAGTATCTATGTAGATGTAGATGATGTCGTACATCGACATTTTAATAATAACAATTATATAATTTCAACACTGTATATTTTAATTCCTATTATTTACACGATAAGCTTATTTCGACTTAATAGTCATCTTCAGGTGTTATGCCTGCAATACATAAGTTTTTATAAAATTTACTACTATGCTGCCTACTTGTTTTATACAGATGTAAAAGAAATGCTACATACCACATTCTGTTATGTTGTTCACTTCAATATTATTGTGACGTGATATATTTTATTACTATTTCTTCTTCTTTTATATGTATATAATGTTAATATCACGTAACTAATAATATCGTGCTGTCATGCAAGATCTTTATCATGTTACAGATTTTGACATAAACTTGACAGCTCTACAGAGATGTAATATGCTTACATTATTTGCACAGAGAATATATATCTATGAGGCAACGCTTTTATTTAAAACTGAACGAAATATGTTGGGATATTTTATCTTTGATAATTTTGTTGCGCTATTATCTATGATTTTCAGTGGGATTATTTATCCGTGGCCATGCACTAGAATATGAATAAAATTATCGAAATAATTGCAAAGCCATTTAGATAAAATTTCTACTTGGTGCGAAAATTGGCAATTGACACTAAATAAAGAAAAGTGTGAAGTAATACACATGACCACTAAAAGAAATCCGCTGAACTCAAATTACGCGATAAATCAGTCAAACCTTAAGGTCGTAAATTCTACCAAATACCTAGGAGTTACAATTACGAACAACTTTGACTGGAGAGAACACATAGAAAATATTGTGGGGAAGGCGAACCAAAGGTTACGTTTCATTGGCAGAACGCTTAGACGATGCACCAGCTCCACCAAAGAGACTGCCTACATCACACTTGTGCGTCCTCTCTTGGAGTACTGTTGCCCCTTGTGGGACCCTCACCAGGTGGGACTGACGGAAGATATTGAGAAGGTTCAGAGAAGGGCAGCTCGTTTTGTTTTATCACGTTACGGGGGGGAAAGCGTCACGGAAATGTTGCACGAATTGGGGTGGAAATCATTAAAAGAAAGACGTTATTCATTGCGGCGTGATCTGTTTGCGAAGTTTCAATCACCGACTTTTAGTTCTGAATGTGAAAATATTTTGCTAGCACCCACCTACTTAGGGAGACATGACCATCCCAATAAAATAAGAGAAATCAGATCGAAAACGGAACGATTTAGGTGTTCTTTCTTCCCGCGCGCTATTAGAGAATGGAACGGTAGAGAAAAGTTATGAAAGTTGTTAATGAACCCTCTGCCAGGCACTTAAATGTGATTTGCAGAGTATCTATGTAGATGTAGATGATGTCGTACATCGACATTTTAATAATAACAATTATATAATTTCAACACTGTATATTTTAATTCCTATTATTTACACGATAAGCTTATTTCGACTTAATAGTCATCTTCAGGTGTTATGCCTGCAATACATAAGTTTTTATAAAATTTACTACTATGCTGCCTACTTGTTTTATACAGATGTAAAAGAAATGCTACATACCACATTCTGTTATGTTGTTCACTTCAATATTATTGTGACGTGATATATTTTATTACTATTTCTTCTTCTTTTATATGTATATAATGTTAATATCACGTAACTAATAATATCGTGCTGTCATGCAAGATCTTTATCATGTTACAGATTTTGACATAAACTTGACAGCTCTACAGAGATGTAATATGCTTACATTATTTGCACAGAGAATATATATCTATGAGGCAACGCTTTTATTTAAAATTGAACGAAATATGTTGGGATATTTTATCTTTGATAATTTTGTTGCGCTATTATCTATGATTTTCAGTGGGATTATTTATCCGTGGTCATGCACTAGAATATGAATAAAATTATCGAAATAATTTTTGTGCTTCAAATCCGTTTGATCGTTTAGCAAATTATTTGTGTTTTTAATTGCATGTAGGCATACTTCCATTTTTTCAAGAATATTCATCTCGTATCCCTTCTGTACAGTATGCAAAATTTCTTGTGCATTATCTATGGTGTCAACTGTGTGATTTTCGGACTGCCAATGTTGATAAAATGTGGAAGGGTTCTTTTCACTTTCTCTAATGTGTTCTTTGTATCCTATAGTGAAATTTCGCCCAGTCTGTCCTATATAATACTTATTACATGAATTACAAGATATTTTATAAATTCCAGAGTTAAGAAATTTTGAAGGTTTTGTGGTATGTGTTATGAATTTGTGTTTAAGGGTGTGTCTGTTCTGAAATGCAAAAGTCGTGTTAGTCTTTCTAAAAACTTGCTGCACTTTATTAGATATTTTACCTAGGTATAGTGTACTGATGTAAATTGGTTTATTTAGCTTTGAAGTTTCCCTCTGTAATGTAATTTCTGTTCGTGTTGTTGGTGGTCTAGGACTCGTTTTGTTGTTATAGAGCTTTAGAATAATGCTGGGGTCGTATTCATTTTGTTGTGCAATGTATTGCAGTATGATCATTTCTTTTTGCTTGGCTGCAGCATCTAATGGTAAATTTAAAAGTCTATTTATCATTGAATGGAAGTATGCTAATTTATGTGAACTAGGATGGCAAGAATGAGCATGGATAATGTTGGTCGTTGTTGCTGGTTTCCTATATATTTCAAATCTGTGTTTATTTTGTACATTTTGTATAGTGAGGTCCAGATGGTTAATCGTTTTGTTGGTTTCTAGTTCCATAGTAAATTTAATTTTAGGGTGTAGCTTATTGATAAGGCCATGAATATTATTTATGTCTGTTTCACTTCCATCTATGAGAACGATTATGTCGTCCACGTATCGATAATAATAGATAATTTTGTTTGTTTCTTCGTGTAGGAAAAAACGTTCTTCGAAGGTATTTAAAAATATATCTGCTATGGTGCTTGCTAGGTTGCAGCCCATTGCAACACCATCTGGTTGTGAATAAAAATTATCTTCAAATTTGAAATAGTTTTGTTCTAAGACAAGGTGTAGCAGATTTATAATTTCGTATGTACTGTTAATTGGAAGTTTGTTATTACTGAGTAAGTTAAGTTCTATTATATGAATGGTTTCTTTGATAGGGATATTTGTAAATAGGTTGATAATGTCAAATGAAACAAATTTTCCATTAATAGGGATATCTATTTTATTTATATTTGCTTCGAGGGTTCTGGAATTTTTGATGGTATATTTTTTCTTATAAGTGTAATATTTTTGTAGAAGTGTATTTAATTTTTTACTAATCAAGTAAGTGGGACAATTTATACTATCCACCACTGGCCGAATAGGACATAATTCTTTATGTGTCTTGGGATGTCCTCTCAATTGTGGTGTTTTAGGGTTCATTGGGATGTATTTTAGTTTATCTTTGTCTGATAAAATTGATGAACAAGATTTAATAACCTCTCTTGTTTGAGCTATATATTTGTTGGTAGGATCACGTGGAATTTTTATAATACCATTTTTGTCGAAAAATTCAAATACTTTCTGTATGTAGTCTTGTTTGTTAATTAAAACCAGACTGCCTCCTTTATCAGCTTTAATTGGTACAACATTATTCTGTTCTAACTTATGGTTTATATCTTTTAGAGTTGATCGTTCTAGGTATGTTCGTCTTGGATACATGTAGTTACATTTATTTTATAGAGCATTAGCTACTTTTAATGTGATTTAGTTTTTTATTTTAATGGGTAGACATGCAATGTCTATAGCTAATTTGGTTGTGGCCATTATATATATATATATATATATATATATAAAAGAATAAGAAATAATAATAAAATATATCACGTCACAATAATATTGAAAACAACAATCACACAGTTGACACCATAGATAATGCACTAGAAATTTTTCATACTGTACAGAAGGGATACGAGATGAATATTCTTGAAGAAATGGAAGTATGCCTACATGCAATTAAAACACAAATAATTTGCTAAACGATCAAACGGATTTCAAGTACAAAAATTATTTCGATAATTTTATTCATATTCTAGTGCATGGCCACGGATAAATAATCCCACTGAAAATCATAGATAATAGCGCAACAAAATTATCAAAGATAAAATATCCCAACATATTTCGTTCAGTTTTAAATAAAAGCGTTGCCTCATAGATATATATTCTCTGTGCAAATAATGTAAGCATATTACATCTCTGTAGAGCTGTCAAGTTTATGTCAAAATCTGTAACATGATAAAGATCTTGCATGACAGCACGATATTATTAGTTACGTAAAAGAAGAAGAAATAATAATAAAATATATGACGTCACAATAATATTGAAATGAACAACATAACAGAATGTGGTATGTAGCATTTCTTTTACATCTGTATAAAACAAGTAGGCAGCATAGTAGTAAATTTTATAAGAACTTATGTATTGCAGGCATAACACCTGAAGATGACTATTAAGTCGAAATAAGCTTATCGTGTAAATAATAGGAATTAAAATATACACTGTTAAAATTATATAATTGTTATTATTTCCTAGGTTGGTTGAAACCAGGGGGTTGCTTAGTTTGGTCCGAGAGAGTCCTGATCTGACTGGGTTTGCAAACAGCCTGTCGCTGTCTCACTTACTGAAAACTGATCTTGCGCCAGCTTCTTTTCTAGAACCCAAAAAAGGTTCTGGGATTTCAGCCTGAGATCTTCATGTAAACAGTATACATGTTTTGGCAAGAGAGGGTTGTCGCAGCATTTAATCATTCCTTCTTCAGTGTTAATCCTCTGTGGATATAAGGATGTGGAATTGTAGAAAGAACCGGTGGTCATTTCTGAGTAGTAGACGGGATGGTGCCCTATATAATTCTCATTGTGTAGTTCAGTTGAACATCTACCTTCGCTGCATGGGCACTGCTAACCCATACTGCACTGCAGTATTCAGCTACTGGGTAACTGGGGCAAGTGATGTAATTCTGAGGGTAGGTTCAGTTGGACCTGATCCTGTTCCTGTGAGTTCGTGTAGAATGTTGTTGCGGCTTTTGATTTTAGCAGATGTTTTTCTTAGGTGTGTACTGTAGGTCAAGGATCGATCCAAGATGATTCCCAGATATTTAGGGTGAGGATTGAACTTCAGCAGGTGGCCACTACATTGAACTTCAGGAATGTAGTTGGCTAGTCTGTTACTCAGATGGAAGCTACGATCTGTTTTCGTTATATTTGGTTTGAGTCTCCAGGTTTTGAAGAACTTGTGGAGTCTCTGAAGATCTTCTGTGAGTGCGGTTTCTGCTTCTGCGAAGTCATTGGATTGAGCTGTTAGTGCAAGATCGTCAGAGTATATAAGCTTTGACATCTGCTATGAGGAGATCTATAAGTATTTTTCGACTGATTAGATTATAATTCTAATGTCTTGTTGTCTTGATCATGTTGGTCAATTCCGTAAACATTTGCCAAAAGAAAATATAATCATCCAAAATTATTATTAGTTTTATATTCCATCAAGAAGCATTATAGGCCAGTATAATTATCTCCAAAAAGGGGGTTGCCTCCAAAAATTAATGGTAATCTGGAAGCTATTTTAATCACTCAAGTAGGCCTCTAGTATGAATAATCTGAGTTTGCCCCGATTTCTTAGTGGAGCTTCAGCTGTGATGAAAAGAAAACCACCGAAATTTCTGACTTTTTCTAATTTTTTTTTTCAAATTCCTCGAAAGCTAAGCGTTTAATAGAAAAAGATAATGTTACAAAAACTGTAGAGCATTAAATTCCGCATCGACTGAGTACCAAAACGTAGGTATCTGATGAAATTTTACCAGAGAAATTCTACGTCAAAAATTGAGATTTTTTCACACTTACCGAAAAACACTAACATCGTCGGTATAAGATGCAGCTGAGAGGAGTAGAGATTGGCAGTTGCACTTACAATGTATTACGGATATCCTTCGCTATTTTAATGCCAGTTGGCACTACCTTTATGCAAAATCATGCCATTTATACTTACAAGACATGGCTGAACTTGAAATGAAGGAATATGAGCATTTTGTAACCAATGGATGGTTCACAATCCGAAGGTCAGAAAAATTCTGGTCAGGAATTTGGTCTGCCATGACGACTGAACAAACCTTAATGTGTACAATGAAGAATAGTGGTGGCTTAACGCATGGCAGAACGTTAGCAGATAGCACGCTGGCCAGATGGATTGCTTCGATGGCAACAGCGGTTGACATCATTGAGTAAGTTGAACAGTTTCATTTGCAACTACTGAGCAAGATGTGGATGGTAGAAATGCAAAAATAGAATGAGATGAAGCAGATACCAAAAAACTGTATGACAGGTTTTTCTTACATGATACTTTTCCTGTACATGAGCAGGTGATGAAAAGATAAACTGTAACAAAGGTGAAGAACTTGGCAATTTATGCATTTGAAAGATTATTGGCGACAACTTTCACAATATGAAATTTTAAAGAAAGAATAGACTCCTATCCCTTAGCACGTTGGCTGCCGGGGGTAGCCACAGTAGGCGGCTCTGGCGAGCATCTGACGTCATTGCGGCATTCAACGTGTTAAATGTATGACATCTAAAATCACAACGCACGACAAAACCATTCCTATGAACGCTGAAACGATTATTCGTAGAATAGCGTCCTACAAAAAGTCCAATGAAGAACTTCAGCACTATTCTGAATACGAACTAGCTCCATATCCTCTATCTTTGTTTGACCACGTAGATATGCGGAAAACACAAAAGTTTGTGTTTTACAAGTTACTTGATCCATTTAAAGATCCATTTGACTTCGGAATAGCAGAGTTCGTTGTAGATGGATGATTTCTTTTGCATCGAGTGGCATAGGAAGCAAATTAAGTTTTTTCTTCCAGAATTGCAAAGTATGAAGATTACATCAAGTGTTGGTATGGCAGGAGGGTACTGATCGTGTTTGATGGCTACTCTGACATTACAAGTAACAGAAATTAGCCGAGCGGCTACGCAGAGCCACTAAAAGATGTGCACCAACTGTCACGTTCAATGAATTAACATCAGTAACCATGGGGAAAAGAGTTCTGTCCACCGAACAAAATAAACTGCAGCTCATATCTTTACTAACTGAACAACTTGAAAGTGAGTACTTCAACGTGAAACAAGCTGCTGAAGACGCCGATACTTTAATAGTAACTACAGCTAAATGTTCAAATGTCTGTAAATCTGTCGGACCAAACTGCGTGGTCATCAGTCTGTAGCTTACAAACTACTTAAACCTAGGTAAACTAACCTAAGGACAAACACACACACACACCCATGCCCCAGGGAGGACTCGAACCTCCACGGCGAGCAGCCGCATGCTCCGCTGCGAGACGCTTTAGACCGCTCGGCTACTCCACCGCGGCTAACTACAGCTGTTGACCTTGGGAAGCACTCTGACTGTGTTGTTGTCGGCGAAGACATCGACCTTCTAGTGATACTAACATCTTCCGCTCCACTGTCCCTCAACATAATTGTACTGAAACCCTTGCAGAGGCAGACAAGGCAACGTAATTTACAGTCCCCTAAATTTCAAGTTATCTCAAACATTGAAGGACAACATTCTGTTCTTACATGCCTTCACGCCGGCCGCAGTGGCCGAGGAGACTGAGGCGCTCCAGTCACGGTCTGCACAGCCACTACGGTTGGGGGGTTCGAATCCCCCCTCGGGCATGGATATTTGTGCCGTCCTAGTTCATAAGTAGTTTGTAAGTTTAGGGACTGATGACCCTGTAGTTAAGTCCCATAAACTCTACAAACATTTGAACATTTTGAACATGCCTTCAGTGGTTAAGACACGACTTCGTCGTTTTCGGCAAAGAAAAAGTGAAACTACAGAAGGACTAGAGGCGGATACCATCCCACAAAAAGCAGCAGAGCTATTCGGCAATTCCAGCGCTACTGTTGACGAGATTGATGAAGCTGGACAGAAGTTTATTGCGGCCTTATAACTACGGGGATAAAACAAAGTAATTAAATGTACTCCACTACCCAAAATTTTAAAAATCTGTATCAAAGACTTCATTCAACCTCGCCTCTTTGCCTCCTACAGAAGCAGCTGTTTGACAGTATTCGCTGAGAACGTATTTTCAGGTGCTAGCTTGGAAAAACAACCTTCTAAATCCACTGGAATTGGGATGGAAGACTTCAAAAGTAGGTCTCTTGCCAGTTACCATTTCTAAAGAGGCAGCACCTGCGGAACTGTTGAAAACCATTTCTTGCACACATGCTGTACTGGGTGCTACAGAAGTTGTTCCTGCAGGAAAAACGGTACCGTCTGCAAACTATGCAGAGGCCAATGCTGCAACAGTGTTACCAATGACATCCCTGTTACTGACATTGAAGACAGAGACACAGATGATGACGTTTCAGAAGAAGAAATCAGAGATTCCACCGAGGACATTAATACGGAATAAGTGGAAGAGTTACACTTAATGTCGTCTGGACTCTTCTCCTCCAAGCGAGCAAAGGTGTGACAGTAAAAAAAGAAAAAAAAATAATAAGTTATACACAGTGAAACATTAATCTATAACTCTGTACTTTGTGCTGTATAGAATCACATGTATCTCAATTTATTGTTAACTAACTGTAAATCCGACGTTGCCTGGGTGTCTATTTATCCTACACTCTCGTACTCCATATCCCTTTCCCCCTTCTCTCTGCATCCACCTCTTTCTCTCCCATCTCTCTGTTCGTTTCCCTCAGCAAAGTTTACTGCAAAGTACCATCTATCATGTACCATACAAACATTTATGTACCCAGTGATCTTTCTCTTGGATTAAAGGTTGTATGTGCAAAAAATCATAAAGAGTAGAGCAAAACTACGCATTTTATAAAATTCCCTGCGTTAAGGACCCTCCTCCATGCACCGAAGGAAGTTTTATGCAGACAGTGACATTCCTCTTGTTTTTAAGGTACAGTGTGCAAAATTTCATCAATATCAGAACAAAACTATAGATTTGTATGCAATAGAAACACAGGATACATTGAAAAGAGCACTTTGCCAAGCTAATTTACGGATCTATTTTTATGTTGCAAAGTACCTCCCCCCATGCACCGTATGAAACTTAAGGTAGACGGTGACATTCCTCTTGGTTTGAAGGTCAAGCGTGCGAAATTTCGTGAAATCAGAATGAAACTGAAAATTTCGTGAGTCTGTGGGAAATGTATGCTCCGCCATGCACATATCACAAAATACTTTCTTAGATGACGTTTTCTTCCTATAAACTACACTCCTGCCAAATTTCAACTTCATAGGTGAAGTAGTTAGTAGTAGTGCGTGAGTTTCCTTTCGCTTTTATAGAGATAGAGATTAAGAAAACAGAATGCTTAATTTTGGATGCAAGAGAATTAAGGGAGACTTGCAGACAAAAATAATTAGTAACATGCAAATCTGTAATGCAAACTTTGTTTGATACAAGGTCATGCCTGATGAAACAGTTTTACGGCATCTACAGCGAAAAATGTACAGTGATGCGCATGAGTAGGAAAACCAATCTCATAATGTTCGAATACAGAATTAGTAGTGAGCTTCTTGATGCTGTCGCGTCGTTCAAATATCTAGGCGTAACATTGCAGGGCGATATGAAATGGAACGAACATATAAAGACAGTTGTGAGTAAGGCGGACAGTCGACTTCGGTTTATTGGGAGAATTTTGGGAAGAAGTACTTCATCTGTAAAGGAGGCCGCGTATAAAACTCTGTACGACCACATCTTGAGTATTGGGACCCGCGGCAGATCAGTTTAAAGGAAGACATAGAAGCACTTCAGAGACGAGCAGCTAGGTTTGTTACTGGTTGGTTCGACCAATGCGCGAGTGTCACGGAAATGCTCCGGCATCTCAGTTGGGTATCCCTGGAGGAAAGACGACGTTCTTTTCGTGAATTTCTGTTGCGGAAATTTAGAGGGCGGGAATTTGAAGCTGAGTGTAGTACAAAGACAAGATAAGAGAAATTAGGGCCCGTACGGAGGCATGTAGGCATTCTTTTTTTCCTCGTTCTATTTGGGAGTGGAATAGGAAAGGAACAGTGTACCCTCCACCACGCACCTTACGGTGGATTGCGGAGTATGTATGTAGATGTAGAAACTGTTGTGAGTGGTAATCAGTTACAAAACGCTTCATAAACCTCCGAAATTACATGCAAACATTGTTGCAGGTCCCTAATTACTCCCATTTTCCAATAATTGACCCATGAATCTGGGTATTCTCATGCTGTGGCCTCTCATTATTTATGACGCCATATCTCCTGAGCTGTGTGTCGTGCTCTTTTGTTTTTGGGTCAGGAACATTCGTGGGCGTACAGTGAACAGTTCACCAAAGAGTCATTGCAATTGAGTGAATGGTTTATGAACACATAGAGGACATACAGACAAACATATATATATATATATATATATATATATATATATATACACTGAATGAAGTTATTTTATTCTTTATAAAACAACAATCAACATTGTGCATATATACTAATACCATTATCACCTACATTTTTCTCCTTTGTAGGGACTGATGACCAAGGCCCGGATTTTAATTACCTAAAAAACAGTGACAAATGCAAGCTTTTATGACCTAAAACTTATATAAATATGACCTTGAAAAAGTAAAATATGACTTAATAGAAATTTATTTCAAACATTCTTGTTTCTTTACTTTATTTTTTATTTACCATAAAATAATACAAAATTCCCTTCTCAAAATATTGTTAGTTCTTTCTTTCTGTATGGTTTGAAGCTAATTAGCACCTATTTTTTAAACGTCTGAATCTTTTGTTTTCTAAACACAAAGTACAGTGAACAGGAGATCTTCTATCGAAACAGTAAAACAATATTTTTATTTCTGCACACAAATTATTTAAAGCACTTTACATTATTTAATACCGTCTGTTAATCCTCAGTATCTGCAAAGTTGCACTGGATCACAAAGTGCATTTTCAGGTTTTCCGTTGTCAAAGATCTACGGTTGTCGCTGAGGATAGTTTTTTGCCTGGAAAAGCTCCTCTCCACTTCACGTCACTGGAGCGTATTTGAAGGCAGCCAGGTCACTACAGGTCAGCTTTGCTTCACTATCTTCAAATGTTGCGGAATTCCCAGAAAGACTGTCACTAATTTTACACATTGTAGAATATCCAGGATTTCGTTGTAGAACACTAGTTTGTTTTTCACTTTGTCAGGCACATGACCATGGACTCGATCCAACTCACTCTGCACATGTTGCACAATACTCAGGGCCTCACATAGCTGAGTGCCAACAGCTTCCAGTCGTTTGATGGCTTTTGATATCATTGGAAAATTGGCTCTGACGTATGCCAAGTTTCCAGAAAATGTATCTGTAAATACGTCTTTCACAGTTTTGATAGCGCTTTATTCATCGCTATCAAGCTCACAGAAGATTGTAGTTGGTGCAGTAATACTCAGCAGCATTAACCAAGAACCCCATCGTGTAAGAACAGGTTTAGGTGGGAGGGGTATTGAAGGTGCCTGTTCCTTGAATTTCTGCACCCGTAGCGGAGCTTTGATATAGATTTTCTTGCCACAGGAAATTATTTTGTCCACGTCAGGGTAATTTGATCGTACCTCTTCAGCAACTCTGTGCAACGCATGTGCAAGGCAAGTGACATACACCATACTGGGGTAGAGAATCTGAAGTCCTTTGGCTGCTTTAGCTATATATGAAGCGGCATCTAAAATAAAGTTCAAATGTTTGTATAGTCTATGGGACTTAACTACGGGGTCATCAGTCCATAAACTTACAAACTACTTATGAACTAATTAATACTAAGGACGGCACAAATAACCATGCCCGAGGGGGGATTCGAACCCCCGACCGTAGCGGCCGTGCAGACCGTGACTGGAGCGCCTTAGTCCCGTCGGCCACCGCGGCCGGCGAAGCGGCATCTGTTACAAGCAGCAGAACCTTGTCTCTTTTCACACTATCCGGCCACAGTAGCTTCAGAGAGCTGTCAAACAAAATAGCAATCGTCGAATTGTTTACTCTATCGAAAACTTCACACGTTAGTAGGAAAATATCTCCAGGCCCATCAACTTTTAGAACACCAACAACAACATTTGCAATATACCGCCCACTAACATCCGTAGTTTCATCTATCGACGGCCAGATGTTTTGCTCAGCAACAGTAATTCGTATTTTGTTGAGCACATCATTATAGCATACCGATAAATAGTTCTTTCTCAGTGTAGATTCATCTGGAACTGGATGTGTTGTGTACTTCTACAAGAACCGTCTGAAGCATAGTTCTTCTGCTTTTCCAATGGGATGTTGCAAGACACCATCATCTCACACAAATCATTGCAGAATGATTGCACGGGTGAAGATTGACCTGTCTGTTCAAATAACAACCTTTGTCTGCTGTTATTTCCATCACTTCGTTTCACACAGTTGCTGAGTTTGGCGGTATTACACACATTAAAGCGCTTTTATGCACTAACTTCACACAGTTTACAAAATAGTATTTTCCCATCAGTACTGAAGAAATTCTCTCCAAATTTTCGAACAAATCCTCGCAACTTCACGTTCTCTGAGCACTTTGCTTTAGGTATGATGAACAAGGCACAGTCTGTATTCAAACTGGTTACTGTGAAGTGTGAACACCTGCGCGACTGCGATTATTATTACGACAGAAGCCGCCTTTGTTGGCTCTGAGAGCGTATTGTCGACTCTGCGCAACAGTGTTTTATGTTCGTGAAACGACTGTTTTGCTACAATGCTTTTCTACTAAAGTCCTGAGAAATAAAGCTCTGTACTTGCCTCGGTTGCACAGTGGTAGAGTGCCAGACTACAAATCCAAAGGTCCCGAGTTCGATCCCCGCCAGGTCTTAGGATTTTTATCTGTAAATTTCCACTTCTTTCACCTCTGGCAGTGTTGCTCATGTGAAAAATATCGAGTAGCGCCGTGGTTCGGAACCCACGTTAAACTGTAGGCCCCCCCTATAACTGGCTGGGTAAGTCAGTTCGAAGGTCGGAGGAAGGCAACGGCATACCACCTCCAAACAGGACCATGCCTAGTAAAGCACTGTGGTGTTCAAACCAATCTTCGGATTGATGACTGCTTTACCTTTACCTACTTAATTTATCTGTTTATGTTTCATAATGTCACGTTAAGTATTGTCTCATGAGCAACATATTCATTTTCTTATTCCTGTATTCCGAAAGATCCAAGAGAAACAGTATATGCATTTTGGTAAAATTTGGCGGAAATATGACCTGTTATAATAAAAGTTAGCCGCAATATGACCTATTACTAAAATATGATGAAATATGACTTTATATACAGAATTAAAATACATTTGTCTACACTAAAATGCCTAGATTTGTGTATAAATTGTTCTAAAATTCACCCTGAAGTTCAGAAAAAAATATTGCTTGTCATTAAAATCCGGGCCCTGCTGATGACCATCGTAGTTTCGTCCCATAGGATTACAAACATTTGAACATTCTCCTTTGTATAGTATTATACCTGCTAATTTCATATTTTTCACAAGTAATTTATTGATATAAAGTAAATGTCGTTTTGTGTAGCAGTAAAATGAAATAAATAAAAGTGTTAATATTAGAAACATCCACTGAATGGCAAGTGGGAAGCTTAAGTTTATCATTCACATTAGATGTAATTGAATTATGGCGATTTTTAGTGATCAGCAAGGCGTTTTGTCAGTTTCATTGACATTTGAAAAACACAATATGATACTATATAACTTTTCTTTTATAAAATTTTGCGTCAAACAAGCCAATTCCCAAATGCTGCACGTCTCATACCGACGATGTTTTTCGGTAAGTGTGAAATATTGTCAATTTTTGACGTAGTATTTCTCTGGTAAAATTTCATCAAATAGCTACATTTTGGTATTCAATCGATGCGGAATTTAATGCTCTACTTTTTTTAACCTTAGCGTTTTTGATTAAACGCTATGTTTCGAGGAAGCTCCAATCAGAAATGGGGGAAAACTTAGATTATCCTTACCAGAGGCCTACTTGAGTGATTAAAATAGTTTCCAGATTTCCACTAATTTTGGCAGAATCATAATTTTACTGGCCTATTGTACAATTAGGCCTATAGGTTTGCGCATCTGATTGTTGACCCTTCTTGTAAACGGTAATGACCAGCGCTTTTTCCCCAATCCTCAGAAACGCTTCGCTCCTCTAGAGACCTTCGGTACACTTCTGCTAGTAGGGTGGCAAGTTCCTTCGTACACTCGCTGTAAAATTCCTTTTCTCTGTTTAGCGATTTCAATTGCTTTTCTATCCCTTTGACACGTATTTCAATATCTGACATTTTGTATTTTGTGCGGTGGTTTAGAGGACGAAGTATCGGGCAGTCTTCCTCTGTGGAAAGACTTTCGAATAATATATTTAGTATTTCGGCCTTTTGTATGTCATCCTATGTTTCAGCGTCATTATGAAAACAGTGTGTGGATATCTGGTTTCGATCTATTTACCGATTTGACGTAGAGCCAAAATTTCTTAGGGTTTCTGAAAAATCGGAACATAAAATATTGCTCTCAAAGTTGTTGCATGCCTGCTCTTACACAAATTTTGGCATCATTTAGTTTTCCTTCTTGGTAAGACTTTGGCTACGTTTATATTTGTATTGAATTTCTGCTTGCTTTCATATCAGTTTCGTAGCCTCGGTTGTTGAACCGCAGTGGATCTTTCCCATATATTATATTGTTCATGTTGTCTAGTAATAGTTTTGTACACTACACACATTTTTCCGTGGCCTCCATGGTGTGGAACGCGTATTCTCCATGTAAGGAAATATATACTTTTACATTTTTTGAAGGAGATGAAGGAAGAAGGATGGGAAGGCACGAAGGAATGAAAATGTTAGCCGGGTCGGGCCAGGATTCGAACCCGGGTCTTCCACTTAGAGCCAGCAATCCCTTAAACCACTTGGCTACCGACGTTTGCCACCCGTCCCTCTTAAATTCCCACACTAAGACCGTATCGGCCTCCCCCCCCCCCCCCCCGGTTTCCCCATCGTCTATGATCCAAAAAAAAGTTCAAATGTTTGTTAAGCTTATGAGATTTAACTGCGAGGTCATCAGTCCGTAAACTTACAAATTACTTCTAAACTACCGTGTACCTTATACTAAAGACAACACAAACATCCATGCCCGAGGGAGGATTCTAACCCACAAGCCTCGCGCATCGGAGCATAGCGCCTCAGTGCGCTCGGCCACTCCGCCGCGACGGTTACGCTGCACAAATCTGTTGTCTAGTTAAGTTTTGGCAGCAAGTTTGAACGTTACGTAGCGGCACGACGACAGCCGACTTCTACCGATCATACAGACCCAGAGAATGCACGGATCTCAACGTGTCACACTCAATTAAGGAAAGATTGGAAAGAATCGAGATGGACGTTCATCGCTATTACCATTACGAGAAAGCTCGCTGATGTCTCAAAGTGCTCTGCCGACAGTGAATAACGTTGCCCTTTGAAATGTCGGTTTTATGTAAGCTCCTTTAAAAACTGATGCAGTCCGTAATTTACTATGGCCCCTATGTTTCTAGTTAAATGTTGTACGGCGGTAGGAAACATGAAAGTAGACAAGTTAACAGGTATCTTTATTTCTGTCAGCTGCCAGTATTCCTGAATGTCACGACATATTACATTGTTTTTTCTTTGTTGTAGCCTTGACGCACTAATGGTGAGAGCTTGTTTGTCGAGTTAATTGTTACAGAGAGAGGACGGAAAAAAGACATTTAAGAGAATATGACATCCGTAACTGGTGACGGCAACCATTCTGCATGACAATCTGAAGGAAGTGTAGTGCCAAGAAAAAGATATAGTCGCTCTTCTCACCATGAAGCATTTTATCTCTCAACGCAACATTTTAGAACTTCCTAATGCCTGCAATCAGGACACTCTCTGCTGGGAAATTTGTCCCATACAAAGCAGTCATATTTTCGGTAGGAGTAATTATTGTTATTAATTATTATCTACTTAATTAACCAATTTTTTATTTTGCGTTACATGCATTAGCAACTTACCTACCAGGAGACATGAATTACTGTAAACATAGAAAGAGAAGAGGTGCACATATATAATGGCAAAAGCTGCAGCACATGAAGAAATCCTTGCAACGGTGGGTATAATCACATATTACTGTCAGCGAGACAATATTAACAGATAATTCATACATTAAAAACGTGTATTTTCATTGTTGTTCGTTCTCATTATGATATAAACTGTCCTTGCCACGAAAAATATTTTCATGGTTTGTAATAATTCACTAGGTTTAACACCTCATTAGATTTTATAATACATTTGTATTATTGTGATTACACTCTTTCAAATTCTGAAGTCAGCAGGGGGAAAATACAGGGAAATGAGGGTTATCTACGAATTGTACAAAAGCCAGACCACAGTTATTAAAGGCGAAGGGCATGAAAAGGAAGCATTGGTTGGGAAGGGAGTAAGACAGTGTTATTCAGTTTGTACATCAAGAAAGCTGTGAAGGAAAGCACAGAAAAATTTAGAGAAGGGATTAACGTTCAGGGTGAAGAAATAAAAACAGTTTTGTTGTAATTCTGTCAGAGACTGCAAAGGTCATGAAAAACACAATTGAACGGAATGGGCAGTCTTTTAAAGGGAGCGTATAAGATGAACACTAACAAGAGCAAAATAAGGATAATGGAATGCAGTCTAAGAAAATCAAGCGACGCTGAGGGAGTTAGATTAGGTAACGAAACATTACTTTCATAGATGAGTTTTGTTACTTGGGAAGTAAAATACCATACGACGATCGCAATACAGAGGATATAAAATACAGAAAGGCTATGGAAAGCAAAGAGTTTTTGAATAAGAGGAATTTACTAACATCAAATATAAATGTAAGTGTAAGGAAATCTTTTCTGAAAGCATCTGTGTGGAAATGGAAATGAGCGTATGACTTTCTTGGCCGTGACATCCCTTGCGGGATTGTTCGGCCGCCTTAGTGTAACTCTTTTTATTTGACGCCGCGTGGGCGACTTACGTGCCAATGATGATGTGATGATGATGATTAGGATAACACACAACACCCAGTTCCCTGCCGGAAATCGAACCCAGGCCTCCTGCATGGTAGTCAGCGACGCTACCGCAGAGCTACGGCGTGGAGTGTTGCCTTGTACAGGAGATAGGAAGAAAATGGTTTTATAGCTTATGGGACTTAACTACGTGGCCATCAGTCCCTAAACTTACAAACTACTTATGAACTAGCTAACACTAAGGACGGTACAAATATCCACGCCTGAGTGGGGATTCGAACCCCCGACCGTAGTGGCCGTGCAGACCGTGACTGTCGCGCCGCAGTCCCCTCGGACACCGTGGCCGGCGAGATAGGAAGAGAATAGAGGTTTTTGAAATGTGGTGGTACAAAAGAATGCTGAAGATTAGGTTGATAGATCGCATAACTAATGAGGAGGTACTGAACAGCATGGGGGAGAGAATGAATTTTTGGCATACCGTGACTAAAAAAGGGATCGATTGGTACGACATATTCTTAAATATAAAGGAAACGTGAAGGGATTGGAGGGATGTGTGTGGGGTAAAAATCGCAGGGGGAGACCTATGGACGAATACAGTAAACAGATTCTAATAGATCTGGGTTGCCACTCTTGTGAGGTGATGAAGAGGCTTGCTTAGCATAGAATAGGGTGGAGAGCTGCATCAAACCAGTCTCCGGACTGAGGACCACATAACAACAGTTTCTCTTAATGCAAATGAGAACATGGTAAAAATGTTTGCCGCTTGCGGCTGAACAACGGTAATATAACATTTTGTAGTGGGAACAATACATGGGGTGTGGAGTAGTTTTACTATTTTAGATGCATGTGTCTACTTTTAATCAGCCATAAAAAGTTCTAGATCCGACCCTGTTAAGATGCAGCACTGTTATTGAGATAACAAAAAATAATTTTGTACGTAATTCATCTGTTTTTTGGGCTCTTCTTCCGCAGGTGCAATTATACGGTTTGCAACTGCAAATTAGTCTACTTGAGACTAAACGCGTTTCGCTTTATTTTAAAGCATCTTCAGCGGTCAAATGTACAAGAAATATTTTTCGTTTTACATTCTTGTTTGGTTTATAGTAAATTCGATCATGAACAGTTCTCATGCAATGGGATTCTGCCAGCAATTTTACGTACGGTCTTCTGACTATAGTGTGTGTTTATAAATATGATTTTAGTTCAACTGGCTCTCTCTTCTCTCTCTCTCTCTCTCTCTCTCTCTCTCTCTCTCTCTCTCTCTCTCTCTGTGTTTGTGTGTGTGTGTGTGTGTGTGTGTGTGTGTGCGTGCGTGTGTGTGTAGGGGCTTTATTGTTTTCTTATGTGGTCGTATTATACATTGGATTTGAGGGTGCGGAGGTTTATCTTTGTCTAGTATGTGTTTTATTAGTTTAAATAGTGTTTGGTTGCTGATGTTTACTTGGCAATTTAATACCTGTTTCTTTTTTATTGATGGTTTTGGAATATGAAAATTCTCTTGGAGGGTTAGGAGATGTTTCTTATTACAAAATCTGACGATTTTGATGTCGAAGAAGAAGGAAGGAAGGAAGCTTGGAGATTAACGTCCCGTCGACAGCTTGGTTATTAGAGACGGAGCTTACGCTCGGACTGTTTGGTAAGCATACGGAAGGAAATCGGCCGTGCTCTTTCAAAGGAACCAATCCGGCATTTGCCTGGGGCGATTTAGGGAAATCACGGAAAACTAAATCTGGTTGGTGGAGGTGGATTTGAACCACCATCCTTCCGAATGCTAGGCCAGTGTGTTACCACTGCGCCACCTCGCCCCGTATGATGTCGGTTTCTATGGCGGTGGGATAGTGGTTTCCTTGCCTAAGGTGTTCTGCAAATGTTTAATGGCTGTTGCCATATTTCCATAACCATTTTTGTTCTTTATCTCATGTTTCAAATGTCCTACTGGTCTATCTTAGGAACAGAGCATCACAACTGTTACATTCGGAATGGTAAATACAGATTTTTGGTAGATGTCAGTGTTTTCTTTTTTGGTTAGGTGTTTCTGTAATTATTTATGGCTTTGATATGCTATTTTTATTTCTTGTTTCTTGAGAATGTTTCCAATTCTGTGTATTATTTTATTTCTGTAACTACGTGTGTACCAGTCTGTTTGTTGAGTTTCTTTGATGTCCTTAATTACTGTTGTTTTTTGGGCTAGTTGTGAGTATTCTGAGTTCTTGGTTTTGTGTGTTTTGTTTATTTATTTTTATTTGATTGTGGATTCCTTTATTATGTTTTGTAATGAGGGTTTCAAAGTATCCATTACTTTTTGCTATCTGAATTATTATGTCCAGCCCATTCTTGTAATTGTGTTAGTCGAGTGGTACTGTGTTTAACCTGTGTAATAGTATCTGAGAGATGACTCCTTTTGGGTCTATGGGTGGTTAAAAGATTGGTGTAATATTATGTCTGAAGCAGTACTTTTTCTGTCGATTCTGTATGAGTGTAAATTATTTTTCTCCATGTTTGATGTATCCAAGAAATTAATTTGGCCTGCTTCTTCCTTCTTGTGTATTGTGTTTATTTCTGTGTGTAGTTGGTCTATTTTATTTTCCGGTTCATCTTCCAAACAAAGGATATCATCCTTGTATCTCCATCAGTATATTGTACTGGATTTGCCTGGTACTATTTCTTCAAATATTCCTTTTCTTATTTTGTTCATGCAAATGTTTGAAAACTTTCCTGAAATTGGATATCCCATTTGTAGTCCTTCTGATTGTAGCTAGAACTCTTTATTGAATTCAAAATAATATTGGTCTATGATTAGGTGCAAGAGTGTACTTCTCTCTGTTATGTGTTCTTGTGGTGACTAATAAAATATCTAATTTGCTTAAAAAAAAAAAAAAAAAGAAAAAACCACTCTGGCTACATCACAATTTGTACCTTTCCCTGAGAAATAGTGGCATTTCCTTTTATAAAAACTGTGCTACATGTAAATACAAATCTATACTATTGGTACTTTTGTAGCTGAAGTGTAACAATAATAATTGATTTTTTTTCTTTGTTGAGTAACAGCTTTTGACGTTTTGTTATCACCTCCGTGTTTTTTTTCCATAGCTTTAGGTGTTGTGGATTATTTGATGCGTTCAATAATGTAGGTAAGTTACCGTATTACATTTCACAGAAGTTTCCTATGTTCCAGATTTACTGTTTCGGCTGAATGTGTATCGAGGTTATTAACATTTTTGGGTAGATGCAGATGATCCATCTGCTACAACCAGGTTTTCTGGTGTTTTTATTCTTAAAGAAAAACGACATTTTTGAAAAACAAGATATCTGTACGTCATAGCTGTCCAAAGATGTACCGTTTCATATTTCCTAGGGTCCTTTAGAAAATGAGGAAAGACTCATTTGGTGTCATTTATATAGAGAACTAGCTGAAAACACGGCTTTGCCTGGGTATTTATTTATTACTGCTTTGAGTTAGTACTTCTCCCATCCTTTCCCTCTCTGTCCATCTCCTTTTTTCTAAAAACATGCTGTATTTATCAGAGAATATATAAGAAATAAGTCTGTCTCGCATAATGTGCAACATTGTAAGTATCCAAACAAAGAAAGATATTAATCAAAACACAAATGACATATAAAATGCGTACGATCCCATATTGCTGAGTTATATGTTGTACAATTGTATAATTTTGCAGGCATGTATTCATTTGTAAAAAGTGCTGTATGCCTCTAGTAAAAGAAGTATCTTTTTA
Source organism: Locusta migratoria (assembly GCA_026315105.1). Taxonomy (NCBI): domain Eukaryota; kingdom Metazoa; phylum Arthropoda; class Insecta; order Orthoptera; family Acrididae; genus Locusta; species Locusta migratoria. The sequence goes on along the minus strand of CM048750.1, from coordinate 2,705,134 downwards.
CTGTTTTATTTATGTATTCTTATATTTCCATATTCGTATGCTTATCGTTACACGGAAAGAGCTGAAGACATTGTGGCACGCATAGACCAAAGATATGGTGTGTGGCATCACGTTTCGCTGTATGCTATAGAGTCGCAAACGTCATCGCTGAACTTCAGTCCGAATTTTTTTTACAATTTGACGACTTTCCACCACCATATCTTCCACCTACTTATAGCTATCGGCATGGAGCTGCTATGGTGTACAACGGGAGACTTGGGACAACAATTACACACAGACCATTCGTTTGCGTTCTGTAGTTTTCGCTGCAGAGCGAAATATTAACACACACACACACGTAGAATTTTATATACATCGATAACTTTCTATCCCAATATACTCCACCCATTTATCATTATCAACCCCCAAGCAACAATGCAACCAATAAAACCATTTTCAAAGAGTAAATATAATTTTCAAAGAGTAATTATTGTTCCGCATTTCGCGTTATATTCTTCAAATTACTAAATATCTAACAGATTGCTATAAAAAAAGTGCCTAAAACCTTCCTCAGGTATAAATTAGTGACTGTAGAAATATTTAAGTCTCTGTGTCTTGTCATTCGGACGTGATAAGCGTACACCGAACAAACTGTGGCGATCTTAAGTTTGTGTGTTCTCATAATGACAGGTACGCGTGTGAGTAACCTCTTTGGTGGATAGTAAGTTAAATGATCTTTGCCGTTATTTTTTGATGATAATTTCTATGCATTTTTACGTTGCTATATCAATAAACATGTATTATTCTCTGTGGTTTTGATGTCGTGCGAAGTTTTAAATAAAAGTATTCTTGTTAGGCATATTAAGTTTGTTTCACTAATATGTGGTAGAATTACGACTACAAAACATTCACATTAACATATATCGATAAATAGCTAACCGATCGCCATAAAACCGTGCCTAAACCCTTCCCCGGGTAGACATTAGTAACTGTACAAATATTTAGCTCTTTATGTCTTGTGGTTCCGACGTGATAAACGTACACCGAACAGACATTCACATTTATAGATATAGATGTCGACCTATATACGTTCCCTTTTATAAAAACTGTACTACATTTAAATACAAACTATACTATTCGTACTCATCCTATTCCGATGTAGTATTCAAAAGTGTAGCGTTCTGACCGCTTGGCGCGCTGCCATCACAGTGGGTAACAAAAACGATTCGGAGTGTCGTGACTGGTATCTTAGTTTGTGAATGATTTGGAATTGTCCCGTATAATCATGAAAATGTGTGTGTTTATGCTTTTCGGAGATGTCGAAAGTTTTATTACACGCTTTTATTGCATTCTTACCGTTTGTTTACTCGTAATAGCAGTGATGAATTACTGTTGTTACGAATGCAAAGAGAAATACGTGAAAGAAGATAACGTTACTTTTCACAGGTATGTACCACATAGTCTGATTATGACTTTATAATTTACTATTTGGAGGCCCATTATACGTTGAAACATTTTGAGGAGTGAGATGGCTTAATTCCGTAGACCTATTTTGTATGTTTGTGCAATAATATCATAGAGATTACAACTCGTACAGAGGTGTACAAAACTTCGACCATAGATACAAAAAGACCGGACAAACAGCAGATCGGCTATACGTATGGCGTGGTTCAAACATATGACCACGTAACTGTTGGCAAACATTAGTCGGATGTAATAAACAACTCGGCAGTTTTCAAGATGCCGTTATTTTAAACTAATGATACTTTCCCTTGGAATTTAATGTTACTTGCCTTCTCAAAAAGCTCTGTATAATCCTAGGACAAGCTGTTCCTCAGCTGTAGACTACCACGTGACTGTTGGCAAAGCAATGGTTTAGCTGCAGAGATGTTGATGCCATGAATACGATGCCATGCCCTTTTGTCGAAGGTACAAAAGTTGTTTTCTTTACTGGCCTCATTTGCGACTGCAACAGAACACGGAATGACTAGCAGAGTTGGGAAAACTGAAACATCTGACGCTTTTGGAACAGATGAAACCGTTGAGTACGAGGTTTCGAAACACTGTTTTGCTGTAGAATCATAAACATAGTGCGAGGACAGCAACTACAGCAGGCAAAAAAAAAAAAAAAAACTTTTATTCAGTAGCCTTGGCAGGTTTGTATTTCCTGCACCAAATGCGCTGCTTTCGCAATAAGTGACGTTCCTGCTTTCCCATTAGCTGAGGACGGTTAGCACATAGAATACCTATCAATATTAGGTAGAAGGATAGACGAAATCAAAATGTATTAATTATTGCTGCTTTGTTAAAACAGATAATTACATATAAAAATGTCAGTCCTCGGCCGCGGCGGAGTGGCAGAGCGCATTGAGGCGCTATGCTGCGATGAGCGAGTCCGTTTCCCGGCGGGGGTTAGAATCCTCCCTCAGGCATGGATGTTTGTTTTTGGAAAAGTAGTTTGTAAGTTTAGGGACTGACGACACCGCAGTTCAGTCCCATACGTTTAACAAACATTTCAAATTTTGTCAGTCCTCAGCGGTAAAACTTTACGACGCTTCTCGCCGGGCTCCAGTGCTTATGTTGGCAACAGATGAACAATGAAGTGTAGCATTGCGTTAATATTTTTCACGAGCTACAGAGTAAGTGTTATTGCTGCTCGTTTCACTCGCAGCAAAATTAATACTGTACCTGCTCTATGGTTGACTGGTTTTTGTATGTACACTTGTCCGTTCAGAAAAAAATAACTTTCGTTTTAATTGAAGTTGTCAATACAAAACATTTATTAGTTATCTGAGTTACCGCCATTAACCCTTAGCTATACGCGCCGCTGAAACTTACGCCAGTACACGCGCGCGGCACTCCGTGCCGCAGTTCCATTTTCCGACGATCATTCCACATAGTATTTGTAAAATATTAATTGAACAATAAAATTTAAGTAGTACAACTGTTACAAATGACTCATGATGCCAAAAATAATACCTTAGTGAATATTTGACTAGAAATGTGTAAAAAACACACTACCTAAGAAGTAAACACAAAAAAATAGACTTAGAATAAGGTATGATGTAAAAAACAGTATGCATCCTTAAGACATACTGAATTATACGTAAGTATTGTCATCTTGAATAAGAATTTAAATATTTCAGATATAACTCATTACTTTTGACTAGGAACAAGGTTGCATAAAAAACATAGCGATGAACAAATATTTAGAAAAAATGTTTTTGAATATATCGTTTAATTTCAGTTGCTGTGGTGAAAAGTAATTTCGACTGTGGTGTAAAGGCCTGCCCCAAAAATACTTGAAATTCACTTGACAGTTCCAGAGTTTATTGGCCTTCGTCCCCTGACTGTTCACTCTCGTTGGAATAGTTTTTGTGTCCCAACTTCGTCGCCGCCTTTGTGTCCCAGCCTCGTCGTAGGTGTCGGTGGAATGAGACCGACACGCTGGTGCAGGTACGGAGGGGAGCAGCCAGAAACTATAAACACTCGAGTAAATTAGAAAGAGATATATTGCACAGAATGTAACAATACTTAACTTTTACATAGTACTGCAGAATGTTGATACATAGTTGTTAGAGGCCTGCCTAGTGCCTGTACAATAGCAAAGTCTTCACTGGTGCCTATCTGATTACGAAGGTCCTAAGTCGTTGCTATCTCAGTCCGAAGTCAGAGTGCGAAGTGGACGATGTCCTTCAGTGGTGGCCACGAGCGGAGTCGCAGCAGAGGGCGCTCGTGGCTGTCGTCGTGAGAACGCCGCGCCGTGCGTGCATGGCGGCGCGCGGCGAAAGTAAGTGGCGCGCACTTTGTACTTGTGCGACACCACACCCCTCCCCCCCAAACCGCCGCGCCGTCGTGGCGTAGGGCTGAGGGCCACGGCGACGGCACTGGGAGGAGGGCCTGGGCGGGGGCGTTACTGGTGGGACGGGCGTCGTAGCTGAGGCTGGGATCGAGACGCCGTCCGCGCCCCGGCATCCGCCTTGTGATCCTCCAGGGAACCCACCGAAACCTGGGGAAGGGCGCACCCCCCCCCCCCCCGCCCAGAGGGAGCAGGTCATCTTCTTCTGAGGTGCGTGGCCCAGGCGGCGGCGGCACGCACGGTCCCGGAGTCCCTCTCGGTGACGCTGTCATCTGCGACGGCGACAGCGGCGGCGTCGCGTCGATCTCCATCGGGACGATCTCGTAGTCCGGGGACGCTGGACCCGTTGACGAACGATGTGTTTGTGCTCCCTGGCGGTGAACTGGGTCTGGAATCAAGAAACCGGAGACAGGATCGCGCGGCCTGTGCAGGCGCAATTGGTTTGCGTGGCGCCGCAGCTCCGACCCTGTGGAAGAACGTACAACAAACATATTGCGCCCGAGCACGCGCTGAATGGTGCCCGGCAACCATGTCTTCTTGTTTCCAGCAAACACCCTGTACTGCACCGGCGTGGAAACCTGAAAACGCGTAGCGCCATACGAACCGACTCGGTGCGTGGGAGGCTGCAGCAGGTGAAGGAGAGTGCGGTGACGGCGGCCGTGTAGCAGCTCGGCAGGAGACGGGCCGTCACGTGGCATGCACCGATACGTAGACAGGAAAATTTGAAGAGCTTGCTGCCTGGAGTGCTGACCTTTCATCTTTTCCATGTGTGACTTGAATGTTCGAACGAAACGTTCTGCTTCACCATTGGACTGAGGGTGAAAAGGTGCGGTGGTTATATGCTGAATGCCATTCACACGACAAAACTGTTGAAATTCCGCACTAACAAACTGAGGTCCATTGTCACTGACGATAGTTTCAGGCAAGCCTTCGATGCAAAACACTGATGTTAAGGCACTGATTGTACTAGAAGCTGTCGTTGAGTTCATGGCAATCACAAAAGGAAACTTGCTGAAAGCGTCTACAACAATTAACCATCGCGTATTCCAGAAAGGTCCGGCAAAGTCAATGTGTAAACGTTGCCATGGTCCCTTGGGGCGTGGCCAGTCTGAAAAACGTTGCGGAGGAGCCGCCTGATGCTCCGCACAAACAGTACACTGACGTCATGTTCTCTATCTGAGCGTCCATACCAACCCAGGTACAATGACGTCTAGCCAGTTGCTTTGTCCTAACAATGCCCCAATGTCCTTGATGCAGGAGGCGTAACACTTCTCGTTGCAGGGAACGAGGAACAATCACTCTTGCTTGGTCGTTGTCGGTATGCAACAACAGTACACCCTGACTTAAAGATAATGCATGACGTTGTGCAAAATAACGTCGAACCAGAGGCGGATCAATGTCTTTGGCTCTGGCAGGCCAACCAAAGCGAACAAAACGTGCTACCACACTTAAGTCTGCATCCGCAGCTGTTTCCTGTGCAACCCGACGAGAGTTCAAAGGGAAATCTGCGACAGCGGAAGCATCTCCGGAGTCTATCTGACAACATGCCATTTCTGAAGAATCAAACGAAACATCCTGGCCAACCGGAAGTCGGGAAAGTGTGTCCGCGTTGGCGTGTTTAGTGGTAGGTCGGTACAAAATCTCATACTGATAATTAGACAATATCAAGGACCATCTCTGAAGCTTTTGTGCCGTACGTGGCGGAATTGGCTTTGTGGGTGAGAACAACGACGTGAGAGGCTTGTGGTCTGTCAACAAATAGAATTTTCTGCCATAGAGATAATGATGAAACTTTGTGACGCCGTAAATGATTGCTAAGGCCTCCTTTTCTATCTGACTGTAATTCTGTTGCGTCGGCGTCAGTAGCTTGGATGCAAAGGCAATAGGACGATCGTGACATCCAATACGATGTGACAGAACGGCACCTACACCGTACGATGAGGCGTCAACTGCTAACACTACAGGCTTCTGTGGGTCAAAGGGAATCAAACATGCATCACTGAGTAGTGCTGACTTTAGTTTGTCAAAGGCAACCTGACAATCTTTAGACCATACAAAAGGAACATTCTTCCTACGCAAGTGATGCAGTGGAGCTGCAATCTGAGAGGCATTGGGAATAAATCTGAAATAATAGTTAAGCTTTCCCATCACAGCTTGCAATTCATGCACATTCTTAGGAGGAGGCAAGTCTTTGATTGCTCGAAGATGTGACTGTAAAGGATGAATTCCTTGGGCATTAATCACATGGCCTAGGTACTCTATTTCAGTCTGAAAGAACGAACACTTTGCTTTATTACAACGTAGACCTGCTGCAGTCAACACTTTGAAAAGGCACTCCAGGTTTGATAAATGTTCTTCAACTGTACGTCCGGATACCACAATGTCATCTAAATAGTTCGAGCAACACGGTACAGAAACTGTCAGCTGTTCCAAAAAACGCTGAAAAATAGCGGGAGCGGAAGAACTGCCAAAGGGTAGGCGTTGAAATTGAAAAAGGCCCATGTGAGTATTAATGACGAAAAACGTTTTGGACTCGTCATCAAGTGGAATCTGTAAGTATGCCTCTGCTAAATCAATCTTAGAAAAGAAGCGAGACTGTCCTAATTTGTCCATCAGTTCCTCAGGTCTGGGCAGAGGGTAAGTGTCTACAATTGTTTGACTGTTCACTGTTGATTTGAAGTCCGCACAGAGACGAAGTTTTCCTGACGGCTTGGGTATAATTACTATAGGCGAGGCCCACTGACTCGCAGAAACAGGAGAAATCACCCCACTATCTTGCCAACGTTTAAGTTCTTCGGCAACTGTATCACGCAAGGCGATAGGCACTGGTCTAGCTTTACGAAATTTTGGAACTGCCGATTCTTTTAAAGTAACAAGTGCCACGAAGTCTTTTGCACAACCTAGTTCCGGCGAAAACAAGTCACTATATTTTTCACACAATGCATTGATTTTATCCTGAGGCACTATTGACGAAATTTGAAGCACATCTCTTTGAATTGATAAACCAAACAAGTCAAAAGCATCTAGTCCAAAAATGTTCTGTGTAGATTTGGCCTGAAGAACAACAAAAGCAACTGTTTTCGTTATACCTTGGAAAGAGGCAGGCAGGCTACACGTTCCTAGCACGGGAATATTTTGACCTGTATAAGCTGTTAGCACTTGTTGACACGGCGACAATTTTGGCAAACCCAGCAGTTCATAAGTATCTTTATTAATTAATGTAACAGCGGAACCAGTATCAAGCTGAAATTGCACAGTCTTATTTTCTATGGAGAGATTTACAAAAAGTTTGTGCTTCTGGCGCACGACAGGTGCGCGAATGTGGGCAACGTCTGCTACGGTTTGTTTACCGCGCTTGCGCGGGCCGCGTAGTGAAGTAAGCGGCGCAGACTCGGCACGCAGCGGATTAACAACACTGTCACTAGATGACACTACCGCCGGATCGGCGTCCGCGCAAGCCTGCGAAGCTACTCCAGATTTACTAACTACTGCACTACACTTTTGAGTAGCTACTTGATGTCTACTGTCACTAGCTACACAGTACTGGGCACTATTACAAGGACCAGTTGCAGAAGGCACTAATTTCACTACAGGAATGCACTGTTCATAGTCATTTTGCTTGTCCCGAACCCTTTTCCGTTGCACTGTTTTACGCGCTCGTCGGCGCTTGCTACATGGTGCACTATATAGTTTTGCCATAGGCGCAGAACTACTTTCTTGCAATTGAGATCCAAGGAAAGCACTGTTCAATTCCACAGCCCGTATAACATTTACAGAATGAACCGTTCTCGCACTCTGCGAAGCACTGTTTCTAACGTTACTGTTCGAGTTTTTAATTTGCATACACACAGACTGCACATGTCCCGATTTGCCACATTGATAACAGGTTGCGTTGCGACTTGGGCACTGTGCACGTTTGTGGCGAGACACACACTGGGGACAAGATTTACGTACATTTTTCTGAAATGAGCGTTGGCGCCCGTTATTCAAATTACTGTTTCTAACACTACGGGGCGACCTTTGCGTCGCACTTTTACACTGGCTACTGTTCACTGTCTGTTCAGCACGGCCGGTAGAAAAATAAGAATCACTAGTGCTATACTGAGAACTACGGCTAGGAAAGCGTCCGTTGCGGCGCACTGAATTTACACTATGGCTTTGCATTTCTACATCAGCTAAGTCAAAAGTATCATGCGCTTCTATAAGCTGCAGTACACTGTCTAAGGAGGGGTCAGACTGTTTCAGAATTGCTGCTCTAATTCTGGGGTCCTGAATATTCTGCGTAATCGCATCCCTCAACATCACGTCACTATACGAAAGTCCACAAGAGCAAGTAAATTTACATTGGCTGGTTAAGCCCTTCAATTCCGTAATCCACTCTTGGTGTGACTGCTGCGGTAATTTTTTAAGTCTGAAAAATCGGTATCGTGCAGCGGCTACAAGAACTTTTCTCTCATAATGAGCATTCAGTGCATCGACAATTTGTTCAAAGTTTACATCACGAGGAGATGCGAGAGGGAAAAGTTTTTGCAATAGTACGAAAGTCTGGGAGCCCACAATCGATAAGAAAAGGTTCTTCACTCTCTGACCTGTAATTTGATGAGCCGCGACGAGTTCTTGAAACTGTGCGAAATAGTCGCTCCATTCTTCCTCACGTTCGTTGTACTGGCGGAACGTCGGAAGCGGTGCGGCGGCAGGTGTGGGCTGCTGATGTGACGACTGTTGTTGTTGGTGAGCAGCCTGTGTCGTAAACTGCGACACGGCCTGGAGAAGCTGGGTAATTTGCGCCGTCTGTAACTGAATAATTTCCATTAAGTTTGGGTTCGGGGTAGTGGCCATGCAGACCGATTAGGCGCCGCGCATACAAGTAAATTATAACAAAACACAAATGCAATATGAAAGAGGACGCTCTGCAGCAAAAAAGTCCACAAAACACGTAACTGAAAATGTTCCCCCAAAAATCTTATAGTAAGGGGTGGGTGGGCGGGAGCAATTTCTGCGTGCTCCGACTGCTGCTGCTGTCTGGCTGCTGCAAGCGGGCTGGTCCACGGTTCTATCCCTCCTCGTCGCCACTTTTGTGTCCCAACGTCGTCGCCGCTTTTGTGTCCCAGCCTCGCCGTAGGTGTCGGTGGCCGAGTGGAATGAGACCGACACGCTGGTGCAGGTACGGAGGGGAGCAGCCAGAAACTATAAACACTCGAGTAAATTAGAAGGAGATATATATTGCACAGAATGTAACAATACTTAACTTTTACATAGTACTGCAGAATGTTGATACATAGTTGTTAGAGGCCTGCCTAGTGCCTGTACAATAGCAAAGTCTTCACTGGTGCCTATCTGATTACGAAGGTCCTAAGTCGTTGCTATCTCAGTCCGAAGTCAGAGTGCGAAGTGGACAATGTCCTTCAGTGGTGGCCACGAGCGGAGTCGCAGCAGAGGGCGCTCGTGGCTGTCGTCGTGAGAACGCCGCGCCGTGCGTGCATGGCGGCGCGCGGCGAAAGTAAGTGGCGCGCACTTTGTACTTGTGCGACACCACAATAGTCATCTTTAATAATTCTCTCTTCTTCGTCACTTTCGTCTCAAAAATCAAAATTATCCTCTTGTTCGAATCTGCCTTTCCGCTCTTCATCAGAGAGCTCTCTTAGAAGCTCCACAATCTCTTCTGCCGTAGCATAACGGCTAGAATAGAAAATTGAGAAATGGGGGAATAATGACAGGAAGAGTAAAGCAAATAAACGACGAAAGTCAATAGAACAATTAGATGAATCAAGAAAAATTTAGCTTATTTTTGTAATAGAAGTAATAATAATTATTCATTTGTAAATGTATAGTACTAAAAAGGCAAAGAAGTAGTAAAAAAATTACATTATCGTATATTATAAATTTAATTGTAGAACACCAACACACGCAAGCGGTACGGGGTGCCGCCGACAGAAACAAATACACGCAACCGGTACGGAGTGGCGCAGCGACGCAGTTTCTCAGTTAAGGGCTTGCAGCCAAGTAGCTGTAAGCCACAGAGGCACGGAGTCATGTTGGAATCACGTGGAAACACTTGATGCGGGAATACATGGAAGCTCAACCTCAAACCTCTTATTATAGCTGCCAAAACTCGGAAATACGCAGATGTGTAGCTAAGGGTTAACCATTGGTGCCAACATAAGCACTGGAACCCGATGAGATATCGAAAAAGCAAATTGTAACATAAAATTTATTGAGCTAGTATTCTGGGTACAGTTAAGTCTTTATACATCGTCATCGCACTGCTGGGTACTTTGCTAAAATATACCTTACGTTATAATTCGAGTTTTGAGGAGATCTGTAATACGCGGGGTAAAATTTAACCTGCCATCCCCGTAGCCTCGCGTGGTGGCATAATTGAAGACCGCGATACAACCCGTCGGCTTTGACCAATGACGTCATATCTGAGTCTCACAAAATACGCATCGTAGATATAATGCTATTACTGATCTAAGGTTGACAGGTTCTTGCGGGTATCCTTCTCCGCTCAGTAAAAGTAATTACCCCCGTAAAAACGAAGATTTTATGACAAAACATTTTGCGTTGTCACGCGATTGGCTACTGCCAACGTCACGTTATTGCCAACAATATCACACGAGGCCGCCAGGACGATAAGTAAAATTTAACCATGCGCAGTTTCATTTACCGTCGAAACTTTCATAATATGCAAGTATAAAATGAGAAATACGGCACAATTGTTAGATTTGTAGGTATTTGTATTTCTTAAGAAATATCTTTTCTCTGACATGAGTGTCCGGGCAACATTGTGACGATGGTAGGTAACTTCGATTTCGCTCGCAAGAAACTAACGATATGGCAAAAAATTCTTTAACATGATATTAAGTTTGCGAACTCCCCTTGTTAGCTTTATGCTGTTTCTTAATAAAAAAAAAAAGTAAATAAATAAATAATAAATAAATGTAGGATTTGTTGTGTGTTTTTAACATGATTGCTATACGTGGAAAGATAAACTTATAATGTGGTGCTACAGATGCTGAAGATTAAATAGGTAAATCACTTAACTAATAAGGAGATACTGGACAGAATTGGGCAGAAATAAATTTCTGGCACATCTTGACTAAGAGAAGGGATAAACTGGTGGCAGACTGAGGAACGAATATAGTAAGTTGATACAAAAGGATGTAGATTGCTGTTCTTGTTCTCAGATGAAGAGGCTTGCACAGAACAGGGTAGCATGGAGGGCTGCATCCAGTCTGCGTACTGAAGACCACAACAACATTTTGAATATCTGGATTATCCGTTTTGTATTAAATTGAACGAATTATCGTATTTTTCATTTCTTACATATGTTAGTCTTTAATGTAGAGGGCGTCTGTTCATAAAATGTACTAGCTCGAAAAACGGGGAAAAATTAATATACAAAAATTGGAGAAAATCAAAAAAGAATCGCTAACGTGCTGCAAATTAGGTGCATTTTGGAACACTTCCAAAGCCACTGGCTTGCTAAAACGCCCATTTGCAGTGCTATCATAGCAAAACTTAATTGGAACACACTCGTCTGTCAGATAAAATGCTGTACAACAACGAAAATAGCGGTGGTTATTAGAGATACCAAAAATGTGTGAACCCTAGCTGTGACGCTTGTCCCAAAGAAGCAAAATGTCACTACATTTTCTCTTTTATGCTAATAATTCTCTTTATTATAGGTAACAAATTCAAATTTTAATGTCTGCGAAACGATTGTATCAAATCCATAAGACCTAATTAGAAAATCTTTCTGAACCAAAGGTATAATGACATTCCAAATCTAAAAGTACAGGACGCTGTAGAGCAAATCTTTGCCTCCGAAATAGGCTATCATGTCAGCAGGATGTTGATGCCACACAATTTGTTCTTCGCAACTGAAAGCTCACACCAAAAATATGTATATTGTACGACGTCGACTAGTTAAATTTGGCCACGCTTCGTTGTGGCTCAGTATGTCATGTATTAAGTGGTAAAGCAAATAAAAGAATTATTACTGTTGATTAAACATCAAATGCAATTTTCTTGAAGAAGATAAACATTTATTAAAAATTCCGCTAAAGAACGATAATTAAGATACTTCTAGCAATCACCAAGACAACTGAACAACTGCACATCTAATTAAAAATAGTTCATGGAATCTTCAATTGTCACCTTCAAAGAGTAAGAACACACACACAAATAATAGTACATATATATATATAAAACATTGAATAAATAAATAATATTCTTTGACACTCTCCCGCAATGTTTTCATATATATTGTGAAGTAGACACCATACCAGCAAGTTCCTTAATCAATTTTAACTTTGTAAATGGTAGTCCTTTTGTCAAAATATCAGCTGCCTGTCTATTAGTTGGTATGTAACTCACATTGACCTTATTCTCTTTAACCAGTTGACGAATATAGTGGTACCTTGTTTCTGTATGTTTTGAACGTTCATAAAACCTTGAACCGTTAATGAATTTGATAGCACCTTGGTTATCTATTTGCAAAACAGGAACTGAAGTTTCATCAACGGCTCCAATTTCTTTCAGAAGTTGATCCAACCACACAAGTGATTTACAGGCTTCACTTGCAGCCACATATTCTGCCTCCATTGAAGAAAGAGCAACACACTTCTGTAATTTACTCTTCCACACAACTGGCCCTCCATGGAACTTGAGTAGAATGCCACTTGTTGACCGCCTAGTCCCTCTGCCCCACCATGATCTGCATCACTGTAAGCTTCAATATTACAGTTGTCATCTTTTATGAACTGAATACCATCTGTTATTGTTGACTTTAGATACCTAAGTATCCGTTTGAGCAATGCAAAATGTGCCTGTGTTGGTGAGTCTTGAACTCTTGATGCAACATTAACAGCATATGATAAATCCGGCATTGTAGCTTGTGTTAAATACATCAAACTTCCAACAGTTTCTCGATATAACGTAGTATTATTAAAAGGCGATGATTCACCTGGTATTCATCCTGGTTCAATGGGTAAAGATAATGGTTTTGCATCCAACATACTACATTTCTCGAAAATTCTTTTCACATATGCTGACTGGTTTATTTGAATGCAGTTGTCAAACTTCTTGATTTGTAAACCTAAGAAGTAATCAACCTTTTCCACAGTAATCTGAAAACGTTTACCCAACTGTTCTATAAACTTGGATATTGCATCAGTGGAACCAATAGCCAGTCCATCATCAACATAAAACAATAATACTAGGTTTTCACCATAGAACATACATGGATCTGAATGACTCTCCCGTAAAATACATTCAATAAGATACTTTAAAAGACATTCATACCAACATTTTGAGGCTTGCTTTAAACCATATAGACTCTTCAGTAATTTGCATACACGTCCTGTACCATCGTCAAAACCCTCTGGTTGATACATGTATATTTCTTCCTTCAAAATACCATCAAGAAATGCTGTCCTCACATCAAATTGCCTTATACACCAATCATGTTGAACTGTAACACTCAAAAGGCATCTCATTGTCTCAGATCTTGCAACAGGGCTAAAAGTGTCAACATAATCTATTCCAAAGCGCTGAGTGTATCCTTTTGCCCCCAGGCGAGCCTTGTATCTAACCACTTCATTATTTTCATTTAATTTTGTAGCAAAGACCCACTTATTTTCAATTAGCTTGTTTGGTTTCTCTTTGTACACTAGTTCCCATGTTCATTTTTCTGCAGAGCATTTATTTCTTCCTCCATTGCTTTCTTCCATGCTTCAGAATTTTCTGACTGCATTGCTTCTTTATAGTTTCTTCGTGTTTCACAAAGCAACATCATTCTAGGTTTATGGTCTGAATCTTCACAGTAGCAAGAAGGTTTCTTCAAATTCCGTCGTTCACGTAAATTGTGGCTTCCTTTCTCTTCATGTCTTGCCTCCAAGTTACTTTCAGCTTGTTCCTCAGTGCCAATGAAATCGTTGCTAACCCTTTCATCACTTACAGTTACATCTCGGTTAACAGTATCAGTTTGACTGTCCTCTTCAAAATCAAAATTTTTATATTCATGTTCTGCAGCATCTTCATCTATATCTGACATATCAACAACATTTTTAGTCTTATGAGTATATGATTTCTGTAACTGACTGCAAACTTTACGTCTCTGCAAACACACACACAACAACTTTTTTCAGGAAAATAAATACGGTACCCACAATCATCATAACCAACCACATATCCTTTAGAAAATTTAGCATCAAACTTCTTCCGTTTTTGTGTAGGAATCCATGCATAACATTCTGTTCCAAAAATCACTAAATTATCAAAACCATCTTTCTTCTTCATAAATATTTCAATTGGAGTTTTACCTTTCATTTTTGTGGGACCAGTTCGGTTCAGAGTGTATGTAGCAGCCAGAATAGCCTCACCCCACAATCCTTTTGGCAAATATTCAGCTGAGCAAAGTCAAGAACGTGCCATCTCACAAAGAATCCTGTTTTCCCGCTCGGCAACTCCATTCTGCTGAGGAGTATATGGTGCAGTTATTGAATGTTTCAGCCCAATTGAGTCAGCAATCTTCTGTACATCTTTGTTGTGGAATTCCTTGCCACCGTCTGTACGTAATTCTCTTACAGTAACATCTGCCTGAGTCATCATCATCTTAATAAATACTGCAAATTTTTCTTTAATTTTATCTTTGTGATGCAGAAGGTATGTTACTCTAAGACTGGAAAAATCGTCCTTAAAAACAGTAAAGTATCTATGACCCTGCAAAGCAGTTTTCTCCATTGGTCCACATATATCTGCATAAAATAATTCTCCAGGTTTTGTTGGTTTCTCCACTCTTTCACCAAATGCCAGGCGATTAGGTTAACCATAGATACACCCTTCACAAAGGCTATTATCAAACATTGTCTCTATACCATGATCCTTCAAGAACTGGTGCACATGGCGCTTATTTTGATGACCCATTCTTTCGTGCCACCTCTGTAAAGTGTCATCAGTTTCAGCAACAACACAGGACTTCACTTTACGAACAACTTTCACAGCTAAACGATAAAGTTCATTTTCAGCAATGGATGTAGCAACAGCAATCGGAATATAATTTTTGAAAAATTATTTCGATTACTTGATTTATTCCCTTTTGTGCAGCCTTCTTAACAGAAAATAAGTTGCAGGATCCATCAGGACAAAACCAAACATCTTGAAAATATCGTTCTGTCCACTTCTGTCCATTAAAAACTTTTACATCAATACGACCTGTGCCAAGTGCTTCAATTTGCACACCATTCTTGGCACTTGGCACTTAGAGTCTTAAAAGGTTCGTAGGTAGTGTACCAGTCACGCTGATTTATTACATGATGCGTTGCACCATTGTCAATGTACCACTCATCACAATGAAGCGTATTTACATCTACTGAAAAACTACTGTTGCGTTTCAGCATTAAAACTTTACTTAACATAGCCCAGTCTTCTTTTTTATTCACGCAAATACTCGCACGTTCATTTCAGCGATGGCCTTTATTCTTACATTTGAAACACACTAGGCCTGTTTTGCACTGTTTTGGTAAGTGACCTACTTTACCGCAAGAGAAGCATTTTCTATCTTCATTTCTTTTGTGATTAGACGTTTTTAATGCGTCTGTTTCGGTAGTTTGTTTGCGCCTTTGTCGCTCTTTATTAATCTTCATTTTCCACATAATTGCTGAAGCAACACTTTCTTCATCACGATCTGTAATTCTCAATTCATAATTTAAACACTGTTTCTGCAGTTTACTCCACGTCTTCTCTTCAGCAGGTAAATCGTGCCATGTTATATAAATGTTGTCAAATTCTTTCGGCAAAATTTGCAAAAATCGCGCACAAAGGTCACCACCGTCGATTGGATTGTCTAGCAAAGCAAGTTGAGTTTTTATTTCATCAAATTTCGCTAAATGGCCTTGTATACCACCAGATGCTTCCCACACAATGTTGTGAAATTTATGTCGAAGCAGATCAATATTTTCGGCTGAGTGAACATCGTAAATCTTGTGTAGCTCATCCCAAATCTCTTTAGCAGTCTTACATTCACCAACACGAAGTAAAGGCTTAGTATCAAGCGACAAAATTAACCGTTTCCTTGCTTATCGTCACATTCCAAAATAGTTCTCATTACGATTCGCCCAATTTTCTACGCCTGTGAGTTTCTCAATTTGTTGTCTTTCTTCGGCCATGGTTTCGTCTTTCTTCACTTTTAGTATCTTAAACTCGACCAAAACTATCATTCTTCATAAAAACGTAATTATCAACAACCGCGCACATCTGCTACCATGTTTATTAAACATCAAATGCAATTTTCTTGAAGAAAATAAACATTTGTTCAAAATTCCGCTAAAGAACGATAATTAAGATACTTCTAGCACTCACCAAGACAACTGCACATCTAATTAAAAATAGTTCATGGAATCTTCAATTGTCACCTTCAAAGAGTAAGAAAACACACACAAATAATAATACATATATATAAAACATTGAATAAATAAATCATATACTTTGACAATTACGAACGTCGATTCACCGATAAAAGACATTATTCACACCAACACCTCTCACTGTGTTGCTGTAGCTATATAGAATGAAAGAAAATTTAGAATAATATGTTTGTTCAGAATATGATTACTTATTGCAAAGCCAGCGGATGACAAATTTTTTTTGTCCATTTTCTGAATAAACACGAATAAAAGATCAGACGGTTTATCAAGAATAGAGGTAGCAACGTATAATTTCTTTTGAGAGAAGCAATAGTTTTCTACAGTCAATCTGTCGACTCTCCAACCTATCTCTATCTGTCTCCTAGTGCCCATCTTCCTACATACGTCACCTTGATCCTAATGCTCCTCTTATCCATGTCGTATCTCAGTTCATCTCAATCTCCCCGCCCTTCTCTTTTACATCTCCTCCTTCCTCGTCCCACTACCTCCGTTGTGTCCATTTTGTGGTAACGCATTCGATTGACCACAAAGTTACTTCTACAGAAACGTAGAGTAAAACAGGTGACCACGCACCGAGTACATTGATTCTGTACTCTACAAACCATAGCTGACTATATTTTTTAATTAATATTGTAAAAGATGAAACTTGCCTTATTGGAAGCGCAAACTAATACTGAGAAATATAATGATGATTCGTAAACTCAATTTAGAATGCAATAGTTCACAGCCTAATAGGTGAAGATTTTGGTCCTTACATAATCTTAGGCTTCTCATGAAATTATGGTAGCTGTTTTCTCGTTTCAATATGAACGATTCACATTCATCACGATTACTTAAAATGATTTACGTTTAAAAAAATACTGGGGGAGTCTAATTTTATTTAGGTTACTGGTACTAAAAAACATGTCCCAAAATAACAAATTACAAAATTTTATGAATAAAATCCTCATTTCTGTTGCAGACAGATAAAATACTTTTTCTCTAACTTTTATTGTCGGTTCTGTACACAGTACACTTGAAATTTGGAAAGCATACCCTCTCCCCCACCGTGTGGACGCCGTTCTCCTTAGTGAAACCTTCTTTTAACCCCTTCATTCCATCAGCACTGCTCCTTACCTCCTCCACCGCACTGATGGCTCCCTGCCCCTTATTCGAGGCTGCAAACTCTCCTGAACCATCTTACGGAACACCTTATATTCAGCCTCTTCCTCCCTTTCTCACTGTTACCCTGACCACAATCTACGTCCGCAGTACCACTCCCCTTCCGTATAATTTCCTTTCCCACGTTGACCGCAACTTCATGACCTAAGTGACTGCCGCCACCTTAACCTCTCTTCCCGCCCCATTGGTGAACTCCGGCAGTAGCGTCAGTTTCCTGAGCCGCCTGCAAGCGGAAGTCTTTGACCTTATTGGCAGTTCAAATTTTTGTAAATCTATGGGACTTCACTACTCTGGTCATCAGTCCCTAGGCTTATAAACAACGTAAACTAACTTATGCTAAGGTCAACAAAAACACTCATGCTCAAGGGAAGACTCGAACCTTCAACGGCGAGCAGCGGCGCGCTCCGCAGCTAGGTGCTTTGGAATGCTCGGCCTCTCCACTGCGGCTTACCGGCGATGACCATGCTCCCATTCTCCTCACCATAAACACCTGTGGCGCCCACATCCGCGCCCACATCCTGAATCCCCTCCCCAGATTGTCCTTGACTATTTCTACAGTAACGGGGATGCCTACCATCGCCAGTAAACCCCTATCTCTCCACATCCCTGCCGAACCTAACCATGCCTCATCCTTCCTTTACCAGACCATCGCTGATGCAGTCCATGCCGACATCCTTGCAAAAGCCACCCACCCACCCACTCCACTCCACCCCACCCTCCCTCAACAAGCTGTTCTCCTCCTCCACAAATCCCACTGACTTTACCGCTCCTTCCTGGGACCTGCGACTGGGACGCACTCCTACATCACCGGCAACTCGAACGCCTCATCAGAAACCTCTTGACAATGAAAAGATGCCGGGCTTGACGTCAGACGTGCTCCCTCCTTAATGCTTCACTCTCCATGAACTCCGCTGATTACTGGCAAGCCTTCCACCGCCTTACTGGCAGTCGCTCTGCCCCCACTACACCATCTTCACAATGTCCTTACCTATTCTGACAAAGCCAGTAAGGTAGAACATCTTGCCACCTACCTGTCTGATGTCTTCTCCATCCCTGAAGTTCCTGGTTCAACTACTCCCTGTTCCATGATGTCCATGAGCGTACTGACACCTCCGTTCTCCTGCTCTTTCTTGACTATCAGTATTTTGAACACATACCCCCCTCAGATCTCAACAAATCTATCACCGCCCTTGACATAAAACTCACACTTTGCACAATACGCAACACTGTCCCCAGTCACGACTGCCTCACTTCCAGGCAACTCTGTGCCTGCCCTCCCTCATCCCATGTCATCCTTGCTTCCTTATACAATGTTATCCTCTACACCAGCTTTTTCACAAAGACAGACTGCATTCTTATATTCCCCAAATCTGGCAAGCCTCCCTTTGAAGCCTCATCCTACAACCCCACCAACCTCACCTTGTTGTTCAGCAAGGTCCTGGAAACCATCCTCTCCTGCTACACTCTTCAACTCCTCCATGTACTCCTTCCCCTTTTCCAGTGTGGCTTCCAACCCTCTGTTGATGACCAACTCCTCCACCTCAGCCACCTCCTTTCTGTCCGAATGAATTCCCAGCGTGCTGCCATCTTCGTACCTCAACATCAAGAAGGACTATGACCGAGTACGGTATTCCAGTTAATTGTATCTGCTTCATTGCTTCCTTCCTCTCCCACTACGTCACTGTCAACAATTTAAAAGCTGGTTTGATTTACCACTATGCTGGAGTGCCATAGGGCTCTGCCTCTCCCCTCGCCTCTACCTGATTTACTCCACAGACGTGCCACAACCCCAGCCTCCTATTTACCTCCAGTAAACTGACAAGGCTCTCCCCCTTCTCCCTCACTGGCTCCCAGCACCTGCTCCAGTTTCACTTGGTGCAAGCAGTGACTCCTTTCCATCAACCCCACCAAATCCCAGGCCATCATAATAGGTCGCACCACCTGTTCCTTCCTCCACTGAGACTCTTACTTTACTTTGATTGACTGTCCTACCCCTCAAACTTCCACACTCAGATATATTGACCTCACCCTCTACTACTCCCTTTCTTGGAATCCCCACCTCCAGAAAGCCCTCAACCTTCTCAAGCTCCTCTCCCCTCTGGACATGGGAACTGAGCCCCTCCACCATCCTCTACACCTACCGTTCCCTAATGTGTCCTGTTTCATGGAGCTTCCACCACCCCTCACTTTCCACCTCTCCTGCTTATTACAAGACCCTCCAAATCCTCAAGCGCCATGGCTTTCCCTCACTTACCATATCTGTCTCCTCTCCCAAACGCAGATCCCATACAACCTCATACGTTTCCGACACCTCTTCAAATTCAGGTAGCATATTCGTACCCTCTACGTCTCCCGCAAAATAGTATCCCATCACCCTCTGGTTTCTCCTATCCTCTTGAATCCGAGGCCTTTGCCTCACCGTTACCAACATATTCCTCATTCCCTCCACCTCCATACTCCTTCCCCAGGGTGACTTCCATTAACTTCCCCTTCCGGATGTCCTCTGTCCCGACATCTATCCTTCTACCAGCCCTAATCCTTCCCACTATATGATGTGCCCACTCTCTCCTCCCTTTCCCTGCCTCGCTTGGATCTCCCCTCCTTTCTCCTCCCCCCTAAAGTCCTTACAGCCCATCATCTCTCACCTGACCCCCCCCCTTCCCTCCTTTTTCACCCCACCACACTTCCGTTTCTTTCCCTGTCCCCTGTGGGGACTTTGTGCAATGTTTTAACTCAAGTGCCAGTGTTTTTGTGTTGCAGTGTTTGTGATACATCACGTATTTTAAGACTTCAGCAACTGCCTTACCAGCAGAACCGAATGTTGCCATGTGTTTTACTCCATGCTCACCATCCCATCGCCGTTTTGTGATCAGTGATGACATCGGTGTGTTTTAGCAACCGTGGCAATTTTAATTCAGAATGTGTATGTATATATCTGCATTTAATATTGTTTTATCTCACTATTATTCACCAATCATATTTTTCTCACCTTTGAAAGTTTCACTAATTGTCAAAGATGTATGTCATTCGGCTGAAGAGCGGCACAGAGGCCACTACCAACCTGTTCCATAAGGGGTTTTGAGAAAGAATAAAGAAGAAGAAGATGAAGAAAAAAAAGGGCTAGGTCACAGATATGATTTCCAGAACAAATATTTTTTTGGAAATAGTTTAGATAAACATAGTTCCTTCCGAAATATTTAACGTTAAAGATTATTATAATTAGCTGACAGTGTACAATGATCGTTTCTTCAGTGTGGAGGCACTAGTTGGCTGTTTCTTTTATAGGAATGAGACTGCAAAACCATGAGTCTGAGTAATAGTAGGTACGGGAAAGTTGAGAATGTCTATCTGACGGAAATAGTGCTCGAGTAGTCCGTGCAGTTATGATGATTGCTCTGTCCGTAGTGGTGAACTGCTCAGCACAATTACCTAGCAAGCTGGAAACCTGGGTTCGGCCCTGGCGTGTAACACATTTTCCACTTCACCCATTCGCCATTAATTTCATAATATGAAATGTGTCAATGATAATTCTTTAATGAAACCGTCCTTGAATGTTTATAAACAATACTTACATCCAGTATAGCGCTACTGCTGGTGCTGACTGACGACTTCGTCCACACTCGTTTGCATCTTGCACCAAAGTGACTGGGTTTCCCACCAATTTCATTTTGGGGGATGGGAGGGGAGGTGAGTTGTGGTACTGACATCAAGTGGTGAAAAATATGTTTTTCCCTCAAAAAAATGCGCTATTTCCAATGACAATTGAGAAAAATTTAGATTTACATCTTGGATCATGTCATAGGGGTAGGGGGGGAGGGGCAAGGCGACATCTAGCTTCCAGCCAAAGTATTTTGGCTATTGCCAATAGCTTTCAAGTAAAATTCAGAAATCAAGTTTCTTGGTAGATGCCATCTTGAATTACGTTGTGGGAGGTTGGGCAGGAGGGGGAGGGCAGGTGGCCCTGGATTTCCCTGGCGGCCATTTTGTTCCGGAACTCGAAGTGGTGCCATCCATAGAGTAGAAATATCTCTGGAATGATCATTCAGATGCGCAGAAGGGATCTTGTGTCGTCAACATCTATTGCCGTTATGGTCACGTGATCTCGGGACGTCGTATGTTTGTCTGTAATGGGAATGACCTCAGTGACGGTCCGATAACAGTGACTTATGTGAATGCTACTTTTCGGTAGCTGTGATATTGCTTGTGATTTGTCACGGTTTAAATCAGAAGTTTGCGAATTCACAGCTTATCCTTTCGAAACTTTACCAATTACGATTTCTCCAATTACTGCGAATCTACCATGAATCACCTTATATGCTACTTCAAGGTAACACATTCACAGGTAGCAAATGGCAGTCACTGGCGAATATATATGCTAACTGGTAATTCTGGGTAAATTTTTATTTACAACTTTGGCGGCGTAGTGTGTCAATATTGGTAATAACCATGCAATGGTGTTTGAAAACTCAATCACGTAGAATAGTAGGGAATCATTTTTCGTGTTGACCGTGAAATAAATAATTAATGATGTTCCTGCTCTATGATCAACAGATTCTTGTATGTACTCATCTGCGGCCAGCAGATTTATTATCCTTGTATTGTTAACATTTTGTTGCCAACATTACCAGAGTAAGTGGCCGAGGCCATAAGTAAAATTTAACAGTATCTCTGTCAGTGATTTGTTCTTGCCTGTAAAGTGTGAAAAATGAAAGTTTGAACAGTATATTATTAAAGTCATTAAGCAATTTAAAAGGTTGAAAAGTCCAGTCTCTTGTCAAATCCATTCCATATTTTGCAGTTTTCTATCGTTATTGATAGGCATTCATTATTTACTTTACAGCAACTAATATGCAAATGAAAAAAGTGCTAATTTGGTAAAGTGTTTCCGACTTTGTCGTGAACATAGGCTAAGCTATACATTAATCTCTTGCAACAAACTTGATTCGACAGATTTGCTGTCTTCAGAAATTCTCAAATGAGTTATCCCGTTTCACCCTCATTAATGGAACACAGCCAAAATGCCAGGGTGTTGCAAAATGACATGATAGTAAACTTTGGCCTTCAATAGGTCTGGAAAAATTACAGACAGAATTGATTCTTCATTACTTTTTTCGATACATATATCGTAACCTGTGAACATAAGCGAAAGGCTAATTCATAATGGCCGTCATATTAAGTTTTACGTTACGTCACGTCAACTTGCTTAGCTCTGTACCGAGCAATGGAAGTGGGGCTATAACTACTATCCATGATGGAATATTTTGAGTATAGTGTCAAATATTAGTAAATAACAACTATGAAATTATTTAATGACCATAGTAAATGTCGTGTTCTTGATCAGTTGTATGTGGGAAAGTACTGAGTAGGAAAACATTTCAGATTATCGGCATGAATTTTCTAGCGAAACCATTGACCAAAATTCAAACACACAAAAACTCAAAACTCAGCTTTGTTCACCTCAGTGAGTTTTCATTTTGAGATATCTGACATTCCGACATTGCTTCATGAACAACACTCAATGAAAAAAAAAAATGCAATTCGTAATGTTACTTTGCAAATCACAGTCATAAACTGAAATTAAGAAACAACAAAAGCACAAAATCAACTACAGAGCGCGGCGAAAACAAATTTCGAAGTCACCAGAAGATTATGTTGTTTAAACTTTGCTACCGAGAAACCCTAACATGACATGACGTGATACTTGGTGTGAATTAAAGAACAGCGTCGTCCCCAGATCACGTGATAATTCCAGCTTATTGTTGAGAACATGCGCAGAATGCAATGCTCAGTCCAGAGATATTTCTACTCTATGGTGCCATCTAGGTCACGTCATTGTGACATTGACACATCGATACCCAGGTGGCCAAATAAGGTATGGGGGTCATCTGGCAAAACTGTACTGCGTCAGAACACTCAGTCTCTATATTTGGGAGGTGTACCAGTCGCTCTGGCTCTTCATTGTATATGCACTGTGAGTGTGACTAGCAGTCATTTCTCGTCGTATGACGGTACTCTCGCCTAGTAGGGTTTTTATCGATAATGGGCAGGTGGTCATAGTGTTGTGGCTGGTCAGTATTCACTTTATGTACAGATACATATTTCAAGTTATCAACAAATGTGTGTGGGTGTTCCGGGCAAGAGGGTCCTTAGAGGGCCCTTCGCCGGTTTAGTAACGCATACGGTATGTCAATGTTGCAGCCCCAAGTGGTTTCATGAAAAAGAAAACTGTGAGGCTGTGAAAAAGAAAACCTGAAGATGGTTAATTTCCAATAAGCATTCGGAATGGAAACTGGAGCGTTATACACCCCTCTCATATGAGGTATGGCTTGTTCCAGAGTCTTTGTGGCATTCTATGTAATGTGGTAAAAGAGTTTCTTCCAAAACTTCTCATGTTCCACGGAAATAAAGCACTGCAATTTGCATTTTGTTCCAAAACTTCGTATGTCCACTGCATGCTGTGTTCCGAAACTTTGTATGTCCAATGTGAATTTCAAAGATTCTTATACAGATGTTCATCTTTTATGTCTGTAATTAATGTACTAAAGGCGCGGCGGAGCGGCCGAGCGCATTGAGGCGGGGGTTCGAACCCCTCCTCGGGCATGGATGTTTGTGCCGTCTTTAGTGTAAGCTAGTTCATAAGTAGTTTGTAAGTTTAGGAACTGATGACTCCGTACTTAAGTCCCATAAGTTCTACAAACATTTTTTTTAATGTACTAAAGGAAAGGACGCACAAGCGATCATATTAAGAGTGTTAAATGAGGCATTATATTTTTGATTCCGACAACACTGTAAGGAAACTGTATTAATTTAACAGTATGCTTCAGGACGAAACAGAGCTATATTGATGATGTTTATATCCACATAACAAGCACAAGTAGTACCTGAGAACAGTCTGTATAAAAAATTCAAACACTTTAACAACAATGCACTTCTACACTGGGTTTCGCCCAATGGACAACATGCAGGAGTATTGTTGAGCGCAGTGACTGCTGAGGAAAATGGATGTCTAACAGACTAGTTTCAGAATTTGTGAACGTGTTATTACTGCCACTGAATTAGGACGCAGTACTAAAAGGAAACGAAAAGTCGCTTCATGGAAGAAAACCTAAGCGAAACGATCAAGATAATAATGGTTCTGAAACAGATCTAATTTTATTCCTGCAAAGATTACCTGTAGTTTATGCATAAGCACCAATTTTTCGCATTAAATAGGGTTACTATCGTCCTCTTTTTCCCAGACACGTCCTCTTTTTTAGGCAAGAAAATGTGTCCGGCCGGAATTTATAAAATTCTACAAAATGTCCTTTTTTTGGGTTCCGAGGAAGAAAATTTATTTTTCTGTTATTGGCGACAACGGGTTCGTTCGCACTGCAGTTCCAAACTGTTCGCAACTATTACGCGCATACACAGAGGGAAATTGCCGTTCACAATTTTGCTCTCCACATGCGTCTGACAGTTGCAAACGATTCAGACCAGTCAGGTGGATGCAGCCCTTAGGAATACCTATCTGGGGGGGGGGGGGGATGTGGAAAACTGTATAATGTATCTCAATGATCAAACAAATGTAAACATTAATGACACATTGTGCTTTGATCAGTTTTGTAATTTTATAACATTTTTTGAAAGATTATCAAAGACAACAGAACATACCAGCTGCTGAAGTGTGGTGTGCATATTTCAGTTAGTCATTTTGTGTTGATAGTTATTCTGAAGTGCTGAAAATTGTAGCTTTTTTTTCTATACCTAGTCATAATGCCAACACAGAAGGTGTGTTTTCTCTTGTGAACACATAGTGGCAAAAAGACAGGAATAGATTTAAAATAGAAAATATAAAAGCTATTGTATAGGTATAGTATAATTTCAAACATTTGAAATGCCTCAGCTTTTATCAGTACTTGTTGAAAAACAAAAAGCTCTTGAGAGAGATTTTGTCGTCTTACAAATATAGTTCGTTCAAAAGTGAAAAACACAAGAATGAGACAACTGAGCGTAGTGATGATGAATAAACTGTCAAGGTTCATAATACTTTGTTTTGCAACAACCACACAAGGTTACTGCTCTAGTTCGTAGTAGTTTTACGTGGTTCATTAATAAAGTTGTAAATTAAATTAACAGTAAAGTGTCATTTTTTGTATGAGCTGTCCTCTTTTTTCATGATGTTCATATGGTAACCCTACGAATTATGTCCTGGATCTCCTGTAAACTATGAATTAACCTTGACTTAATATCCGTTCTAAACCTCATTGTGTTCAAATGTTCAAATGTTTGTATAGCTTAAGGGACTTAACTACGGGGTCATCGGTCCCTAAAGTTACAAACTACTTATGAACTAACTAAGGACGGCACAAATATCCATGCCCGAGGGGGGCATCGGTCTCAACGCTCTCCATATCTCTGCGGACGAATAGCCAATCTTGAGTAAAGTATCAGTCACGTATTTTAATTCCGCGTTGAGTAGTTCCGGTTCGCAGATGTTCCTTGCCCTGTCCGCCAACGTCTTAATAACGCCCCGCTTTTGTTGTGGGTGGTGGTGTGAATCCCGGTGCAGATAACGGTCTGTGTGCTTGAGCTTTCGATAAACTGTATGGCCCAATCTGCCATTCCTCTCTTTGAAAAATGACACGTCACGAAAATTTAGTTTTCCGTCTGCCTCTTAAACTGACTTCTAGGATTAATGCCGTTGAGGTGTTCAAGGAAACGATCTAGTCCCTTTCTGCCATGCCTCCACACAACAAGCGTATCGTCTGCATAGCAAAACCAAATGACATTTTTTGGTTTACGTTTTCAATGCCTGAATGATGAGGACTTTTTCCGCCGTATGCAAGACACCTGATATTATTATTATTATTATTATTATTATTATTATTATTTAATTTTTCCCAAACATGTTTCAGCACATATTGCATGCTGTCAGGCTGTATATGTGGGAACTTCAGTACCAGATACACTGAGCATTTAAGAGCACTGAAAAGTAACAGTTCCTACTCAACCTTTGCAGACCGTCTAATATCAGAAAATGACCACCCTACAAACATTGAGAAAGACCTAAAAGTTCTTAAGAGCAGCAACAGCTTGTACCATAGATTGACGATAGAAGAGAACTATAACGTACAAAACGCAATAGCACAAGGAAAAACTGTACGCAATGAATACAATTCACTCTGCAACAAAACACTATTTACCACAATAGAGGAGATGTAGAAATAGTCTTCATACTAGTATCCTGATCACTCACTCCTATCCCTAACTCACTCTCCCTGTCAGACACACACACAAAATGCCCACATAAATCCTCCACTAACACACACCACAACAACCTCAGAAACATAAGTAAAACGTAAATACCAACAAACACCCAATACTTCACAATATATACACACAGAAAAACACAACACACATAAAAAACACACACACACACAGGCAGATGTATATGCATATACGAAATGTAAACAAGAAGAAAACGCTTCCATTCCCCATCAACAGACGAATATAACACGACACTAACAATAAACACTCGTATTTCGCGCGCAAATCTTCAAAACAAAACACCCAAACACCCACAGAACAAACGAACAGCTTTCAGCCGAATATTACCAATGGCGAAATGAATACCACGAACAAAACGTGTAAAACAAGTGATATCCACATTACAAAATTAACACCAACAACCAGATTCTAAAGAGGAAGAAAAAAATTGTAAGTACTAAACAGAAATGACGCGTTTTCCTCGAACCGAAAATTAGACAGTAAGAAACTTTAAACTGTTTTTTATGTTTGCAGATGACAAGTTTTGTAAATAGTATTACCCAAACAACAAATAAGTAGGCTACTTAACGAGTTTTAAGTAGCCTAGTGTAAAAGGTATGTAACAAAAATGTGATACTCGTATATCTAGGCCTAATTTTCACTAAACTGAAATAGTTATATCGTCAGATAACCTAACTATATTTAAAAACGAATGAACCTACAAAAACATTTTATAAGTACCTGAAAAGACTAATGTACAGTAAATATATCTTTTCAGTACAAAAAATAAACATGTTTGGGAAAAATTAAAAATCAGGTGTCTTACATACGGCGGAAAATCCTCATCATTTAAACCAAGCAAACACGGAAGAAAGAAGAACAGCAACATCAAAAGATGTTTTCAGAGCCTTTTCCTCTAATTTTTCCATGTAGTAATTTGTTATAACCAGACTTAAGGGGCTCCCCATAGCTACACCATCTGTCTGTTCATAGAAGTCATCGTTCCATTTGAAATAAGTAGTCGTGAGGCAATATTTGAACAGATCTGCAATGTCGAGAGGAGAAATGAGATTCAGCTGTTGCAGCACCTCATTGACTGGAACCGTAGTAAACAGGATACCACATCAAAACTAACTAATATGTCATCTGGATTGACCAATATGTAATTTTATTTACTTTTAAAATGTTCCGAATTCTTGATATAGGAATCTTTGCGGCCCACATGCTGTTGTAAAGTTGTTGTGAAGGACTTGACAATCAAACAAGTGGGCGAAGCAATTAGCACTAACAATAGGTCTCAGAGATGGACTATTTTCCTTTTCTTTATGAACCGTCGGCAACCCAAAAAGTCTAGGCGGTAGAGCAACTGAATTGAACAGCCTTTTTTGAACACTTTGTTCGATGGAAGATTTTTTTATTAACTGTGTAATAGTTCTAAGAACTTTGTACGTGCGAGATTTAGTAAGTTTCCTATAAGTCAGCGGATCTCACAATTACATAAGCTTGCAAATGTAGTCAGTCACATTTAGAACTGCTGTACAAATTCGTTATCAGCGGGGAGAATGATAATACTATCGTCCTCATTCAAATGTTCAAATGTTTGTTAAGCTTATGGGACTTAACTACGGGGTCATCAGTCCCTAAACTTACAAACTACTTATGAACTACCTTATACTAAAGACGGCACAAATATCCATGCCCGAGGGGAGATTAGAACCCCCGACCGTAGTGGCCGTGCAGACCGTGACTGAAGCGCCTCAGTCTCCTCGGCCATCGGTCCTCATTCAGGCATTTTATAGCACTTTCGTCACCCGTTGTTAAATTACTTTTTGGCGGCTTTGCGTGAGCCAATACTCTAACAGCTTCTATTCGTACTTCCTCAGCTGTAACATTGTCTAAATTGCGAATACCCGCTTCTGAACAGGCTATAATTTCCCCTGTAGGCAGAACTCGCGGACTAATGGCAAAATTTCCGCCCTTGGCAAGCACTGATCTCTCATCATCAGATAACAAATGTCCCGATAATGTGATAACAGTGTGGATAGAATCTAAGTGTCTAATGGTCAGTTTCGGTCACAAATTGTCAGATTTCTTCCTCTACCTACTAGATGATGTCAACACACGTTTGTTAATGATAGCGTGCGACAGCCTATCAATTCTATCCCAGTCACTACTACACAAATTATTACTGATAGTAATATGGACAGACAATAACTTACTGTTTTTGCTTGCCAGGTTCCGTCGTGTCTGTTGAATCCGCTCCCTTAGAAAAGCCTCTTCTGTCCGTTTGTAAATCCGCTGTGCCTTGGCTGTTCTACATAACCGTTTCATCCCTAGAAATTTTGGAATAACACTGGCCGCTCTGCAAGGAGACAGAAATGTGAGGGAACACAAAAGCTGCACTCTCTTCTTCTGGAGACATTCCGTGCGTCGCACATTTCTTGACATATCCTCCTCGAGAGGCGTATAATTATCAAGCGTAAACGTATCACGGCCGGAAATGGCCACATTGTTAAAATTTTCCCGACTATTGTTAATAACAAACCCACAAGATCACGGCATAATAGCTCGGAAAATTTTAATAATATGGACGTTTTCGACCGTGAAAGTTTACATTTTACGATTTCCTCGATCACCCTAAGAAAATCGCGTGACTTCCACGATGGACGTCGCTGTTCAGAACTCCATCGCAGAGGCCTCAAAATCATGGGCGAAATGTGGGAAAAAAAAGGGACCAAATTTTTCATAGAGTGGATATACGTTCACCATGTTTGAGGCAATTGAGCGCTAAGATTTTTGGAGTAGAAGCAATTAATGTTACACAGCAGTATAATCATCAGAGGCGCAGTCAGGATATAGTTCGGGGAGGAGGGGGAGGGAGGGTACTCATTAAAAAAATAAAATAAAAAAATAAATCCTTTAGAATGTATTAATCTACTAGCTGAAAATCCGGCGTTGCCCGGGTATATATTTATTTATTCGAGCCTTGAGTTAGCACTGTTCCTATCCACTCTCTCTCGGTCCATCTCCTTTTTTCTAAAAAGATGTAACATTTATCAGAGAATATATAAGAAATAAGAAATCACAAATAAAAATGCAATCGTTTCAAAGAATCCAATCACGAAATACAACAATGTTGATTGTAATAATATCACAGATCGATCACTTGATGTAATGCGCGAAACGTCAAACCGATTTTTTTAAAGAGATGTATTAAAAGAAATTTTTTTACTGCTTTATTTATTTATTCTTATATTTCCTTATTCGTATGCTTATCCGTACAGCGAAAGAGCTGAAGACATTATAGCACTCATAGACCAAAGATATGGTCTGTAGCATGGCATCATGTTTCGTTGTATGTAAGCTCCTTGCTATAGAGTCGTAAACGTCATCGCTGGCCTTCAGTCCGAATTTTTTATAATTTGACGACTTTAAACCACCATATCTTCCAACCCAAGGAGTTTGACATTCTAACCTCCTTGTTCCACCCGCTTATAGCTATCGGCATGGAACTGCTATGGTGTACAACGGGAGACTTTGGACAACAATTACACACAGACCATTCGTTTGCGTTCTGTAGTTTTCGCTGCAGAGCGAAGTATTAAAACACACACACGTAGAATTTTATATACACCGATAACTTTCCATTCCAATATACGCCACCCTTTTATCATTATCAACCCTCAAGCAACGATGGAACCAATAAAACCATTTTCAAAGAGTAAATTTAATTTTCAAAGAGTAATTATTGTACTGCATTTCGCGTTATGTTTTTCAAATTGCTAAATATCTATCAGATCGCAATAAAACCGTGGCCTAAAGCAATCCTCATGTATAAATTAGTAACTGTACAAATATTTAAGTCTTTGTGTCTTGTCGTTCGGAGGTGATAAGCGTACACCGAACAGATATTCACATTAATATACATGAATAAATAGCTATCCGATCGCCATAAAACCGTGCCTTTAGCCTTCCACGGGTAGACATTAGTAACTGTAAAATTTTTATAGTTCTTTATGTCTTGTGATTCAGACGTGATCAACGTACACCGAACAGACATTCACATTTATAGATATAGATGACTTACCTTTACAGTTTTTTTTTAATTCAACCAATTATACTACGAAAACAGTTGCACAAGAAATAAAATGAGTAGGCTCGCATTAATTTGAAAGTGGAGGAGGAGCAGCGTGGTGAAAATGGAGTATATATTAATCAGCTCGTAAAATAATTAAGCAGCTTCTCTGTTATTAGCCAAGGAGAAAGGTCTTTACAGTTTAATTAACATGAGACTAAGGGTAAAAATGGAACTAAAATAACACTGTTGTTGCTGCATATGACAAAATCGCGGTGACGTGTTTTACGGCCCACTTTACATTTGTAGTTTTAGAAGTTTTTGCAAACATTTTGGACCCAAATAATAATCTAAATACTAAAAAATTAATTAATAAGAGTGTTTGAAACCCTTTTAGGAAATAAAAAGATTTAAGTAGTGGCAAGTTCCGAACCACTGACCAGCCTCATAGTCTAATGCCTTGCCCATTACGCTACGGCTATCAACAAAACGTTGTGCCCTTTAATCTCATACTATTAATGGCCGTTATTAACTGATGCTAATATGGCATTTGTAGACACTAGATTATCATTTATCGTACGAAGAACGATGTGTTTTGTTAATTCATAAGTGAGCCATTGATTTGAAATGACAACGTGTAAGAAAACCATCAAATACACAACGCAAGATGGCGTATGCCAGACAGGGTTCTAAGCTAGGAATGTCACGGGACGTCTCTGAACGGCTGGTTTTCGTTAATTCAATGGAGCATGTCAAATCTCCGTTATTTTTGCAAATATCTCTCAAACGATACGAGATATTGAAAAGAAAAAAAAAAAAAAAAAAAAAAAAAAAAAAAAAAAAAAAAAAAAAAAAGAAAAAAAAAAAAAAAAACAAAGAGAGCAAAGGTGTAGAGAATATTCTCCTCTACAAATTCGGTTATTCAATTTTCGTGTCAGATGAATAGTTAAACCGTTATTTTCATTTAAATTTCGTGCTGTCAAAAGACGATCGCAAAGGCCCACTTTCAGTGTTACTACCGTAACCTAAAGTGGGCCAAAATCGGCTCGTAACTTCAGCATAGCAGTAGCAACAGCGGCAGCATCAAAGCCGGTCGCGGCGGCATTAAAACTGCTCAGCCTGCCACGGTGGCCGAGGGCACAGAGTAACATATACATAGGAGCAGCCACCCCTAAACCACTGTCCTTCGCTCCCCTCTTAGTTCCGTAAGATGCTAGCAGGTGTCAGGCGGATCGCTGGTTTAGGGTGCCTCTTGCACGTCAGAGGGTAGCGTGGAGGGGAAACTGAGGGGAGAGCTCGTGCCGCCTGCCACGAGGCCACCGCTGTGTCCAGCTTGCTGGCGTTTGAGGGGAGGTGGTGGTGGGGACAGCCGCTACCTGCCACCTGCTCTGGCCAGTTTACAGGGCTGCTTCTGACCGCAGCGCCTTCATGGGACATCTTCCGGAACTGCTGAAAACCCCCCGCCCCGCACCCCTGAGCGTAGGACTGGGCCCTTAGGGAGGTTTCCTGTCTGTATATATTTGTCTGTGCCTGTCACCTCATCGTAGGCCGGCCGCGGTGGCCGAGGGGACTGAGGCGCTTCAGTCACGGTCTGCACGGCCACTACGGTCGAGGGTTCGAATCCCCCCTCGGACATGGATATTTGTGCCGTCCTTAGGATAAGCTAGTTGTTAAGTAGTTTGTAAGTTTAGGGACTGATAACCCCGTAGTTAAGTCCCATAAGCTTAACAAACATTTGATCATTTTTTGAAAACTGCTCACAGTAACAGCGCACACGTTCTCAGTGGCGGCATCATGTTGGCGAACCATTGTCACGTTCACTCGTGCTTGGCAAATTATAGTTACAATCTGATTTATTACATCTGTATTATTTGAAAAATAATAAAATTAAAAAATCTTTGGGAGGTACCGGGGAGGGGGGGCTTCAGCCACATTAACGCACCCCCCCCCCCCAGTGGCTGCGCCATTGATCTTATGTTTCAATAAAATAAATAAAATTAAATAAAAATAATTCGGAAACTATGTCTGTGTGTTAGAGTGGATACTTGTGCCTGTGGAATGCAACAGTGCGCGTAGATTGATACAGCACTGTGAATATAAAAACTAATCTGAATATGTGTGATTAAAGTAAAAATAAAGATTATGATTAATCAACCTGGCATCCACTGATTGCAGTATATGAGGCCTTGTTAGTGCGCTGAATATACAGAACATCAGTCTGGGTAAATAACAATCTCATTTAATGTCAAGTCCGGTTGTAGCTCAAAGTACATAGTTTATTCTGCAGGTAGAAACCTATGTTTAACACGAATGTAATACCGAGTATAAATTGCATGTGTTGGGTCCCTGGTTTTTGAAACGGCGATCACGATGGTATCGGCGAGGGGCATCTTGTTTTCAGATCACAGAGAGGAGTATGTAGGAGCCTTATAGCAAAGTTTAAAACTTTTTAATTGCAGTGGGCAACACTTATGTATTTTCAAACAAGTGACCCCTTAATTTTGTTGTCCATTGTTTTTAACTGATTAAATATTAATTGTGTTGACGGAGGAGTTGTTGCTCCGTAATAAAACTGAAAATTATATAATTGCTGTGACTAAAAATGTATCGTTAACATTTCTTTCTTCTTTGCAGAAAATGGAACCGCCTAAATCAGGATCCTGGCTACGCAGAGCATACGGTAAGTGCGTCCTTATAAGAAAAATGTCAGAACAATTGACATACGAGGGCAAACCAAAAAGTAAGTTACACATCTAAGTCATGTCTTTTTATAAAATCACATGCACAGAGGCAACACGATTCTAACAACATACAATGGAAGTTCACTTTTCTACATAGTCCTCAAGAGACTATAAACATTTTTCGGATCTGGTAATCAATTTTTCCCTTGTATTACCCGTTCAATTTACAAATACAGACCGCAGAACGGGCAGAACCAAGCTTTGTTTACGCTCAGATGCGGCCGAAAGCGGCCGACAATACTCGACAATACACGATCGACGCTCGTGTCGCGCGCATTGTACAGTCACGTTATAGTCATAGTGCGACAGTATTCGTAGCGGCTGGTGACATTGACAGGCATCGCGAAAATACTCGCTATCAAAGAGTACGTTCCGATGGAAGAGTGCTAATAAACAATGTTTTTCAGTTCTGTAAAGAAGGAAAACGAAAAGTCTTGCTCATACCGGTGGAAAGAGCTATGGAGAGAACCGCAGAAGCGGTAGGAAAAGTGTAAGAACAGTGCGTAACATTGTGAACGATGTTAAGAAGGCCAGGCAGAGTGGTCAGGAAATTGTAACACCGAGGAAGAAGAGACTGACGAAGAAAACTAACTGTCTTACCGAATTTGATAAGTACTTACTCAAAAGAAAGTTTTTAGAGTATTACAGCATTAAAAGAGTATTGCGACATTAAAAGAGAGATACCCACCATTCTAAAACTTTATAATTGGCCGAAGGAAAAACCAGTACTAATTGCACGGGAAAACGAACTACTTTCTGGAGAATTTTCAAGAAAATGGGGTTTCGGTTTAAAAATGTAAAAACAGACGAACGTTTCTGGTTGAGAGGGAGGACATTGTAGCATGTCGTGCACATTTTCTTAGAACAATGAGGGAAAATGAAACAGGTGCGAAAAAGCCCGTCTTGTATACTGGAAACATGGGTGCATACATACTACACTGTTGGCAACATAGTGACGTACCAGGTGTGAGAAAAAATGAAAGTTCTGGACAAAGAGCGATAGTGGTTCATGCGAGAGGAGAAATGGGGTTCACTGAGGGTGCAGAGCGCATCTATGATTGCTGATCAAAGTTGGAAGATTTTCACAACGAAATGAACAATGAAAATTACATAATACGAGGGTAAATCAATTATTATCCGCAAAGTAGTTATAAAAATTTAATTGTAATAAAATACGAAACTTAAAAGAACATCATTTTTCGACATAGTCTCCTTGCTTTTCAATGCACTTCGTCCATCGCTCTACAAGCTTCCTTATGCCCTCATAAAAGAACGTTTTCGGTTGATCTGCGAACCAGGAATGCACCTCTTCCTTCACTGCTTCGTCCGAGTCAAATCGACGGCCCCTTAATGCCTGTTTGAGTGGACCAAACAAGGGATAGAAGGGACAAGATCGGGACTATATGGAGGATGATCCAGTGCTTCGAATTTGAGTTTCTGGAGCGTTTCAGCAGTGTGGACAGCAGTATGCGGACGGGCATTGTCGTGCAACAACACAACACCTTCAGACAGCAATCCTCGGCGTTTGCTTCGAATTGCATGCTTTAGCCTGTCAGTAAGCATCTCACTGTAACGTACACTGTTTATTGTTGTGCTCCTTTCACCATAATGTTCCAGTACAGGACCTCGTGCATCCCAAAAAACCGTAAGCATCAATTTTCCAGCGGACGGTTGGGTCTTGAACGTTTCTTGACGGCGGATTTTGATGTTCCCATTCCATACTCTGCCGTTTACTCTCCGGCTCGTAATGATGGATCCATATTTCCTCACCTGTAATGATTCTATGAAGTTGTCCCCTTCGTTACCATAGCGACCCAAAAGTTTTTTGCAGATGTCGAAGCGCGTTTGCTTATACAACTGTGTGAGTTGTTTTGGGACCCATCTTGCACAAACTTTACGAAACCCAAGTCTGTTGTGAATAATTTCGTAGGCAGAACTATGACTAATTTGAAGGCGATGAGCCACTTCATCAATAGTTAATCGTCTGTCTAAGAGAATCATTTCACGTGATCGCTCAATGGTTTCTTCATTTGTGGCGGTAAACGGTCGTCCGGCTCCTTCATTGAGTTTAACACTCGTGCGACCATTTCGGAATTTTTCAATCCACTCGTACACACTTCGTTGTGGCAAAACGCTGCTCCCGTACTGTACTGAAAGTCTTCTATGAATTTCGGCCCCTGATACGCCTTCCGTCCACAAAAAACGTATCACTGAACGTTGCTCTTCTTTGGTGCAAATAGACAGCGGAGCAGCCATGATTAACAGCACGGCAGCGACAACGAAACTAGCGTAGCAGCTTGAAAATTGCAAAGATATAACAACAAATAAACAAAGGATGCGTCACCAACGTAAAACGACAGTACTACCAACATAAACAAAAGTATAACTAAATTTCGGATAATAATTGACTTACTCTCGTATGGTTGCAAGAGAGCGTAATACCAAACATTGCAAGTGGATGTATTGTGGTACAAGACAATGCTCCCTATCATTGTGTTCACGAAAGTAAACCCGCTAACACATCTTCACGTAAAGTAGATATACAATCATGGCTGATTAAACATAAAATTTCGTTCGGTGCAGATTTAATACGCAACGAGCTCTTGGAAATTGTAAAATGTTTCAAGCACGAGCCAGAATGTACAGGAGACAGTTTACTGAAAGAATCCGGTAAAGAACTTACAGTGTTACGCCTTCCACCCTACCATTGTGATCTGAACTTATCTGGTATTTAATGAAACAGAAAGTTGCTCGAACAACGTCAGCACCTCTCGCAACTTAAGCAAATGATTTCGTCAGCAATACAGAACATTAAGAAAGATGACTAGAAGAAGGCGTGTGGTAAAGTGATAACTATTACTGACGAATACTGCCACAGAGATGCTCAGATGGACGAAGATACTGAGAGCGTAATTATCCAGCTTCACCCAGACAGTGACAGAAATTTCGTCATCTGGTTCTGATGACGTATCCGACAACCATGCCCCAGGGAGGACGCGAACCTCTGATGGCGAGCAACCGCGCGCTCCGCAGCGAGGCGCCTTAGACCGCTCGGCTACTCCACCGCGGCCTTACATTATTATTGAAGTCTGTGTGTATTTCTCCTATCTCATACATCTTGCGCATGAGGGGAAACGATTTCGTCACGAGTACCCTCTCCTATGGATGTTAGTAGTTGACCGGGAATATCGTCTTTCCACCTAGGAAATGTCTGTGCTTAATTGGGGTGGGCAATGTCAATGTGTGTGACATACATGGTGAAGCGAAATTCGCACACTCGGGCTTCTCAGCGCGAATTCTCACATGACGGAAAAAAAAGGTCTCGCACAATATTTCGTTCTGCGCATTAAATGGACGGCAGTCAATGGACGTCGAATACAGAGATGGATGCGTCGTCCATACGTTACTGTATTTCTGAATTACACCAACAAACTTCTAGGGAATGGCGCCTTGAGGAGAAATACGAGCATAAAAACCTATGCCCGGAAACGCCATTCAACGACGCTGCGGAGTGTCCACGTACGGGCACCCGTGCCTACCGCTAGACATCCCCACCAGCAATTTCGACGTTGGATGACGTTTCTGGAAATGAGTTTCTATGCTTATTTTGATCCCCAAGACGGCTTATACATCCCTTAGAAGTTTGTTGGTATAACCAGTCTAACATAAACAGTCGCGGCACTTACTGCTGTGAAAGTTGTTACCAACTGACAGTTGCAACGACAGTAGCGTTCCTAGCGGTGGGAAAGCCGCCGTAGGAGTGATGTTTGTTTACAATTATTTGTGTGCGTAATTAACGAAATAGTTGGTATAGTTTTTACGTTACAAGCATTAGTAAAATATTAAGAGATGTACAGAACACGGACGTTAATGTAAAAACAGCCGAATTTAACTGATTCAGAGGTGTAATGAACAACTTCGTCATGAACAAATACTGTTATTCTGCAGGTTATTTCGCTGAAAGTAAGTAGAATATAAACATAAGAGAATCATAAATTTCTATTAAGGTGTGTTCTTAATATGACAAGAGTCTTTTTGGCGCGTATTAATTCGGTGTGTAGTCTAATGATTCCAACATTTTTAGGCGTCAGTCGTCTTTCTGATACGCTCATATCGTTGAGTGTCATTACATTAGCTTAAGAAGACAATGTCTTGAAGATTCTTGCCGTTTGTGGTTCACTTGTAGCAACAATTGTGGGAATGGGTTTCTTCTTTGTTGAAAATAGTTTGATTACTTTTTCCGTTTTCTTGCCAGGTCTGTGACGTTTTTCCTTCGGCTACAGCTGTGGTGACTGCTTTGGAACGTTAAATACTGTAGTTATTGCATTCTATATGCGTTTCCTACGTTCCACTCTCATCAACTTTACTGGAATTGTAGTGAAAAAAACCATAACGTTCCTGAGTCGAAAAGCGACGACTTTTTGCCAAAGGAAGGTCTTCCGGTGTTTTTTTTAGCCATTTCTTATTTTTAATAGAAAATGATATTATTCAGCAAAAGCCTGTAATTTTAAATCACTATCTATTTTTATGGCACTACATACGTTTCCTAGAGTGAAAAGTCTGAAAAATCAACATAAACGATACGAATCACACTCATCAAATACCGCTTTCAGAAACGTAGCTTGCCTGCCGCTTGGAGCGCTGCAGTCGTGGTGTATAACAAAAATCTGCAGGAGTGTCGTGACTGTATATGTTAGACTGTGGTATAACTGTGTAATTCTGAAACACACTGACGTATGGAACACACACCCATCTCAGTATTCGCCGTCCACTTACTGCCGGAAACACGCGCAGGACGATATTTTGTGACAGACATTTTTTTTATTGTTGGCTTTTGAAGAATCACGCTGCGAAACCCGAGTTTGCGAATGTCACATTCACTACGTTTACATGCAACAAATCTTTCGGAAGACGAAACCGATTTTCGTAAACCGTTTTTCGCTGTCGTGTTTACATGGCACAGCCTGAATCGGATTTCCTAATCCACTTAAGATGGGGGCTGAAAAACAGCTGATTCAGTTCCAGATTTAGTCAGCACAATCGCCATTTTTCTTTACTTAAATACACAGATTCATGTTCACTCTAATATTAATACTTTTATTTCACATTAGAAAATATCACTCTGTCCATATGTGCCGAAAAATCTTACCAAAAAAAAATAAATAAATAAACAAAAAATGAAAAAAAAAATTAAAAAAAATCTGAAAAGCCAAGAACGCTTCAAAAACGGTTGCGTTTACATGGGCTCGAAAATCGATTGTGGAACTGGAAAACCGCTTTAGAGAAGTGGATTTCCAGAATCGATTTTGGAGTGTTTACATGACCAACCAAAAGCGGAATTGGGAAATCGGTTTACGAAATCCGATTTTGGAAGCTCATGTAAACGGGGTGACTGTATTTTACGCCGCGCTTCACGATTGTGTCATCGCAGCGTGACCCCAACTGGCGTGTCTAAAGCAGCTAAGCAGTGCCTCGTACATTCTGGCGTGACGGCAGTAGTGGGTCTGCACTAGAGCCCTGCCACCTCGTCAACATCCAGACTGCTAGTAAATATATACGCGCCAGAGCTATGCGACGGACAACGTAAATATATCTCTCGCACAACCCAGGAGCGAGCGAGCAACGTTGATAGCCCACACGGTTGCGGGCCTCTAGTCTCCTCCCGTCAGTGCTGTCAGATTTTCTATTACGTCGAGTTCTCCACGCTTGAAGAAACCACCTTGCACTGGCTTCTGCTACACTGGTAAGCCGCTATAATTATGCGCTCGCCACTAACACATTGCAGTAAGAGGGAAAGAGTCGACTAGTAAGAAGCGACCGGAACTCTCGTCATACTTGTGGAACTGCAGTGCGAAGGAAGAAAGATGGTGTAACATTTTCATAAGCGTAACGCTTCATCCCTAATTAATGCAGGCCTCAACATTAGATTGATTCTAACTCAGTTTCTGATCAATAAATCCCGGGTGCTAAGAATTCTTTGTGTTGAGGCACTCTGGTTATTACTGAAGGGTGTTTTGTCTTTAGTACCAAGCCACTCAATTTTTGTGAGTGGAAGCCGTCGTATCTACATCTACATGGGATACTCTGCAAATCACATTTACGTGCCTGGCAGAGGGTTCATCGAACCACAATTATACTATTTATCTCCCATTCCATTCTCGAATAGCGCGCGGGAAGAAAGAACACCTGAATCTCTCTGTTCAAGCCCTGATTTCTCGTATTTTAGTCTGATGATCATTTCTGCCTATGTAAGTGGGAGTCAACAATATATTTTCGCATTCGGAGGAGAATGTTGGCGATTGGAGTTTCGCAAGTAGCCCACGCCGCAGCGATAAGCACCGTTGTTGTAATGATTCCCATCCCAGATCCTGTATCATTTCTGTAACGCTCTCCCCCCTGTATCGTGACAATTCGAAACGAGCTGCTCTTCTTTGGACTCTTTCGATGTCCTCGTTCAAACCCACCTGATAAGGATCCCACACTGGGCTGCAATACTCCAAAAATGGATGGACAAGCGCAGTGTATGCAGTTTCTTTAGTAGTTCTGTTGCATCTTTTAAGGGTTCTGCCAATAAAACGCAGTCTGTGGTTCGCCTTTCCCACGATATTATCTACGTGTTCTTTCCAGTTTAGGTCTGAAGTAATAGTAATTCCTAGGTATTTTGTGGAGTTTACGGCCTTCACATTTGATTGATTTATGTTGTAAACAAAGATTAACGGATTTCTTTTCGTACTCATGTGGACGACTTCACACTTCTCATTATTTAGAGTCAACTGCCAATTTTTACACCATACTGATGCATTTCATACTGACGCATTTCATTTTGTCATAACTTGAGTAGTGTAGTGTTGGAACTGTCTGGCGAATTTCTAGACAATTCTGGTAATGCTGATTCATCAAGGTCACCGGCCACCACGTGTCGAGGGGAGAAGGGGGGAGATTCCCCCATCCTTATTGTCACCAGATTACCACAGTACACAGTTACCCTATGTCCATTCGGAGCACACCAGCCCTGCATATTATAATACACATTCCAATCAGAGCACACACAAGGTCACCGGTCTCCACATGTTACAGGGTGTAGTGTAACGAGTTACACTACTTGCTTCGGTAACAATACAAGATGACTAAGGTATTTATTTAAGGTCAATTAGATATGGAATTGGACTGGTACTGCCCTGGAATTTTCCTTTTGTACAGGTGTAATGGCCAGGCAGTATACAGCAAGTCGCACAGGTAATACTGAAAGTGTGAAGTTCTGTGCAAGTCAAAGAAGATATAAGGACTTCTGTGAATACATTTGTTTCATTGATAAAAACCTACGTTCGTTTTTTCATTATGATTCTAGAGTAGTGGGGGCTGCGAGGGTATCACGCCACTGAAATTCGCGCGTCTTTTGTTTTTTGGCGGGAAATTTGAATTACCCCCCACCCTCCTCCCTCGGCCAATTGCCGGACCGCAGATCAAAGGATGCCGCCACAGGATGATTGATAGGTCTTCCTGGAAGAACGAAAGATGATTGACAGTTTACATTTAGGTCCTTTTGATTCGCTACTTGTCCGACTGCTAATCAAAGGATGCTGCCATAACGCACTTAAGGATGATTGAAAGGTTGCAACACCTCCCTCGGCCACACACGACGCCCCCCTCCACCCCTCGACACCGCCGCCAGACAGGCAGCACCTCCGACAGGTCCAGACCTGAAGACCCCTCGACATGTCTGTACTCGCACTCTCTCCCACACACCTGGCCGATAACGCCACCCCAACACGCTCGGCCGATTGCCTGAACGCTTCTCAAAAGACGCCGCCTCCGCCGCCGCTGCCGACAGATGCTACCCCCTCCTCCTCCCACGCTAGCTACCGCTTCTCAAAGGACGCCGCCACCCGCCCTACCGGCGAGAACAAACAATACCGCGACGATTGTCTTGAACGCATCGACACACACTGGCAGTGGCGTACTGCACTCTTTTTACGGCGACCGCGCCCCGCCAGATCAGCAGCCAATGAAATTGCATATTTATTATATAGCGCGCCGCAACGATCCGTACTCCAGATCTCGATTTATGTAACAACAATATCCGTCGTTTATTATTATTATTCTCGGAAAAAATGAAGCTACCATAGTGTTCTTCGTATGCTAAAAAACAATTTAGAAAAGTAATGCTTAGTTGGTCTCGTATGCTACAGCAAGTAGTAGTAAAATATTAAAACTCGTATGCAAAATTCGCAAATAAGAATTTCCACTCCCATCTCTCTCCACGCTCTTCGCATAGACTACAGCCGACAGACGTGTTTAATAATAATAATAGCGCAGGTTACGGTAACGAACGCCACAAACTTATGTATCCATCTTAAGATATACTCTTTCGATATACAGAAACAATTCTAACGAAAAGAAAAGAAATGGTCCGTTTCGGAACTCGACCACAACCTTAGATCTATAAATGTATCTCTTCGTTTAGACGATGCAAGCAACTTCCGTCGAACGGAATGTAACTTGTACGCCACCCACTCTTTCGATAAAACAGCAACAGCAGCAGCAGCAGAAGACGGCATATTGTTTATACAAAAATTCCAAGTAACAAAAATCGGCAATGACATCTAGCACAACGTCTCTAAATATACATCTGCAAGCACCGTTAAACTCGTATGCAAAATTTACAAGTAAGAATTTCCACTCCCATCTCTCTCCATGCTCTTCGCTTAGACTACAGCCGACAGACGTGTTTAATAATAATAGCGCAGGTTAGATAATAAACGCCACAAACTTACGTATACATCTTACCATATACTCTTTCGATATACAAAAACAATTCTAACCAGAGCCAACTAACCAAAATAAAAGAAATGGTCCGTTTCGGAACTCGACCACAACCTTAGATCTATAAATGTATCTCTTCGTTTAGACGATGCAAGCAACAGCCATCGAACGGAATGTAACTTGTATGCCAACCACTCTTTCGATAAAACAGCAACAACAGC
Source organism: Locusta migratoria (assembly GCA_026315105.1). Classification (NCBI taxonomy): domain Eukaryota; kingdom Metazoa; phylum Arthropoda; class Insecta; order Orthoptera; family Acrididae; genus Locusta; species Locusta migratoria. Next base: position 2,662,661 of record CM048750.1, on the reverse strand, counting down.
GGCAGCAGAAGACCACATATTGTTTATACAAAAATTCCAAATAACGAAAATCGGCAATGACATCTAACACAACGTCTCTAAATATACATCTGCAAGTACCGTTAACAATCGTTCAGAACGCAGAGCGCTCTCTCGGCAGACTACATAAAAGAAACATATGCTAAGTTACATCTCCAAATGATCAAAACCTTCTATGCAAACGCATCACTCTGACAAGGAAAGCTCGCAATGCATTTATTTAATGGAGCTGAGCCATGCCGAAAGTTCCGAAATTTAACACTCTTGCGATCTTGCCCTGTTACGTTTCCTTCTTAGATCGAGGTATAACTGCGCATTCCGAGATTTCGGGTACTTTAATTTTACCTCTTATTTCCTTGCTACAGCAGTACACATCCCATCTAAGAAATCTCTATGTCCTGTTACGATGCAAACTACATTTATCTGACACCGATATTCCGGCGCCCCAGAAGACATTTAAACCCTATTGTGCAACGGAGAGTCGAAATAAAATAAAAATACGTGAATTAATTTTCCGTTTTCCGACCGTCTACACTAAAACTTTTCGAAAGTATTGGCCTAACAACACACTTATTCGACAATACAGCAACTACAGAACTGAGGTTACCTACCCAATGCAACACAGATTTCCAGCTCGACCCGCCCTTTACCCACAAAATTCCTACTCCGAACTAAGATTTATTATTTTAATTACAAGTAGAAGTCTACCGCAAACAAAGACACTAACCTACACACTGCAACACATGATTCTATATAGGACATGGAGTGTTTACATTTTTTTTATTACAGTACAACTGAGTACATGCAACGTAATGTTCGCAAACACTTCTATCGCAACCAACTCTCGCAGACATCGATCATAACCTGCTGTCTAAGGAATGGATGGGAGTCACACACAGTACAAACACGTTTGTCGTGTGTTCCGCTAATTTCGGTCAATACAACGATGCGAGACCAATCCCCCCACCTGTTTACTGTAAAAGCAAGTATTTCTCCCCACACTATGTGTTTAAACCGAGCTTGCACATATACAATAGCCTCCTTTTAAAAGCATGTGTCTTCGCCATATAACCCAGTTTTCGTTTACCCTTCTTCTTCTTAGGACTTGTGGAATAACGTAGACGATATCTACGTCTGTGGATAATAAAGTCCTGGAATGCTTAAAAATAAAAATATATAGCTCCTTGCTCGACTCTACAAGTAATTTACATTTGAAACTAACAAACATAAGGTCCGAGAGAGTGGTCAATTTTCGGGCACTCTTAATACCCAAGTAATCAAATCTAAAAGCGTTTGCACAATACAACGGCGCACTTTGTAATTACCGTACCTTCTCTTTTAGAACACTTAAACAATCTTCTTGCACAATCCTCCATCCTGGTAATACCATCTTCTCGACCCAGCGAAAAAATAAAAGTTCTAACAATCAACTGCCTGGACTCTTTATAAAATCGATATCTTTGCTTACACCAGGGCACGTGATTTTTCGACAAATTTATTTTGGTTTTACAATTCGACGACAACCACGTTAAGCAGTCGTTTCCTCGCCTGCAACCACTTTGATATTGCTCCTTCCATCCGAAAGTCATGCTCGGATACGAACGCCACTCGGTTAAAGTGTTGTCCAAAAATCCAGGAGATAGAAGCCATCTACACGAAGCTGCTGCTGTAGTATAGATGGGAGCGCCTCCATTAAAAAACATCGATTAGCTGTAGTTTATAAGATATATACCCACAGGACGTACATATTTACCCCATGTATTCCAGAAACAGTAACTTCGTCTTATCTCCAGCGTTTGCAGTATCCAACTTGCTGAATTTACTACACACACACACACGCACTCCATTGACTACAACTAGCGCACTTTAAGTTACGAAACTATAGTTTTATAAAGCCATGCTAGCTTGCGCGAAGTACCTATTTCGAACTGTTTAGTCGTGCGATACGATGCAACGCAGATGTGATCCACAATTGTGGAAATACATATAGATACTTAGTAGGATGGATATGGGGCATTTATATCTTCTTTTAGCTGTGTTTACAAATGGACGTCTCTCGGTAGCGTATCGGAGATGATTGCAGTGGTAAATTAATGTTCTTTGGTCGATAAGCATCGAGTTAGAGGATTAGTTACCTACATTGGAGGTGCATTTAATCGTATGTTTAGTCTCTAAAGGATTGCTCTTGGAGATCGTTAAAAAAAAATCTGGTGTTGCATTAGTTCGAAATGATGTAGACTATTTTGCTTTGCTGCTTATAAGGATTATAAGAACTTGGCTTGGATCTAGATCTTTTCTTGTTAGCTGTTCTGTGCGTGTGCACGTCGCTCATGTTTTTACACTGTGTTATAGATGTTTATCGAGAGTAATTAGGAGTGGAATACGATGGTGATTTGTGCGCGAATGCTCGCGGTATATAGTCTATTGGCTGATAGAAAGCGTTCCAGAAATATTGTCTGCCGGGCTATGCATTGGAAACAAAGTTGTGGTTGGATGTTATGGACGGGTCAAGCAACCAACGTAGTTATTGGGTGGAGAGAGAGCGAGATCGAAACTTTATTAAAACGCTGTGTGTCTGTGAGATCTTGTCTGTTGCTGATCGCGGTTATAACACCGTCTGTGGTAACTTGTTTAGAGTTGGTGCTGGGCTAGTGACGGATGTAAGGATAGCTCTGTCTGGGTTGTTACGAACGTATACATAGCTTGCAGCATGTTAGTTGGGACAAAAAACGAGTTGGAATGGCTAGATTCGTTTGTTGTTGTAGGTTCGTGTTGAATGCAGGTGTACTTCTGTTTACTGTGTTGGAAATGTTTGGCGCTTACCGAGAGTGTTGTAGGCTAGATGGGACGGAATGTAAGTAAAAAGTGTTGATATACCCTAAATATACGTCACGGTAAAGCTCTAAAGAATACCGACTGTGGTGGTGCAGTGATCTTTCGTCGAAGCATCGCCTGTTTAATCGTATGCTAGTGTTGTCTATACTTTACGGCTGGTGTGCATTACGTTACGTAGCGGATGTGTCTGCTGCGGTAAATCATAATTCTTTCGTCGAAAATCAACGTTGCACAATAGGGTTTAAATGTCTTCTGGGGCGCTGGAATATCGGTGTCAGATAAATGTAGTTTGCATCGTAACAGGACATAGAGATTTCTTAGATGGGATGTGTACTGCTGTAGCAAGGAAATAAGAGGTAAAATTAAAGTACCCGAATTCTCGGTAGGCGCATCTATACCTCGATCTAAGAAGAAGGAAACGTAACAGGGCAAGCTCGCTAGAGTGTTAAATTTCGGAACTTTCGGCATGGCTCAGCTATCCTTGTCAGAGTGGTGCGTCTGCGTAGAAGGTTTTGATCATTTGGAGATGTAACTTAGGTGTTTTTGTTTAAACACTTAGCATATGTTTCTTTTATGTAGCCTGCCAAGAGAGCGCTCTGCGTTCTGGACGATTGTTAACAGTGCTTGCAGATGTATATTTAGAGTCGTTGTGTTGGATGTCATTGCCGATTTTCGTTATTTGGAATTTTTTCTATAAACAATATGTCGTCTTCTGAAGCCGCTGTTGTTGCTGTTTTATCGAAAGAGTGGTTGGCATACAAGTTACATTCCGTTCGATGGTTGTTGCTTGCATCGTGTAAACCAAGAGATCCATTTATAGATCTAAGGTTGTGGTCGAGTTCCGAAACGGACCATTTCTTTTCTTTTGGTTAGTTGGCTCTGGTTAGAATTGTTTTTGTATATCGAAAGAGTATATGTTAAGATGGATACGTAAGTTTGTTGCGTTTCTTATCTAGCCTGCGCTGTTATTATTAAACACGTCTGTCGGCTGTTGTAGTCTAAAGAGCATGGAGAGAGATGGGAATGTAAATTCTTACTTGCAAATTTTGCATACGAGTTTAACGGTGCTTGCAGATGTATATTTAGAGACATTGTGCTAAATGTTATTGCCGAGTTTCGTTATTTAAAATTTTTGTATAAACAATATGCCGTCTTCTGTTGCTGCTGCTATTATGTTGTCGAAAGACTGGTTGGCATACAAATTACATTCCGTTCGACGGCTGTTGCTTGCATCGTCTAAACGAAGATATACATTTATAGATGTAAGGTTGCGGTCGTGTTCCGAAACGGACCATTTCTTTTCTTTTGGTTAGAATTGTTTTTGTATATCGAAAGAGTGTATGTTAAGATGGATACGTGAGTTTGTGGCGTTCGTTACCGTAAGCTGCGCTGTTATTATTAGACACGTTTGTCGGCTGTAGTCTATGCGAAGAGCAAATTTTGCAGACGAGTTTTAATATTTTACTACTACAAGCTGTAGTATACGAGACCAACTAAGCATTTCTGTTCTAAATTGTTTCTTAGCATTGCACCGAAATACATACGAAGAACACTATGGTAGCTTTATTTTTTATTCCACGAATAATAATAAACAGCGGAAATTGTTGTTACATAAATCGAGATCTGCCGTACGGATCGCTGCGGCGCGCTTAATAATAAATATGCAATTTAGTTGGATGCTGACCTTGCGGGGCGCGGTCGCCGCAAAAAGAGAGCAGGGGTCTGCCTGCAGGGGCGCTGTCGATGCGGTCAAGACAATCGTCGCGGTATTGTTTGTTCTCGCTGGTAGGGCGGGTGGCGGCGTCCTTTGAGAAGCGGTCGCGAGCGTGGAGGAGGAGGGGGTAGCATCTGTCGGCGTCGGCGGCGGCGGCGGAGGCGGCGGTCCGGCAATCGGCCGAGCGAGTAGGGGTCGCGGGTGCGAGTACAGACATGTACAGACATGTCGAGGGGTCTACAGGTCTGGACCTGTCGGAGGTGCCGCCTGTCTGGCGGCGGCGACGGGGGGGGGGGTGGACGGGGGGGGGATGGACGGGGGGGGGGGGCGTCGTGTGTGGCCGAGCGAGGTGTTGCAACCTGTCAATCCTTAAGTGCGTTATGGCAGCATCCTTTGATTAGCGGTCGGACAAGTAACGAATCAAAAGGACCTAAATGTAAACTGTCAATCATCTTTCGTTCTTCCAGGAAGACCTATCAATGATCCTGTGGCGGCATCCTTTGATCTGCGGTCCGGCAATTGGCCGAGGGAGGAGGGGGTGGGGGGTAATTCAAATTTCCCGCCAAAAAACAAAAGACGCGCGAATCTCAGTGGCGTGATACCCCCACAACCCCACTACTTTCTGGTATTCATTCTGTACAGTTTGTTAGTCCAAGACATGTTTGGACTATTGCACTCTCTCTTTTGTATAAATATGGTGCAATAATTGAAGGTTATTGTGTAGCAAAAAAGCATGTCAAAGCTTCTCCTTCCGTAGAAATTGAGAAGTAGTGTTGAAGGATATTTCAGCTCTCTCCGGCATTCTGTTTCTGCAGTAAGAACTTCAGTGACGGGAGTCTGAGGATCCAACTGAAGAGGATCCACACTCATGACAGAGGCTCAGCATAGCTGGTCCTCTACATCCTAAAGTAGGCTGGTATACGACACACTCGGTATAATCAGCTAAAAGGCAGTGAACTGCTACCAGCACGGTCATAATTAAGCAGTAACTCTGCACGGGAGAGCATATTTTCTATGAAATTAAGATTCACAATTTCAAGAAGTCTCCCTCCACTCCACTCACGATCGTTTCTTTAAATGACCGGAGTCAGGTGCAGAGATTTCTGCAGTGAAAGCACATCCAGAAACATGTTTAATATTGAAACTTCCTGGCGATTAAAATTGTGTGTCGGAACCGAGTCTCGAACCTAGGACCTTTGCCTTTTGCGGGCAAGCGCACTACCGACTGTGCTATCCCGACACGACTCACGATGCCGCCCCACAACTTTACTTCCGCCAGTACCTCGCCTCCTACTTTCCAAACTTCACAGAAGCTCTCCTGCGAACCATGCAAGACTAGCATTCCTGGAAGAAAGGATATGGTGAAGACATGGCTTAGCCACAGCATAAGGAATGTTTCCAGAATGAAACTTTCACTATGCAGCGGAGTGTGCGCTGATATGAAACTTCCTGGCAGATTAAAATTGTGTGTCGGAACCGGGAGGCGAGGTACTGGCGGAAGTAAAGTTGTGGGGCGGCATCGTGAGTCGTGTCGGGATAGCACAGTCGGTAGTGCGCTTGCCCGCGAAAGGCAAAGGTCCTAGGTTCGAGTCCCGGTTCCAATACACAATTTTAATCTGCTAGGAAGTTTCATATCAGCGCACACTGCGCTGCAGAGTGAAAGTTTCATTCTGGATGTTTAATATTGTCGCAAGTCTTCCGACAGAACGCGTGGTGCAGTGGTTAGCATAGCAGATCGCTGTGCTTGCAGTTCACAATTCAAATCTCGCCACGAGCAGAAAAATACTATTTTTATTTATTATTTCTAGAATATTCTACATGTTTCTAAGGTTTGATGTAGTTGAAAGTTCCAGAAATGTTTTCTATGTATAAATAATGGAACATTCCAAGCAAGATGCAGTCTATACCGAGTCTACGCTTGCGTTAGCAATAAACGTGTTCTAAGTTTGAGGTATTGTACTCTATTAATGATCATCCTTCGAATTCCGGACCACATGCAGTTTTCAAGGTGACAATGTATTTCTTGACCGACAAGCTTTCTGCAGTATGCACAATCATTTTATTCCAAAGGAAATAGCATATCGAATGATCAGTAGCGCGAAGTTTAGTAGTTGCTTCTGGCGTCATCATTTTGTAGTGGATAATACTCTACTATGAGCCGGATGTAGTTTCGTCAAAACGGTTAATGGAAAGACTGTGTGTGCTGCAAGCATGCCTGTGGAGATGGCACTGGCTGGCGTATGCGTAGTTATTCCACCTGAATCACAGATCGTTCTGAAAGGGTTCGAGGAACGAAAAGTTGATTAAAGACTTGTTACCTGAATACAGCGAGTATAATATTGGGGACAAAGGCTTCCTCTCTCTTCCTAAGCTGCGGGAGAAAATGGGTATTGGTAAAAACGAGTCAGTGAATCGTGAGATTAATTTGGAGAATGTTAGAACAACTAAGCAAAGAGAGGAAAGCTGAACTGTGGACGGAATATATAGAGGGCCTATACAAAGGAAGTAAACTTGAAGGCAGTATTCTAGAAATGGAAGACGAAATGGAGGAAGATGAGATAGGAGATATGGTACTGTGTGAAGAATTTGACAGAGCGCTGAAGGACTTAAGTCGAAACAAGGCCCCTGGAGTAGATGTTATTCCGTCTGAACTGCTGATGTCGTTAGGAGAGACAGTCGTGAAAAAATTGTATCACCTAGTATGCAAGATGTATGACACAGGGGAAACACCCTCCGACTTCAAGAAGAATATCGTAATTTCAATTCCAAAGAAAGCAAGTGTGAAAATTATAAATGTTCAAATTTTTGTAAATCTATTGGACGAAACTGCGTGGTCATCAGACCGTAGCTTACAAACTACTTAAATCTAGGAAAACTAACCTAAGGACAACACACACACCCATGCCCCAGGGAGGACTCAAACCTCCACGGCGAGCAACCGCGCGAGGTCGTCCCCCGTCGGGGGTTCGAAATCCCCCTCGGGCATGGATGTTCGTGCTGTCTTTAGTATAAAGTACTTCATAAGTAGGTTGTAAGTTAGGGGCTGATGACCATGCAGTTAAGTCCCGTAAGCTTTACGAACATTTGAACATCTATGGACGTCCCAATATTTTCCGTATGTTGGCCTCCGAATTGACTGAAAGGTTAATGATACGTATGCAGGATTTTGATCTTCCTATTATGACGATGAAGACGATGAAAAAACAGGGTGTTTGCTGAACTCCTAGAAATTCGGTACCAACAGTCATTATCATATGCCCACACCAGAATGAACGTGTACAATCGGAACCAATAAATATTCGGTTTGAATGTGAAACGGAGGAAAGTATTCTCGACTTCACATGCCTTGTTATTGCTTGATCATCGTGTAAACTACCCGCCGCTTACAGGGATTGTACAAAGTGTAAAACGTACATTGTTAAATAAAATATTTTGTGAGACATGTAGTGTAAAATAGTTGCAGATGTAATAGGCCCTCCTACTGATAAATAAATTTTTTATGAAATTAAAAAATTCCAATTATTATTTATTTCTACCATACAGTTGTTACTTACAGGTTGGAAGCAGCTCACATCTTTTACGCTTTGTATTCAATCGCACTGGACATTGCTTTTTTCTGTACCCGTGTGTCTGCAAGCAAAATATTAACAGGTATTTCACGGATGTGTAGGCGAGTTGTATTCCATTATGCCTTCCGCTCCAAGAAAACAGATTTTTTTTTAGGTATAATATGCTTACAACCAATCACCAAATTACATGTTTTGTTTTATTTCGAATCATCAGAAAGCGATCGTTCATGACAGTGCTATGTCGCTCAATTTTCAATCGTTACTTACAAACTGCAGCTAAGTGTTAAATACATAGCGACCTATAATGTTCATTAAGAACCAGAGCGATAATTTTCGATTATTCGGCGTTCTAATCAGCGGCAGCATGTTACCATATTAACCAGAGCTCCTAAATACCCAGGCTGAATCGTTCGCCATGTTTTCCCCAAACATGATGGAATCGCGCTGCACTAACAGTGTAGAGGCGCATGCCCTGCCATCTTTCACAAACGATTTCGCAAAAACTAATTGGTAGAAATATTTAATTTTTCCACTACTTAAATATTTATATGTCAGCATTGTGACGAAATGCTCGTCATTTCGTTAATAGTCATTGTTTATAAGATATGGGCTTCGAAATAAGAGACTGCACTGCATTAGGAAAAGTCTGCAGTAAAAAATAGAGGTTGCTATGATATTCCGTTTGGTGCTTGCTGCACCATATGTTGCTGCGGATGAAACTTTCCTAATGGATTAAATTTTATTTTCGACTTAGGAGATCTTTACCTTTTACTCATACCGCTAAACTTTAATTAGCGCACTCATTTCCGATAAGGTCAGAATGAATCATTGCATATCTCATACACGGATAGAGGTATCAAAATGATATTTTGACAAATGATAACATGCAAAGAGGGGAGTATTTTGTCACATGGTTACTACGTAAAACTTCATTAACTGTTGCGTTATTCAAGGAAATACATAGCTGTAGAATGAAAAAGAGTAAAGTTAGTGATTTGTTATTCGATTTGCAGATATTCCTTCGTCACTCACAAACGTTTATTTCTTTGCTTCTTGTCCATTGTGTTTCAGAGCTACTACTAAGTTTCCAAAACCTAATAGGAAGTACATGGCCTTCAGTTTAAAGCCTATCAGTACCAAAACGGGAGTTACTAGATCTAATGAGGATTTTATGTGAGAATACTTGAAATTGACAGATAGCAAGGATCTCTTCACTAGCTAACGAACTGACTTGTTCTCATTTCCTCACATAATAAAGCACTCCGTATTGAGATATTTAGAATATCTTTTTCATATAACTGAAAACTTGAAATTGCATATTACATAGACACACTTTTGTAGTGTGCAATTATTAAATTTAATAGGTTAAAAGAAGTCAATACCAGTATCTTGAAGTATGGATGCTGCTAACAACATGTGCCTAATTATTAGCAGCTCTAATACGGAAGACGTGTTACTACTAGACCGGCGGGCGGATCCCAGTGCATCATATTTAACTGATGCTATCTCAAGTTATATATTTCTCACAGAGTTGCTGTTTGGAGAGGATGAAAATTTGAAGTATTTTGAACATTTCATTCGCTTAATGTGCTCTCGTAACTTCAACAGGAAAAATGTACCTCGCATGTCGAATATTCCGTAACGTCGTCAGACAGTTCATGTTCATAAACTATCAGTATATGCTGTTTATAAATTATTCCCATAAATAAAACTGAAAAGAAAATGTAGTGTAGTTCGTAACGAAGACACTGATGAAAATTCCACGTTCATACAGTGAGTAGTTTGCAAGTGTGAGCGAGTTGAATGAAACGCGAGGTAACACGTGAGCTCGTCCGGAACGTGGCAACTGCTACAGCTTTGGGAAAAAATGGCGGATAGTTCAGCTCCGGTTTATAGGAGCCTTAATATTAACTCGTCTCATGAAATCCTGTGTTCTAGCTCATTGCCTACAATCTAAACTGCCATACTAACATGCTGTACAAAGTACGCATGTTGGGATGGCTCACACGAGCTATCGCTTGCAGAACACATCGCCTCGCCCCGCTGACACGATTGTTACTGCTGAGTGTCCTTGCTGAGTTAGGTGTCCTTGCTGAGTGCAGCGTAGCCTCTACTTGAAGCTCCGCCAGGCAGTGCATACGAATGATTGCTGAGCTGTCTGTGTGCGTGGGTTGCACTGTCAGAGAAAAAGAGTAATTTGCATGATTTATGCTGCATTAAATTATTCTGGGTACACAGATGAATCTTTGCAACCAAGTATTTCACTGACATCTAGCTCTTTCCCAAATGTTACACGATATAAATACTGGAAAATGTTCTGTACCTGGACATTTCCTGCCTGAGTCATGTCTGGGGGAGGTACGATGAAGCGTCAGCAGTCTCACAAGTTTCAGGAATATGATGACCGTGCTAAATGCCCTCATGCATAGGAAACACCCTCACCACTTTTTGAAAATGATTAAATGGAATTTATTCTCTAGGAAGCTAAAGATACAGTCTTATACGAAAAATTTACCACCGGTCGGCCGCCGCGCCGCAGCGACTACCCCGAATCATTCAAGAAATATTGTCGCGTTGCAATGGAAGCAGGCTTGACTTCGAAGGCAACTAAACACAGCACTTATACTGAAAGCATGTTTATTACGAACTCAACATACATGCAGCACTGACTGCCTCTCAGGCAGAGTGCTCTGATATTTATACACAGACAGAATTTACCAGAAATTAGAAGAACAGTTAACATAAGAAACAAGTAGATTTGACAAGTGAACATAAGAAAGATGTAGAACCTTCTGGAATTGTAAATTACAGAGAAATAAATTTTTGCCGGTGGGTGGGATTGAACCGGCGACCTTCTCCTTCACAGTCCGTGACGCTATCCCCTGCGCCACGCTGGCAGTTGGTGTTCTTCGTCTCTCGCGGCAATATTGTCTCCTTGTCGAGCAACTATCGACCTGTCTTGAGCTTGTGGCCTCATAGTGTTCGTCAAGCAGTTTGAATATATGGTCGCCAATTTGAATCCAGTCCCCACTGATTTTATTTTTAAACAGCTATTCACGTAAGTATAAGTTATCAGTCAGAGGAAACCTCTATTACTTCGTAACACACTAGTAAGGACGGAATCTTGCAGAAATAATTCCAGAAAAAAGTTCGTAGCGGCCTCAAGATCACAACTGTTTAGCACTTAGAGTGCCATGCCCGTAATATTACTTTGCTCGTTTGTTCGAAGATTTCCGCGCCCGTAATATTACGTTCTCTATGTCTTTGCGAGAACTGCCGCGCCCGTAATATTACGAACGGCTGTTCTCAAACGAAATCTAGCTTTCGCGCGCATCATTATCCGTACGGCAGTTATCAGATGGGAGGCAAACCCTTGTAGTAGACATCTCTGCCACTAGGAGGCGCCACAAAACTGTTAACTTTACGAAACCAGGGGGTTGTGTCAGTTGACTGTGAGACATCAGGGCGAGCGTTAGACGCAACATGTCAAGCAGTAGGCCTTTGAGCGACGCCGAGACACTCAGTTGACAAAGAAAAACATTTCTACCAGCCAGTATATTATTGCGGTATGCAAAGACTTGCCATCACCACGTGCCGCCGACTTTCAGCCTGGTACAAGTGGTGCTGCGCTTTCACAATTGGATGGAACACATTTCCTGGAAAGAATACCCATTCCACCAGGAAAGAAGAAGGCATAAAAGACCTGTAGAGTGTGCTAAGAGAGGGGCAAGAAAGACGCAGGAGTCGCCAGAAGGAAGGATACTTCATTCCAGTGTGCAGTATGCAAAGTGGGGTTTTGTGTCCAGCCCTGCTTCCAGCTATACCACTCAAAAAAGAACTATTTGCACTAAAAGCCGTTTGCTGATGTTTAATATTCATGATATTTGCATAAACATTGCCATGTTTATTAATAAATAGTTTATAATTCGAAAAATCAATTTTTTACCTACCCGAAAACATCGTTTCTTGTTTTGATTGTTGTGATGAAGGTTTACAAAGCAGGGAAATGTACGGGACAAGTATTTGAAGAGTAAAGGTTTATTACTGACCAAGAAAAATATATTAATGATTAAATCAAATGTTCAAATGTTTGTATAACTTATGGGACTTAACGATGGGGTCATCAGTCCCCTAAGCTTACAAACTACTGATGAACTAGCTAAGACTAAGGACGGCACAAATATCCATGCCCGAGGGGGGGATTCGAACCCCCGACCGTAGTGGCCGTGCAGACCGTGACTGGAGCGCCTCAGTCCCCTCAGCCACTGCGGCCGGCATTAATGATTATTCCTGAATCTGTACCAACAGGACGAAATACTGAAAAAAGGGCCGGCACTGGGGGAAGGAGACTAAGAAAATGGGCTGGCACTGGGGGAAATCGGTTCGCATATGTGGCTGGCACTCAAGCACTCAAAGTGTTAGGCACGGGAGTCCTCTCGCCGACAGCGGCCAGTGGGTGCTGGCTATTGATACAGTTTACAGTCGGCACACATCCTCTGTATTAAAAAATACTAGCCAAGAACGCAACAGACACTGGAGGAAAAAAGAAAGTGGTTAAGGCGACCGCTGGCCATAGTGCAGCTAAGGTCATTCTTTCTCTTCTCATCCTTTTTATTTCCCCTCCTTAAGAAAATATTTTCAAAATAGAATATGATTGGCAACGGTGGGACCGACTAGTTACTTCCTCGATAACACACAAAAATTTTCTGACAAATTCACATGATTTTTCCACATCAGTTTTACTGAATAACCTTCGTTATATTCATACAAATGTACCAATGTGTTGCTACTTTATAGGGTTTTATTATATTGTGATGGTTCCATTTCGGCTAAATAGCCATCATCAGACAATATATATCTAATATTCACCGTTTTGTTTTTGTGAACATATACTTTTAATGGTAGGCCTACTTTATCGATATAAATATTTTTCACTTCGTCAATACGATGACCTTGGGCAATGTCACGCTACCCATTAAACAAGAAAGTGAGCTTTGGTGTTACATTTATATTATGTAATATCAATATCATGAAATGAATTTGTCAATATTTTTCAACCTCCTGTTTTGACAGCCAAACATGTTATATGGTTACAGTTGCTCCGGTATTTGTTATTTTTGACTGTTTGATTTTTGTGGTTGTGTCTGTGATCTCTGGGTGGTTACCGGTGATCTAGTAAAGAGAAAATGTTCAAATGTTTGTTAAGGTAAAGGGACTTAACTACGGGGTCATCAGTCCCTAAACTTACAAACTACTTATGAACTACTTACGACTAAGGACGGCACAAATATCCATGCCCGAGGGGGATTCGAACCCCCAACCGTAGTGGCCGTGCAGACCGTGACTGAAGCGCCTCAATCCCCTCTGCCACCGCGGCCGGCAGTAAAGAGATCAATGGTGTTTATGTTTATCCGATATCTGTGATAGTCGTAATTTTTTGACAGTCGTTCATAGACGTTGTTGTTGCTGTGATCTTCAATCCGCAGACTGCTTTGATGCAGCTCTCCACGCTACCCTATTCTGTGCATGTCTCTTCACCTTACAATACGTTCGGCAAATTTCCTTTTGAATCTGCTCTATGTATTCGTCCCTCGCTCTCCTTCTACGATTTTTACCCCACACACTTCCTTCTAATGCTTCTAATGCTAATTTCCTTGATGTCTCATAATGTGTTCCACCAATCTATCCCTTCTCTTAGTCAAGATATGCCAGAAACTCCTCCCCAAATCGGTTAAGCACCTCCTCATTAGTTACGTGATCTACCCATCGAATTTTCATCATTCGTCTGTAGCACCACATTTCAAAAGCTTCTCCCATCTTTTTGTCTGGCCTCCTTATTGTCCACATTTCACTTCCATACAATGCTACACTCCAGACAAATGTTTTCAGAAAGGACTTCCTAACAGATAAATTATTATTGGATGATAAGTTGCGCTTCTATAGAAACGCTTTTTTTTCCATAGCCATTCTACATTTTATGTCCTCTACTCCGGCCATCAGAGGGTATCTTGCTACCTAAATAACAAAACGCAACTACTACTTTTATTGTCTCATTACCTAGTCTATTTCCTTCACCATCGCCTGACTTTCTTACGCTACATTCCATTATCCGTGTTTTACTCTTGTTGATGTGCATCTTGTACCATCTTTTCAAGACACTGTCCATTCCATTCAATTGGTCTTCCAGATCTTTTACGGTCTCGGACAGAATTGCTGTGTCGTCAGCAAACCACAAGGTTTTTATTCTATCTCCCTGGACTTTAATTCCCTCTCCACATTTCTCTTTCCATTCCTTCACAGCTTGCTCAATGTACAGATTGAACAGCATTGCGGAAAGGCTACAACCCTGTCTTACTCCCTTCCGAACCTCTGCGTCCCTTTCTTGCTCCTCGACTCTAATAACTGCTGTCTTTTGTTTTGTTTTGTTTTGTTTTTGTATAGGTTGAATATATATTCTTCGCTCCCTATATTTTACCCATGCTACCTTCAGAATTTGAAAGAGTGTATTCCAGTCGACATTGTCAAAAGCTTTCTCCAAATCTACAAACGCTAGCTTATCTTCTAAGGTAAGTCATAATGTGAGTATTGCCTCGCGGTTTCCTCAATTTCTTCTAAATCCAAATTGATCTTCCCCGATATCGGATTCCACCAGTTTTTCCATTCGTCTGGAAATAATTAGTGTTAATATTTTGGAACCATGACTTATTAAACTGATAGTTCTGTAATTTTCACATTTGTCTGCACTTGCTTTCTTAGGAAATGGAATCACTACATTCTTCTTGAAGTATGAGAGTATTTCCTCTGTCTCATACATCTTGCATTCAATATGGGAAAATATAAATCTTTTACGAAAAGTATTTCGCTAATGCACGAAGGTCGATTCTGCTACATCAATTTCCGATCTTTCGTTTCATTGAATTTCCTGAGGTATTGTTCGTCATACTTTTACCTTTTTAAACTCACTGTTACATGTTGCCTGTGAGTAGAAGTTAATTATTCTTATGCTGAGATTCTCTCCTTCCCCCTCCCTCTCCCATATCTCTCAATCTCTCTCTTTCTGTCTTTCTCTATCTCACTCCTCCTTATTTCTCATTTTTTGTCAGCCTTTCTGGGGGGGGGGGGGGGGGGGGGAGAGGGAAACGTGCCCCTAAATCCGCCCTTGTCAAAGGGCATACTGCAATTTATGGGACGCATTCAACTGCAAGATGCTAGGAGAATACTTCGGGTTATATTTGAAAGTAGATGTTATTCTTCTTGTTGATGTATTTGAAAACTTTCGCAGTCTTTGCCTTACTACATACAAATTAGATCCCGTGCATTACATTACCTCTCCCAGCTATCCTGGGATGCTTTGCTGAAAATTAGGAATGCAGAGCTGCAACTGATGACTGATATCGATCAGCTGCAGTTTGTTGAACGAGATATCAGAGATGGGATCGTTCATTGGTCATGTGGACATGCAACTGCCAACGACAGATTCATTATCGATTACAATGAAACAATCGATGAATCGTACATTACGTATCTCGATGTGAACAGCTTATATAGCTGGCAATGCTGCATTATCTGTGTCTAATTTTTAATGGCTTCCTCCAGGGAGCGTCAGTGATTTTGATGATAAAAAATATACCAGATGATTCACACTGGACACATATTAAAACTAGACCTCGATTACAATGAAAGTATTCGTGATTTACATTCAGATTTTCCCTTTTGTCCGGAGAAATTGGTCCCACTATCAGATCGTAAGAAACCGATAAAATTGTTTACGACTCTTTACCACGATGGAACTACGCCATTCATGATAGAAAGTCAAAACAGTGTTTGGAACAAAGTGTGATTTTGAAAAAGATTAATCGAATCTTATCATTTAAGCAATCTCCCTGAATGAAGCCATACATTTATATTGACACACAAAAACGGGTGAATGACAGAATGAGTTTCAGAATAACTCATGAACAATGATATTTTCAGAATCATGGCTGCTGCTACCGCCGTCAACGCTTCATCTTTATCACAGCTGGCAATAATAATAATAATTTGATCAATCAGCATTGTAGAACTCTGCACAAACCGTGATTGTGGTGAAGGGAGACTTCTCGGAATTGTGAAACTTAATTTCAGAGAAAATATAACCTCCCACTGACACGTGTAGGCCGGTGACCTCTTCAGAGTGCTGTGATTTGTTTGTGTATTATGATACGGAGGGGTGGTCTGATTGAATGTGGTGTAATTGTGTAATCTGATACCTATGAGGTTGGGGGAACCTCCCCTCCCCTCGCTTTGACATGTGAGGACCGGTGACCTAGTCAGAGTGCTCTGAATGGATTTTGTATACTTGTGTAACTTGATGCCAAGAAAGGTGGGGGAAACTCTCCTCCCCTTGAGATGTGGAGACGAGCATTCACAGAATGACGTTGAAATACGCCAAACAGTTGGTACTCTAATAATACTGACGTGTTGTGTCTTCTGTTTGTGCAGACGCGGTACCATCACGGGTGATCATTGGCATGCAGCTCTTCTTTGGAAGCTGGTGCAGCTACGTAATGCGCATTAACTTAAGCCTGGCGTTGATTACTATGATCCACCCGCCCAAGAAAGAGGAGACCCATGCTATCTTCGTAATGTCCACCAACGCAGACAACTTCTCCATACTGAACTCAAACGACTCACTACCAGATGTAAGTAGACCAGTGAGTAAAGAAAATTCTTCATTCAGGGTGCTGTATACTTTTGATAGATATGATAGTAATTCAAAGGGGAAAAGTGTGGTCGAAAGCTGTTCTAAGAATTTTTTGTTCACATCTGTAGCAAAACAAACTGAATATTTGCCTACAGTTGACAGATACAGATGATTAGAAATGTTAAAATAAAACCCTATTCATTCAACTGGCCACAAATGAATCACTGAGAAAAAAAAGAAGATAGTAACAATAGTAAGTAGTTATCACAAAATGTGATAGTTATCATAAAATGAAAGACTAAATCAGATATATTTACAGGTTGAAAGTGAGTAAAGCAAATGAAGGGTCTCGTGGAATAGTTTTGTGAACAGAACTAAATACAATTTCAACAGAAGAAAATCTGTAGCTTATAAGATGATAAATCATGTAAATAAAACAAAAAACAAAAAGACAACAAACCTAAATACCGAGTGATCAAAAAGTCAGTACAAATTTGAAAACTTAATAAATCACGGAATAATGTAGATAGAGAGGTACAATTTTTACCTCTCTATCTACATTATTCCGTGATTTATTAAGTTTTCAAATTTATACTGACTTTTTGATCACCCGATATAACAAGTGTTTTTAAACCAATTTGATTAAATTGCTATGGTCACAAGTCCGTAGACTTACAAACTAAGAATAACACACACACATACCCATGCTCGAAGGAAGATTCGAACCTCCCACGGTATCGGCCGTTCAGTCCGTAGCATGGCTCCTTATACAACACAGACATTCCGCACGGCTCTAAATATAACAGTAGAAGATGAACAGATAACACATTCTAAAACAGCTCTGTAATGGTGAAAATCAATTATTGTAAACCACATGGTGTTAATTTATAGTGACCCCGAAATTACACAAGAATATATTTGACCAGGTAATGAAAATATACAAATTATTGCTGAAATTTTTTATATGAAGAATCAGTGGTTTCAGGAAATGAAATGATATACGGATAATATCACACTTAAACTCTGTTGTTGTTATGGTCTTCAGTCCGGAGACTGGTTTGATGCAGCTCTCCACCCTTCTCTATCCTCATAAGAACGGCAACAAAATTCACTTGAATCTGCTTACTATACGCGTCTCTTGGTCTCCCTCTGCGAATTTTACCCCACACACTTCCCTCCAATGCTAAATTTACGATTCCTCGATGTCTAAGAATGTGTCCTACCAAGCGATCCCTTCTTTTAGTCAGGGTACGCCAAAAATTCATTTTCTCACCAATTCTGTTCAGTATCTCTTCATTAGTTATGCGATCTACCCACCTAATCTTCAGCATTCTTCTGTAGCACCACATTTCAAAGGCCTCTATTCTCTTCCTGTCCGCACTGCTTATCGTCCATGTTTCACTCCCGTACAAGGCAACACTCCACACAAATGCCTTCAGAAAAGACTTCCTTACACTTAAATTAATATTCGATGTCAGCAAATTTCTCTTTTTAAAAAATGCTTTTCTTCCCATTGCCATGCTGCATTTTATATCCTCTGCACTGCGACCATTGCATGTTATTTTACTACCCAAGTAACAAAACTCATCTACCATCTTCATTGTTTCGTTACCTAATGTAATTTCTTCAGCATCGCCTGATTTTCTAAGACCGCATTCCATTATTTAAACTCAATTGAAACATTATAAGTGATAGGACTCTACGGGTCCTGGAACAGGTTGTGACGTACCGGGTCGTAGCTCGTTTCGTCTTGAAGTTCTCGTAGACATTCGCTCTCGGTCACGACTTGCTGAAATTCTATGGGGCAAAACTAATCCACTACAAATAATGTAGGCGACACGTAGAAAATGCAGTTCATTGCCACTTTGATGAATTAGTATTGCCCAGTGGTCCCCATTTATCGCCAGCGGACCAGTCACATTAATAACTGTTACCACAACCCAGTACGCTCATTCCACACATCATTAATACAAATTTACACAGTTCGTGTGTGGAATACAAAAGTCTGAGGTGTACATCTCGTGTGCCATGCGTATGATGAGTTAGTTCGTAATAACTATAGACACACTTTCTACGTGACTAACACTGAAGAACTTTTACATAACTGTTCATACTCGATATTCAAACTGACGTGGACTGTGCGCCAGTTACATCATGAAACAAGACTCCCTACTGGCGTGGATTTTGCCCCCTAACAAAGATGAAACAACGATACCTACTGCAGTGGCGGACTAAGGGAGCGAGTGCGAGGGACTTAACTGCGGGGTCATCAGTCCCTAAACTTACAAACTACTTACGAACTACCTTATATTAAAGAAGACACAAACACCCATGCCCGAGGGGGAATTCGAACCCCCGACCGTAGCGGCCGTACAGACTGTGACTGGCGCGCAGCAGACCGCTCGGCCACTGCGGCCGGCAAATTTAACAGCAGTAGGATGAATTATTTCCTAAATGTCTAGGAGCCTAGTACATTTTACCAGTTCATGTAATTAATTACATTAATTAATATTCGGCCTTTGGTCCTTTTGATGTAGAACACAATTAAAATCCCCTCCGATCACTATGTTTGGAGGGTTCTTTCGAAGTAAATATACGATTTCAGACTTCAAAAAGACACTCCTCGCAGCTTTGTATTTTCGGAGGGCGGATACACGTTAATGGCATCAAAGATTCAAATGTTTGTAATCCTATGGGACCAAACTACGTTGGTCATCAGTTTCTAGTCTTACAAACTACTTACACTAAGTTACACTAACCTAAGGACAACACACACATCCATTCCCGAGGGAGGATTCGAACATCCGACGCGGGAGGCCGCGCGATCTGTAACGTGGCGCTCCAGACCGCTCGGATACTCCCGCGCGGCACATCAAAACTTCCACAGGCAGTACCACGACCGGATTCTAAGTTTTCCACTGCTGATATGGGGTTGCCTTCTCGAACTAGTATAGTTGTACCGGTAGTTAGTTCTAGGGCTATCTTTTCTATGCAATAGAAGCCTTGTATGACAAATTTATAGACGTGTAGTTCCTGTAAGAAGTCTATGTCAGTTTCAGATTCATATACAAATTACCGCAGGATGGCAAGTTTTAGTTCGGGCGTTATCTTGTTTACATTTACTGTTAACAGTTTATAAGCTTGGCTCATGCAGTTTTTAGAATTACTTTAAACTAAACGATTCGCCTGTGTCATCGTTGTAGTCCATTTTCGTCGTAATCTGAAAATCAATTTCTGACCTATTTCGTCTCCCGCCGTGCTTTTGTGCTTGGTCTAATTACGTACTTGACTTGCGTTGGATTGTTGGATAAGCATTTTTTGTCTGTTGTAGCCTTCTATCGTCTCACGATGAGTCCGTCCGGTTCCATAAATTGAGTTTGGGATGAGACTTCGCATGACAGCAGTATACGTCTGAAGGTGTTCACTCATAGAAATTTTAAAGCGCGCTGTTCGGAAAATACAGAGAAAAGGGGCTCTAAGGTGTTTAGGAGTCTGGCGAAGTACCTCAGGCAGTAGCGGGGATGACTGTCATGCTGCTAACCAGGGCTCCGTCCTTCTTGCGAGAAACGTGTTGTTTTCATTATTTGTTTTATAAATTATAACAATTTTTAAATAAAATTAATGATGTAACATGTCATCAATTACCATTACATCCTTTACGAAATGACGGTTACATCTAATTAAAGTTTTAATTACAATATTTTCTCTTTAAAGAATCAAATAACTTCCAATGCATTTTACAGTGAATGTAAATAGACCAGCGCCTTGAGTACAATTCTCATGAAAATTTTATTGCAGAGTTAAGCGGTATTGTATGGTGTGGAAAGACTATAAATGTTCGTTGTAATTTCGAGAAACCGGTTTCTTCATAGAAAAGCAGTGTAGAGCTGTTGCTCTGTTGTATGTGTACAAAATGCACGAATTCGGATGGAGATCACTACAAGAAGGGTCTTTTGACACACAGAACCTCTAAGTACGGGGCTCTTGTTGGGGAATTGTGTGTTCGAAAGGTTTGTAACTATATTATTTTACATTTGTTACTCTATCGAAGAGCTGGATCAATTGGTTGGGTGTTACGTTTGTTTATCGGTTGTAACGAATGGCATTAGCAGAAGGCGCAACTAAATTTGTTTAAAGTCTGGTTCGATGTATTAAACTGTATGTAGCGACGTAATGTTTTAATTAAACACTGTCGCGCTTAACCCTTTCGTGGTTGTTGGGACATATACGTCCCACTAACTTCGGACCTCATTTGTACCACAAGGTGGCGAGTTGCGTAATTCTGCATAGTGCTGTCATCTGTTGGTGGCCCTTCAGAACGCGGAAAAAAATCGAGGCACTGAAATTCTTACAGTGTAAAAGACTGTGACTGTTTATATGGGCTGCCGCGTGAATTTTAGCACCGTAACCATTGTTTATTGTGCCTTAAGTCGGTTTTCGTCGTTTTCTCGCTACCGAAAATGTCCTAAGTATGTATACTTGCTATTTTATGTTTCTTAGAAGTTTACAAACAACAATTACGCTTTCTAAAACACATTTTACTTCAAAAGTTTTTTTCAGTGAATTTACAATTAGTGGGACGGATGTGTCCCAGTGACCATTGTGTAGTCCTATAATGCCTTTATGTTGCGATATTATAGTACTCATATTTCAAAGAAAAACAGTTTTTCTGTACATTTTTAGGATAACTTAATCAATTATTTTAAAAAGTCTTAGGTAAATCGGTGCCAGAAATGATCAGTGAGACGTATGTGCCCCACATTTTTTTTTTTTTTTTTTTTTTTTGAAAAATGGAATGTGCTAAAATTTTTTGAGTGTCATATTTGTAATCCTGACCCAAATCAGACTCTGTAACAGCTGAGATAACTTAAGATATTCTAAAAAATGAGTAAAAACCACGAAAGGGTTAATAATTGGGAGCGATGGTCGATGGCATGGCGGCTGGTAGGGTCAATTTGTTTACGAAATTCTCATGTTATTCCAGGTAATTGTACTGTCCGAAGTATGCAATAATTGGATCCTGTAAAATTATGTTTTGGGGTGCTAGGGCGGTAATCTTTAGGACTGTCTGTGGGGCGGTGGCGGGAGCGAGGGCAGGGGCGCGGGCGGACGGTTAAATTAATTTGATATGCAAATTTAATAGAAATTAATCGGGGGCGGTGGGTGTAAGGCGTCAGTCGGACAGGTCTGGAGATGTCGGAGGTGTCGCCACTCTGGCGGCGGCGTCGGGGTTTCCCCCAGAGGCGGCGGAGGTGGGTTTTTCCGGCCGCCATCTTGAATTTTGGGGTGGGCCCAACAAAAGATGTCTACTAGCCTTGAGATATTTTTGCTGGGGAACTCGCTTGTAGGTGTCGAAAGTGTGCGAATCAACTGAGGTCTCGTGTCGAGGATTCCGAAGTGTTTGGACCTCTTGATTTTGCGGTTAATTTGTGGTGTTGTCTGAACTTTGATTCTTGTCCTGTAGGTTTCCTTCCGGTGGCCACAGTCGACTTAGAAATTTTGGAAGTCTCAGGTTCAGCATTTGCATTTTGTTCAAAAATGTTCAAATGTTTGTAGAACTTAAGGGAGTTAACTACGGGGTCATCAGTCCCTAAGCTTACAAACTACTTATGAACTATACATTTCATTCCATTCCATGATGGTGGTGGTGGCGGCTGGTGCAGCAACAGAGTTGAATAATTAAAAAATGCTCAGTCTCTGTTGCAGTATTTTATTCTCCAATAACGCGTTTCGCTCTGTTAGCGCATCGTCAGATTGGGCGGAGATGGAGCCACAGAACTATCTATTGCTGTGTAGGAGGTATCTTAACAATTTGTGTTGTTGGGCGCCATAGCAGCAGAGAAGTCGCTGTCGCGGCAGGTTGACGTTGTAAACGCAGGTTTTATGGGCTGTATCGATTTGTGGAGTCTTAGATGTATATTCTTGAACTTGTTGTACTCATGGACAGGGAATACTTGACATGGATGTAGTAACATTGTTAATTCCTTTTCGTCCCATCTTCCCACAGTTACATTTTTAAATTATAATATAGATATTTATGTAATCCGACTATGCAACTAAATAAGGAAGTTTTATTTTCCCATATGCATTTCGCTTTTATTTTTTATAAATTGGCACAGATATGTAGATGGCAACATAGTCTAATAGATGAGCCAAATGAAAAAAACAATCGCACTGACGTGTTTTACGGCCCACTTTAGATTTATAGTTTTAAAAGTTTTTGCAAACATTTTGGACCAAAATAATAATCTAAATAATAAAAAAATTAATTAATAAGAGTGTCTGAAACCCTTTTAGGAAAAAAATTAGGTAGTGACGGGTTCCGAACCACCGACCTTTGGTATTGACATCACAGTCCAACGCCTTGCCCACACTCTACGGTTATCGATCAGACGATAAATCCTATAATCTCATACTACTGATGGCCGTTGTTAACTGATGCTAATATGGCATTTGTAGACACTAGATTATCATTTACCGTACGAAGAACGATGTGTTTTTGTTAATTCTTCAGTGCGCCATTGCTTTGAAATGACAACGTGTAAGTTACAATAAGAAAATCATCAAATACGCGCAAGATGGCGTATGCTACAGAGAGTTCTGCGCGAGGAATGTCACGTGACATCTCCTAACGGCTGGTTTTCGTTAATTCAATGGAGGGTGTCAAATCTCCGTTATTTTTGCAAATCTGTCTCAAACGATACAAGATATGAAAAAAAAACCATAAGGGAGCTAAGTTGTACATAATTTTCTCCTCTATCAATTGGGTTATTCAATTTTCGTAGCAGATGACCGGATCGTTTGCAATTATAAATATATTACAAACGGCTTTTTTAAGTATTACTACCGTATTTTTTGACCGGAAAATTTAAAAAAGGGAGGTTCTGGTCTCTGGCGGCCTACAATCATGTCTGTAAAATTTGGTGCTGATCGGTTGAACGGTTCGTCTTAAAAACGGACAGAGAGACAGACGGACGGACAGACAGACAGACATCGCAAAATCGCCGTTATTTTTGCATATATCTTTGAAACGCTACGAGATATGAAAAAAAAAAAAAAAAAAAAAAAAAAAAAAAAAAAAAAAAAAACATAAGAGAGTAAAGTTGTAGAGAATTTTCGCCTCTACAAATTAGGTTATTAAATTTTCGTGTCAGGCGAATAGTTAAGCCGTTATTTTCATTTAAATTTCGAGCTGTCAAAAGTCGATCGCAAAGGCCCACTTTTAGTGTTACTACCGTAACCTAAAGTGGGCCAAAAAATAATAATAAAAAAGTATTTCACTCTGTAATAAACAAAGCCCACAAAAACAAAATGTTCAAATTGAATAAGAAATGACAGCAAAATAAATTTCCTTGATATAACAATAGAAAAATAAAAGGGCAAGTATCCGTTCAACATTTATCTAAAACCAACAGTGATTCTATATTCTACCTCCCAAAACCAGAAACTTGCTGCATTTAAGCACATGTTATATAGGCCAAACAGAATCCCTCTCAATAAGAAAAACTACCACAAAGAAAAGCGAATGGTGCCGGGTTCAAGTGCCTGCTGGGAAAAAAATCAATTTTATCTCTTTTTCAGGTCCCGATATAATGCTATTTTTGAATATATTAAATATGTGACATCTGAATTTGCTTAGTTAACAATTAATATAAGTGCTGCTTTCAGTTTCACAATTTTATGGCGTCTGACACCTGAGAGTTGCACTAAATTACATACTTTTTAGTTGTAACCTCTCAGCAACAATTTGAGCTTAATGCAATCCATGGTGCAGTGCTAAATTTATAATTTATTTTCATGTTCGGACATTGGCCTTGTAAACTGATATGAATACGTCAATTTTTTTGTCCCTTTATACCTAATCGAGTTCCAAACATGTAAGCTTTGGTTGGTGAACATTGCGTTGAAATTCAGATCATGAACAATAACTCATGTCATAAATTACTTCATGGGAGTGCAGATACGGGGCAGGTGCATTTAATTGAAAAACCAAATTTTCAGGGGAGTGTAATTTTTAATGCGTTGCATTGAGGTGACTAAGCTTAATGTAGTCTTTGATAAACCAATTGCAGTTGGCATGGCTGTTTTAGATATTTCCAAGACGCTTCTTTACGACTTTCACTATGGGTGTATTTGAAAGAAATTTCCACCTGGTCACGCAAAACTGTGCTAAGCAGACACAGATGGCCTCATTTATCATATTAAAACCCTGAATCTCTACGAGGATTTCAGTAATGACATGCTTAAAAGGTTCGATAACTTTGGTTTACAAGAAAACAACAATTATGGTATTCCACTGGTGAACAAGAAAATGGTTGTATTAATGAAAAATGAACTGAATGGGGAACCTGTTGCTGAATTTATTGGTTTGCGTGTAAAAATGTATGCTCTAGGGACAGACACTGCGCACATTATGCATCAATCAAAAGGCATAAAACATTCTTTTAAGACGTTGATATTGATGACTATAGACAGTACATCTTGGATTCAAAAATAAAAACAACTGTGCAGTATGTAATTACTTCCAAACTCCATTTGTTTCTACTATTAGACAACAGAAACTGGCTTTGTCTCCACATGATGACATGTGTTACATCCTCAGAGATGGGGGTGAACACTTTGGTTTGGGGGCACTGTTGTTTGTCACTGTAAATATATTATTTATAACCTTCTGTTAATAGACTTATTGAGTATATATCACTGTTTAAAAAAATATCCTGACCCTATATCCATAAGACATGTAATTGAGACGTATATCATGTTTTTATTTACACAATTATATAAAATACAGAGACTTTTAGGAATTGTGAAACCTAATACACTACCACTCATTAATTTTAATACACCCTGGTATTTCAGATTTACAGTACAAATCAAACGTTATTTCTCAAAAAAATATAATTATATTAACTTACACATGTATAATACAATCACAATCACTATATTTTACTTTCATCAAAGTATCCTCCTTTGGATTTAATGACTGCCTCACAAACTCGAGGCATGCGCTCAATCAGTTTTTGTAGGTATCGTGAATCTATATGATTGCACACACCCTTAACAATATTCCAGAGATGTTCCTTGCTGGATGTATTAACTTCCCTGATACGTCCGTTCACTTCATCCCACACCATTTCAATGGGATTACAGTTGGGTCTTTGGGACGGCCATACCATATCTTTCAGTACTTTCTGCTTCTCCTTTGATGCAACGTAGTTCCTACAGTATGACGACCGATGTTTTGGGTCATTATCCTGTTTTAAGGCGAAACCTTTCCCTATTAATCGCAATCCACTTGGTATTCCATGATTTTGAGTGTATGGCGGTACTGGTTCCGACCCATACATCCTTCTATTTGCACAATGTCACCAACTCTATCTCCATCAAAACATCCCCAAACTATAATAGAACCTCCACCGTGTTTAACTGTAGGTAGAACACACTGCTGGGCTAACCTTTCCCCTACACATCGGCGAACAGTGTTCTCCTTCTGGTTCCAAAAATCTCGAACTTCGATTAGTCCACTCTTCCGATGCCCAATTACGATGTTTTCTAGCGCATTCAAGTCTCGTCTGTCTATTTATGGGCCTAAGAAGGGGTTTTCTTGCTATGACACAACCTCTCAAGCCGGCTTCAGTTAGTCTCCTTTTTATTGTTGCAACAGTATTGTTGTCGCGTACAATTCTACCAATTCTGCACGAATTTGGGGCACTGTTTCTTTTACTGGTAATTCTGATTCATTTATCATCACTTTTAGTTGTTTTACGAGGTCGTCCTGGTCCTGGTATGTCCATATTGCTACCTGTTGTCTTCTGGCGGCGAAAGATGTATTGTACTCCCCCCCCCCCCTATAGACACACTACATTGTTTCGCAATTTGGCCAGTAGATAAAACTGCTTGGCTAAGTGCTACAGTTGCAGGACCTTTTTCTGTGGATATCTCCACTCGTGGACCCATACTAGCGATGCCTACACTTCAACTGCCACGAAGAAACTGACGTGCAGGAACCAGATGTTACGTATCGTACCAGTGCTTGACGTTCGCTGCGGACACCACATCACTACAGGAAACAACAGAGGTGCAGCAAATGCAGCATCCCTTGGCAAATAGATAAACAAACGTATCAGATATCTACATAGCGTTTGTGTACACAACACTGGTTGTTGGATACCATAGTACCTCGATGACCACAAACAAAAATCATGACATGCGGACAACTGTCCTAAACGGTACCATATTAGATCTATCTATGGAGAACTAGATGCCAATTAACTGATGTATTGAAATTTATGTGCGGTAGTGTATATATGGTTTCTCGTCGACACGTGGAAACTGATGACCTTGACTTAGTGTTCTGATTGGTAAATATGCCCCTCTCCTTTATACGTGGAGACTGGAGGCCTGGTCTGTGTGCTCTGATTGGACAAAGTGAACTTGTGAAGTATGATGCCTCTCTCCCCTACCTATGCTCTGATTGGACGTAATGTACTTGAGTCTCCTCTCCCATTGTCACGTGGGTCATGTACTCGTCAAATATGATACCCAGAATTGTGGGGGCCCTCCCCTCTGATGATTCAGCATTACGTCAGCTGTAATATGCCACCGGGACCTTGAATTGTGCTAGACAGCTACGAGGTGTTTACTTTAGCATTATTTTATTACATTCGATTCAAATTGTATTTCATCTCGGAAAAAGTCTAGGTTATACTCATATGACGACGGCTGATTTCACCTCTTTTTACAAAATGTTCAACTATTATTAGGTCTTCTAGGGCTGGATATTGTTAGGGGATGATTACTATAGGGTTTATGAGGATACATTTTACAGCTACTTTGCGATAAATGTTGTAATATCAAAATTTGTAGAGTTTACATGTTTTAATGTAAATGGCGGCTCTTCTGCATAATATCTACTCTACTATGACTTTATTTCAAGGAACATATTAATTTATGGGTTTTAGTGGGTCTTAAACCGTGCAGGAAAATTATATAAACGTAAAAGGATGGTATAAATATCATTCTTAGCTTGTCCCTTTTTTGGTTAGGTTAATGCGCTGATGAATAAGTCACCAAACGTTTTTGAAAGGCTTTAGTGACATTTAACTGGAATCACAAAAGTGGGAAATAACATTAAGCCATTCAGTGTACATAGAGAACAAAATACTATTATTTTTTTACATACTAAGCCAGTGATGCCATCTGTTGAAGTTCCGATTAAGTACGACAGGATATGTTTCCATACTAAGCCAGTGCTGCCATTTGTTGAAGCTTCAATTAAGCTTTACATCTACATCTACATATATACTCCGCAATTCACCGTAAGGTGCGTGGCGGAGGGTACACTGTACCACTACTAGGCATTTCCTTTCCTATTCCACTCCCAAATTGAACGAGGAAAGAAAGAATGCCTATATGCCTCCGTACAAGCCCTAATTTCTCTTATCTTGTCTTTGTGATCTTTACGCAAAATGTAAGTAGGCGGCAGCAAGATCGTACTACACTCAGCTTCAAAATCCGGCCCTCTAAATTTACTTAACAGAAATTCACGAAAAGAACGTCATCTTTCTTCCAGCTATCCCCAATTGAGTTGCCGGAGCATTTCCGTGACACTCGCGCATTGGTCGAACCTACCGGTAACAAATCTAGCTGCTCGCCTCTGAACCACCTCTATGTCTTCCTTCAAACCGATCTGCTGCGGGTCCCAAATACTTGAGCAATACTCAAGACGTGGTCGTACAAGCGTTTTATACGTGGTCTCCTTTACAGGTGAAGTACATCTTCCCAAAATTCTCCCAATACACCGAAGTCGGCTGTCTGCCTTACTCACAACTGTCCTTACACGCTCGTTCCATTTCATATCGCTCTGCAATGTTACGCCTAGATATTTGAACGACGCGACAGCATCAAGAAGCTCACTACTAATGCTGTATTCGAACATTATGGGATTGTTTTTTCTACTCATGCGCATCACCTTACATTTTTCTACATTGAGAGCTAGCTGCCATTCTTCGCACCAACTAGAAATTTTGTCTAAGTCAACCTGTATGCTGTTACAGTCAGTTACAGACGACACCCTCCCATACATCACAGCATCTTCAGCAAACAGCCGCAAATTACAACTTACTCTGTCCATCAGATCATTTATATAGATAGAAAATAATAGCGGTCCTATCACACTCCCCTGGTGCACGCCTGACGATACACTCGTCTCTGATGAACACTCGCCGTCTAGAACAACGTACTGCGTTCTATTACTTAGGAAGTCTTCCAGCCAGTCACAAATCTGTGAACCTATTCCATAAGCTCGTATCTTCGTTAGCAGTCTGCAGTGTGGCACCGCGTCGAACGCCTTTTTGAAGTCGAGAAAAACACAATCCGCCTGTTGCCCTTCGTCCATGGCTCGCAAGATGTCATGTGAGAAAAGGGCAAGCTGAGTTTCACATGAACGATGTTTCTTAAACCCATGCTGATTCATGGAAAGAAGCTTTTCCGTTTCAAGGAAATTTACTATATTCGAACTGAGAATATGCTCCAAAATTCTACATGAAACCGATGTCAACGATATTGGCCTGTAATTCTGCGGATCAGTTCTCTTTCCTTTCTTATACACGGGAGTCACCTGCGCTTTTTTCCAATCACTAGGAACTTTGCGCTGAATTAACAACAGGATATGTTTCCATATTAAGCCAATGCTGACATCTATCGATTGCAGTTTTAAGCTGGAACAGGACACGATTTTCTTGACATTGATTTATTTTCAGCCTGATTTACTGCATTGTAGCTGGTATTCAGCAAGGAAATGGCAGCGAGAACTTCATTTATAGGCTTTATATAGACATTACGATTTTTTACTAATATGTGACAATTTCATTCCACATTAGTGCTGCTCTCTCTTGAAGACAAAATTAGGCCTTCAGGTTACGTTTTTATTGGCAACAATTTATTTTTAGCCTATTTTGTAGATAGTTCAGCTGTTATTTAGCTTGGAAATAACACAAGAAAACTTATTTTAGACAATTTAATGTTAAATGAACATTACAGAATTAGATATATCCATTTTGCCATAGCTGACATTTGTTGAGAGGTGCTCCCACCTGCTATTAGAGGTGATTAAATGGGAGGTTACTCTACAGATGTTGTTATTTCGCGTTTTCTGAATTAGTACCATATGATTTTAGGTAAAGCACTTGTCGGCAGCTGCACATTACTATTTATTAATTTACATTTGATAAGCAAATATTGGTTTCTATTGTTTACTCTCAATTTTATACATACTCATTGCAACATTTCATAGGACATCTTGTATATCTAGCCTCAAAACCTATGGGTTGGAGATTGGGGGCCTCAATGCACATGTTCCTGGTCATAAACGAATTTTTGAAGGTCAGTCATGCATAAATAGACGCAAAGTATGGACATTTGGTCAGAGTTAAGAGGCATAGTGATAAATATGAAATATGACACCAATGACCTTTTCAGAGTGCTCTGATTGGACGTAGTGTAATTTTGTAATCTGATGCCAATAAGGAAGGGGAAAACTCTCTATCACTCCCCTTCACATATGGAGACTGGCGACCTTGTCAGAGAGGAGAGGGAACCTTCCTTTGCTCCCATTGGCACATACAGACTGGTGACCTTCTCAGAGTGCTCTGATTGGAGGTAGTGTAATTGTGTAATCTGATACCTAGAAACGAGGTGGAACCTCCCCTCCCCTTCGTGTCCGTAGAGGTGATTGACATGGTTTTTTTTTTTTTTTTTTTTCCTTTATTGTATTTCCACACCAGCGATTACACCAGTAGGCTGGCAGCAGCTCCAGAGGCTGCTCTTCAGCTGAGAGAATAAAAGACGATGAGAAGAATATTTAAAATACATGACAGGCGAAAAATCAATGGAGGAACAATGACACATACATGGCGACAATTGGAGGTACAAACAGTTGACAGGTGAACAAAAACCGGATGTAGTCAGTTAAAAACGAGGAGCCACGGTGACGTAAAAAGCACATGTTGGACGACAAGAACACAGGACGGCGAGTACACGGAGACACTAAGTAAAATACACGGTGCGACACTTGTCTGGTTGCGGTGGACGCAGTTAAAAAACACACACTTCACTGTAGCACAACACACAACTCTTGACGTAGCACTTGTAAAACTGTCGGGCCAGGACCCCGATAAAAAGGGGGGCGGAGCAAAGCGTGGGGGAGAGGGGGAAAAAAAACGGCGGTGAAGAAAAGGGGGGCGGCAGGGAAGAGCCGTAGGGACTCCAGGGCAGGGAGGGGGGTAGCCAAGCGGGGGAGCGGAAGGGGAGGGAGGAGAGGGGGCACTTTATCTATGGGTGGGGGATCAGAGCTGGTAGGACGGGTAGATGTCGGAAAGGAGGACGTCATCAGGAAGGGGGAGGCGGCGGAAATTACCCTGGGAGAGGACATGGAGGGTGTGGAGATGAAGGGAAGGGGGTATAACGCGGTAGAGGCGTGGCAGAGGCCTAGGGTTGGTAAGGATGGGGTGGACCAGGGGGTTGCGGGAGTCAATTTTACGGGTGGTATAGAGGATACGAATACGCTGGAGATATTCGAGGAGGTGGGGAAACGGGATCAGGTCATAGTGATTGACCTGGCTTTGTGTCACCTTTAATATGATACCGGGGATCTTGAAGTTGGCCAGAACGCTGGTGCACTATACTGATGTTGTCCGCCTAAGTCATTTACAGGGTGTCCAGAGAAGGACTCCCTGATTTCAAAATTAAATATATCGAAAACAAAGATCGATAGAGGAATGCAGTAAACGGTGTGTTTATTGTGAAAGCTGTAAGAAGTTTATACAGCAGTTTGAAATAATAGTTACAAAAGCTGTTAACAGATGGCGCTGTAATCGCCATACGTAATGCCTAGTATAAATAGTTATCCTAAGCCCACAGCGATCAATTCCACTATTAAAACGTGAAAGGAGGTTAGCGTACCGAAGGAAGAGATTAAAACCATGTACTCCATTGAACAATGCGTTTCTCTGGTGCTAGAGTACCACAGGTTAGAAGAGAGTCCTACGGCAACAAGGCGTAGTTTTCAAGCACGATTTAATGTTTAAAAAGGACCCGATGCTCTTCTCAAAATTTCAACGAACAAGCAGCGTAACTGATGATCTAGTGGGTCATGTTGGCCGCCGGAAAATATCGCCACAGTTTCTGGAATTATTAAGCGAAATTCAATGTCATCCGTCCGTAGAATTCCGTCTGAGACTGGTTTGAAGCGTTCCAGCACGCAGAAAATACTGAGAAAGAGCCTACACAATGTTTCCATTCAAAATTCAAACGCACCAGGCCATACCCGTACGAGCTGTGCAACAAAGGGTTGCCTTTGCTAATCAGATGCTCACAATGATTGATAGTGAAGGATTTGAAGTTGGCTGCATCTGGTTTACAGATGAACCACACTTCCACCTGAATGGATACGTGAATAAGCAGAACTGGCGATTTTGGGATTCTGAAGAGCCATATTGGTGTGAAGCGAAACTCCTGTATTCTCCTAAAGTTACTGTGTGGGCTGCAGTATGTAGCAGAGGCATTATTGGCCCTTTTTTCATTCGAGAAACGGTCACTGGTGCACGTTCCGTTGCAATTTTGGAACAATGTGTCGCCACACAGCAAGCGTTAGAGGACCGACCAGGTACTGAATGGTTTTTGCAAGATGGAGCCCGACCACATCGGACCGAACAAGTGTTTCGTTTTATTGAGGAATACTTCGGGAATCGAGTCATTGCTTTGGAATATCCCAAATTTACTGGTGCAGGAATGGATTGGCCTCCATATTCAACGGATTTGGCTCCCAGTGGCTTTTTTTTGTGGGGTACAGTGAAAGACACGGTCTGCCCAAAACATCCCGCTACGCTGTACAAGCTTCCTAGGGTTTTATTTGCGGATGGAGAAGTTAGTACTGCTTCCTCCCACAAGTCCCGAAAAACCTCCACATCCTTGCGGATGCTGTTGCGTAGCAGTGTGCGTTTGTACCGCCCTACAGTACGCACGAGGTGCTGTAGTTGCTGTCCAAGACTTTATGGACAGCATAGAGTTCTGACTAACCTGTTGTCTACTATAGTTGTGTCCCCAGCACAGCACACTGGTCGTAGGTTCTTCTATAGCATACAAGTGAGGCTAAAGTTCTTTATGATGGAAGCATAAGAAACGACTCGCGAGATTTTTAATTGTCAGGGATGCCATTTATTAACTAAATAATAAAAAAATGAGCAACTATTTTTAATATGATACGGTCTATGCTGCCCATAGCTCATGTTGAGACCTCGACTGTTATCACATTTACGCAAAAATCTTTACTCATGACCGGCGCGGTCCGGCGCGTATAGTGGTCAGCTCGAGACTGAAAACTGCGGCGCGTTGCGAGACTAGAGGGCACCTGACGCTCTAATTCGCGCCAAAACAGGGCCGTCGCACGCCTTCTGCAAAACCGCTCTTCTCTTCTCACAATAAGAGAAGGCACCTTAAACTTTTAAACTGTCAAAATCTAGCCTGTCCTTGAGAGATATTTATTACAAATTCTCAGCTCTGAATAATTAATATTTAGTATATAATAAATAAAACTTATTTTTAAAGAAATCACGTGACGTGAAATGCAGCAGCCAATGCGAGGAGAGCACCAGTAACATAGGCGGGCTTTCCCACGGGAACCAGCACCTACTGCGCCATATGCTACTGCTCCCCACCCCACATTTCAACATATGCTGCACTGCTGTCTTTCTTCCGCGTTTAAGGCACGTACAATGTTAGCAAAGAAACGGCCAGCGGCCAGAAATATGAAGTGGCCACAGGCCAGGAATATCACAGCTGCACGAGCTTGAATCGGCGGTTGAGACACTACGAAATGTGATGGCGAATTTCATTCTTCGTTCGCGCTACCTCTCTAGTGCCAATGGTGAACATTTTGAAAACATTGTGATATGATTGTTTGCAAAGAGTGTTTTCATACGATTATTTCTCTTGCGTATGCTGATATGAGCTGTACAGCGTACAGCGCCATCTGTTAGCAGCTTTTGTAACCAGAATGAACTTTCACTCTGCAGCGGAGTGTGCGCTGATATGAAACTTCCTGGCTGATTAAAATTGCGTGCCGGAACCGGGACCCGAACCTGGGACCTTTGCCTTTCGCGGGCAAGCGCACTACCGACTGTGCTATCCCGACACGACTCACGATGCCGCCCCACAACTTAACTTCCGCCAGTACCTCGTCTCCTACTTTCCAAACTTCACAGAAGCTCTCCTGCGAACCATGCAAGACTAGCCATGTCTCCACCATATCCTTTCTTCCAGGAGTGCTAGTCTTGCATGGTTCGCAGGAGAGCTTCTGTGAAGTTTGGAAAGTAGGAGACGAGGTACTGGCGGAAGTTAAGTTATGGGGCGGCATCGTGACTCGTGTCGGGATAGCACAGTCGGTAGTGCGCTTGCCCGCGAAAGGCAAAGGTCCCAGGTTCGGGTACCGGTTCCGGCACGCAATTTCAATCTGCCAGGAAGTTTCAGCTTTTATAACTGTTATTTGAAACTGCTGTATAAACGTCTTACACCTTTCGCAATAAATATACCGTTTACTGCATTCCTCTATCAATCTTTGTTTTCGAGTTATTTAATTTTGTAATCAGGGAGCCCTTTTCTGGACACCCTGTAGGAGCTTAACATTGTTGGTCAGTGTTCATATTAATATTGTTAAAAACGAGATAGAATGGCTGGCCAGTACTTACCATTGTGCTGTACCGCCGCCGATAGTAACACAAATGAAGAAACGGAAAAAAGGGGACAAAAAGGACAAGCTTTCGGAACATAGTTCCTTCGTCAGGTGGGAGAGAAGGGAAGAAGAAAGGATGGGAACAGAAGGGAACGGTAGTTCACGACCTAGGTCATGAAGGTGGTGTTTCAGGAGTGTGGACGTCAGAGATACTGCATGTATGTACTGAGCCAAGCCAGAGAGGATGGATATAACCAAAGAGGAAAGATCAAGTAGTAAAGAGAAGAGGAGTGAAATTAATGATGCTGAGGGGTGTAGGAGGGTCGGGGGGGGGTGTCTAAAATGTTTTCCATTAACAGGGAAATATGGATGGATACACACACACACATATATATATACACACAACACGGAGAGAGATAGAATGACAGAGAGAGCGAGAGGGCGGGAGGAAGAGGTAGAGAGAGAGAGAGAGAGAGAGAGGTAAGGAACGGATAATGAATAGGTGAGCCGAGGATGGAGGAAGGGGAGGGGTTAGCGTAGCTCACCTATTCTTTATCCGTTCCTTACTTCTCTCTCTCTCTCTCTCTCTCTCTCTCTCTCTCTCTCTCTCTCTCTCTCTCTCTCTCTCTCTCTCTACCTCTCCCTCCCGCCCTCTCGCTCTCTCTGTCATTCTATCTCTCTCCGTGTTGTATATATATATATATATATATATATATATATATATATATATATATGTGTGTGTGTGTGTGTGTGTGTGTGTGTGTGTGTGTGTGTGTGTGTCCATCCATATTTCCCTGTTAATGGAAAACATTTTAGACACCCCCCCCCCGAGCCTCCTACACCCCTCAGCATCATTCATTTCACTCATCTTCTCTTCTCTTTACTACTTGATCTTTCCTCTTTGGTTATAT
This sequence comes from Locusta migratoria, assembly GCA_026315105.1. Taxonomy (NCBI): domain Eukaryota; kingdom Metazoa; phylum Arthropoda; class Insecta; order Orthoptera; family Acrididae; genus Locusta; species Locusta migratoria. Next base: position 2,627,203 of record CM048750.1, on the reverse strand, counting down.
TCATCCTCTCTGGCTTGGCTCAGTACATACATGCAGTATCTCTGACGTCCACACTCCTGAAACACCACCTTCATGACCTAGGTCGTGAACTACCTTTCCCTTCTGTTCCCATCCTTTCTTCTTCCCTTCTCTCCCACCTGACGAAGGAACTGTGTTCCGAAAGCTTGTCCTTTTTATCCCCTGTTTTCTGATTCTTCATTTGTGTTACTATCGGCGGTACAGCACTATCTCGTTTTTAACAACATTTATCATCTCTGCGGAGAATTTTCATCATTAATCGAGTGTTCATATTAAGTGTGTTATGTATGTGTGTTGCAGTTGGGGCCGCGGTACAACTGGTCAGAGTCGATACAGGGCCACTTGCTGGGGGCGTACTTCTACGGCTCGATGTTGTCGCACATCCCCGGCGGCATGCTGGCGCAGTACGTGGGCCCGCGGCTGGTGCTGGGCGTGGCCACGCTGGTGGGCGCCTTCCTCACCGTGCTCAGCCCGCTCGCCGCCGAGGCCGGCGTCGGCTGGCTCATCGCTGCCCGCTTCGTCATTGGTCTCTGTGGGGCGAGTATCTGTCTCTATTTATTTATTTACTAGCTGAACCCCCAATGCTTCGCATGCGTAGGCTGGTTGGTCTGCACCAGTTGTTTCTTTTTAATCCTGATGAAGAATCCAGATCTTAAGTTTCATAGTTATGAGCAAGCTATTAAGGAAAGCAAGGAGAAATTTGGAGAAGGAATTAAAGTTCAGGGCGAAGAATTAAAAACATTGCGTTTTGCCGACGACGTAGTACTTCTGTCAGATACAGCAAAGGACCTGGAAGAGCAATTGAACGGAATGGACAGTGTGCTGAAAGGTGCATATAAGATGAACATTAACAAGAGCAAAGCTAGGGTAATGGAGTGCAGTGTAAGAAAATCAGGCGATGCTGAAGGAGTTAGATTGGGAAACGAAGCAATAAAGGAGGTAGATGAGTTTTGTTACTTGGGCAGTAAAATAACAAATGATGGTCGCAGTACAGAGGATATAAAATGCAGAATGGCAATGGGTAGAAAAGCGTTCTTGAAAAAGAGAAATTTGTTAACATCGAATATTGATTTAAGCCTAAGGAAGTCGCTTTCTGAAGGCATTTGTATGGAGTGTTGCCTTGTATGGGAGTGAGACATGGACTATAAACAGTGCGGACAGGAAGAGGATTGAGGCTTTTGAAATATGGTGCTACAGAAGAATGCTGAAGATTAGGTGGGTGGATCGCGTAACTAATGAGGAGGTACTGAACAGAATTGGGGAGAAAAGAAATTTTTGGCATACTTTGACTAAAAGAAGGGATAGATTGGTAGGGCACATTCTTAGACATCAAGGAATTGTGAATTTAGCGTTGGAGGGAAGTGTGTGGGGTAAAAATCACAGAGGAAGACCAAGATATGGATACAGTAAGCAGATTCAGGCAGATGTAGGTTGCCGTTCTTATGAGGAGACGAAGAGGCTTGCTCAGGATAGGGTATTGTGGAGAGCTGCATCAAACCAGTCTCCGGACTGAAGACCACAACAACAACAACAGTTAAAGGTAAAGCAGTCAACAATCCGAAGATTGGTTTGAACACCACAGTGCTTTACTGGGCATGGTCCTGTTCGGGAGTGGTATGCCGTTGCCTTCCTCCGACCTTCGAACTGACTTACCCAGACAGTTATAGGGGGACCTACAACTGAACGTGGGTTCCGAACCACGGTGCTCCTCGGTATTTTTCACATGAGCAATACTGCCAGAGGTGAAAGAAGTGGAAAGTGACAGACTAAAAATCCTAGGACCTGGCGGGGATCGAACCCGCGACCTTTGGATTTGTAGTCTGGCACTCTACCACTGTGCAACCGAGGTTAGCTTGAAATTTGAGTTAAAAGCGCCATATTTTTGAAAATCAATGTTTGCATCTCGTATTTCACCCCCTTATTGGTCGAATTTCCAAAAATACCGAAACACGCGTCTTTTAAATTTGAACCCCAAATCCAAATACGAAAATTTGTAGTTCAAATTTCAAAATTGCCTATTTTCGAAAAACACCCCCTCTCCAATTCAACCCCGTTGATGGTTGAATTTCCAAAAATACCGAAACACGTATTTTTTAACGTCTAACTAACTATACAAATATCAATTTTTCAATTTTTGCAGCTCTAGCTTCAAAACTGTATCAATAGCAACGTGTTTCCAAAAATAATTTTTGATCCTCTATTTAACCCTCTTACTTGTTGAATTTCCAAAAATAGTAAAAATCATGGATTTTTAATCCTGACCAAGATTCCATATCCGAAGTTTCGTAGTTGTAGCTTAAAATTTGAGTTAACAGCAACATATTTTTGAAAATCATTTTTTTGCGTCACCTATTGTACCCCTTATTTATCGAATTTCAAAAAATGCCGAAACACGTATCTTTTAAATTCGAACCCTGAATTAAGATCCGAAATTTTGTAGTTCTAGCTTCAAAATTGCCTAAATAGCTACGTATTTTCAAAAAAACGTTTCATGCCCTACTTCACCCCTTTACGGACGGAATATAGAAAAATCGCTTCTTAAATGACGTCTACAGAATAAGATCAACATCCTCCACAAATTTCAATTTTCTATCTTCTGTGGTTTGGGCTGGGCGATGATGAGTCAGTCAGTCAATCAGTCAGTCAGTCAATCGGGACACTTCCATTTATATAAAGTTTTTTTATTTATTTTTTTTTATTTTTTTATTTTTTTGCAAAACAAAAATAATGGAATGCGGTCTGAGAAAATCAGGTGATGCTGAATGAATTAGATTAGATAACGAAACAATGTTACTTGGGTAGTAAAACAACATATGACGGTCGCAGTACAGAGGATATAAAATTCAGAATGGCAATGGGAAGAAAAACATTTTTGAAAAAGAGAAATTTGCTAACATCGAATATTAACTTAAGTGTAAGGAAGTCTTTTCCGAAGGCATTTGTGTGGAGTGTTGCTTTGTACGGGAGTGAAACATGGACGATATGCAGTGCGGACAGGAAGAGGAGAGAGGCTTTTGAAATGTGGTGCTACAGTAGAATGCTGAAAATTAGGTGGGTAGATCGCATAACTAATGAAGAGGTACTTAACAGAATTGGCGGGAAAAGGAATTTTTGGCACACCCTTGACTAAAAGAAGGGATCGCTTTGTAGGGCACATTCTTAGACAACGAGGAATCGTAAATTTAGCATTGGAGGAAAGTGTGTGGGGTAAAAACCGCAGAGGGAGACCAAGAGACGCGTATACTAAGCAGATTCAAGTGGATGTGGGTTGTCGATCTTATGAGGAGATGGAAAGGCTTGCTCAGGATAGAGTAGGGTGTAGAGCTGTATCAAACCAGTCTCCGGATTGAAGACCATAACAACAACAACATTGTTTTTTTTTCTGTTCCATAGGACCCAATTGAGCAGTGAGACTCCATGGTCATGCAACAAGTCAATACATTAATTGTTACACAAGAAGGACGGTTCCCTGCCATTTCTGGACGTTCTTGTGCGTCGTAAGCCCGGTGGAAGTCTGGGTCACAGCGCTTACCGCAAGCCCACTCACACGGACCGGTATTTGCACGCCACCAGCTACCATCACCCAGCACAGAAACAATCTGTTCTGAAGACCTTAGTACACAGAGTCGTAACCGTATCAGATGCTGATAACCTGTCAAAGGAGCTTAGCCACTTACGCAAAGTTTTCAAGTATAACGGCTACAGCAAGATGTTCAAATGTTTGTATAGCCTATGGTACCCAACTACGGGGTCATCAGTCCCTAAACTTACAAACTACTTATGAACTAGCTTACTCTAAGGACGGCACAAATTTCAATTCCCGAGGGGGGATTCGAACCCCCGATCGTAGTGGCCGTGCAGACCATGACTGGAGCGCCTCAGACCCCTCGGCCACCGCGACTGACCTACAGCAAGAGACAAATATCTCAAGCAGTGTCACTTAAAGCACGAAATCAGAAAACACCTGAAGAAGAAGTCAAGAAGACCGCAATTTTGCCGTTTTGTGTCTCCACAACAGGGAAAATTAGCCGGCTCCTGAAGAGACATAAAATTGACTCAATCTTCAGGCCTCCAGCTAAGATCCGACAATTAATGAAGCCTGTGAAAGATGATGTAGGTCTCAGAATACCAGGCATTTACAAAATTCCGTGTGAGTGTGGGCAGTTTTATGTCGGCTAGACTGTTCGCACTATTGAACAGGGGCGCATAGAACACGAGCGGTGCTTTCGATTACGCTATCCCGAAAAATCAGCTGTGGCGGAACATGCTTTAGAAAATGGACACCGAATTGCTTTCGACGAGACTTCTGTTATTAAACGGACCAACAGCTTCTGGGAAAGCGTGATAAACGAGGCAGTAGAGATCAGAATTACAGAAAACACCCTCAATAAAGACGGCGGTTTGCAGCTCAGTACGGCTTGTGATCCCGTAGTTGCGGAGTTGAAGCGGGCGCGGCGTACGCGCGACCAAAACATTGCCTTATATGGTCAAGGAACTGGGCACCAGTGACGTCACTGGCGGCGGCGCGGCTATATAAGCATGACAGCCATCCACTTGACAATGGCAGAGGAGTTCTCTGTCGAAAGCTCGTGGGCAGTGAACCACACGACGTGGCTTGTAACCCGAGAGGATTTCATTAATGGATATCGCCGCGAAAACATGCACTCATATATAAGTCAATACATTGTTACACAAGAATGGTAATAGAAAAATTTTTAGTAGTCCTTTGCATACGACAATCTTAAGACAAAGTAAAAAGAATCAATAAAGAAAAAAATGAATTAGCTTTATTGTTTAACTTTTCTGGGAGTTCCTCGACAGAATAAAAGGAGTGAGCCATGAGGTAACTCTTCAGTTTAGATTTGAAAGCGTGTGGATTAGTGCTAAGATTCTTTAGTTCTTGTGGCAGCTTACTGAAAATGGATGCCGCAGAATACTGTACACCTTTCTGCACAAGTGTCAAGGTGGTGTGATGCAAATGTAGATTCGACTTCTGTCTAGTATTCACCGAGTGAAAGCTACTAACTCGTGGGAATAAGCTGATATTATTAACAACAAATGACATTAAAGAAAAAACGTATTGTGACGCCAGAGTCAAAATTCCCAGACTACTGAAAAGGGGTCGACATGACGTTCGTGAACTTACACCAGATATTGCTCGAACCGCCCGTTTTTGAGCCAGAAATATCCTTTTTGCATCAGCCGAGTTACCCCAAAAAACAATCCCGTACGTCATAAGTGAGTGAAAGTAAGCGTAATAGACTACTTTTCGTGTTGAAAAACCACTGATTTCAGATATTGTTCTAATGGTAAATATAGCAGAATTTAGTTTTGGAACAAGCTCCTGAACATCGTCTTTCCACGACAGCTTACTGTCTATCTGAACACCTAGAAATTTGAACTGTTCAGTCTCACTTATCATATGCCCATTATGTTAATCAAAATGTCAGCTTTCGTCAAATTATGTGTTAGAAATTGTAAAAACTGAGTTTTACTGTGATTTAACATCAACTTGTTTTCTACAAGCCATGAACTTATCTCTTTAACCGCATTATTTGATACTGTATCAATATTTCGAGCAACATCCTTCACTACCAAGCTAGTATCATCAGCAAACAAAACTATTTTACAGTCACCTGTTATACTCAAAGGCATATCATTTATATAAATAAAAATGCTTTATCTTAAACTTCACTTTCTTCACATGGAATTTTTACCTACTGTAAGACTAGTTGCATCGTATTCTGAGGTCTACAAATTACCCTTTTACTATTTTATTTGAGAAGGTCTTGAGTATTTCTTGTGTTCTCATCCTCTTACTCTTCGCTGTTTCCACTATCGCATTCAAATGAATTTCCGTTGAATAATAATGCAGTACACAGAGTGCTACAGTAGTAGATAGTTTATATGTTAACCACATCTGAATTTAATGGGGATATTGAAAAAGGAGGTAAGAAAAACAGCTCTATGAATATCAAGGACTCTGATGGAAAACCAGTTCTCAGCAAAGAAGGGAAAGCTGAAGGGTGGAAAGAGTATATAGAGACGCTCTATGCAGGAAATGAACTTAGCAACAATATTGCAGAAAGGAGAGAAGAAGTAGATGAGGATGAAATAGGAGATACTATACTGAGAGATGAATTTGACAGAGCACTGAAAGACCTAAGTCGAAACAAGGCCCCTGGAGTAGATGATATTCCCTCAGAGCTACTGAAGTCTCTTGGAGAACCAGCCATGAGGAAACTGTTTCACCTGGTGTGAAAGATGTATGAGACAGGCGAAGTACCCTCAGACTTTAAGAAAAATGTAATAATCCCCATTCCAAAGAAAGCAGGTGCAGACAGCTGTGAAAACTACAGAACCATCAGTTTAATAAGTCATGGTTACAAAATATTAACAGTAATTATATACAGAAGGAGGGAAAAGCTGGTAGAAGCCGACCTCGGGGAAGATCAGTTTGGGTTCAGAAGAAATGTAGGAACTCAGTAGGCAATACTCACTTTACAGTTTATCCTACAAGATAGATTAAGAAAAGGCAAACCTACATTTCTAGCTTTTGTAGATTTGGAGAAGGCTTTTGATAATGTTGATTGGAATAAACTCTTTCAAGTTCTGAAGCAAGCAGGAGTAAAATATAGGGAGCGTAAGGTTATTTACAACTTGTACAAAAACCAGACAGCGGTTGTCAGAGTTGAAGGGCATGAAAGGGATTCAGTGGTGGGAAAGGGAGTAAGACAGGGTTATAGCCTTTCTCCAATGTTATTCAATTTGTACATTGAGCAAGCTATAAAGGAAAGCAAGAAGAAATTTGGTGAAGGAATTAAAGTTCAGCGGGAAGAATGAAAAACATTGCGTTTTGCCGACGACATAGTAATTCTGTCAGGTACAGCAAAGGACCTGGAAGATCAATTGAACGTAATGGACAGTGTACTGAAATGTGCATATAAGATAAATATTAACAAGAGCAAAACGAGGGTAATGGAGTGCGGTCTAAGAAAATCAGGTGATGCTAATGGAATTAGATTAGGTAACGAAGCAATAAAGGAGGTAGATGAGTTTTGTTACTTGGGCAGTAAAATAATAAATGATTGTCGCAGTACAGAGGATATAAAATGCAGAATGGCAATGGGTAGAAAAGCGTTCTTGAAAAAGAGAAATTTGTTAACATCGAATATTGATTTAAGCCTAAGGAAGTCCTTTCTGAAGGCATTTGTGTGGAGTGTTGCCTTCTTGGGAGTGAAACATGGACGATAAACAGTGCGGACAGGAAGAGGATTGAGGCTTTTGAAATATGGGGCTACAGAAGAATGCTGAAGATTATGTGGGTGGATCGCGTAACTAATGAAGAGGTACTGAACAGAATTGGGGAGAAAAGAAATTTTTGGCATACCTTGACCAAAAGAAGGGATAGATTGGTAGGGCACATTCTTAGACATCAAGGAATTGTGAATTTAGCGTTGGAGGGAAGTGTGTGGGGTAAAAACCGCAGAGGAAGAACAAGAGATGGATACAGTAAGCAGATTCAGACAGATGTAGGTTGCCGTTCTTATGTGCAGATGAAGAGGTTTGCTCATGAGAGGGTATTATGGAGAGCTGCATCAAACCAGTCTCCGGACTGAAGACCACAACAACAACAACAACACTGAAAAAGGTACGTTGAGGTGAAAGAAGTTGTTCACTCTCAACGAGACCACATGGGTGTCGGGTTTTAGAATGTTTTCATATTTACGCTACGTGAAGTATTGAACTTAAATAATAATCAATCAAAGCCATTCGATGCAACTCTCAAAAATTTTGGAGAAAATCGACTTTGAAGTTTTGGATGTACATGTGAGTACCAGTAATTAAAAAGTTTGCAGAATCTGCTGTTGTAGCCCCTTTTTTTTCTTTTTTTTCCTACGGGTATTTCTCTTTGTTGCGGACGCTGATCGTTTTTGTTCGTTCTTGTTCGATGTGTTGTTGCCTCAGCTTGTTAATTACAGAGCGTTGAGCCCTCTGACCGGGCGCGCTGAGCCATGGCGCCCGACACGACCTGAGCTACGACAGCAGATACTGCAAACGTTTTTTTAATTACTGGCACTTACATGTACATCCAAAACTTCAAAGTCGATTATCTCGAAAATTTTTGAGAGCTGCGTCGAATGGCTTCGACTGATTGTTATTTACGTTATATACTTCACGTACTGTAAATATGAAAACATTCTAAAACCCGACACACATGTGTCAGTCAAGGAAGAGGAAAAATTGATTGTGGTGTGGGACTGGAACGTGGTAGTAGGAAAAGGGAGAATAGGAAAAATAGTTGATGAATATGATCGGGTAAATGGAATGAAAGAGGAGGTCAATTTAATCATCACAAACACCTAGTTTAAGAATCATGAGAGGAGACTGCGTATGTGGAGGATAAGGAGGTATAACATTGATGTTATAATGGTAAGACACACATTTCGAAACCAGTTTTTAAACCCCAAACATATCCAGGGGCAGGCATTTACTCTGATCATAACTTATTCGTTACAAAATGTAGATTAAAACTTAAAAGACTATAAACAGGTAGAAAAGTAAAGGGGGGGGGGGAACTGAATAAACTGAAAAAAAAACAAAAAAAAACAAAAAACAAAAAAAAAACAAAAAAAAAACAGAGGCTCTAGAGAGTTTCAGAGGTAACATTACTACAGTATTGGCCGAAACGGGGGAACTAATACAGTAGAAGAAGAATGGATATCTTCCGAGGGGTCATGGTTCTTTCGCAAGTACATGTGTGACAAGTGGGGCTCTGAGCGATCTTTCTTCCTTCTTTCCTCCCTGGACTGCATTAACCTTATCCTTCCACTAATTTCCTATTCTCATTCCTTCCCCTCCCCACCAGGGGACTTGCGACCTTAGCAGTTTGGTACCCTTGTCCGAAACAAACAAACAAGCAACTAATAATGCATGGATATCTCTGAAAGACACAGTAGTGAAGGCTGCAGGGGATCATTTAGGTAGAAGAAGAGGTCCTAAAAGAAATTCTTGGATAATGCAAGGTATACTGAACTTAACTGATGAAAGGAGAAAATATGATAATGCATCAAATGAAGCAGGCAGAAGGAGTACAGGCGGCTAAAGATGAGTTTGACAAGAAGAGAGATTGACTAAGCAGGAATCGATGGAAGACAAATGGAAGCCTACGGCAGATTGCATAGCTAGGAGGAAGATAGCCTACAGAAGATTTCACCCAAGATTTCCTCTCCATGAACTGTTGAAGTACTGTTCAGATTCCTTATGCATAATGCTGGTAAGAAAGAATTGGGATGAATATCCGCTCTTAATTTATGTAATATAAGAGAGAAATGGAAACAGATTAATAGAAGGAAACACAAGCACTCAGTACAATCAAACATAAGACAACAGAATGAGTAATACTAAGAAATACAGCCGGTCGCGGTGGCCGAGGGGACTGAGGCGCTCCAGTCACGGTCTGCACGGCCACTACGGTCGGGAGTTTGAATCCCCCCTCGGGCATGGATATTTGTGCCGTCCTTAGTCTTAGCTAGTTCATAAGTAGTTTGTAAGCTTAGGGACTGATGACCCCATAGTTAAGTCCCTTCAGTTCTACAAACATTTGAACATTTTTGAACTAAGTACTTTCTACTTCACCGGTCTAAAGTCAAAGGTGACACGTCCCATGGTCCGCGTAACACACTGGACGGTGGCTGAAATCCACCTCCGGCGTATGCTTCGCATCCACTCACGAATGCTGAACTAAAATATTCTGTGTACGAATGCGAAGCGCTTGCCATCTGATTTGACTTAGAGAAGTTTCGCCTTTATCTGGAACATCGTGAATTTGATCTCGAAACCGATAACCAAACCCTCAGTTGGGTGTTAGCTGACCGTATTGCTAGGCGGGCCGATAGGATTTCAGTCTTTAACGTTCGTCATATCAGAGGTACTGATAATGCCTGGACGATGCTCGAACAGGAGGAATCTTGTAGTGCCACCCAGGAGGTGGGCTCCAATCTTTTGTGCCCCGTTTTTAGTGAAATCTTTCAGTTATTTACGGATATCGGATCTAGGCAGTACAAGGATCCCCTTCTTGGGCCAATACGTCATGATGTTGCCCGTAAGCAAGGCCCCCAGAATTACATCTTGAAAGGAGGTGCCTTGTGTAAAAAGATTGGCCGCAATATCGATCTTAAGGTCTGCATTCTTCGTGAACTGGTCGAGCCCGTTTTTCGCTACTTTCATTACTCGATGAAACATGGGTCCATAAAACTTTGGTCTGGGATGGTATGAAACAGGATGTCAGTCTCATGATTGTACCCTATGTAATCAAGCTAAACCCAAGAATTCCCAAGTTGGTTTTCTCAATTCCGCGCGGGAGACCCCACGTATGGATAAGTTTATTATTGATTATCTTGGCCCATTACCTCGTACCCGGAAGGGTAATCAGTACACACTTGTCGTTATCGATGGATTTTCTCGCTTCCTCTGGCTGGTTCCCAGTAGAAACGTTAGTGCCGGTATTTCTATTGATCATCTCACTAACATTTTCAGCTTATTTGGACCCTCCAAGCACCTGGTGAGTGATAACGGTCCTGCATTTGTTTCTGCTCAATTTCGAGCCTTTTGCTCTATTAATCATATTACAACTACACCATATTATCTTCAGGGCTCCTTTGCTGAAAGGGTCAATTGAAATCTCAAGTCCGCAATTGTTATTTATCATAGTAATTGTCCCAACAAGTGAGATAGCAGTTTGCCTTGGTTTAATTTGGCCTTTAATTCCGCTCATCACGAAGCTCTCAAAACTACTCCTGCTTTCTTGATGTTTCGTATCAGGTTAATTCTCCGTTGTCCAGTTTGTGGGGTATTCTAGATCTTCTTCCAGTCACTCTTACCCCGGCCAGCATTAAGGAGAACTGGAAGCGAGCGCGCACTAATATCTACCTCGCTCATCACTATCAGGCCACTAGGTATAACAAAGGACGTAGGCCTTTTAAGGGTAAACTCGGTGATACTCTTTATATACGTAATTATCCTGGTAGGGGAAGACAAACATCCTCTGATTCCAAGCTATCCCCTCGTTATTTGGGTTCATGTATTATAATGGAACTAAGTGGACCCGGTAATCTGGTTGTTCGAGAATTAGTTACCAACAAACTTTTTAAGGTCCATCTTAATCAAGTTAAGCTTGTCACTTTTCATGCCACTTCATCTCGCTAGCGTATGAGTCCTTGGATAAGGGGGCGGGGAGATTGAGTCGATTTACCCTGCCCTTGATTTAATTACTGGCGCAAGTACCGTCGATCTCTCCGTGCTTGCACCTCGCCAAGCGTCGGAGCTTGATTTCCTAAATTACTCAAGGCAAATGTTGGAACGGTTCCTTTGAAAGGGCACGGCCAATTTCCTTCCACATCCTTACCTAAACACTCCGAGTGTGAGCTCAGTCTTCAATGATCCAATGACCAATTTGTCGAATGGACGTAAACTCCTAGCTTCCTTCCTTCCATTGGTCTGTCTGAAGGTACAAAATTCGTCTATGTACTGGAATGGGACAGATGGTCTAATAATTCGGGTTAACGATTAATTCAAAGTTAAGTAAAATAAATCAATGATTCTAGCCGCGATTCGAGACCAACCACATGTAACAAGTAAGGCAAAGTCAAGACATGCAAAATTATTAAACCTCGGAATTTCACTTAAATTGACGAGTAAACTGTATCCAAAGGCGAATCATGGCTACTCAAGGAACGGAAACGTCTTTAAACGCGTCCCACAGAAGGAACAAGATCAAGTATGCTAAGCCTGCATGAAATGCGAAATACGAGACAAATTTAATAAGCGGAGAAGTAGAAATATATTAGAGTCACATTCGCACGCACAGTCGTACTGGGAGATCCGAATATTGTTTATTCGACCTGGTCATAATTCTGGTGGGACAATCCCATTATTCTAAGGATTAAGTAATAAACGGTTATTCATTAAGCCAACCAAAATACTCTGCATAATTATATGAATCACAAACTGCAAGACAAATCGATTAAACTTCGCTTGAGTAACAGTTATACAAACTCAACACTCATACTCACAACTACCTCTCTCCTCCGGATGCCAGGACCACCTACCAAACTCAGACTATCTCACACACATATCGATCACAAAGATGATTAAATTATCAATCATAACGCAATCATATTATTAAACATCTTTGAATGTCTGCTAAAAATGTTTAACATAGATAACGAATAATCATAACCCACAGATCAGACATTTAAACCACAGCATACATTTTACCTCAGCAACTGCCAACTGCAAACATGTAACATATATCGCCAACTGTCGGAACATCACGAAAAAAAAGTATATATATTAAAATTTTATTTGACGATATTTGTATAACGCTACATAAGTGTGACACAAAAGTTCACATTATCATTAAATAAACAGCAAAACGTTGCCAATGATGTCACATGGTCGTAAGTAAAAAACTTTATATCGAAAAAACAGGCATAACTTTAAAGTATATATACCAAAACGATGATTATTGTATAAAATTTTATGTATTTCGCAGATTGTCTGATGAAGGGTAGTTGTGCCGAAATGGATCCATAACAGCATTAAAATAAAAAAAAAAAACTTTATAGGACCATATTGGTTTAATTACGTAAATAACTAACCATAGAAAATTGTTCAAATATTTACAATACATCCTGTAGACTTTATAAATAAACGACTTTTTCCAGTTTTCGTAAATCTTAGTCCGTTAGCAAGATACGGCGAAAAACCGCGATATTTAGCTAGAAAATGTGCGCATTGTGCTGAAAGACGGCGTTCGGACAGCTCTGAAACTTACCATGCGATTTGAAAGAAAGTACTTGGCGAAAAAATTTGATTTTTGTACATCTTAAGGACTGAAATCTTCGGTCGATGAAGGGGTGATTTTTGTTTTCCTTTACTTTACAGTTAATATGCAGCATCCGCTTTACTGAACTATTGCAACATATTTTAAAGAGTTTGCCGAGGGAAAAACACATTCCGTAGACTTCTCGCATGGTTGATTTTAGGTTACACATAACTGCGTATGAAATGTAGATAACATATCAAAATTTTATTTAAAGTTTAGAGCAGAATCATATCTTACGTGGTTCTTGAGATATCGGTCGGTGAATGATAGCAAGCGACAGTAACAGGTTCGAAAACACTATTTCTGATTGTGAGGTAACGTATCTTGAGGAATAGGAAATGGCTAAAAGTTATGTGAATGTTGTTTAGGTGTTTATCTGGAAAATCCGTTTCCTGTTTTTGAAAATGTGTATTCGTTATCGCGATACGTTACAAAAATCATAAATCCAACTGCGTGCATTGGCAATTCTACACTTCTATTCATGGCAAAACGTCGAAATTTTTACGATGCGTTCTAATATTATACTATCCAAATTTTACTCACCATTGATTTCGATATATAAGCAGTACAGTCTGTTGTAACAGGAAAAAGACGGGAACCATCTGAAAAATGGGATGAAGACACTGAAATTTTGACACAGACAGAAAGCGGCAGTGGGAGAGACCAAAAAAAAAAAAAAAAAAAAAAAAAAAAAAAAAAAAAAAAAAAAAAAAAAAAACGGACAGAGACATATATACACTGACAGTGACACGACATTGCTGACTACGTGTTACAGAGTTATGGGCTAAAAGTGCGCGAATATGATCGCATGCCAAAATTTTTGTTGAGGAAGTCTGAATCAGGATTGAGGCAGCTGGTTCCACACTTTTGTGTCAGAGAACATATTCGACTTTTCTGTGCTCCGGGAGGAGCATTTTCATCTGGTGAATATATGCCTGCAAACGTATACAATAAATATGAGATTGCATATACTGCGATTAGTAAAACCCTTTCACACCATGCACCATGTTTTAATTCATTTCTTATTTGCTGCTAAGACACTCATGTACTGCAGTCAGCTTAAGGAAATTCCTGAAATCTGACGATTGTGTTGACGACATCGAATTGTGAAGCGAAGACGGCTGTAGGCGAAAGCAATAGACTTCTGTAGAGATAATGGGAAAGGAAGAGAATGAAACAGATCAACCTTTTAATTCCATGAGACTGCAGAGTTCAGTGAGGCTTGCATTTTCTATAAGTTTAATAAATCAGAGGGCAATCGTTTCAGTACTGCGGAGTGGATCTGTTACCTCCATGTTTCTCGCATGGACAACACTATGTCGCTTGGTAAGGGGTGGGCTCACCAAAGAATTTATTCATACTAGCTTCTGAATAAGTAACCAGAAGTATTGTTTATAAAAAAGTTTTGAATTAAATGAATGTATGAATGTTACACATCATTTGTATCTTTCTTTGTTTGGATTATGCACTTATAATTTTGTACATTATGCAAGACAGCGTTGATTCTTATTTATTGGCCCACTAGCTTAATTCACGCCGCTTCGCACGCGTAGACTGGATGGTCTGCACTGGTTGTTTCTATTTCTAAATATAATTTTTCATAGATTTAGCTTTAAAAATGCTTTCCTAATGAAGTATTTTGATACAACTTGCCACCCCCTATTGCATCAATGATGGCAGAATTCAAAACATAACATATGTCTAACCATAGTTCCTAATCCAAATTTTCGCTTCTCTAGCAACCAAATAGTCTTAGTAGTACCCTTAAAAGATTTTCCAATATTTCAGACACTTAATGGATGAATTTCCAAAAATATGGAAACACGTGTTCTTAAAATTCCAATCAAAAATCTAAATCCGAAGTTTTGTATGTCTTGCTTAAAAAATTACGTACCTGAATAGAAACGTATTAAAAAAAGTTCATCCGCTCTTTCACCCCCTTAGGGATGGTAATATCGAAAAATCGCTTACGACAACAGTGTAAGATAAACAATGTCTACCAATGTCTATCATTTGTCGATGTACTTTTCAGCGCCGTATTCTGTCTTTTAGAAACGGATCGAGAATGCGAAATTTCTTTCTTACGCTTTGGCATCTTTCTTTGTAGTTTTACTTCTCAAACTGCAGCATGCACTTATTTTCCTTTATTTGTATGCTTCTTGCGGAAAAAAATAAATATATAAAACTGGAGAATGTGCATCATATTTCGCTGTATATAACCTCTTTCCAATTACAGTGTCAAAAGTCATCCCTGGTCTTCGTTCCGAATTTTATATAAGCTGACGACTTTCAATCACTACATCTTCCACCGTCTTATAGCTCTCGATACGGAACAACGTGATACTCTGTACTACAACAACACAGAGAGATTGTTCATCTCCATTGTGTAGTTTTTGCTGAAGAGCAAAATATTGACACCCACACGTAGAATTTTATATGATTCGGTAACTTTCAACTCCCATATTTTCCACCACCTTATCGTTATCGTCCCTCTACCACCAGTGTGCAGCTTACTGCCACATACAAACACTATTCGTATGCGAAGTGAAATGCAGAGTGAAATATAGGCACAAACGTCTCAATCTGTATCTATAAATGTGAATGTCTGTTCGGTGTACGTTTATCAAGTCTGAAACACAAGACATAAACAGCTAAAAATTTGTACAGTTACTAATGTCTACCCGGGGAAGGCCTTAGGCACGGTTTTATGGCGATCGCTTTGCTATTTATCTATATAAATTAATGTGAATGTCTGTTCGGTGTACGCTTATCACGTCCGAACGACAAGACGCAGAGACTTAAATATTTGTACAGTTACTAATTTATACCTGAGGAAGGTTTTAGGCACGGTTTTATAGCGATCTGATAGATGTTTAGTAATTTGAAGAATATAACGCGAAATGCGGAACAATAATTACTCTTTGAAAATGGTTTTATTGGTTGCATTGTTGCTTGAGGATTGATAATGATAAAAGGGTGTAGTATATTGGGATGTAAAGTTATCGGTGTATATAAAATTCTACGTGTGTGTGTGTGTGTTAATATTTTGCTCTGCAACGAAAACTACAGAACGCAAACGAATGGTCTGTGTGTAATTGTTGTCCGAAGTCTCCCGTTGTACACCGTAGCAGTTTCCTGCCGATAGCTATTAAACTGCGATATTTTATAAATACGCTATATGAGAATGAGAGTACTTAGCGACTTCCAATAAACTTTCAACATAATTTCAAACCTTTATTAAACTGCTTCTCGCTGACAACCATAGCAATAAGGAAAAAAAGTTTCTCGCTTACTACTTTTCCGCTGTTTATTGAGTAAAACTACCGCATTCGGTATGACGTTAAAATTTATAATTGTAAATTGTATCACAGTAAAACATGTACTTCATGAGATATGAGCACATAAACAATAACATCCCGCTGTTCATGGACTAAAACTACAGCATTCAGTATGACGTTACAATTTTTAATTTCCACACTACAAATTGTAGCCGTAGGAATTTTTACAAACAGTACACACGCATATAATTGAGTGTATCTTCTAAATTGTATCACAGCACGACACACAGTTTATGAGATAGAGCACATAAACAGTAACGTTCATGGATAACTGCCCATTCCCGCACCAAGTTTTAATCTATTACTTCTTTACTACTAACTGGATTCCAAGAGATTTTACCGACATACAGCCCTTATACAAACGAATGTATACCTGAAAAAAGGCAGGAATAAATTAATAAATATCCGGGCAACGCCGGGTTTTCATCTAGTTTTTTCTTAAATATATATTGAGATAAATATGACATGTTATTAGACAGAAACGGCTGGACAGAGAGAGAAAAGATAGGTCAAATACTAACTCAAAGCTGTAGAATAGCAGGTTGCTGCTAAGGAGCTTGGTAAGGTGCAGAGATTAGCCTGCTTAGCCATAACAGGCGGAATTAGCAGCACACCAACTGCTGGGATGGAAACCATGCTGGATATGCCCCCATTACACCTTTGGGTCAAGATGGAGGCAGCGGCTGGTGCATACAGACTCAAATCTGGCAACAACTGGAACTCTTTGGGATATCCAGAATCACACACTAAAATAGTGAGTGAGGTAAATATAGGAAAGGTTGGGGAAATGCCAGCCGACTATATTATAACCCCATACTGCTTCAACAAGCCTTTCAATATAACAATTAGAAGTAGGGAGCAGTGGGAGAAAATAGTTCGACACGGGGGATATTGTCTGGTTCACTTACGGGTCAAAATCGGACCAACGTGTTGGGGCCGGAGTATAAGGGGTGCAGCCAAGACTGGAGGGCGTCATCTCTCTAGGAAAACTGGCCTCAGTATTCCAGGCCGAAATCACTGCCATCAGGGCGTGTGTGGAGAGGAATTTGCGTAGGTCCTACAAAGATCGTAGCATCTATATCTATTCAGACAGCAAGGCAGCCCTGAGATCACTGGCGGCTCCTGCAACAAGGTCTAAAATTGTTGCAGAATGTCACAGGGTTCTGGTGAAGCTAGGGGAAAGCAATAGAGTAAACCTATTGTGGGTCCCTGGCCACTCGGGGATCAGTGGCAACGAACATGCCGACAGATTAGCCAGGATGGGGACAGAGACTCCACTTATTGGACCGGAACCTGTCCTGACAATCACCAAGGCAATGATCAAATTGGAGCTACGTAACTGGCTCAGAAGACAGCACGTAGAATATTGGACCAAAGTCCAACAACAAAAACATGGCAAGGTAATGATGCCAAAGCCATGTTTTAAAAGAAGCTCTGCAATCCTGGGTCTGAACAGGAGAGAGATTAGACTCATGGTTAGATTGCTGACAGGCCATGGGAATGTCAAAAAACACCTACGTACAATGGGAATAACAGAAGAGGACCCTAAATGTAGGATCTGTGATGACGGTGATGAAACTGCATCACATCTAATCTTCGAATGCATTGCATTGGAGAATAAAAGGCACAGAATATTTGGGACAACCAGACCCGAAGAAATTGTGTCTAATAAAGAACTGGTAAAGGGACTCCTTGCACTGTTCAAGGGCATTGGTTGGCTTTACTATATATATAGGGAGCGATACCGCACAATAAACTTAGTTTCGTTGCGGGCAGTGGCGGGTTGGTCCAAGACTGTTTTGGCTTCCCTGGAAAAATCAATCAATCAATCAATCAACTCAAAGCCTGAACAAATAAATAAATACCCGGGAAACGGCGGGTTTTCAGCAAGTTACTAATAAATAAATATTGTATCTATTTTAGGTGTTGATATTATTTTGCCCATGCCTTGTACTGACTGCGTCGCGTGCTGTTGACAGGGCCCGCTGTACCCGTCCTTGCACTGCGTGGTGTCGCAGTGGGCGCCGCCGCAGGAGAAGGGCAAGTTCGTCTGGTGTCTGCTGGGTGAGTCCACGCAACATCTCACAGCTGAACTGAAAATAGAGTGAAAACTAATTCAATATCCTTTTCAGCCTAAACAATGCTATATGTGGAAATTATGCCTTATGTGGATAAATATTCTTGTAATATATAAAAGTCCATACGTGATCTGGGGCTTTCCCGTAGTATAAACTGCACCTGTGGTTTTTGGGTGTCCTGCCCGATCGAATCGTCGAAAACCCACGTTATTTCTGAGGACAGCCGTTCTGCCAACAGTAGGGCTTGTGGTTATTAACTGAGCAAGGCGTGGGAGCCAATACTAAAGTCGTCGGCACACGGAGCATGCGTCTGAACATGTGCGGTCAAATGCAGAGTCCAACGTGCGGCTGAACGCTCAGAGACGGCGCGACTTGTGCATACGGGACGTGTGCCTCAGCGAGCTATACCCGGGCTGCTGATACATTGCACTTGACGTTTCGCGTTACGGCGAGTTAAGTTGGCTACACTGCTTTAGCGACGTTGCAACACTAGCCTCTATAAGCACAGCAGACGAAACGGTTTTCAGTTGTATCTGGTAAATGTAAGCTATTGAGCAATAAAAGTGCATATAATAATTCGTTCTTGAGCAGCAATTAATGAACGTCATATTAGTGAAGACCAGAGCACAACAATGCACACGCTTTAAATAACGGATCAAGTCAACATAGGAAATAAGCATTGAATCACGACAGATACGAAATAAACAATAATCAAGATAGTAACTTCTCTCTTTACGTTTTATAATGAGAATGCTTTTCACTCACCAATTTACGGCGACAATGGTACACTTACATCCAGCTCCCCATCTTCACTGTTGTCGACATTGCCAAAATCGTCGTCAATACCGTTAATGATTACTGATGATCCCTGCCATTGTTTGCGCTGCCCGAATAAGTTTTTCAACGTGCCCGACCCTTTTTTTCCCAAGATGCAGCATCCACATTGGCAACAGATTAATGCAACAGCTTTTCCACCTCTGTTATTGTGAAAGACTTATTGTTCTTTAAATAATTCTTCACGTCAGTCCATACCAATTTTATAGGGTTAAAACGTCTGTGAAATGAGGGCAGATTTATTATATTGTGACGCTGCTCCTTGGCGATTTCGTCTACTGCATATGTGGGTGTAATAGACATTTTGTTTCACGAGCGATTATAAAAGATGTTTTGACATTGACATATCTGCAGCAATATTTCTTTCTTGTAACCACTGCACCATAAATTCTTTCCGATCGTTTGTAACGGGAATGAACTTCCTGCTAAGAGCATAAGCTTCGAAGTTTTTATTCATACGAAATTGAGAACTTACTCAGAAAACGTCACTAGACAAACGTCTTTTCGGTGACATTATCCAATTACTTAAACTCGGAAAGTCAAGTTAAACCACACACAGTAAAAAAAATCTCAGTGAAAATAGCACACACAACATAAACACGCGATAAACACGATACATAACTTTGTTTACATTAGAACTGAACAAAGCCGGCAACGCGGGAATGTTGACGTAACGGCACGTGACCACTGGAAGTGTTTCTCGCGCTGTGATTGGATCGTTCCTAGTGACTAGTGCCTCTCGCTTCTTGCACTTCATTTGTTACTTGTTAACGTCAATTGCAAAGTTTCAGCGGACCAGGTATACACGCGACCTCTGCGCGCTCCAGCGAAAGTTGTCGGCGGCATCAGCTTCTGGACTCACACAGTTTACGAAATCAAAAAAGTGGAATTCCTGCTTTACCTCTATTAAATCGCTTATTTCCACGCTTGTGCATATGTTCGTCGTGTTCCGTGATGTATGCCTGCATAAGTAACAACAAAATATCTACGAACATAAGACTATTAGAAAAGTTGCATGTTATGTCAATAAGTCCAGAGAATTATAAAGGTTTCATGACAAAATGTGCGACATAAAATTAGAAAAGGCCTTCACATGAGGCAAACATTATTGCAACAGTCTCGCTTTTTAGTTGAACTGAAAGGTCAATCTTCCACGGTCAGTGTTCGTATTCAGTAGAAGAATGTTAAGAACGTGTAAACTGCAGTACGTGAAACAATAAAGTGCGTATTTTACTCTAAGTAACTGTCCTGTTCATAAAACGAATTCAACAAATTCACTCCTCAGTGGATGCGCACTTATGTTTACATAGCATCGAATAATATTATGCAGTATCTATGAAATTTATAGGTCTATCAGAAATCCGAGTAAAAGACGAAAAAATGTCTGCTTCCGAGGAGTCTTGAACCAGACGCGTGGGACATCTTCGATTTCACACTGCACGACTTTGCTGCCTACGCCAGGGCCACTAACGTATATGGGTATAATCGACGTAGGTGTTAGATGTGTTGTATACAAGACTGGTAGATATGTCGGTTGCTGACATGTAATTACAACAAATGCTGTAAAGAACAATTTGTGTTAATAGATATTCAGTCCGCATTTCATTGAAACGGCAGATTACTGTAATAGGAAATTTGTTAACAACATATAAGACTTTTCCAGTCATTTATTCAAATAAATAGTACCTTTAATGACCGGTTTTCGAGAGATTCTCATTTTAATCAGTTAATTTTTTCGTGACTGGCGCTCCTAACGATATCAACAGTTCAGACGGAATATCATCTTCTCCAGGGGCCTTGTTTTAACTCAAATACATCAGCGCTCCACTCCTATGAACCACAGACATTGCCGAGGTGGGGTGGCTTGCGTGCCTCAACGATACAGATAGCCGTACCATAGGTGCAACCACAGCGTTGGGGTATCTGTGGAGAGGCCAGACAAACGTGTGGTTCCTGAAGAGGGGCAGCAGCCTTTTCAGTAGTTACAGGAGCAACAGTCTCGATGATTGACTGAGTTGGCCTTGTAATATCAGCTAATGTGGCTTTGCCACACAGTTACTGCAAACGGCTGAAAGCAAGGAGAAACTACAGCCGTTACTTTTCCCGAGGACATGCAGCTCTACTGTATGAACATATGATTATGCAGTGGTTGGAAAGGTAGTAAGACAGGCTTGTAGCCTTTCTCCAATGTTGTTCAATTTGTACATTCAGCAAGCTATAAAGGAAATCAAGGAGAAATTTGGAGAAGGAATTAAAATTCAGGGGGAAGAATTAAAAACATTGCGTTTTGCCGACGACATAGTAATTCTGTCAGAGACAGCAAAGGACCTGGAAGAGCAATGGAACGGAATGAACAGTGTGCTGAAAGGTGCATATAAGATGAATATTTTCAAGAGCAATACTAGGGTAATGGAGTGCAGTCTAAGAAAATCAGGTGATGCTGAAGGAATTAGATTAGGTAACGAAGCAATAAAGGAGGTATATGAGTTTTGTTACTTGGGCAGTAAAATAACAAATGATGGTCGCAGTACAGAGGATATAAAATGGAGAATGGCAATGGGTAGAAAAAGAGAAATTCGTTAATATCGAATTTTGATTTAAGCCTAAGGAAGTCCTTTCTGAAGGCATTTGTATGGAGTGTTGCCTTGTATGGGAGTGAAACATGGACGATAAACAGTGCGAACGGGAAGAGGATTGAGGCTTTTGAAATGTGGTGCTACAGAAGAATGCTGAAGATTAGGTGGGTGGATCGCGTAACTAATGAGGAGGTACTGAGCAGAATTGGGGAGAAAAGAAATTTCTTGCGTACCTTGACTAAAATAAGGGATAGATTGGTAGGGCACATTCTTAGACATCAAAGAATTGTGAATTTAGCGTTGGAGGGAAGTGTATGGGGTGAAAACCGCAGAAGAAGACCAAGAAATGGATACAGTAAGCAGATTCAGACAGCTGTAGGTTGCCGTTCTTATGTGCAGATGAAGAGGCTTGCTCAGGATAGGGTATTGTGGAGAGCTGCATCAAACCAGTCTCCGGACTGAAGACCACAACAACAAGAACTTTTTTTGAAATGTCATACATTCATAAGACCTAAGTTACATACATGAAACCCATGAAATACGACGACCAATATGGCGTCTTTATCTCTCTACCGAAAAGAGCTGCCCCCCTCCCCAGATAGCCACGTGGTGTAAGGTCGGTGGCGTTCTCCCACCTTAAGCACGTTAAAAATATCTGTTTTGCTTGATACTGCCTGACATTTTGGTAAGTCTCGCCAACGTGCGGTTTGCCCGTAAGTCAGAAACTCGCCCCGTTGGCCTCTCTCGTTCAGATACACGCTCCGTGCGCCGACGGCTTAAGCATCATCAAAACAGAACGCGACATCAGAACGCGATTTGCGATGGTTTCGGCCACAGACAAATATATACAGACGGGAAACCTCCGTAAGGGCCCGGTACTACGCTCAGGGGTGCGGGGAGGGAGGTTTTCCAGCAGTTCCGTAAGATGTCCCATGATGGCGCTGCAGTCAGAAGCAGCCCTTTAAACTGGCCAGAGCAGGCGGCAGGTGGCGGCTCTCCCCACCACCACCTCCCCTCACACGGCAGCAAGCCGGACACAGCCGTGTCCTTTTGACAGGCGGCAGAAGCTCTCCCCTCAGCCTCCCCTCCACACTATCCTCTGACGTGCGAGAGGCACCCTGGGCGAGCGATCCGCCTGACACCTGCTAGCATCTTATGGAGGGGAGCGTAGGACAGTGTTTTAGGGGAGGCTTCTTCTCTGTATAAGTTACTCTGTGGTTCGGCGCACCCGTACCAACGAGTGCCAGGCGGAGCTGTCGAGTCTGAACGCTGGGCCAGCAGGTAAAAATACCACCAGTCCTCGGCAAACTCGGCATTCAGTCAGCACCGGCTGATGATGGCGGAAAAGTTGTCCGCCGAAATATCGTGGACATTCAACGATTCGATCCGTCAGTACACTAGAAAACCACGATACAGCTACAAAAATCTAGGTTCCTTTTTCGTATTTTATGCACTGCTACATCTTTCATCAGCTCTTGATGAAATTACACTTGCCCTACAAAACAAGAGGAACGTCAATGTTTACATAAGATTTCGAATGGTATGTTACAGTACAGAGTACTAGCATACAAACTTGTTAAAGTATCAGATTGCGCAAGCAATCGCCTGCCTAACTGGGCAGAAGCAAGAAGGAGGTCATCGGTTGTGTCGTAAATGTAGAGCCAGTGACTTTCGTGACGACAGCACTCGCTGCGTCAGCGAGCTCAAATCCTACAGTCAGCAGTCTGATGAGTGCGACAGAAGACGAAGCGATAGGGTATACTTGTTAGCTTGTAAACATTTCATAACTACACCTAACTCTTTCACAACAGTGAATAGCCAGGTGATAAGTCAGCGGTTAACAGAAGCATTGAGTGAACTCTGCACAAACCAGTGGGACACATTCGGTCCTGTCGAACCGCCCACACGTCATAGCTTCAGCTGATTACTGTATGTATACTCCCGCTTTTGGAAGTTGTGGTCATTTGGTCACTGGGATCGATGTTGCTCAGAAGCATAGTAGTCGAATCCAGTGATTTAATCACTGTATTTAGCTTTTGTCTCAGATAAAGCAGTACACGCTAGCAGCCACTAGTTTATAGGTAGGAGGTGGAGTGTGGGAACTACTACACTTCAAGAAAAAAATGTTCAAATGTTTGTATAGCTTATGGGACTTAACTACGGCGTCATCAGTCCCTAAACTTACAAACTACTTATGAACTACTTACGAACTAGGACGGCACAAATATCCATGCCCGAGGGGGGATTCGAACCCCCGACCGTAGTGGCCGTGCAGACCGTGACTTGAGCGCCTCAGTCGCCTCGGTCCCCTCGGCTACTACACTTCGAACCGATCATAATTCAGAGAAGATGATGAACTGAGGTACTTCGGACTTCACAACGCTGAGTATGGTTGCTGTCTTAGGCCAGGTCAGACTTCATTGGTTGGTTTTGTAAAAGGTCAATGATCCTGTCGACGCGCTAGCCGGTAGCATTAGTTCATCTGTCACCGTGGAATTTGACTCCAGTGGTTCCAATTATGGACCAACAAGTAGTTGCACTGACCAAAGGTGGGATCGAGGACACCTTTCTGACGGTCTCTTCTTCGACTCCCAGACAAACGGCGTAGGTACCCTCCGTCCCAACAGCTCACGGCAGCCGGCGCATATAAGACACATTGAGACGGCGAGCTGATGGGACCGAATGCGGCGTCACCTGATGATCTAGCTCATGGAGAACTAGCGCCTACACCACGAAATCTTGTGACAACTGAATGACCTGTAAACTAATACTGTTTTACTAGCGTCTTCTGACGCTCCTCTAGGTATCTTTGCCACATCCTGACACAAAGCTGGGAATCTACCGCTCGACCCCCAGCAGGTAGATGGCGGAGATTACCTTAGACAAGACTTCCATTTCACTTGACTCTTAACTTTGAAAGTTGGCTAATGTATGTCTGTTTGTGGTAAAGGTTTATGGACGCAGCAAGCCACTGTACAGTGTATAGCGGATAGTACTTTCAAATAAACTTCAACGCCGTTTCGCCTATCACCATAAAATTTGCAGATACATCTAATTTTTCATTGACTGGGGGAGCAGGATGGGAGTGACGGAAACGGTGGAGAATATGGACAAAGATGATGATCGGGGAGGGAGTGCGGTGACTTCTTAGCTCTTGAAAGTCTGGCGTATCGGCGACTGATGCATGGACAGGTAGTAATTTACTTATGGCAGCAGCTTGGGTGTGATGCAACGTTGGCAGCAGAAGATGTAGTGAGTGGTGTTATACTCTTCACTTGCTTGTTACAGTCTCTGAATTTCTTTTTCTCACTGCTCGCGTTGTTACTCAGATGCGGAGAGTTCATAAATTTTACTTAAGAGCGAACCAGAGTTTGCTGCATAAGTTGCCAACAAATGCACACGATATCTCTGCCTGGCCTCTACGCTTTGCCACATGAACACATTTATTACGCACATAGTGTAATATACTGTTAAAAATGAGCACAGGCTCTGATTTATGGTAAAAGTTCGGGTTTTTGTATGGAAAGAGAATAATGTGACTAGCTCACAGTTCTTGACTACGTTACGAGGTCACTTCTTATAATGAGCGTCATAATTACAATAGTCATAGATATTGTTGACTGGTAGTTCCATTGATACTATTTGCGTTGCCTTTAACGTCTCGAAATATTTTGACCTTCATACTAAAACTGTTCCCAATAAATTCACTATGAGACCTTTCACAAAAATTTGAAATGAGACAGGTGAGTATTGAAAAATATAATGTTCTTCACACTTTCAGGAGATTTACTGTTACTGAATTTTCGAAACTAAACTTTTCAATAAAACACATCCCTGAAAAAATTAAACTTGCAGGAGAAAGGAGACATTTCTGCTGAATAAAATGCAGGATGCATTTAACTCTGTTACATTTTAACACTCTAACAGTAACATACACTGGTATGGTTACATTCGCAACAGACAATAGCTCAAAAAATTAATAAATAAAAGAAAAGGAGAAAAAGAAGAAAAACGTAAATCCGGCCATGCGACCTCCACGAACAACATCACGGGCAACGCTAGCTCCGGCTACCTATTTCAAAAACAGGTTTTACTGTACTTTGAATGTCGGATGTTGACTGTCTATTCAAGCATTTTGTTGAGTTTTTCGTCCGCTATGCTGTATCAGCCATATTGAATTTGGAGAATCTGATTTCACTTTCGGATTCAGCGACTTAAAATACCGTTATGTTAACGAGATGAAACAGTTCCAAAATACACATTAATAAGGTGTTTCATGGGCAGTACCAAACTAGCGCGGCAATATAAGGGTTTGCGTCTCAAATACTGATAAAAATTCTTAACTAACGTTCCTTTTGAAATTATAATAGATTCTACTTCGATTAAATCAAAAGACTTTATTTAGCAAAAAACATTGGTCACTTTAGGGGTAGTTGGCCCTACTCACACTCCAGTGAACTTAGGCCTATTTTCGTCTTTTATCAAAAGATACTTTCATACAAAAATCATTAAAATAGCTTTACTAATTTTGTAAGTATGGGAACTTTTCCATTTTAGCCCCAATTTTTGGTGGACCGTTTTATGCCTTAAATATGCCGTATCATACGTGTACATTAGTTTTTCATGTATTATAATACATCCGAAATTCAGACAAATCGGAGAGTGACACTTAGGCAGCTTTACTTGTGAGACAAGGCATCGTAGAGGGAGGCCGCGGGACGAATATATTATACCAGAACTCACATGTGATTACATTTTCACGCAATTTGGGTGCATAGACCCTGAGAAATCAGTACCGAGAATAACCACCACTGGCCGTAATAACGGCCTTGATACGCCTGGGCATTGAATCAAACAGAGCTTGGATGGCGTGTACAGGTACAGATGCCCATGCAGTTCAACACCTTACCACTGTTCATCAAGAGTAGTGACTGGCATATCGTGACGAGCCAGTTGCTCGGCCACCATTGACCAGACGTTTTCAATTGGTGAGAGATCTGGAGAATGTGCTGGCCAGGGCAGCAGTCGAACATTATCCATATCCAGAAAGGCCCGTACAGGACCTGCAACATGCGGTCGTGCATTATCCTGCTGAAATGTAGGATTTCGCAGGAATCGAATGAAGGGTAGGGCCACTGGTCGTAACACATCTGAAATGTAACGGCCACTGTTCAAAGTGCCGTCGATGCGAACAAGAGGTGACCGAGGCGTGTAACCAATGGCACTCCATACCATCACACCGGGTGATACGCCAGTAGGGAGGTGACGAATACACGCTTCCAATGTGTGTTCACCGCGAGGTCGCCAAACACGGATGCGACCATCATGATGCTGTTAACAGAACCTGAATTTATCCGAAAAAATGACGTTTTGCCATTCGTGCATCAAGGTTCGTTGTTGCGTACACCATCGCAGGCGCTCGTGTCTGTGATGCAGCGTCAAGGATAACCGCAGCCATGGTCTCCAGCTGATAGTCCATGCTGCTGCAAACGTCGTCGAACTGTTCGTGCAGATGGTTGTTGTCTTGCAAATGTCCCCATCTGTTGACTCAGGGATCGAGACGTGGCTGCACGATCCGTTACAGCCATGTGGATAAGATGCCTGTCATCTCGACTGCTAGTGATACGAGGCCGTTGGGATCCAGCACGGCGTTCCGTATTGCCCTCCTGAACCCACCAATTCTGCTAACACTCATTGGATCGCTGCCAACGCGAGCAGCAATGTCGCGATACGATAAACCGCAATCGCGATAGGCTACAATCGACCTTTATCAAAGTCGGAAACGTGATAGTGCGCATTTCTCCTCCTTAAACGAGGCATCACAACAACGTTTCACCAGGCAACGCCCGTCAGCTGCTGTTTGTGTATCAGAAATCGATTGGAAACTTTCCTCTTGTCAGCACGTTGTAGGTGTCGCCACCGACGTCAACTTTGTGTGAATGCTCTGAAAAGCGTATCACAGCATCGTCTTCCTGTCGGTTAAATTTCGCGTCTTCCTGTCGGTTAAATTTCGCGTCTGTAGCACGTAATTTTCGTGGTGTAGCAATTTTAATGGCCAGGAGTACAGTTCCATCATGCGACATATCTGCTATAGAAATGAGACATGAAGACAGGAACATTGCTGTGTGCCTGTGTTGACTTAGAACATGCGCTGAGACGTATCCACATAATTTATCTCATACATTTGCCATAAGGAATCAAACAAAGACACTGAAACATTATAGTGCAGTTACGCACTGTGTTTTGATGAATACTTACGATCTGATAACAATAGGAAATTACATGAAGAGCTTTTCTGAAGGGAAAAGGAACGAGATTTAAACCACAAATACCAGTGTTAACCAATTTGATAGGATCAACGACTATGACAATTTTTTGCATCTCTAACGTATTGTGTATTAGTGTAATAAAATGCTCATCCTTCAAAATGGGTGATCTGCTCCGTTGATATCGAGTGTGAAATACACATCGCAACCTCTTTTTGAGAATCACCGCCCATCAACACTAAAGCATTTTACATATCCAGGGCGATGAGCGACAGCAGCCGCTGTGGGCAGAGGGCGAGGCAGCGCAGCCGCACGGGAGTAGCCGAGCGGTCTGGAGCGCCACTGTACGAATCGCGCGGCCTCCCGCGTCGGAGGTTCCTCCCTCGGGCATGGATGTGTGTGTTGTCCTTAGGTTAGTTTAATTTGGTTTAAGTAGTTTGTAAGACTAGGGACTGATGACCAACGTAGTTTGGTCCCATAGCATTACAAACATATGAACATTTTGAGGCAGCGCAGCCTGTCCACTGCTGCTGCCGCCGGCTGCCAGCGAGTGGGCCGTGGAGAGCTCTGCCACGTGCTGCGGCCAGAGGCAGCATTCTTATTGTGCCGAAATCGAAAGTGAAATACGCTACGCATATGCTCCCCTTACACTTGTGACATCAGCATTCACGAGGGACGTCAAATAAAATTTTTGCCAAGAGCCGGTTTCGATCGCCAACACTCGCAGGTGACGCACTTTACCACGAGACGACGGACGTAGCTGACGTATACATCTAGTAACTGAACACAAGAAGCAGTGTATGAATTTCCACAGTCTACAGTGTTGCCAGATTGTGCAGATAGCCGGTCTTCGAGCGTATCAGCGCGGTCATGTTTATTGTCCCGCTGGCCATGCTTTTTTTTTTTTTTTTTTTTTTTTTTTTTTTTTTTTAAAGAGTGTACATCTGGTTTGATAAGCAGCTTTTCTCCCGTTGTTACGGCAAGCTGTGCAAGCAGCTACGAGGCTAACCTTCGCCAGAGCGTTCACTCAGGACTTTACCCTTCCTGAGCTGCAGTGCTTCCCTTTGAGCCAATGTGTGCCCACCTCTGCTCTAAAGTAAACAGACGCGAAAATCTATCAGATGCAAAACGCAACCTTGTCATAGCTTAACCTGTGCTAGCGCCCCCAAGCGGTCAGTACACAGTAACAAAGTATGACATGATAAAAACGGAGAACGTGGTATTTTTAATGCTGATATTTCCATATTTACTTGTCACTATATGTGGTGGTCAGTTTTGTAGTACAAATATGAAAGAGTTATGGAACTTATCATCCGTCTCATGTTAATGTCAGCCAAAAAAAATAAAATAAAAAATAAAAAATGCGCTGCCCATTTTCAAAAACATATATGTGCATGATAAGCAATGTGTGAGAAAATAGGAAAAAACTAATAAAACGAACTGGAAATGTGGTAGCGGACTAATTTTTCTACAAGAAATAGTGGTACATGGTTTTAATATATGTACCAAAGCTCTTAAATATCTGATGAGTAGGAAGGAAGTTATATAGATATTTTATTTGTATATAACAGGTTTTCTAACTGTGTTGTTCACATTGCAAGCTTTACAACTCTTGTGGCAGCCATATTGACTGCGCTTTAGTTTGCAAAACCAGCTAAAATTCTAGTGGGGAAGATGAATATTAATAACAAACCCTGGAAGCATGGAAATATATAATGATTATTTTACAAGGCATATATCCATACATCTGTAATGATAAACTTATTGAACAAAGTGGATTACATCACAACGTAAAAGACATTTTACAGCTTTTACAACTTTGTATTCTGTATTTTTTAATATTCTATCAAAGCACTGGAACAACCAAATAACAAATTTAGGCTATGTTTGTTTTATCAGCTTCCATTACCTCGAAGTCCAGAGTGTCATTATCATCACCATCTTCATCATCATGTGCATTTTCATCCACAATTTTAGATCAGGATCGTGTTCCGCAAATACATTGACATAGAATACCAAATCTGGTAAGCTGTCCCTTTCTTCGCCAAAGTGAAGAGCAAGAAGTCTTTTCACATCCTTGATCTTAGCCGGTTTTACAGGAACACCCCTTGCGATGTAAGGAATGTGAGCACTCTTAAAATTCTTCCCCGTCCTGCACAAACTTTTCGCTTCACCATCGTCAAAATTGTAGAACGGCTCTCCTCGAACTAGGAGAGATGTGTTGCTCTTACTTCTTTTGACTATTAATTGCCTTCTGCATATACTTTCCAATCCTCAACAGATGCATCTTTTCCTAGACGTGTAATGGTTCCGTACCTCTTGACAACGTTCAAATACTCTTCTGTGTTAGCAATGACACTTCGTGTATTAAATTCTCTTTCTAGATGTCCAAATAGCCGATACGGCGGGATGAATGAATGTTCTGCTGTAGGGTACCTTGAAACTTTAGTTTCGATCCTTTTCCATGTCAGAGGACACCTCTTCCTCAATCTTTGTGGTTCAGTCTCCGCAATAAATTCTGTATCGCTGTCAGTACCGGTATTTTCGCGATTTGACCAATTATCATAATCCATTTTAAACAAATAACACTGCAAATCTCTCTAGGAACGAGACGTCAGCTTGTAGGCTATATCCACATCAACGAACTCAGAGAAACTGGTGCGTGAGTCAAACAACTGCATGCAGAATTTCACAGATCACTCTCCACACTATACAGTACAGCCTAAATAACTGTCAAAGATAGAAATAAGCATTTTATCTTTATTTTACTTCACAAAAAGGAGTGCAATGCTGTTCCTGTGGAAAGTATAATAGCAGGTTTTGCACCTGACGTCTGAGAAGCCACCGCGGTGGATTAGCTGTGCGCACTGGAGCGCCGTGCTGCGGTGCGCGCGGCCTTTCGCCATCGGAGGTTCAAGTCCCCCTTCCGGCATGGGTGTTTATGTAGTTTGTAAGTTACGGACAAATAACCACGCAGTTGAGTGTAATAGATTCACAAACAACTCTTATGACCATAAATTGGGGAATGTATAAACACTCCCTTCCAAAAATATGCGATTATTTGGAAGCCCATAGCAATACGCGTGGGTTACACCCAGTCACTGATATGCACGTTGGCAAACGATAAATAAGTATATCTGTGTCTATTTCATAATGAGTGTATGCAAATCTTTTCCAAATTTTTTACGATAAAACGATCTTATTCTCTTGTCTCTAGTAGAATATGATGTAAAATAACCTTTTTGTTTTAACTGTGGTACAATGTGTCATTATTATGATCCTGTTTCATAATTACGTACAGGAGAAATGAATCGTACCTAATGGGACATCTGGCGGCAGCTAAGTTAACGTCTTATCTGTTCTCTAACGATGTCGGGAGATGGCAGCACAGAACTGCCATCATTCAAGAACCGTAGCAACTGCCAGCAGGCTACGTCCGATAGATGTCTCCACGGTCACGCTATCGTCAGCCCTTACGATGGTATTTGGCGCCCTTTTTGGAATGTGGCACCGACTATTCGGTGTTGTTTGTAGCAGTAGTGATGGAGGAAATAAAGAGTGTTGTGAAGTGCAAAAAGTATGAATATATTTTAAAATTATTGTTCAAAATAGATAGATTGGTCGTGAATTACCTGTCCCTCCCCTTCCCATTTCTTATTTCTTTTTTCTCCCTTCTCTTCACCTGAAGAAGGAACAGTTCCGAAAGCTTGTGTCCTATATTTTTATTTGCATTTCGTGTTTTTGTGTGACTAACCAATCTATCTCTTTTAAATATTAATTTCTCATCTATGTGGAGAATTTCCATATTAATTTATTTTTACTAAGGTTCCAGCGCTTGCCTCCCATGTGAGATGGATCTATGTGACACCTAGTTTGAACATATTTTGAACTCGTGAGACGGCCATGGTAGGTCACGAAAATATGGCACGTTTCGTAAATGTAAACATAAAACTGTGAATTTTGCAGGTTTTGCATCCGTACATGTCATGTATGGAGCACGTTTTGCAACCATTTGCCGTTTTTCACTTGAAATTTAAAGAGGTTACAATGTGTTCTAGAACCTGAAACATAGCTAATAATAAATAGCTAATAATGAAGCATCATGCAACACCATTATCTCATTTTCGTATTTTTAAGCATATAGCTGGGTTTGCAAATGGGCTACTCATCAATAATAATATAGTGCTGTGATATACATAAATGCGGTTCAAACTAGCATAGTATCGTCGAAAAACATTTTAAGACCAGAAAAGAACTGTAACCTGATGTATTTAGATTCAAAAGGAACTGGTAATGATTACATCCCGTGCCAGGGACTTATTTTCACGCATCCAGAATGTATTAAGGAAGTTAGCCATTTCAATAAATAAATAAACTATGCAATAATTTTACATTTATTACTACGATACACCTTGTTTCAGTATAAGTTGTAAGTTGGGATATACCTTCTATAATGACTAAACGCTGCTATTTTCAGAACATGTGCATGACAGATTTCTTATCACTCTAATAAACTTGAAAGTATTCGTTGACTTTGATCAGACTCTGTGGACTTTATGTTAAGTCTCGCGATCTGCAGGAAAGAAAACAACTCTTCAAATTGCCAACGGTTTATTAAACAAAAGAGCCTTCTGGGCGTACAGCAACACAACGTTGAGCAAACAGACAGTCACGTAAGGACGACAAGTATAATGGTGGAACAAATAAACAGACAATGAACTATTGACGTGTGGCGGTAGGCCAAGGCAAAACAACTACACTACAGAGTAAACTACGCTGAGTGCGGCGGCAGCTGGATCCGATGTAAGAGCGGCCGGTTGCTGAGTATGCACTGCCCTCCACACTTTGTTTTTCTTTATTGAATGTTAATGGCCTAATACAGGCAGGCTGACAGCAGCCGATGATGCTGCTCTACAGCCGAACGAATGGAAACAATGGACAAACCGAATATAAAATTAAAGGTGATAAAATGGCGCTTTTATAATTATAAGATGAAAATATGGTAGAATGTTAAAAGAAACATGACAGTGGACAGAACATACATGGTTGTTAAAACAAGACATTGCCACGGTGGCTAAAAAACACTCACTGCAGACGACGAGACATAACGTGACGGCGACATTGAGGTAAAAAACACTGAACACTGGTGTCCCACAGGCGTGTACGCAACGTTAAAAAAAACTGGGCGACGAAACACGACACATGAAGCACTGAACACTTATAAAACACTAGCACTGTACTGGCCCTGCAGGGGGGGGGGGAGGATGGAGAAAGCGCGGGGGAAGGGGAAAGGAGGTGGGGGAGGGGAGATTGGGGGAAACCGGAAGGAACTCCCGGGGAGGTGGAGAAAGGAGGGGGGAGCCAAGCGGTGGACGGGAGTGGGAGGGGAGAGGGAGGGAGGAGGGGGCGATAATCTACAGAGAGAGGTGAAAGTTGCAAGGAGGGATAGATGTTGGGACGGCTGTGTAGAACGTCGTCTGGGAGAGGTAGGTGGCGGAAGCCACCCTCGGAGAGGACGTAGAGGGTGTGGAGGTGAAGGGAGGGAGGGATGTGGCGGTAAAGGCGTAGCAGGGGCCCAGGATCCAGGAGGAGAGGAGTTACTAGTGGGTTACGGGAATCTATCTTTCGGTGGATGTACTTGAGGCGGATGTGTTGAAGGGATTGGACCAGGTGCGGGAATGGGATGAGCTCGTAAAGGATCTGCGTGGGGGAGGGGAGGCAGATGTGGTAGGCGACGCGAAGGGCGTGGCGTTCGAGGATTTTGAGGAATTCATAATAGAAGGGGGGAGCAGATATCCAGGTGGGATGGAAGCAGCAAAGGACGGGACACATGAGGGAATGGTAGGTATACATGATGGTGGAAGTCAAGAGAGGCATTTTAAGAGGTTACGGGCTTTTTGTCAGACGGTTTTGAGGTGAGGGTTCCAGGAAAGGTCTGTATCTAGGGTTAATCCGAGGTAGCGGAGGGTCTTCGTTTGTGGGATGGGGCAGCCATGGAGGGTGAGGTAAAGGTCTCGGTGGCGAAAGGAAGGGGTGGTGCGACCTATGATGATTGCCTGGGATGTTGTAGTGTTTACAGTAAGGAGCCACTGGTTACACCAGGAGGAAAATTTGAAGTGATGGGACTGAAGGAGATGTTGGGAGCGGGCGAGGGTCGGGGCAAGGGCAAGGAAGGCGGTGTCATCAGCATACTGAAAAAGATGGACGGGAGGCTGAGGTCGGAGCATATCTGCTGAATATAACAGATAGAGGAGGGGCGACAGGACGGAGTCCTGGGGCACCCCGGCGGAGGGGTAGAACAAACGGGAATTTTGGTTATTGACAGTGACATAGGATGGGCGTTTGGAGAGGAAGGAAGCTGTTGTTGTTGTTGTTGTTGTTGGTTGTTTAAGGGGGACAAAACTGCAATGGTTATCAGTCCCCCATTCCATCTCTAGGCGTCAAAAGCAAATCCAAACACGTAAAAGATAATACGCCTAGAGTTTAAAATAGCGAAGTGGGAGAGGAGTCCCACTAGTCCATAAAACATCAAGAATCACAAGACTAAACAAAAGATGGTTACACAAAGACAACTTACAACAAAGAAACCGATAGCCGTGGTTGACCGACCATAAGAATAAAAAAGGAAAAGTCAACCACTCGGTTTCACAAAGAAATCTCCAGTTAGAGAGAACGATAAAATCCCCCTGCTCGAATAAAACGTAAAACGGTATCTGCCATTTTGGCATCGTCACCTAAAACTTCCGATAAAACAGCAGGGAGGTTAAAATATCTCCGCAAGGCGACTAAAAGGGGGCAGTCCAACAATATGTGGACGACTGTCAAATTGGAGCCACACCGACATTGGGCTGGGTCCTCACCCCGAAGGAGATGTCCATGGGTGAGCCACGTATGCCCAATGCGGAGGCGACATAAAACCACTGAGTCCCGTCGTGAACCGCGCATGGAGGAGCGCCATGCAACCGTCGTTTCCTTGACCACCCGGAGCTTGTTGGGCGCGTGCAGGCTACGCCACTCAGTATCCCAAAGCTGACGTACTTTCTGGCGCAACAATGAACGGAGATCAGTAGCCGGGAGGCCGATCTCTAGACAGGACATACCTACAGCCTGCTTGGCAAGCCTGTCAACACGTTCATTGCCCGGGATACCAGCATGACCCGGAGACCAGATGAACACCACCGATCGCCCGGACCGTGTAATGGCATAAAGTGTCTCCTGAACGGCCAACACCAGGGTAGACCGTGGGTAACACTGCTCCAGAGCTCGGAGGCTGCTCAGGGAGTCGCTGCAAACAACAAAAGACTCGCCTGAGCAAGACTGGATATGCACAAGAGCTCTGTGAATGGCCACCAGCTCTGCAGTGTAAACACTGCAGCCATTCGGCAGAGAGTGCTGTTCCACATGGTCACCGTGTGTATAGGCAAATCCAACACGGTCATCCACCATTGAGCCATCGGTGTAGATCAGGTCATAACCACGGAACTCCGCTATGACAGCCGAGAACTGACGGCGGAGCGCCTCCAGTGGTACTGAGTCTTTGGGCCCATGGGCCAAGTCCAGCCGAATAGACGGCCTTGTCAAACACCATGGAGGTGTATGCACCTGGACCCGATATGGACACGGAAGGGGCAAAGACTCAAGTTCCAGGAGGAGGGACCGAACTCTATAGGCTATCGTATGACCTGACCTGGGGCGTCGCTGATGGTGAGGGACGACCACATTAGAAAAGAGAAGACGACGGTTTGGGTGGCCTGGGGAGCAATACACGTTCGCTGCATAAGCTGCGAGCAGGTGTTGGCGGCGGATCCCCAAAGGTGGGATCCCAGCCTCCACTAGTAAACTGTTCACCGGGCTGGTGCGGAAAGCGCCCGTCGCAATGCGGACCCCACAGTTGTGAATGGGGTCCAGGAGATGCAGTGCCGAAGGTGCCGCAGACCCATAGGCAATGCACCCAAAATCGAGACGGGACTGCACCAGCGCCGTGTAAAGCCGCAACAGTGTCGAGCGATCAGCACCCCAGGTCGTATGACCCAGGTGGCGGAGAAGGTTGAGATGGCGCCAGCACTTCCGTTTTAGCTGACGAATGTGGGGGAGCCATGTCAGCCGGGCGTCAAAGACCAGTCCTAAAAAACGGTGAGTTTCCACTACCGTAAGTGGTTCGCCATTCAGATAAAGTTCAGGGTGTGGGTGGACGGTCCGACGCCGACAGAAGTGCATCACTCTGGTCTTGGAGGCAGAAAACTGAAAGCCATGGGTAAGCGCCCAGTTCTGCGCCTTCCGAATAGCACCTTGCAACCTGCGCTCGGCAACTTGGGTGCTGGAGGAACTAAAAGAGAGACAAAAGTCGTCAGCATAAAGAGAGGGGGACACCGACGATCCAACCGCTGCAGCTAAACCGTTGATGGCGATTAAAAATAATGGGACGCTTAAAACGGAACCCTGAGGAACCCCATTTTCCTGGACATGAGAGGAGCTCAGAGAAGCACCAATTTGAACACGAAAGGTACGGACGGCTAAAAAATTCTGAATAAAAATCGGTAGGGAGCCTTGGAGGCCCCAGTCATATAAAGTGTTGAGGATGTGGCGTCGCCAGGTTGTATCATATGCTTTGTGCATATCGAAGAAGACGGCAACGAGGTGTTGGCGCCGGGAAAAGGCTGTGCGGATTGCAGACTCGAGGCACACCAGATTATCGGTGGTAGATCGACCCTGGCGAAAACCGCCCTGGCATGGAGCCAATAATCCACGAGTCTCAAGAATCCAACACAACCGCCGACTAACCATCCGCTCCAACAGTTTGCAGGGAACGTTAGTCAGGTTAATGGGCCGATAGCTATCCAAGTTCAGAGGATGTTTGTCGGGTTTAAGTATGGGGATGATGATACTCTCCCGCCACTGTGACGGGAAAACACCATCACACCAAATGCGGTTATAGACCGCAAGTAGGGCCCTCCGACTATCTGCTGAGAGATGTTTCAGCATCTGGCTATGGATGCTATCAGGCCCTGGCGCCGTGTCTGGACATTGTCGAAGAGCACTGAGGAGCTCCCACTCAGTGAAAGGACTGTTGTAGGATTCAGAGCGGCGGGTACGAAAGGAAAGGTGCTGGCGTTCTACCCGCTCCTTCAATGTACGGAAGGCCGGTGGATAGTTTGCAGAGGCAAAGGCACGACCATAATGCTCGGCAAACATCTCTGCAAGAGTGGCCGGGTCCGTACATAGAACTCCATTTGTGGAGATCGCAGGGATTCCCGATGTAGTCTGTATTCCCTGTAGCCGCCTGATCTTACTCCAGACCTGCGAGGCTGAGGTGCCTGTCCCAATGGTGGAAACATACCTCTCCCAGCACTCCCGTTTCCGTCTTCTTATAAGCTGGCGAGCACGAGCGCGAAGCCGTTTAAAATTGATTAGGTGCTCCTGAGAGGGGTGCCGTTTGTATCGCTGTAAGGCCCGCCTGCGGTCTTTAATGGCCTCAGCGATCTCCGGCGACCACCACGGCACTGTCTTACGCCGTGGGCACCCTGTGGAGCATGGAATTGCAGCTTTTGCAGCAGAAACAATGGTGTGAGTGACGCCCTCGACCACCACATCGATGGAATCGAGTGGGGGAGGTTGAACAATAGCAGTGGATGTGTAATCTTCCCCTTTAGCCCTGCCTAAAGCCCACCTAGGGGGGCGTTCTGGGGACTGACGTTGTGGGAGTGACAGAAAAAGCGGAAAATGGTCACTGCCACACAGGTCGTCGTGGGCTCTCCAGTGGACAGATGGTGGAAGGCTGTGGCTGCAGATCGATAAATCAATGGCCGAGAATGTGCCATGTGCCACACTAAAGTGTGTGGGGGCACCAGTATTTAATAGGCAGAGGTCGAGTTGAGAAAGTAAAGACTCGACTACTGTGCCTCGGCCAGAAAGCGAAGGACTACCCCACAACGGGTTATGGGCATTGAAGTCGCCCAATAAGAAGAAAGGCGGGGGTAGTTGCGATATAAGTGCAGCCAAATCATTCAAAGAGAGGTCACCATCTGGAGGGAGATAAAGACTGCAGACAGTAAATTCCTGTGTTGTCCTTACCCTGACAGCCACTGCTTCGAATGGTGTATGAAGGGGCACGGATTCACTATAAACAGAAGTAAGGACATACACACACACACCACCTGAGACCCTGTTATACGAGCTGCGGTTACAGTAATATCCCCTGTAGCCACGAAGGGTTGGGGTCCGCATTGCTGGAAACCAAGTTTCCTGTAAGGCAATGCAGAAAGCAGGTGTTATGCTCAAAAGGTGTCGTAGCTCAGCCAGGTGGGGGAAGAAACCGCCGCAGTTCCACTGGAGGATGAAGCTGTCCGATAACTGAGAAAACATGAAAGGTAAGAGGGAAGATTACAACTCGGCGTCACTCAAATCTGCTGACTGCTGTTTTCCGGCTCGGCATCCATTAGTTCTGGGATGTCCCCGACAGCAAGGTCGTCTGGGGACGCCAGAATCTCCACCTCGTCCCCAGAGGTCGAGGTGGAGTGGGACGGTGGCATGGGAGCCACCATGGTACCTTGCAACTCTTCACTTTCCACTTTTTTCCTCCGATCCTTCTTGCCCCTCGGGGGCTTCGCCGGCGGGGCTGGCTTCTCAGACTCAGCCGCAGGGACTGAGGAGGAGCATGAGGCCCTGCGTCCAGCAGCCTTCGGTGTAGCCTACTGCTGGCGTGTGTCGGCAACGACACTGGCGGAACCCTCGGAAGGGAGTGTCCCGAGGGACGCCTTCCGAACGAGGGGTGCCGGAGAGGGCTTTTCTTTCTCCGGCAGAAGGGTGGAGGTTGCTCCCGAGGCAATTACCTTGGGAGCAGAAGAAGGAAGGGAGCCCCCAACCATCTTGGGGGCAGGTGAAGGCTTACGGCCCTGAGGGCCCACAGAAGAGGAAGTACTACCAAACACTCGTGTCGCCAAAGAAGATGGCGACGACGTGACTGTCGCAAAAGAGGTGGTCATGCTAACTGGGTGTAGGCGCTCATACTTCTTTTTAGCCTCAGTATACGTCAACCGGTCCATAGTCTTATATTCGACGATTTTCCATTCCTTGTGGAGAATAGGGCATTGCGACGAGCAGGGAGGATGCTCCAGGCCACAGTTCACACAGATAGGCGGCGGAGTGCATGGGGCGTCCGGGTGGGCTGGACGTCCACAATCCCGGCAAGTGGCGCTGGAAGGGCAACGGGACGACATATGCCCAAACTTCCAGCACTGGAAGCATCGCATAGGAGGAGGGATGTAGGGTTTCACATCACACCGGTAGCACATCACCTTCACCTTTTCAGGCAGTGTATCGCCTTCAAAGGCTACGATGAAGGCACCAGTGGCAACCCTATTTTCTTTCGACCCACGATAGACGCGCCGGACGAAGTGAACACCTCGCCGCTCGAGGTTGGCGCGCAGCTCCTCATCAGACTGTAAGAGCAGATCACGATGAAAGACAATGCCCTGGACCAGATTAAGAGACTTATGCGGCGTAATGTTGACTGCAACATCTCCCAGCTTATCGCAAGCAAGCAACGCCCGCGACTGGGCAGGGGATGTAGTGTGAATTAACACAGACCCATTGCGCATCTTGGAGAGGGACTCCACGTCTCCAAACTTCTCCTCCAGGTGGTCAACAAAGAACTGAGGCTTCACTGTAGTAAATGTCTCCCCATCAGTCCTTGTACAAACTAAATATCTTGGTGAATACGGCCCATTTCTGTCTTCAGCCCTGCGTTCCTCCCAGGGCGTGGCCAAGGAAGGGAACGACTTGGGGTCATATGATGTAGCATTAAACTTACCACGCTTTGAGACGGTGGTTATACGTCCACCAACGTAATCTTTAGCTCGCTTCATTGTGTTCCCACGAGCAGCTAGGGATCTAAAGGTCCACCCAGACAGAGCCCCGCTTGCCTGGGTAAGCCTTATACAACTGAGGTGCGGCAGGTTCCTCAGAGGTTGCTCGCTAGCGGCTGTTCAACCTCAACAGCCATGCATCTCCTCGGCACGTAGCACACCTTGAGATTGACGGGTTTTTTAGAGAGGTTTGTACCATCCTCGCGACCCGGGCGATTAAGCCAAGATCCCCGGGCTCTGAAACGTACAACGTTCCACCGTCGCGCCGAACGATGGTCGTTGAAGCACGCACAGAGCTTACGGTGTAGCGGACTGTTGGCGCGACACAGCCCACAGCTCAGGACCCCGGGTTCGCCAAGCCCGTACTCAGCAAACTAATGCTGAGCCCCTGAGGGGGAGGAAGGAAGCAATGAGATGGACGTAAGTAATAGGAAGATCGTAGGTTTGGAGCTTGAAAAGGAGACCGGAATGCCAGACATGGTCTTAGGCCTTCTCAATGTCGAGGGAGACGAGGATGGCGACGCGACGGGAATTAACCTGGACGGAGAGGAGATGAACAAGGCAAAGGAGCTGGTCATCGACAGAGAAGGACGGCCGGAAGCCACATTGGGAGAGGGGAAGGAGTTGGTGTAGACGGAGGTGTTCGTGGATACGGCATGAGAGGATGGATTCGAGGACTTTGCTGAACACTGAGGTGAGACAGATGGGACGGTAGGAGGAGGCTTCGGAGGGCAGTTTGTCAGGTTTAAGGAACATTAGGATACGGGAGGTTTTCCAGAGGTCTGGGTAGAATCCGGTGAAGAGAATGACATTGTACAGTGAAGCGAGGGCGGAATGGAAGGAGGGGGGACAGTCACGGAGGTGCCTGTAGGTAATGCGGTCGTGATCGGGAGCAGTGATACGTTTTGTGCGAAGCATGTGTACGATGCCTTGCGCTGTAATAGGTGTGTTTAAGTCTGAGGGGTGAATGTGGTCCAAATACTGAAAGCCAGGGGCAAGCGGAGGGACTGAGGTATTGGTGCACTCATGGCCCTCGGGAAAACGGGAGTAGTCGAACCTGGGATTGTCGGGCAGGTCGAATGTATTGGAAAGGTTGCCTTGCTGGCATTGTCGGAAAGAGGAAGGTTATTATGGAGAAGAGGGTATGCGGGGACTGAGTGACTGCCAGTAAGGTGGTGGAAGGCCTTCCAATATTTGGGGGAGTTGATGGGGAGTGTAGCATTAAGTCGAGTGCATGTCTGTCGCCAATCCCGGCGTTTCTTCGCGTTTCTGATGTGTCGTTGGAGTTGCCGGTGGCGTAGGAGTGTGTCTCGATCATGGATCCACAGGAAGGAACGGTACAAACGACGGGATTCTCGGAGCAGGAGAACGGCTTGTAGGGGGAGGGGGGGACGGTGAGGATGGATGGCTTTGGTGGGGATATGCGTTGCAAAGGCGTCAGCAACCGTCTGGTGCAGGAAAGAGGAGGCATGGACGATATCATCAGGGGTATGGGGAGGGAGAAGGGGTGGCTAGCGACCGAGGTGTTAATGGAACGATGGTAGGCATCCCAGTCAGCGTGGGAGTAATCATGGACTAGCGGAAGAGGGGCCATGGGACGGGTGGCGCTGCCAGGACGGCCATGGGGGTTGAAAGTGAGGAGTACGGGGGCGTGGTCACTGCCAATGAGGTCAAGGACTTCCTCCTACAGGCGTCCCAGGAGGTTAGGAGAGACAAGGACAGAATCAGAAGTGGTATTGCTTTCAAGGCGCATAGGACTCGGGAGGGAAACAGAGTCGCCCCGAACTGATGCCACTGCCGGAGTTCGGCTGCAGAGCAGGAATGAAGGTTACGGTTGGCGGCAATCACATAGGTCGTGAAGGAGTTGTCTATGTGGGTAATGAAATCGTATGGGATGGGAACACGGGAGCGAATGTAGATGGTGACTAGGGTAACAGTGAGGGAAGGGAGGAAGAGGGTCAGGATGAGGTGTTCGGCAAGATTATTGACAGGGGTTGTGGCCAGACAGGGTGGTGGCGGAGGTGGCCAATCGCCACTCTGCCTCAAGCCAGGGGGGAAGGACCATCCGTGCGGTGAAGGGTGGTAGAGACAGAATGATGGGGTTGGAGGAAGGTTTCGTTTAGGAGGAAGGCATCCACGCGGTGTTGGGGGAGGGTATGCATAAAGAGGGGTTTGTTGGCGGGGAGGGAGCAGATATTGTGGTAAAGGATACGATGGGGTGGGCTTGCCATAATGCGTACTACTGAGGTGGCGAGGGTGGGGAGGGGGCAACAGGAAAGAGGTTAAGGGAAGTTAAACGAGGGTGGCTCCACGGGAGAAGGTGAAGTGGGAGTTGTTAGAGTGTGGCAGTCATTTCCAATTGCCACATGGAGTGGGCGGCGAGGACGATCTGTTGGAGGGAGTGAGGTCACTGGAATGGGTGGATATTCTGAATGACGGTGGAGACGAAGCGGATGACGTCCTCCACTGTGGGAGGGGGAAGCAGGAAATGGTTGGGGTGTATAGGAGGACGGATGGGAACTGTCAGCTCAGGAGAGGTGGGTTGAGGGTGAGCCTGACATTTATAGGAGTAGGTGGGGTAGGGGGCCGCCACAGGTGTTGCAGGTGGGGGAGAGGACAAATTGTGGCATTGCTTAAGGAAGTGGGACTGCTTGCAGTAGGGACAGGTGGGTAGGTTACGACATTTTTCGGTGAGGTGGTCATTATAAGTGAGGCATTTGCCACTCCTATAAGACTGGGGAGGGTAGCGGGAAGGATCCACCTTGTAGCGGCAGTTGTAGATTACCGCCCCCTCGGTGAGGAGGCGGTCGATGGAGACGGGGTCATCGGAGATGACCTGCCTGAGGTAGGTGGGGCCATGGTCATTGTGGATCCACTTGGCGGATTGGATATGGTGGTCAGGGATGTCTTGGAGGTGGGCCAACACCTCACCCTCCATGATCACCAGGCTAAGCTTGGTGATCACGGCGGTGAGGGTGGGTGGGCAGCAAGCTGCTTGTGGCTGAGACTGGGACGGAGTGACGGAGGTGATATGAGGTGTGAGGTGAGCATGCTCCCCAAACGTAATCCGGGGAGCATGCCGTAGAAGATCTGTGTGGAAGGTGGGAGAGGTTTTTTTTTATGAGGAAGAGTCCTTCCGAGGGATGAGTCAGAATGGAGGTGTCGAGGGGAATTATTTGTATATTTCGCGGGACAGGTGGCGGTTGTCTAAAGACTGAGGGGCAGGGCGGGAAAGGACATAGGTAAAAAGCTGGGAGGCTGAGGCACTGAGGCGACAGAAGATTGAGATGGGGGAATGGGTGAGGTGTCCATAGTCAGGTTGGGGGGGAGCGGAGCAGAGGCCGTGGTGGAGGGGGCTTTTTTAGAAGTGCTGGAAAAGGGATCCACGCTGGTACATTTAACTTGTTTTTTTCTGAACTGTGGAGGTGGGGATATACTGGGGAATGGGTTGGATTGGAACATGCCGGGGAACTGAAGGGCCAGACACGCGACATTCAGGGCTCTGCCCTCCCACTCCATCGGTGCGCTTATGAAGCCAGCATCGGCGGAGGGCTACAACCGGGTACGGCGCTGTCATTGGCTGGGCACTGTCATATGGCTGACCGTAATGTAGTGCCGCCGTTCCTTCTGCTGTTGGCCGCTGTTCATGTTTATGCGATTACGTGTGAGCGCCTACGAAAGGGAGCTCAGCTGCCCGCCTTGCCTGCCTGGTATGCGGGCACTCTATACGATCAGGGGCTGCCATAGCACTTTACATAGATTTCCAGCCAAGATAGCGTTTTATTCATTCGGATGGCCAGTTTCGACGTGTCTTAGATGTCATCTTCTTATCTCCT
The DNA here is from genome assembly GCA_026315105.1 of Locusta migratoria. NCBI lineage: Eukaryota > Metazoa > Arthropoda > Insecta > Orthoptera > Acrididae > Locusta > Locusta migratoria. The sequence goes on along the minus strand of CM048750.1, from coordinate 2,583,504 downwards.
GTACCTATCGATGTTACATCTCATGTAGATCCTAGCTACAAGATGTTATTACAAATATCTCGGTACAATTGCATGCATCCACACAGATGCAAAATACAATGATGGTAGATTTATATACATCATTACATTTCCTGTACACATTTCCTCAACGGCTATACAAGAGGCACTGAGTGTAAAGCCCTTTTTACACGCGAAGTGAGAGCTTACGAGATTACCCATCATGCACCTGTCACGCCGTCCGCGTACAGTGTGGACGCGTCCACTTGCACAAGATGCACGCATAAGATCGCTAGTAGACGGAATAGGATGGATCCTATTCTCACGCGTATGGAAGTGCTTCCCTCATGTGCAGACGACCGAATGGTGAACCCAGGTGACAAACGAAGCCAAGTAGCGAATTTGTTTGAGAATGTGTACTTGTCTCCTGCTCAGAGGAACGTAGTTTTCGGCTCAGTCGAAGTAGTTTAGGAGGTGATATTATGGAGGAATTGCATTTAAAATTCATATAACATGTGTACAATTTTTATTGAATACAGAGTTATATCTATTAATATGAAATCCAGAAAACGTAGAGCAAATGTAAATCAAGACTTTTCACTGATTTATCTGTGAGAGCAAATGTAAATCAAGACTTTTTCACTGATTTATCCATCGGTTAATGGTAGTATAAAATCACACTGACCTGAAAGAGTTTTGTGTATGTTCTACAAGTTCATTTCCACTTAGTTACCCGGTTTTCGGCTTACTAGGACATATTCAAACTTTAAACTACGTCGGAAACCGGTTATTTAAATAAAAGTTAATATGTTGATCTACCAAGAATCGACGAAAGAATCAGTCAAAATATCCAAATATGCATGTGATCTAAGTTTGTTGTACATACCAAGAGCTGTATCTCTGTGCCCAATAAAAATAGGATACACGTTATGTGGCATTTTAACAGCAAATACTCTTATTACCACCTTCTAAAATATCTGGAATTTTTTCTGAAACATGTTGTAGTTAACAGATGAAATATTTGTCTTTGGTGAGCATTATTTGAAGTTTTATCAAAGTGAAAGTTCTATACATAGACACCTGAACGTGTTCATCATTTAAATAGGCGCCTCAAACTGTAGGGGCTGGAAGTACGTAATCACATTTTATAATGAGGACATTAACACACGTGAGCGACCTAGTTACGCATGAACTGCACGAAAACAATTACATACACTTTCACATTGGCAGTCTAAAACACAAATATTTTGATCATCACAATATATCTAACAGTTTCTGAAAGTGATCTTAACTCGACGATTCATTTGCTGTAAATTGACAACAAACCAAGTAGAAACGTGAAGCAGACGACTCGACAAACGCGCACCGTCACAGAAGTTTCTCTGTGGTACCGTTTGAACGCTTCTTTGTAGTTCGACGGTCTATCGCAAGGAGCGCTGCAGCGGACAACGACTTCCTTGTGCGTGTCGCACGTCTCGTATAGAAAGGGCTTACGGTATCGTGTTACATAATGGACTCAGTGAGTCTTGTGGAACCGTTGAGGAAATGTGTACAGAAGATCTAATGGTGTATATAACTCTACCACCATTGTTTGTATGTGATATCTGTATGGATACATGCAACTGTACCGAGATATTTGTAATAACGTGGAGTAGCAAGGGCCTACATGAGAAGTAACATTGAGAGGTACAGGAGATCAGAAGATGACGTCTGAGAAACGTCGAAACCGGTCATTCGAATGAATAAAACGCGAACGTGGCTGGAAACCTGTGTAAAAAGATTCCATATCACCCCCAACTAACCATGAGTTCGGTGGACTTAATTGAGATGCTAGTTGACACTTCCTGACAGATTAAAATTGTGTGCCGGAACCGGGACTCGAACCTGGGACCTTTGCCTTTCGCGGGCAAGCGCACTACCGACTGTGCTATCCAGACACGACTCACGATGCCGCCTCACAGCCGGCCGCGGTGGCCGCGGAGACTGAGGCGCTCCAGTCACGGTCTGCACGGCCACGACGGTCGGGGTTTCGAAACCCCCTTCGGGCATGGATATTTGTGCCGTCCTTAGTGTAAGGTAGTTCGTAAGTAGTTTGTAAGTTAAGTCTCATAAGCGTAACAAACATTTGAACATTTTTTTGAGCCGCCTCACAACCTTACTTCAGCCAGTACCTCGCCTCCTACTTTCCAAACTTCACAGAAGCTCTCCTGCGAACCATGCAGGACTAGCACTCCTGGAAGAAAGGATATGGTGGAGACATGGCTTAGCCACAGCCTAAGGGATGTTTCCTTTCTTCCAGGAGTACTAGTCTTGCATGGTTCGCGGGAGAGCGTGTGTGAAGTTTGGAAAGTAGGAGGCGAGTTACTGGTGGAAGTAAAGTTGTGAGGCGGCATCGTGAGTTCAAAAAAATTCAAATGTTTGTGTAGCTTATGGGACTTAACTACGGGGTCATCAGTCCCTAAACTTACAAACTACTTATGAACTAGTTAATCCTAAGGACGGCACAAATATCCATGCCCGAGGGGGGATTCGAACCCCCGACCGTAGTGGCCGTGCAGACCGTGACTGGAGCGCCTCAGTTCCCTCGGCCACCGGCATCGTGAGTCGTGTCGGGATAGCACAGTCGGTAGTGCGCTTGCTCGCGAAAGGCAAAGGTCCCAGGTTCGAGTCCCGGTTCCGGCACACAATTTTAATCTTATAGGAAGTTTCATATCAGCGCACATTCCGCTGCAGAGTGAAAGTTTCTTTCTGAGATGCTAGTTGTTCCACCTGTTCTCAGGTGGTACCTTCGGGATGGTGGTGACGTGGTCCATCCAGTCGACGATCATAAATGCCCTCAGGTGGCCGGCGAGCTTCTACATCTTCGGCGGCATCGTGGCTGTTTGGGGCGTGCTGTGGTTCCTGACGGTGTACGACTCGCCCTCCCAGCACCCACGCATCACCCCTCAAGAGCGGGACTACATCACCAGCAGCATAGGGGGCAACGTCTCTTCGGAGAAGGTGAGCTTCCCTGCCTTTCCAGAAGCCACTTCGCAACCCCAGGGAGATCCTTTTGCTAATGAGTTCGTGCCAGCAGTGCGGAATGTTTTCTCCTATGTGGGAAAGGAAGACGGAAAGGATTGAAAAGATTATCTTTGGTTGCGGTAGCGCATTTAAATCAACGACGACGCTGTCAAGGCCGCTCCCAGAATTCACCGCGCGAGTCGTCAAGTTATCGTGGACGAATAGTGTGTGTCAATCTGACAGATGAGTCGAGCGGGTTCAGCAGTTGGCCGGCAGATGGCGCCACTTCTGTTGAGTATCGCTTATGCGTAACGATCACGTGACTAGAAATACCGGTGGTTAGAACTGTGGCAGTGACGGCTGCTGGAGACGACCCGTTTTCGGGCGAAACAATATCTTACTTGAAACTTCCTGGCATATTAACATTGTGTGCCGGAACAGGGACTCGAATCTGGGACCTTTGCCTTTCATTCTGGAAACAACCGTTAGGCTGTGGCTAAGCCATGTCTCCACCATATCCTTTCTTCCAGGAGTGCTAGTCTTGCATGGTTCGCAGGAGAGCTTCTGTGAATTTTAGAAAGTAGGAGGCGAGGTACTGGCGGAAGTAAAGTTGTGAGGCGGCATCGTGAGTCGTGTCGGGATAGCTCAGTCAGTAGAGCGCTTGCCCGAGAAAGGCAAAGGTCCCAGGTTCGAGTCCCGGTTCCGGCACACAATTTTAATCTGCCAGGAAGTTTCATATCAGCGCACACTCCGCTGCAGAGTGAAAGTTTCATTCTGGAAACATCCCCAGTTCATGTAAACGCGCCTCCAGTCAAATTAATAGTTTGTGAGATATAGTAAATTGAATATTGTCATTAAATAGTAATTTTGTAAAATGTATAATTTGGAAACTCTTTGAGCAAATTGTTCAAACAAGGCCTCAAAAGAGAGCCCTCTTTCAGTAATGTTAAGTGGTGTATATACCTTTCTTTTCTCAAACCCAGGGAATTCGATAATGGGCGAAATGTGATTTTCGAGAATTACGAAAACTTAGTATTTATTAAATAATTTAAAAACCAAAATGATGAAATTACCTAAGTAAGAGGAAAATTTGTTTTATTGATATGTAATATAGATTTTTTATCATTCATGTTAAGTGTAAAAAGAGTCTTTTGTATTGAATATACCATGATTATGCTCCAGAGTATCGCTACGAGGGTATATATAAGGGGGCGGACATTTTGATTAGGGGGGGAGATTACGCGCGCCTGTGTGTGTGTGTGTGTGTGTGTGTGTGTGTGTGTGTGTGTGTGTGTGTGTGTATGCATGCGTCGAGCAAGTAGGGTGTCGTCTGATACATGGAATTTTTCGGCGAAGTTAGTGAACTTAAAATAACTTTCGGAGTTGCGTTTGTGGTACTTAAACTTTCTACACTCAGTGTGGAATTTTGAAATATTTCGTTTGTGGAACTTGTGATTTTCAGCTGATTTGCAGAGCTGCAATTAGAAAATTTCGCGGCGTGAAACTCTGAATTATTTAGCTCACGGGACGTGTAATTTTCAGCTAAAGTGGCATATGCTGGACTTAGAAACATTTCCGGTGATGATCTTTGATTTTGGTTTTTGTGAGTTGGTGCTTTCAGATACCTTGGGCATACTCTGGAGTCTAGTGAGGGACTTAAACAATCGTGTTTATGAACACCTGGCTGAATAAATGACACATAATAAAGAAAGAATAAAAAGTAGAACTTTAGCCTACTTTCAGTGAACATTCCTGCATGCTAGTATTAATATTTTGTTATATATTTTGGGAACATTGCAGCGAATGTGGTTGGCGCGACCTCAGACTTGAACGCAGCCAATCTATTTCAATCCCGACCATTACCCAATGCAAAATTATCCGTGCGTAAGCTCGCAACACACAGAAGTTTTACGATTATTCCGTCATTGGAGTAAGTTACAGAGTTTGGACACTGGAAGAGAATTTGGGTCCAAAGTGAATACAGTACCTGCAATTAATTTAATATACTTTATATGCGTATAAAGGGACAAGTATAATCTGAAATCTACCATTATGTTTTGTCAATGTTGCTGTTTACATAAAAGTAAAAATTACGTGGAACATATGTTAGCGCCAAGTGGATCTAGAGTTCCAACACAGCCATCTTGTTCCAGAGGATGCTGCCGTTCTTGTCGGCGTTGGCTTCCTGTCCGTTCCTGGCGCTAATGTTCCTGCACTTCGGGAATCTGGGCGGACTCTTCTTCCTGATGACTGAAGGCCCAAAGTACATGTCTGAAGCCCTCGATTTTAACCTCGTAAACGTAAGTTTATTTACATTTTATTCATTCTCTGTATGAGAGTGTCTGACCACCGTGGTACAAAAAACATGTTAGATCACTCTTGAAGAGCAAAGAAAAAAGTTTGCCAATTTTAAGCGGAAACAAAATCCTTAAGACTGGCAGTCTTTTACAGAAACTCAAAATTTAACTCAAACCCTGTCACGCAATTTGGTAGAGAATCCTAAGAAATTCTGGTCGTATTAAAAGTATACCAGCAGTAAAACAATCAATACCTTCACTACGCGACAGTAACGGTGATGCTACTGATGACAGTTCTGCTAATGCAAAATTGCTTAATACATCCTTCGGAAATTCTTTCACGAAAAAAGACGAAGGAAATACTCCAGAATTCGTATCAAGAACAGCTGCCAGCATGCGTAATTTAGAAGTTGCTACGCGTGGTGTATTAAAGCAACTTAAATCACTTCAGTAAGTCTCCTGGTCCTGATTGTATACCAGTTACTTTCAGAGTATACTGATACAATAGCCCCACACCTAGTTATCATATACAACCGCTCGCTCAGCGAATGTTCCGTACCCAATGACTGGAAAGTTGCACAGGTTACGCCAATACTAAAAAAAGGCAATGGAGTGATGCGCAAAATTACGGGCCAATATCATTGACGTCGGTTTGCAGCATGGTTTTAGAACATATACTTTCCTCAAATATTATGAACAACCTCGAAGAGAACGACCTATTGTCCCACAGTCAACACGGATTCAGAAAGTACCGTTCTTAAAAACATAACTAGCTTTTTACTCACATGATGTGATGAGTGCTATAGACAAGGGATGTCAAATAGATTTCGTATATCTAGAGTTCCGGAAGGCTTTCGACACTGTACCTCACAAGAGTTTTCTAATCAAATTGTGTGTTTATGGAATACCGTCACAATTGTGCGACTGGATTCGTGATTTCCTCTCAGACAGGGTACAGTACGTTGTAATTGACGGAAAGTCATCGAGTAGAACTGCAGTGCCATCTGGCGATCCCAAGGTTCTTTTTTATAAACGGTTTAGGAGAGAATCTGAGTAGCTCTCTTATGTTGTTCGCGGACGATGCTGTCACTTACCGGTTAGTAAAGTGACCAGATGATAAAAAGCAACTGCAACATCATTTAGATAAGATATCTGCATTGTGCAAAAATTGGCAATTAACCCTTAATAATGAGAAATGTGAAGTCATCCATATGGCAACTAAAAGAAACCCGTTAAACTTCATTTACACGATGAAAAATGTTCAAATGTCTGTAAATCTATCGGACCAAACAGCGTGGTCATCAGTCCGTAGCTTACAAACTACTTAAACCTAGGTCAACTAACCTAAGGACAAACACACACACCCATGCCCCAGGGAGGACTCGAACCTCCACGGCGAGCAACCGCGCGCTCCACAGCGAGACGCTTTAGACCGCACGGTTACTCCACCGCGGTATTTACACGATATATCAGTCGAAACTACAACCCGTAAATTCAACTTAATACCTAGGAGTAACATTTACAACTTACATTGAAAATAACACACAGAAAATATTGTAGGGAAAGCGAACCAAAGACTACGTTTCGTTGGCAGAACACTTAGAAGATGCAAGAGTTCTGTTAAAGGAAATGCCTACACTACACTTTTGAGTCCTATTTTGGAGTAGGGGAGAGCGGGGCCAGACGGGGTACTTAAGCACTTAACAATTTTTTGTGGGCTTACAAAATGCTCTAGTAAAATACCAGATATCCTATCTTAAACTTCAGTATTTCTAGAGTTTATAATAAAAAATAGAACCAAAATTATTAGTATTTACTATTTAAAAAAATATATTTTCCAAGGGTGTACCAAGTACCTCATCTTGCCCTACAGTGAGGGAAAGATTTACAAATTTATAAAAGAATTATTCTAATATCTAATGAAAATGATTGAAGTAAACAATGTGTGACGTTACAGTTCAGTTTATTGTTATTCAGTTATTATCGTTGTTTTGTAAGCAAAATTCACACACATGTTGTACCTCGCCATCCTCGTCCTCTTCTCCCTCACATGAACAGAGTCCATTGTTTGCAAGAGACGCAGGACACCCATCCTTATGTTGACTGCAAGTAGAAATAGCCGCAATACAGCCATTCAGTGTCATCTTCTAATGTTCTTTCTTCTTCAATTTTTTTATCTTCTTTGCCAAGTTCGTCATTGCTTTTTTTATTCTTCCCACTTTTGCCTTTACAAACAAAGAGGGATTTTTAACAGTCTTCTCAGGTGAATATTTCCTTTTTGTTTCTTCTTTTTTCCAGGCTTAACTTTACTCGCACTCTCCAGGAATTCTCTTCTGTAAGGGGAGTTAGTAACAACAACAGTTTTTCCTTTTTTGCGGATTGTTTTTCGGATGTTTTTCTTTCCGACATGAGGGATCGGGAAAATATGTTTAGGTGAAACAGCAAATGACTTTAATTTATTGTCGTTGTTCTTAGAAGCCTGCTTGTTTGTAGTTGGTAATTGAGGTTATTATCATTCCAAACTGAGCACCCTGGGCTTAGGCCGACAGCAAGCGCATCTTGATCTTCCGTACCGGCTTGGTTGACAAGACCATCGCTTATCTCTGACATAAACTGCTTATGTGAGCCAACTGAAGCCTCTCCTTTGTCATTATTGACAGAAACGTTAGCGGCCTCACTTGTAGTTAAAGGAGTGTCTTTAGTGACCTTTTTTTTTTTACCGTGTTTATGGCAGTCAACATGGTTGCAGCTCACAGCTCATGTTATGTCATGTGGGGCAACACGGGGTACCTAGTGGGAAGGCAAGATGGGGTACCCCATCTTGCCCTGCCACTAGGTACCCCGTCTTGCCCCCAGGGAACATTTTTACGTTTGGTTAATATTGTAGCAACAAGGATATATTCAATTAGTTATTGCATGCATTAATTTATTGCTAAACAAGCTGTTTTTTCCTTGATAATACTTGAGAGTATGAGAAACAATTACTTATCTTACCTTTTCACGTCTGAAAATGAGGAAAATTTGTATCAGCACAGACGAAAACACGTTTGGATGTATTCACTCCGAATGGTTTGCTCAAAATGGCTGCCAGCACTGTCAGGCACTCGCATAGCAAGTGCCTACTACTTCGACTATTCGCCACTGGGCTGCGATATCTGTCGTAGTAGAAATTACAAAAACCCCGACTTGCCCTCCACCCCATCTTGCCCCGCTCTCCCCTAATGCTGCGCATTGTGGGATCCCCAGGACAGACAAATGTTCAAATGTTTGTAGAACTTATGGGACTTAACAACGGGGTCATCAGTCCCTAAGCTTACAAACTACTTATGAACTAGGTAAGACTAAGGACGGCACAAATATCCATGCCCGAGGGGGGATTCGAAGCCCCGACCGTAGTGGCCATGCAGACCGTGACTGGAGCGCCTCAGTCCTCTCCGACCATCGCGGCCGGAATTTTGTTAGCACCCACCTACACAGGAAGACATGAGCACGAAAATAAAATAGGAGAAATCAGATAGAAAACGGAAAGATGTGGGTATTGTTTTTTCCTTCGATCTATCAGGGAAGGGAACCGTAGAGAGACATCATAAAAGGTTCGATGAACACTGCCATGCATTTCAATGTGGCTTGCAGAGTATTTACATAGATGTACATGAAATTATTATGAAGTCATGTTCGTAGCAGATGGCGTCCGGAATCGAGAGAAGGTTAGGAACCCCAGGTACAGTACCCACACTCACTTATATGGATGGAAGGAAGGAAGATTACGGCTTAAAGTCCCACCAATGTTGTAGTCATTAGAGTCGGAGCACACGCTCGGACAGTTTTTATGGGGGAAGAGCAAGTAAATAGGTAATCCACTTTGAAGGGTACCATTCCGGCATTTGTGGAGTGATTTAGGGAAATCACGGAGGCGGGTTTGAAGCGCCGTCCTGTCCTATGCGACTCCAGTGCGTTACCACTGCAGAGCCTAACTCAGTGAGACGGCCGCGGCGAATTAGCCGTGCGCATTGGGGCGCTATGCTGCGGTGTGCGCGGCCGTTCGCCGTCGGGGCTTCGAGTCCCCCCCCCCCCCTCGGGCATGGGTGTTTGTGTTGTCCCTAGGTTAGTTTACCTTAGTTTAACTGCGTGCTTATGGAACATCTCCCCAATTGTGCGATTGGATCCACGATTTCCTATCAGAAAGAACACAGTTCGTTGTAATTGACGGTAAGTCATCGAGTAAAACAGAAGTGATATATGGCGTTCCACAGGGAAGCTTTATAGGTCCCCTACTCTTCCTCGTGTTTATAAACGATTTAGGAGACAATCTGAAAAGCTCCCTTAGACTGTACGCGGATGATGCTGTCGTTTATCGGTTAGTGAAGTCAATTGAGGATCAAAAGCAACTGCAAAGCGATTTAGACAAAATTTCTGCATGGTGCGAAAATTGGCTATTGACACTAAATAAAGAAAAGTGCGAAGTAATACACATGGCCACTAAAAGAAATACGCTGAACTTTAATTACGCAATAAATCAGTCAAACCTTAAGGTCGTAGATTCTACCAAATACCTAGGAGTTACAATTACGTACAACTTTGACTGGAGAGAACACATAGAAAATATTGTGGGGGAGGCGAACCAAAGGTTACGTTTCATCGGAAGAACGCTTCGAAGGTGCACCAGCTCCACCAAAGAGACTGCCTACATCACACTTGTGCGTCCTCTCCTGGAGTACTGTTGCCCCTTGTGGGACCCTCGCAGGTGGGACTGACGGACGATATTGAGAAGGTTCAGAGAAGGGCAGCTCGTTTTGTTTTATCACGTTACGGGGGGAAAGCGTCACGGAAATGTTGCACGAATTGAGGTGGAAATCATTAAAAGAAAGAGGTTATTCATTGCGGCGTGATCTGTTTGCGAAGTTTCAATCACCGACTTTTAGTTCTGAATGTGAAAATATTTTTCTAGCACCCACCTACTTAGGGAGACATGACCACCCCAATAAAATAAGAGAAATCACATCGAAAACGGAACGATTTAGGTGTTCTTTCTTTCCGCGCGCTATTACAGAATGGAACGGTAGAGAAAAGTTATGAAAGTGGTTAATGAACCCTCTGCCAGGTACTTTAATGTGATTTGCAGAGTATCTATGTAGATGTAGAAGTTGTATGTAAGAACAACGCAGTTGAGTCCGATAGATTTACAAACATTTGAACCTTTTGAACAGTGCGATGGGAAGAAAGCTCTTTCTGCAGGTTGGGGCAGGTAGACGAGTTGGCGCAAATATCGAAAAGTTTAAGTTTTCCCACTGCAGTACACGTGTTGACTGCAGCCACAACGTCCAGGAGACTGAGAATATTACAATACGCATATCGGATACACATGCTGCTGTCCTCCGATTTATATGTATATCACACAGAGTTTAGCAGGTTGTGTGGCTCACACAAGATTTTCAAAACGAAGTTTTGGTAGTAATGCAAACATAGTTGTTTAAATCCCGAAATACTACGCACATCTCAACGAGAATTCCCAAAATCTCTCCATACCAAAATAAGATTACTCGCAAATTTTTGAATTACATTACTTGATAATGGGATTGTGGTTTAGTTCCGCTATTTTCTATTTTTTAGTTTTATTTTATTCCTTTCAATTTGGGTTAGTTATGATTATTTTAAATAATTATTGAATTTAAACAGTTAAATTTCGTAATTCGGTTAAGTTTTGACCGAAAATAATTCCGAAAACTCTAGAATTATTTATCTGCATTAATATTTTATAGTGGTACCTATTGATTGGAAAAAGGCATAAAATCCCTATTTTCAAGAAAGGGGATGGAAAGAAATGCCCTAACTACAGGGGTATCACATTAATATCTCAAGTGGGTAAACCCCATGAAATAATTATTGAGTATAAGGTAAGAGCCACTATCGAAGCAAATCTTTCCGAGGAACAGTACGGATTCAGACGGGGGAGATCAACAATAAACCTAATATTTTCCCTCCGCTAGTTAATGGAAAAATACTACGAACACAACAGAGACCCATGGCTAGCCTCTCTCGACATCAAGAAAGCATTTGATGCTGTGAACAGGGAGAAGGTGTGGAAAGTGCTGAAGGAAACCGGAGTAGATGACAATATATAGGATAAAGAACTTGCATGAAGTTGCTCACAGTAAAGTGAAAACACCCGTGGGAATGATCGAAACCTTCGGCCTAAAGTCTGGGTAATGCGGGGTGGGGTTCTGTCTCCTCTTTTCTTCATCACTGTAATGAACGAGATTCAAAAAAAAAAAAAAAAAAAAAAAAAAAAAGTACACCACAGCATCGGAGGTGAATCACTGAAAGTCATCTTTTTTGTGTCCCAACTTCGTCGCCGCTTTTGTGTCCCAGCCTCGTCGTAGGTGTCGGTGGCCGAGTGGAATAAGACCGTCACAGGAACAAAAATAGCACGCTGGTGCAGGTACGGAGGGGAGCAGCCAGAAACTATAAACACTCGAGTAAATTAGAAAGAGATATATATTGCACAGAATGTAACAATACTTAACTTTTACATAGTACTGCAGAATGTTGATACATAGTTGTTAGAGGCCTGCCTAGTGCCTGTACAATAGCAAAGTCCTCACTGGTGCCTATCTGATTACGAAGGTCCTAACTCGTTGCTATCTCAGTCCGAAGTGGCCGATGTCCTTCAGTGGTGGCCACGAGCGGCGTTGTCGCAGAGGGCGCTCGTGGCTGTCGTCGTGAGAACGCCGCGCCGTGCGTGCATGGCGGCGCGCGGCGAAAGTAAGTGGCGCGCACTTTGTACTTGTGCGACACCACAATCTTGTTCACTGATGACGTATATCTGTGGCACGATTCTAGAGAAGAGCTCCAAACACCTAAATACATGGGCAGAAGCTGCAAGAGAATACGGGCTCATGTTCAGCCAAGAGAAAAGCGAGGTTATGGTCATGAGAAGATCTGGACAACATTTGGGACACACAGAACTGGAAGGGAAACAACTCCTCAGTTTAAGTACCAATAATGGTTCTATAGATGAAGAAATCGCACACAGAATTCAAACAGCTATCAAGTTTTGCAGAATAGTGAAAGGTCTAATATTGAACACAAAAATACCACGTAAATGCAAGAGAGTCATGTATGAAACATATTACATACCTTTTGACATTGGTTGCGTATCATGGACCATGAAGACGAAGGATGTCAGAAGAATCCAAGGAGCAGAAATGAGGTTCGTTCGCAGTATGGACGGAAAGACATGTAGAGATAAAGTTCGGAACGTGGAAATCCGTAATCAGACTCAAGTAGTAAAACTACAAGATGGAAATAGACTACCAAGAAAAATGTACGACGTAAACCTCAGAGAGAAAAGACCTAGAGGAGGGCCACGACTGACTATAAAGGCATGCTGAAGTCGGATATAGAACAGAGGGGATACACTTTGGCGTATATCGACGAAAAAGAGAAATTCAAGCACCGGGACTGGAGGAGAAACCTCATTCACTCTCCCATCGAATAAGATAGAACGACGTGGGATATGATGATGAATCGTCAAAAAAAAAAAAAAAAAAAAAAAAAAAAAAAAAAAAAAAAAAAAAAAAAAAAAAAAAAAAAAAAAAAACTTCAAAACAAATCATACTTCAGTCACGTTTTTACACGGTGCGTCTGAAAAGTTCGGCGAACGGTCTCAGAAAATATAGAAAACAAGAGTTACAAACAAAATACCTTTACTGGCCTTCTACGTAATCGCCATTGGCTGCAATACACTTCTGGCATCGATTGTTGGAAACTGTCAGCTAATGCTTCTTGTGGAATTGCTCGAAGCACTAAGGTCACGCGTTTTTGTATCTCCACAACTGTTTCTGATTTTCAAATCGTCTGCTATCATTGTCAAAGACAGCCGCCGACCATGCGCAAGCATCCGCCGCACTCGTTAGATGTCGCATGGGACTGTGATTGTGGGCGGTCGATCCGAACGTGGCTCATCCTCGAAACCTTCCTTTCCGTCTCTAAAGCGCTTAAACCACTCAATCACACACTTTTCACTCACTACTTCAACACCATACACTTGCACCAACATCCTATGGGTCTCTGTCACCGATTTGCCTAATCTGAAAGAAAACTCGATATTAACGCGTTCCTCCATTTTTCGCTGCACGTTGCAATGACAGGAGTTCTCACACTGACCCTGTTAGCCGGGTCGCAGAGAGTTACCACCGCTTCACTGCAGTGGTCTGCACGATAGGGGGCTTTTGTCAACATGCCCCTCAAGGTATATGACGGTAAGTCATCGAGTAAAACAGAAGTGATATCTGGCGTTCCACAGGGAAGCGTTATAGGTCCCCTACTCTTCCTCGTGTTTATAAATGATTTAGGAGACAATCTGAATAGCTCCCTTAGACTGTTCGCGTCTGATGCTGTCGTTTGTCGGTTAGTGAAGTCAACAGAGGATCAAAAGCAACTTCAAAGCGATTTAGACAAAATTTCTACTTGGTTCGAAAATTGGCTATTGACACTAAATAAAGAAAAGTGTGAAGTAATACACATGACCACTAAAAGAAATCCGCTGAACTTCAATTACGCGATAAATTAGTCAAACCTTAAGGTCGTAAATTCTACCAAATACCTAGGAGTTACAATTACGAACAACTTTGACTGGAGAGAAAACATAGAAAATATTGTGGGGAAGGCGAATCAAAGGTTACGTTTCATCGGCAGAACGCTTCGAAGATGCACCAGCTCCACCAAAGAGACTGCCTACATCACACTTGTGCGTCCTCTCCTGGAGTACTGTTGCCCCTTGTGGGACCCTCGCAGGTGGGACTGACGGACGATATTGAGAAGGTTCAGAGAAGGGCAGCTCGTTTTGTTTTATCACGTTACGGGGGGAAAGCGTCACGGAAATGTTGCACGAATTGGGGTGGAAATCATTAAAAGAAAGACGTTATTCATTGCGGCGTGATCTGTTTGCGAAGTTTCAATCACCGACTTTTACTTCTGAATGTGAAAATATTTTGCTAGCACCCACCTACTTAGGAAGACATGACCATCCCAATAAAATAAAAGAAATCAGAACGAAAACGGAACGATTTAGGCGTTCTTTCTTCCCGCGCGCTATTACAGAATGGAACGGTAGAGAAAAGTTATGAAAGTGGTTAATGAACCCTCTGCCAGGCACTTAAATGTGATTTGCAGAGTATCTATGTAGATGTAGATATGCGCGGCCACGTCATCCTCGCCAGCGCGATTTGTGAAATATGGGACCATTCAGCAAACTTTCCTGATGCGCCTTATGAGTAAGTCTCTTCTTTGTCAATTTTGACGTATACCAAGCTTAGACAACCAATGGTGTGAAAATAGAAGCTTTACTACTCTGTATTTTTTAATTTCATCTTCTATTGGCGACAAATTTAGCTGTTATGTAAGATCGTAAGCTTTCGCGGTCATTAATGTTAGAATAAAAATTCTTCTGAGCCATTTGCCACGTAGTGATGATAAAATATTTCCAACGTTTCGGACTTGTTACAGGAGCCTTCTTCAAGTAATACTGATTTTTTTTTCCTTGTGCTTGTCTTCTGAAGGTAATTCTGTCCCCACGGGTTAGTTCTGATTGATTGAAATTTGGCAGCAGGAAGGAAAGGAATAACCTTATTGGTGTTTCTGAAAGGTGGAAATACGACAAATACGGGAGGAAGATGCGCTTATTGGTGTTTACATTGGTGGTTCTGAATGGTGGAAAACAGGAAGGTGTACGCTTGTTGGTGTTTGCATGTAACTGGCCAGCAACGGCGATCACCGAAGTTCCCTGGTGGGCCTGGTTCTTCTAACAAGGGAAGTATATGGTATATGGGCTCGAACAAACATATCTTTGGTTACAGGATCTCTACGTACACCTCAATGTGCTCGTGGATGTCGTTTTTCTGCAAAGCTCTGCAACCATGCTCTAGATAGCACTGTAGATGTAATTGTAGACGCCGTGCGCAATGCAGATATCTTAACTATAACTTATGTAAGAATCATCGTAAATGTTCTCTAGCGTATTGTCATCAAAAGCCGTGATGATAGTTGCAACTTTAACCTTCTTCTCGGAAGACTGTTGGTATTGACTGCCATTGCTTTCCTCGCCTCTTCCCGCACTTACAGTAGCACTACCGCTTGAAATGAGTTGTTCGTCATTATCATCCCTATTATCATTATTATGAGTTTTTAACAACAGTATCTAACTTATGCTTATATTTCTGTACCATAACAGATACGAGAAAGCATGCGAATGATTCATCTTCTACACTAATAACATCTTCACGAAGAAGGGTTCTTCGTAACTTCATCTCAACTAATTACAATACATTAGCAGGATTGATTAGCAATCGCCACCCCATCTGACGCTTCACCACACAAATAACATCACAAAACGCAACTTGGGAGCTGCACTGTACCGTCCCTACTGGCGAACCGACACGTCAAAGTGCAATGCGGCATGGCACACTCAGAGGCCTCTAACGGACGACTGCAGAGTTCTGCAGATGTGGGAATATCACTAGTGCAATAAGGGTTCTTTACAGTATCTCTTTTGTGTCCTAGCCTCGTCGCTGCTTTTGTGTCTCGTTTCTGTCGTAGGTGTCGATGGCCGAGTAGAAACCGACACAGGAATAAAGGATGCACGCTTGTGCAGGTAAGGAGGTGACCAGCCAGTGGGACAGCAGAAACTAGAAACACTAGAGTAAATTAGAACGAGATATATATTTCTTATTTTTAACTTTTACATAGCTCAGTACTGCAGAATGCTGATACATAGTTGAGCTAGAGGCCTGCCTAGTGTCTGTCCGATAGCCAAGTCTTCACTGGTGCCTATCTGATTCCGAAGTGTTAACTGGTTCCTATCTCAGTCCCAAGTGAACGATGTCGTTCAGTGATGGCCACGAGCGGAGTTGTAGCAGAGGGCGCTCGTGGCTGACGTCGTAAGAACGCCGCGCCGTGCGTGCATGGCGGCGCGCGGCGAAAGTAGGTGGCGCGCACTTTAGACTTGTGCGACACCACAATCTCTCATACGATTTTGGTGCATATGTGTTTGTTCGAGCCCAAGTACTTTCCTTGTAAGTAGTGACGATGCTGCCACGCTGTCAGGAGTGCCCATCTGCGACACAAGTAAAGAGCCCTTTGTACACCACTCGCCGCGGACCATCGCCGCGCTGCCAAAACCGACAGCCATACAGTGAGAGTTTGTATCCATCTTCTCTGTCCATATTGTAGGGGTGTTTACTGATCTCATTTGTTTCACGTATTTTCCTCGTAGTTTCAAACGGCTTTTTAGAGAGTACTTGTAAAGTCTTGAAGTTTATATTGTGATCACACTCTTCCTCATGTTCTGCAACCAATGATTTGCTGTGCTTCTTTAAACGTATGTACCTTTCATGTTCCGCCATCCGTCCATGTATAGGCCTTCCTGTTTCTCCTATGTATACAGTTCCACATCCGTAGTTTATTTTATTCACACTAGCAGTAAACCAGAAAGCTGAGCTTTCCTATGGGATCCTTAATTCATATGAAGATATCTACCTACATCTACATACATCCTCCGCAATTCACCGTAAGGTGCGTGGCGGAGGGTACACTGTACCACTACTAGGCATTTCCTTTCCTATTCCACTCCCAAATGGAACGAGGAAAGAAAGAATGCCTATATGCCTCCGTATGGGCCCTAATTTCTCTTATCTTGTCTTTGTGATCTTTACGCGAAATGTAAGTAGGCGGCAGCAAGATCGTACTACACTCAGCTTCAAATTCCGGCCCTCTAAATTTTCTTAACAGAAATTCACGAAAAGAACGTCGTCTTTCTTCCAGCGATTCCCAATTGAGTTGCCGGAGCATTTCCGTGACACTCGCGCATTGGTCGAACCTACCGGTAACAAATCTAGCTGCTCGCCTCTGAACCGCCTCTATCTCTTCCTTTAAACTGATCTGCTGCGGGTCCCAAACACTTGAGCAATACTCAAGACGTGGTCGTACAAGCGTTTTATACGCGGTCTCCTTTACAGGTGAAGTACATCTCCCCAAAATTCTCCCAATAAACCGAAGTCGTCTGTCCGCCTTACCCACAACTGTCCTTACATGTTCGTTCCATTTCATATGGCTCTGCATTGTTACGCCTAGATATTTGAACGACGCGACAGAATCAAGAAGCTCACTACTAATGCTGTATTCGAACATTATAGGATTGTTTTTTCTACTCATGCGCATCACGTTACATTCTTCTACATTGAGAGCTACCTGCCATTCTTCGCACCAACTAGAAATTTTGTCTAAGTCATCCTGTTTGCTATTACAGTCAGTTAAAGACGACACCCTTCCATACACCACAGCATCACCAGCAAACAGCCGTAAATTACAACTTACTCTGTCCATCAGATCATTTATATAGATAGAAAATAATAGCGGTCCTATCCCCTGGGGCACGCCTGACGATACACTCATCTCTGATGAACACTCGCCGTCGAGAACAACGTACTGCGTTCTATTACTTAGGAAGTCTTCCAGCCAGTCACAGATCTGTGAACCTATCTTTAATTTTGTTATTGCTGAAAAACAGTTCTGATGCCAACTCGTCGTAAGACTTTCACAATGCGCTCACTAATCCCCTTAATGTATGGCGAACGTGCCACTGACAATTCTTCGACTTCCTTAGTTTACCGCGGTTTTATGGCTTTCTTAATGCTTCTGTCGCTGTATCCATTGGCACGGAATATCGATCGCAACTTGATGAGCTCTTCTTCCAAATTATTGTCATCACTAATCCGCTGGCCCTGGTAACTAGTGTGCATAGAAGTGAGTTCTTTTGTACCGGATGATGATGAGACTGCGCGTGCAATTACTGGTTGGTATGGGTTGGCTTCCTGTGCACTCTCTGACCTAGTGTGCCTGTTGTTGTTTTGTACTACCAGCCTGGTTACATAATTAATCATTCTATTTCTATTAAAAATTGTTTCGATATCTCTGGAAATTCAACCATTAAGCGGGTGAAATCAGAGAAAATCTTTTAACGGTACTACTAAGACTATTTTGATGCTAGAAATGCGAAAATTTGGATTTGGAACCATGGTTAGAATTTTATAAAAATGTGTTTCGGGATGTTTTGAATACTGGCCTCAATGGTGCAATAGGGGGTGGCAAGGCGTATAAAAATATTTCATTAGGAAAGCATTTTAAAGCTAAATTTATGCAAATCTATATTTAGAAGTAGAAACAACCAATGCAGACCATCCAGTCTACGCACGCTAATCAGCGGGAATTAGGCTAGTAAGTAGATAAAGAATTGCTACGTATTACGGAATTTCTATTTCCTACACAATTAGACTATTTAGGAGTACAACGTTCAATTTGGAGGTACCACTAAGTAATATTTTGATATTTTGTGCTAGTGATTTGTAATCAAACCTATCTACACTGGTGAACAATGTTTTCAAACTGTATCTCCAATTCCTCCATTTTTCCCGTCCATCCCCCACCCCACAAGTCATATTCCATGATGACATATTTACATAGAACATAAAATTTGAAAATTTATAGGAGCACGTAGATCCCTTAATTTTACTGTAGTGTGGGAGTTATTCAGGGAGAGGTTTAAGTTACCACAATGTAATCCACAAAACAGTGAGGTATCCATGCTGGTATACTTTTCTTATTATTCACGACAAGTAACATGATCTCATCATAAACAACTAACATTCAAATAACATTTTTTAAATGAGGAACGCGCACTGTAGTCTCTTTGTAAATGGAATTAACTGCTTGTGAGGTTGCGCTGAGTATTCACCATTTGCGTACCCAAAAAAGGATTGCATTTCATTCCCATTTGACATTTGTTGCCTCGTCATACCTGCCAACTCTCCCGATTTAGGCAGGAGTCTCCTGATGTTTCACTTTTTCTCCCGCCTCCTGATTTTGCCATTATTTCTCACGATTTATAGCTCTTATCCTGAAACCCGTCATTTGTTTATTGGCTAATGGTCAAAAGTCCTTTGTTCATTTATCAGTTTAAATACGTGACGAAATTCATAGAAATTAGGAGTTTATAATGATTATTTTTTCCATTGGCATATATTTACAAATAAACATGTAGAGTTTCGATGTGCACTTTTTGAACGTGATATTTTCTTACAGTACGTAAGTGAAATCACTTCAGTGGCTTTTTAATCGATGAAAATCTTTTGAGGGGATAGTTAGGAGCATCAGTTTCGTTCGCGAATTGCAGAAAGAGCAACTTTCATGTAAACAACTATTTTACATGATTAAGGGATTTCAGTTCAGTGGTATGTGTTCTAGTATGGCAAGAAATATAATCACTTTTTTTAAACAGTATTCAGAACCTTATTTGCATTTTGTATTCCTTCTTGATGTGATATTTCCACATCAGTTGGTGGAGAAAACGAAGTACCGTAATGCATGCAAAGAAAATGAAAACTGTATAACAATAAAACACTGAAATTGCTGAGAAAAGTGACAGTGATCATGTGATACATGCTGAGTGCTTATTTACATTTTTTTAAATTTAGAGTACACTTTACCAATTAAATGTGATGACCATTGGGTCAATTGTTTCATAAAATATTCCGAGGTAGCAGTATAGCAGAAAAGATAAAGCTGTGAACTTTTTTGTTTTAATCAAAAACTCAATCACTACCTGGACTGGCTACAAATAAGGATGTAATGAACATTTGGGTTAATGCAAGTGTTTTTGTAGCCATTATGTACAATTGTGAGATGATAGGAAAAGGCTAAAATCAGTTATGTTAAGGTTTATAGTAAAGTGCGCCGCTCTTTTTGATAGAGCATATCTCCCGATTTTTCGAAGCATCTCCCGATTTTTTAAACTGGATCTCCTGTTTTTTTACGTTTTGAAGGTTGGTAGGTGTGCGTCCTGTTTCGTCACGTAATGTATGTGTGTTAATGCCTCATTTCATGCTCTACTTTTGCAGTCGGGCGCGTACGCAAGTCTGCCGTACCTGATGAGGCTCATCTTCGGATTTGTCTTCAGTGCTCTGGGTGACTGGTGTCTCTCTAACCCGGACAGGAACAAGACTCATGTCCGAAAGCTGTTTGTCATCCCATGTAAGTGGAATTTATTTGTATTGTTTATCATGTCTCACTTTCTCTCTCTTTCTTTTTGCTTGTGTATGGTAAGAGAAACTAAAGAAATAAGAACGAAACATTTCTAAACGTCGAAAATCAGTACGTATAATTTGTTTAATATTAGTAATGGTTGCATTTTGAAGTCACAGTCTAAATCTATATTTAGAAGTAGAAACAACCAATGCAGACCATCCAGTCTTCGCATGCTAATCAGCGGGAATTAAGCTAGTAAGTAGATAAAGAATTACTACGTATTACGGAATTTCTATTTCCTACACAATTAGACTATTTAGGAGTACAACGTTCAATTTGGAGGTATCACTAAGTAATATTTTGATATTTTGTGCTAGTGATTTGTAATCAAACCTATCTACACTGGTGAACAATGTTTCCAAACTGTATCTCCAATTCCTCCATTTTTACCGTCCAATCCCCACCCCACAAGTCATATCCCATGATGACATATTGACATAGAACAAAAAATTTGAAAATTTATAGGAGCAGGAAGATCCCTTATGAATTTTAAGTAGAGAGTTAAGTTCCAGTGAACTGCAGATTGCCGCAGTTTAGTGGCCGAGCGCTCTAAGGCGCCTTGCTGCGGAGCGCGCGGTTGCTCGACATTCAAGGTTCGAGTCTGCGCTGGGGCATGGGTGTGTGTTTTAGCCTTAGGTTTGTTTAAGTACTTTGTAAGTACAGGGACTGGTGACCAGGCCCAATATTTTACAAATATTTGAACATCTTTGAACGCCGGATAACAAAGCAGAATTTGAGTCACTGAAAGATTTGTTGACCACTGGTCCCGTCATTGTTTTCCCTGACTATTGTATTGTTGTGTGGCTCGATAAACCATGCCATATATTGTGCAAAAGCAAACACTGCGTTGTTTCTAGATATCTCAATACGGTTGAAGACAACTACAGATCTAACACAAAGGAAACGCTTATGCAAGTTATGGGAATCATATATTTCCATTGTTATCAGTGTCAATGACCTTTAAGGTAATAGTGGATTTTACTGCAAAGGACCAAAACATCGAAACAGACATTTGATCTGCTTATTGGGTAAGCAAATTTGTTTTTGCAGTTGTACATTTTCTAGGATAATATGTCAGGAACACTCACAAAGAGGTAATTGAAAAGTGCGTATAATGTATTGGAGTAATGTTAATGATTCCAAATTAATAAGGCATTGATTTGATTTGATTTTTCCAGGGAAGCCAAAAAAGTATTGGTCCAACCCGCCACTGCCCGCACCGAAACAAAGTTTATTGTGCGGTATCGCTCCCTGTATATCTAGTAAAGCCAACCACTGCTCTTGAACAGTGCAATGAGTCCCTTTACCAGTTCTTTATTAGACACAATTTCTTCGGGTCTGGTTGTCCTAAATGTTTTGTGCCTTTTACTCTCCAATGCAATGCATTCGAAGATTAGATGTGATGCAGTTTCATCACCGTCATCACAGAGCCTACATTTAGGGTCCTCTTCTGTTATTCCCATTGTATGCAGGTGTTTTTTGAAATTCCCATGGCCTGTCAGCAATCCACCCATGAGTCTAATATCTGTCCTGTTCAGGCCCAGGATTGCAGAGCTTCTTTTAAAACATGGCTTTGGCATAATTACCTTGCCATGTTTTTGTTGATGGACTTTGGTCCAATATTCTACGTGCTGTCTACTGAGCCAGTTACGTAGCTCCAATTTGATCATTGCCTTGGTTATTGTCAGGACAGGTTCCGGTCCAATAAATGGAGACTATGCCCCCATCCTGGCTAATCTGTCGGCATGTTCGTTGCCACTGATCCCCGAGTGGCCAGGGACCCACAATAGGTTTACTCTATTGCTTTCCCCTAGCTCCACCAGAACTCTGTGACATTCTGCAACAATTTTAGACCTTGTTGCAGGAGCCGCCAGTGATCTCAGGGCTGCCTGGCTGTCTGAATAGATGTAGATGCTACGATCTTTGTAGACCTACGCACATTCTCCTCCACACATGCCCTGATGGCAGTGATTTCGGCCTGGAATACTGAGGCCAGTTTCCCTAGAGAGATGATGCACTCCAGTCTTGGCTGCACCCCGTATACCCCGGCCCCATTGCCTTGGTCTGATTTCGACCCGTCAGTGAACCAGACTACTAAGGCATAATGTGAAATGTGCCCTGGAGGTTTGCAAAGTAGAAAACTATTAGTGGTGCATGGGGGAACAAGATAAAGAGCAGGGGAGTGCAAATGAGTTATCAAGGGCACGGCTGCGTGGGTGTGGCCACGCTACTTACCCACAGCGCAGTCTCCAGCCCATCCACCTCCCTGCTAACGTCTCTGGTTTGTTAATGAGACACAGTAAGATGAACTGTACTAGTTCGGTTTACTAGCTAGTATTGTCTGTGCTGAAGTCTTGTCTGCATTAGTGGTAGAACAAAAAATGGCTGTGCAGGAATTTAGATCGTTGTGGTTCTTGTGGTCTTCAGTCCGGAGACTGGTTTGATGCAGCTCTCCACAATACCCTATCCTGAGCAAGCCTCTTCAACTCCACATAAGAACGGCAACCTACATCTGTCTGAATCTGCTTACTGTATCCATCTCTTGGTCTTACTCTGCGGTTTTTACCCCACACACTTTCCTCCAGTGCTAAATGCACGATTCTTTTATGTCTAAGAATGTGTCGTACCAATCGATCCCTTCTTTTAGTCGAGGTATGCCAGAAATTTCTTTTCTCCCCAATTCTGTTCAGTACCTCCTCATTAGTTACGCGATCCACCCACCTAATTTTCAGCATTCTTCTGTAGCACCATAGTTCAAAAGCCTCAATCCTCTTCCTGTCCGCACTGTTTATCATCCATGTCTCACTCCCATACAAGACAAACACTCCATACAAATGCCTTCAGAAAGGACTTCCTTACTCTTAAATCAATATTCGCTGTTAACAAATTTCTCTTTTTCAAGAACGCCTTTCTACCCATTGCCATTCTGCATTTTATATCCTCTGTACTGCGACCATCATTTGTTATTTCACTGCCCAAGTAACAAAACTCATCTACCTCCTTTATTGCTTCGTTTCCCAATCTAATTCCTTTATCATCACCTGATTTTCTTACACTGCACTCCATTACACTAGTTTTGCTCTTGTTAATGTTCATCTTATATGCACTTTTCAGCACACTGTCCATTCCGTTCAAAAGCTCTTCCAGGTCCTTTGCTGTATCTGACAAAATTACTATGTCGTCGGCAAAACGCAATGTTTTTAATTCTTCCCCCTGAACTTTAATTCCTTCTCCAAATTTCTCCTTGCTTTCCTTTATAGCTTGCTCAATGTACAAATTGAATAACAATGGAGAAAGACTACAACCCTGTCTTACTCCTTTTCCAACCACTGCATCCCTTTCATGCCCTTCGACTCTGACAACCGCTGTCTGGTTTTTGTACAAGTTGTAAATAACCTTACGCTCCCTATATTTTACTCCTGCTTGCTTCAGAACTTGAAAGAGTTTATTCCAATCAACATTGTCAATAGCCTCCTCCAAATCTACAAAAGCTAGATATTAGGTTTGCCTTTTCTTAATCTATCTTCTAGGCTAAACCGTAAAGTGACTATTGCGTCCCGTGTTCCTACATTTCTCCTGAACCCAAACTGATCTTCCCCGAGGTCGGCTTCTACCAGCTTTTCCATCCTTCTGTAAATAATTCGTGTTAATATTTTGCAACCATGACTTATTAAACTGATGGTTCTGTTATTTTCACACCTGTCTGCTCCTGATTTCTTTGGTATGGGGATTATAACATTTTTCTTAAAGTCTGAGGGTACTTCGCTTGTCTCACACATCTTACACACCAGGTGAAACAGTTTTGTCATGGCTGGTTCTCTCAGAGACTTCAGTAGCTCTGAGGGAATGTCATCTACTCCATGGGCCTTGTTTCGACTTAGGTCTTTCAGTGCTCGAATTTAGATCTTCAAAAGGAAAAGATGACTCTTATGGGTATTAGATCTTAAATATTTTAATCATGACTGCGTCTCAGCAACGGTTATAGGATATTAAATTAATAATCAGCCAACCAGTTGCAATACAGTTGTTTAACAATCTTGACCACGGTTTCGACGGATATAAACTCGTCTTATTCAGAAATAGATGTATACTTATAGACAATGTCACATCATAAATTACAAATTCATAATCGTTATGCCTGAATATGCGTCATACCAAGGCTATTGTCTAATTGTGAAATACAAATCCGAATAAAACTGTTACTTACTATACTTGCATGTCACGGGAATTGGACATCGCTATGGGCTAGGGAATGTAATTTACACTGAAAGACGGGTCAGCGCTATTGCAGTTATTCACGCTTACTGATTTGAAGCAAGGAGCGTGCATCCCAGGACCGGTGGCGCATGCGCAGTGGAACTTTCAGTGGGTTAAGTAGCTATTGGCAGAACGTACACCGAATTTATAACGATGCCACTAAATGGAATATTTGGATAAAAAGATGGTGAGAAAGTTGAGGAAAGCTGTGGAAACAAATATTACAAAGATCAACTGTAAAAATATTCTGACTAACGAATACTGATGAAATACATTGCGGAAACGAACAATAATAATAGAAAAGTGTACCTCTCAGATGAATAAAATAAACTGGATTGATACGAGGATTATAGTATGGTGACGCAAATTAGATAAAATGGCTGTCATGTCAATTAATGGAGAATTACAAATGTAAGCAGGTTTTAGATTTTTGAGGAAATGAACCAATTGTAAAGGCTACTGGTAGCTGTAAGATTTCGCGAGCAGTATTGGTTTGAAGCCTTCAAAATATTGTTTATAGGCGAGATTTAACTGATCATTTAATAAATTGCCATCCTTGAATTGTCATTTTATCTCATTTGCATCACTGTACTATAAGCCTCGTACCAATTCAGTTTTATTCTGATTTGTATTTCACAATGTTTTAGACAATAGGCTTGGTATGACGCATATTTATGAATTTGTAATTTACAATGTCACATTGCCTATAAGTATACATGTATTTCTGCAGAACAGGGGTTTATATCCGTCTAAACCGCGGTCAAGTTTATTAAACTAATATATTGCAACTGGTTGGCTGATTATTAATTTGCTATTAGATCTTATACTTCTGATCTTGAAAATCACACAAATATCTTGAGTGAAAGGCATTCATCAGTGCGCTCACAGCTACTCCAGCCCTTAAACAAGAACAGACGACACAAATGGGAAGCAACACTCAAAGAATTGAACTTCTCAAAGTCAAGCAGGAAAGCCGGAAGAATCTTAAATGGGTTAACAGACAAATAACACCCTAAAAAACCGCAACCTAAATTGAATCATGATGTTATTGCCAACAGGATTGTAGACCCCACAAGGATAAAGAGGGACAAGAATCATACCAGAATAGTAAAATGTATCCTCTCTAAACTCAAGCGCAGTGCTCCGAGAAACGAGCCGCTTTTCAGGCGGCTCTTCTTCACAGTGGAAGTAGCACGTGCAATTGAACAACTGAAAACCAGCAAGGCTCATTTTGTATTGCCACATTATTTTCAATGGCACCCTAGCTGATGTAACAGAATTTTTGAGATTCCCTTTTCTGAAACTTCCGTCAATAAAGAAATAAATAATCTGGAATACATCGCCGAAATGAATGGTTACAACCCGTCCTTGGTTCGCAAAATGTACAATGAAAAACGTTCTAAAGATGTACCACAGCTTCACTCGGTAACACCTGACGATGAAGTTAAACGTATCCCCATTCCTTTCATGGGATATTTTTCTTATGACCTGGCTAAACTATTTCTTGGTACAAATGTACAAGTCGTATTTAGTAGCCCTTTGAGCATACAGCAAATTCTCCCACACAACGAACAAACCAATAAGGACAGATACCTTTCCTCAGGAGTCTACAAACTACAATGTCACGAATGCCCAGCTGAATATATAGGACAGACAGGCCGGACCTTTAAAGCACGTTTTACAGAGCACCTTCTTACAAAAAAAGGCCAACTCAAAAAACATTCCCCTTTTGCGGAACACACTAAAGCATCCGATCATGAACAACCTACCATTGACAACATGCAAATCTTACATATAGCGCAGAAGGGGCGTAAGCTAAATTTACTGGAAGAGTTTGAGATAGCGAAGCGCGCTTACTTTGGACACCCACACCTCCTAAACGATCAGTTGGCATGCAAAGATCAAACATTCCTAGATATTATGATGTCTCTGTTCAAATAAAATTCCTCTCATTTACAAATACCAACATAAATTATAAACTTCTGTCCTGCTTAAATAACTTCCCTTTCGTTAAATTTGTATTCAGATAGCTAGATTTCACCCGTCCCGTCTTATACATCGGCTTCCTATGTCACTCCCTACCCACATTCCCTTAGTCTGTACAAGTCGGCGGAGCAGCACACCACGCCCGCCCACCGCCCGAGAGCGCAATTGTAAACATGGGCTTATCTTGTGTTATCAGAGACCACCGCTTCGATTAAGGTAATCTTAAAAATAGGTTTTATGTTTCTCACATCTTTACCGAGTATGTTCCAAATGAAATTCGTTGTTACCTGAACATTTGTAGGACCACAAGGAAATCCAAAAAAACATACCAGAAAAATAGAAACACCGCAATAACAACTTACGGTGTCACACCACGGAGAGCGCATTGTAAGCTTTGTTTACCATTTATACTGTCTTCTTAACACAAAATAAGCCTATGTACCATTATAAACGTTTGTAATTTTGTGTAAATTCTGAAGATACCCTGCTAAAGGGCGAAATGCGTCATTAACTAATAAAAAGAATTTGCAATCAAGACAGTTTGAAGGAATATATAATCAGAGAATGGAGAAAATGTGCCGGCTGCGGTGGCCGAGGAGACTGAGGCGCTTCAGTCATGGTCTGCACGGCCACTACGGTCGGGGGTTCGAATCCCCCCTCGGGCATGGATATTTGTGCCGTCTTTAGTATAAGGTAGTTCATAAGTAGTTTGTAAGTTTAGGGACTGATGACCCCGTAGTTAAGTAGCTTACAAACTACTTAAACTAAGGTTAACTAACTTAAGGGCAACACACAGACACCCATGTCCCAGGGAGGACTCGAACCTCCGACGGCGAGCAATCGCGCGCTCCGTAGCGAGGCGCCTTAGACCGCTTGGCTACTCCACCGCTGCTGAATTTTTGAAACCCGCACCACACGGTGTCCTCTTCAGGATGAAGCGGTACTGATTGATTGCGTGTGGATTTTCTGTTGCCCACATTCATCAATTCTATATATTGACCTAAACTTTCAGATGTAAGTGGGTTTCGTCTGCCCACAAAATCTCCCACGGCCATTCAACGTTGACTTTCATGCGGGCAAGAAATTCTAAAGCAAAAGTCACTCTTGCTGGCAGGTCGACAGCAAAATACTCTTGTATATGGATAATTTTGAATGGATAGCAAAGAAGCATGTTTAGTAGGTTTCTCAAATGTTCGGATAATTCTCCATGTACTACTCGACTCCTCCTGCATTGCTGTGGCCACTTCTTCCACTGACGTCGAATCAATTTATTTCCTCCCTTTACTAGGTTGCATAACAAAGCAACCCGTCTTTTCGAATCATTTTCTCCAGACCCTCGCCAGTCATCGGACCAATGCCCTTTTTTTTTTTCAAACCCATCAGTGCAGAGCGACGTATGCACAGTCGTCATTCTTGTAAAGCAGCTATACAAGTAGAGCGCGATCCTGCATTGAGACAGTCATGGCGAACGTCTCAGACGCGAAATGAGGAAAAGCCATTTACCCGGTGTGTTTATACCAACTTCAACGGGTCGTGCGCGCGGCCAACGAGAAAGACAGGCCCCTGCGCAGACAGCATGTCACGCAAGCAAGGTAGTTCCGAGCCGGCGCGATCGCTAGCTCAGTGGCTGCCCGCTATCAGGCAGTAAGTAGGCCGTGCCCCAGCGGCCGGCCAATCGGCTAGCGATCGCGCCGGCTCGGAACTACCTTGCTTGCGTGGCATGCCGTCTGCGCTGGGGCCTGTCTTTCTCGCTGGCCGCGGTCGTGCGGTTGACTGGTCTTTTCATTCTCACACATATAGCTCCACCTATTGAATATGTTTTCACACTATATTTTTCATCTGCCATAAGTTTTTCCACTTCTTCGATAATATTTCGTTGCAATTTGCGTAATTCTGACCACTGGTGTTATTACAAAGTTTTGAAAATTTAACTTTGATTATAATCACGAGACGCAGTCTTAGCCCAGATATAGAGATGCTAGGAAAGGCAAGTATAGGGTGTACCTGGGTACACGGCCTCCCGCTTGAAAGGTCACTTAGTTTCACAGTATCGCTTATTTATAATAAATAAATAATGAATTTGAAACTTCTACACTCTCCATTAATGCGTGTAGCATGTGTAGCGATGCAAATAAAACAAACTATAATTACAGGACAAAAAAATAATTATCAGAATTACATGTATAGGGTAAAGGACGCAAGAATGAAAAATGGCGCGAAAAAAAAAAACTAAACCGCAATTGGCGTTATTTCCACAAACGATAGAGCCTTTCCAACGAAGGCTAAAGGATATCCGACTTTGAGTAACAGTCCGGTTCACGTTTTTAATATGACTGCAGGATTCAGGTCAATTATTTCTCAAATATTCTGCCGGGCTATCTACCAGTTACAGTGGTGTATATTTAATTTGCAGATTATTGATCTGTCTTGTGGAATATTGATTTATTGTTTTGTATGTGTGTGTACTAACAATGATTACGACTAGAATTGATATAGAAGGAGAATTATGGAAATGATTGTTAGAACCGCACACTCGGTCACTTTTAGTAAACATGTTGTTGTTGTGGTCTTCAGTCCGCAGACTGGTTTCATTCAGCTCTCCACGATACCCTGTCCTGTGCAAGTCTCTTCATCTGAGAATACGTTCGTCCACCTACATCCTATTGAATCTGCTTACTGTATTCGTCCCTCGGTCTTCCTCTACGATTTTTACCCCACACGCTTCCTTCTAATGCTTGATGTCTCAGAATGTGTCCAACCAATCTATCCCTTATCGTAGTCAGGATATGCCAGAAATTCCTTTTCTCCCCGATTCGATTAAGCACCTCCTCATTAATTACGTGATCTACCCATCTAATTTTCATCATTCGTCTGTAGCACCACATTTCAAAAGCTTCTATCATCTTTTTATCTGAACTCCTTACCGTGCACGTTTCACTCCCATACAATGCTACACTCCAGACAAATGCTTTCAGAAAGGACTTCCTAACATTTAAATTAATATTGGTTATTAACAAGATTCGCTTCTTTAGAAACGTTTTTCTTCCCATAGCCATTCTGCATTTTATATCTTCTTTACTTCAGCCATCAGAAGTTATATTGCTACCCAAATAACAAAATTCATCTACTACTTTTATTATCTCATTACCTAATCTAATTCCTTCTGCATCGCCTGATTTTCTGACATTACATTCCAGTACCTTCGTTTTACTCTTGTTAATGTTCATCTTATATCTTCCTTTCAAGACACTGTCCATCCCATTCAATTGCTCTTCCAGATATTTTGCTGTCTCTGACAGAATTACTATGTCATCGGCAAACCGCAATGTTTTTATTTCTTCTCCCTGCACTTTAATGCCCTCTCCAAATTTCTCCTTCCATTCCTTCACTGCTTGCTCGATATACAGATTGAACAACAATGGGGAAAGGCTGCAACCCTGTCTTACTCCCTTCCCAACTTCTGCGTCCCTTTCTTGCTCTTCGACTCTAATAACCGCTGTCTGTTTTTTGTATAGGTTGAACGTAACTCTTCGCTCCCTATATTTTACCCCTGATACCTTCAGAATTTGAAACAGAGTATATCGATATTGTCTAAAGCTTTCACCAAATCTACAAATGCTAAGAAAGTAGTTTTCCCTTTCCTTGGCCTATCTTCTAAGATTAGTCGTAATGTGAGTATTGCCTCCCGTGTTCCTACATTTCTCCTAAATCCAAACTGATCTTCCCCGAGGTCGGATTCCACAAGTTTTTCCATTCGTCTGTAAATAATTCGTGTTAGTATTTCTTATTGAACTGATAGTTCTGTAATTTTGTGTGAACATTAGTAAACATAAATGCTCTTGATTGTCTGCTCTTTTTCCTACAGCACATTTATTGCCGGCTGTGATGTTGGCTTTGATGGGCTACGTGGGAAAGGACCCAGCGCTCGCTGTGTCGATTCTGTGTGTGTCGCTGGGCTTTAACGGAGCTGCCACTGTCACCAACCTCGTCAACCATCACGATCTCGCTCCCAGCTATGCGGGTGAGTGCTTTCTTCCCAAATTTTTACTGCAGGAGAGTCAGTTTATAAACGGGTATTACGCGCAAGTTAGCAACATCGGAACTAGATGACTCAAAAACAGCGAATGAAGAAGGCCATAATAGTACTAAGAAATTTTTTCGTACATATGGCGCTCTCATAAGGTAAGTTGAAAATGTACTCTACTCTATATATCGTCCATAAATCACCTGGGAAAGATTGCAATTTTTCATATCTAAATATGGTTCTCGGGCGAGACGTCGGATGTTATTGTCATAAATGCACAGTATTTTGTCAGCACACTTGGCTGACATCTTCAGGTGCGATGGACACACTGCTGGGCCGTGACCGACGAATTCCTATTTAAATCATACAAAGAAGGGAACGAGCCAAAAACGATGGCCAATAGCGCACAAGGACTGATTTTGGGCCGGCCGCGGTGGCCGAGGGGCCTGAGGCGCTCCAGTCACGGTCTGCACGGCCACTACGGTCGGGGGTTCGAATCCCCTCTCGGGCATGGATATTTGTGCCGTCCTTAGGATAAGCTAGTTGATACGTAGTTTGTAAGTTTAGGGACTGATTATAATAGTACTGTTCTAATTGTAATTTTGTGTAATGTGTTGTCGTAATGTACACAGACACATTAATAGAACCAGTTTGTTTTTTGCCAGCAGTCTGCACTTCTGTTATAGGCTGAAAGAAGAAAGAAAATTTATAGGATGACTTGCAAACAATTTTTGAAAGACATTCGTCGCCGTGTGTAATGCAGTTTTGTGGATCTGTTCGTTCAGCGCCACACAGACACACTGCTGACGACGTCTTCTGTAACTTGCTTCAATCTGATTAGTAAATAAGAGTATCCAGAACACTGGATTATATCTCACCTTCATCAAATTCTTGAAGTGGTCGTTTGAAGTTGTTTGTATACTTTATATAAAAAATGACTTCGCAGACTTTCATTAATTTCAGGTTAATATTCTTTTATTGTTGCTTCGTAAATAATAATAATAGTTTTTGATTAACCAAACGTACATTCAGTTTTAGAACATGCAACAACATATCTTCATAAACCACAACAAGAGAACAAACATAAAACAATCTCTGACAAAGAGCCGGCCGCGGTGGCCGAGGAGACTAAGGCGCTCCAGTCACGGTCTGCACGGCCACTACGGTCGGGGGTTCGAATCCCCCCTCGGGCATGGATATTTGTGACGTCCTAGTTCGTAAGTAATTAATAAGTAGTTTGTAAGTTTAGGGACTGATGACCCCGTAGTTAAGTCCCATAAGCTTAACAAACAACAACAAAATTTTCCAAGACAATACGCGGGCTCATACAGCGCAAGCCGTGGCTGCTCTGTTTGGTCGATGGGACTGGGAAGTACTGCACCATCCACCATACTCCCCCGACTTGTGACTTTCATTAGATTCCTTGAGTTAGTACTTCTTCTATGCTTTCCCTCTCTCTCTGTCCAACTCCTTTTTTTCTAAAAACATTCTTTAATTGTCGGAGAATAAATAAGAAATAAGGCTGTCTCGCATAATATACAAAATTATAAGTATCCAAACAAAGAAAGATAGTAATCAAAGCACAAATGACATATAAAATGCATACGATCTCATATTCATTGACTTATATGTGATCAATAGTATAATTTTGCAGGTATGAATTCATTTGTATAAATGCTGTATGTCTGTGTTAAAATAAATTTATTTTTACTGCTTTATTTATTCTTATATTTCCTTATTCGTATGCTTATCCTTATAGAGAAAGAGCTGAAGACATTGTAGCACGCATAGACCAAAAATATGGTCTGTGGCATCGCGTTTCGCTATATGTAACCTCCTTGCTATAGAGTCGCAAACGTCATCGCTGGCTTCAGTCCGAATTTTTTCATAATTTGACGACTTTCAACCACCATATCTTCCACCCCCTTATAGTTATGGTCATGGAACTACTATAGTGTACAACGGGAGACTTCGGACAAGAATTACACACAGACCATTCGTTTGCGTTCTGTAGTTTTCGCTGCAGAGCGAAATATTAACACACACACACACACACTTAGAATTTTATATACACCGATAACTTTCGATCGCAATATACTCCACCCTTTTATCATTATCAAACCTCAAGCAACAATGCGACCAATAAAACCATTTTCAAAGAGTAAATATAATTTTCAAAGAATCATTATTGTTCCGCATTTCGCGTTATATTCTTCAAATTACTAAATATCTATCAGATCGCTATAAAACCGTGCCTAAAACCTTCCTCAGGTATAAATTAGTACAAATATTTAAGTCTCTGCGTCTTGTCGTTTGGATGTGATAAGCGTACACCGAACAGACATTCAAATTAATATATAGATAGATAGATAGATAAATAGCTATTCGATCGCCATAAAACCATGCCTAAAGCATTCCCCGGGTAGACATTAGTAACTGTACAAATTTTTAGCTCTTTATGTCTTGTGGTTCAGACTTGATAAACGTACACCGAACAGACCTTCACATTTATAGATATAGATTAGCAGGTTTAAAAGCTTCTTATTAATTTTCATTTATTTGATATCCAATGTTAATAATATTGTAGCTTTTTCGTACTGCATCCATAAACGAAAGAGCCAGCTAAGCCACCTGTGGCACTGTGAGGAAAACATTTCCACAGTCGCGCAGAACCGTCCACATGCTAAGCGCAGCCGCCGACTGCCACAAACATTTCAATACGCTGTCAGGCAGCAAGGATTTGAAAATATTTTACTTTTACGCTGTTTAATTACTTGAGCCAACGAACGTTTGGCACTCTGTACCATGTTCCCCCATGTTCCAAACGCAAAATAAATTTTCACGTTTTATCAGAGCTTCAAAATGCCCTGTTCTCTTTCTTCCTAGCTGCAATATTTTCTTCTAGTACAGTGTTTATACTTCTTCAAATGTTCAAATTTTCGTAAATCTATCGGGCTCAGCTGCTTGGTTATTAGTTCGTAGCTTACAAACTACTTAAACTGAGGTAAACTAACCTAAGGACAACACAAACACTTATGCCCGAGGGGGAACTCGAACCCCCGACGCCCCAGTGCGCACGCCTAATCCGCCGCGGCTATATTTCATTATAACAGGTTTCAGGAAGAAATTCTGAGATAAACGACTTTTCGATTTCGGCTTTCTTGAAAGAGAAAAATTAAATTGCCTTTATGAATCCTATTCTTCATTGCTCTGTTGTGGTGAAACTAGTTTGTTTATGGTAAAATGGGTTTGTTGTAATTTAGATGATTGCATTGCTACTCTCTTGAAGTTGGCTTTACGTGACTATTATTTAGAGAGGTTTTTTTTGTTAATACTGTATTTTTGAAGCTCTAATAAAACGTGAAAATTTATTTTGCGTTTGGAACATGGGGGAACATGGTGCAGAGCGCCCAAACGTCCGTTGGCACAAGTAATTAAACAGCGTAAAATATTTTCAAATCCTTGCTGCCTGACAGCGTATTGAAATCTTTTGTTCGATAAAAACTTTTACTGATTAGTACCTCGTCAGTTAATTGCAGAGCAATGTGTATATAGCGAATTGCAAATCGACAACATGACAGAAAGAACGTATAAATTTGGCATCTGACTCATTTAATAAGTTACACAAGACACTTTAATTACGTAAAACCAGAAAAGTGTTATTAACATTTGACTTTAGCACAAGCCTACTGAGCTTCATATGTATCTGAACTTTAATCAACACTAATTTAATATGGCTGGCTGTGTACATGGAAACTCTTGTTGTGTCATGCCACTATTATCCTTCAAAATCTACCACTAATACGACTTCGATTGACACTCCATAAATTATTCTCCATTGTCGTGCACTGTAGCACGATAACACACGTATCAAACAATGCAACATAAAAATTATTTTATAAAAAATTCGGTGGAATGGGGGGACCAAATGCTAATAACTACTTAATCATAAGTTTCCAAATCGTAGGTTGTATTTATTTATTATTTAGATCCTCTCGTACACACAAGACAACAGTGTCTACAATGTCTGAACAATTACAGAATAGGTTAATATTACATTTACCTCTTGATATTTCCACATCTCCAGGTTCCTTTCATACAAAATAAACTCATAAGTAATCCTTTTAAAAGTATCTCCCTGAAAATGAACGCTGGTTAATAATAATGTCTTCTCTGCTTAGTAGATCAGCCTCCATATTTAAGACATGTTACCATTGTGACACTTCACACAACTACCCTCTGTGAACTGCTGGTGCTACTACAGGAGGAGCTGTAACTTCTCAGTCATACTGTTCACCCTTTGAACACAGAAAATATGTTGATGACACTGATATTACAAATGGAGCCAAATAGTCGACACCTTTAAGTGTTACGTTGGTTTTTTTCCATTGTCTGAATCTGCAGCACCATGATTTTTCCATAGAATGTGGGTGTTTTCGATGACTGCATTGCCTTTGACTTCTGCAACCTTTTTTGTATGCAGACCCTACAACCCAATTTGCATGTGCCATTTGTAATACAGTGAATGAAAATGATGGTAACACACCCTTGCATGTACAGTATTCATCTAGTCTTTTCGTTTACAACTTGATAAGTTGTGAACTTAGTTTTCTAAATCTAGAAGGAAACGGTGGTAAAGAACACCCTGGTTCTTGTTGTTGTTGTTGTTGTTGTTGTTGTTGTTTAGAGGGGACTAGACTGCACGGTCATCAGTCCCCTGTTGCAAGCAAAGTCAATGCGGCGTATTGCAAGAAGAAAAAACGACCATTGAAACACAAAAAAGAAAAGCACAATGGGTACACAATGACAAGGAGGATTGAGGTCACGACACGCAAGGAAGAAAACTCAAAGAGTAAAGAAAAATAATTGGACTAAAAAGTTACAGCAGAATGTTGTGGCTGGCTGATCACGAGGATAATAAAGGATGAGCCAGCCACTCTGCACATTCTAAAACATACGAAGAAAAGCAGGGTAGACAACACAAAATAAGAAGGGTAAAAGGTTGTGAGAGATGGGTGCCTGAGAGTTCAGGCTAAGGAAACCACCGTTATATCAACTGGTAAAACCCAGCTGCACGGATAAAACGTAAAACGCGATCAGCTGTAACAGCGTCGTCACCCAGAATAAAAGGAAGCGCAGCTGGCAGGTCGAAGGCCTGTCGTAAGTCAGATAAAAGGGGACAGTCCACCAGGATGTGGACCACTGTCAATAAAGTGCCACAGCGACACTGTGGAGGATCCTCCCGTCGAAGTAGATGGCCATGTGTCATCCACGTATGACCAATACGCAGACGACAGAGGACGACTGACTCCTTCAGAGAGGCCCTCAGGGAGGACTTCCACGGAGCTGTAGAACGCTTCACTGCAAGGAGCTTATTTGGGGCAGGTGAGTCAATCCACTCAGTGTTCCAAAGCCCTAGTACCTTCCGGTGGAACTCTAATCGGAGGTCCCTCTCTTGAACGCCAATTTCTAAGAGGCTGGAAGTAATAGCCTGCTTAGCCAGTCGATCTACGCGTTCGTTCCCCGGAATTCCAACGTGTCCAGGGGTCCAAACGAAGGCCACAGTGCGGCCAGACTGGACGAGAAGGTTAATAGAGTCCTGGATGGACCGCACCAGGGGGTGTTTTGGAAAGCACTGGTCAAGAGTTTGCAACCCGCCCAGGGAGTCGCTGCAGATAACATAAGACTCCCCGGGACAGGCTATAAGGTGCTCAAGTGCTCGACAAATAGCGATCAGCTCTGCAGTGAATATACTACTCCCACAGGGTAAGGCGTGTTGTTCTATGTCCTCATTATGGGTGTAGGCATACCCACAACGGCCATCCACGAGAGACCCGTCTGTGTATACAACGTCGGCGCCGTGTAAAGAACTCAGTATCGCCTGAAATTGGCGGCGGAGAGTCAACGGTGCAACAGAGGTTTTACACTCGCGGGACAAGTCTAACCGAAGCTGCGGACGTGGTACAGACCAAGGAGGAGCACGGGAAGAGTAGTGAAAAACGGGAGGAATAGGAAGGGATTGAAGAGAGGAGAGAAGGGATCGAACACGGACCGAAATCGGGAGACCCGACCTTGGCCGCCGTCGTGGAAAAGGGAGGTCAACATTCGGAAAGAGAAGCCTGTAATTGGGATGGTGGGGTAAGGCGTGTACATGGGCAGCATAAGAAGCTAGTAAGCGCTGCCGGCGGAAACGCAGGGGTGGAACCCCTACTTCGGCTAGCAGACTTGTCACCGGGCTCGTGCGAAAGGCCCCAGTCGCCAAACGGACACCACTGTGGAGGACCGGGTCCAATACCTGCAGTGCTGATGGCGCTGCAGAGTCATACACAATACTCCCGTAGTCCAGGCGCGATTGTATGAGGGCCTTGTATAGCTGGAGAAGAGTTGGGCGTGATGCTCCCCAAGCCGTGTGGCCAAGACAGCGGAGGATATTCAGATGTTTCCAGCATTTCTGTCGCAGCTGACGGAGGTGCGGCTGCCAAGTCAGCCGGGCATCAAAAACCATACCGAGGAAGCGGTGCGTTTCTTCAACACGAAGACGTTCATTACCTAGGTACAGCTCTGGATCGAGATGAAGTGCCCGACGACGACAGAAGTGCATTACTCGGGTCTTAGAACCCGAGAAGTGGAAACCGTGGGCTGAGGCCCATGACTCTGCCTTTCTAATGGCTCCCTGCAGCCGCCGTTCAGCGACACCGATTGTGGCGGAGCTGAAATAAAGGCAAAAATCATCCGCAAATAGGGAGGAGGAAACTGATGACCCAACCGCTGCTGCTAGACCATTGATGGCAATCAGGAAGAGGGGAACACTGAGAACAGATCCCTGTGGGACACCATTCTCCTGGATATGAGGAGAGCTGAGACAGGTGCCTACACGAACTTGAAAATAGCGGGTCGATAAAAAGTTCCGTATAAAAATTGGAAGGGAGCCCCTCAGACCCCAACCATGCAGTGTAGCCAGAATATGATGGCGCCAGGTTGTATCGTAAGCCTTACGGAGATCGAAGAAGACCGCAATGAGATGTTCGCGCCTGGTGAAGGCAGTGCGAATAGCCGATTCCAGCGAGACAAGGTTGTCAATGGCGGAACGGCCTTGACGGAATCCCCCTTGTTGTGGAGCAAGAAGTTCGCGGTCTTCAAGGAGCCACATCAGCCGCCGACTCACCATTCGCTCGAGTAGCTTGCAGAGCACATTGGAAAGGCTGATTGGGCGATAACTGTCAGCCACCAATGGATCTGCTCCAGGTTTCAACACCGGGATGACGGTGCTTTCCTGCCACTGCGATGGGAAAACCCCATCTTCCCAGATACGGTTGAACAGGGAGAGAAGGTGATGGTGAAACCCAGCTGAAAGGTGACGGAGGAACTGACTGTGTATTCGATCTGGTCCCGGAGATGTATCGGGGCACGCAGCCAGAGCGGTTTGAAGCTCCCACTCGCTAAACGGAGCGTTGTAAAGTTCCTGGCGGCGTGTGCAGAATGACAACTGCTGCCGCTCGACCCTCTCTTTGAAGGTGCGGAAGTCTGCACTGTATGTTTCAGTTGCAGAGCAACGGGCATAGTGATCTGCCATGCACTCAGCTATGGCTTGTGGGTCAGTGCAGAGAGCACCCTGAATGGTGAGCGATGGGATTCCAGGCGGTGGGCGATACCCGAAGAGGCGCCGTACTTGGGTCCAGACCCGAGAAGGGGAGGCGCAAGAGCCGATGGAGGCTACAAACCTCTCCCAGGAATCCTTCTTACTCTGCAGAATCAGTTGCCGAGCCCGTGCACGGAGACGTTTGAAGGCGATGAGGTTCTCTAGAGAAGGGTGTCGCCGGTGTCGCTGGAGCGCACGCCGACGTTCCCGAATGGCCTCAGCGATCTCCTGTGTCCACCAAGGGACCGACTTACGTCTAAGTGACGCGGATGCGGTTGGAACAGTTTTCTCGGCGGCGGAAACTATGGCCTTTGTGACTTGCTGGACAGCCACTTCAATGTCAGCCGAAAGTGGAGTCGTAACCACTGCAGCTGAGGCATATGCCGGCCAGTCAGCCCTATGAAGCGACCAATGAGGCAGCCGGTTTGCGACTTGAGTCTCTGGGAGCGACAGAAAGATGGGAAAATGGTCGCTGCCACAGAGATCATCATGCACAGTCCAATTCAGATGAGGGAGAAGACTCGGGCTACAAATGGACAGGTCGATGGCCGAGTATGTGCCATGAGCTACGCTGAAGTGCGTCGGAGCACCCGTGTTCAGAAGGCAAAGGTTCTGCTGTGTCAGGAGCATCTCCACATCCCTACCACGCGCCGAAGTCTGCAGCCCACCCCACAGCGGGTGGTGGGCATTAAAATCCCCCAAAAGGAGAAACGGTGGGGGAAGTTGAGAGATCAAGGCGTCAAGGCCAGCACGACAAACAATCTCATCTGGCGGTAGGTAGAGGGAACAGATCGTTAGTTCCTGCCTTGCTCTGATCCTAACAGCCACTGCCTCGAGATTCGTGGTGAAGGGCACAGCTGTACTGGGGACAGTGGCAAGGACATAGAGGCACACACCTCCAGAGACCCTGTCACAGAAAGGACGATTTTTAAAAAAGCCCCGGTAGCCACGTAGGGCAGGGGTCTTATGGGCAGGAAACCACGTTTCCTGTAACGCTATGCAGAGCAAAGGGAGTTGGCACATTAGCTGTTGCAGCTCAGCCAGGTGGTGGAAAAAACCGCCGCAATTCCACTGGAGAATTTGATGGTGCATGACTTTAAAGGCCATGATGCGAAGTATAAATAACCCTATTGCATGGGTTCATCTGCTGCCGCCGATTTGGAACATTCAGAATCCAGGATCATGCGTTCTGGAGAGGCAGTAAGTGCAAGATCCTCACGTGATGCGAGGATCTGTACCTCATCGTCCGATGCAGAAGATGAGGTGGCAGGTGGCTGTAGAGCCACCGAAGACTCTTTAGTCTTCTTTTTCCGTCCCTCTCGCTGGCCCTTAGGTTTGCAGGGCCGGGAGGGCTTCTCTATAGTGGCGTCAGTGGTGGAGGAAGAGCGGGAAGCCCTTCTACCAATAGGTTTGGGATCCTTCCGCCTGTGGCTGGGATCCGCAGGATCACTAAGAGAAGCCTCGGAAGGGAGTGCCCCAAGGGACCCCTTCCGAGAGAGGGGAGCCGGAGGAGGCTGCTCCTTCTCCGGCTGGGAGGTGGGGACTGGTGTCCCCGATGTTAGTGGTGGAGTGGCCCCCTCAGGTGGTAGTGGGGGGCAGTGAGAGGAGTGCCCCCGACCTTGACGAGGGCAGATGAGCTTTGATGGCCCTTTGGGCCCACAGATGGTTGCTGCAAGGTAGAGAAACGAAGAGGTGGTGATGATGCAACAGCAGCAAAAGACGTTGTCAGAGAAACCGGGTGAAGCTGTTCATATTTTTTACGCGCCTCGGTATGTGTCAGTCGATCCAGGGTCTTTATTTCCATTATCTTCCGCTCTTTGCGGAGCACAGTACAGTCTGGTGAACAGGGTGGATGTTGCTGCCCACAGTTTACACAAATAGGTGGAGGAGTACACGGAGCGTCCGGGTGTGATGGACGCCCGCATTCCCTACATGTGGGGCTGGAATTACACCTGGAGGACATATGTCCGAATTTCCAGCATTTAAAGCAGCGCATAGGGGGAGGAATATAAGGCTTTACATCACACCGGTAGACCATAACCTTGACCTTTTCGGGCAATGTATCGCCGTCAAAGGCCAAGATGAAAGCACCGGTGGCTACCCTATTATCCTTCGAACCCCTATGCACGCGCCGGACGAAGTGGACACCCCGTCGCTCTAGGTTGGCGCGTAGCTCGTCATCCGACTGTAAAAGAAGGTCTCTATGGTAGATAAGTCCCTGGATCATGTTCAGCGATTTGTGGGGTGTTATACTGACCGGAACGTCACCCAGCTTATCGCAAGCAAGTAATGCTTTCGATTGGGCGGATGACGCTGTTTCGATCAGTACCGAACCGCTCCTCATTTTCGACATACCCGAGACTTCACCAAACTTATCTTCAAGGTGTTCAACGAAGAAAAGTGGTTTCGTTGACATGAAGGTTTCCCCATCCGTTCTGCTGCAAACGAGATACTTCGGAGAGTAAGACTCATCCCTATCTTTAGCCCGCCGTTCCTCCCAAGGGGTGGCCAGGGAAGGGAACGTTCGGGGATCATACGTCGCTGCATTATAAGCAACTCTTCCTCTCTTAGAGACGGCGTTTTTGCGACCGCCCACGCTATTTATTGCTCGTTTCATGTCTGTCCCACGAGCAGCTAGGGAACTAAAGGTCCACCCAGGCAGAGCCCCGCTTGCCTGGGTAAGCCTTGTACAACTGAGGTGCGGCAGGTTCCTCAGAGGTTGCTCGCTAGCGGCTGTTCAACCTCAACAGCCATGCATCTCCTCGGCACGTAGCACACCTTGAGATTGAGGTTTTTTTTATAGAGGTTTGTACCGTCCTCGCGACCCGGGCGATTAAGCCAAGATCCCCGGGCTCTGAAACGTACAACGTTCCACCGTCGCGCCGAACGATGGTCGTTGAAGCACGCACAGAGCTTACGGTGTAGCGGACTGTTGGCGCGACACAGCCCACAGCTCAGGACCCCGGGTTCGCCAAGCCCGTACTCAGCAAATTAATGCTGAGCCCCTGAGGGGCACCCTGGTTCTATGCTCAGTGTAGCATCAGCACAATGTTATGTGCTTTTGATCCTTTTCTCGGAAAATGTGTACGAATTACGAGATAACAAAAAATAAATAAATAAATAAAAATAAATAAATAAATAAATAAATAAATAAATAAAACTACTGGAAGACACCATAGATCAAGAACTACGCGCGACACGCAGTGCACAACGTAGGGAACAACAGCGTGCATACTGCAGAAAGTACGTATAGCTGCACATTGACGTTACGATTCGTCAGTTCGGCCGATCGGTAAATGTGCGGAAAACTGGTGTACACATCCTGAAACCTGCAGGTAGAAGTTTCTGAATTCGTGTGGGCTCAGTTCTGAGATAATAACAGGAAACATTTTGCAACGTAACTGCTGCTTGAACACCAACAAAGCAAAAGAAAAACGAGAAAGGGTGCCGACATTTGCGTGCTTTGCTGTGGGGCGATACAAAAAGTTGCGCTAGTGATTTGACAGAAAGCTCAGCGTTGCATCTTTTGGGCAGAACACTGCGGTATAGACTTGGTAGAGACTGAAAAACGATTGCAACGATTTTTGGCCTTTAATTAAGAAGAATTTGCGACCAAACAAATACAGACGAAATTTTATTACCCCGCACACTACGGCGAATGTCTCTTCCACAATTTTCGAGTAATTTTTCTGATCATCTGTGAGCAACTATGAAGAAAAAGAAATGGGATTGGTCGTTAAGAACAGTACCTTGGAGACAAAACGGCTCTCATACCGCCGCGGCGGAATAATTGTACTCACTAAGCCGCCTTGCTAAATTGCGCGTGGCCATTCCACGTCGAAGCTTCAAGTCCTCCGTCGGGCATGTGTGTGTGTGTGTGTGGGTGTGTGTTCCAAATGTACCAAATGTTCTCTGTTTTTAACGAAATAACTCGCAATTTGCGATCACTTATGGCTTCACTGTACTAAGTTTAGATGTAATACCACTGTGCAGCGAATGAAAATTTGTGCTCGGCCGGGAATTCCTGCTTACTAGGGAGACGCGTTGACCACTCCGCCACCGAGGACACAGTTTTTTTCCCCTAGAGATGTTCAAATGTTTGTTAAGCTTATGGGACTTAACTACGGGGTCATCAGTCCCTAAACTTACAAACTACTTATGAACTAGCTAACACTAAGGACGGCACAAATATCCATGCCCGAGGGGGGATTCGAAACCCCGACTGTAATGGCCGCGCAGACCGTGACTGGCGCGCCGCAGTCCCCTCGGCCACTGCGGCCTGCAGGCTTGTATACAATTATATATTTTTGACGAAGTTACAGACTTCATTTTTAACGAATAATTTCTTCTGCTGCTCTTATCATCATTCTGCTGTTTTCTTTCTACCCCTGTAGTATGTTGTCTAGGACGGTACCTTTAAAAGCATTTTTCTGGATAATTAAATTTCCACAATTTTATTTTCTGCTTAAATCTTTGCTTGCCTTTCCTTTTTGCCAATATTTGACAGTCCATTATTACTGGACGGTGTTGGTTTGTGACACATTCAGCCTTTATAACTTTATAGTTTTCCACCTCCCCAATGTGCATCCTTCTACACAGGTAGTCAATCTGAGTTTTCACTCTTCCACTCTTTTAGGTAATATACTTGTCTTCAAGTTTCTCGAAGGGATTCACCACTGCCATATCACTTGCCACAGAAAATTTCATTATATTCTCTGCTTCAGGGTTTATGACTCCA
The DNA here is from genome assembly GCA_026315105.1 of Locusta migratoria. Taxonomy (NCBI): domain Eukaryota; kingdom Metazoa; phylum Arthropoda; class Insecta; order Orthoptera; family Acrididae; genus Locusta; species Locusta migratoria. The sequence goes on along the minus strand of CM048750.1, from coordinate 2,540,425 downwards.
ATACCCCACCCATCATGCACTCTCTGTCTTCCAGCTCTACTTGGTCTCACGTGGCCTTTGAAGTCGCCACCGATGACCTATCTTTCTTGTGCTGGTATTGCTTCCATCTCCATCTCCAGGTCATTTCATAAGTCCTTTTCTTGCTCTTCACAGCCTGTCTAAGGTGTGTAGCCACACACAATGTTGTCACCTCCACTGTCTAGTCCCATGCTTATTGTCCTGTTGCTGCTCCTATTCACTCTTACCAGATGGTTCTTCCATTTCCTATTCAGGACAATACCACAGGGTTTCTTCCTTCTCTGCTTGTACTGCTGTAGATCAGTTTACAACCGTCTCCCATTTCTCTTGCTTCATCACCCTTCTTCCATCGGGTCTCCTGACTACATAGAACCCCTAGCTTCCTTCGCACTATCATGTCAGCAATTTCCCTACTCCTTCCTGTCATGCTTCCAACATTGAGAGCCCCAACTCGCAAGGACTATCTTCTTTAGACACGCCCATCCATGACGCGGTAGCCATAGTCCATTTCTCTCAGGACTCAGGCAAATACCCTGAGCGTCACCTATGGTGAATGCCCTAGCCTTCTCACTTCCATCTGTATACGAACTTTTCGTATTGGTTTTCGCGTTGTTATCTTTATCGGATGCCCTTCCTGCCGTGAACCCTCCCCATTTACCCGGGCTTGGGATCGGCACGTAGTGAGGCCGGCTTGCCCCCCTATGTCGCTGGCTTCTATTCTGATTATGTTTTTGCTTAACTCTTCTGTCTCATGTTACTGGTATATAAGCCTAAGATTTGTTTATGAAATTCTGTTGTGTATACTGGGTGTTACAAAAAGGTACGACCAAACTTTCAGGAAACATTCCTCACACACAAAGAAAGAAAATATGGTAAGTGGACATATGTCCGGCAACGCTTAATTTCCATTTTAGAGCTCATTTTGTTACTTCTCTTCGAATCACATTAATCGTGGAATGGAACCACACAGCAACAGAACGTACCAACGTGACTTCAAACACTTTGCTATAGGAAATGTTCAAAAGTCCTCCGTTAGCGAGGATACATGCATCCACCCGCCATCGCATGGAATCTCTGATGCGCTGATGCAGCCCTGGAGAATGGCATATTGTATCACAGCCGTCCACAATACGAGCACGAAGAGTCTCTACATTTGGTACCGGGGTTGCGTAAACAAGAGCTTTCAAATATCCCCGTAAATGAAACTCAAGAGGGTTGAGGTCAGGAGAGCGTGTAGGCCGTGGAATTGGTCCGCCTCTACCAATCCATCGGTCACTGAATCTGCTGTTGAGAAACGTACGAACACGTCGAGTGAAATGTGCAGGAGCTCCATCGTGCATGAACCACCTGTTGTGTCGTACTTGTAAAGGCACATGTTCTAGCAGCACAGGTAGAGTATCCCGAATGAAATCATGATAACGTGCTCCAGTGAGCGTAGGTGAAAGTTCTTGAGGCCCATCACCAACAATTCCTGTCCAAACGTTCATAGAAAATTTGTGTTGATGACGTGATTGCATAATTGCGTGCGGATTCTCGTCAGCCCACACATGTTGATTGTGAAAATTTTATAATTTGATCACGTTGGAATGAAGCCTCATCCTAAATTTTAAAATGAGTTCTAACATGGAAATTAAGCGTTTCCGGACACATGTCCACATAACATATTTTCTTTTTTTGTGTGTGAGGAATGTTTCCTGAAAGTTTGGCCGTACCTTTTTGTAACACCCTGTATAAAATTTAACTGTCTATTCACGTACATTTTGTTAAACTCTAGCGCCATCTTAACATTACGTTGTGTTTTTGCAGGGTCTCTGTATGGTATAATGAATGCAATAGGCACGAGCGCTGGCTTCATCTTTCCGGCCATCGTCGGGGTCATCTTGGATAAAGAGGTAAGTATGGTATTGTTGTCCACAGGCAGGTCATTAACTCTCACAAATAAACCCAGTTTTACAACAGTGTTTGAGCAGTGTACAGGCAGTCATCAAATACGCTCATAGCTCTCGCCAAGACAGTGTGAGGTGCACTGTCAGCCATCTGAGTCAGTCAGCGAACGTGCCAAGCGAAATATTTGTTTTGTAACCTGAAGAATGTCATTTCAGACGCCTGAATCCAGAGCTGGAGAATATCCATTTCAGTACTTTTCGCTACTACAAGTAATGTAAACTTAGCTGTTTACAGCACGGAAATGATGATGTGCCTGATTGCCTCAGGATTTGCGTTGTTATTGTTGTTAGTATCGTGACTTCCGTTTGATACAGGCACTTGTCCACTTTTCTTTGAGAAACTCTAACCAAGACAATGCAACGTGCAGGGCACGTAATCTGCTTCGTCAGCATGTGATGCCTGGTGTACGGGATAGATGTGCTTTGGACTATTTTGAACCATGCAGATGCAACTTACACTTCACATGAGGTCGCTCTGTTACTCCGCGATACATTTCGAGGAAACCGAATAATTGACCGATAGTTCGAAATCGCGTGGCCACGAAAAGCACGAGATTTGAACCCGTGTGACTACTGGCTGAGCAGTAACTACTTAAAGGACCTGGTTTATCAACGGTAAAATATCAAACGTTGGCGGTTGAAGGTGGGAGTAGTGTGGGTGGTATCGGTTATCCTAATGAGGTATATCAGGGAGCAGCAGAGCCATCTTTTATGGTTCTGTGATTGTCATCGCGTCATTGAGCAGTACTCATAACGAGGACCGTAAAACGGTTGCAGCCATAGAAATTGAAATGTATTATTTCAATGGTTCATTCCATACTCCTGACAAATATTTCTAAAAAGTTCTACTACCTTACCAGTACAGAATTCCTACAAACGAGGGGTATGAGTGTCAGTTTCTTCATGAAGGGAAACTAACAGAAAAATAAACGTCAAGCTCTGTTACTGTTAATCCTGGTTAGCGTGATGATCGGGGTAATACGAGGACGGAAGAGGGGGATTCAGTGGGGGACTAGAGAGAGGCTTGAAGATCTTGACTTTGCAGACGATATTTGCCTTATGGCACAGCGGTACCGGGATATAAATGACAAACTGAACACGTTGCAGAATGAAGCGGAACGCACCAGTGTCATAATCAACACAAACAAGACCAAAGAGATGGGGATAAGTCCTGATGTCGTGACCAGCCTGACAGTAAATGGGAAAAAATTGAGAGAGTTGAGTCCTTCCTCTACCCTGGAAGTGTAGTTACAACCGATGGGGGATGTGGCGATTGCGACTCGGTTATATCACAAAAACAGCCTATCCCAAAACACCAAGCCCTCGTCGCAAATCAACCATAGAGTAAAGGAGAAAACAACTGTTACACGAACTCACAAGCAAGTTTTTAAGTTTAATATAAACTGAAAACAACAATTCTACTTCCTAAAATCTGAAGTTACTATCACCTTGCATAGGACACTGAAAAGTATAACGTTCACTGGAAATAGAACGAATGAAGTGGGAAACACTGAAAAATGAGCAAAGAATGGTATTGGCAATGTTATTAACGATACATAAGAAACTAAACAATATAGTTGGAGATCTCTTTTCATCAGCAGGAAAAAGTAACATTATTTGGGGGGGGGGGGGGGGCAACAATAATTGTACTCTGTTATACTTAATCTACTTTTCTTACAAAAGGTACAATCGAAGTGTTAAATATAGAATGCAAATCCCTTTGAAAACAGAGCAAGAAGTGTGGCTGATCTGTTCATATTCAGAACAACGCGATGTAGAATTCGACTCCTTCAATGCAGGCGATATTCGGAAAAACGTCCTTATTGCTTTATATATAGGGAGAGTTGCCAGTCTGTCCTCTCGTCCATGCAATCTTGTATCAGTTCATCGAAGTCGTTGTAGGTGGCATAAATCGGTTCATCGTCAAGTTGCCTCTGAATATTGTGATTACGTTCAGATTGACATATATCCATTCGCAACGTCACTCACACCTATGTCGGCGCAATCACTGTTCACATAATAATTTTAGGAAAGTTTTTGATCACAAGATTCAAATCATTGACTTTTAAATAACAAGCGAAATTCAGGAGCGTAATGACTGTTGGGGGAATTCATCACTCCACAACAATCAGTTCTTTTGTAGGTCTACCATATACTTGCAATTAACTACTTAAAACAGTAGTCCGCCACTTACGGCTGAACACTGAAGTTCTGAATTAAAAAAAGTCTAAACATGATGCAGTCAACTCATATAAAAAGTTTTAAGTCTCAGCAATACGGCTACAATGCAGTCCGTATATACCTGTACTGTCACCATCACAAAGCACAGTTTAACAAACGATTTTCATCCATTTCTACTTACCTGTTTGTAACATGTTCTCCATAGTCAAAAAAATGTTTGTATAGCTTATGGGACTTAAATGCGGGGTCATCAGTCCCTAAACTTACAAACTACTTATGAACTAATACTAAGGACGGCACAAATATCCATGCCCGAGGGGGGATTCGAACCCCCGGCCGTAGTTGATCTGCAGACCGTGACTGACGCGCCAGTCCCCTCGGCCACCCGGCTCTCCATAGCACGAAAACAGCAGTAAATCAATCACTTGATTTGAACAAATTCGTGCACATCAAGCCAACACATTACGATATTCTGCACTAATACTAGTCACAGCATGTTTTTACTTCTTACCCCGCTGCTCAACTGCCACTATCGATAGTCTTTGCTCGGTCTTGCTCAGTTTACAATGTCACAGTATACATTTAATTCATACAAAACTTTCTTTACGAACAACATACGAAATGTAAAACAAAGAAGCTCAAATATTCGACATATTCAAATTTCAAGAAAACATATTTTATATTACACAAAATAAGAAAAAGAAAGAAAAAAAAAACAGTATTAATTTAGTTCATAAAAACAACTACGCATCACAGAACTTAACTATTATGGCATGCTGCAAAAACCTACATCGTACTGATGAAATACAGGAAAAAGTGAAAGGAACCAGAACAAAATGATTTAAACAACCTACACTAGTGATGTCTCCACAGGGAGCAGAGGAAACGTTCAAAGCGTATCCGGTAGGCAAAAGGTGCGTTTGTCCAGCTTTACCCGTGTGGAAAAATAGAGACACCTCCAGGAAGACTAAGCTCCGCCTCTTAAACAACAATGTTAAATCGATTCTTTTATACGGCTTTGAGACTTGGAAAATTACAAAAGAGATAAAGAGTCGGCTGCAGGTATTCATAAATAGATATCTGTGTCGATTAACAAATGCGAGATGGCCGGACAAAATTTGAAATGAAGACCTTTGTACCATGACCAAACAGCAGTCGATGGATATCCAGATCAATGAGAGGAAGTGACGCTGGATCGGGCACACCCTAAGGAAGCCGGATGGAGCTGTCGAGAGCGTCGCGCTAGACTGCAACCCTCAAGGCACCAGAAAGCAAGGTCGATCAGAAACGACCTGGAAGGGGTCGATAGAAAAGGAAATCTGCGAGGTTGATAAGACCTGGAGTGAAGCTCAGAGGATGGCCAGGAACCGTACTGTGTGGAGGAATTTCGTCAAGGCACTGTGCTCCGCAGGGAGCAACAGGAAATATGTCCAGTAAGTTACCAGTATTCGCTTGTCATGTTGGATCTCTCAAATAAGGACAGTTTAATCGTAACCACCATGTACATTTGTGTGAAAACAGGTGGACGAAAGTAGCTTTGTCATATTATGTCACTGCTCGAAAATATAGCTCTGAAACTTAGAAACCTAAATTGTACTCATGTCCAAATATCCAGACACTCTGTGAAGAAAATGGCTTTGAAACAGAGGATTACACTCTAAAGGCTGTATTACTAAATGTCTTTTTGCAAAGCTGTTTCACAGAGGAAGATTGCACTGTACTTCCTTCTCTAGATTGTCGCACAGATTATAAAATGGCAGATATCGAAATAATTGACAGAGGGATAGAAAAACAAAATCGCTCAAAAGGCGAAAGGCTGCAGGACTAGATTTCGTTTTTACACAGAGTACGCGAAGGAACTTGCCCCCTACTTGCAGTGATGTACCGTAGGTCTCTAGAAGAGCGTAGCGTTCCAAAAAATTGAAAAATGGCGAAGGTTATCCCCGTTTTTAAGAAGGGGCGTCGAACAGATGTGCAGAACTATAGGCCTATATCTCTTACGTCGGTCAGTTGTAGAATTTTGGAACATATATTATGTTCGAGTATAATGACATTTCTGGAGACTAGAAATCTTCTCTGTAGGAATCAGCATGGGTCACGAAAAATGCGATCGTGTGAAACCCAGCTCGCGATATTCGTCCATGAGACTCAGAGGGCCTAGGTTCTCAGGTAGATGCTGTGTTTCTTGACTTCCGCAAGGCGATTGATACTGTTCCCCACAGACGTTTAAGGAACAAAGTAAGAGCATATGGTCTATCAGACCAATTGTGTGACTGGATTGAAGAGTTCCTTTATAACAGAATGCAGCATGTCATTCTCAATGGAGAGCAGTCTTTCGAAGCAGGAAGTGTACCACAGGGGAGGGTCGTGGGTCCGTTACTGTTCTCAATATAAATAAATGACCTTGCGGATAACAACGGAAGTTCACTGAGGCTTTTCACGGATGATGCTGTAGTACATAGAGAGGTTGTAACAATGGAAAATTGTATTGAAATGCAGGACGTTCTGCATCGAATTGACGCATGGTGCAGGGAATAGCAATTGAATCTCAATGAAGACAAGTGTAATGTGCTGCGAATACACAGAAAGAAAGATCCTATATCATTTATCTACACTATAGCAGGTCAGTAACTGGAAGCAGTTAATTCCATAAATTATCTGGGAGTAGGCATTTGGAGTGATTTAAAATGGAACGACTATATAAAATCAATCGTCGGTAAAGCAGATGCCAGACTTAGTTTCATTGGAAGAATTCTAAGAAAACGCAGTCCGAAAACGAAAGAAGTAGGTTACAGTACATTTGTTCGCCTACAGCTTGAATACTGTTCACCGGCGTGGGATCCGTACCAGGTGGGATTGATAGAGGAAGTAGAAAACATCCAACTGAGAGCAGCACTCTTCGTTACAGAATCATTTGGTAATCGTGAAAGCGTTACGGAGATGATCGATAAACTTCAGTGGAAGACTGCAGGAGAGACGCTCTGTCGCTCGGTACGGGCTATTGTCGAAGTATAGAGAACATGAAACTTCCTGGCAGATTAAAATTGTGTGCCGGAACCGGGACTCGAACCTGGGACAACAGTCCATATGTCATTAAATTTCATTGCATAAAAAGGAAGAAGCAATGAAACTTAATGATATATGGACTGTGGCTCTTCAGAGTAGGTAGTTACGCTTTTATCTTTGACCATCGACTATCGAGAGTTATGTTTTATCTTTGACAAGGCTTATCTCTGCTGCGCACGTGAACACTTGACCACGCCCCCTTTTGGACAGTATTTATACCGCTCTCCGACGCCCGACTCGTCAGTCGGCAAGATTCACCGCTACCAGTAGCACCTCTGAGGATGTCCAACGCAGTTCTGGACGAAACGTCACGAGCAGATATGTTTCTTCGACCACGACCACATAACCGGGAAGATTCAACAGCGATTAAATATTTAACTGCTTGAAAAGATGTGCAGGAGAGCAGCCTTTGCGCATGCGTAAGGTTAGGAGGGGGTGTAGCTTAAAGTGTCCCGTAATCTGAAGGTAGCGTGTCTCTTCGTCGTAACAGATTCATTATGTTGCAGTCACGTAACAGTGTAATCAGCGACTGTGTTTTAGTGTTCATGTGTATATTCATATTTTCTTCGTGTTTATTATCAAAGAAAAATGAACAACGTTCAGTATCATTTAGAAACAAATTATTCATCTTTACGCTTGGAACAAAAGTGTGAAAAAAAAAGCTTGGTAGGTACACGCCTCAGCTCGATTTGAAGCAGATCTTTTAACTAAACATTGACTTGCTAAGCGAAGGAGGGCGGGGGAGGCAGGAGGCGCCGCGACCATCAAGTCGAGAACCGGCACTCAAAGAAGTGAACCCCCAGTCATCTGAAGCTCTAGCAACCGATGGTTCGACGGTAGTGTAGCAAGAGCCGAGGTAGACCAAGCAGGAATAACGAACGTGGACTCGGCAACGAATTATTTCGGTTAAGAAGCTTACAATCAGATGAGGCGTATTTAGCATTGAATAAGGGATCAAGGAGGACTTTTATAAAGGGGACTATGCTGCACATTGAACGCTGAAAGGTGGTGGATTCAGTGAGACCGGTATTACACTATCAAATTATTGGACAAAGAATTGGACGAAAAAATTGTCATATTTTTTGACAAAGAAATTGGATGAAACGCAAAAAGGGGTATTACACTATCATCCAATATTTTGTCAAATTTGCTTCAATATGGCGGTGTCACGCTCAGCTGTTGTTTATACTACAGTTGCGTTGTGTCTGCATTTAGACGAGAAGGAGGGAAAAAAGAAAAGGAAACGCACTTGGATGAAACCGTGGGTGTCAGAGCGAAATAAATAAAATTTCTTACGGGACCGCGAGGATTTCTTTTTCATGTCGTCGGCAGAACAGCCAGGCCGTTCACTGCTAATTATTTTGTCGCTGTTCATCCTTCACAGTTTGCAATAGAGTAACAAAAAGGCTGACTCAAACAGTGTATACGAATAAGATTGTTAAGTTGATAAAGTTGGTTGGTTGGTTTGATGTTTTAGGGGGACAAAACTGCGGAGGTCATCAGTCCCCCATTCCATCACAGAGCTAGAGAAGTGTGTGGAAACACTGAAATGTCCGCCCAGAGTTAAAACTGTTACGGGAGGAAAACCCCACTCAATCAATAAAATGTAAACAAATTTGACAAAGGACTACAAGGCGGGAGACAACATGATAGGACACAATCACACGGAAACAGCAAACAAGTGTGGAAATGAAATGACAAAGTCAAAGTTCGTGGTTGACCGACCATGAGAATAAAATAGGAAGGGTCAGCCACGGGGCAACACAAACTTCATATAGATTTGTAAAAACCGCTGTTACGAATAAAACCTAAAACAGAATCAGCCATATTGGCATCGTTACATAAAACGTCAGATAAAATTGCAGGAAGATTAAAATCCCGCCGCAGGGCGGCTAAAAGACGACAGTCCGTTAAAATGTGGGACACTGTCAAGGGAGAACCACAACGACAACGAGGCGGGTCCTCACCGCGCAGGAGATGGCCGTGGGTCAGCCAAGTATGGCCAATGCGGAGCCGGCACAGGACTACTGAGTCCCGGCGAGAGGCCCGCATTGAGGAGCGCCACGCAGCCGTGGTCTCCTTGACAACCCGAAGCTTGTTGGGCGTGCTCAGGTTGCGCCATTCAGCATCCCAAAGTCGAAGTACCCGACGGCGCAACAAGGTACGGATATCTGAAACTGGGAGGCCGATCTGTAAGACAGAGGCAGTAACCGCCTGTTTGGCAAGCCCATCGGCACGTTCGTTGCCTGGGATGCCGACGTGACCCGGAGACCAAAGGAACACCACTGATCTGCCAGACTGAACAAGGGCAGAAACAGCCACTCGGATGGCCATCACCAATGGCGAACGCGGATAACACTGTTCCAGAGCACGTAAACTACTCAGGGAGTCACTACAAAGAAGGAAAGACTCACCTGAGCAGGAACGCATATGCTCGAGGGCACGGAAGATGGCCACCAGTTCTGCAGTAAGAACACTGCAGCCTTCTGGCAGAGACAGCTGCTCAACATGGTCACCATGTACGTAGGCAAGGCCAATGCGGCCGTTTACCATCGAGCCGTCCATATAAACAATGTCGTAGCCGGGGTGCTCAGCAACGACAGCAAGGAACTGGCGACGGAGAGCCTCAGGGGGAAGCGAGTCCTTGCGCCCGTGGGCCAAGTCTAAACGAAGACATGGCCGTGGCAGGCACCATGGAGGTGTGCGTGAATGGGCCCGAAATGGAGGTGGTAGAGGATAGGACTCAAGCTCCCCCAGCAGGGACTGCACGCGGACGGCTATTGTGTGTCCTGACTTGGGGCGCTGCTGCTGGTGACGAACAGCCACAGTAGAAAAAAGGAGGCGGTAGTTGGGATGTCCTTTGGAACTATAGACGCGGGCTGCATACGCTGTCAACAGTTGCTGGCGGCGGACCCGTAGTGGGGGTACCCCGGCCTCCGCTAGAAGACTGGCCACAGGGCTGGTTCGGAAGGCTCCCGTGGCAATTCGAACCCCACAGTGGTGAATAGGGTCCAATAGGCGCAACGCTGAAGGTGCTGCAGAGCCATAAGCGAGGCACCCATAATTTATACGCGACTGCACCAAGGCTGTATAGAGCCGCAGCAGGGTGGAGCGGTCAGCTCCCCATGCGGTATGGCCCAAACATCGAAGGGCGTTAAGATGTCGCCCGCACTCCCGTTTCAGAAAACGAATATGAGGGAGCCAGGTCAGTCGGGCATCAAAAATCAGGCCGAGGAATCGGTGGGTGTCCACAACAGGAAGCAGTTGGCCGTCAAGATAGAGTTCAGGGTGGGGGTGCACCGTCCGACGCCGACAAAAGTGCATTACACGTGTTTTGCCGGCGGAAAACTGGAAGCCATGATGCTGAGCCCACATGTGTGCCTGGCGGATGGCCGCCTGGAGTCGGCGTTCAGCAGCACTTGTTGTGGTGGAGTAGAAAGATATGCAAAAATCATCGGCGTACAGGGAAGGAGACACCGATAAACCCACAGCTGCAGCCAGGCCATTAATGGCCACCAAAAACAGTGAGACACTCAGCACAGACCCCTGTGGGACCCCATTTTCCTGGATATGGGGCGAACTATGGGCAACACCGACTCGGACCCGAAACGTGCGGAGTCGGAGGAAATTTGCAATGAAGATGGGAAGTGACCCCCGAAGGCCCCACTCATGCAGCGTAGCGAGGATGTGACGCCGCCATGTAGTATCGTAGGCCTTCTGAAGGTCAAAGAAAACTGCAATGAGGTGCTGACAACGGGAAAAAGCTGTCCGAACCGCTGACTCCAAGCACACCAGATTATCCGTCGTTGAACGACCCTGGCGGAATCCACCCTGCGATGGCGCCAGAAGGCCCCGTGACTCGAGCACCCAAGTCAAGCGACGTGCGACCATACGTTCGAGCAACTTGCAGAGAACGTTGGTCAGGCAGATGGGACGATAACTGTCAACCTCCAGTGGGTCCCTGCCAGGCTTCAGCACCGGTATGACGACGGCTTCCCGCCACTGGGACGGAAACTCGCCACCACCCCAAATGCGGTTGAATATCTCGAGGACATGGCGCTGAGAATCCCGCGAGAGGTGTTTGAGCATCTGTGCATGGACACGGTCGGGACCGGGAGCCGTATCTGGGCAATTGGCCAAGGCACTAAGCAGCTCACTTTCGGTAAACGGGGCGTTGTAGGACTCCCGACGGCGCGTCGCAAAGGAGAGGCGCTGTCGCTCCACACGCTCCATGCGGGAGCGAAATGCTGCACTGTAGTTAGCAGATGCAGAGCACCTAGCGAAGTGATCAGCAAGATGTTCAGCGATCACAGTCGGGTCTGTACACATAGCCCCATTGATAGAAAGCCCAGGGACGCTAACAGGAGGCTGGTGGCCATAGAGGCGCCTGATCTTAGTCCACACCTGAGATGGAGAGACACGAGAACCTAAGGACGAGACATACCTCTCCCAACATTCTTGTTTGGCTCGTTTGATGAGTTGCCGAGCCTTGGCACGAAGTCGCTTGAAAGCGATGAGGTTGGCCACTGATGGGTGCCGTTTGTGACGCTGAAGAGCTCGCCTACGGTCTCTGATTGCAGCAGCGATTTCCGGCGACCACCAGGGCACGGACCTCTGCCGGGACGAACCAGAAGAAGACGGGATTGCAGACTGAGCTGCAGAGACAATGACGTCTGTTAAAGTATCGACCACCACATCAATGTTAGTGTCCGGCAAATATCGAACAGTGGCAGCAGTTGTAAATGCATCCCAGTCAGCTTTGTTAAGAGCCCAACGGGGCAAACGGCTAGGGCAATGACGATGGGGCAGTGACAAAAAAATCGGAAAGTGATCACTGCCACACAAGTCGTCATGCACTCTCCAATGAAGAGATGGTACGAGGCCAGGGGTGCAAATAGAGAGGTCGATGGCCGAGTAGGTGCCGTGTGCCACACTGAAATGCGTGGGAGCACCTGTATTTAAAATACAAAGATCGAGCTGGGAGACAAGATGTTCAACCTCCCTACCTCGGCCAGTAGTCATGTCGCCACCCCACAAAGGGTTATGGGCGTTGAAATCGCCCATGATGAGGAAGGGTGGGGGGAGCTGAGCAATCAGTGCAGCTAACATGTGGCAGGGGATTGCACCATCAGGTGGAAGATAAACACTGCAGACGGTTATAGCTAGTGGTGTCCTGATCCGAGCAGCCACTGCCTCCACAGGTGTTTGAAGGGGCACAGCTTCACTGTAGGCAGAGTTGATGACATGAATGGAGACGCCACCAGATGCTCTGTCATATACAAGACGATTCGTGTAAAACCCACGATAGCCACGAAGGGCTGGGGTTCGCGTTGCCGGAAGCCAGGTTTCCTGGAGGGCAACGCACAGTACATGAGAAGAGCTTAAAAGTTGTTTCAGCTCTGCTAGGTGGGAAAAATAACCGCCGCAATTCCACTGGAGGAAAGTGCTGCCTAAGGACTGGGGAGGCATGAAAGTGATTAAGAGACGCGGTGCGCCTCAGTGTCACTTGCCGCCACCCGCTGAGGGTCTGTGGTGTCCATATCCATTGCGTCTAGGGTGTCTGTAAGAGCGAGGTCCTCTTTAGACGCAAGGATTTCGACCTCATTGAGTCAGAACTGGTAGCGGACGGCATCGAGGAAGCCGCCTTTGCCGCCAGCTCTTTCTCTTGAGGGACATCCTTTTTTCTCGCCCGCTCCCGCTTGGGTTTGGGCTTCGGTGCTCGAGCGGGCTTCCCAGAAGTGGCGTCGGATGTCGACGCAGATGGGGAGGCCCGGCTACCAGCGGGTACCTGGACTTTGAGCCACTGGCTGACGTTTGGCTGCGACGAAACTGGCATTTCGGAGACCTCAAGAGACCCTTTCCGTGCATCTATAGGTCGACTGACATCCAGGGTGTCAGACACAGTGGGAACTGCAGGAGGTGGTGGAAGGGGCTCGTCAGGCCCTTTCCCTGAAGGAAGAGCCGGAGAAGGAAGACATTTCTCCGGCAGAGGGACGGGGTTCAAAGACCCCGTTGAAGGGGGAGGCAAAAGCCTCGCAGAAGAAGATGCTCCCCCTGGCATCTGGGGAGCGGAGATTAACTGATGGCCCAAAGGGCCCACAGAAGGTGTGATAGGGGGTCGGGAAACCGCCCTCGATGGAGGTGATGACACTGTGGCAGCAGCATATGTAGTAGTCATGGATACCGGGTGGAGTTTCTCATACTTGCGGCGGGCCTCAGAGTAACTTACGCGATCGAGGGTCTTATACTCTACGATCTTGCGCTCCCTTTGGTAAGCGGGACAGTCCGGTGAGCAAGGCGAGTGATGGCCACTGCAGTTGACACAAGAAGGTGGCGGGGTACAAGGTGCATCGGGGTGTACAGGACGGCCACAGTCACGACAAATAGGGGCTGCGTCGCAACGGGAAGACATGTGTCCAAACCGCCAGCACTTGAAACAGCGCATGGGTGGAGGGATGTACGGTCGGACATCACATCTGTATACCATCACCTTGACCTTCTCGGGCAAGGTATCGCCGTCGAAGGCCAAGATGAAGGCCCCGGTTGCCACCCTATTGTCTTTCGAACCCCGAAAGACACGGCGGACAAAATGGACACCGCGTCGTTGCAGGTTTTCGCGCAACTCCTCATCAGACTGCAGCAAGAGGTCACGGTGGAAAATGACTCCCTGCACCATATTCAAAGTCTTATGTGCCGTTACAGACACTGGCACGTCGCCAAGCGTAGTGCACGTGAGCAAAGCACGAGACTGTGCAGGGGACTCTGCCTGTATAAGAATAGACCCGTCTCGCATCTTAGAAATTCCCGCAACCTCACCGAACTTGTCCTCAATATGTTCAACAAAGAACATGGGCTTAGTTGCCTGGAAGGATCCCCCATCTGTCCTAGTACAGACCAGAAACTTCGGGACATATGATTCAGTCTGTCGACCCCCACGTTCCCGCCAAGAAGAAGTCAGGGAAGGAAACGATGAGGGATCATAAGTCGCTGCATTATACTTTCCACGCTTCGAGACACCTGTTACGCCAGGATTTTGATGGTTGGATTTGTTTCGCTTCATCGCGAATCATCCGCCCCGATGCCACCCACTCCGAACAGGGGCTCTCCTCATGGGCGCCACCCAGCCACAGCAACGTCACCTGGCAGGATGACCGTTGCCGGGAGTCCCGATGCTTCACGACGACAAGCATCTACTCCTAGGCCTGCATGAGGAGCTTACAGCTCTGGCATCGGTAGAGCGATCCCTGCGTTGTCAGGGGGCTACAGCCAAGAGGGTACATGACGACCCCACCACAACGGACTGGCTACCGTGCTGGCTTTCTGGTGCTACGTGAACCATCATAATGGAGGGTGCTGGGATATCCGTGCACAATGGACGCGACGTGCATGGAAAAAGAAATGGCATGCCCGATGGCAGCATAGAAGCTGCAGTCGCAAGTCCATTCCATGATGGGTGCATAAGATGGCATAGCACGAGAAGTACATGTTGCACCACGTAAGGTGTCCTTCCCCAAATGGTTCGCTCTTCGGAAAAAATTTTGAAAAATGGAGGGTCAAACCCAAATAGGGGACCACAGATGGAAAGCCGAAAAGTATGAAGACTCCTTTTAGTCGCCTCTTACGACAGGCAGGAATACCACGGGCCTATTCTTACCCCCGAACCCGCAGGGGGGAGTTGATAAAGCAAGTTTCATTAAATAACGTTTTAAATGGAAAATGTGAGCACTGACAAAGAGGATAATATAAATTGTTTCTGACGTTATTAACAAAGTAAGGGGGGAAACATTGCTCATAAAGTAAATAGGCTCTATTTATTTCCTTACAAAAATTGGCTGACGTATTTAGATTCGTTTGCAAACATATGTCAATGTTTTGAAAATTGTTTCACTTCCCAGCACTTAGCACACCAAGTTACCAAAATCATACATTCTAAAATCTGCTTTGGCCGTAAATAAGATTTAGGGGTATTACTTTTTAATTCCGATAGTATATTATGACTTTTTTGCCGCAGGGTATTGGGCTACGCGAATTGACGTGATGCACAGTGTGAATTGGTCTTGTCGCCTGTTATACAACGCTCCATCTGATTTATACATTCATTTTAATTTTGGTGTTGCTGGAAAACACTACACAAACATTCCACTACTAGCCATGTTTACGATACGAACGTTATGTCCAAGTAAGGCCGAGGCCTTAGATTTGATGAAATATTGGTGGACGTTCCCATTACACTACGTCCAATTTTTCTTTGTCCAATTCTTTGACAAATAATTTGATAGTGTAATACCGGCCTATCAAATTTACTATTACACTATCAATTTTCTTTGACAAAGAATCTTTGACGTAGTGAAATGGTGACATTACACTATCAAATTTTCTTTGACAAAGAATCTGTCACAGTGCATTGAAAATGGCGGATGAATATTTGTTATTAACCTTAGTTGTTGATTACATAGATTACAAATATCTACTTATACACTTAGATTGCATGTACGCGTACAACAATTGCAACGACTAGACATCTGGAAGCGTGCCTTTATTCACAGAACCCGTTTTTATTTGTACCGCGGCTCTCGCCTCAGGTGTATCGTATAATAAGGCCTAACATCTGATGTTTGTAGAAAAGAGCGAAGTACTTTTTCTAGCTAGACTGTAGATATCATCGCTCCTTGTTCACTCACAACAATTTTAGCTGTACTCTTTAAGACATATTTGGAAAAAAAAAAAAAAAAAAAAAAAATGTGAAGTTCTTTTCTTAATCATAATAGACATCTACAGTGTAGCTTGTCAAAGTACTTCGTCGTTTCCTACAAATATGTAATATTAGGCTGCATTACCCGATACAGCTGAGGCGAGAGCCGCTGTACCGCTCGAAAACGGTTCTTCTCGTCGTTTGGAAGACTGACAATGGTGACGCTTGACTTCCTTCTGCAGTGGTGTTCTGCTCTAAATATTGCAGTAAACAAAACTTTTGAAACATTTATATTTTGCGTATTATGTATCGTGTAAATAGCATTTGCCTGGCTAAATATATGTAGGGAATTAAAGTGTCATTATGTACTTTTGCTTTCTCCGCTGCAGAACTGGTGCAGAGACAATTTTCATTTTTACGTCGTCTGCCGTGCAAACAGTACTCACTTGATCGCTAATGAATACCGCAATTATCTAGCTTTCGGCTCGATGCAGCCGGTTTTTATAATCAACCTTATACAACTGCATAAATTTGGTTGTTGCGAAGACTCGCAATACGAATTACGCGGTTATGTTTTCAAACAGTACGTCAAAAACTGCTACAGCGATGCTAGCGCTTAAAGCGGTCATATTTCTCACCACAGTTAACATAAGACGAACGCTTTCTTTGATCAAATCTACGGTGAGCTGCTAGATTTGATCAAAGAATTTTTGACGAAAGGCAACTTTGACCAAAGTTCCATATTACACTATCCAATTTTCTTTGACAAAAAATCTTTGTCAAAGAAAATTTGATAGTGTAATACCGGCCGTAGCTACCAACACCTCTACAGCCAAACCATTGTTTCGCCACCATTCACGTGCTTGTTTACAGCTACGCCTAGCATTATACAGAGTTTTTTTTGTGAAGGGAAGTAATGTTAAATTTCACCGAGTTGTTTGTCGAATCCGATTAATATTTGCCAACAGTCACGTGATCCTACGTTTGAACCAAGCTGTGCGTGTAGCCGTTCTGCTGTTTGTCCGGTCTCTTAGTATCGATGGTCGAAGTATGAAGAACACTTTATTCTCCCACCCTTATCTACGTAACTCGAGATATGACTTATTTTAGACAGTTGTTTTAGACTAATATCAAACGAAACGGAGAAACATGTCCCTCCGAATATTTTCGCAGTTTTCCCCATTGAAACGGAAGTAATGTGAGGCTAAGAAGCTTATTGTGTAGCTGTAAAGTAAACGCGTATGACGCACAATTTCTTTTCATTTCCTTTTGTGTTATAGTTTTTAGGACAACTATTAGCAAAACTACGACATTCGTCTTTCCTATTGTTCGGTGTCGGATGCTTACAACTAATAGTTTAAATACATAGAAAACTTTTTGATAGTTCAAAGATTACGAACTGTCCTTAGGTTTACGCGCATATTTCAAAAAAAGAAATAGTATGACCACTGACGCCCAGATTTGAGTTTGGTGTTAAGTAAATAGCCAGTATTTGTGGAAAATATTTCCCTAGATGGTTTTCCCACCCCCATGAACCACAGACATTGTCGAGGTGGGGTGCTTGCGTGCCTCAACGATGCAGATAGCCGTACCGTAGGTGCAACCACAGCGGAGGGGTATCTGTGAAGAGGCCAGACAAACGTGTGGTTCCTGAAGAGGGGCAGCAGCCTTTTCAGTAGTTACAGGGGCAACAGTCTGGGTGATTGAGCTGGCCTTGAAACATCAGCTAATGTGGCTTTACCACACGGTTCCTGCGAACGGCTGAAAGCAAGGGGAAAAAACTACAGCCGTTACTTTTCCCGAGGACATGCAGCTCTACTGTATGAAAATAAGATGATGGCGTCCTCTCGGGTAAAATATTCCGGAGGTAAAATAGTCCCCCATTCGGATCTCCGGGCGGAGACTACTCAGGAGGATGTTATCATCAGGAAAGAGAATACTGGCATTCTACGGATATGAGCGTGGAATGTTAGATCCCTTAATCGGGTAGGAAAATTAGAAAATTTAAAAAGAGAAATGGATAGGTTGAAGTTAGATATAGTGGGGATTAGTGAAGTTCGGTGGCAGGATGAATAGGATTTCAGGTCAGGTGAGTACAGGATTATAATACAAAATCAGTTGGGGGTATCACAGGAGTAGGACTGATAATGAATAAGAAATAGGAATGTGGGTAAACTACTATGAGCAGCACAGTGATCGCATTATCATTGTCAAGATAGGTACAAAGCCAACACCGACAACAGTAGTCCAGGTTTATATGCCAACTAGGTCTGCTGTTGATGAGATCGAAGAAATATATGAGGAGCTAAAGGAAATTATTCAGATAGTTAAGGGATGAGGAAAACTTAATTGTGATGGGAGACTGGAATTCGGTAGTAGGAAAAGGAAGATACGAAAAATAGGTGAATATGGACTGGGCAGAAGGAATGAAAGAGGAAGTCGCCTGGTAGAATTTTGCACGGAGCATGATTTAATTGTAACAAACACGTGGTTTAAGAATCACAAAAGGTTGTATACTTGGAAGAGACCAGGAGACACCGGAAGGTATCTGATAGATTTTATAATGGTCAAACATAGATTCCGGAACCAGGTTATAAACTGCAAGACATACCCAGGGGCAGATATAGACTCTGACCATAACTTGTTAGTCATGAACTGTAGGCTGAAACTGAAGAAACTGCAGAAAGGTAGGAAAATAAGGAGATGGGACCTAGATAAATTGAAGGAACGTGCAGTTCTGGTGAATTTCAGAGGGAGATTTAGGCAACAATTGACAGAAACGGGGGGGAATAAAACAGTAGAAGAGGAATGGCTAGCATTAAGAGATGAAATAGTGAAGTCAACAGAGGACAAAATAGGTAGAAAGGCAAGACCTACAAAAAATCCTTGGATAACACAGGAAATACTAAATTTAATTGATGAAAGGAGAAAATATAAAAATGCAGTAAATGAAACAGGCAACATGGAGTACAGACGACTAAGAAATGAGATTGACAGACAGGAAGTGCAAAATGGCTAAGCAGGAGTGGCTAGAAGCCAAATGCAGATCTGTAGAAGAATGTATAAGAAGGGGAAAAGTAGATACCGCCCACAGGAAAAGAAAAGACACATTTGGGGACAAGAAAAGCAACTCTACGAATATCAAGAACTCAGATGGGAAACCAGTTCTCAGCAAAGAAGGGAAAGCTGAAAGGTGGAAAGAGTACATAGAGCAGCTCTACAAAGGAAATGAACTGAGAGACGATGATGTAGGAAGGGAAGAGGGAGTAGATCAAAATGAAATGGGAGATTCTATACTGAGAGATGAATTTGATAGAGCCCTGAAGGACCTAGGTCAGAACAAGGCCCCAGGAGTAGATGACATACCCTCAGAGCTACTGAAGTCTCTGGGAGAGCCAACCATGACAAGACTATTTGAACTGGTGTGTAGGATGTATGAGACAGGCGAAATACCCTCAGACTTTAAGAAAAATGTAATAATCCCCATTCCAAAGAAATCAGGTGCAGACAGGTGTGAAAATTACAGAACCATCAGTTTGATAAGTCATGGTTGCAAAACTTTAACACGAATTAACTACAGGAGAATGGAATACCCGGTAGAAGCTGACCTCGGGGAAGATCAGTTTGGATTCAGGAGGAACGTAGGAACCCGGGAGGCAATACTTACCTTACGTCTTATCTTAGAAGATAGATTAAGGAAAGGCAAACCTACATTTTTAGCTTTTGTATATTTGGAGAAAGCGTTTGACAATGTTGACTGGAATACACTCTTTCAAATTCTGAAGTCAGCAGGGGTAAAATACAGGGAAAGGAGAGTTATTTACAACTTGTACAAAAGCCAGGCCGCAGTTATTAGATTCGAAGGGCATGAAAGGGAAGCATCAGTCGGGAAGGGAGTAAGACAGGGTTGTAGCCTTTCTCCGATGTTATTCAATTTGTACATTGAGCAGGCGGTGAAGGAAAGCAAGGTAAAACTTGGAATAGGGATTACAGTTCAGGGTGAAGAAATAAAAACATTGCGATTTGCTGATGACATTGTAATTCTGTCAGAGACAGCAAAGGACCTAGAAGAGCAGTTGAATGGAATGGACAGTGTGTTGAAAAGGGCGCATAAAATCAACATTAATAAGAGCAAAACAAAAATAATGGAATGCGGTCTTAGAAAATCAGGCGATGCTGAAGGAATTAGATTAGGTAACGAAACAATGAAGGTGGTAGATGAGTTTTGTTACTTGGGTAGTAAAATAACAAATGATGGTCGCAGTACAGAGGATATAAAATGCAGAATGACAATGGGTAGAAAAGAGTTCTTGAGAGAGAGAGAAATTTGTTAACATCGAATATTGATTTAAGGGTTAGGAAGTCTTTTCAGAAGGTATTTGTGTGGAGTGTTGCCTTGTACGGGAGTGAAACATGGACGATAAGCAGTGCGGACAGGAAGAGAATAGAGGCTTTTGAAATGTGGTGCTACAGAAGAATGCTGAAGATTAGGTGGGTAGATCACATAACTAATGAAGAGGTACTGAACAGAATTGGTGAGAAAAGGAATTTTTGGCATACCCTGACTAAAAGAAGGGATCGCTTGGTAGGACACATTCTTAGACATAGAGTAATCGTAAATTTAGCATTGGAGGGAAGTGTGTGGGGTAAAAATCGCAGAGGGAGGCCAAGATACGCGTATAGTAAGCAGATTCAAGTGGATGTGGGTTGCTGTTCTTATGAGGAGATGAAAAGGCTTGCTCAGGATAGAGTAGGGTGGAGAGCTGCATCAAACCAGTCTCTGGACTGAAGACCATAACAACAACAACCGATGGTTTTCAGCTTATTTTCCGAACTTTCAGTTTTTTACTAAAATATAGGATTTCAGAGTTTTGTAGCACATTCTTCAGAATGTTACTTTACATCTGTGGCCTATCATACGATTTTTTTTCTGTACATTTCCACATCCCGACTATGTATATGATTAACAAGCTCAGGTGTCTATGTATAGACCTTTCACTTTGATAAAGGTTCAAGTAATGCTCACCAAAAACAAATATTTCATCTGTTAACTACAGCATGTTTCAGTAAAAATAGCAAATATTTTAGAAAATGGCAATAAAGACCATTTGCAACTAAAATTTCATATAACAGGTGTCGAATTTTTATTGGGTACAGATATACAGCTCCCGGTATGTACTACAAACTGATTTGGATATTTTGACTTATTCTTTCGTCGGTTCTCGGTAGATCACCATATTAACTTTATTTAAATAACCGGTTTTCGACGTTGGTTAAAGTCTGAATATGTCATAGTAAGTCGAAATCCGGGTAACTAAGTGGAAATGAACGTGTAGAAGATTCTGCTTTTAAGTAAGTTTGATGTTTTACTACCAAGAACCGACGGATAAATGAGTGAAAATTTCTTGATTCACATTTGCTGTAAGTTTGTTTGGATTTCATATTAACAGCTATATCTCTGTATTCAATAAAAATTGTCCACAAGTTATATTAAGTTTTTAACGCAATTTGTCTACACTATCACCTCTTAAAATACGACTGAATCGAAAACTCCGTTCGACTGAGCAGGAGACAAGTACACATTCTCCAACAAATGCCTCACTCGGCTTCGTTTGTCAGCTGCGTTCCCCATTCGCGTGAGAATAGGCTCCACCCTATTGCTAGTGGCGGTCGCACGCGCGCATCTCGTGCGAGCGGTCGCGTCTACACTGTACGCGGACGGCAGACGGGTGCATCGCGGGCAACCTCGTAAGCTGCCACCGCCCGTGTAGTGAGGGCTGTAGGCTGCGACGACAGCGACAGGCCGCTACGACGCCACCAGGTGCGGTCAGAAATGTCAGACACGGAAATAGCGAGTACTCTAATCACGCGCGAGGCGGGATGACGTAAAACATTACGTCATCGGTCAAAGCGGCATCAGACTAGATTTGACCCCCGCGTACTTCCGAATTTAACATTTTAATGAACAACATCAATTTTAGCAGTCATCGGATCGTTTCACGTACTTTCCAAATACGCAAGGTAACATTCTCTTAAGGCATAAGGAATGGTCCCGGTATTTGCAGCGAATATATTACGGCACGACTTCGGTTTTCCGTAAGCTGTCTGCAAACGTGACTGATCACTAAATAATGAAACAGGCGAGTGAATGTGAACAGTAGCTGCGACAGAGAGCAGAACGCGTCTGGCAGTGGGCGGGCGCGGAGAGCAGCGGCGAGGACGGGACAGGACAGGACAGCACAGGAGAGGGCGGGACAGGGCGCGGGCACACGGTGGCTGCAGGCGGCGGCGGCGGTCCGGCTGCTGGACCAGGGGAGGCTGCAGAGACTAGCAGGCTGGACAGGACGGGGCAGGGTTGTTGTTGTTGTTGTTCTTGTTGTTTAGAGGGGACTAAACTACTTGGTCATCAGTCCCCTGTTCCTAACGAAGAAAGTCCATTTAATAGGAAACAATAGCCTTATGGACCTGGAGACATTGTAGTAGTAGTAGTTGTTGTTGTTGTTGGGTTTTAGAAGGGACTAAACTACGACGGTTATCAGTCCCTTGTTCCATTCAAAGAGATAAAACATTTTGTTAAGCAATCCGAAGTGAATGCATTAACAAGTCAAAGTTTAAAACTTACAGACTAATAGAAAGAAAGGATACGATTAAAAACGAAGAAGGGATAAAACAGCTGAAACAGCACAAGAGTGTTTTTGCTGGGTGGTCACAAGGATATAAGGAACACACCCAGCCACTCTGCAACACGCTAAAACCACCTACCTAACAGACTTAAGCAGGCGGAGGACAGAGAAACGACAGAGAAACACAAACATTAAATGGACTTGTAAAGTCCACACTCACGCATAAAATGTAAAATAGAGTCAACCATGGAGGTGGTGTCAGCTAATGCAAGCTGCAAAACGTCAGGGATATTAAAATTTCGTCTCACTGCGGCTAAATTGTGGCATTCAATTAAGATGTGGGCGACCGTCAAAGGCGCACCACATCGACACTGCGGAGGGTCCTCGCGACGCAGAAGGTGACCACGCATGAGCCAAGTATGGCCTATACGGAGTCGGCAAAGGACAACCGATTCCCTGCGAGAAGCCCTCAGGGACGTCTTCCATGCAGCGGTAGACGGCTTGACAGCACGGAGCTTATTTGGTTCAGTGGAGTCTGCCCATTCCGAATTCCAAACCCTTAAGACCTTGCGGGTCAACTGGGTTTGGAGGTCGGAAACTGGGAGGCCAATGTCCAGGGACCGCATAGTGGTGGCCTGCTTGGCCAGCTGATCCACACGTTCATTGCCTGGTATACCTACATGCCCTGGCGTCCAAACAAAAACGACAGAACGGCCTGACTCGCCAAGGGCGAATACAGCATCTTGAATGGCTCGCACCACAATGTGTTTGGGCAGAAACTGGTCGATGGCCTGTAAGCCACTCAGGGAGTCGCTACAGATGACGAACGACCCCCTGGGGCGAGCTCTGAGGTGTTCAAGAGCTCTCAAAATACCGACCAGTTCTGCGGTGAAGATGCTGCTTCCACAAGGCAATGACCGCTGTTCGATGTGGTCATCATACATAAAGGCATATCCAGCATGGCCATCGACCAAAGAACCGTCCGTGTAGATGATGGTTGCTCCATGAAACGTATTAAGCAGTGCATGGAACCGGCGACGGAGAAGCAGTGGTGAAATCGAGGCTTTCGAATCCCGGGACAAGTCCAGCCGAAGCTCCAGCCGAGGAATTTTCCAGGGGGGGATACGGACGGAGTAATGGTAAGGTGGAGGAAGGGGTAAGGAATCAAGTGAGGAGAGAAGGGAACGGACGCGGACTGCAATCGGGAGACCCGACCTGGGCCGACGTCGTGGGGGATGGAGTGCAGAAAGTTGGAAGAGAAGCCTGTGGTTCGGATGGCGGAGTAAAGCATGAACCCGGGCAACGTAACTCACCAACAACCGTTGCCGGCGGTACCGCAGAGGGGGAACACCAGCTTCAGCTAGAAGGCTCGTTACGGGACTGGTGCGAAAAGCCCCTGTTGCGAGATGCACACCTGTGTGGTGAACGGGGTCTAGGACCCGCAAGGCAGAAGGGGCTGCGGAGTCATACACCAAGCTCCCGTAATCAAGCCGTGACAGAATGAGAGACTTGTAGAGCTGAAGAAGGGTTGAACGTGCTGCTCCCCAACTAGTATGGCTGAGGCATCTAAGAACATTTAAATGCCGCCAACACTTCTGTCGCAGCTGACGTAGGTGTGGCACCCATGTCAGCCGGGCATCGAAGACCATGCCCAGGAAGCGATGTGTTTCCTCAACCTGAAGTAGTTCACCACCCAGGTAGAGCTCTGGGTCAGGGTGAACTACCCGACGGCGACAGAAGTGCATCACGCGGGTTTTCAGTGTGGAGAAATGAAATCCGTGAGTAGAGGCCCATGAGTGGGCCTTTTGGATGGCACCCTGCAGCCGCCGTTCAGCTACGCTGATGGAAACGGAGCTGAAATACAGGCAGAAGTCATCGGCGAACAGGGAGCAACTGACCTATGACCCCACAGCCGCAGCAATACCGTTTATCGCCACTAAAAACAATGGAACGCTGAGGACGGAGCCCTGTGGGACACCATTCTCCTGAATACGGGGGGGAGCTAAATGATGCCCCAACCCTCACCCGAAACGAAAGGTGGGAGAGGAAATTGCGAATAAAAACAGGAAGGGCGCCACGTTAGCCCCAGTCATCCATAGTCGTCGAAATATGGTGGCGCCAGGTGGTGTCATACTCCTTTCGAAGGTCGAAAAATACAGCAACTAGATGCTCACGCCTAGCAAACGCAGTGCGAATGGCCGACTCCAATGACACGAGGTTGTCAATGGTAGAACGGCCCTGGCGAAAGCCCCCCTGTTGCGGAGCAAGGAGTCCACACTCTTCTAGGATCCACATAAGCTGCCGACTCACCATACATTCGAAGAGCTTGCAGAGAACGTTGGTGAGGCTGATCGGACGGTAATTGTCAGCCACCAGGGGGTCTGCACCAGGTTTCAGCACCGGGATGATAGTGCTTTACCGCCACTGCGACGGGAAAGTGCCCTCTGCCCATAGATGGTTAAACAGGTCGAGAATGCGGCGTTGAAACTCTGGTGAGAGGTGTCTGAGGAATTGGCCGTGAATCCTATCTGGTCCCGGAGTTGTATCAGGACACGCAGCAACGGCAGTTCGGAACTCCCACTCGCTAAACAGGTCGTTGTATACTTCCCGACGACGAGTGCGGAAAGATAATTGTTTCCGCTCGGCCCGCTCTTTGAGGGAGCGGAAGTCGGCACTGTACGTGGCAGTCGCAGAGCATTGTGCTGTTGTTGTTGTTGTTGTTTAGAGGGGACTAGACGGCACGGTCATCAGTCCCCTGTTGCAAGCAAAGTCAATGCGGCGTATTGCAAGAAGAAAAAACGACCATTGAAACACAAAAAAGAAAAAGCACAATGGGTACACAATGACAAGGAGGATTGAGGTCACGACACGCAAGGAAGAAAACTCAAAGAGTAAAGAAAAATAATTGGACTAAAAAGTTACAGCAGAATGTTGTGGCTGGCTGATCACGAGGATAATAAAGGATGAGCCAGCCACTCTGCACATTCTAAAACATACGAAGAAAAGCAGGGTAGACAACACAAAATAAGAAGGGTAAAAGGTTGTGAGAGATGGGTGCCTGAGAGTTCAGGCTAAGGAACCCACCGTTATATCAAATGGTAAAACCCAGCTGCATGGATAAAACGTAAAACGCGATCAGCTGTAACAGCGTCGTCACCCAGAATAAAAGGAAGCGCAGCTGGCAGGTCGAAGGCCTGTCGTAAGTCAGATAAAAGGGGACAGTCCACCAGGATGTGGACCACTGTCAATAAAGTGCCACAGCGACACTGTGGAGGATCCTCCCGTCGAAGTAGATGGCCATGTGTCATCCACGTATGACCAATACGCAGACGACAGAGGACGACTGACTCCTTCCGAGAGGCCCTCAGGGAGGACTTCCACGGAGCTGTAGAACGCTTCACTGCAAGGAGCTTATTTGGGGCAGGTGAGTCAATCCACTCAGTGTTCCAAAGCCCTAGTACCTTCCGGTGGAACTCTAATCGGAGGTCCCTCTCTTGAACGCCAATTTCTAAGAGGCTGGAAGTAATAGCCTGCTTAGCCAGTCGATCTACGCGTTCGTTTCCCGGAATTCCAACGTGTCCAGGGGTCCAAACGAAGGCCACAGTGCGGCCAGACTGGACGAGAAGGTTAATAGAGTCCTGGATGGACCGCACCAGGGGGTGTTTTGGAAAGCACTGGTCAAGAGTTTGCAACCCGCCCAGGAGTCGCTGCAGATAACATAAGACTCCCCGGGACAGGCTATAAGGTGCTCAAGTGCTCGACAAATAGCGATCAGCTCTGCAGTGAATATACTACTCCCACAGGGTAAGGCGTGTTGTTCTATGTCCTCATTATGGGTGTAGGCATACCCACAACGGCCATCCATGAGAGACCCGTCTGTGTATACAACGTCGGCGCCGTGGAAAGAACTCAGTATCGCCTGAAATTGGCGGCGGAGAGTCAACGGTGCAACAGAGGTTTTACACTCGCGGGACAAGTCTAACCGAAGCTGCGGACGTGGTACAGACCAAGGAGGAGCACGGGAAGAGTAGTGAAAAACGGGAGGAATAGGAAGGGATTGAAGAGAGGAGAGAAGGGATCGAACACGGACCGAAATCGGGAGACCCGACCTTGGCCGCCGTCGTGGAAAAGGGAGGTCAACATTCGGAAAGAGAAGCCTGTAATTGGGATGGTGGGGTAAGGCGTGTACATGGGCAGCATAAGAAGCTAGTAAGCGCTGCCGGCGGAAACGCAGGGGTGGAACCCCTACTTCGGCTAGCAGACTTGTCACCGGGCTCGTGCGAAAGGCCCCAGTCGCCAAACGGACACCACTGTGAAGGACCGGGTCCAATACCTGCAGTGCTGATGGCGCTGCAGAGTCATACACAATACTCCCGTAGTCCAGGCGCGATTGTATGAGAGCCTTGTATAGCTGGAGAAGAGTTGGGCGTGATGCTCCCCAAGCCGTGTGGCCAAGACAGCGGAGGATATTCAGATGTTTCCAGCATTTCTGTCGCAGCTGACGGAGGTGCGGCTGCCAAGTCAGCCGGGCATCAAAAACCATACCGAGGAAGCAGTGCGTTTCTTCAACACGAAGACGTTCATTACCTAGGTACAGCTCTGGATCGAGATGAAGTGCCCGACGACGACAGAAGTGCATTACTCGGGTCTTAGAACCCGAGAAGTGGAAACCGTGGGCTGAGGCCCATGACTCTGCCTTTCTAATGGCTCCCTGCAGCCGCCGTTCAGCGACACCGATTGTGGCGGAGCTGAAATAAAGGCAAAAATCATCCGCAAATAGGGAGGAGGAAACTGATGACCCAACCGCTGCTGCTAGACCATTGATGGCAATCAGGAAGAGGGGAACACTGAGAACAGATCCCTGTGGGACACCATTCTCCTGGATATGAGGAGAGCTGAGACAGGTGCCTACACGAACTTGAAAATAGCGGGTCGATAAAAAGTTCCGTATAAAAATTGGAAGGGAGCCCCTCAGACCCCAACCATGCAGTGTAGCCAGAATATGATGGCGCCAGGTTGTATCGTAAGCCTTACGGAGATCGAAGAAGACCGTAATGAGATGTTCGCGCCTGGTGAAGGCAGTGCGAATAGCCGATTCCAGCGAGACAAGGTTGTCAATGGCGGAACGGCCTTGACGGAATCCCCCTTGTTGTGGAGCAAGAAGTTCGCGGTCTTCAAGGAGCTACATCAGCCGCCGACTCACCATTCGCTCGAGTAGCTTGCAGAGCACATTGGTAATGCTGATTGGGCGATAACTGTCAGCCACCAATGGATCTGCACCGGGATCACGGTGCTTTCCTGCCACTGCGATGGGAAAACCCCATCTGCCCAGATACGGTTGAACAGGGAGAGAAGGTGATGGTGAAACCCAGCTGAAAGGTGACGGAGGAACTGACTGTGTATTCGATCTGGTCCCGGAGATGTATCGGGGCACGCAACCAGAGCGGTTTGAAGCTCCCACTCGCTAAACGGAGCGTTGTAAAGTTCCTGGCGGCGTGTGCAGAATGACAACTGCTGCCGCTCGACCCTCTCTTTGAAGGTGCGGAAGTCTGCACTGTATGTTTCAGTTGCAGAGCAACGGGCATAGTGATCTGCCATGCACTCAGCTATGGCTTGTGGGTCAGTGCAGAGAGCACCCCGAATGGTGAGCGATGGGATTCCAGGCGGTGGGCGATACCCGAAGAGGCGCCGTATTTGGGTCCAGACCCGAGAAGGGGAGGCGCGAGAGCCGATGGAGGCTACAAACCTCTCCCAGGAATCCTTCTTACTCTGCAGAATCAGTTGCCGAGCCCGTGCACGGAGACGTTTGAAGGCGATGAGGTTCTCTAGAGAAGGGTGTCGCCGGTGTCGCTGGAGCGCACGCCGACGTTCCCGAATGGCCTCAGCGATCTCCTGTGTCCACCAAGGGACCGACTTACGTCTAAGTGACGCGGATGCGGTTGGAACAGTTTTCTCGGCGGCGGAAACTATGGCCTTTGTGACTTGCTGGACAGCCACTTCAATGTCAGCCGAAAGTGGAGTCGGAACCACTGCAGCTGAGGCATATGCCGGCCAGTCAGCCCTATGAAGCGACCAATGAGGCAGCCGGTTTGCGACTTGAGTCTCTGGGAGGGACAGAAAGATGGGAAAATGGTCGCTGCCACAGAGATCATCATGCACAGTCCAATTCAGATGAAGGAGAAGACTCGGGCTACAAATGGACAGGTCAATGGCCGAGTATGTGCCATGAGCTACGCTGAAGTGCGTCAGAGCACCCGTGTTCAGAAGGCAAAGGTTCTGCTGTGTCAGGAGCATCTCCACATCCTTACCACGCGCCGAAGTCTGCAGCCCACCCCACAGCGGGTGGTGGGCATTAAAATCCCCCAAAAGGAGAAACGGTGGGGGAAGTTGAGAGATCAAGGCGTCAAGGTCAGCACGACAAACAATCTCATCTGGCGGTAGGTAGAGGGAACAGATCGTTAGTTCCTGCCTTGCTCTGATCCTAACAGCCACTGCCTCGAGATTCGTGGTGAGGGGCACAGCTGTACTGGGGACAGTGGCAAGGACATAGAGGCACACACCTCCAGAGACCCTGTCACAGAAAGGACGATTTTTAAAAAAGCCCCGGTAGCCACGCAGGGCAGGGGTCTTATGGGCAGGAAACCACGTTTCCTGTAACGCTATGCAGAGCAAAGGGAGTTGGCACATTAGCTGTTGCAGCTCAGCCAGGTGGTGGAAAAAACCGCCGCAATTCCACTGGAGAATTTGATGGTGCATGACTTTAAAGGCCATGATGCGAAGTATAAATAACCCTATTGCATGGGTTCATCTGCTGCCGCCGATTTGGAACATTCAGAATCCAGGATCATGCGTTCTGGAGAGGCAGTAAGTGCAAGATCCTCACGTGATGCGAGGATCTGTACCTCATCGTCCGATGCAGAAGATGAGGTGGCAGGTGGCTGTAGAGCCACCGAAGACTCTTTGGTCTTCTTTTCCGTCCCTCTCGCTGGCCCTTAGGTTTGCAGGGCCGGGAGGGCTTCTCTATAGTGGCGTCAGTGGTGGAGGAAGAGCGGGAAGCCCTTCTACCAATAGGTTTGGGATCCTTCCGCCTGTGGCTGGGATCCGCAGGATCACTAAGAGAAGCCTCGGAAGGGAGTGCCCCAAGGGACCCCTTCCGAGAGAGGGGAGCCGGAGGAGGCTGCTCCTTCTCCGGCTGGGAGGTGGGGACTGGTGTCCCCGATGTTAGTGGTGGAGTGGCCCCCCTCAGGTGGTAGTGGGGGGGCAGTGAGAGGAGTGCCCCCGACCTTGACAGGGGCAGATGAGCTTTGATGGCCCTTTGGGCCCACAGATGGTTGCTGCAAGGTAGAGAAACGAAGAGGTGGTGATGATGCAACAGCAGCAAAAGACGTTGTCAGAGAAACCGGGTGAAGCCGTTCATATTTTTTACGCGCCTCGGTATGTGTCAGTCGATCCAGGGTCTTTATTTCCATTATCTTCCGCTCTTTGCGGAGCACAGTACAGTCTGGAGAACAGGGTGGATGTTGCTGCCCACAGTTTACACAAATAGGTGGAGGAGTACACCTGGAGGACATATGTCCGAATTTCCAGCATTTAAAGCAGCGCATAGGGGGAGGAATATAAGGCTTTACATCACACCGGTAGACCATAACCTTGACCTTTTCGGGCAATGTATCGCCGTCAAAGGCCAAGATGAAAGCACCGGTGGCTACCCTATTATCCTTCGAACCCCTATGCACGCGCCGGACGAAGTGGACACCCCGTCGCTCTAGGTTGGCGCTTAGCTCGTCATCCGACTGTAAAAGAAGGTCTCTATGGTAGATAAGTCCCTGGATCATGTTCAGCGATTTGTGGGGTGTTATACTGACCGGAACGTCACCCAGCTTATCGCAAGCAAGTAATGCTTTCGATTGGGCGGATGACGCTGTTTCGATCAGTACCGAACCGCTCCTCATTTTCGACATACCCGAGACTTCACCAAACTTATCTTCAAGGTGTTCAACGAAGAAAAGTGGTTTCGTTGACATGAAGGTTTCCTCCGTTCTGCTGCAAACGAGATACTTCGGAGAGTAAGACTCATCCCTATCTTTAGCCCGCCGTTCCTCCCAAGGGGTGGCCAGGGAAGGGAACGTTCGGGGATCATACGTCGCTGCATTATAAGCAACTCTTCCTCTCTTAGAGACGGCGTTTTTGCGACCACCCACGCTATTTATTGCTCGTTTCATGTCTGTCCCACGAGCAGCTAGGGAACTAAAGGTCCACCCAGGCAGAGCCCCGCTTGCCTGGGTAAGCCTTGTACAACTGAGGTGCGGCAGGTTCCTCAGAGGTTGCTCGCTAGCGGCTGTTCAACCTCAACAGCCATGCATCTCCTCGGCACGTAGCACACCTTGAGATTGAGGTTTTTTTTATAGAGGTTTGTACCGTCCTCGCGACCCGGGCGATTAAGCCAAGATCCCCGGGCTCTGAAACGTACAACGTTCCACCGTCGCGCCGAACGATGGTCGTTGAAGCACGCACAGAGCTTACGGTGTAGCGGACTGTTGGCGCGACACAGCCCACAGCTCAGGACCCCGGGTTCGCCAAGCCCGTACTCAGCAAATTAATGCTGAGCCCCTGAGGGCAGAGCATTGTGCGTAGTGGTCTGCCATGTGCTCGGCGATCGCTGGCGGGAGCGTGCTGAGCACACCCTGGATGGTGAGGGATGGGATTCCTGTCGGCGGGCGGTATCCAAAGACGCGTCGGACCTGCGTCCATACCTGAGTGAGGGAGGTGCGGGAGCCGATACTGGCTACATACCGCTCCCAGGAATCCTGCTTGCTCTGCTGAATGAGTCGTCGAGCACGCGCACGGAGCCGTTTAAAGGCCAACAAATTCTCCACGGAAGGGTGGCTTCGATGGCGCTGAAGCGCTCGCCGACGTTCCCGGATAGCCTCAGCAATCTCCGGTGTCCACCAAGGCATGGACGTACGCCTAGTGGAACCGGTGGTTTGTGGAGTTGCTACCTCAGCGGCCATGACAATACTGTCAGTCACCTGCTGGACTGCATTGTCTATGTCATCTGGAAGTGGTGCAGCGATGACAGCGGTTGAAGTATAGTCTGGCCAGTCAGCCCTAAGGAGACACCATTGGGGAAAGCTGTCTGCAGCTTGGTACTGCGGGAGCGACACAAAGATTGGGAAGTGGTCGCTGCCACACAGGTCCTCATACACACGCCAACCGATGTGTGGTCGAAGGCTGGGGCTGCAGACGGAGAGGTCGATCGCTGAATACGTGCCTTGTGCCACGCTAAAATGCGTGGGGGCACCTGTATTCAGGAGGCAAAAGTCTCTTTGTGCCACTAATGTCTCAACATTCCTACCGCAGCCTGTGGTCTGGAGTCCACCCCACAGAGGGTTGTGGGCGTTGAAGTCCCCCAAAAGGAGGAATGGTGGGGGAAGTTGGGAGACCAGAGCAGTAAGGGTATTGAGAGACACGGCCTCATCCGGAGGAAGGTACAAACTGCAGACAGTGAATTCCTGCGTTGCCCGGATTCTGACAGCTACTGCCTCAAGAGTGGTGTTGAGTGGCACTGGGGCACTGGGTACAGTGTCCAGGACATACAGGCAGACACCGCCAGACACCCTGTCGTAAAGGGTCCTGTTGCGGTAGTAGCCCCAATACCCACGGAGGACAGGGGTGCGCTTTGCTGGAAACCCTGTCTCCTGTAGGGCGATACTAAGTGCAGGGTAGCGCCACAGTAATTGGCGCAGCTCGGCCAAGTGATTAAAGAAGCCACCGCAATTCCACTGGAGAATAACTCTTTCTCCTCGCTGTAAAGCCATAAAACAAAAGAAAGTAAAGTATATCATTCCATAGGAACATCTGCCGCCTTATGGTCAGGATCTACAGAATCTAAGACCATAGGTGATTCTGGATGTGGAGAGTTCCTACGTTCGGGCGAATCAAGAATTGCGACATCCTCAGCGGAGGCGAGGATCTCGACTTCATCCTCTGAAGCAGAGGATGTGGGTGTGGATGGCTTGGAAGCCACCAAAGATTTCTTTTTCTTCTTGTCTTTCCTTTTAGCCTCTAGCTGGCCCTTGGGTGTTAAGGGCTGTGAGGGCTTCTCAACAGGTTGTTGTTGTTGTTGTTGGGTTGTTTAGGGGGGACCAAACTTCAATGGTCATCAGTCCCCCATTCCTTCTCTAGGCGTCAAAAGGAAAGCCATACACGTGAAAGATAACACGCCCAGAGTTTAAAGTTGTGAAGCGGGAGAGGAGTCCCACTGTGTCTATAAAGAAAAACAGCAAGAATAACAAGACACAAAACGAAAAGATGAGCACACAAAGACATCTGACAAGAAAGAAGCTGATGCCTGTGGTTGACCGACCAGAAGAATAAAAACGGAAAAGTCAACCACTCAGGAACACTAATAAATCTCCAGCTAGATGGAACGATAAAAACCCCCTGCTCGCATAAAACGTAAAACGGAATCTGCCATTGCAGCATCGTCACCTAAAACGTCCGATAAAATGACAGGGAGGTTAAAATTCCGCCGCAAAGCGGCTAAAACGGGGCAGTCCAACAGGATGTGGACTATTGTCAGGCGCGAGCCACACTGACATTGGGGCGCATCCTCACCACGAAGGAGATGTCCATGGGTGAGCCACGTATGCCCAATGCGGAGGCGACACAAAACCACTGAGTCCCGTCGTGAACCCCGCATGGAGGAGCGCCATGCGGCCGTCGTATCCTTGACCATCCGGAGCTTGTTGGGCGTGTTCAGGCTACGCCACTCAGCATCCCAAAGCCGATGTACCCGTTGGCGCAACAATGAACGGAGATCAGAAGCCGGGAGACCGATCTCTAGACAGGACATACCGACAGCCTGCTTGGCAAGCCTGTCAACACGTTCATTGCCCGGGATACCAACGTGACCCGGAGACCAGAAGAACGTCACCGATCGCCCAGACAGTTCATCGGAACGAAGCGTCTCATGTATGGCCAACACCAGAGGAGACCGTGGGTAACACTGCTCCAGAGCTCGGAGGCTGCTCAGGGAGTCGCTGCAAACAACAAAAGACTCGCCTGAGCTGAGCAAGACCGGATATGCAGGAGAGCTCTGTGAATGGCCACCAGCTCTGCAGTGTAAACACTGCAGCCATTCGGCAGAGAGTGCTGTTCCACATGGTCACCATGAGTATATGCAAATCCCACACAGCCATCAACCATGGAACCATCTGTGTAGATCAGGTCATATCCACGGAATTCCGCTATGATAGCCGAGAACTGACGGCGGAGCGCCTCCAGTGGAACTGAGTCTTTGGGCCCCTGGGCCAAGTCCAGCCGAGCAGACGGCCTTGGCAAACACCACGGAGGCGTACGGGCACGGACCCGATAGGAAGATGGAAGGGGAGAAGACTCAAGCTCCTGCAGGAGGGACTGAACCCGATAGGCAATCGTATGACCTGATCTGGGGCGTCGCTGATGGGGACGGACCACCACATCAGGAAAGAGGAGACGATGGTTCGGGTGGCCTGGGGAGCAATACACATGGGCTGCGTAAGCCGCAAGTAGGTGTTGGCGGCGGATCCCCAAGGGTGGAACCCCAGCCTCCACTAGTAAGCTGTTCACTGGGCTGGTGCGGAAGGCACCCGTCGCGATGCGAACACCACAGTTGTGGATGGGGTCCAGGAGATGCAGTGCCGAAGGTGCCGCAGACCCATAGGCAATGCACCCAAAATCGAGACGGGACCGCAACAGTGCCGTGTAAAGCCGCAACAGTGTCGAGCGATCAGCACCCCAGGTCGTATGACCCAGGTGGCGGAGAAGGTTGAGATGGCGCCAGCACTTCCGTTTTAGCTGATGAATGTGGGGGAGCCACGTCAGCCGAGCGTCAAAGACCAGACCCAAAAACTGATGCGTGTCTACCACTGTCAGGAGTTCGTCGTTAAGGTAAAGTTCAGGGTGAGGGTGGACGGTCCGACGCCGACAGAAGTGCATCACTCTAGTCTTGGTGACAGAAAACTGAAAGCCATGACTTAGGGCCCAGGTATGTGCCTTCCGAATAGCACCTTGCAACCTACGCTCAGCAACCTGGGTGCTGCAGGAACTAAAAAAGATACAAAAGTCGTCAGCGTAAAGAGAGGGCGACACCGACGATCCAACTGCTGTCGCTAGACCATTGATGGCAACTAAAAATAATGGAACACTTAAAACTGAGCCCTGAGCAACGCCATTCTCCTGGATGTATGAGGCGCTCAGGGAGGCACCAATTTGAACACGAAAGGTACGGACAGCTAAAAAATTCTGGATAAAAATCGGTAGGGAGCCCCGGAGGCCGCAGTCATATAAAGTGTTGAGGATGTGGCGTCGCCAGGTGGTATCGTATGCTTTGTGCATATCAAAGAAGACGGCAACAAGGTGTTGGCGCCGGGAAAAAGCTGTGCGGATTGCAGACTCGAGGTACACCAGATTATCGGTGGTAGATCGACCCTGGCGGAAACCGCCCTGGCATGGAGCCAACAATCCTCGAGTCTCAAGAATCCAACACAACCGCCGACTGACCATCCGCTCCAGCAGTTTGCACGGCACGTTAGTCAGGTTAATGGGCCGATAGCTATCCAAGGAAAGAGGATTTTTGTCGGGCTTAAGCACTAGGATGATGATACTCTCCCGCCACTGTGACGGGAAAACACCATCACACCAAATGCGGTTATAGACCGCAAGTAGGTTTCGCCGACTATCTGCTGAGAGATGTTTCAGCATTTGACTATGGATGTCTTCAGGCCCTGGCGCCGTGTCAGGACATTGTTGAAGAGCTTGTTGTTGTTGTTGTTGTTGTTGGTTGTTTTAAGGGGACTAAACAGCTAGGTTATCAGTCCCCTGTTCCTAGCTGAGAGTCAACTGTCAAAGATAGAACAACGCCCTGAAAATGACACTGCACAAAAGGGCAAGTTAACAATAGACAAGTGACTGACAACACAAAACGGAGACCACACAATTAGTAAAAGAATGTCACGAATAAAACTAGATAGCAGAGGTCATTGGCTGGCTGATCACAAAAAAAAACAGGATGAGCCAGCCACACTGCAGACACTAAGAACTCCAAAGGACGTGAAAAGTTAAAAAGTTGGGTTGGTGGCAGCCTAAGATGTCACGCCACAGCACCTACCGTTAGATCGCGTCATAAAAACCAGCAGCGCGGATAAAACGTAAAACTTTGTTAGCCGTAGAGGCGTCGTCACCTAAAACTAAGGGTAGTGCGTCTGGAAGAATAAAAGAATGCCGCAGGTTGGCTAAAATCGGACAGTCCATCAAAAGATGGGCCACTGTCATAACGACACCACATCGACACACGGGCGGGGACTCACGGCGTAGGAGATACCCATGGGTCAACCACATGTGCCCAATACGGAGTCGGCAAAGGACGACCGACTCCCTGCGAGAAGCCCTCAGGGACGTTTTCCATGCAGCAGTAGACGGCTTGATAGCACGGAGCTTATTCGGTTAAGTCGAATCTGCCCATTCAGAATTCCAAACCCTTAAGACCTTGCGGGTCAACTGTGTTTGGAGTTCGGAAACTGGGAGGCCAATATCCAGGGACCGCGAAGTAGTGGCCCGCTTGGCCAGCTCATCGACGCGTTCATTGCCCGGTATACCTATGTGGCCAGGAGTCCAGACAAAGGTGACAGAACGGCCTGACTCGCCAAGGACAAAGACAGCATCTTGAATGGCTCGAGCCACTGTGTGTTTCGGTAGAAACTGGTCGAGGGCCTGTAAGCCACTCAGGGAGTCGCTGCAGATGAGGAACGACCCCCTGGGGCGAGCTCTGAGGTGGTCAAGAGCTCTCAAAATACCGACCAGTTCTGCAGTGAAGATGCTGCTTCCACAAGGCAATGACCGCTGTTCGATGTGGTCACCATGGATAAAGGCATATCCAGCATGGCCATCGACCAAAGAACCGTCCGTGTAGATGATGTTCGCTCCGTGAAACATATCAAGCAGTGCATGGAACCGGCGACGGAGAAGTAGTGGTGAAATCGAGGCTTTCGAATCCCGGGACAAGTCCAGCCGAAGCTCCAGGCGAGGAATTTTCCAGGGGGGATACGGAGGGAGTAATGGTAAGGTGGAGGAAGGGGTAAGGAATCAAGGGAGGAGAGAAGGGAACGGACGCGGACCGCAATCGGGAGACCCGACCTGGGCCGACGTCGTGGGGAAGGGAGAGCAGAAAGTGGGAAGAGAAGCCTGTGGTTCGGATGACGGGGTGAAGCATGAACCCGGGCAATGTAACTCACCAGCAACCGTTGCCGGCGATACCGCAAAGGGGGAACACCAGCTTCAGCTAGAAGGCTCGTTACGGGACTGGTGCGAAAAGCCCCTGTTGCGAGCCGCACGCCTGTGTGGTAAACGGGGTCTAGGACCCGCTAGGCAGAAGGGGCTGCTGAGTCGTACACCAAGCTCCCATAATCAAGCCGCGACAGAATAAGAGATTTGTAGAGCTGAAGAAGGGTGGAACGTGCTGCTCCCCAACTAGTATGGCTGAGGCATCTAAGAACATTTAAATGCCGCCAACACTTCTGTCGCAGCTGACGTAGGTGTGGCACCCATGTCAGCCGGGCATCGAAGACCATGCCCAGGAAGCGATGTGTTTCCTCAACCTGAAGTAGTTCACCACCCAGGTAGAGCTCTGGGTCAGGGTGAACTACCCGACGGCGACAGAAGTGCATCACGCGGGTTTTCCGTGCGGAGAACTGAAATCCGTGAGAAGAGGCCCATGAGTGGGCCTTTCGGATGGCACCCTGCAGCCGCCGTTCAGCTATGCCGATGCTAACTGAGCTGAAATACAAGCAGAAGTCATCGGCGAACAGGGAGCAATTGACCGATGACCCGACAGCCGCAGCAAGACCATTTATCGCCACTAAAAACAATGGAACGCTGAGGACGGAGCCCTGAGGGACACCGTTCTCTTGAATACGTGGGGAGCTAAAAGATGCCCCAACCCTCACCCGGAACGAGCGATGGGAGAGGAAATTATGAATAAAAATAGGAAGGGCACCCCGTAGGCCCCAGTCATGAAGGGTTGTTAAAATATGGTGGCGCCAGGTGGTGTCATACGCCTTTTGAAGGTCGAAAAATACAGCAAGTAAATGTTCACGCCTAGCGAAGGCAGTGCGAATGGCCGACTCCAATGACACGAGGTTGTCAATGGTAGAACGGCCCTGGCGAAAGCCCCCTTGTTGTGGAGCAAGGAGTCCGCGCTCTTCAAGGATCCACATAAGTCGCCGACTCACCATACGTTCGAAGATTGTTGTTGTTGTTGTTGGTTTTTTTGAGGGGACTAAACAGCTAGGTCATCAGTCCCCTGTTACTAACTGAGAGTCCACTGTCAATAGTAAAAGTAAAACAAAGCTCTAAAAGTGGTCACGCACATAAAGTACAGATTGAAGATGGACAGACCACTGATAACGTAAAACAAAGACACACAGAATTGTTAAAAGAAAGTCAGGAATAAAACTGGCTAGTGGAGTACCTTGGCTGGCTGATCACAAAGAAAAAACAGGATGAGGCAGCCATACTGCATACACTAAGAACCCCTAAGGGTGTGAAAAGGGAAAAAACTAGATTGGTGGTAGCCTGAGGTGTCAGGCAAGAGCACCCACCGTTAGATCGAGTCATAAAAACCAGCAGCGCGGATGAAACTTAAAACTTTGTTAGTCACAAAGGCGTCGTCTCCTAAAACTAAAGGTAGTGCGTCTGGAAGAGTAAAATAGTGCCGCAGGTCGGCTAAAAGCGGACAGTCCATCAAAAGATGGGCCACCGTCAATACAGTGCCACATCGACACACAGGTGGAGCCTCACGCCGAAGAAGATACCCGTGGGTGAGCCACGTATGTCCAATCCGTAGGCGACAGAGGACAACTGACTCCCGGCGGGTCGGCCGCAGTGAAGATTTCCACAAAGCTGTGGAGAGCTTCACTGCCCGAAGCTTATTCGGTGCAGTCGCCGTAACCCACTCGGTGCTCCAAGCCTCGCGCACCCTCCGGTGCAACACCAGTTTAACATCCTGTTCCGTGACACCAATTGTGAGAGGTGGTCCCATAGTGGCCTGCTTGGCCAATCGATCTACATGCTCATTCCCTGGTATGCCAACATGACCTGGGGTCCACACAAAGACCACAGGACGGCCTGATTGGCAGAGGGAGTGAACAGTGTCCTGGATCGACCGCACTATTGGGTGCCGAGAGAAACACTGGTCGATCGCTCGTAAGCCACTCAGGGAGTCAGTACAGATGACGAATGACCCCCTGGGGCAGGCTTTGAGATGTTGGAGAGCCCTGAGAATAGCGACCAGCTCTGCGGAGAAAATGCTACTCTCACAGGGCAGAGAGTGCTGTTCTACATGGTTGTGATGTAGAAAGGCATACCCAGCACGGCCATCTACTATGGAACCGTCTGTGTAAATGGCGTCCGTGGCACGGAACGGTTCGAGCGCTTGCAGAAACTGGTGACGGAGATGTACGGGAGAAACAGAGGCCTTCGACGCATGGGACAGGTCCAGACGGAGCTGCAAACGAGGAATGGACCAAGGAGGAGTGTGAGAGGAATAGTGGAAAATGGTAGGAAGTGGGTAGGATGTGAGAGACGAAAGAAGGATACGAACACGGACCGAGATCGGGTATCCCGACCTTGGCCGTCGTGCAGGGATAGGTAGTGCAGCGTCTGGAAATAGGAGCCGGCGGTTCGGGTGGAAGGGCGAGGCCTGAACACGAGCAACATAAGACGTTAACAGGTGTTGCCTACGGAACCGCAGCGGGAGGACTCCAGCTTCGACAAGGAGGCTTGTCACAGGGCTAGTGCGAAAAGCCCCCGTCGCCAAACGGACATCACAGTGCAAAATTGGGTCCAACGCCTGCAGTGCTGACGGCGCAGCCGAATCGTAGACTATGCAGCCATAGTCTAGACGCGACTGAATGAGGGCCTTGTAAAGTTGTAACAGCGTTGGGCGTGAGGCTCCCCAAACCGTGTGGCTAAGACAGCGCAGGATGTCGAGGTGGCGCCAGCACTTTTGTTTTAACTGGCGAAGGTGGTGCACCCAGGTGAGACGGTTGTCGAACAACATGCCTAGAAACGTGTGGGTTTCTACGACATGTAGCAGGTCTCCAGCTAAATAGAGTTCGGGTTCTGGGTGTACTGCCCGACGTCGGCAGAAATGCATTACACGGGTCTTCGACGCAGAGAACTGAAAACCGTGGGCAAATGCCCACGACTGCGCTTTTCGAATGGCCAGTTGCAACCGACGTTCAGCAACACTGATGCTGGTGGAGCTAAAATACATGCAGAAGTCATCGGCATACAAGGAAGTGTATACCGATGATCCCACGGCCGCCGCAAGGCCGTTGATGGCGACTAAAAATAAAGGGACACTGAGAACGGAACCCTGCGGGACTCCGTTCTCTTGACAATGAGGTGAGCTAAAACAAGAACCAACACGAACTCTAAAAGAACGCAACGCCAGGAAATTCTGAATGAATATGGGAAGCGGACCCCGTAAACCCCAGTCATACAGCGTAGACAGGATATGGTAGCGCCAGGTAGTGTCGTATGCTTTCCGCAGGTGGAAAAATACGGCAACCAGGTGTTCGCGGCGACTAAATGCTGTACGGATGGCCGACTCCAGTGACACGAGATTGTCAACAGCGGAGCGACCTTGACGGAACCCACCCTGTTGTGGCACCAAAAGTCCCCGGTCCTCGAGGATCCACATGAGACTCCGACTCACCAAGCGCTCGAGAAGCTTGCATGGAACGTTGGTGAGGCTGATCGGGCGGTAACTATCAGCCACCTGCGGATCTGCCCCAGGCTTAATCACCGGAATGATAATGCTTTCCCGCCACGAGGACGGAAAAACACCCTCCAGCCATATCCGATTAAGCAGGGCGAGAAGTTGGCTCTTGGCATCCGCTGATAGGTGTTGGAGGAACTGACTGTGAATGCGATCGGGTCCAGGGGAGGTATCGGGGCATGCAGCAAGGGCACCTTCAAACTCCCACTCAGTGAACGGGACGTTGTATGGTTCCCGACGTCGCGTTCGAAATGAAAGCAGATGTCTCTCTGCTCGCCCTTTAAGGGCGCGAAAGTCTGCACCATAAGCAGCAGTCTCTGAGATGCGACAAAAATGATCCGCCAGGTGCTCAGCGACGGCGACGGGGTCAGTACAGAGCGTACCCTGAACGCTGAGACACGGAATTCCCGCCGGTGGGCGGTGCCCAA
Organism: Locusta migratoria; assembly: GCA_026315105.1. Taxonomy (NCBI): domain Eukaryota; kingdom Metazoa; phylum Arthropoda; class Insecta; order Orthoptera; family Acrididae; genus Locusta; species Locusta migratoria. Next base: position 2,499,650 of record CM048750.1, on the reverse strand, counting down.
AGAGGCGTCGAACCTGCGACCACACCTTGGAAGGAGAAGCGCGGGAACCAATGGAGGCGACGTACTTCTCCCAGGAAGCCCTCTTACTTTCCTGTATCAGTCGCCGGGCTCGTGCTCGGAGACGCTTGAAGGCCACGAGATGTTCGACACAAGGGTGGCGTCGGTGGCGCTGTAGAGCATGCCGACGGTCCCGGATGGCCTCAGCGATCTCCGGTGACCACCAGGGCACCGATGTACGACAGAGCGAACCGAACGTGGTGGGGACAGAGCTTTCGGCTGCAGAAACAACGGCCGCTGTGAACTGCTCAACGGCGGCATCAACATCAGCTGGAAAGTTTGAGGATAGTACAGCAGCTGCGGAATAGGCTGGCCAGCCAGCCCTACGGAGGGACCAGCGAGGCAGGCGGTCGGCAGGCAAACGCTGTGGGAGCGATAGGAAGATAGGAAAATGGTCGCTACCACACAGGTCGTCGTGGACCCTCCAGGTGAGATGTGGAAGAAGGCTAGGGCTGCAGACAGACACGTCTATTGCAGAATAAGTACCATGCGCTGCACTGAAGTGAGTAGGAGCACCGGTGTTTAGGAGGCAAAGATTCTGCTCTGATAGTAAAGACTCAACATCCCTACCCCGAGCCGAGGTCTGTGTGCCACCCCACAGAGTGTGGTGGGCGTTAAAATCCCCCAAGAGAAGAAAGGGTGGGGGAAGTTGGGCGACCAAGGCAGCGAGGTCTACGGGAGAGACGACTTCATCTGGTGGAAGGTAGACAGAGCAGATCGTAAAATCTCGTAATAAGCGGAGCCGCACAGCGACTGCCTCTAGAGGTGTTTGCAGAGGCACAGCAGCACTGGGTACTGAAGTGTGAACATAAACACATACGCCGCCGGAAACTGTGTTGTAGGAGTTTCGATTCTTAAAATAGCCCCGATAGCCTCGGAGGGCTGGGGTCCTCTCGACGGGGAACCATGTTTCCTGCAAGGCGAGGCAGATAGCAAGGAAGTGGCAAAGTAATTGCGGCAGCTCAGCCAGACGGCGGAAAAAACCGCCGCAATTCCACTGCAAGATGTCTTTTGCAGCGTGCTGAATATCCATAAGTTAAGATGTTGAATGGTTATTCAGCAGTGGCACCTGCTGCCAGCTCCGCAGACTCTGCAGGGTCCAGAACCATCGGTTCTGGCGACCCAAGTATGGCGAGATCCTCAGGCGACGCGAGGATCTCCACCTCATCTTCAGAGGCCGAAGATGTGATGGAGCGTTCCTTCCGAATCGCCGAGGAGTCCTCCTTTGGGTCAGTCTTCTTCTTCTTCTTCACTTTCTTTTTGCCCTCTCGCTGGCCCTTTGGTGTTAAGGGCTGGGAGGACTTCACGGGAGTGGCATCAGGGGCCGTCGAAGAGCCAGAAGCCCTTCGACCAGCAGGCTTCGGATCCTTCAGCCAAAGGCTGGGATCCACTGGCGCACCCTGGGACTCCCCAGAAGGGAGCGTCCCGAAGGACCCCTTCCGAGGGAGAGATGCCGGAGGAAGTTGTTGCTTCTCCGGCTGGGGTTTGGGGACTGGTGTCCCCGATGATTGTGGGGAGGTTTCCCCCACAACATGTGCTGCAGCAGCAGATGGAACATCGCCCCCACCTAACGAGGGGGCAGTGGTAGTTTTGTGGCCCCTAGGACCCACAGGAGGAAGCGATACCTTGGTAGATGTCGTACCCGTAGTGCGCGGGGACGACGTTACTACAGCATAAGAGGTGGTCATGTTCACCGGATGGAGCCGCTCGTATTTCTTTCTCGCCTCATTGTATGACAGTCGGTCCAAGGTCTTAATCTCCATTATTTTTCGTTCTTTGTGGAGAACTTTACAGTCTGGAGAGCACGGTGGATGCAGCTGGTTGCAGTTCACACAGACGGGAGGTGGGGTGCAGGGAGCGTCCGGATGAGATGGACGTCCACAATCCCTGCACACAGGGCTAGAAGTGCACCGGAAGCACCTGAAGCACCTCATAGGGGGCGGGACGTACGGTGTAACGTCGCACCGGTAGATCATGACCTTGACCTTCTCAGGCAGTGTATCGCCTTCGAAGGCCAGGATGAATGCACCGGTGGCAACCTTGTTATCTCGTGGTCCCCTATAAACACGTCGAACAAGGTGAACACCTCTGCGCTCCAAGTTAGTACGGAGCTCTTCATCAGACTGTGGCAATAGATCACGATGGTAAATACGACCTTGGACCATGTTGAGGGTCTTGTGGGGCGTGACACTGACAGGTATATCACCCAGCTTGTCACAGGCCAATAATGCCCTGGACTGGGCTGGGGATGCCGTCTGTATCAAAACAGCCCCACTTCTCATTTTAGAGAAAGACTCCACCTCACCATGTTTGTCCTCGAGATGTTCAACGAAGAACTGCGGCTTGGTGGACAAGAAAGAGTCTCCATCAGTTCGGGAAATAACAAGATATCGCGGTGAGTAAGGATCCGGACAGCTTAAAGCTTGGCGTTCTTCCCATGGCGTTGCCAGGGAAGGGAACGACTTAGGATCATATACTGTAGCATTAAAGTCTGATCTTCCACGCTTAGAAACGGCGTTTTTGCGACCGCCCACGCTAGTTATTGCTCGTTTCATTTTCGTCCCACGAGCAGCTAGGGAAAAGAGGTCCACCCAGGCAGAGCCCCGCTTGCCTGGGTAAGCCTTGTACAACTGAGGTGCGGCAGGTTCCTCAGAGGTTGCTCGCTAGCGGCTGTTCAACCTCAACAGCCATGCATCTCCTCGGCACGTAGCACACCTTGAGATTGAGGTTTTTTTTAGAGAGGTTTGTACCATCCTCGCGACCCGGGCGATTAAGCCAAGATCCCCGGGCTCTGAAACGTACAACGTTCCACCGTTGCGCCGAACGATGGTCGTTGAAGCACGCACAGAGCTTACGGTGTAGCGGACTGTTGGTGCGACACAGCCCACAGCTCAGGACCCCGGGTTCGCCAAGGCCATACTCAGCAAATTAATGCTGAGCCCCTGAGGGGAGAAGCTGATGCCTGTGGTTGACCGACCATAAGAATAAAAACGGAAAAGTAAACCACTCAGGAACACTAATAAATCTCCAGCTAGATGTTGTTGTTGTTGTTGTTGTTGGTTGTTTAAGGGGGGCAAAACTGCAATGGTCATCATTCGCCCCCTTCCATCTCTAGGCGTCAAAAGTAAATCCAAACACGTAAAAGATAATACGCCTAGAGTTTAAAATAGCGAAGTGGGAGAAGAGTCCCACTAGTCCATAAAACATCAAGAACCACAAGACTAAACAAAAGATGGTTACACAAAGACAACTTACAACAAAGAAACCGATAGCCGTGGTTGACCGACCATAAGAAACCACTCGGTTTCACAAAGAAATCTCCAGTTAGAGAGAGCGATAAAATCCCCCTGCTCGAATGAAACGTAAAACGGTATCTGCCATTGTGGCATCGTCACCTAAAACTTCCGATAAAACTGGAGGGAGGTTAAAATGTCTCCGCAAGGCGGCTAAAAGGGGGCAGTCCAACAATATGTGGACGACTGTCAAATTGGAGCCACACCGACATTGGGCTGGGTCCTCACCCCGAAGGAGATGTCCATGGGCGAGCCATGTATGCCCAATGCGGAGGCGACATAAAACCACTGAGTCCCGTCGTGGACCACGCATGGAGGAACGCCATGCAGCCGTAGTCTCCTTTACCACCCGGAGCTTGTTGGGCGTGTGCAGGCTACGCCACTCAGTATCCCAAAGCTGACGTACTTTCTGGCGCAACAATGAACGGAGATCAGAAGCCGGGAGGCCGATCTCTAGACAGGACATATCTACAGCCTGCTTGGCAAGCCTGTCAACACATTCATTGCCCGGGATACCAACATGACCTGGAGACCAGATGAACACCACCGATCGCCCGGACCGTGTAATGGCATAAAGTGTCTCCTGAACGGCCAACACCAGGGTAGACCGTGGGTAACACTGCTCCAGAGCTCGGAGGCTGCTCAGGGAGTCGCTGCAAACAACGAAAGACTCGCCTGAGCAAGACCGGATATGCAGGAGAGCTCTGTGAATGGCCACCAGCTCTGCAGTGTAAACACTGCAGCCATTCGGCAGAGAGTGCTGTTCCACATGGTCACCATGAGTATACGCAAATCCCACACAGCCAACAACCATGGAACCATCAGTGTAGATCAGGTCATATCCACGGAATTCCGCTATGATAGCCGAGAACTGACGGCAGAGCGCCTCCAGTGGAACTGAGTCTTTGGGCCCCTGGGCCAAGTCCAGCCGAGCAGACGGCCTTGGCAAACACCACGGAGGCGTACGGGCACGGACCCGATAGGAAGATGGAAGGGGAGAAGACTCAAGCTCCTGCAGGAGGGACTGGACCCGATAGGCAATCGTATGACCTGATCTGGGGCGTCGCTGTTGGGGATGGACCACCACATCAGGAAAGAGGACACGATGGTTCGGGTGGCCTGGGGAGCAATACACATGGGCTGCGTAAGCCGAAAGTAGGTGTTGGCGGCGGATCTCCAAGGGTGGAACCCCAGCCTCCACTAGTAAGCTGTTCACTGGGCTGGTGCGGAAGGCACCCGTCGCGATGCGAACCTCACAGTTGTGAATGGGGTCCAGGAGATGCAGTGCCGAAGGTGCCGCAGACCCATAGGCAATGCACCCAAAATCAAGACGGGACTGCACCAGCGCCATGTAAAGCCCCAACAGTATCGAGCGATCAGCACCCCAGGTCATATGACCCAGGTGGCGGAGAAGGTTGAGATGGCGCCAGCACTTCCGTTTCAGCTGACGAATGTGGGGGACCCACGTCAGCCGGGCGTCAAAGACCAGTCCTAAAAAACGGTGAGTTTCCACTACCGTAAGTGGTTCGTCATTCAGATAAAGTTCAGGGTGTGGGTGGACGGTCCGACGCCGGCAGAAGTGCATCACTCTGGTCTTGGAGGCAGAAAACTGAAAGCCATGGGTAAGCGCCCAGTCCTGCGCCTTCCGAATAGCACCTTGCAACCTGGGTGCTGGAGGAACTAAAAGAGAGACAAAAGTCGTCAGCATAAAGAGAGGGCGACACCGACGAACCAACCGCTGTAGCTAAACCGTTGATGGCGATTAAAAATAAGGGAACGCTTAAAACGGAACCCTGAGGAACCCCATTTTCCTGGAAATGAGAGGAGCTCAGAGAAGCACCAATTTGAACACGAAAGGTACGGACGGCTAAAAAATTCTGAATAAAAATCGATAGGGAGCCCCGGAGGCCCCAGTCATATAAAGCGTTGAGGATGTGGCGTCGCCAGGTTGTATCATACGCTTTGTGCATATCGAAGAAGACGGCAACGAGGTATTGGCGCCGGGTAAAGGCTGTGCGGATTGCAGACTCGAGGCACACCAGATTATCGGTGGTAGATCGACCCTGGCGAAAACCGCCCTGGCATGGAGCCAATAATCCCCGAGTCTCAAGAATCCAACACAACCGCCGACTGACCATCCGCTCCAACAGTTTGCATGGCACGTTAGTCAGGTTAATGGGCCGATAGCTATCCAAAGAATGAGGATGTTTGTCGGGTTTAAGTACGGGGATGATGATAGTCTCCCGCCACTGTGACGGGAAAACACCATCACACCAAATGCGGTTATAGACCGTAAGTAGGGCCCTCCGACTATCTGCCGAGAGATGTTTCAGCATCTGGCTATGGATGCTATCAGGCCCTGGCGCCGTGTCTGGACATTGTCGAAGAGCACTGAGGAGCTCCCACTCAGAAAAGGGAGTGTTGTAAGATTCAGAGCGGCTGGTACGAAAGGAGAGAGACTGGCGTTCTACCCTCTCCTTTACTGCACGGAAGGCCGGTGGATAATTTGCAGAGGCAAAGGCACGAACATAATGCTCGGCAAACATCTCTGCAAGAGTGGCCGGGTCCGTACAAAGGACTCCATTGTGGAGATCCCAGGGATTCCCGATGTAGTCTGTATTCCCTGTAGCCGCCTGATCTTACTCCAGACCTGCGAGGCTGAGGTACCTGTCCCAATAGTGGAAACGTACCTCTCCCAGCACTCCCGTTTCCGTCTTCTTATAAGCTGGCGAGCACGAGCGCGAAGCCGTTTAAAATTGATTAGGTGCTCCTGAGAGGGGTGCCGTTTGTATCGCTGTAAGGCCCGCCTGCGGTCTTTAATGGCCTCAGCGATCTCCGGCGACCACCACGGCACTGTCTTACGCCGTGGGCACCCTGTTGTACGCGGAATGGTCGCGTTCGCAGCAGAAATGATGGAATGTGTGGCGCTCTCGACCACCACATCGATTTCGTCGAGTGGGGGAGGGCCAACGATAGCAGCAGAAGCATAGTCTTCCCAGTTAGCCCTGTGCAGAACCCACCTAGGTGGGCGCGCTGGGGACTCGCGTTGTGGGAGTGACAAAAAGACAGGGAAATGGTCACTGCCACACAAGTCGTCATGGGCTCTCCAGTGAACAGATGGTGGAAGGCAGTGGCTGCAGATCGACAGATCAATGGCCGAAAATGTGCCATGTGCCACACTAAAGTGTGTGGGGGCACCTGTATTTAAGAGGCAGAGGTCGAGTTGAGTTAGGAAATCCTCGACAACCCTGCCGTGACCTGAGATCGTAGAACCACCCCACAAGGGACTGTGGGCATTGAAGTCGCCCAACAGTAAGAAAGGTGGGGGTAGTTGAGCAACGAGTGCAGCCAAGACGTTCACAGATACGTCACCATCTGGCGGCAAGTAGATACTGCAGACGGTCAACTCCTGTGTGGTCCTCACCCTGACAGCCACTGCTTCTAATGGTGTTTGAAGGGGCACGGGTTCACGATACACAGAGGTGAGGACGTACACACACACTCCACCTGAGACCCTGTTATATATGCTACGGTTACAGTAAAATCCCCTGTAGCCACGAAGGACAGGGGTCCGCATTGCTGGAAACCAAGTTTCCTGAAGAGCAATGCAGAAAGCAGGTGTCTTGCTCAGAAGCTGCCGTAGCTCAGCCAGGTGGGGGAAGAAACCGCCGCAGTTCCACTGGAGAATGACATTGTTCGAGTGCTGGGAAGACATGAATCCGAGTCGGTGGGCTACAACTCAGCATCACTTGCACCCACCGGTGGAGGCGTGTCATCTGGATTGTCCGTTTTCTCTAATGCGTCCCCGACAGCGAGGTCCTCGGGTGACGCAAGAATCTCCACCTCATCCTAAGAAGTAGAGGTGGAGGCGGAGGGGAGTGGTGGCACTGTAGCCACCGTGGTGTCTTGTGTCGTGACTTTCTTTGGCTTCTGTTTACCCCTCCGTTCCCTCGGGGGCTTCGCCGGTGGGAGGTGCTCCTCTGACTCAGCCACAGGGACCAAGGAGGAGCGTGAAGCCCTACAACCAGCAGTCTGCGAGCGCGCCGGCTGCTGGTTAGTGTCGATATCGACACTGGCAAAAGGGAGTGTCCCAAGGGACCCCTTCCGCCTGAGGGAAGCCGGAGAAGGTTGTTCTTTCTCCGGCGGAGAGGTGGTTGCTGACCCCGAGGCTTTCGCCTTGGGAGCTGTGGAAGGATGGCCCCCAACCTCCGTGGGGGCAGGCTTAGGTTGGTGGCCCTGGGGGCCCACAGGAACAGTTGAAGTAGAAAATACTGTCGCCGCCAAGGAGAGTGGCGACGACATCACTGCTGCGAATGAATTTTTCATAGGTACTGGGTGCAGACGATCGAACTTTTTCCGTGCCTCATTATAGGATATACGGTCCAGGGTTTTGTATTCTGTAATTTTCCGCTCCCGTTGAATTGCGGGACATTGCGACGAGCAGGGAGGATGGTTCTGACCACAGTTGACACAGATGGGAGGCGGTGTACATGGGGCGCCCGGATGTGCTTGATGCCCACAGTCCCTACACATAGCACTGGACATACAACGGGACGACATGTGGCCGAACTTCCAGCATTGGAAGCACCTCACAGGGGGAGGAATATAAGGCCGCACGTCAACACGGTAAACCATCACCTTGACCTTTTCGGGCAATGTATCACCCTCGAAGGCCAAGATGAAGGCACCAGTTGCGACACTATTATCCTTGGGGCCCCTATGGACACGCCGGATAAAATGAACGCCTCGTCGTTCTAGGTTCGCCCGTAGCTCATCATCCGTCTGTAGCAATAGATCCCGATGAAAAATTACACCCTGGACCATATTCAGGGACTTGTGTGGAGTAATAGTCACTGCAACATCACCCAGTTTGTCACAAGCGAGTAACGCCCGCGACTGGGCAGGAGATACTGTGTGGATGAGGACAGAGCCGTTGCGCAGTTTAGACAGTGACTCCACTTCCCCAAACCTGTCCTCCAGATGGTCCACAAAGAACTGAGGCTTGGTCACTGAGAATGAGTCCCCATCAGTCCTGCTGCACACGAGATATCTTGGAGCATATTCATCAGTCGGATTTGCGCCCCGACGTCCCTCCCAAGATGCAGTCAGGGAGGGGAACGTTTTGGGGTCATACGTGGAAGCATTGAATTTTCCTCGCTTAGAGACGGCGGTTGTACGTCCGCCAACGTCACCCGATTTTTGTCTCTTCATTGCGGGTGATCCGCCCCGATGCCACCCACTCCGATCAGGGGCTCTCCTCATGGGCGCCACCCAGCCACAGCAACGTCACCTGGCGGGATGACCGTTGCCAGGAGTCCTGATGCCCCACAGAGACAAGCATCGACTCCTTGGCTTGCACGAGGAGTATGCAGCTCTGGCACCGGTAGAGCGATCCCTGTGTTGTCAGGGGGCTACATCCAAGAGGGTACATGACGACCCCACCACAACGGACTGGCTACCGTGTTGGCTTTCTGGCGCTACGTGAACCATCAGAAAGGAGAGTGCTGAGATGGCAGTGCACAATGGACGCGACTTGCACGGAAAATCAGTGACGTGCCCAGTGGCAGAAGAGAATCCGCAGTCGCAAGTCCATTCCATGATGGGTGCATCAGATGGCATGGCACAAGAATGACATGTTGCACCACGTAAGGTGTCCTTCCCCAAATGGGTCCCTCTTCTGAAAAATTTTGAAAAATGGAGGGTCAAACCCACATAGGGGACCACAGATGGAAAACCGAAAAGTGTGAAGACTCCTTTTAGTCGCCTCGTACGACAGGCAGGAATACCGCGGGCCTATTCTTACCCCCGAACCCGCAGGGGGTCACACCTTGAGGTTGAGGTTTTTTTTATAGTGGTTTGTACCGTCCTCGCGACCCGGGCGATTAAGCCAAGATCCCCGAGCTCTGAAACGTACAACTTTCCACCGTCGCGCCGAACGATGGTCGTTGAGGCACGCACAGAGCTTACGGTGTAGCGGACTATTGGCGCGACACAGCCCACAGCTCAGGACCCTGGGTTCGCCAAGCAAATTAATGCTGAGCCCCTGAGGGGGCACCTCAACGCTTATGTGGAAACCCAAGCAGTCTTAATAAAGAAATTCACAAGGTGCTTCTTACTTTCTATTTGTTTGTTCTGTTGCGTATTTAATTGAAATGTTCATTTGCTTATTCCAACATTAAATGGACTAAGTGCCTAGCCATACAAAATTCCTGTAACAAAGAACAGCACACGACAGTAGTACTTCATATCCCTATAGAGTGTACTGCACAATCCCTAAGCTGCCGCCGCCAAATAATCATTAAAAATTCAAAACTGTTGACATTTTTCCTATTTGAAGAGGGCAGTTATCAGAAATGACCGAAAGACGGAAGATTCTCGTCCCTGGTAGTAACGATGCTTGTGAGAATGGACGATCCGTCAGCCCTCTTCCTTTCAGTCCGCCAGCTGACAACCGAGATGGAGCCCTCTACTTTAAGGCTAAATTAGTCGACAGCTTTGATTGGATCGACAGCTTAAATAAATGGAGAATTCTGTCGGGTGACGAATAGCATTTTTTTGGAATGTGGGACTGTACGGATTGGCGATATGTTATAAAGTACAATAATCTGTACAATGCCATCATTCCGTGCAACTGTTAGCCTAAGGTTGCTGCAGTGAAAAGTTATTTTGAGCAATAGCCTGGCACCAGTTGTGTACTTTCAATCGTGTGTTCAGAGCGTCCGCTCCCTTCGCGTAAGTGTGTCTCATAACAATAATGAAAGTATATTTCATGGTTGGGTTGGGTTGGGGTGTTTAAAGGGGACTAAACTACTGGGTCATCAGTCCCCTGTTCCCAGCTAAGATATCACAGGGTTTCGTGTATCTTTAAAATTAAGCACCCTGCAACCAGTACACAAGGCATACTGACGACAGTGTTGGTCAGAAGTACGACATAAAAAGAGAAAGAAACGACAATAGAGGTGGAACAAATAATCAGATATACTTAAAACCACAGCAGATGTTGTTGGCTGGCTGATCACTAGGATAGTAATGGATGAGCCAGCCATTATGCACAGACTACAACTGCCAGTCGAAAATAGGACTGACAAGATAAAATTGACAACAGATTAAAACTGTAAGCGGTATATGCCTGAAGATCAGGCATATGAATCCACCATTAAAGCTTATGATAAAATCCAGCTGCGCGAATAAAACCTAAAACACAGTCAGCCATAGAGGCGTCGTCACCTAAAATCGAAGAAAGCGCAGTAGGCGGGTTAAAAGATTGCCGCAATGCAGCTAAAAGAGGACAGTCCACCAAGATGTGGACCACAGTCAGCAGAGCGCCACAATGGCAGTTTGGCGGGTCCTCTCGACGTAAGAGATGGCCGTGCGTAAGCCAAGTATGGCCGATACGCAACTGGCAGAGAACAACAGAGTCCCTGCGGGGGGTCCGTAGATTGTTGTTGTTGTTGTGATGGGGGGGTTTTAGGGGGACTAGACTGCTATGGCCATCAGTCCCCCGCTTCATATCTAGGCAACACACAGAAAAAACAGAACGATAAAAAAATGTGCCTGAATGAGATTAAAAAGAAAGCAGAATGAAAGAATGCACCGTCAATGAATTATTGACTGAGTCAACACGAGACAATACGAAAGACACCAGACACACAGAAACAAATATGAGACAAAAGGACAGAGCCAGTGAATGTGGTTGACCGACCATGTGTATAAAAAGGGAAAAGCCAACCACATAGCGTACAAAATAAAAACTGTAGTCTAGAGACACGTCAAGGAGAACATAGAAAATTATCTAAAAAACCATCCAAAAGGACTCACAGCAACTGGTAAAACCCCGCAGCACGAAGAAATCGTAAAACCAAATTAGCCACAGAGGCATCGTCGCCGAGCACCAAAGAGAGAGTGTTCGGGAGGTTAAAAGGATGCCGCAGTGGGGCTAAAATGGGACAGTCGAGTAGGAGATGGACCACAGTCAATGGGGCACCACATTGGCACATGGGCGGGTCCTCTCGACGGAGGAGGTGACCATGCGTCAGATGGGTGTGACCAATGCGGAGACGGCAGAGAACCACGGAGTCCCTACGGGATCCCAGCTGCGACGACTTCCAGACAGATGTTGTGTCCTTTATCGTACGCAGCTTATTGGGCACGTCCAGAGCGGACCATTAGGCGTTCCACAGGTCGCGTATTTTAGTGCGAAGCAACGGGCGGAAGTCTGCTTCTGGGAGGCCAATCGCCAGAGGGCGGCAAGTGGTAGCCTGTTTGGCTAGCTGGTCAACGCTCTCGTTGCCCGGGATGCCTACATGGCCCGGGGTCCAAACGAATGTAACACAGCGACCGGAGTCACTAAGAGCCAGTATCGAATCCTGAATGGCCCTGACCAATGTATGACGAGCATAACACTGATCAAGGGCCTGTAAACCGCTCAGCGAGTCGCTACAGATCAGAAACGAGGTCCCGGGGCACATGCGGATGTGGTTAAGGGCGCGGTATATAGCCACCAGTTCTGCAGTGAAGACGCTGCTGCCGGGTGGCAAAGAGCGTTGTTCAACATGGGCGCCATGGATGTAGGCATAACCAGTGTGGTCGCCATCTGAAGAACCGTCTGTATAAATGACCTCTGAGTTACTGAACTCACGGAGCAGTGCATAAAATTGATGCCGTAGGACCAGAGGAGAAGTAGAGGTCTTCGGCTCACGGGAAAGATCCAGCCGAATCCGCGGCCGAGGAACGGTCCAGGGAGGAGCATGGAGAGTCGAGCGGAAGGGACGGTTAAGAGGTAAGGAGTCCAGGGTCGACAGTAGCGATTGGACACGCGCTGCTATCGGGAGTCCCGACCGAGGTCGCCTCTGCGGCAAACGAGTATCCTCCCCCAGAAAGAGGAGTCTGTTATTCGGATGCCGAGGGGTACAGTGAACTCTAGCAGCATACTGGGCGAGTAGTTGTTGGCGCCGGTATCGCAACGGGGCGACTCCAGCCTCTGCCAAGAGACTTGTGACAGGGCTTGTACGAAAGGCTCCAGTGGCCAGACGGATGCCAGTATGATGCACTGGGTCGAGAACTCGCAGTGCAGATGGAGAGGCTGAGCCGTAGACCTGGCTTCCGTAGTCTAGACGTGACTGCACCAGAGCATTGTACAGCCGCAGGAGGACAGGGCGTGCAGCCCCCCAGACAGTATGGCTGAGGCAACGAAGGATGTCCAAATACCGGGAACACCGTTGCTTAAGCTGGCGCAGATGAGGGAGCCATGTCAAACGTGAGTCGAAAAGGAGACCCAGGAAGCGGTGTGTGTCCACAACCTGAAGGAGCACACCATCAAGGTAGGATGTACCGCCCGTTGGCGACAAAAGTGCATTACCCTAGTTTTTGCAGGGGAAAATGTGAAACCATGGGCAGAAGCCCAATTCTGCGCCCGATGGATGGCTGCCTGCAGTCGTCGTTCAGCTACACTTGTACTAGCAGTGGAATAGTACATGCAAAAGTCGTCTGCATAGAGGGAGCAGGAAACCGATGGCCCCACTGCAGCCACTAGGCCATTAATGGCCACTAAGAAGAGGGGTACACTGAGGACGGACCCTTGTGGTACCCCATTCTCTTGGATATGGGAGGAACTGAAGGAGGTGCCAATGCGGACTCTAAAGCGGCGCGAAAGTAAAAAATTCTGAATAAAAAGTGGGAGGGAGCCACGAAGACCCCACCCATGTAGTGTGGCAAGGATGTGATGGCGCCATGCCGTGTCATATGCTTTCCGGAGGTCGAAAAAGATGGCGACGAGGTGGTGACGTCGGGCGAAAGCAGTACGGATCGCCGACTCCAAAGAGAGAAGGTTATCAATGGCAGAACGACCTTGCCGGAAAGCACCTTGTTGTGGGGCGAGCAGACCCCGATACTCGAGAACCCACAGAAGTCGCCGGCTCACCAAACGTTCAAAAAGTTTACAAAGAACGTTTGTGAGGCTTATGGGACGATAACTGTCAACGTTCAATGGATCTGCACCTGGTTTTAACAGAGGGATAACGATACTCTCCTGCCATTGGGACGGGTATGCTCCCTCTACCCAGAGACGATTAAAGAAATCCAAAAGATGGCGTTGCGAGTGTTCAGAAAGATGTTTCAGCATTTGACAGTGGATTCGGTCCGGTCCTGCAGATGTATTGGGGCAACTGGCAAGAATAGTTTGAAATTCCCACTCTGTAAATGGCGCATTGTACGGCTCTTGGCGGTTTGTGCGAAAGACCAACTGCCTTCGCTCAGCCCGCTCTTTTAAGGTACAAAAACCTTGGCTGTAGGCAGTGGACGCCGAATTAAGAGCAAAGTGCGCTGCAAAATACTCGGCAATGATGGTCGGGTCGGTATGGATTGTACCGCGGATAGAGAGACCCGCGACCCCTGTCGGTGGATGGTGACCTGATATACGACGAATCTTCGTCCAAATCTGGCTAGAAGAGACACGGGGTCCAATTGTGGATACATATTCCTCCCAGCATGCTTGCTTGCGCTGCCGGATAAGCCGGCGTGTCTGGGCCCGAAGACGCTTAAATGCAACCAGGTGGTCAAGGGTGGGGTGGCGCCGGTACTGCTGCAGAGCCCTGCGGCGATTGCGGATAGCTGCTGCTATCTCCGGTGACCACCAGGGCACTGGTCTTCGCCGAGGTAAGGCAGAAGAAGATGGTATCGTGGACTCAGCAGCAGAAACGACAATGGAAATAATTTGCTCAACAGCCATTGTCGCATCAGCAGGGAGAGGGGTATCCAACGTTGCAGCGGAAGTGTATGCTGCCCAGTCAGCCCTGTGGAAGGACCAGCGGGGTAGGCGTGCGTGGCGTTGGTGGTGGGGAAGCGAAAGGAAGATGGGAAAGTGGTCGCTTCCACAAAGGTCATCATGGACCCACCAGTTAAGTAGTGGACGTAAGCCCGGACTACACACAGAAAGGTCTATGGCGGAAAAGGTGCCATGGGCCACACTAAAATGGGTTGGAGCTCCTGTATTTAAAAGACAAAGGTCAAGTTCGTTAAAAAGTAGTTCAAATTCTTGACCACGTCCTGTAGTCACGTTGCTCCCCCATACGGGGTGATGTGCGTTAAAATCTCCTAAAATAAGAAATGGTGAAGGAAGTTGACCGATCAAGGCTGCCAGGTCAGCTGGTGCCACTGCTGCATCAGGAGGGAGATAAAGGGAACAGATGGTAATGTCCCGTGATGCTCGAACCCTGACAGCGACAGCCTCCAGGGCTGTGTGAAGTGGCACTGGGGAACTATAGGCAGAGGTATGTACATATAGACATACCCCGCCCGACACCCTATTGTAGATGGTGCGGTTATTGAAGTACCCCCGGTAGCCCCAAAGGGTGGGGGTCCGATCACTAGGAAACCAGGTTTCCTGGAGAGCAACACAAATTGGTGGAAAAGAGCTCATCAGCTGACGCAATTCGGCCAAGTGACCGAAAAATCCTCCACAATTCCATTGGAGGATCAGACTGTCTCCTGGTTGACGGTGCATGAAGATGAGGATGGAAGAGGGATGGCAGGAGCACTCGTCTTGGGCTGTGAAGTCTGATCCTCCGTCTCCATGGCATCCCCGAGATCTGCGAAGGCCAGATCTTCAGGCGTCGCAAGAAGGATGACCTCATCCTCCGGTGTGTCACGTGCAAGGGTTGGGGGCACCGAGGCCGCCAGCGTTTCCTTGCGCTTCACTGTCTTTTCCTTCTTGTCTTTTTTGTCTTCCCGTCGTTCCTTGGGCCTACCGGAGGAGGGGGGTTTCTCCGGCGGGGCTTGAGGAGCGTGGGAAGACTGAGGAGCCATGCGGCGTTCTGGCCGAGTGTCCTTCAGCCGCTGGCTGGAGTCTATTTTCGGTGGTGACATGGGTGGAAGGAAAGAACAAGTTCCCTTCCCAGAAGAAGAAGCCAGAGAAGGTGAACCCTTTTCTGGCTGGGGAGTAGGGGTAACCACTCCCGACGTGGGGGGCAGTATAGGCCCCGCAGAAGATGGTGTGCCTCCAGATGTCTGGGAGGCCGAGGTAGAGGGGCGGCCCATAGGGCCCACAGATGGAGTTACAACAGTGCGAGAAGTGGCCACTGGTTGTGGCGCCATCGATGTAGCTGCAGCATATGAAGAAAGTAAAGTGACTGGATGCAGCTTTTCGTACTTCCTCCGAGCCTCTGAGTAGGTTAGTCGGTCCAAGGTCTTATATTCTACTATCTTCCGCTCTTTGTGTAGAGCGGGACAGTCCTGCGAACAGGGAGAGTGGTGACCACTGCAGTTGACGCAGTAAGGAGGAGGAGTACAGGCAGCGTCCGGGTGTGAAGGACGGCCACAGTCCCGACAGGTTGCAGCAGCGTTGCAACGAGAGGACATGTGTCCGAAACGCCAACACTTGAAACATCGCATTGGAGGGGGGATGTATGGCTGGACGTCACAGCGATACATCATGACCTTGACCTTTTCGGGCAGATTGTCACCCTCAAAGGCCAAGACAAATGCGCCAGTGGCCACCCTATTATCCTTGGGTCCTCTAAATACGCGCCGGACAAAATGGATTCCGCGTCGTTGTAGGTGCTCGCGTAACTCATCATCCGTCTGTAGCAAAAGGTCACGATGGTATATCACCCCCTGTACCCTATTTAAGGACTTGTGGGGCGTTACTGTGACAGGAATTTCACCTAAATGATCACATTTTAAGAGGCTCCGTGATTGAGCAGGGGTCTCCGCCTGTATTAGGACCGAACCGTCGCGTAGTTTCGACATTCCGGCAACTTCGCCAAACCTTTCTTCGAGGTGTTCGACGAAGAAGGAAGGCTTAGTTTCCTGGAAAGATTCCCCATCCTGTCTGGTACACACTAAGTATCTAGGTGAATAAGTCTCAACCTGCTTTGTGGACCCTCGTTCCCCCCAAGATTGAGTTAGGGAAGGAAACGATTTTGGGTCGTATCTAGTAAAATTGAATCTTCCAATCTTTGAGACACCTGACTTAGAGCCAGGATTTTCTGAGGCTTGTCTCCTCTTCATTGCGGAATTTCCGCCCCGATGCCACCCACTCCGAAACAGGGGCTCTCCTCAAGGGCGCCACCCAGCCACAGCAACGCCACCTGGCAGGATGACCGTTGCCGGGAGTCCTGATGCCCCGCAAAGACAAGCATCGACTCCTTGGCATTCATGAGGAGGTCACAGCTCAGGCATCGGCAGTGTGATCCCTGTGCAATTCAGGGGGCTCAACCATGAGGGTACATAACAGCCCCACCACACGGACTGGCTACCGTGCTGGTGACCTAGCGGGGGAAGGGGGCTACGGCGAGGAGGGAAGTGGAAGGAAAGGGTAGGAATCCGCGCCGTAGGGGCTAGGTTGGGAGTTCTTCCCCAAATGGCTCACACTTAATCAGAAAATTTTGTTGGAGGTCAAACCACAATGGGGACCTAACTGGGCCGAAAAATGTGAACACGGCAAACAAAGACACAATTGCCAAACCAACAGTACCATGGGAATAGCCGGGCCATCAACACGAGAACACCTAGAGACGGGGTTGGAGAAGGGTAGGGTGGGAAAAAGGATTCGGAAGGGAGGGAACCAGGGTGAGGAAAAGCGGCCTGGGAAGGGGTCCGTAGAGGGGACCTCCACACGTGTGTGTTCTCCTTAATAGTCCGCAACTTGTTAGGTGTTTGGAGGGAGCGCCATTCTGCGTTCCACAGTCCAAGAACTCGGCTGTGCAACTGCGAACGGAGGTCATGAACCGTGAGACCTATAGCCAAGGTCGGTTTATGGAGAGCCTCCTTGGCTAACCTGTCAGCTAGCTCGTTCCCGTCGATCCCAACATGTCCTGGAGTCCAGATAAAGATCACTGACCGCCCACGTCGGTCTATGGCATGCAGGGACTCTTTGATGGCCTGAAGCAAAGTATGGCGTGGGAAGCACTGATCGAGTGCCTGTAGGCCACTCAGGGAGTCACTGCAAATGAGGAACGACTCCCCAGGGCAGGTAGAAATATGCTCGAGTGCACGAAGTAGGGCCACCAGCTCTGCTGTGAACACACTGCAGCCTTTCGGTAAGGAGCGCTGTTCGTTGTGTCCTGCATGTACATAGGCGAAGCCAACATGTCCTTCTGCCATCGAACCGTCCATGTAGACGACCGTGGAGTCCCTGTACCCATCAAGAATCGACAGGAATCGACGGTGAAGCATCTCAGGGTGTACATAGCGTTTGGAGCTCTGCGACAAATCCAGTCGAATAACAGGTCGAGGCATACACCATGGAGGCATACGCGACTGGAATTTGATTGGAGATGGCAGAGGAAGAGACCCCAGGTCACTCATGAGAGACTGGACATGGGCACTAACGGTCAAACCCGACCTCGGCCGCCGTTGTGGGATATGGAGTACGGCGTTCGGAAAAAGTAGGTGGTAGTTGGGATGACTGGGGGTACCATACACATGGGCTGCGTAATTCGCCAGCAGGTGCTGCCGCCTGATTCGCAATGGAGGCACCCCAGCCTCCACAAGGAGACTGTCCACAGGGCTGGTTCGGAAGGCACCTGTCGCGAGCCTAATTCCACAGTGGTGGATAGGATCCAACAACAGCAGCGCCGATGGCGATGCGGAACCATATACTATGCTCCCATAGTCCAAACGCGACAGAATAAGGGCTTTATAGAAGCGCAACAGGGTACTACGATCTGCACCCCAAGTAGTACTGCTCAGGCACCGGAGAGCGTTGAGGTGCCGCCAGCACTTCTGTTTCAGCTGGCGAATATGTGGTTGCCATGTGAGCCGGTCGTCGAAGACCATTCCAAGAAATCGATGCGTTGCAACTACATTGAGTAGTTGGCCATCGAGATACAACTCTGGATGTGGGTGGACTGGCCGTCGACGACAGAAGTGCATAACGCACGTTTTGGCAGCAGAAAATTGGAACCCATGAGAGAGAGCCCATGTCTGCGCCTTACGTATGGCTCCCTGCAGCTGTCGTTCTGCAACACACATGCTAGACGAGCTAAAGTAGATGCAGAAGTCGTCAGCATACTATGAAGGGCATACTGACGACCTCACTGCTGCCGCTAAGCCGTTGATTGCCACTAAAAATAACGGAACGCTTAAAACAGAGCCCTAAAGCACCCCATTCTCCTGGACATGCAGGCTGCTAGAGGACACACCAACTTGAACATGAAAGGTACGGACAGCTAAAAAGTTTTGGATAAAAATAGGGAGTGAGCCCCGGAGACCCCACCCATGTAATGTGGTTAAAATGTGGTGTCGCCAGGTCGTATCATACGCCTTCGACAAGTCAAAAAATACGGCCACCAGATGGTGACGTCGAGAGAACGCTGTCCGGATGGTAGATTCAAGATGGACTAAGTTGTCCAAATTCGAGCGCCCCCTGCGAAAACCCCCTTGGCACGGAGCTAGCAGGCCCCGAGATTCAAGGAGCCAATACAACCGCCGGCTGACCATGCGTTCTAGCAGTTTGCATAGAACGTTTGTAAGACTAATGGGCCGATAACTGTCTACATCTAGCGGATCTTTGCCTGCTTGAGCACTGGTACGATGGTGCTTGAACGCCACTGTGATGGGAAGACACCGTCGCTCCAGATGCGATTAAATACTGCAAGAATTTGGCGCTTGAAATCATCAGATAGGTGTTTTAACATCTGATTGTGCAGTCTGTCTGGCCCAGGGGCGGTGTCAGGGCAGTGGGCCAGGGCACTGAGGAGCTCCCACTCGCTAAACGGAGCGTTATATACCTCAGGGTGGCGTGAGGTGAATGAGAGGGATTTGCGTTCCGTTCGCTGTTTTAATGTGCGGAAGGCAGGTGGATAATTTCCGGATGCAGCGGCGCGAGCGTAGTGTTCCGCAAAAGCCTCGGCGACAGCGCCTGGATCCGTACATACAGCCCCTTGGATAGAGATCCCAGGAATTGCTGCCTGGGACTGGTAGCCAAAAAGGCGTCGGATCTTCGTCCAGACTTGAGAAGGAGAGGTTCTTGTACCGATGGTGGACACGTAACGTTCCCAGCATTCCTGTTTTGACCTCCGTATTACCTGCCGAGCACGAGCACGGAGTTTTTTAAAAGCGATAAAAGTCTCAAGCGACGGATGTCGCTTATAGTGCTGAAGAGCACGCCGACGGTCCCGAATGGCGTCTGCGACTTCCGACGACCACCAAGGCACTGACTTTCGCCGGGAGCATCCCGTTGACATGGGGATTGCGTGCTCTGCAGCAGATAAAATATTTTGAGTGACAGTCGCAACCACTAGGTCAATGGAATCATCCGGGAGAGGTCCAGGAGTGGCAGCAGAAACGAATAGATCCCAATTTGCTCTGTTTAAAGCCCATCTAGGAATGCGGCCAGGGCAACGACGATGGGGTAGTGATAGGAAGATAGGAAAGTGATCACTACCACACAGATCGTCATGCGTCCTCCAGTGGACAGATGGCAAGAGGCTAGGGCTGCATACTGACAGGTCAATAGCCGAGAAAGAGCCATGTGCCACACTGAAATGCGTGGGGGCTCCAGTGTTTAAAAGACAGAGGTCGAGCTGGGATATCAAGTTCTCGACCTCTCTGCCGCGACCACTGACTACTTCATCACCCCACAAGGTGTTGTGGGCATTAAAATCACCCAGAAGCAGAAAAGGCGGCGGGAGCTGCGAGATCAGCGTAGCCAGTGTGTGTGGTGGTACATCGCCATCTGTCGGAAGATACAGGCTGCAGATGGTTATGTCTTGTGGTATCCTTACCCTGACAGCCACAGCTTCTAATGATGTCTGAAGGGGCACATATTCACTATGCACAGAGTTAAGGATATACACACAGACGCCACCTGAGATTCTGTTATACACACGCCGATTACAATAATATCCCCTGTATCCACGAAGGGCAGGGGTCCGCATTGCTGGAAACCAGGTCTCCTGGAGAGCAATGCAGAGAGCAGGTGTTATGCTCAAAAGTTGACGCAACTCAGCCAGGTGAGAGAAAAAACCGCCGCAGTTCCACTGGAGAATTACAGTGTCGTCGAGCTGATGGGCCATGATAAAGAGGTAGAGCAGGTTATTCTATGGGAACATCTGCTGTCAACCGGTCTGCCTCTGCTGAAACCAGAATCATAGGATCTGGTGCATCAGTCAGTGCGAGATCCTCAGGTGATGTGAGGATCTCTAACTCATCTTCTGAAGTAGAATATGAGGGATGTTGTGGCTGTGCAGCCACCACGGATTCCTTCTTTCTACGGGTCTTTGGCTTTTTACCCTCTCGCTGCCCTTTAGGTTGGATTGGCTGTGATGGCTTCTCAGTGGCATCAAGAGCGGACGAAGTGCGGGAAGCCCTTCGACCCACAGCTTGGGGATCCTTGAGCCTCCGGCCAGGATCCTCTGAAGCACTGCGAGAAGTCTCGGAAGGGGCTGTCCTGAGGGACCCCTTCCGAGCGAGAGGTGCCGGAGTAGTCTGTTCCTTCTCCGGCTGGGAGGTGGGGACTGGTGTCCCCGATGGTTGTGGGGGGGTTGCCCCCAAAGCAGGTGTTACAGGAGTGGATGGAGGAGCGCCCCCACCCAAAGATGGAACAGCAGCAGAGTGATGGCCCCTAGGGCCCATAGAGGGAGGCGGTACTCGAGGAGTTATACTCTGAGGAGGTGATGGAGAGACAACAGCAGCAAAAGATGTAGTGAGGGGCACAGGATGGAGTCGTTCATATTTTCTTCTCGCCTCAGAATATGGAAGACGGTCCAGAGTTTTGATCTCCATGATTATCCGTTCCTTGTGCAGGAGAGTACAGGCAGGCGAGCAAGGCAGATGTAATTGCCCACAGTTCATGCATACGGGAGGTGGGGTGCACGGAGCGTCTGGATGTGACGGACCCCCACATTCTCTGCACGTAGGGCTGGAAGTACATCGGGACGACATATGCCCGAACTTCCAGCACCTGAAGCACCTCATAGGAAGCGGGACGTACGGCCTGACGTCGCACCGATAGACCATCACCTTGACCTTCTCGGGCAGTGTATCGCCTTCGAAGGCCAGGATGAAGGCACCGGTGGCGACCCTACAATCTTGTGGTACCCTATAAACGCGCCTAACAAAATGAACACCTCTCCGTTCCAAGTTTGTGCGCAGCTCATCATCTGACTGTGACAGGAGATCCCGGTGATAAATGAGGCCCTGGACCATGTTGAGCGTCTTGTGGGGTGTGACAGAGACGGGAATATCACCCAGCTTGTCACAGGCAAGTAATGCCTTAGACTGGGCTGGGGATGCCGTCTGTATCAAGACTGCCCCACTCCTCATTTTGGAGAAAGACTCCACCACACCATACTTGTCTTCGAGCTGGTCGACGAAGAACTGTGGTTTGGTGGATGAGAAAGATTCACCATCAGTACGGGAGCAAACTAAATATCATGGCGAGTACGGGTCTGATCCTTTTAAGGCCCTACGCTCCTCCCATGGCGTGGCCAAGGAAGGGAACGACTTGGGGTCATAAGATGAGGCATGAAACTTCCCACGCTTTAAGACGGTGGTTGTACGTCCACCAACGTTTTCTTTTGCTCGTTTCATTTTGTTCCCACGAGCAGCTAGGGATCTAAAAAGTCCACCCAGGCAGAGCCCCGCTTGCCTGGGTAAGCCTTATACAACTGAGGTGCGGCAGGTTCCCCAGAGGTTGCTCGCTAACGACTGTTCAACCTCAACAGCCATGCATCTCCTCGGCACGTAGCACACCTTGAGATTGAGGTTTTTTTTAGAGAGGTTTGTACCATCCTCGCGACCCGGGCGATTAAGCCAAGATCCCCGGGCTCTGAAACGTACAACGTTCCACCGTCGCGCCGAACGATGGTCGCTGAGGCACGCACAGAGCTTAAAGTGTAGCGGACTGTTGGCGCGACACAGCCCACAGCTCAGGACCCCGGGTTCGCCAAGCCCGTACCCAGCAAATTAATGCTGAGCCCCTGAGGGGGGGGGGAGTGATGGTCACCGCAGCGTCACCCAGCTTGTCACAAGCGAGTAACGCCCGTGACTGGGCCGGGGATGCTGTGTGGATGAGAACAGACCCGTTGCGCATTTTCGAAATGGAGTCCACTTCCCCAAACCTGTCCTCCAGATGGTCCACAAAGAACTGAGGCTTGGTCGCTGAGAATGAGTCCCCATCAGTCCTGCTGCACACGAGATATCGAGGAACATAATCTTCACCCTGTTTTGTGGCCCGACGTACCTCCCAAGGCGTGGTCAGGGAGGGGAAAGTTTGGGGGTCGTACGTAGATGCATTAAACTTTCCCTTCTTAGAGACGGCGGTTGTACGTCCGCCAACGTCACCCGATTTGTGTCTTTTCATGGCGGGTGATCCGCCCCGATGCCACCCACTCCGATCAGGGGCTCTCCTCATGGGCGCCACCCAGCCACAGCAACGTCACCTGGTGGGATGACCATTGCCGGGAGTCCTGATGCCCCACAGAGACAAGCATCGACTCCTTGGCTTGCATGAGGAGTATGCAGCTCTGGCACCGGTAGAGCGATCCCTGTGCTGTCAGAGGGCTACAGCCAAGAGGGTACATGACGACCCCACCACAACGGACTGGCTACCGTGTTGGCTTTCTGGCGCTACGTGAACCATCATAAATTAGAGTGCTGAGATATCAGTGCACAATGGACGCGACTTGCACGGAAAAAAGAAAGGACCTGCCCAGTGGCAGAATAGAATCCGCAGTCGCATGTCCATTCCATGATGGGTGCTTAAGATGGCATGGCACGTGAAGTACATGATGCACCACGTAAGGTGTCCTTCCCCAAATGGTTAGCTCTTCTGAAAAATTTTGAAAAATGGAGGGTCAAACCCACATAGGGGACCACAGATGGAAAGCCGAAAAGTATGAAGACTCCTTTTAGTCGCCTCTTACGACAGGCAGGAATACCGCGGGCCTATTCTTACCCCTGAACCCGCAGGGGGGAGCGGAGGATGTTTAGTTGTCTCCAGCATTTTTGTTTTAATTGGCGAAGATGCGGTATCCAGGTCAGCCGGGCATCAAAAAGCATGCCTAGGAAGCGGTGTGTCTCCCCAGCGCGAAGGGGTTCATCATTCAAATATACCTCAGGTTCTGGATGAGCTACCCGACAGCGACAAAAGTGCATGACGCGGGTTTTCTGCGCCGAAAATTGGAAACCATGTTCAGAGGCCCAAGACTGTGCCCTTCGAATGGCTCCCTGCAGCCGCCGTTCTGTGACGTTAATGCTCCTGGAGCTGAAGTAAAGGCAAAAGTCGTCGGCAAACAAGGAGGAAGAGAGAGACGTTCCTACTGCTGCAGCTAGTCCGTTAATAGCTATCAAAAATAACGGTACACTTAAAACGGAGCCCTGTGGGATGCCATTCTCTAAAACATGAGCGGAACTAAGAGAGGTGCCAACCCGAACCTGAAAGGAGCGTAGCGACAGGAAGTTCTGTATGAACGTTGGTAGGGGGCCACGTAAGCCCCAATCATAAAGTGTGGAGAGAATGTGATGCCGCCAGGTTGTATCATAAGCTTTGCGAAGGTCAAAAAAGACTGCGACAAGGTGCTCTCGGCGATTAAAAGCGGTTCGAATGGCTGATTCCAGGGACACGAGATTGTCTAGAGTGGAACGGCCCTGACGGAAGCCTCCCTGTTGTGGAGCCAGGAGACCTCGATCCTCCAGTAGCCACATAAGCCGTCGACTCACCATACGTTCGAGGATCTTACACAGAACGTCGGTGAGACTGATGGGGCGGTAGCTCCCAGCGTCGGACGGATCTGCGCCTGGTTTCATCACTGGGACCATAGTACTTCTTCGCCATTGTGACGGGAAAAGGCCTTCTGTCCAGAGACGATTATAAAGCGCGAGTAGCTGCCGTTTAAAGTCCGCTGAGAGGTGACGGACGAACTGGCTGTGAATACGGTTCAGTCCAGGAGAGGTATTTGGGGATGCAGCAAGAGCAGTCTGGAACTCCCACTCACTAAATGGAGCATTGTACGCTTCCTGTCGACGTGTGCGGAAGGACAATTGCCTCCGCTCTTTGAGGGCGCGAAATTGTGCACTGTAGGCTGCGCTTGCAGAGCAATGTGCAAAATGACCTGCCATTAGCTCGGCAATAACCGTCGGGTCAGTACAAAGACTACCTTCGATTCGGAGTGACGGGATACCACTCGGTGGGTTGTACCTGAAGAGGCGCCGTACCTGCGACCACACTTGAGAAATGGAGGCACGGGAGCCTATGGTGGCTACATATCGCTCCCAACAGTCCTGCTTACTCTGTTGGATCAGTCAGGCTCGGGCCCAGAGACGCTTAAAAGCGATTAGATGTTCAATACTGGGGTGGCGCCGATGGCGTTGAAGCGCCCGGCGTCGCTCCTGGATAGTGTCAGCTATCTCCCGCGTCCACCAAGGCACCGACTTGCGCCTAAGTGAGCCCTTGGTAGTCGGGACATTCGCTTCAGCAGCAGAAATAATGTCCTCAGTGAGTTGTTGTTCTGCCGTATCAATGTTATCTGGCAATGGAGCAGTAGCCACAGCTGTCGAGGTATAGCCATGCCAGTCAGCCCTATGGAGGGACCACCGAGGCAGGCGTCCTGCAGGGTGAAATTGTGAGAGCGACAAAAGGAGAGGAAAGTGGTCGCTCCCACAAAGGTCATCATGGACCTGCCAAGATAAATGCGGAAGGAGACTCGGGCTACAAATGGATAGGTCTATGGTGGAGAAAGAGCCATGCGCCACGCTGAAGTGTGTGGGTGCCCCACTATTCAAAATGCAAATGTCAAGCTGTGTGAGAAGGTTCTCAAGGTCTCTACCACGGCCCGTGCTCTCATTTCCACCCCATAGAGGGTGGTGGGCATTGAAATCACCCAAGAGGAGGAATGGTTGTGGCAAGTGGGCAACCAATGCAGAGATGTCAGCAGGAGAGACAACAACATCCGGGGGAAGGTATAGGGAACAGATGGTAAATTCCTCTATTGCCCGGAGTCGAACAGCCACTGCCTCCAGGGTCGTGTTGAGAGGCACAGCAGCGCTTGGGACGGTTGCAAGAACGTAGACACATACTCCGCCATATACCCTGTCATAGATGGAACGATTATTATAATAGCCCCGATAGCCACGAAGGGCTGGGGTCCTCTGTGCAGGGAACCAAGTTTCCTGCAGGGCTATACAGAATGCTGGAAATCGGCACAACAGTTGTTGCAGTTCGGACAAATGGCGGAAAAAACCGCCACAGTTCCACTGCATGATCATAGAGGCTCCTGGTCGCTGTGACATGCCGATTGGGATGGTTCAGTGGACTCTGCAAGATTGTTCGCCGTCGCTGATGGCGGAGGCAGAGCCTCAACGTCCATCGCGTTTGGGGACTCAGCAAAAGCCAAGTCTTCAGGGGACGTGAGAATTTCTATTTCGTCCTCTGAGGCTGACGTTTGTTGCGGCGACTCAGAAGCCACTTGGTGTTCAGTCTTTTTGGGCCTCTTTTTCTTCCTGTCCCGTTTGTCCTTTGGTCTCTCCTGCTGGGAGGGCTTGTCTGCCACATCAGGGACAGAGGATACCCTCGAGGCCCTGCGACCAGCAGGTAGTGGCTTTTTCAGCCACTCACTGGTATCTGCTGTACCAGCGTCAGAGACTTTGGGAGGAAGGGCATCGAGGGAGCCCTTCCTTGCAGGAGGAGCCAGAGATGGTTGTTGGTTCTCTGGCTCAGGGATGGGGACCGTTGTCCCCTGTGGTATTGTATTCGTCGCTCCCAAAGTAGGGACCTTGCGGACAACAGAAGAGGAGGCGCCCCCTGACAGTATGGGGGCAACTGGTAACTGTTGGGCCGGAGGGCCCAGGATAGTAGATTGAACTTGAGGTGATTTTACCATTGATGTTGCTGTAGCATATGTAGATTTCATGCTGACAGGATGAACCTTTTCGTATTTGCGCTTGGCCTCGGAATATGAAAGTCTGTCCAGGGTCTTGTACTCCATTATCTTTCTCTCTTTTTGAAAAACAGTTCAGTGTGGCGAGCATGGAGAGTGATGCTGGCCACAGTTAACACAGACTGGAGGCGGTGTACATGGGATGTCTGGGTGTGATGCACGTCCGCACTCCCGACAGGTGGGGTTGGCATCGCAGCGAGATGACATATGGCCAAACCTTCAGCACTTAAAACAGCGCATAGGGGGAGGAACGTAGGGTTGGACGTCACACCGGTAAACCATCACCTTGACTTTTTCGGGCAATGAATCACCCTCAAAAGCCAAGATGAAGGCACCAGTGGCGACCCTGTTGTCCTTCAGACCCCTGTATACGCGCCGAATAAACTGCACACCTCTCCTCTCCAAGTTCTTCCGGAGTTCCTCCTCTCCAAGTTCTTCCGGAGTTCGTCATCAGTGTGGAGTAAGAGATCCCGATGAAAGATAATACCCTGGACTGTGTTCAAACTTTTATGTGATGTGGGAACGACACCCAGCTTGTCACGGGCAAGCAGTGCCCGTGACTGGGCTGGGGACGACGTCGTTATCAAAATCGACCCGCATCTCATCTTAGATATTCCGTGTACCTCGCCAAACTTGTCTTAAATGTTCTCAACAAAAAACAGAGGCTTAGTTGACATAAGCGATTCGCCATCTGTTCGACTGCACACCAGGTATCGGGGGGCATACGCCTCACCTTAATGACGAGCCCGACGTTCCTCCCATGGCGTAGCCAGGGATGGAAACGATTGGGGGGTCATACGATGCTGCATTGAACGAAACTCTTCCACGCTTTTTAGACGCCGTTTTCGCGGCCGGCCACGTTTTTGTTTGCTCGTTTCATGTTCGTCCCACGAGCAGCTAGGGAACTAAAGGTCCACCCAGGCAGAGCCCCGCTTGCCTGGGTAAGCCTTATACAACTGAGGTGCGGCAGGTTCCTCAGAGGTTGCTCGCTAGCGGCTGTTCACCTCAATAGCCATGCATCTCCTCGGCACGTAGCACACCTTGAAATTGAGGTTTTTTTTATAGAGGTTTATTCCGTCCTCGTGACCTGGGCGATTAAGCCAAGATCCCCAGGCTCTGAAACGTACAACATTCCACCGTCGCGCCGAACGATGGTCGTTGAAGCACGCACAGAGCTTACGGTGTAGTGGACTGTTGGCGCGACACAGCCCACAGCTCAGGACCCCGGGTTCGCCAAGCCCATACTCAGCAAATTAATGCTGAGCCCCTGAGGGTACAAATTAAAAGTATATGCTGGACCGAGATTGTAACTCTGGGCCCTAGCATTTCCTGGGGGAAAGTTTGTCCAGCTTGCCTCACAGCCTAGCCTGAGCTTCACTTCCGCCATTATCTTTCCACCCGCCTTTCAGATCTGGCAGAAGAACTAGTGCAAAGCTTGCACCACTAACACTAGGCTGGGGATAAGTCATATCTCCAGAATATGCTTTCTTCTGGGAATGACAGTCCTGCAAAGTTTGCAGGAGAACTTTGGTGAAATTTCGGAAGTAGGAGGCGAGGAACTGACAGAAGTAAGACTGAGGATGGGCTGTGAGGCGCACCAAGAAAGGTCCAGTGTTCGAATCCTGATCTCTCTCAGTTTTCATCAGATAGGAAGATTCATTATTATAGGTATTGTAGGCCATCCATTACTCCATGACAACTGCAGGGCCACAGCGGACACCACGGGGGTGGACTTCGAGAACCGGACCCCAGCCCTCGCCTTCCTGCGTCGCGTGCGGTACGCACAGTGATTGGTTATCTACTCCGACAATGAGGCTGCAGGGAAGTCCGAGTAGCTGGCGCTGCGGTAGCGCTACAGCGACTGCCTGCTGCTGGCGCAGCTCCAGCACAGGGCGCTGACTCGCGGCTCCCCAGTCCCCAGAGCTACGCTCCTGCAGGCTACGGGGAACGACAAATTTAGCTCGGCCGTGAACCAAAAAACCCTTCCGCAGTTTGTGAGACCAGCCGAACACTTTCTGTTTCACTCCCGTGCTCTGCACAAACGCCGTTCTCATGTCTGACACCAGGGAATTTCTCCTTCAAAGGAGAGCGGGCGGTGTTCTGGGGGCAGCATTCGTGGACACGGGCAGGACCCCTCTACCGGCGAAACCGAGACAACCCTGAAGTGACGAGGTCTAACAATGGTGATCACCTCGTCACGGACCACTTCCCTATTTTCTCCCAGCAGAAGAACTCCAAAAAGATTAAAGAGGTCCTCTGCTCAGACATAGGCAAACTACTAGGGGCCAAAGAGGGGGAGGGCAGCATTTGTGAGCAGTTGTGTGGGGGAGCGGGAGGAAGACGTGTGGCTGGACGCAGCTGGCAGAAGTGGCTGGGAGGTGGGGACTGGTGTCCCCAGTGGTGGGGGTGGAGGTGCCCACGCTGGTGGTAGTGGGGGGGCAGTGTGAGGAGTGCTGCCGACCTTGATGGAGGCAGACGAGCTTTGATGGCCCTTTGGGCCCACAGAAGGTAGTTGCACGGTAGGTCTGATCAGAAGTGGTGGTGGTGATGTAACTGCAGCGAAAGATGTCATGGCAACTGGGTGAAGCCGTTCGTATTTCTTACGTGCCTCTGTATATGTCAGGTGATCCAGGGTCTTGTATTCCATTATCTTTCGCTCCTTACGGAGCATGGTACAGTCTTTAGAACAGGGTGGATGTTGCTGCCCACAGTTGACACAGATAGGTGGAGGAGTACACGGAGCATCCGGGTGTGATGGACGCCCGCATTCCCTACATGTGGGGCTGGAGCTACATCTGGAGGACCTATGTTCAAATTTCCAGCATTTGAAACAGCGCATAGGGGGAGGGATGTAAGGCTTTACGTCACACCAGTAGACAATGACCTTGACCTTTTCAGGCAATGTATCGCTGTCAAAGGCCAAGATGAAAGCACTGATGGCTACCCTATTATCCTTCGAACCCCCATGCACGCGCCGGACGAAGTGGACACCCCGTCGCTCTAGGTTGGCGCGTAGTAAGAGAAGGTCCCTGTGATAGATCAGACCCTGGATCATCTTAAGCGATTTATGAGGTGTTATACTGACCGGAACGTCACCCAGCTTATCGCAAGCAAGTAATTCTTTTGATTGGGCGGATGACGCTGTTTCAATCAGTACCGAACCGTTTCTCATCTTTGACATGCCTGAGAATTCACCAAACTTATCCTCAAGGTGTTCAACGAAGAAAAGTGGCTTCGTCGACATGAAAGTTTCCCCATCTGTTCGGCGACAAACAAGATACTTAGGTGAGTATGCCTCATCCCTTTCTTTAACCCGCCGTTCCTCCCATGGGTTGGCCAGGGAAGGGAACGTTTGGGGATCATACGTCGCTACATTATAAGCAACTCTTCCACGCTTGGAGACGCCGTTTTCGCGGCCAGCCACGGTTTTGTTTGCTCGTTTCATGTTCGTCCCACGAGTAGCTAGGGAACTAAAGGTCCACCCAGGCAGAGCCCCGCTTGCCTGGGTAAGCCTTATACAACTGAGGTGCGGCAGGTTCCTCAGAGGTTGCTCGCTAGCGGCTGTTCAACCTCTACAGCCATTCATCTCCTCGGCACGTAGCACACCTTGAGATTGAGGTTTTTTTTTATAGAGGTTTGTACCATTCTCGCGACCCGGGCGATTAAACCAAGATCCCCGGCCTCTGAAATGTACAACGTGCCACCGTCATGCCGAACGATTGTCGTTCAGGCACGCACAGAGCTTACGGTGTAGCGGACTGTCGGCACGACAAAGCCCACGGCTCAGGACCCCGGGTTCGCCAAGCCCGTACCCAGCAAATTAATGCTGAGCCCCTGAGGGGATCCTGGAAGGTATTCTTTGAGGAAGTGGAGGGCACGGCTGCTCAAGCGAGACTTCATAAAATCCTCACTAAGGTACCAACTAA
This sequence comes from Locusta migratoria, assembly GCA_026315105.1. Lineage (NCBI taxonomy): Eukaryota > Metazoa > Arthropoda > Insecta > Orthoptera > Acrididae > Locusta > Locusta migratoria. The sequence continues at coordinate 2,469,497 of CM048750.1, read as the reverse complement.
TCCAGGAGGAACATTGAGGAAGGAGGATGGGGAGTATACAAAGACAGCACATGAAATGCTGGAACTGCTCCTCAAGACTCACTTTCCTCAATATCCTCTGGTGGGTTACTCATACCAGAATGCGATTCCGGAGAGACAACGGTTCTCAGGAATTCCCAAAGGGGACTGGGATTTGGCCAAGGAGTGTGTCAATTTCAGTAAAGTCCGATGGGCAGTGGGAACATTTCAACCGTTCAAGTCACCTGGCCCCAATGGAATCTTTCCAGCTCTCCTGCAACAAGCAGGAGAAAATCTTATTCGATTCATATGCAGGTTATTCAGTGTTATCCTAGCAGTAGGAATCATTCCCAATGCCTGGAGAGCAGTGAAAGTTTTCATTCCAAAACTAGGGAGAATTGATCATACCAAGGCTAAGGATATGAGACCAATCAGCCCGTCCTCCTGCATTCATAAAACATTGGAAAAGCTGGTTAATGTGCATGTTGGAGAAAGAAGGTTAAGTAGGGCTCCTCTGCATTCAAACCAACATGCATATCAGCCAGGTAAAGCATATGAGATCTCCACTAACTCGTTGGGAAGGTTGAGGAAGCACTTTCAGGAAACAGCCACCTGTATCTTCCTGGACATCGAGGGGGCTTTTAGCAACACGACCTTCTATTCCATGGTTAGGGCAGCAGAGGTGCATGACCTATGGACCACTATATGTAGGTGGACTAGGGCCATGCTCAGTGGACGAAAGGTAGATACTACCATGATGAATGAAAAAATTTCACTGACGTGTTTTAGGGCCCACTTTAAATTTTTAGTTTTTTAAGTTTTTGTAAACATTTTCGACAAAATAATCTAAATAATAAAAAATTAATAAGTGTCCGAAACACTTAGGAAAAAAAAGTTTTAGTTAGTGCTCGCTTTCGAACCAGTGACCTTCATCGTGACAGTCCGACGGATTGCGTACTACGCTACGAATAACACTTAGAAGTTGCGTTCTTCAATTTCATACTATTGATGGAAGTTATTAACTCTTGTTAACATGTCATTTGCAGACACTAGATTATCATTTATCGTACGAAGAACGTATTTTTGTTAATTCTTCAGTGCGCCATTGCTTTGAAATGACAACGTGTAAGATGGCGTATGACAGTTCTGGGCGAGGAATGTCACGTTACATCTGCGAACGGCTGATTTTCGTTATTTCAATGGAGGGTGTCAAAACTCCGTTATTTTTGAAAATTCTCTCAAACGATACGAGATATGAAAAAACATAAGGAGACAAAGTTGTAGAGAATTGTCTCCTCTACAAATTCTTTTATTCAATTTTCGTGTCAGATGAATGGTTAAGCCGTTATTTTTATTTAAATTTCGAGCTGTCAAATGAGGATCGCGAAGGCCCACTTTTAGTGTTACTACCATAATATAAAGTGGGCCAAAATGGTAATCAAGACCACTAGAGGTCGCCCGCAAGGAGTAGTTCTTTCCCCTTTATTGTGGAATCTAGTGGTGAATGATCTCATTAGAGAATTAAACTCTAGGCAATAATTTTGCCAAGGATACGCAGATGATCTTGTCATAGTAATACTTGGCAAATTTACTGACACAGTCAAGAATATGGCACAAGGTTCATTGGACATTGAGCAAGACTGGTGCAGAAAACAGCATCTGGAGGTTAATCCTAAGAAGACTGTTGTTGTACCATTCACAAAGAAGGATATCGAACATTCAAGTTGGAATCTAAAGCTTTTCAATGAAGCGCTACCAGTGAAGGGGACAGTGAAGAAACTGACATGTACCCCTCACATTAGGAATATTTGCTCCAAGGAAAAATGTACTCTGGTAAGGACCAGGACAGCTTGTGGCAAAAATTGGGGCCTGAGTCCCAAGGGTATGCACTGGATATACACCACAGTGATTAGACCCAGGATCAGCTACGGGGTGCTCGTGTGGTGCAAGAAGGTAGAACAGCAGGTTGCTGCTAAGGAGCTTGGTAAGGTGCAGAGATTAGCCTGCTTAGCCATAACAGGCGGAATTAGCAGCACACCAACTGCTGGGATGGAAACCATGCTGGATATGCCCCCATTACACCTTTGGGGCAAGATGGAGGCAGCGTCTGGTGCATATAGACTCAAAACTGGCAAAAACTGGAACTCTTTGGGATATCCAGAATCACACACTAAAATAGTGAGATAAATATAGGAAAGGTTGGGGAAATGCCAGACGACTATATTATAACCCCATACTGTTTTAACAAGCCTTTTAATATAATAAGTAGGGAGCAGTGGGAGAAAATAGTTCGACACCGTACGGGGGATATTGTCTGGTTCACTGACGAGTCAAAATCGGACCAAGGCGTTGGGGCCGGGGTATAAGGGGTGCAGCCGAGAGTGGAGGGCATCATCTCTCTAGGGAAACTGGCCTCAGTGTTCCAGGCCGAAATCACTGCCATCAGGGCGTGTGTGGAGGAGAATTTTCGTAGGTGCTACAAAGACCGTAGCATCTATATCTATTCAGACAGCCAGGCAGCCCTGAGATCACTGGCAGCTCCTGCAACAAGGTCTAAAATTGTTGCAGAATGTCACAGGGTTTTGGTTGAGCTAGGTGAAAGTAATAGAGTAAACCTATTGTCGGTCCCTGGCCACTCGGGGATCAGTGGCAACCAACATGCCGACAGATTAGCCAGGATGGGGGCATAGACTCCATTTATTGGGCTGGAACCTGTCATGACAATCTCCAAGGCAATGATCAAATTGGAGCTATCTAACTGGCTCAGAAGACAGCACGTAGAATATTGGGCCTAAGTCTATCAACAAAAACATTTGCAAGGTGATGATGCCAAAGCCATGTTTTAAAAGAAACTCTGCAATCCTAGGCCTGAACAGGAGAGAGATTAGACTCATGGTTGGATTGCTGACAGGCCATGGGAATTTGTTGTTGTTGTTAGGTTGTTTAAGGGGGACAATGATGATGATGATGATGATGATGATTGGTGTTTTAGGGCGCTCAACAGCGAGGTTATCAGCGCCCGTATGCTAACGTAAGGAGATGAGAAGAAAATGGGTCCAGTCGTATGGACATTTAACTTCAATTGTACATTAAAAATTTAAAAGACGGTTCAAAGGAAAGGACTGCATAAATGGGATAAAAGTTTGATAGATGTATGGGGCCCGGTGACTACTTAAAGAGTGACCGAGCCACACTGTCACACATTAAAATCGAACACCCAATATTTTGGGAAGAAGTCCAGATGCTGCACAAAATCTTAGGACACAATCCACGGACGCTTCATCGTCTCCTAAAATAGATTTCAGGTCCTGTGAGAGACCTAAATTTGTCCTCACACCAGCGTATAAATAGCATTCTGTGAAAATATGTCGTATCGACAATTGTGTCCGACATCTGTTACACTCTGGCGGTTCCTCACGACGCAAAAGAAAGCCATGCGTTAGCGGGCAGTGTCCAATTCTAAGGCGAGTAAGGGCGACTTCCTCAGCTCTTTGAGAGCGGAAGGAAGTACGCCATGGACGTACTGAAGATTTTAGGGCGCGTAACTTGTTATCCGCCACATCCAAACACTGATCCTCCCACAAAAGCATGGCTTTCCTTGTCACATACGAGGTAACAGCCTGCAATGGGACAGAACAGCGTACAGCAGGGGGGAGGGAGCAAGCCTACTTAGCCGCCACATCGGCAAGCTCGTTTCCCCGGATCCCAGCATGCCCAGGAACCCAACAGAAGATGATCTCCTTGTTTCGTTGTTGCAGTGCAAGGAGAGCGTCCTGTATATCCTGCACCATCCGATCTGATGGGTACATGTGGTCAATAGCCAGGAGGGCACTTTGGGAGTCTGAACAGATCATGAACTTCACTCCATGATGTCTTCTTATCTGTTCTAGTGCCCTCAGGATAGCAAACAGTTCCGCGTAATAAACGGTAAACTGTTCTGGGAGCCCTATCCGAAGGACAACATCGGGTAACACGACAGAGCAACCAATATGATCACCTTGCTTGGACCCATCCGTGTAGACCGTGACAAAATCAGAATGGTGACTAAAAATTTCGAGAAATTTACTTTATAAAAGGTATCTGAAGTAAAAGCCTTCCTGTAGAGAGTCAACTCTAAAAGCACCCTGGGCCTCTGAAGTAGCCAGGGACATCCCCTACTCCACCCCTGGCGTTGGACCTGAATGTCTTGCGCCTGTAGCAAATCGAGGCTGTCCCTTGCACGGAACCAAAAGGGCCTTGTTGCCTGCGGACGGTTACAGAACAAGCGTACCAATGATTGTTGATTAGCATTGGAAGTCGCTAGGGAATTTGGAGTTGACATAGATCGGTACGCTTGACGTGCAGTGAGTAGAAGGCGACGAATAAAAAGCGGAGGCTCACCAGCTTCTGCACAGAGACTAACAACCGGACTTGTGCGGTATGCACCTGTGGACAACCTGATACCTTCATGGTGTATGGAGTCCAGCATTTTCAAATAAGAGGGTTTCGCGGACCCATAAACTTGACACCCATAGTCGAGGCGGGGTCGCACAAATGACCTGTAAAATTGGAGGAGACGTGCCCTGTCAGCTCCCCAGGCCCGATGGCTAACACACTTAAGGAGATTTAAAGCCTTGATGCATCGTAATTTTAGTTCCTTAAGGTGTGGCAACCAAGTCAGCTTTTCATCAAAAGTGAGACCTAGGTATTTCACCTTCTCCTTAAAAGTGAGAGCAGTCCCCGCTAGTTTGAGAACTGGGTAATTAAAAAGGGAACGGGAGCGATTAAAATCAACACAAACGGTCTTCTCCAACGAAAATTTAAAACCTGTTCTGTTGGACCATTCCTCCAACCGCCTGATCGTCAGATGTAATTGACGAGCAGCAGTTGCGACGGAGGAGGACGCACAGAAAATGGAGAAATCGTCCACAAAGAGGGAACACTGTACTGGACTTCGTACAGTGGACGTAATACTTGTTGTTGTTGTTGTTGTTGTTGGGGGTTTTTAAAGGGGGGCTAAACGACTGGGTTATCAGTCCCCCGTTCCTTTCGAGGAGTGCACTAAGGATGGTTTTCCGTTGAAAAGACGAGCACTACTTAGCTCATTCTGCAAAATGATGAGTTGACAAGAGGCGCTAAGATGGCAACATAAAAAGGGAAAAACGATAAAAGTCGACGCTCAAATAAGAAATGTTAAAATAGCTCAACAGAAGATTGAGGCTGGCTGATCACTAGGATAATAATGGATGAGCCAGCCATTCTGCACGTACTAAAACTGCCAAGTAAAAAAGATTAGCGAGACAAAAGTAACAACATATTAAAACTGCTTGATGGTGGCCACCTGAAAGATCGAGTTTCAGGTGTCACCATTAAATCATGTGATAAAATCCAGCTGCGCGAATAAAACCTAAAACACGGTTAACCATGAAGGCATCGTCGGATAAAATCAAAGAAAGCGCAGAAGGAAGCATAAATGACTGCCGCAATGCAGCTAAAAGCGGACAGTCCGACAAGATGTGGGCCACCGTGAGCAGCGCGCCACAACGGCAGCCTGGTGGGTCCTCACGTCGCAACAGGTAGCCGTGCGTTAGCCATGTATGGCCTATACGCAGGCGACACAGGACAACCGATTCTCTTCGAGAAGGCAAGAAGGAGGTCTTCCAAGCTGCAGTTGACTGTTTAACTGCATGGAGCTTATTTGGCGTTGTCAACGTGGACCATTCACCGTCCCAGGCCATGGAGATTTTCTGGTGTAGAACCAATCGGATATCCCTTTCTGGGGTACCGATCTCCAGGCGCTGGCAGTCGATTGCCTGCTTGGCCAGCTGATCAGCACGTTCGTTCCCCTGAATGCCAATGTGGCCTGGGGTCCAGATGAAGGCCACAGATCGGCCGGACTTGCCGAGATTGAAAACGGAGTCCTGGATGGACCGCACCAGGTGGTGTTTGGGGGAAACACTGGTCAAGGGCTCGTAAGCCGCTCAGGGAGTCACTGCATACGACATAAGACTCCTTGGGGCATGTACGGAGATGGTCGAGGGCTCTGAGTATTGCGACCAACTCTGCCGTAAAGACTGTGCAGCCATGTGGGAGCGAGCGTTGTTCACAGTGGTCGCCATGAACGTAGGCGTAACCCACTCTGCCATCTACCTGGGAGCCATCAGTATATATCACGTCTGCATCACCGAACGCGCAAAGTGTGTCCTGAAACTGGTGACGAAGTATGTGTGATGGAACCGTTGCCTTGGGGTCGCAGGACAATTGTAGGTTGAGCTGTAGGCGAGGGATGGACCAAGGAGGGATATGCGAGTGGCAGGAGAATGCGATAGGGAGAGGGAGAGCCTCGAGGGAGGAAAGGAGACCACGAACGCGGACTGCAATCGGATGACCCGATCTGGGTCGACGCTGTGGACAGGGTAGGGCAGTATTCGGAAACAAAAGCCTGCGATTGGGATGATGCGGTGTAGTGTGAACATGGGCAACTTAAGAAGCCAACAGCTGTTGCCGGCGGTACCGCAAAGGCGGGATGCCAGCTTCGGCTAGGAGGCTTAGAACAGGGCTAGTACGGAAAGCCCCTGTTGCTAAACGTACACCACCATGAAGGATCGGATCCAAGATCTGTAAGGCGGAAGGTGCTGCAGAGTCATACACCTGGCTTCCATGATCCAGGCGTGACTGGATTAGAGCCGTGTAGAGGTGAAGGAGAGTTTGATGGCTAGCTCCCCAGGTAGTGTGGCTGAGACAACGCAAGATATATAGAGACCTCCAGCACTTCTGCTTCAACTGACGAAGGTGCGGCCCCCAAGTCAGTCGGTTGTCAAACAGCACGCCGAGAAACCGGTGTGTTTCTTCAACACCAAGCTGTTCATCAGCTAGATAGAGTTCTGGATCGGGGTGAACAGCCCGACGACAACAGAAGTGTACAACCCGGGTTTTGGGAGAGGAGAAGGTGAAGCCATGGGCTGAGGCCCATGACTGTGCCTTGCGAATGGCTCCCTGCAGACGCCGTTCGGCGACAACAATGCTAGAAGAGCTGTAATATATGCAAAAGTCATCGGCAAATAAGGAACAGCTAACCGATGACCCAACAGCCGCTGATAGACCGTTAATCGCAATTAAAAAGAGTGGTACACTGAGAACGGAGCCTTGTGGGACACCGTTCTCTTGGACTCGAGAAGAGCTGAGGGCGGTACCAACTCTAACCCTGAATGTGCGGAGTGAAAGAAAATTCTGGATAAAAATGGGGAGTGAACCCCGGAAGCCCCAGTCATATAATGTTGCAAGAATGTGGTGGCGCCAGGTAGCGTCATATGCCTTCCGGAGGTCAAAAAAGACCGCAACTATGTGCTCGCGCCTAGAGAAGGCTGTTCGAATGGCAGATTCCAGTGACACTAGATTGTCAATACTGGAGCGACCCTGATGGAAACCCCCCTGTTGCGGGGCCAGGAGACATCGATCTTCGAGTACCCACAGAAGCCGGCGACTCACCATGCGTTCAAGCAGCTTACACAGTACATTTGTTAAGCTGATGGGACGGTAACTATCAACCGCCAGCGGATCTCCACCTGGTTTCAGCACAGGGACAATGATACTATCCCTCCACTGGGATGGAAAAACACCCACTGCCCAAACACTATTAAACAGGGACAGCAGTTTGGTTTGGAAATCCGCCGACAGGTGACGAATGAACTGGCTGTGTATGCGGTCTGGCCCTGGGGTGGTGTCAGGGCATGCATTGAGAGCAGTTTGGAACTCCCACTCTGTAAACGGGTCATTGTACGGTTCCCGGCGACGTGTAGCGAAAGATAACCGAGTCCGCTCTACCCGCTGCTTGAGGAAACGGAAGGATGCAGTATAGTTCACCATCGCAGAGCATCGTGCATAATGGTCCGCCAAGCACTCGGCTATTATGGACGGGTCACTGTAAAGGATGCCCTCGATATTCAGAGATGGGACTCCTGCCGGTGGTCGATACCCGAAAAGACGCCGTACTTGAGACCAGACGCAGGAAGGGGAGGCGCGAGAACCGATGGAGGCGACATACCTCTCCCAACAGTCCTGCTTGCTTTGTCGAATGAGTCGTCGGGCTCGGGCTCGTAGTCTTTTAAAGGCAATTAAATTTTCTAATGTGGGACGGCGCCGGTGGCGTTGCAGCGCTCTTCGACGGTCTCGGATGGCCTCAGCAATTTCCAACGTCCACCAGGGCACAGACTTGCGCCGAGGGGAACCAGCAGTAGTCGGAACAGTAGCCTCAGCAGCAGAAACTATGGCAGTAGTGATCAGGTGAACCGCCATATCCGTGTCTGCTGGTAGTGGAGTAGGGACCACAGCAATCGAGGCGTAACCCTGCCAATCAGCTCGACGGAGACACCAACGGAGTGGCCCGGCTGCAGGGTGAAAATCCAAGTGCGACAGAATGACAGGGAAGTGGTCGCTACCGCAAAGATCGTCGTGGACGCTCCAGCTAAGATGTGGCAAAAGGCTTGGGCTGCAGATGGATAGATCTATGGAAGAATATGTGCCATGTGCGATGCTGAAGTGCGTAGGAGCACCAGTATTCAGAAGGCACACATCCTGCCGCGCCAGCAAAGCTTCAACTTCCCTACCACACGCCGAGGTCTGAGAACCACACCACAAAGGGTGGTGGGCGTAGAAGTCCCCCAGAAGAAGGAAGGGTGGGGGAAGTTGGGCGACCAAGGCAGCAAGGTCAGTGGAAGAAACTGCCTCATCTGGGGGCAGGTAAAGAGAGCTTGTTGTTGTTGTTGTTGTTGTTGGTTGTTTTAAGGGGACTAAACAGCTAGGTTATCAGTCCCCTGTTCCTAGCTGAGAGTCAACTGTCAATAAAGATAAAACAATGCCCTGAAAATGACACCGCACAAAAGGGCAGGTTAACAATAGACAAGCCACTGACAATACAAGACGAAGACACACAGAATGAGTAAAATAAAGTCACGAATAAAACAGGATAGCAGAGAACCTTGGCTGGCTGATCACAAAGAAAAAACAGGATGAGCTAGCCACACTGCACACACTAAAAACCCCTAAGGGCTCGAAAATATAAAAAATCTGGGTTGCTGTTGGACTAAGAGATCAGGCAACAGCACCCACGGTTAGATAGATGCATAAAAACCAGAAGCGCGGATAAAACTTAAAACTGCGTTAGCCACAGAGGCGTCGTCTGCTAAAGCTAATGATAGCGTGTCTGGGATATGAAAAGATCGCCGCAAGTCGGCTAAAAGCGGACAGTCCATTAAAAGATGGGCTACTGTCAACACAGTGCCACATCGACACACGGGTGGAGCCTCGCGCCGAAGGAGATACCCGTGGGTGAGCCACGTATGTCCTATCCGAAGGCGACAGAGGACTACTGACTCTCGGCGGGTCGGCCGCAGTGAAGATTTCCACAAAGCTGTGGAGAGCTTCACTGCCCGAAGCTTATTCGGTGCAGTCGCCGTAGCCCACTCGGTGCTCCAAGCCTCACGTACTTTTTGGTGCAACACCAGCTGAACATCCTGTTCCGTGACACCAATAGTGAGAGGTGGCCCCATAGTACCCTGCTTGGCCAATCGATCAACATGTTCATTCCCTGGTATGCCAACATGACCTGGGGTCCACACAAAGACCACAGAACGGCCTGATTGGCCCAGGGAGTGAACAGTGTCCTGGATCGAACGTACTATTGGGTGCCGAGAGAAGCACTGGTCGATCGCTTGTAAGCCACTCAGGGAGTCAGTACAGATGACGAATGACCCCCTGGGGCAGGCTTTGAGATGTTGGAGAGCTCTGAGAATAGCGACCAGCTCGGCGGAGAAGATGCTACTCTCACAGGGCAGAGAGTGCTGTTCTACATGGTTGTGATGTAGAAAGGCATACCCAGCACGGCCATCTACTACGGAACCATCTGTGTAAATGGCGTCTGTGGCACGGAACGGTTCGAGCACTTGTAGAAACTGGTGACGGAGATGTACGGAGGAAACAGAGGCCTTCGACGCATGGGACAGGTCCAGACGGAGCTGCAAACGAGGAATGGACCAAGGAGGAGTGTGAGAGGAATAGTGGAAAATGGTAGGAAGTGGGTAGGATGTGAGAGACGAAAGAAGGATACGAACACGGACCGAGATCGGGTATCCCGACCTTGGCCGTCGTGGAGGGATAGGTAGTGCAGCGTCTGGAAATAGGAGCCGGCGGTTCGGGTGGAAGGGCGAGGCCTGAACACGAGCAACATAAGATGTTAACAGGTGTTGCCTACGGAACCGCAGCGGGAGGACTCCAGCTTCGACAAGGAGGCTTGTCACAGGGCTAGTGCGAAAAGCCCCTGTCGCCAAACGAACACCACAGTGGAGGATTGGGTCTATTGCCTGCAGCGCTGACGGCGCAGCCGAATCGTAGACTATGCTGCCATAGTCTAGGCGCGACTGAATGAGGGCCTTGTAAAGTTGTAATAGCGTTTGGCGCGAGGCTCCCCAAACAGTGTGGCTGAGACAGCGCAGGATGTTGAGGTGTCGCCAGCACTTGTGTTTTAACTGGCGTAGGTGCGGCACCCAGGTTAGACGGTCATCAAACACCATACCTAAGAATCTGTGCGTCTCTTCGACTTGTAGCAGGTCGCCAGCTAAGTAAAGTTCGGGTTCCGGGTGTACCGCCCGACGTCGACAGAAATGCATCACACGGGTTTTGGATGCAGAAAATTGAAAACCGTGGGCAAACGCCCACGACTGTGCCTTTCGAATTGCGATCTGCAACCGCCGTTCAGCTACGCCAATGCTGGAGGAGCTGTAATACATGCAGAAGTCATCGGCATACAAGGAAGTAGAAACCGATGACCCCGCAGCCGCAGCAAGACCGTTTATGGCGATTAAGAATAAAGGAACACTAAGAACGGAACCTTGTGGGACTCCGTTCTCTTGACAATGAGGTGAGCTGCAACAAGAACCAACACGAACACGGAAAGAACGCAACGCCAGGAAGTTCTTAATGAATGTAGGAAGTGGACCCCGTAAGCCCCAATTGTACAGCGTAGACAGAATATGATAGCGCCAGGTGGTGTCATACGCTTTCCGCAGGTCAAAAAAGACGGCAATCAGGTGTTCACGGCGAGAAAATGCTGTACGAATGGCTGACTCTAGGGACACGAGATTGTCGATTGCGGAGCGGCCTTGACGGAACCCACCCTGTTGATGCGCCAACAGTTCTCGGTCCTCGAGGATCCACATGAGCCTCCGACTCACCAACCGTTCGAGAAGCTTGCATGGAACGTTGGTGAGGCTGATCGGGCGGTAACTATCAGCCACCTGCGGATCTGCCCCAGGCTTAACCACCGGAATGATAATGCTTTCCCGCCACGAGGACGGAAAAACACCCTCAAGCCATACGCGATTAAACAGGGCGAGAAGTTGGCTTTTGGCATCCGCTGATAGGTGTCGGAGGAACTGGCTGTGAATGCGATCGGGTCCAGGGGAGGTATCCGGGCATGCAGCAAGGGCACTTTCCAACTCCCATTCAGTAAATGGGACGTTATATGGTTCACGACGCCGTGTTTGAAATGAAATGTGCTGGCTCTCTGCTCGCTCTTTAATGGCACGAAAATCTGCACTATAGGCAGCAGTCCCCGACGTACGTTCAAAATGATCTGCCAGGTGCTCAGCGACGGCGGCAGGGTCAGTACAGAGCGAACCCTGAATGCTGAGACACGGAATTCCCGCCGGTGGGCGGTGCCCAAAGAGGCGTCGAACCTGCGACCACACCTTGGAAGGAGAAGCGCGGGAACCAATGGAGGCGACGTACTTCTCCCAGGAAGCCCTCTTACTTTCCTGTATCAGTCGCCGGGCTCGTGCTCGGAGACGCTTGAAGGCCACGAGATGTTGGACACAAGGGTGGCGTCGGTGGCGCTGTAGTGCTCGCCGACGTTCGCGGATGGCCTCAGCAATCTCCGGTGTCCACCAGGGCACCGATGGGCGATGGAGCGAACCGGATGTGATGGGAACAGAGTTTTCGGCTGCAGAAACGATAGCCTCTGTGACCTGCTGAACGGCGGCATCAACATCTGCTGGAAGCGGAGAGGGAATCACAGCAGCTGAAGAATAAGCTGGCCAGTCAGCCCTACGGAGGGCCCAGCGAGACGGACGGGTGGCAGGCGTACACTGTGGGAGCGACAGGAAGATCGGAAAATGGTCGCTCCCACACAGGTCGTCATGGACCCTCCAGGTGAGATGTGGAAGGAGGCTAGGGCTGCAGACAGACAGGTCAATGGCAGAAAACGAACCATGTGCTGTGCTAAAGTGGGTAGGAGCACCGGTGTTAAGAAGGCCGAGATGCTGCTCTGACAGGAGAGACTCAACATCCCTACCCCGGGCCGAGGTCTGTGTGCCACCCCACAGAGGGTGATGGGCGTTGAAGTCCCCCATAAGAAGGAAGGGTGGGGGAAGTTGAGCGACCAAGGCTGCGAGGTCTGTGGGAGAGATGGCCTCATCAGGTGGAAGATAGACAGAGCAGACAGTAAAATCTCGTACTACCCGGAGTCGAACAGCGACTGCCTCTAGAGACGTTTGAAGAGGCACAGCAGCACTGGGGACAGAGGCGTGGACATAAACACAGACGCCGCCAGAAACCCTGTCGTAGACGGTTCGGTTTTTAAAATAGCGCCGATACCCTCTGAGGGCGGGACTCTTCTCGACGGGAAACCACGTTTCCTGCAAGGCAAGACAGATGGCAGGGAAGCGGCAGAGTAAGTGCCGCAGCTCAGCCAGGTGGCGGAAAAAACCATTGCAATTCCACTGCAAGATGTTGTTTGCAGTTTGCTGAATAGCCATAATGTAAGGCGGTAAATGGTCATTCAGCAGGAGCACCTGCTGCCAACTGCGCAGACTCTGCAGGATCCTGAACCATCGGTTCAGGCGTTCCGAGTATGGCGAGATCCTCAGGTGATGCGAGGATCTCTACCTCGTCTTCAGATGCCGAAGAGGTGGCAGAGCGGTCCTTCCGAGGCACTGATGATGCCTCCTTCGCATCCTTTTTCTTCGGCTTCTTTTTGCCCTCTCGCTGGCCCTTCGGTGTCAAGGGCCGGGAGGGCTTCCCAGAAGTGGCAGCAGAGACTGTCGAAGAGCCAGAAGCCCTTCGACCAGAAGGTTTTGGATCCTTCAGCCAAAGGCTGGGATCCCCTGGTGCACCCTGGGACTCCCCAGAAGGGAGCGTCCCGAAGGACCCCTTCCGAGGGAGAGGTGCCGGAGGAAGCTGTTGTTTCTCCGGCTGGGGGTTGGGGACTGGTGTCCCCGATGGTTGTGGGGAGGTTTCCCCCACAACAGGTGCTTTAGTATCAGATGGAGTGTTGCCCCCATCTGATGAGGGCGCTGTGGTACTTTTATGGCCTCTAGGGCCTACAGATGGAGGCGATACCTTGTTGGGAGTCGTACCCGTGATGCGCGGGGACGACGCTACAGCTGCAAAGGAGGTAGTCATGCTCACCGGATGCAGACGCTCGTACTTCTTTCTTTCCTCATTGTATGATAGCCGGTCCAAGGTTTAATTTCCATTATCTTACGTTCTTTGTGTAGAACTTTGCAGTCTGGAGAGCACGGTGGATGCAGCTGGTTGCAGTTCACACAGACGGGAGGTGGGGTGCAAGGAGCGTCCGGATGAGATGGACGTCCACATTCCCTGCACACAGGGCTAGAAGTGCACCGGGAGGACATATGCCCGAACTTCCAGCACCTGAAGCACCTCATAGGGGGCGGGACGTACGGTGTAACGTCGCACCGGTAGATCATGACCTTGACCTTCTCAGGCAGTGTATCGCCTTCGAAGGCCAGGATGAATGCACCGGTTGCAACCTTGTTATCTCGTGGTCCCCTATAAACACGTCGAACTAGGTGAACACCTCTGCGCTCCAAGTTAGTACGTAGCTCTTCATCAGACTGTGACAATAGGTCACGATGGTAAATACGACCTTGGACCATGTTGAGGGTCTTGTGGGGCGTGACACTGACAGGTATATCACCCAGCTTGTCACAGGCCAATAATGCCCTGGACTGGGCTGGGGATGCCGTCTGTATCAGAACAGCCCCACTTCTCATTTTAGAGAAAGACTCCACCTCACCATGTTTGTCCTCGAGATGTTCAACGAAGAACTGCGGCTTGGTGGACAAGAAAGAGTCTCCATCAGTTCGGGAAATAACAAGATATCGCGGTGAGTAGGGATCCAGACAGCGTAAAGCTTGGCGTTCTTCCCATGGCGTTGCCAGGGAAGGGAACGACTTAGGATCATATACTGTAGCATTAAAGTCAGATCTTCCACGCTTAGAAACGGCGTTTTTGCGACCGCCCACGCTAGTTATTGCTCGTTTCATTTTCGTCCCACGAGCAGCTAGGGAAAAGAGGTCCACCCAGGCAGAGCCCCGCTTGCCTGGGTAAGCCTTGTACAACTGAGGTGCGGCAGGTTCCTCAGAGGTTGCTCGCTAGCGGCTGTTCAACCTCAACAGCCATGCATCTCCTCGGCACGTAGCACACCTTGAGATTGAGGTTTTTTTTATAGAGGTTTGTACCGTCCTCGCGACCCGGGCGATTAAGCCAAGATCCCCGGGCTCTGAAACGTACAACGTTCCACCGTCGCGCCGAACGATGGTCGTTGAAGCACGCACAGAGCTTACGGTGTAGCGGACTGTTGGCGCGACACAGCCCACAGCTCAGGACCCCGGGTTCGCCAAGCCCGTACTCAGCAAATTAATGCTGAGCCCCTGAGGGGGGTAAAGAGAGCAGACCGTGATGTCTTGTAGCGCTCTGATCCTGACAGCCACTGCCTCTAGGCTAGTATGAAGAGCCACGGGAGCACTGGGGACAGTAGCAAGGACATACACGCAAACACCTCCAGAGACCCTGTCATAGTCCACACGGTTTTTAAAATAACCCCGATAGCCACGAAGGGCAGGGGTCCGCTGGGCAGGAATCCATGTTTCCTGCAGAACGACGCAAAATGCTGCGTAGCGGCAAAGTAATTGTCGCAGCTCAGCAATATGGTGGAAAAGACCGCCACAATTCCATTGGAGGATGGAATTTGCAACGAGCTGATGAGCCATAGTCTGAAAGCAAGGCAGCTTATTCCACAGGAGTATCCGCTGCTAACTGCTCAGAATCTGCTGGATCAAGAACCATAGGTTTCGGCGAGTTGAGAATGGCGAGATCCTTGGGCGATGCAAGGATCTCCAACTCGTCGTCAGAAGCAGATGATGTAAGATGGCGTGTCTTTAGAGCCACAGAAGAATCCTTTTTCTTAGGTTTCTTTTTCTTATCCTCTCGCTGTCCTTTTGGTTTTACGGACTGAGAGGGCTTCTCAGACGATGTGGCAGGGCTCGAGTTAGAGTGCAGAGCCCTTTGACCAGGGGCGTGCGAGTCCGACAGCCGTTGGCTGGGACCCTCTGTGGCACTCTGAGAGGCCTCGGAAGGGAGCGTCCCAAGGGACCCCTTCCGAGCGAGAGGAGCCGGAGGAAGGTGTTGCTTCTCCGGCTGAGTAATGGGGACTGGTGTCCCCGATGGGGGATGTGCTCCTCCAGGAGGTGTATTGGGGGCAGCACATGGTAGAGAACCCCCAACCATCGAGGGGGCGGATGGAGCTTTACGGCCCTGAGGGCCCACAGAAGTTGTTAAAGACATGGGGACCGCCGACACCGAGGGAAAAGGCGACGACGTGACAGTCGCAAATGACGTCTTCAGTGATACAGGGTGCAGTCGCTCAAACTTCTTTTTGGCCTCATTGTACGACAGTTTATCCATGGTCTTGTATTCCTTAATTTTTCTTTCCTTATGGAGCACCGTGCAGTTTGGCGAGCAAGGGGGATGGTGCTGTCCGCAGTTCACACAAATAGGTGGAAGAGCACAAGGAGCGTCCGGATGGGATGGACGCCCACATTCTCTACAGGTGGAGCTGGAATTGCACCTGGAGGACATGTGCCCAAATTTCCAGCATTTGAAGCACCGCATCGGAGGAGGAATATAAGGTTTTACATCGCACCGGTAGACCATAATCTTGACCTTTTCGGGCAAAGAATCGCCCTCAAAGGCCAGGATGAAGGCACCGGTTGCTACCTTGTTGTCCTTAGGTCCCCTATAGATGCGCCTGATGAAGTGGACACCTCGTCGTTCAAGGTTGGCGCGGAGCTCATCATCCGACTGCAGGAGGAGATCACGGTGGAAAACAATCCCCTGAACCATGTTTAAACTCTTGTGAGGAGTGAAAGTAACAGGAATATCGTCCAGCTTATCACAGGCCAGAAGTGCCCGTGACTGTGCTGGGGATGCCGCTTCAATGAGGACTGCACCACTTCTCATTTTAGACAGACCTGAGACTTCGCCATACTTTTCTTCTAGATTATCCACAAAGAAGAGTGGCTTCGTATTGCTAAAAGTTTCCCTATCAGTCCTGGCACAGACAAGAAATTTAGGGGAGTAGGACTCAACCCTGTCTTTCGCCCGTCGTTCCTCCCATGGTGTAGCTAGGGATGGGAACGATTGGGGATCATATTGTGAGGCATTGAATGTACTTCTACCACGCTTTGAGACGCCGTTTTCGCGGCCGGCCACGTTTTTTTTTTTGCTCGTTTCATGTACATCCCACGAGCAGCTAGGGAACTAAAGGTCCATCCAGGCAGAGCCCCGCTTGCCTGGGTAAGCCTTGTACAACTGAGGTGCGGCAGGTTCCTCAGAGGTTGCTCGCTAGCGGCTGTTCAACCTCAACAGCCATGCATCTCCTCGGCACGTAGCACACCTTGAGATTGAGGTTTTTTTTATAGAGGTTTGTACCGTCCTCGCGACCCGGGCGATTAAGTCAAGATCCCCGGGCTCTGAAACGTCCAACGTTCCACCGTCGCGCCGAACGATGGTCGTTGAAGCACGCACAGAGCTTACGGTGTAGCGGACTGTTGACGTGACACAGCCCACGGCTCAGGACCCCGGGTTCGCCAAGCCCGTACTCAGCAAATTAATGCTGAGCCACTGAGGGGGGACGTAATACTATTGATAGCAATGGCGAAGGCCGTCACACTTAAAACACTTCCTTGGGGGATACCGTTCTCTTGATGAAAACGGTCAGACAATACGCTCCCGACCTTGTATCTAAAATACCGATCCGAAAGGAAAGACTGAATAAAAATGGGTAGACGACCACGAAAACCCCACTCATGGAGCTGCTGTAAAACATTACGCCTCCAGGTAGTATCGTAGGCTTTTTCGAGATCAAAGAACACACCTATCAGGTGTTGCTTACGTAGGAAAGCGTGTTGGATTTCCCGGTCAAGCAAGATCAAGTTGTCAAGCGTTGAACGGTACCTTCTGAAGCCACATTGGGAGCGGCTGAGTAGGGACCTGCTTTCTAGGACCCAGACTAGGCGTCGGTTAACCATACGCTCCAATGTCTTTCCTACACAGCTGGTGAGACTTATGCTACGATAACTACCAGCGTCAGTCCGATCTTTCCCTGGTTTTAAAATAGGTATTAAAACAGACTCTTTCCACGAGCGTGGAAAGTTTCCCGTGAACCAGATTTGGTTAAAAAGCTGAAGGAGGACATGCTTCGATTGCGGTTCCATGTGTTTGAGCATGCTGTACGTTATGTCATCGACGCCAGGGGCAGTATCACAAGGTACTGTTAATGCAGTCTCCAGCTCCCACAGTGATAACGGTTGGTTATATTCCTCAGCATTTGATGACCGGAAATCAAAACCAACCCTCTCCTGTATAGCCCGGTGGTGCCGAAAGGCTGCATTCTGGCTAGAATCCGATGTAATGGTGTAAAATGATTCTGCCATTACCTGAGCAATGTCTCGTGGCGAAGTCAGGAGAAGTCCTTGCCCTTGTACAGCTGCTATTGGTGGTCGGGAATTCCGCCTCGAGATCCTCCTAATGGCTTCCCATACTCTTCTTGCTGATGTGAACCTATTGATAGAATTCAGGAACTCTTGCCAAGACCTCTCCTTGCTCTCTCGAATAATGCGTCTTGCCCGTGCCCTCGCCACGCAAAAGGTTGCAAGATTGTGATCAGTAGGGCACCTGTGGAATCGTCGGAGAGCTGCTCTCCTCTTTTGGATTGCAGACCGACACTCCTCGTTCCACCAAGGAACAGGCTGCCTCTTAAAGTTGCCCTTCGATTTGGGGATCGACGCATCGGCAGCAGCGCGAATCACGGCTGTAGTGTGATCCACCCAGTTCTGAACGCCTTCATGCCTTTCCAAAACAGCCAACTGTTTAAAAAGCTGCCAATCAGCTTTCTTAATAAGCCATCTCGGCTGCCGTCGAGCATGATCCATTCCATCTGGCAGAGTTACCCAGATAGGGTAGTGATCACTGCCATGGAGGTCGTCGTCTGCATCCCACTGGGCATTGTCTGCAAGAGCTGGCGAACAGAAGGAGAGGTCAATGGCGGAAGACGTACCTGTAGCAACGCTGAAGTGTGTGGCCTTACCCGTGTTCAGCAAAATCACCGATGTCGACTGTAACACACGCTCAACCATTCGACCCCTGGGGCATGTGTGTTAGATCCCCATAAAGCATTATGAGCATTGAAATCTCCTAAAATGAGAAAAGGGCGAGGAAGGTCATCGAGAAGCTGTGTCAAGAGTACAACATCGAGAGGCTCTCCAGGTGGTAAATACAGAGAACACACTGTAAGCTCAGTGTGTGCCAACACACGGACTGCAACTGCCTGTAGCGTCGTAGTTAGTTGCACAGGCGTAGAATGGAATGTGTCCTTGATGAACACTGCCACACCACCTTGCGCCCTATCGCCAGTCAGGTCGTCTTTTCTGTAGAGGTGATAGCCTCTAAGTACAGGTGCGTCACACTGCTTGAAATGTGTCTCCTGAAGGGAGACACAGAATGGTCTGTTCTGCAGAAGACGACGTAATTCGTCCAAACGAGCCCTGAATCCGTTCATGTTCCATTGGAGTATGGTTCCCATGTCAGCGGTGTGGTTGTAGTTTCCCCCTATCCTTGTGCCTAGACGGTGAGGCACTGTTTGATCGGGCAGCGGCATTAGGGCTGACTGATTCCGGTGATGAGGTATCCAGGTCCATTATGAT
The DNA here is from genome assembly GCA_026315105.1 of Locusta migratoria. Lineage (NCBI taxonomy): Eukaryota > Metazoa > Arthropoda > Insecta > Orthoptera > Acrididae > Locusta > Locusta migratoria. The sequence continues at coordinate 2,450,460 of CM048750.1, read as the reverse complement.
ATCCTCGTCATCGGTTAAGGCTGCCAGAACGACATTCGATGGTGCCTGGGGGAGGCTTTCCATCGAATGCCGAGGCGCCTTCTTTGGTTTCTTCTTCTCTGAAGAAGATGAAGGAAGGGCGTGTTGATGAGCACTCTGCTTTCGGGAAGCACTCTGCTTCTGGGGGCCACCTGCTTCTGGGCAGCTCCCTGCTGTTGAGGAACGCGTTCTGTTGGAACGACACGTTCCTGTGGGATGGTACTCTCCTTTTGAGGTGTCTTCTCAATTATTACTGCAGCTATCTCGTCCTTCACATTCATTGGGTCGGCCTGTATTCCGATATCTCGACTAAGCGAAGTTTGGCATGTACAAATGCAGGTGCAAGTTTCGCTGGTGGAAATGGGGATGGTCTGTGTCGATGCATCAACAGTGGGCGTGGGTTTCTGGAGTAGTGAGGCATAGGAGGTCGGAAACACCGGAGGCTGTGTCGCCTTATATTCTTTTTTGGCCTCCACATATGGAATACGTTTGCGCACTTTTATCTCCTGTATTTTTTGTTCTTCAACAAAGACAGAGCAATCACGAATCCATACAGGGTGGCCTCCTGAGCAGTTTAGACACGTTGCTGGGGAAGGACAGTCAACCCCAGAGTCGTGAGCTGCCTGTCCACACCTCCCACAGGTTGGTTTGCCTCCACAATTCTGTGTGGTATGACCGAAACGCTGGCTTGTGAAACACCTCATAGGGTTCGGTATAAAGGGCCTAACTTTCAGACGGAGAAACCCTGCCATAAGATGTTCTGGCAACGATGGGGAATTGAAGGTAACAATGAAGGTAGGGGTTTTCTCTATCACTCCATTGTTCCTGCGGGTCCTTTGCTCAACGTCAATGATACCCTGTGACGCCCACTCCTGTTTTAATTCTGCCGTTTCGATGTCCACAATGTCACGGCATGTGACCACTCCTTTGCTGGAATTTAGCGTGTTGTGTAATTCTACATCAATGTCATATTCCCCTAGCTTTGCTGAATTCAGGAGGAGTTCCACCTGCTTTGCTCTGGCCGTCTCAACTATCAAAGCACCATTCCGCAGCCTCTTAATTGATTTCAAAGAACCTGCAAGTCCTTCCAGTCCCTTATTAATGTAGAAAGGGGAGACCTTTTCAAAGGTACCCTCTTTCCTCTTAATAACTACGAAAACATTATTATTAATGACTCCTTGAGCCCTGTTACTATGACTAGATTGTGTCTCAGGAGGACTGGCCTCCCTCAACCGCTTAGATGACTGGGTGCGAGTGCCCCCTGACGGTACACCCATCCCGCCGGGGTTAGAAACATGTGAGGACTCGAATCGCGGTCCCACGAGCAGCTAGGGAAGGGACGGTCCACCCAGGCAGAGCCCCGCTTGCCTGGGTAAGCCTTTTACAACTGAGGTGCGGCAGGTTCCTCAGAGGTCGCTCGCTATCGACTGTTCAACCTCAACAGCCATGCATCCCATCAGCACGCAGCACACCGTAGGATTGAGGTTTTTTTTATAGAGGTTTTTTCCATCCTCACGATCCGGGCAATAAAGCCGAGATCCCCGCTCCCTGTAACACACAACATTCCACCTCTGCGCCATGCGGTGGTCGCTGAAGCATATCCAGGGCTTACGGTCTGGAGGACTGGCGGTGCTTACCAGTCCTCAGCTCAGGACCCCGGGTTCGCCAAGCCCGTACTCAGCAAATTAATGCTGAGCCCCTGAGGGGAAGGGGGACAAAACTACAATGGTCATCAGTCCCCCATTCCACCTCTAGGCGACAAAAGTGAAACCAGACACGTGAAAGATATCACACACAGAGTTTAAAATTGTGATGTGGGAGAGGAGTCCCACCGAGTCCATTAAACATAATCAAGAATAACAAGACAAAACGAAGAGACGGTCACACAAAGACAACTTACAACAAATAAACCGATGGCCGTGGTTGACCGACCATAAGAATAAAAAAAAGGAAAAGTCAACCACTCGGTAACACTCAGTAATCTCCAGTTAAATCGAATGATAAAAACCCCCTACTCGTATAAAACGTAAAACTGTATCTGCCATTGCAGCATCGTCACCTAAAACATCTGATAAAACGGCAGGCAGGTTAAAATTCCGGCGCAAAGCAGCTAAAACGGGGCAGTCCAACAATATGTGGACGATTGTCAGACGGGAGCCGCACCGACATTGGGCTGGGTCCTCACCCCGAAGGAGATGTCCATGGGTGAGCCATGTATGCCCAATGCAGAGGCGACACAAGACCACTGAGTCCCGTCGTGAACTGTGCATGGAGGAGCGCCATGCAACCGTCGTTTGCTTGACCACCCGGAGCTTGTTGGGCGTGCGCAGGCTATGCCACTCAGTATCCCAAAGCTGACGTACTCGCTGGCGCAACAACGAACGGAGATCAGATGCCGGGAGGCTGATCTCTAGACAGGACAGACCGACTGCCTGTTTGGCAAGCCTGTCAACACGTTCATTGCCCGGGATACCAACATGACCCGGAGACCAGATGAACGTCACTGATCGCCCAGACAGTTCAACGGAACGAAGCGTCTCCTGTATGGCCAACACCAGGGGAGACCGCGGGTAACACTGCTCCAGAGCTCGGAGGCTGCTCAGGGAGTCGCTGCAAACGACAAAAGTCTCGCCTGAGCACACCGGATATGCATGAGAGCTCTGTGAATGGCCACCAGCTCTGCAGTGTAAACACTGCAGCCATTCGGCAGAGAGTGCTGTTCCACATGGTCACCATGAGTATATGCAAATCCCACACAGCCATCAACCATGGAACCATCTGTGTAGATCAGGTCATATCCACGGAATTCCGCTACGATAGCCGAGAATTGACGGCGGAGCGCCTCCAGTGGAACTGAGTCTTTGGGCCCCTGGGCCAAGTCCAGCCGAGTAGACGGCCTTGCCAAACACCACGGAGGTGTACGGGCACGGACCCGATAGGAAGATGGAAGGGGAGAAGACTCAAGCTCCTGCAGGAGGAACTGAACCCGATAGGCAATCGTATGACCTGATCTGGGGCGTCGCTGATGGGTACGGATTACCACATCAGGAAAGAGGAGACGATGGTTCGGGTGGCCTGGGGAGCAATACACATGGGCTGCGTAAGCCGCAAGTAGGTGTTGGCGGCGGATCCCCAAGGGTGGAACCCCAGCCTCCACTAGTAAGCTGTTCACTGGGCTGGTGCGGAAGGCACCCGTCGCGATGCGAACCCCACAGTTGTGAATGGGGTCCAGGAGATGCAGTGCCGAAGGTGCCGCAGACCCATAGGCAATGCACCCAAAATCAAGACGGGACTGCACCAGCGCGGTGTAAAGCCCCAACAGTGTCGAGCGATCAGCACCCCAGGTCATATGACCCAGGTGGCGGAGAAGGCTGAGATGGCACCAGCACTTCCGTTTCAGCTGACGAATGTGGGGGAGCCACGTCAGCCGGGCGTCAAAGACCAGTCCTAAAGAACGGTGAGTTTCCACTACCGTAAGTGGTTCGTCATTCAGATAAAGTTCAGGGTGTGGGTGGACGGTCCGACGCCGACAGAAGTGCATCACTCTGGTCTTGGAGGCAGAAAAGTGAGAGCCATGGGTAAGCGCCCAGTTCTGCGCCTTCCGAATAGCACCTTGCAACCTGCGCTCGGCAACTTGGGTGCTGGAGGAACTAAAAGAGAGACAAATGTCGTCAGCATAAAGAGAGGGGGACACCGTCGATCCAACCGCTGCGGCTAAACCGTTGATGGCGATTAAAAATAATGGGACGCTTAAAACGGAACCCTGAGGAACCCCATTTTCCTGGACATGAGAAGAGCTGAGAGAAGCACCAAATTGAACATGAAAGGTACGGACGGCTAAAAAATTGTGAATAAAAATCGGTAGGGTGCCCCGGAGGCCCCAGTCATATAAAGTGTTGAGGATGTGGCGTCGCCAGGTTGTATCATATGCTTTGTGCATATCGAAGAAGACGGCAACGAGGTGTTGGCGCCGGGAAAAGGCTGTGCGGATTGCAGACTCAAGGTACACCAGATTATCGGTGGTAGATCGACCCTGGCGAAAACCGCCCTGGCATGGAGCCAATAATCCCCGAGTCTCAAGAATCCAACACAACCGCCGACTGACCATCCGCAGTTTGCATGGCACGTTAGTCAGGTTAATGGGCCTATAGCTATCCAAGGAAAGAGGATGTTTGTCGGGCTGAAGCACTGGGATGATGATACTCTCCCGGCACTGTGACGGGAGAACACCATCACACCAAATGCGGTTATAGACCGCAAGTAGATTACGCCGACTATCTGCTGAGAGATGTTGCAGCATGTTGCTATGGATGCTATCAGGCCCTGGCGCCGTGTCAGGACATTGTTGAAGAGCACTGAGGAGCTCCCACTCAGAAAAGGGAGTGTTGTAAGATTCAGAGCGGCTGGTACGAAAGGAGAGAGACTGGAATTCAACCCTCTCCTTTACTGCACGGAAGGCCGGTGGATAATTTGCAGAGGCAAAGGCACGAGCATAATGCTCGGCAAAGATCTCTGCAAGAGTGGCCGGGTCCGTACATAGGACTCCATTTGTGGAGATCCCAGGGATTCCCGATGTAGTCTGTATTCCCTGTAGCTGCCTGATCTTACTCCAGACCTGCGAGGCTGAGGTGTCTGTCCCAATAGTGGAAACGTACCTCTCCCAGCACTCCTGTTTCCGTCTTCTTATAAGCTGGCGAGCACGAGCGCAAAGCCGTTTAAAATTGATTTGGTGCTCCTGAGAGGGGTGCCGTCTGTATCGCTGTAAGGCCCGCCTGCGGTCTTTAATGGCCTCAGCGATCTCCGGCGACCACCACGGCACTGTCTTACGCCGTGGGCACCCTGATGTACGCGGAATGGTAGCGTTCGCGGCAGAAATAATGGACTGCGTGGCGCTCTCAACCACCACATCGATGATATCGAGTGGGGGAGGGCCAACAATGGCAGCAGAGGTGTAGCCTTCCCACTGAGCCCTATGGAGAGCCCACCGAGGAGAGCGTGCTGGAGACTGACGTTGTGGGAGTGACAAAAAGATCGGAAAATGGTCACTACCACACAAGTCATCATGGACACTCCAATGGATGGATGGCGGAAGGCTGTGGCTGCATATCGACAGATCAATGGCCGAGAATGTGCCGTGTGCCACACTGAAATGTGTGGGGGCACCTGTATTCAAGAGGCAGAGGTAGAGCTGAGAAAGCAGGTCCTCGACAACTCTGCCACAGCCAGACATCGTGGAACCACCCCACAGGTGATTGTGTGCATTGAAGTCCCCCAATAGCAAAAAAGGTGGCGGGAGTTCTGAGATAAGTGCAGCCAAGACAGCCATAGAGACATCGCCATCCGGAGGGAGGTAGAGACTGCAGACAGTAATCTCTTGTGTTGTCCTTACCCTAACGGCCACCGCTTCCAACGGTGTCTGAAGGGGCACAGGTTCACTATATACAGAGGTAAGGACATACACACACACTCCACTTGACACCCTGTTATACTGGCTACGATTACAGAAGTATCCCCTATAGCCCCAAAGGGCAGGGGTCCGCATTGCCGGAAACCAGGTTTCCTGCAGGGCAATGCAGAGAGCAGGTGTAACGCTCAGAAGTTGTCGTAGCTCAGCCAGGTGGGTGAAAAAACCGCCGCAGTTCCATTGGAGGATGACAGAATCCGACAGCTTTGAAGGCATGAATGAAAAACAAGTTATGAATCACACCTCAACATCTTTTGTGGCCACCGGTAGCGATGCATCAGCTTCGATGTCCATTGCATCTGATGCATCTAAGAGAGCAAGGTCCTCGGGGGAGGCGAGTATCTCCACCTCGTCCTCAGAGGCAGAGGTGGAGGGGGCGGGTGGCACAGTGGCCACCGTGGAATCTTTTGACTTAACCTTTTTGTCATTTTTCTTACGAACCCTCGAGTCCCTCGGGGGCTTCGCTGGAAAGAGGGGCTTCGCAGACTCAGCCTCCATCTCAGTGACAGAGGGAGAGGGAGAGTGCAACGCCCTGCGGCCAGCAGCCGGCGATGGTGCCTGCTGCTGGCGGCCAGTACCGGTACCGGCACTGGAGGAAGCCGCAGAAGGGAGCGTCCCGAGGGTCCCCTTCTGAATGAGGGCAGCCGGAGAAGGTTGAATCTTCTCTGGCGGAGGGTTGGGGGCTGCTCCCGAAGCAAGTGCCTTGGGAGCAGGAGGAATGGAGCCCCCGGCCATTGTGGGGGCGGGCGCGAGTGGACGGCCCTGAGGGCCGGCAGATGGTGGAACACTAGTGTCTGCTGCAGGTTTAAAGGCGGACGGCGACGATGTCACTGCTGCGAAAGAGGCAGTCATGGTAACGGGGTGAAGTCGCTCATACTTCTTTCGAGCCTCAGAATACGAAAGTCGGTCCAAGGTCTTAAGTTCCATGATTTTCCGTTCCTTACGAAGAACTGTGCAATCCGACGAACAAGGAGGATGATGCAAGCCACAATTCACGCAGATGGGAGGTGGTGTGCATGGCGCGTCCGGGTGTTCTGGACGTCCACAGTCCCTGCATGTAGCGTTGAAAGTACATCTAGAGGACATGTGGCCAAATTTCCAGCATTTGAAGCATCTCATAGGAGGAGGAATGTAAGGTTTCACGTCGCACCGGTAAACCATTACCTTGACCTTCTCAGGCAGGTTATCGCCTTCAAAGGCCAGGATGAAGGCACCGGTGGCAACCTTGTGATCCTTTGACCCCCTATGGACACGCCGGACGAAGTGGACTCCTCTACGCTCCAAGTTCTCGCATAACTCGTCGTCGGACTGTAACAAAAGGTCTCGGTGGAAAATTATACCTTGGACCATATTTAGCGACTTGTGTGGTGTGATGCTCACAGGGATATCACCCAGCTTGTCGCAGGCAAGTAACGCCTGCGACTGAGCCGGGGAAGCTGCTTCTATGAGCACTGCGCCGCTTCGCATCTTGGACAATCCGGAAACTTCACCGTACTTGTCCTCAAGATGTTCCACAAAGAAAAGAGGCTTCGTAGATGTAAACGACTCACCATCCGTGCGGCTGCATACAAGGAATTTGGGAGAGTATGGCTCATTCGCAGATCTAGCCCGACATTCCTCCCACGGTGTAGGCAGGGAAGGGAACGAACGGGGGTTATATCCAGCAGCATTATAATCTCCTCTTCCACGCATAGAGACGCCGTTTTCGCGACCGGCCACGCTTTTATTTGCTCGTTTCATTGTCGTCCCACGAGCAGCTAGGGAAAAGAGGTCCACCCAGGCAGAGCCCCGCTTGCCTGGGTAAGCCTTGTACAACTGAGGTGCGGCACGTTCCTCAGAGGTTGCTCGCTAGCGGCTGTTCAACCTCAACAGCTATGCATCTCCTCGGCACGTAGCACACCTTGAGATTGAGGTTTTTTTTATAGAGGTTTGTACCGTCCTCGCGACCCGGGCGATTAAGCCAAGATACCCGGGGTCTGAAACGTACAACGTTCCACCGTCGCGCCGAACGATGGTCGTTGAAGCACGCACAGAGCTTACGGTGTAGCGGACTGTTGGCGTGACACAGCCCACAGCTCAGGACCCCGGGTTCGCCAAGCCCGTACCCAGCAAATTAATGCTGAGCCCCTGAGGGGGCCCCATTCTGCTCTCGCACTATACCTGATGACTACTGACGTCGCTGATATGGAGTATCTGGCAGAAGGTGGCAGCACAGTGCACCTAATATGGAAAGCCCATGTTTTTAGGGGTGACTGGACACTTTTGACCACAAAGGCCATGAACAAACAGCATTCAGTACCCCTTTAAAGATTTTTAACAGCCGATGAAATTAGAATTCAATTATTTTGCGCTCCAATGTTGTTGTTGTGAAGGGGGGTTTTAGGGGGACTAGACTGCTATGGCCATCAGTCCCCCGCTTCATATCTAGGCAACACACAGAAAAAACAGAACGATAAAAAATGTGCCTGAATGAGATTAAAAACAAAGCAGAATGAAAGAATGCACCGTCAATGAATTATTGACTGAGTCAACACGAGACAATACGAAAGACACCAGACACACAGAAACAAATATGAGACAAAAATGACAGAGCCAGTGAATGTGGTTGACCGAGCATGTGTATAAAAAGGGAAAGTCAACCACATAGCGTACAAAATAAAAAAAACTGTAGTCTAAGGACACGTCAAGGGGAACATAAAAAAGTATCTAAAAGACCATCCAAAAGGACTCACAGCAACTGGTAAAACCCCGCAGCACGAAGAAATCGTAAAACCAAATTAGCCACAGAGGCATCGTCGCCGAGCACCAAAAAGAGTGTGTTCGGGAGGGTAAAAGAATGCCGCAGTGGGGCTAAAATAGGACAGTCGAGTATGAGATGGACCACAGTCAATGGGGCACCACATTGGCACATGGGCGGGTCCTCTCGACGGAGGAGGTGACCATGCGTCAGATGGGTGTGACCAATGCGGAGACGGCAGAGAACCACGGAGTCCCTACGGGATCCCAGCTGCGACGACTTCCAGACAGATGTTGTGTCCTTTATCGTATGCAGCTTATTGGGCACGTCCAGAGCGGACCATTCGGCGTTCCACAGGTCGCGTATTTTAGTGCGAAGCAACGGGCGGAAGTCTGCTTCTGGGAGGCCAATCGCCAGAGGGCGGCAAGTGGTAGCCTGTTTGGCTAGCCGGTCAACGCTCTCGTTGCCCGGGATGCCTACATGGCCCGGGGTCCAAACGAATGTAACACAGCGACCGGAGTCACTAACAGCCAGTATCGACTCCTGAATGGCCCTGACCAATGTATGACGAGCATAACACTGATCAAGGGCCTGTAAACCGCTCAGCGAGTCGCTACAGATCAGAAAGGAGGTCCCGGGGCACATGCGGATGTGGTTAAGGGCGCAGTATATAGCCACCAGTTCTGCGGTGAAGACGCTGCTGCCGGGTGGCAAAGAGCGTTGTTCAACATGGGCGCCATGCATGTAGGCATATCCAGTGAGGTCGCCATCCGAAGAACCGTCTGTATAAATGACCTCGGAGTTACTGAACTCACGGAGCAGTGCAGAAAACTGATGCCGTAGGACCAGAGGAGAAGTAGAGGTCTTCGGCTCACGGGAAAGATCCAGCCGAATCCGCGGCCGAGGAACGGTCCAGGGAGGAGCATGGAGAGTCGAGCGGAAGGGACGGTTAAGAGGAAAGGAGTCCAGGGTCGATAGTAGCGATAGGACACGCGCTGCTATCGGGAGTCCCGACCGAGGTCGCCTCCGCGGCAAACGAGTGACCTCTCCCGGAAAGAGGAGTCTGTTATTCGGATGCTGAGGGGTACAGTGAACTCTGGCAGCATACTGGGCGAGTAGTTGTTGGCGCCTGTATCGCAATGGGGCGACTCCAGCCTCTGCCAAGAGACTTGTGACAGGGCTTGTACAAAAGGCTCCAGTGGCCAGACGGATGCCGGTATGGTGCACTGGGTCGAGTACTCTCAGTGCAGATGGAGAGGCTGAGCCATAGACCTGGCTTCCGTAGTCCACGCGTGACTGCACCAGAGCATTGTACAGCCGCAGGAGGACAGGGCGTGCTGCCCCCCAGACAGTATGGCTGAGGCAACGAAGGATGTCCAAATATCGTGAACACCGTTGCTTAAGCTGGCGCAGATGAGGGAGCCATGTCAAACGCGAGTCAAAAAGGAGACCCAGGAAACGGTGTGTATCCACAACCTGAAGGAGCTCACCATCAAGGTAGAGCTCCGGATGTGGATGTACCGTGCGTTGGCGACAAAAGTGCATCACCCTGGTTTTCGCAGGGGAAAATGTGAAACCATGGGCAGAAGCCCAATTCTGTGCCCGATGAATGGCTGCCTGCAGTCGTCGTTCAGCTACACTTGTACTAGCGGTGGAATAGTACAGGCAAAAGTCGTCCGCATAGAGGGAGCAAGAAACCGATGGCCCCACTGCAGCCACTAGGCCATTAATGGCCACTAAGAAGAGGGGTACACTTAGGACGGACCCTTGTGGTACCCCATTCTCTTGGGTATGGGACGAACTGAAGGAGGTGCCAACGCGGACTCTAAAGTGTCGTGAAAGTAAAAAATTTTGAATAAAAATTGGGAGGGAGCCACGGGGACCCCACCCATGTAGCGTGGCAAGGATGTGATGGCGCCATGCCGTGTCATATGCTTTCCGGAGGTCGAAAAAGATGGCGACGAGGTGGTGACGTCGGGCGAAAGCAGTACGGATCGCCGACTCCAAAGAGAGGAGGTTATCAATGGCAGAGCGACCCTGCCGGAAAGCACCTTGTTGTGGAGCGAGCAGACCCCGATTCTCGAGAACCCACAGCAGTCTCCGGCTCACCAAACGTTCAAAGAGCTTACATAGAACGTTTGTGAGACTGATTGGGCGGTAATTGTCAACGTTCAGTGGATCTGCACCTGACTTCAACAGAGGGATAACGATGCTCTCCCGCCATTGGGATGGGTACGCTCCCTCGATCCAGAGACGGTTGAAGAAGTCCAAAAGATGGCGTTGCGAGTTTTCAGAAAGATGTTTCACCATTTGGCAGTGGATTCGGTCCGGTCCTGGAGATGTATTGGGGCAACTGTCAAGAATAGTTTTAAATTCCCACTCCGTAAATGGCGCATTGTACGACTCCTGGCGGTTTGTGCGAAATACCAACTGCTTTCGCTCAGCCCGCTCTTTTAAGGTACAAAAACCTTGGCTGTAGGCAGTAGACGCCGAATTAACAGCAAAGTGCGCTGCAAAACACTCGACAATGATGGTCGGGTCGGTATGAATAGTTCCATGGATAGAGAGACCCGCGATCCCTGCCGGTGGACAGTAGCCTGATATACGGCGAATCTTCGTCCAAATCTGGCTGGAGGAGACACGGGGTCCAAATGTGGAAACGTATTTTTCCCAGCATGCCTGCTTGTGCTGCCGGATAAGCCGACGTGTCTGGGCCCGAAGACGCTTAAATGCAACCAGGTGGTCAACGGTGGGGTGGCGCCGGTACTGCTGCAGAGCTCTGCGGCGATTGCGGATAGCTGCTGCTATCTCCAGTGACCACCAGGGCACTGGTCTTTGCCGAGGTAAGGCAGAAGAAGACGGTATCGCGGTCTCAGCAGCAGAAACGACAACGGAAATAATTTGGTCTACTGCCATTGTTGCATCAGCAGGGAGAGGGGTATCCAGCGTTGCAGCTGACGTGTATGCTGCCCAGTCGGCCCTATGGAAGGACCAGCGGGGTAGACGTGCATGGCGTTGGTGGTGGGGAAGCGAAAGGAAGATGGGAAAGTGGTCACTTCCACAAAGGTCATCATGGACCCACCAGTTAAGGAGTGGACGTAAGCCCGGACTACATACAGAAAGGTCTATGGCGGAAAAGGTGCCATGGGCCACACTAAAATGGGTAGGAGCTCCTGTATTAAGAATACAAAGGTCAAGTTGGGTAAAAAGTAGTTCAAATTCTCGACCACGTCCTGTAGTCACATTGCTCCCACATATGGGGTGATGTGCATTAAAATCTCCTAAAATAAGGAACGGTGAAGGAAGTTGAGCGATCAAGGCTGCTAGGTCAGCTGGTGCCACTGCTGCATCAGGAGGGAACAGATGGTAATGTCCCGTGATGCTCGAACCCTGACAGCGACAGCCTCCAGGGCTGTGTTAAGTGGCACTGGGGAACTGTAGGCAGAGGTATGTACACTCTTTGACAAAAAACCTGGCCGCCGGCCGGCCGCCGCTGAGCCTAAGTCCGAGCCGATCGCTACATGGGACAATAAAAGTGGCCACGCTGATTCGCTCTAAGTCCAGCTATCTGCACAATCTGGCAACACTGCAGACTGCGGGAGTTCATACAGCACTTCTTGTGTGCAGTTAGAAGAAAACTGGGTCAGCTCCCTCCATGGTCGTGCGGTAAAGTGCGCGACTTGCATGTTCAGTATTAGCCATCGGAACCGACTGTTGACAAAAATTTTTAATTCACGTCACTCGTTCATGCTGATACCCCATGTGAAAGGGAAGCGTATTTCATTTTTTGGTACACTGGTAATAACATTTCGGCCCAATAACATCGCCGCCTATGGCCGCAGCACTTGGCAGAGCTCTCCGCGGCCCACTCGCCGGCAGCAGCGGTGGCGGCGCTACACAGCGCTGCCTCGCCCTCTGCCCACAGCGCCTGCCGCCGCTAATCGCCCTGGATGTGTTAAACGCGTTACTCTTGAGTGGTGATCCACAAAAAAACGTTGAGATTCGTATTTCACACAGGATATAACAAAGCAGACCACCTATTTTGAATGATGAGCATATATAGTACATTAGAGAGGCAAAAAAATGTCATTGTCCAATCTAATGGCACTCTACGATGGTTAACACTTATTTGTGATTTAAATCTCGATCCTTTTCCTTTCAGAAAAGCCTTTCATGTAATTTGTTATTGTCATTAGTTCATATGTTTTCATCAAGACACAACATGTAACTCACTAAAATGTTTTAGTGTCGTTGTTTCACTCCGTGCGGTAAATGAATGAGCTAAATTATGTGAATACGTTTCAGTGCACGTTCTAAAGCAATACAGGCACACTGCAAGGTTCGTGTCTTCATGTCTCATTTCTACAGGAGATATTTCACATCAATGGAGATGAATTCGAATTTCTTCGAAGGCGTTTGTATGGTGAAGCAAAGAAGACATCTAATACCATTTCCATAATTTTAAGTCGACCTTTCTGCAAGTCTTATTGTATAAAGTTTTTCTTATGATTCCGTTAAAGAGTTTCTTCTTGCAATCTGCAGCGTATAAAGTAAAATAAAATGAAATTATATTCCATCCCCCAAACGCACTTTCTCCAACCAGGATTAGAACTGCCGACTCACACTAGGGCTGCATCACAAGACACAAGCAGAACCACACAGCCAACCACACACTGTGGCATCGTGCCCTCAGTCTCTCACATATTCAATGCTGAGCCTCTAACGCATCGCGAAAGTCACCTACACAAATAACTACATTCCTTGAGTGCAAAAGTAAAATTTCTGTCTCTCATTTCACGACGGCATTACAAATCATTAGTCATGAAACTAGAAAAGGAATGTCAAGTGAACTTAGTGAGACAATTCAGTACCACTTGAGGAAGTAACTTCACTGTCACAGTGTTGCCAAATATCAGCAACGATGTTGCCAGTTCTTAGCTGTACTAGGAAGACCTGTGAAGCGATAAGCGACGCGAAATCGCGCTAGTCTCATGCGGGCTTCTAGAGGGGAGTCACGCATTTCGGTTAATATGCGGCGCTGTCTCCTGATAGATTCCGTCGTCACATTTACGATGCAGATATTAAATTCGTCCAATGAGGCCGAAACTATCGTTTAAATTTTTTGAAGCTTTACTGCATTATGATATATTTTCAGCAAATGACTAGAGAAAAAAATACTGATATTGTGATTGCAACATACGGCAAATCGAAGACTGAGATACGTAAACATGCATCACGATTACAGTTTTATCCCCCCCCCCCCAAAAAAAAGACTAAAACAATTGCTTTGATACATTTCAACAAAAGCTAATTTTTTATGAAAAGTTACTGGAAATCAATGATGCCCCATCCATCTCGAAAAACTTGAAAGGGACTGCGTTTCAAAATGCAACCTTACGACTGTACAAGTAATATTTCATGTCTTCTACGTGTTGGTTTGCTTGAAAGCCAGAAGAAACATACTTAACTGATTATTTGTGCAACACAGTAATTATTTTACTTAAGTATTCAGAAGACTGGATATTTAAAATTACGGCCATGAACACAGAAACTAAACTGTATATGTGGGCAACGTGCAATTCTGATGTTTTTCCTCTGCAAACATATACATATAATCTATAGACTACTAAGCAGCTTATTGATTTCGTAGTGTTACAGCCTTGATGGGCCAACAAATGATGATGAGAATCCGAACCCATGTGTCTGATGGATTTTTCGAACGTTGCAACCTATGACTTGCACATGTTGTTGCTTAGTATCTGTCGTCACGATGTTAAATCAACAGAAATTGTTATAAACATATTACCTACTTTCTCCTATTGTCCCATTTTTCGTCAAACCACACATTATTTCTGGTCTCTTGGCCACATGGGAAACAAAGCTTTTGCAACTGAATTAATGATAATAATGATGGTAATAATGATAGTAATCAATGATATTTACGGCATTACAGCAGAATGATAAAGATTACAATAACAATAGAAAATGACGATCTCTTGGGTGACACAATGCAATGAGTTTTGGTATTTCGTTGCTGAATGCCATTGATGATATTTTTCAGAGGAGAAAAATAGACCTGAAGCCACACACATCACTAGTACAACGTTACCCCACTAATCAACTATGCTTGCTGTAGATGAGATAACGAGAACGGCGCCACCGAGCTAAAATGAGATTACTCGTTCAGTTATCTGACATTTTTTGGCAGTTAATACAGACAGTCCCGACATAAAACACAAAATTATTTGCAATTTAAGGAGTGGTAGACCTTTCTGCGGTCGAAAATTTAATTCAGGACAACAGAGTCATTTAAATGCAATGACTAATCTCATATCCTCATGAATATTGGAAAATAACTCGAATTCTGGAACTAAGGGAACGATCAGAGTTTCCTAGCATCGTAAGCAATACTGCGAAGCTATAGGAAGAATTTATTGGCCATCCCACAATATCCTCATTCCTACAAACAGCTTGCTTCAACTGGCTTTTATCCATGCTGCGCTACCAACGCCCATTCTAAGTAAGGCTTCAGTCCGAAAGCAGACAACATCATTGAAAATGCTGATGAATAGATGACTTACGTTCATCAACTTCCGGGGAGAGTTTCTTTCAACGAAACGGAGAAAGTGTGAAATGACTACTTTATCCAAAGTTCCTACGGACTTTTGTCCCAAATTGGACGTATATACGTTCAGTCTTGTCATACGCGGCTCACATTCCCTCCTGCTGGAGGGATAGTTTTCGTTCTGAACAGAGGAAACCATCAAAAGGAGCCTAACAGATATTCGGTAGACCTCTTGGAACTTACGCGTTTTGACTTTAACGTAAGAAATAAATGAAAGTCACGAATTGCATTGAACATTGCAATGTATAGTAAATTAATGTCGTCCGCTATCTGCGACGACACCGATCGAATGATAATCTATCGACGTGAGATACCTGGCACCTAAAAGTCGCCATTAAGTTTGTACTTTCAAACCTATCACCGCGCTGTAATGACCACGTTTCGTTGTTGTTGTTGTTGTTGTTGTTGTTGGGTTTTGGAAGGGACTAAACTACGACGGTTATCAGACCCTTGTTCCAATCAAAAAGATAAAACATTTTGTTAAGCGATCCGAAGTGATTGCATTAACAAGTCAAAGTTTAAAACTTACAGACTAATAGAAAGAAAGGATACGAGTAAAAACGAAGAAGGGATAAAACAGCTGAAACAGCACAAGAGTGTTTTTGCTGGGTGGTCACAAGGATATAAGGAACACACCCAGCCACTCTGCAACACGCTAAAACCACCTACCTAACAGACTTAAGCAGGCGGAGGACAGAGAAACGACAGAGAAACACAAACATTAAATGGACTTGTAAAGTCCACACTCACGCATAAAATGTAAAATAGAGTCAACCATGGAGGTGTTGTCAGCTAATGCAAGCTGCAAAACGTCGGGGATATTAAAATTTCGTCTCACTGCGGCTAAATTGTGGCATTCAATTAAGATGTGGGCGACCGTCAAAGGCGCACCACATCGACACTGCGGAGGGTCCTCGCGACGCAGAAGGTGACCATGCGTGAGCCAAGTATGGCCTATACGGAGTCGGCAAAGGACGACCGACTCCCTGCGAGAAGCCCTCACGGACGTCTTCCATGCAGCGGTAGACGGCTTGACAGCACGGAGCTTATTTGGTTCAGTGGAGTTTGCCCATTCCGAATTCCAAACCCTTAAGACCTTGCGGGTCAACTGGGTGTGGAAGTCGGAAACTGGGAGGCCAATGTCCAGGGACCGCAAAGTGGTGGCCTGCTTGGCCAGCTGATCCACGCGTTCATTGCCCGGTATACCTACATGCCCTGGCGTCCAAACAAAAACGACAGAACGGCCTGACTCGCCAAGGGCGAATACAGCATCTTGAATGGTTCGCACCACAGTGTGTTTGGGCAGAAACTGGTCGAGGGCCTGTAAGCCACTCAGGGAGTCGCTACAAATGACGAACGACCCCCTGGGGCGAGCTCTGAGGTGTTCAAGAGCTCTCAAGATACCGACCAGTTCTGCGGTGAAGATGCTGCTTCCACAAGGCAATGACCGCTGTTCGATGTGGTCACCATGGATAAAGGCATATCCAGCATGGCCATCGACCAAAGAACCGTCCGTGTACACAATGTTTGCTCCGTGAAACGTATCGAGCAGTGCATGGAACCGGCGACGAAGAAGCAGTGGTGAAATCGAGGCTTTCGAATCCCGGGACAAGTCCTGCCGAAGCTCCAGGCGAGGAATTTTCCAGGGGGGGATACGGACGGAGTAATGGTAAGGTGGAGGAAGGGGTAAGGAATCAAGTGAGGAGAGAAGGGAACGGACGCGGACCGCAATCGGGAGACCCGACCTGGGCCGACGTCGTGGGGAAGGGAGAGCAGAGAGTGGGAAGAGAAGCCTGTGGTTCGGATGGCGGGGTGAAGCATGAACCCGGGCAACGTAGCTCACCAACAGCCGTTGCCGGCGATACCGCAGAGGGGGAACACCAGCTTCAGCTAGAAGGCTCGTTACGGGACTGGTGCGAAAAGCCCCTGTTGCGAGCCGCACGCCTGTGTGGTGAACGGGGTCTAGGACCCGCAAGGCAGAAGGGGCTGCTGAGTCGTACACCAAGCTCCCATAATCAAGCCGCGACAGAATAAGAGACTTGTAGAGCTGAAGAAGGGTGGAACGGGCTGCTCCCCAACTAGTATGGCTGAGGCATCGAAGGACATTTAAATGCCGCCAACACTTCTGTCTCAGCTGACGTAGGTGTGGCACCCATGTCAGCCGGGCATCGAAGACCATGCCCAGGAAGCGATGTGTTTCCTCAACCTGAAGTAGTTCACCACCCAGGTAGAGCTCTGGGTCAGGGTGAACTACCCGACGGCGACAAAAGTGCATCACGCAGGTTTTCCGTGCGGAGAACTGAAATCCGTGAGAAGAGGCCCATGAGTGGGCCTTTCGGATGGCACCCTGCAGCCGCCGTTCAGCTACGCCGATGCTAACGGAGCTGAAATACAGGCAGAAGTCATCGGCGAACAGGGAGCAACTGACTGATGCCCCCACAGCCGCAGCGAGACCGTTTATCGCCACTAAAAACAATGGAACGCTGAGGACGGAGCCCTGTTGGACACCGTTCTCTTGAATACGTGGGGAGCTAAAAGATGCCCCAACCCTCACCCGGAACGAGCGATGGGAGAGGAAGTTGTGAATAAAAATAGGAAGGACACCCCGTAGGCCCCAGTCATGAAGAGTTGTTAAAATATGGTGGCGCCAGGTGGTGTCACACGCCTTTCGAAGGTCGAAAAATACAGCAACTAAATGTTCACGCCTAGCGAAGGCAGTGCGAATGGCCGACTCCAATGACACGAGGTTGTCAATGGTAGAACGGCCCTGGCGAAAGCCCCCTTGTTGTGGAGCAAGGAGTCCGCGCTCTTCAAGGATCCACATAAGCCGCCGACTCACCATACGTTCGAAGAGCTTGCAGAGAACGTTGGTGAGGCTGATCGGACGGTAATTGTCAGCCACCAGGGGATCTGCACCAGGTTTCAGCACCGGGATGATAGTGCTTTCCCGCCACTGCGACGGGAAAGTGCCCTCTGCCCATAGATGGTTAAACAGGGCGAGAATGCGGCGTTGAAACTCTGGTGAAAGGTGTCGGAGGAATTGGCCGTGAATCCTATCAGGTCCTGGAGTTGTATCAGGACACGCAGCAAGGGCAGCTCGGAACTCCCACTAGCTAAACGGGTCGTTGTATGTTTCCCGACGACGAGTGCGGAAGGACAACATTTTCCGCTCGGCCCGCTCTTTGAGGGAGCGAAAGTCGGCACTGTACGCGGCAGTCGCAGAGCATTGTGCGTAGTGGTCTGCCATATGCTCGGCGATAGCTGTAGGGAGCATGCAGAGCACACCCTGGATGGTGGGGGATGGGATTCCTGTCGGCGGGCGGTATCCAAAGACGCGTTGGACTTGCGTCCATACCTTAGTCAGGGAGGTGCGGGAGCCGATGCTGACTACATACCGCTCCCAGGAATCCTGCTTGCTCTGCTGTATGAGTCGTCGAGCACGCGCACGGAGCCGTTTAAAGGCCACAAAATTCTCCATGGATGGGTGGCGTCGATGGCGCTGGAGCTCTCGCCGACGTTCCCAGATAGCCTCAGCAATCTCCGGTGTCCACCAAGGCACGGACCTACGCCTAGTGGAACCGATGGTTTGCGGAACTGCTACCTCAGCGGCCCTGACAATACTATCAGTCACCTGCTGGACTGCATTGTCAATGTCATCTGGCAGTGGTGCAGTGATGACAGCGGTTGAAGTATAGACTGGCCAGTCAGCCCTACGGAGACACCAACGGGGTAAGCTGTCTGCAGCTTGGTACTGCGGGAGCGAAACAAAGATTGGAAAGTGGTCGCTGCCACACAGGTCCTCATGCACACGCCAACCGAGGTGTGGTTGAAGGCTGGGGCTGCAGACGGAGAGGTCGATCGCTGAAAACGTGCCCTGTGCCACGCTAAAATGCGTGGGGGCACCTGTATTCAGGAGGCAAATGTCTTGTTGTGCCAACAACGTCTCAACATCCCTACCGCGGCCTGTGGTCTGGAGTCCACCCCACAAAGGGTTGTGGGCGTTGAAGTCCCCCAAAAGGAGGAATGGTGGGGGAAGATGCGAGACCAGAGCAGTAAGGGTGTTGAGAGACACGGCCTCATCCGGAGGGAGGTACAAGCTGCAGACAGTGAATTCTTGCGTTACCCGAATTCTGACAGCCACTGCCTCAAGAGAGGTTGTGAGGGGTACGGGGGCACTTGGGACAGTGTCCAGGATATATAGGCACACACCGCCAGACACCCTGTCGTAAAGGGTCCTGTTGCAGTAGTAGCCCCGATACCCACGGAGGGCAGGGGTGCGCTGTGCTGGAAACCATGTCTCCTGTAGGGCGATACAAAATGCCGGGTAGCGGTACAGTAGTTGTCGCAGCTCAGCCAGGTGATTAAAGAAGCCGCCACAATTCCACTGGAGAATAAGTCGTTCTCCACGCTCAAAGGCCATAAAAGAAAAGGAAAAGAAGATCATTCCATAGGAACATCTGTTGCTTTATGATCAGGCTCAACAGAATCTAAGACCATAGACTCAGATGAACCTGGTTGTGCAGAGCTATGGTCAGGCGAATCAAGAAGTGCGAGATCCTCAGCGGAGGCGAGGATCTCGACTTCATCCTCTGAAGCAGAGGATGTGGGTGTGGGTGGCTTGGAGGCCACCAAAGAATCCTTTTTCTTCTTTTCTTTCCTTCTACCCTCTCGCTGGCCCTTGGGTGTTGAGGGCCGTGGGGGCTTCTCAGACGGGGCGGCAGGAGCTGACGAAGAGCAGGAGGCCCTTCGATCAGCCGCCGGGGGATCCTTCAGCCATTTGCTGGGATCCACCTTCCCACGAGGAGAAGCCTCGGAAGGGAGTGTCCAATGGGACCCCTTCCGGGCGAGAGGAGCCTGAGAAGGCTGTTTTTTCTCCGGCTGTGGAGTGGGGACTGACGTCCCCTGAGGTAGTTTATCTGTTGCTCCCAACGTGAAGAGTGTGGGAGCAACCGAAGGAGTGGCGCCCCCAACTGCCAAGGGGGCAGGTGCAGTGGTTCGGGCCTGGGGGCCCGCTGGCGTTGATGGTACAGGTGGTCTGGAGATCGATGGGGAAGCTACAGAGGCGTATGAGGTGCTCATGGTCACAGGATGGAGCTTTGTATACTTACGTCTGGCCTCTGCATATGTCAGCCGGTCCAGGGTCTTGTACTCCATGATCTTACGCTCTTTGTGGAGTACAGAACAGTTGGGAGAACACGGAGGATGCTGCTGGTTGCAATTGACGCAAACTGGAGGTGGGGTACAGGGGGCGTCCGGGTGGGATGCACGCCCACACTCCCGACATGTTGGGTTGGCATCACATCGGGAGGACATATGACCGAACCTCCAGCACTTGAAGCAGCGCATAGGGGGAGGGACGTAGGGCTTTACGTCGATCCGGTAGACCATCACCTTGACCTTCTCAGGCAATGAATCGCCCTCGAAAGCCAAGATGAAGGCACCGGTGGCTACCCTGTTGTCCTTCGGACCCCTATAGATGCGCCGGATGAAATGCACACCTCGCCGCTCCAAGTTAGCTCGTAATTCGTCGTCAGATTGCAACAAGAGATCTCTGTGGAATATGATACCCTGGACCATATTTAAGCTCTTATGTGGCGTAATGCTAACGGAAACATCACCCAGCTTGTCACAGGCTAGCAAAGCCCGTGACTGGGCCGGGGATGACGTCGTTATGAGAACTGAGCCAGATCGCATCTTCGACAAACCATCGACCTCTCCATATTTATCTTCTAAATGTTCCACAAAGAACATTGGCTTTGTGGACATGAAAGATTCCCCATCGGTTCGCGTACACACCAAATACTTAGGGGCATAAGCCTCACCTTGCGTTTTGGCCCTACGTTCCTCCCACGGTGTAGACAGGGAAGGAAACGTTTGGGGGTCATACTGCGTAGCATTGTATTCGCTTCTACCGCGCTTAGAGACGGCGGTTATACGTCCGCCAACGTTTCGTGTTCGTTTCATGGTGTTCCCACGAGCAGCTAGGGAAATAAGCGTCCACCCAGACAGAGCCCCGCGTGCCTGGGTAAGCCTTGTACAACTGAGGTGCGGCAGGTTCCTCAGAGGTTGCTCGCTAGCGGCTGTTCAACCTCAACAGCCATGCATCTCCTCGGCACGTAGCACACCTTGAGATTGAGGTTTTTTTTATAGAGGTTTGTACCGTCCTCGCGACCCGGGCGATTAAGCCAAGATCCCCGGGCTCTGAAACGTACAACGTTCCACCGTCGCGCCGAACGGTGGTCGTTGGAGCACGCACAGAGCTTACGGTGTAGCGGGCTGTTGGCGCGACACAGCCCACAGCTCAGGACCCCGGGTTCGCCAAGCCCGTACTCAGCAAATTAGTGCTGAGCCCCTGAGGGGGACCACGTTTCAATTAAAACTATGTTTAAATCGCAATCGGCCATGAGACTACGTAACATTTTATGAAATCAACGAGGCAGGCAACAAAGACAGGTCCGGAATCCATTGAGCACCTCATCAAGGAACGTGCTCAAAAAATTCAAATGGAACGCTATTTATCGCAGCAAGATGTTCTGTCAATAACAGGTCGCTTGTAATTTCCATATTGGCCTGTGGACATTTTATTTTATTAGGAAGCAAACTCGAAGGAAACTGGACAAATTTGGGTATTTAGGAAGACTTTTCTGCGACAAATTGTGAGTCTTATTGTTAGTTAATGTATTACAGTAAACATAACGGTAAGTCCTGTATATGAATCAACCATAAACCGAGAAATAAAACTGGTAATACGCTCAGGAGGGATTCAGTGATTTTTTTTTTTATTAAGGTCCAGGTCCAAGACCGTTTTCACGTTTTTAAATGCCCATCTTCAGGTGTTAATTTTTTTCATATGAAAATTTATTAAAGAGACACAAGGTTCTAATTGCTTTCACCTGTCATGGGAATAAAATTTCATTAATTAGGCTCAGATATATGGAACCAGTCCAACAGAAATAATCACTGTCATTCAGAATAAAAACCAAGGACATTAAAATGTGGGACAAATAGTCGCGTAATTTTGATTACTGTATTTCCAATTAAACCAGTAGATGGCCGACGAAGTGAAGGAGTACAAACCAAAGAAAACTGTCCAAAGAATCGGGGAAACCGATAGATGATGGATTTGTATTTTGCTCATCTTTGCATCAAGTATTATGGCAAGGTAATACGAATATGCGCAACCACCCAGATTCTCTGTTTTGTCACAGCTTCATGAGGACTAAATTCATTTAGGTAATATTCCTTGAATGTGAGACGCGTTTGAAAAGACTCAACGTAGATACAGTCCATGTTCGCAAAACAGTGCCTAGTATCATTGGAGAAAATGATGGTTCACATTACTTTTTCGTTTTGTTACAAAAAGCTCTCACTGAAAGTTGATGAGGGTAAGTTATCAATTCATCATTATTTCTTCTCAATTCATGGCTAAAACCCAGTTGAGGCCAGATACTAGTATGACTGAGAATATTGTGGGCTGTCGCTTTCAAGAAGCGAAGTGTTTGATACCTTACTGTTTAGTGACGGATGATGCAACGTTCATTTCCAGTAACTCATAAAAAATTGCTTTTGTAGATATCTAACAAAGTAATTGTTTTAGTCTTTTTTTGGGGGGGGGAGGGGGGTGAAACTGAAATCGTGATGGAAGTTTATATATCTCAGACTTTGACCTGCCGTATGTTGCAAGCATAATATCAGTATTTTTTTCTCTAGTCATTTGCTGAAATATCATAATGCTGTAAAGCTTCAAAATATTTAAACGTATTAACCGAAATGCGCGACTCCCCTCTAGAAGCCCGCATGAGACTAGCGCGATTTCGCGTCGCTTATCGCTTCACAGGTCTTCCTAGTACAGCTAAGAACTGGCAACATCGTTGCTGATATTTGGCAACACTGTGACAGTGAAGTTACTTCCTCAAGTGGTACTGAATTGTCTCACTAAGTTCACTTGACATTCCTTTTCTAGTTTCATGACTAATGATTTGTAATGCCGTCGTGAAATGAGAGACAGAAATTTTACTTTTGCACTCAAGGAATGTAGTTATTTGTGTAGGTGACTTTCGCGATGCGTTAGAGGCTCAGCATTGAATATGTGAGAGACTGAGGGCACGATGCCACAGTGTGTGGTTGGCTGTGTGGTTCTGCTTGTGTCTTGTGATGCAGCCCTAGTGTGAGTCGGCAGTTCTAATCCTGGTTGGAGAAAGTGCGTTTGGGGATGGAATATAATTTCATTTTATTTTACTTTATACGCTGCAGATTGCAAGAAGAAACTCTTTAACGGAATCATAAGAAAAACTTTATACAATAAGACTTGCAGAAAGGTCGACTTAAAATTATGGAAATGGTATTAGATGTCTTCTTTGCTTCACCATACAAACGCCTTCGAAGAAATTCGAATTCATCTCCATTGATGTGAAATATCTCCTGTAGAAATGAGACATGAAGACACGAACCTTGCAGTGTGCCTGTATTGCTTTAGAACGTGCACTGAAACGTATTCACATAATTTAGCTCATTCATTTACCGCACGGAGTGAAACAACGACACTAAAACATTTTAGTGAGTTACATGTTGTCTTGATGAAAACATATGAACTAATGACAATAACAAATTACATGAAAGGCTTTTCTGAAAGGAAAAGGATCGAGATTTAAATCACAAATAAGTGTTAACCATCGTAGAGTGCCATTAGATTGGACAATGACATTTTTTTGCCTCTCTAATGTACTATATATGCTCATCATTCAAAATAGGTGGTCTGCTTTGTTATATCCTGTGTGAAATACGAATCTCAACGTTTTTTTGTGGATCACCACTCAAGAGTAACGCGTTTAACACATCCAGGGCGATTAGCGGCGGCAGGCGCTGTGGGCAGAGGGCGAGGCAGCGCTGTGTAGCGCCGCCACCGCTGCTGCCGGCGAGTGGGCCGCGGAGAGCTCTGCCAAGTGCTGCGGCCATAGGCGGCGATGTTATTGGGCCGAAATGTTATTACCAGTGTACCAAAAAATGAAATACGCTTCCCTTTCACATGGGGCATCAGCATGAACGAGTGACGTGAATTAAAAATTTTTGTCAACAGTCGGTTCCGATGGCTAATACTGAACATGCAAGTCGCGCACTTTACCGCAAGACCATGGAGGGAGCTGACCCAGTTTTCTTCTAACTGCACACAAGAAGTGCTGTATGAACTCCCGCAGTCTGCAGTGTTGCCAGATTGTGCAGATAGCTGGACTAAGAGCGAATCACCGCGGCCACTTTTATTGTCCCATGTAGCGATCGGCTCGGACTTAGGCTCAGCGGCGGCCGGCCGGCGGCCAGGTTTTTTGTCAAAGAGTGTACATATAGACATACCCCGCCCGACACCCTGTTGTAAATGGTGCGATTATTGAAGTACCCCCGGTAGCCCCGAAGGGTGGGGGTCCGATCACCAGGAAACCAGGTTTCCTGGAGAGCAACACAGAGAGGTGGAAATGCGCTCAACAGCTGACGCAATTCAGCCAAACGGCAGAAAAATCCTCCACAGTTCCATTGGAGGATCAGACTGTCTCCCGGCTGACGGTGCATGAAGCTGAAGATGGAAGAGGAGTGGTATTAGCACTCGTCGCTGGCTGTGAAGCCTGATCCTCCGTGTCCATGGTATCCCCAATATCGGCAAAGGCCAAATCTTCTGGCGTAGCTAGAACGATCACATCATCCTCAGGCGCGTCAGGTGCAGGGGCTGGGGGCACCGAGGCCGCCAGTGTCTCCTTGCACTTTACTGTCTTTTCTTTCCTTTCCTTCTTGTCTTCCCGTCGTTCCTTGGGCCTACCGGAGGAGGAGGGTTTCCCCGGAGGGGCTTGAGGAGTGTGGGAAGACTGAGGAGCCAGGCAGCTTTCTGGCCGAGGGTCCTTCAGCCGCTGGCTAGTGTCAGATATCTGGGGGGACATGGTTGGAAGGGCAGAAGAGGTTCCCTTCCCAGAAACAGAAGCCAGAGAAGGGGAACCCTTTTCTGGCTGGGGAGTGGGGGTAGCCACTCCCGACGTGGGGGGCAGTACCTGCCCCACAGAAGATTGTGTGCCTCCAGATGTCTGGGAGGCAGAGGTAGAGGGGTGGCCCATAGGGCCCACAGACGGAGGTAGAGCAGGGCGAGATGTGGCCACCGGTGGTGGCGCCATCGATGTAGCAGCAGCGTATGTACTCACTAAGGAAACAGGATGCAGCTTTTCATAGTTCTTTCGTGCCTCTGAATATGTTAGTCGGTCCAACGTTTTATACTCTACTATCTTCTTCTCTTTATGTAGAGCGGGACTGTCCTGCGAACAGGGAGAGTGGTGACCGCCGAAATTGACACAATAAGGTGGTGGGGCACAGGCAGTGTCAGGATGTAAGGCACGGCCACAGTCCCTGCAGGTTGCAGCAGCGTTGCAGCGAGAGGACATGTGCCCAAAGCGCCAACATTTATAGCATCGCATTGGAGGGGGGATGTATGGCTGGACGTCACAGCGATACATCATGACTTTGACCTTTTCAGGCAGATTGTCACCCTCAAAGGCCAAAACAAATGCGCCAGTGGCCACCCTCTTATCTTTTGGTCCCCGGAAGACGCAGCGGACAAAGTGTACTTTGCGTCGTTGTAAATGGTCACGTAATTCCTCATCTGTCTGAAACAATAAGTCTCGGTGGTATATGACTCCCTGTACCTTATTTAAAGACTTGTGAGGCGTTATTGACACGGGAATGTCGCCTAAATGGTCACACGTAAGGAGGTTTCGTGACTGAGCCGGGGTCTCCGCCTGAATCAAGACCGAACCATCTCGCAGTTTCGACATTCCGGCAACTTCGCCATACCTTTCTTCGAGGTGTTCCACTTAGAAAGAGGGCTTAGTTGCCTGGAAAGATTCCCCATCTCGTCTGGTACATACTAAATATCTTGGTGTATATGGCTCTGTCTGTTTAGTGGGCCCACGTTCCCCCCATGATGGAGTTAGGGAAGGGAACGATTTGGGGTCGTATCTTGCAGCATTGAAATTAAACTTTCCACACTTGGAGACACCTGACAGAGCCAGGATTTTGAGAGGGTTGTTTCCTCTTCATTGCGGAGTGTCCGCCCCGATGCCACCCACTCCGAAACAGGGGCTCTCCTCAAGGGCGCCACCCAGCCACAGCAACGTCACCTGGCAGGATGACCGTTGCCGGGAGTCCTGATGCCCCGCAAAGACAAGCATCGACTCCTTGGCATTCATGAGGAGGTCACAGCTCAGGCATCGGCAGTGTGATCCCTGTGCAATTCAGGGGGCTTAACCATGAGGGTACATAACAGCCCCACCACACGGACTGGCTACCGTGCTGGTGACCTAGCGGGGGAGGGGGCTACGGCGAGGAATGGATGTGGAAGGAAAGAGTAGGAATCCGCGCCGTAGGGGCTAGGTTGGGAGTTCTTCCCCAAATGGCTCACACTTAATCAGAAATGTTGGTGGAGGTCAAACCACAATGGGGACCTAACTGGGCCGAAAACTGTGAACACGGCAAACAAAGACACAATTACAAAACCAACAGTACCATGGGAATAGCCGGGCCGTCAACACGAGAACACCTAGAGACGGGGTTGAAGAAGGGTAGGGTGGGAAAAAGGATTAGGAAGGGAGGGATCAGGAAGGAAGGCCGCAATGGCTCGGGGTCCCGTGCGCGCCACACACGTACCCACAAAAGAGCTGTGGCCCCCCTGGGGGGGGGCGCGCTCCAATGTATAGAGGTGAAATGTATTTAAGTACCCTGTGATGAGCCTTGTGTGTGTAATGAGTGATCGAAATAGCAGCTCAGTCCACTTAAAGTAATGGATGTAAATCCCTTCTGAGTAGTGGTACTTTTGTGACTATCAGTGCCTAAAACTGACCACCTAATAAATTCATGTATCTATGAAACTTAATTGTCGTTAGATTTCCGAATTTATTATTGAAATTTAATACTGCACAATTCTTCCCTTTTTTGTACTCATATTCCAAAACATGTAGCTTGCATTAGTGTGATAATTGTTGTTGTTGTTGTTGTTGTTTTGATGTTTTAGGGGGACAAAACTGCGAAGATCATCAGTCCCACATTTCATCATTAGGAGTCACAATAAAGGACGTGAACAGGCAAAGGAGCCTAGAGTGGAGAACAACTAGAGGGGAGGAAGATCCCCTGAGTCAGTTAAAAGAAAACAAAGCCGGCAAGAGACAACTAAAACAATGACAAAGACACAGTAGAACTGAGCAATGACAAGAAATAAAAAGTAAAAGCGACGTCTGTGGCTGACCGACCGTGAGACTAAAAACAGGAAAAGTCAGCCACACGGAAACAAAGGGAAACCTTTAAACGGAGGTCATGACAGGACAGACACAGACACAGAAAAAAGCGTTAAATGGAGGGGGTAAAAACCACTGTCCCGAATAAACTTTAAACAGTATCAGCCATTTTGGAATCGTCAATTAAAACTTAGGATAAAAGCACAGGAAAATTAAAACTCCGCCGCAGAGGGGCTAAAATAGGGCATTCCATTAATATGTGCGCCACCATCAGGCGGGCGCCACAGCGACACACATGCGATTCGCCGTCATGAAGGATTTTTTTGTGGTTTTAGGGCGCACAACTTCTATGGTCATTAGCGCCCAGCCAAGAACATAGAGTCGCTATGATCTCATAAAAAAATGGTGACTGTCAGAACATCAACAAGGGGCTAAAAACGAAAGATAAAAGATAATGAAAGGGGTTAAATATCCTTGGATAAGTTGGCCAAGGTGATAAAACGCAAAACTCGAGCAGCTGCTCGTGCGTCATCAGCTAAAATTTCCTCCAGAGTAGACGGAAAGTGAAGGGCTACACGGAGATGATTAAAATTAACACAAGTCAGTAAAACATGTCGCACTGTCAGCAGTTCACCGCAGGAGCACAGCGGTGCAGGGTCGGCAGAGAGCAAGTGACGGTGGCTGAAACGGCAGTGACCGATCCGCAACCGGGCCAGGATGACCTCCTCCCGTCGAGAGGGGCGTGTGGAGGTCCCCGAAGCGGTCGGGATCGGTTTGACAGTTCGCAATTTATTGTTGTACAGTGAAAGCCACGCACTGTGCCATGACGACACGATACTTCGGCGAACAGCCCGTTGAACATCGTCCGGTGGGACGCAAAAGGTAGCCATGCGAGGCAAAAGAGCTGCTGCCTTTGCTGCTATGTCGGCGGCCTCATTCCCGGGCACACCCACATGGCCAGGGACCCACAGGAAAGAAACGTGACAGCTGTCATCTGCTAGCAACTGGAGGGAGCGTTGGATCCGATACACGAGAGGATGGTTCGAGAAAGGGTCCTTAAGACTCTGCAAGGCACTGAGGGAGTCAGAACATATGGCATAGAAAGGTTGGCGGTGGCGGCAGGTATACAAAACGGCCTGGTGGAGGGCGAAAAGCTCAGCCGTGAAGTTCGAGCACCGGTCAGGGAGCTTATATTGGAAACGGTTGTCCCCGCCGACGAAGACAGACCAACACCGGCAGTGCTCGTGGAACCATCAGTGTAAATAAATATGGCATTATCGAACCGCGAACGGAGTTCGACAAGCCTCGAGCGGTATACCAAATCCGGAGTGCTCTCCTTGGGGAGCGAACTAAGTTCAAGGTGAGTGTGAGCCTGGGCATGATGCCATGGTGGCAATGGGCTTTCGCTCAACCGAAGGGTGGAAGGAAGGGTAAAATCGAGCCGCTGTAGTAGGCGGCGAAACCGAACTCCAGGTGGAAGCAAGGCAATCGCAGACAACTGATACTGGCGATCGAGTGAGTCGTCAAAAAATAATCGGTAAGATGGATGGTTGGGCATCGACCGCAGGCGGCATGCGTACCGACACAAGAGTATGTCACGTCGAGTGGTCAAAGGTAATACAGCAGCCTCGGCATACAGACTTTCAACAGGGCTGGTATAAAATGCACCGGTCGCCAAACGTAATCCACGATGGTGGATAGAGTTGAGACGGCGGAGAATCGACGGCCGTGCTGAAGAGTACACAAGGCTTCCATAGTCGAGCTTCGACTGAACAATGGCCTGGTAAAGGTGAAGCAGGACGGTACGATCCGCTCCCCATGACGTGCCACTGACGACACGAAGAACGTTAAGGGATCGGGCACAATTGGCAGCCAGGTAGGACACGTGTGTGGACCAGCAAAGTTTACGATACAACACGAGTCCCAAGAATTTCGTAGTCTCCACGAAAGGGAGAGCAACAGGGCCGAGACGTAGAGAAGGTGGAAGAAATTCCTTGTATCTCCAGAAGTTGATACACACAGTTTTCTCAGTAGAGAATCGGAAGCCGTTTGCGATGCTCCAGGAATATAGACGGTCAAGACAGCATTGAAGAGAACGCTCCAAGAGACACGTCCGCTGGGCGCTGCAATAAATTGCGAAATCGTCAACATAAAGAGATCCGGAGACGTCGGCTGAAAGGCAATCTACGATCGGATTGATTGCAATGGCAAAGAGCGCCACACTCAAGACGGAGCCCTGTGGTACCCCATTCTCCTGGCAAAAGGTATCTGACAAAACGGAGCCCACCCATACCCGGAACTTGCGATCCGCCAAAAACGCTTGAAGAAAAGAGGGAGGCGGCCCCGAAAGCCCCATGTGTGCAATGTGCGGAGAGTGCTCGCTCTCCAACAGGTATCGTATGCCTTCTCCAAGTCGAAGAACACTGCTACTGTTTGACGCTTCTTTAGAAAGTTGTTCATAATGAAGGTCGACAACGTAACGAGGTGATCAGCAGCAGAGCGGTGTCGACGAAAACCGCATTGGATATTAGTCAGGAGGCGGCGAGATTCGAGGAGCCAGACCAACCGAGCGTTAACCATGCGTTCCATCACCTTACAGACGCAGCTCGTCAGAGAAATGGGGCGATAACTGGAAGGAAGGTGTTTGTCCTTCCCTGGTTTGGGGATGGGGACAACAATGGCTTCACGCCAACTTGTGGGAACATGACCTTCAGTCCATATGCGATTGTAGGTACTAAGAAGAAAGCACTTGCCCGCAGGAGAGAGGTTCTTCAGCATCTCAATATGAATGGAATCGGGCCCGGGAGCAAAAGACCGGGACAGGGCGAGAGCTCGATCTAGCTCCTGCAAGGTGAAGGCGACGTTATAATTTTCACGATTTAAAGAGCGGAAAGAAGGCGGCCGTGCCTCCTCTACCTGTTTGCGAGGGAGAAAGGCAGTTTTAATGGGCAGAGCTCGAAACCTCCGCAAAGAAACGACCCAATGCGTTTGAAACATCAGCTGGGTCCACGAGGACTGCGTTCTCCACGGTCAGGCCAGGAATCGGGGAGTGGACCTTGATGCCGGACAAACGGCGTAGGCTACCCCAGACAACCGTGGAGGGAGTAAAACGGTTAAAAGAACTAGTAAAAGCTGTCCAGCAAGCTTTCTTGCTGTCGTTTATGATACGACGGCACTGCGCTCTCATACGTTTGTAATTGATGCAATTCTCCAAAGTTGGGTGGCGGCGGAAGGTGCGTAAAGCACGGCGCCGGGCTCGAAGCGCGTCGCGGCAGGCTGCAGTCCACCAAGGGACCTGCACACGACGTGGAGAAGAGGATGTACGAGGTATGGAACGTTCAGCAGCAGTGAGAATAACCTCTGTGAGGTATTCGACCTGACTGTCACAGTTGGGAAAATTCTGATTGTGAAAAACAGCCATGGAAGAATAAAGCCCCCAGTCGGCTTTAGAAATGTTCCAACTGGTGGGACGTGGAGATGGGGAATGATGTAGGAAGTGGATGATACAAGGGAAATGGTCACTCGAGTACGTGTCAGAAAGTGCATACCACTCAAACCGACCGGCAAGCTGAGGAGTGCATATTGCGAGGTCTATATGGGAATAAGTGTGTGTTGTGTCAGAAAGGAAGGTCGGTGCACCGGTGTTGAGGCAGACAAGATCGAGGTGGTGGAGAATGTCCACCAAAAGGGAGCCTCTCGGACAAGGTGCCGGAGAGCCCCATAGGGGGTGGTGGGCATTAAAGTCGCCTACCAACATGAAAGGTGGAGGGAGCTGGTCAACAAGGTTTAGCACATCTGCCCTAGTAAGGGCAGATGACGATGGCGAATATATATTACAGAGGGAGAAGGTAAATGTGGATAAGGTGATGCGGACGGCAACTGCCTGTAGGTGAGTGTGCAAGGAAATGGGATGGAAATAGACATCGTCTCGAAGGAGCATCAGAATCCCTCCATGGGCTGGGACACCTTCCACGGGTGGCAGGTCGAACCGCACAGAGGTGTAGTGTGGAAAGTCTGCACGATCACGTGGACGCAACTTAGTTTCCTGGAGGCAGACTAGAAGCGGGTAGTGCAATCGAAGGAGTAATTTTAACTCCTCCCGATTAGAACGAATGCCGCGAATGTTCCATTGAAGGAGCGCCATGATAAAAATGAGAGAATAAATAAGGATAAAAACCAAGTAGCGAGCGGGGTCACCTCGACGGCCGCTGAGGACCGGATTTCGAGGGAGCACTGCTATCGCTGTCTGGGGGCAAAGGGTCATGTTCCATTGGTTCGACCGACGCGCCTGCCACCTCCCTGCGTTGATCAGGAGGGGCAGTTTCCACCGCCGGTAAAGGGCCGGGCGCCCGGCAAACGGAGCGTCCCGGTGAAACAGAAGATGGCCGAGGCCGGCAACTGTTGGATGGCGTGACAGATGGGTCACGCCTCGGCGGGGAAGGAGAGGAACTCTTTTTCTTGTCAGCTCTTCTGGAAGAGTGACGGCGGGAAGAGGCAGTTGACGGTTGGGAAGCCTGAGAACGCAGAAAATCCTCACGGACGGGTTCCTTTTTCAAGGTCCGGGCATCTTGTTTAAGTGCCCGCGGTTTACTAGAGTTTGACGAAGACTGTACCCTAGAAGCAGCAGGAGGGAGCGGGGACGTGGAACGGGCAATCTTCGGGCTGGCGGATCGCACAACTGTGTCAGCGAAAGTGAAGTCACATGTCTGGGTACTGGAATCCTTGGTAGGTCGATTTTTTTTTTTTTTTTTTTTTGTGGTTTTAGGGCGCACAACTTCTATGGTCATTAGCGCCCAGTCAAAAACATAGATTCGCTATGGCCTCAAAAAAAACGGGGACTGTCAGAACTTCCAGAAGAGGCTAAAAACGAAAGATAAAAGACAATTAAAAGGGTTAAATATCCTTGGATAAGTTGGCCAAGTTGATAAAACGCAAAACTCGAGCAGCTGCTCGTGTGTCATCAGCTAAAATTGCCTCCAGAGTAGACGGAAAGTGAAGGGCTACACGGAGATGATTAAAATTAACACAAGTCAGTAAAACATGTCGCACTGTCAGCAGTTCACCGCAGGAGCATAGCGGTGCAGGTTCGGCGGACAGCAAGTGACGGTGGCTGAAACGGCAATGACCGATCCGCAACCGAGCCAGGATGACCTCCTCCCGCCGAGAGGGGCGTGAGGATGTCCTCCAAGCGGTCGGGATCGGTTTGACAGTTCGCAATTTATTATTGTACAGTGAAAGCCACACACTGTGCCATTGCGACACGATACTCCGGCGAAGAGCCCGTTGAACATCGTCCGATGGGACGCAAAAGGTAGCCATGCGAGGCAAAAGAGCTGCTGCCTTGGCTGCTGTGTCGGCGGCCTCATTCCCGGGCACACCCACATGGCCAGGAACCCACAGGAAAGAAACGTGACAGCTGTCATCAGCCAGCAACTGGAGGGAGCGTTGGATCCGATACACGAGAGGATGGTTCGAGAAAGGGTCCTTAAGACTCTGCAGGGCACTAAGGGAGTCAGAACATATGGCATAGAAAGGGTGGCGGTGGCGGCAGGTATACAAAACGGCCTGGTGGAGGGCGAAAAGCTCAGCCGTGAAGTTTGAGCACCGGTCAGGGAGCTTGTATTGGAAACGGTTGTCCCCGACGACGAAGGCAGATCCGACACCGGCAGTGCTCTGGGAACCATCAGTGTAAATAAATACGGCATTATCGAACCGCGAACGGAGTTCGACAAGCCTCGAGCGGAATACCAAATCCGGAGTGCTCTCCTTGGGGAGCGAACTAAGTTCGAGGTGTGTGTGAACCTGGGCCTGATGCCACGGTGGCAATGGGCTTTCGCTCAACCGAAGGGTGGAAGGAAGGGTAAAATCGAGCCGCTGTAGCAGGCGGCGAAACCGAACTCCCGGTGGATGCAAGGCAATCGCAGACAACTGATATTGGCGATCGAGTGAGTCGTCAAAAAATAATCTGTAAGATGGATGGTTGGGCATCGACCGTAGGCGGCATGCGTACCGACACAAGAGTATGTCACGTCGATTGGTCAAGGGTAATACAGCAGCCTCGGCATACAGACTTTCAACAGGGCTGGTATAAAATGCACCGGTCGCCAGACGTAATCCACGATGGTGGATAGAGTTGAGACGACGGAGAATCGACGGCCGTGCTGAAGAGTATACAAGGCTTCCATAGTCGAGCTTCGACTGAACAATGGCCTGGTAAAGGTGAAGCAGGACGGTACGATCCGCTCCCCATGACGTGCCACTGAGGACACGAAGAACGTTAAGGGATCGGGCACAACGGGCAGCCAGGTAGGACACGTGCGTGGACCAGCAAAGTTTCCGATCCAACATGAGTCCCAAGAATTTTGTGGTCTCCACGAAAGGGAGAGCAACCGGGCCGAGACGTAGAGAAGGTGGAAGAAATTCCTTGTATCTCCAGAAATTGATACACACAGTTTTCTCAGTGGAGAATCGGAAGCCGTTTGCGATGCTCCAGGAATATAGACGGTCAAGACAGCGTTGGAGAGAACGCTCCAAGAGACACGTCCGCTGGGCGCTACAATAAATTGCGAAATCGTCAACAAAAAGAGATCCGGAGACGTCGGCTGAAAGGCAGTCCACGATCGGATTGATTGCAATGGCAAAGAGCGCCACACTCAAGACTGAGCCCTGTGGTACCCCATTCTCCTGGCAAAAGGTATCTGACAAAACGGAGCCCACCCGTACCCGGAACTTGCGATCCGCCAAAAACGCTTGAATGAAAAGAGGAAGGCGGCCCCGAAGGCCCCATGTGTGCAATGTGCGGAGAATGCCCGCTCTCCAACAGGTATCGTATGCCTTCTCCAAGTCGAAGAACACTGCTACTGTTTGACGCTTCTTCAGAAAGTTGTTCATAATGAAGGTCGACAACGTAACGAGGTGGTCAGCAGCAGAGCGGTGTCGACGAAAACCGCATTGGATATTAGTCAGGAGGCGGCGAGATTCGAGGAGCCAGACCAACCGAGCGTTAACCATGCGTTCCATCACCTTACAAACGCAGCTCGTCAGAGAAATAGGACGATAACTGGAAGGAAGGTGTTTGTCCTTCCCTGGTTTGGGGATGGGGACAACAATGGCTTCACGCCAACTTGTGGGAACATGACCTTCAGTCCATATGCGATTGTAGGTACTAAGAAGAAAGCACTTGCCCGCTGGAGAGAGGTTCTTCAGCATTTCAATGTGAATGGAATCGGGCCCGGGAGCAGAAGACCGGGACAGGGCGAGAGCACGATCTAGCTCCTGCATGGTGAAGGCGACGTTATAATTTTCGCGATTAAAAGAGCGGAAAGAAGGCGGCCGTGCCTCCTCTACCTGTTTGCGAGGGAGAAAGGCAGGGTGGTAATGGGCAGAGCTCGAAACCTCCGCAAAGAAACGACCCAATGCGTTTGAAACATCAGCTGGGTCCACGAGGACCGCGTTCTCCACGGTCAGGCCAGGAATCGGGGAGTGGACCTTGATGCCGGACAAACGGCGTAGGCCACCCCAGACAACCGTGGAGGGAGTAAAACGGTTAAAAGAACTAGTAAAAGCTGTCCAGCAAGCTTTCTTGCTGTCGTTTATGATACGACGGCACTGCGCTCTCATACGTTTGTAATTTATGCAATTCTCCAAAGTTGGGTGGCGGCGGAAGGTGCGTAAAGCACGGCGCCGGGCTCGAAGCGCGTCGCGGCAGGCTGCAGTCCACCAAGGGACCTGGACACGACGTGGAGAAGAGGATGTACGAGGTATGGAACGTTCAGCAGCAGTGAGGATAACCTCTGTGAGGTATTCGACCTGACTGTCACAGTTGGGAAAATTCTGATTGTGAAAAACAGCCATGGAAGAATAAAGCCCCCAGTCGGCTTTAGAAATGTTCCAACTGGTGGGACGTGGAGATGGGGAATGATGTAGGAAGTGGATGATACAAGGGAAATGGTCACTCGAGTACGTGTCAGAAAGTGCATACCACTCAAACCGACCGGCAAGCTGAGGAGTGCATATTGCGAGGTCTATATGGGAATAAGTGTGTGTTGTGTCAGAAAGGAAGGTCGGTGTACCGGTGTTGAGGCAGACAAGATCGAGGTGGTGGAGAATGTCCACCAAAAGGGAGCCTCTCGGACAAGGTGCCGGAGAGCCCCATAGGGGGTGGTGGGCATTAAAGTCGCCTACCAACACGAAAGGTGAAGGGAGCTGGTCAATAAGGTTTAGCAAATCTGCCCTAGTAAGGGCAGATGACGATGGCGAATATATATTACAGAGGGATAAGGTAAATGTGGATAAGGTGATGCGGACGGCAACTGCCTGTAGGTGAGTGTGCAAGGAAATGGGATGGAAATAGACGTCGTCTCGAAGCAGCATCAGAACCCCTCCATGGGCTGGGACACCTTCCACGGGTGGCAGGTCGAACCGCACAGAGGTGTAGTGTGGAAAGTCTGCACGATCACGTGGACGCAACTTAGTTTCCTGGAGGCAGACTAGAAGCGGGCAGTGCAATCGAAGGAGTAATTTTAACTCCTCCCGATTAGAACGAATGCCGCGAATGTTCCATTGAAGGAGCGCCATGATAAAAATGAGAGAAGAAATAAGGATAAAAACCAAGTAGCGAGCGGGGTCACCTCGACGGCCGCTGAGGACCGGTTTTCGAGGGAGCACTGCTATCGCTGTCCAGGGGCAAAGGGTCGTGGTCCATAGGTTCGACCGACGCGCCTGCCACCTCCCTGAGTTGATCAGGAGGGGCAGTTTCCACCGCCGGTAAAGGGCCGGTCGCCCGGCAAACGGAGCGTCCCGGTGAAACAGAAGACGGCCGAGGCCGGCAACTGTTGGACGGCGCGACAGATGGGTCACGCCTCGGCGGGGAAGGAGAGGAACTCTTTTTCTTGTCAGCTCTTCTGGAAGAGTGACGGCGGGAAGAGGCAGTTGACGGTTGGGAAGCCTGAGAACGCAGAAAATCCTCGCGGACGGGTTCCTTTTTCAAGGTCCGGGCATCTTGTTTAGGCGCCCGCGGTTTACTAGATGTTGACGAAGACTGTACCTTAGAAGCAGCAGGAGGAAGCGGGGACGTGGAACGGGCAATCTTCGGGCTGGCGGATCGCACAACTGTGTCAGCGAAAGTGAAATCACATGTCTGGGTACTGGAATCTTTGGTAGGTCGAGGTGAGGTGAGTACCTTACTGTATGTACCCGCTGGGAGGACAGTGGGCTTTCGACTCGCCAACAACTTACGAGCGGCAGATGTTGATACCTTCTCCGTAACCCGGATTTGCTGGATTACCTTCTCATCCTTGTATACAGGACAGTCGCGAGAGGAAGCCGCATGGTCACCGTTGCAGTTTAGGCAGTGAGGGGACGGAGGTGGGCAATCCCCCTCATGGGCGTCCCTACCACAAGTGACACACTTTGCTGCATTTGGGCAATGTTCACGGGTATGATTGTACCTGTGGCATTGAAAACAGCGCGTTGGGTTAGGCACATAAGGTCGGACAGAGATGACTTCATACCCTGCTTTGACCTTCGACGGGAGGTCAACTCTGTCGAACGTCAAAAACACAGTACGAGTCGGTGTCAATTGGGTATCGACCTTTTTCATGACCCTGTGGACGGCTGTCACACCCTGATCGGACATATACGATTGGATGTCTTCATCAGACAACCCGTCAAGGGATCTCGTAAAAACTACCCCCCTTGACGAGTTGAGTGTGCGGTGTGCTTCTACCTTAACGGGAAACGTGTGCAACAACGTAGTACGTATAAGTTTTTGGGCTTGGAAGGCACTGTCCACTTCCAGCAACAATGTGCCATTGCGCTGACGTGAACAGGTTTTAACAGGGCCAGCAATTGCATCTACACCTTTCTGTATAACGAAAGGATTGACAGAATTGAAATCCTTTCCGTCGGTGCGAGAGACAACCAGAAATTTAGGCACATTAGGCAGAGTCTTTTTAGGCTGAGGCGAGTCTAACTTACGTTTGTGGGTCAACGTCACGAAAGAAGATAAGGAGGAAGTCATCGCGGAAGTGTCCCCCGTGATTACCGGCGTCTCCGATGGCGCGCTCCTTCCTAGTGGGGGCCCTCTCCGAGGGCTTACCCGCCTTAGGTGATTGTTCACACCTCAGGTCACACCTCCCGAGAACTGACGGAGGGACCAATCGGCACGTTCGGAAGGTACCAGCTCGGGTAATCACCCCTCCCTGGGCCTGGCCTTTACCAGGGGGTACGTACGTGCCCTACTTGTCTACCCGGGGCGGGGAATTACGCGTTACCCCGTCACCTGCTACGCACGATAATGCGTGGGTCGGCCTTCAGACACGCACAGGGAGGAAAGAAGAAGAGGATAGGAAATGAAGAGAAAGAAGGAAGAAGTGTCTCAAACGCCGAAGCGGAGACTAATGGGGAGAAGAAAGCTAGGAGAGTACAAGGAGAGAAAGACAGAAAACAAAGGGTAAGGAAGGAAGGAACGAAGGAAGAAAAACCACAACAAGAACCACAGTAGCTCACGAAATATGCCCGTCTCCGGGCGAAGGCATAAACCGGGAGGGACATTGAAGCAGCCTGGGGCAGAAGAAAGGCTGCTCCGGCTCGGGGCCCCGTGCGCGCCACACACGTACCCACAAAAGAACTGTGGGCCCCCTGGGGGGCTTGGTAGGTCGAGTTGAGGTGAGTACCTTACTGTATGTACCCGCTGGGAGGACAGTGGGCTTTCGACTCGCCAACAACTTACGAGCGGCAGATGTCGATACCTTCTCCGTAACCCGAATTTGCTGGATTACCTTCTCATCCTTGTATACAGGGCAGTCGCGAGAGGAAGCCGCATGGTCACCGTTGCAGTTTAGGCAGTGAGGGGACGGAGGTGGGCAATCCCCCTCATGGGCGTCCCTACCACAAGTGACACACTTTGCTGCATTTGGGCAATGTTCACGGGTATGGTTGTACCTGTGGCACTGAAAACAGCGCGTTGGGTTAGGTACATAAGGGCGGACGGAGATGACTTCATACCCTGCTTTGACCTTCGACGGGAGGTCAACTTTGTCAAACGTCAAAAACACAGTACGAGTCGGTGTCAGATGGTTATCGACCTTTTTCATGACCCTGTGGACGGCTGTCACACCCTGGTCGGACATATAGGATTGGATGTCTTCATCAGACAACCCGTCAAGGGATCTCGTGAAGACTACCCCCCGTGACGAGTTGAGTGTTGTTGTTGTTGTTGTTGTTTATAGGGGACTAAACTACAAGGTCATCAGTCCCCTGTTCCAGGCAGTGATGAAACATGTGAGAGAACGAAAACACAGAGAACAAGGATTAGAGAGAATTCCTTGAATGTAAAATAAAGACAAACACTACACTTATACACAGAGGAGTGCACAAAAGTGATAAAAATACAATTTCACAGCATAATGCTATAGCAACCGATCACTAAGATAATAACGGATGAGCGAGCCATGCTGTACACACTAAAAAGAAAAACCAACTCAACCGAAAAGGTAGAGGCTATCAAGTAACTTAAAAAAACAGTGTAAAAATGAGGGTCTGTCAATCACTCAGAAGCGCCTTCCATTAAATGGAAGGGTAGAAACCAGATGCGCGAATAAAATTTAAAACAGTAGTAGCCAAGGAGGCATTGTCACCTAAAACTGATGGCAGCGAATCTGGTAGGCTAAAGGACTGCCGCAAAGCGGCTAAAAACGGACAATACAACAGTATGTGGACTACAGTCAGCTGGTCGCCACAACGGCAAATTGGTGGGCCCTCTCGACGCAACAGGTGGCCGTGTGTTAACCATGTATGGCCAATGCGTAGTCGGCAGAGTACAACGGACTCCCTACGAGAGGCTCGTAGGGAGGACCTCCACATTGCCGTAGAAGGCTTAACAGCACGGAGCTTATTCGGTGTGTTCGATTCAGCCCATTCTGTATTCCATAGGCTTAATACCTTCCGATGGAGCACCGCCCGGAGATCCCTCTCCTGGAGACCGATTTCCAGCATGGTTGAGGTAGTAGCCTCCTTCGCCAGTTGGTCAACACGTTCATTTCCTTTTATTCCAATGTGGCCTGGAGTCCAAAGGAAGACCACAGTGCGACCAGATGTACATAGTCTGTATACAGCTTCATGAATGGACTGTACCAATGGATCTTTTGGGAAACAATGGTTAAGGGCTTGCAGACCACTCAGGGAGTCAGTACAGATAACCACAGACTCCCCGGGGCAGGCTCTGAGGTGTTCAAGCGCCCGCCAAATGGCGACAAGTTCCGCCGTAAACACACTACTCCCACAGGGCAATGAATGATGTTCTACATGCCGGCCGTGGGTATAGGCATACCCAACATGGCCATTGACTAGGGAGCCATCGGTGTATATAAATTCAGCGCCATGGTAGGAATGTAGAAGGGCCTGGAACTGTTGACGCAGAGTCGTCGGTGCAACGGAGGCTTTGGAGTCTCGGGACAAGTCCAACCGAAGCTGGAGGCGAGGAATGACCCAAGGAGGAGTACTGGGACGGTACTGGAAGGGGAGAGGAATAGGAAGGGACTCTAGAGAAGAAAGAAGGGAACGAACACGAACCGCAATCGGGAGGCCCGACCGGGGCCGTCGTCGTGGGAAAGGGAGTGCGACAGCTGGGAAGAGGAGCCTGCGATTTGGGTGGTGAGGTACGGCATGAATATGGGCAGCGTAAGAAGCCATTAGCTGTTGCCTTCTGAATCGCAGGGGGGGGAACCCCAGCCTCAGCAAGAAGGCTTGTCACAGGACTGGTACGGAAGGCCCCTGTTGCTAAACGGATGCCACTGTGATGAACCGGATCTAAGATCTGCAGTGCAGTTGGAGCTGCAGAATCATACACAAGGCAGCCATAATCCAGGCGTGACTGGATAAGTGCCTTATACAGGTGCAGTAGAGTGGGGCGAGCAGCTCCCCAACCTGTGTGGCTGAGGCAGCGGAGGATGTTAAGATGTCTCCAGCATTTTTGTTTTAATTGGCGAAGATGCGGTATCCAGGTCAGCTGGGCATCAAAAAGCATGCCTAGGAAGCGGTGTGTCTCCTCAACGCGAAGGGGTCCATCATTCAAATATAGCTCAGGTTCTGGATGAGCTACCCGATTGTTGTTGTTGTTGTTGTTGTTGTTGTTGTTGGGGGTTTTTAAAGGGGGGTTTTTAAAGGGGGGTTAAACGACTGGGTTATCAGTCCCCCGTTCCTTTCGAGGAGTGCACTAAGGATGGTTTTCCGTTGGAAAGACGAGCACTACGTAGCTCATTCTGCAAAATGATGAGGTGACAAGAGGCGCTAAGATGGCAACATAAAAAGGGAAAAACGATAAAAGTCGACGCTCAAATAAGAAATGTTAAAATAGCTCAACAGAAGATTGAGGCTGGCTGATCACTAGGATAATAATGGAGGAGCCAGCCATTCTGCACGTACTAAAACTGCCAAGTAAAAAAGATTAGCGAGACAAAAGTAACAACATATTAAAACTGCTTGATGGTGGCCGCCTGAAAGATCGAGTTTCAGGTGTCACCATTAAATCATGTGATAAAATCCAGCTGCGCGAATAAAATGTAAAACACGGTTAACCATGAGGGCATCGTCGGATAAAATAGAAGAAAGCGCAGAAGGAAGCATAAAAGACTGCCGCAATGCAGCTAAAAGCGGACAGTCCGACAAGTTGTGGGCCACCGTGAGCAGCGCGCCACAACGGCAGCCTGGTGGGTCCTCACGTCGCAACAGGTTGTTGTTGTTGTTGGTTAAGGGGACTAAACAGCTAGGTCATCAGTCCCCTGTCCCTAGCTAAGAGTCCTCTTTCAAGAGTATAAAAAGTAAAACACAGCTCCGAAGATGAAAACTCGGAAATGGGGTGAGCTGACATTGGAGAAATCGCGTACAACACAAAAGGAAGAGACACAATATGGAAAAAAGAAGTTGAGATCTCAGCTAAAACTGGACAGCAGAAAAACACGGCTGGCTGATCACAGGGAAAAAACAGGATGAGCCAGCCATACTTCACACACTAAAAATCCCTCGGTAAATTACAGAAGGGTCTTAAAAGGGTTTAAAATCGCTGGATAGGTGGGGACCTGAAGTATCAGGCTATAGCACCCACCACTAGATGGAGTTGTAAAAACCAGCTGCGCGAATAAAACTTAAAACAGAATGAGCCATAGAGGCATCGTCGCCTAAGACTAAAGGTAGCGCGTCTGGTAGGTTAAAAGACTGGCGCAATGTAGCTAAAACTGGGCAGTCCATCAGAAGATGGACGACTGTCAGCGCTGCTCCACACCGACACACAGGTGGTGCCTCACGGCGGAGGAGATGACCATGGGTCAGCCAGGTATGCCCAATACGGAGGCGGCAGAGGACAACTGACTCTCGACGTATGGGCCGCAGTGAAGACTTCCACAGAGTTGTGGATAGCTTCACGGCTCGGAGCTTGTTTGTGGCACCCATGGTACACCATTCGGCACTCCAAGCATCACGCACCTTCTTGTGCAATGATAACCTAAGGTCTGATTCCGTGATGCCAATGGTGAAGGGTGGCGCAGTGGTGGCCTGTTTGGCCAACTGGTCAACACGTTCATTCCCCGGTATGCCGACGTGGCCAGGGGTCCACAGGAAGACCACACATCGGCCAGATTGGGCAAGAGAGTAAGTAGTGTCTTGAATGGACTGCACTAACGGGTGACGAGGGAAGAACTGGTCGAGTGCCTGCAAGCCACTCAGGGAGTCACTACAGATGACAAATGACCCCCTGGGGCAGGCTCGGAGGTGTTCTAGAGCCTTGAGGATAGCGACCAGCTCTGCAGTGAAGACACTACTTTCACGGGGCAATGAATGTTGTTCGACATGGTCACCATGGAGACATGCATACCCAGCACGACCATCAGCTAGGGACCCATCAGTATAGATGGCTTCAGCACCACAGAAAGAGTTGAGGAGATCCAGGAACTGGTGTCGGAGTTGTGTTGGAGAAACGGAGTCCTTTGATCTATTGGACAGATCCAGACAAAGCTGCAGTCGGGGGATGGACCAAGGAGGGGTTTGAAAGGAATAGTGGAAAGTGGCAGGGAGTGGTTGGGATTCGAGGGACGAAAGTAGAGAACGAACGCGGACCGATATTGGGTAACCCGACCGAGGTCGTCTTGGAGGGATAGGGAGTGCAGCGCCTGGAAAAAGAAGCC
The DNA here is from genome assembly GCA_026315105.1 of Locusta migratoria. Taxonomy (NCBI): domain Eukaryota; kingdom Metazoa; phylum Arthropoda; class Insecta; order Orthoptera; family Acrididae; genus Locusta; species Locusta migratoria. Next base: position 2,408,177 of record CM048750.1, on the reverse strand, counting down.
GGTGGTTCGGATGGTGTGGCAAGGCCTTAACATGGGCAACGTATGAAGCCAGCAGGTGCTGCCGGCGGAACCGCAGAGGAAGGACCCCAGCTTCAACTAGTAGGCTTGTCACAGGGCTCGTGCGGAAAGCCCCTGTTGCAAAACGAACTCCAGAATGTAAGACTGGGTCTAATGTTTGCAGTGCTGAAGGTGCAGCCGAATCATATACTACGCAGCCATAGTCTAGGCGCGACTGGATGAGCGCCTTATAAAGTTGCAGGAGCGTTGGGCGTGACGCTCCCCAAACGGTATGGCTGAGACAACGTAGAATATTAAGGTGTCGCCAGCACTTTTGTTTGAGCTGGCGAAGGTGTGGCACCCAGGTGAGACGGTTGTCGAATAACATGCCTAAGAAACGGTGCGTCTCTTCGACACGCAGCAGGTCATCAGCGAGATACAGTTCGGGGTCAGGATGGACCGCCCGACGCCGACAGAAATGCATCACCCGGGTTTTCGTAGCGGAAAAGTTAAAACCATGAGTAAACGCCCACGACTGCGCCTTTCGAATAGCTATCTGCAACCGCCGTTCAGCAACGCCGATGCTAGTGGAGCTGAAATACATGCAGAAGTCATCGGCATACAACGAGGTGTAAACCGATGACCCCACAGCAGTAGCAAGACCATTGATAGCGACCAAAAATAAAGGGACGCTTAGAACGGATCCCTGTGGGACACCGTTTTCTTGATAGTGAGGGGAGCTGAAACAGGAACCAATACGAACTCGAAAAGAACGTTGCGCGAGAAAATTCTGTATGAATACAGGAAGCGGACCGCGTAAGCCCCAGTCATACAGCGTAGACAGTATGTGGTGGCGCCAGGTGGTGTCGTACGCTTTTCGCAGGTCAAAGAATACAGCAACCAGATGTTCGCAGCGTGTAAAGGCTGTACGGATGGCCGACTCCAGTGACACGAGATTATCGATAGCGGAGCGGCCACGACGGAACCCACTCTGTTGTGGGGACAGGAGTCCCCGGTCCTCAAGGATCCACATAAGCCTCCGACTCACCATCCGTTCGAGGAGTTTACACGGAACGTTGGTGAGGCTGATTGGGCGGTAACTATCAGCCACCTGTGGATCAGCCCCAGGCTTCATCACTGGGATGATGATGCTATCCCGCCATTGGGACGGGAAGACACCCTCAACCCAGAGACGATTCAGCAAGGAGAGAAGTTGGCGTTTAGAGTCTGCTGACAGGTGTCGGAGGAACTGACTATGGATGCGGTCGGGTCCAGGGGACGTGGCTGGGCATGCGGCAAGTGCACTTTCGAACTCCCATTCGGTGAAAGGGATGTTGTAGGTTTCCTGGCGTCGCGTTCGAAAGGATATCTGCTTTCGCTCTGTGCGCTCCTTAAGGGCGCGGAAATCCGCATCATATGCAGCGGTCGCTGAGGTGCGAGCATAGTGGTGTGCCAAATGCTCTGCTATTGTGTGAGGGTCAGTGCAAATTGTACCCTGAATGCTTAGGCACGGAATTCCCACTGGTGGGCGGTGGCCAAAGAGGCGTCGAACTTGCGACCATACCCATGAAGGCGATGCTCGGGAGCCAATGGAGGCGACATAACGCTCCCAGGAGGCCCTCTTGCTTTGCTGGATCAATCGCCGCGCCCGTGCACGGAGACGCTTGAAGGCAACAAGATGTTCAACACAAGGGTGGCGTCGGTGGCGCTGTAGTGCTCGCCGACGTTCCCGGATGGCCTCAGCTATCTCCGGCGTCCACCAGGGCACTGACTTACGGTGGAGTGATCCAAGTGAGACGGGTATAGTGTTCTCAGCAGCAGAAATGATGGAATGTGTGACCTGCTGCACAGCGGTATCGATATCAGCCAGAAGAGGAGAGGGAAGCACAGCGGCTATGGAATATGCTGGCCAGTCGGCCCTATGGAGGGACCAGCGAGGCAGACGGTCAGCAGGTGGACACTGTGGGAGCGACAGGAAGATAGGGAAATGGTCGCTGCCACACAGGTCATCGTGGACCCTCCAAGTGAAGTGCGGAAGCAGGCTTGGGCTACAGACAGACAGATCTATGGCAGAGAATGTACCGTGTGCCACGCTAAAGTGCGTAGCAGCACCTGTGTTCAGGAGGCAGATGTTCAGCTGCGTCAGTAGAGTCTCAACATCTCTACCCCGTGCCGAAGTCTGTGTGCCACCCCACAAAGTGTGGTGGGCATTGAAATCCCCCAAAAGAAGGAAGGGTGGGGGAAGTTGGGCGACCAAGGCAGCAAGGTCTACAGGAGAGACAACCTCATCAGGTGGTAGGTAGACCGAACATATGGTAATGTCTTGCACTGCCCGGAGGCGAACAGCGACCGCCTCTAGAGGCGTTTGAAGAGGCACGGCAGCGCTCGGGACAGTGGCTAGGACATAGACGCAGACTCCACCGGAAACTCTGCCATAGATAGAGCGATTTTTAAAATAGCCCCGGTAGCCTCGAAGGGCAGGGGACCGCATCGCTGGAAACCACGTTTCCTGAAGAGCGATACAGAAAGCAGGTGTTTGGCTGAGAAGCTGACGTAGCTCAGGCAGGTGGTGGAAAAAGCCACCACAATTCCACTGGAGGATGATGTTATCTCCTGGCTGTACCGCCATGATGAATAAAGGAGCAGATCACTCCATTGGATCGTCTGCTACCACGCGCTCTGAATCCACAGAACCAGAGATCTTGTCTGGGGAATCAGTAATTGCGAGATCCTCAGGAGACGCGAGGATCTCGACTTCATCCTCTGAAGAAGAGGATGTGGGTGGTTGTGGCTTTGAAGCCACCGAACATTCTTTTTTCTTGTGTCTCTTCTTCTTCTCCTCTCGCTGGCCCTTTGGTTTGCTGGGCCGTGAGGGCTTCCCAGAAGCGGCATCCGGGACGGAAGAAGAGTAAGAAGCTCTTCGACCGGCAGGTTGTGGATCTATAGGCCAGTGGCCAGGATCCTCCGGAGCGCTCTGAGTAGCCGCAGAAGGGGGTGTCCCGTGGGACCCCTTCTCGGCGAGAGGAGCCAGAGAAGGCTTCTCCTTCTCCGGCTTAGAGGTGGGGACTCGCGTCCCCGATGATTTAGTGGGTGTTGCTCCCACAGTGAAAAGTGTGGGAGCCACCGAAGAGGAAGCGCCCCCAGCTGGTAAGGGGGCAGGGATAGTTTGTTGGGCCTGGGAGCCCACTGGTACGGATTGCACTGACTGGTTCGTAGGCACAGTGGAGGGTGACAGTGAGGCTGCTGTGGCATAGGTGTTGACCTGGCGCACAGGGTGGAGCTTATGGTACTTCTTCTTTGCCTCTGAGTACGTCAGTCGGTCTCTGGTCTTGTACTCTATGATCTTTCTTTCTTGGTGCAGAACTGTGCAGACAGGCGAACAAGGGGAGTGATTTTGGCCACAATTAACACATACTGGAGGAGGGGTGCAGGGGACGTTCGGATGGACAGCACGTCCGCACTCCCGACATGTAGGATTGGCATCACATCGGGAGGACATATGCCCAAACCTCCAGCACTTAAAACAGCGCATAGGGGGAGGAACGTAGGGCTTTACGTCGATCCGGTAGACCATCACCTTGACCTTCTCGGGCAATGAATCACCCTCGAAAGCCAAGATGAAGGCACCGGTCGCGACCCTATTGTCCTTCGGACCCCTATGGACTCGCCGAATAAAATGTACTCCCCGCCGTTCTAGATTGGCACGCAATTCGTCATCTGACTGCAGCAAGAGGTCTTTATGAAAGATGACGCCCTGTACCATATTTAGGGTCTTGTGCGGCGTAATGGTAACGGAAACATCACCCAGCTTGTCACAGGCAAGCAGTGCCCGTGACTGAGCTGGGGATGACGTCGTTATTAAGACAGACCCTGACCGCATCTTAGACATCCCTTCCACCTCACCATACTTGTCCTCCAAGTTTTCGACGAAGAACAAGGGCTTAGTCGTCTTAAAAGAGTCCCCATCAGTGCGGGTGCAAACTAGATATTTAGGGGCATAAGCCTCACCCTGTTTTCTTGCCCGACGTTCCTCCCATGGTGTAGCCAGGGAAGGGAACGTTTGGGGATCGTACTCTGCAGCATTATACTCGTTTCTTCCACGCTTAGAGACGCCAGGTTTGCGTGTGGCGACGCTATTTATTGCTCGTTTCATGTCTGTCCCACGAGCAGCTAGGGAACTAAAGGTCCACCCAGGCAGAGCCCCGCTTGCCTGGGTAAGCCTTATACAACTGAGGTGCGGCAGGTTCCTCAGAGGTTGCTCGCTAGCGGCTGTTCAACCTCAACAGCCATGCATCTCCTCGGCACGTAGCACACCTTGAGATTGAGGGTTTTTTTTATAGAGGTTTGTACCATCCTCGCGACCCAGGCGATTAAGCCAAGATCCCCGGACTCTGAAACGTACAACGTTCCACCGTCGCGCCGAACGATGGTCGTTGAAGCACGCACAGAGCTTACGGTGTAGCGGACTGTTGGCGCGACACAGCCCACAGCTCAGGACCCCGGGTTCGCCAAGCCCGTACTCAGCAAATTAATGCCGAGCCCCTGAGGGGGTCGCAACAGGTAGCCGTGCGTTAGCCATGTATGGCCTATACGCAGGCGACACAGGACAACCGAGTCTCTTCGAGAAGGCAAGAAGGAGGTCTTCCAAGCTGCAGTTGACTGTTTAACTGCATGGAGCTTATTTGGCGTTGTCAACGTGGACCATTCACCGTCCCAGGCCATGGAGATTTTCTGGTGTAGAACCAATCGGATATCCCTTTCTGGGGTACGGATCTCCAGGCGCTGGCAGTCGATTGCCTGCTTGGCCAGCCGATCAGCACGTTCGTTCCCCTGAATGCCAATGTGGCCTGGGGTCCAGATGAAGGCCACAGATCGGCCGGACTTGCCGAGATTGAAAACGGAGTCCTGGATGGACCGCACCAGGTGGTGTTTGGGGAAAACACTGGTCAAGGGCTCGTAAGCCGCTCAGGGAGTCACTGCATACGACATACGACTTCCTGGGGCATGTACGGAGATGGTCGAGGGCTCTGAGTATTGCGACCAACTCTGCCGTAAAGACTGTGCAGCCATGTGGGAGCGAGCGTTGTTCACAGTGGTCGCCATGAACGTAGGCATAACCCACTCTGCCATCTACCTGGGAGCCATCAGTATATATCACGTCTGCATCACCGAACGCGCAAAGTGTGTCCTGAAACTGGTGACGAAGTATGTGTGATGGAACCGTTGCCTTGGGGTCGCAGGACAATTGTAGGTTGAGCTGTAGGCGAGGGATGGACCAAGGAGGGATATGCGAGTGGCAGGAGAATGCGATAGGGAGAGGGAGAGCCTCGAGGGAGGAAAGGAGACCACGAACGCGGACTGCAATCGGATGACCCGATCTGGGTCGACGCTGTGGACAGGGTAGGGCAGTATTCGGAAACAAAAGCCTGCGATTGGGATGATGCGGTGTAGTGTGAACATGGGCAACATAAGAAGCCAACAGCTGTTGCCGGCGGTACCGCAAAGGCGGGATGCCAGCTTCGGCTAGGAGGCTTAGAACAGGGCTAGTACGGAAAGCCCCTGTTGCTAAACGTACACCACCATGAAGGATCGGATCCAAGATCTGTAAGGCGGAAGGTGCTGCAGAGGCATACACCTGGCTTCCATAATCCAGGCGTGACTGGATTAGAGCCTTGTAGAGGTGAAGGAGAGTTTGACAGCTAGCTCCCCAGGTAGTGTGGCTGAGACAACGCAAGATATTTAGAGACCTCCAGCACTTCTGCTTCAACTGACGAAGGTGCGGCCCCCAAGTCAGTCGGTTGTCAAACAGCATGCCGAGAAACCGGTGTGTTTCTTCAACACGAAGCTGTTCATCAGCTAGATAGAGTTCTGGATCGGGGTGAACAGCCTGACGACGACAGAAGTGTACAATCCGGGTTTTGGGAGAGGAGAAGGTGAAGCCATGGGCTGAGGCCCATGACTGTGCCTTGCGAATGGCTCCCTGCAGACGCCGTTCGACGACAACAATGCTAGAAGAGCTGTAATATATGCAAAAGTCATCGGCAAATAAGGAACAGCTAACCGATGACCCAACAGCCGCTGCTAGACCGTTAATCGCAATTAAAAAGAGTGGTACACTGAGAACGGAGCCTTGTGGGACACCGTTCTCTTGGACTCGGGAAGAGCTGAGGGCGGTACCAACTCTAACCCTGAATGTGCGGAGTGAAAGAAAATTCTGGATAAAAATGGGGAGTGAACCCCGGAAGCCCCAGTCATATAATGTTGCAAGAATGTGGTGGCGCCAGGTAGCGTCATATGCCTTCCGGAGGTCAAAAAAGACCGCAACTAGGTGCTCGCGTCTAGAGAAGGCTGTTCGAATGGCAGACTCCAGTGACACTAGATTGTCAATACTGGAGCGACCCTGACGGAAACCCCCCTGTTGCGGGGCCAGGAGACATCGATCTTCGAGTACCCACAGAAGCCGGCGACTCACCATGCATTCAAGCAGCTTACACAGTACATTTGTTAAGCTGATGGGACGGTAACTATCAACCGCCAGCGGATCTCCACCTGGTTTCAGCACAGGGACAATGATACTATCCCTCCACTGGGATGGAAAAACACCCACTGCCCAAACACTATTAAACAGGGACAGCAGTTTGGTTTGGAAATCCGCCGACAGGTGACGAATGAACTGGCTGTGTATGCGGTCTGGCCCTGGGGTGGTGTCAGCGCATGCATTGAGAGCAGTTTGGAACTCCCACTCTGTAAACGGGTCATTGTACAGTTCCCGGCGACGTGTAGCGAAAGATAACCGAGTCCGCTCTACCCGCTGCTTGAGGAAACGGAAGGATGCAGTATAGTTCACCGTCGCAGAGCATCGTGCATAATGGTCTGCCAAGCACTCGGCTATTATGGACGGGTCACTGCAAAGGGTGCCCTCGATATTCAGAGATGGGACTCCTGCCGGTGGCCGACACCCGAAAAGACGCCGTACTTGAGACCAGACGCAGGAAAGGGAGGCGCGAGAACCGATGGAGGCGACATACCTCTCCCAACAGTCCTGCTTGCTTTGTCGAATGAGTCGTCGGGCTCGGGCTCGTAGTCTTTTAAAGGCAATTAAATTTTCTAATGTGGGACGGCGCCGGTGGCGTTGCAGCGCTCTTCGACGGTCTCGGATGGCCTCAGCAATTTCCAACGTCCACCAGGGCACAGACTTGCGCCGAGGGGAACCAGCAGTAGTCGGAACAGTAGCCTCAGCAGCAGAAACTATGGCAGTAGTGATCAGGTGAACCGCCATATCCGTGTCTGCTGGTAGTGGAGTAGGGACCACAGCAGTCGAGGCGTAACCCTGCCAATCAGCTCGACGGAGACACCAACGGAGTGGCCCGGCTGCAGGGTGAAAATCCAAGTACGACAGAATGACAGGGAAGTGGTCGCTACCGCAAAGATCGTCGTGGACGCTCCAGCTAAGATGTGGCAAAAGGCTTGGGCTGCAGATGGATAGATCTATGGAAGAATATGTGCCATGTGCGATGCTGAAGTGCGTAGGAGCACCAGTATTCAGAAGGCACACATCCTGCCGCGCCAGCAAAGCTTCAACTTCCCTACCACGCGCCGAGGTCTGAGAACCACCCCACAAAGGGTGGTGGGCGTTGAAGTCCCCCAGAAGAAGGAAGGGTGGGGGAAGTTGGGCGACCAAGGCAGCAAGGTCAGTGGAAGAAACTGCCTCATCTGGGGGCAGGTAAAGAGAGCATACCGTGATGTCTTGTAGCGCTCTGATCCTGACAGCCACTGCCTCTAGGCTAGTATGAAGAGCCACGGGAGCACTGGGGACAGTAGCAAGGACGTACACGCAAACACCTCCAGAGACCCTGTCATAGTCCACACGGTTTTTAAAATAACCCCGATAGCCACAAAGGGCAGGGGTCCGCTGGGCAGGAATCCATGTTTCCTGCAGAACGACGCAAAATGCTGCGTAGCGGCAAAGTAATTGTCGCAGCTCAGCAATATGGTGGAAAAGACCGCCACAATTCCATTGGAGGATGGAATTTGCAACGAGCTGATGAGCCATAGTCTGAAAGCAAGGCAGCTTATTCCACAGGAGTATCCGCTGCTAACTGCTCAGAATCTGCTGGATCAAGAACCATAGGTTCCGGCGAGTTGAGAATGGCGAGATCCTTGGGCGATGCAAGGATCTCCAACTCGTCGTCAGAAGCAGATGATGTAAGATGGCGTGGCTTTAGAGCCACAGAAGAATCCTTTTTCTTAGGTTTCTTTTTCTTATCCTCTCGCTGTCCTTTTGGTTTTACGGACTGAGAGCGCTTCTCAGAGGATGTGGCAGGGCTCGAGTTAGAGTGTAGAGCCCTTTGACCAGGGGCGTGCGAGTCCGACAGCCGTTGGCTGGGACCCTCTGTGGCACTCTGAGAGGCCTCAGAAGGGAGCGTCCCAAGGGACCCCTTCCGAGCGAGAGGAGCCGGAGGAAGGTGTTGCTTCTCCGGCTGAGTGATGGGGACTGGTGTCCCCGATGGGGGATGTGCTCCCCCAGGAGGTGTATTGGGGGCAGCACATGGTGGAGAACCCCCAACCATCGAGGGGGCAGATGGAGCTTTACGGCCCTGAGGGCCCACAGAAGTTGTTAAAGACATGGGGACTGCCGACACCGAGGGAAAAGGCGACGACGTGACAGTCGCAAATGACGTCTTCAGTGATACAGGGTGCAGTCGCTCAAACTTCTTTTTGGCCTCATTGTACGACAGTTTATCCATGGTCTTGTATTCCATAATTTTTCTTTCCTTATGGAGCACCGTGCAGTTAGGTGAGCAAGGGGGATGGTGCTGTCCGCAGTTCACACAAATAGGTGGAGGAGCACAAGGAGCGTCCGGATGGGATGGACGCCCACATTCTCTACAGGTGGAGCTGGAATTGCACCTGGAGGACATGTGCCCAAATTTCCAGCATTTGAAGCACCGCATCGGAGGAGGAATATAAGGTTTTACATCGCACCGGTAGACCATAATCTTGACCTTTTCGGGCAAAGAATCGCCCTCAAAGGCCAGGATGAAGGCACCGGTTGCTACCTTGTTGTCCTTAGGTCCCCTATAGATGCGCCTGATGAAGTGGACACCTCGTCGTTCAAGGTTGGCGCGGAGCTCATCATCCGACTGCAGGAGGAGATCACGGTGGAAAACAATCCCCTGAACCATGTTTAAACTCTTGTGAGGAGTGAAAGTAACAGGAATATTGCCCAGCTTATCACAGACCAGAAGTGCCCGTGACTGTGCTGGGGATGCCACTTCAATGAGGACTGCACCACTTCTCATTTTAGACAGACCTGAGACTTCGCCATACTTGTCTTCTAGATTATCCACAAAGAAGAGTGGCTTGGTTGGTTGGTTGTTGGTTGTTTAAGGGGGACAAAACTGCAATGGTCATCAGTCCCCCATTCCATCTCTAGGCGTCAAAAGTAAAGCCAAACACGTAAAAGACAATACGCCTAGAGTTTAAAATATCGAAGTGGGAGAGGAGTCCCACTAGTCCATAAAACATCAAGAACCACAAGACTAAACAAAAGATGGTTACACAAAGACAACTTACAACAAAGAAACCGATAGCCGTGGTTGACCGACCATAAGAATAAAAAAGGAAAAGTCAACCACTCGGTTTCACAAAGAAATCTCCAGTTAGAGAGAACGATAAAATCCCCCTGCTCGAATAAAACGTAAAACGGTATCTGCCATTGTGGCATCGTCACCTAAAACTTCCGATAAAACAGCAGGGAGGTTAAAATGTCTCCGCAAGGCGGCTAAAAGGGGGCAGTCCAACAATATGTGGACGACTGTCAAATTGGAGCCACACTGACATTGGGCTGGGTCCTCACCCCGAAGGAGATATCCATGGGTGAGCCACGTATGCCCAATGCGGAGGCGACATAAAACCACTGAGTCCCGTCGTGAACCGCGCATGGAGGAGCGCCATGCAACCGTCGTATCCTTGACCACCCGGAGCTTGTTGGGCGTGTGCAGGCTACGCCACTCAGTATCCCAAAGCTGACGTACTTTCTGGCGCAACAATGAACGGAGATCAGAAGCCGGGAGGCCGATCTCTAGACAGGACATACCTACAGCCTGCTTGGCAAGCCTGTCAACACGTTCATTGCCTGGGATACCAACATGACCTGGAGACCAGATGAACACCACCGATCGCCCGGACCGTGTAATGGCATAAAGTGTCTCCTGAACGGCCAACACCAGGGTAGACCGTGGGTAACACTGCTCCAGAGCTCGAAGGCTGCTCAGGGAGTCGCTGCAAACAACAAAAGACTCGCCTGAGCAAGACTGGATATGCACAAGAGCTCTGTGAATGGCCACCAGCTCTGCAGTGTAAACACTGCAGCCATTCGGCAGAGAGTGCTGTTCCACATGGTCACCGTGTGTATAGGCAAATCCAACACGGTCATCCACCATTGAGCCATCGGTGTAGATCAGGTCATAACCACGGAACTCCGCTATGACAGCCGAGAACTGACGGCGGAGCGCCTCCAGTGGTACTGAGTCTTTGGGCCCATGGGCCAAGTCCAGCCGAATAGATGGCCTTGTCAAACACCATGGAGGTGTATGCACCTGGATCCGATATGGACACGGAAGGGGCAAAGACTCAAGTTCCAGGAGGAGGGACCGAACTCTATAGGCTATCGTATGACCTGACCTGGGGCGTCGCTGATGGTGAGGGACGACCACATTAGAAAAAAGAAAACGACGGTTTGGGTGGCCTGGGGAGCAATACACGTTCGCTGCATAAGCTGCGAGCAGGTGTTGGCGGCGGATCCCCAAAGGTGGGATCCCAGCCTCCACTAGTAAACTGTTCACCGGGCTGGTGCGGAAAGCGCCCGTCGCAATGCAATGGGGTCCAGGAGATGCAGTGCCGAAGGTGCCGCAGACCCATAGGCAATGCACCCAAAATCGAGACGGGACTGCACCAGCGCCGTGTAAAGCCGCAACAGTGTCGAGCGATCAGCACCCCAGGTCGTATGACCCAGGTGGCGGAGAAGGTTGAGGTGGCGCCAGCACTTCCTTTTCAGCTGACGAATGTGGGGGAGCCATGTCAGCCGGGCGTCAAAGACCAGTCCTAAAAAACGGTGAGTTTCCACTACCATAAGTGGTTCGTCATTCAGATAAAGTTCAGGGTGTGGGTGGACGGTCCGACGCCGGCAGAAGTGCATCACTCTGGTCTTGGAGGCAGAAAACTGAAAGCCATGGGTAAGCGCCCAGTTCTGCGCCTTCCGAATAGCACCTTGCAACCTGCGCTCGGCAACTTGGGTGCTGGAGGAACTAAAAGAGAGACAAAAGTCGTCAGCATAAAGAGAGGGGGACACCGATGATCCAACCGCTGCAGCTAAACCGTTGATGGCGATTAAAAATAATGGGACGCTTAAAACGGAACCCTGAGGAACCCCATTTTCCTGGACATGAGAGGAGCTCAGAGAAGCACCAATTTGAACACGAAAGGTACGGACGGCTAAAAAATTCTGAATAAAAATCGGTAGGGAGCCTCGGAGGCCCCAGTCATATAAAGTGTTGAGGATGTGGCGTCGCCAGGTTGTATCATATGCTTTGTGCATATCGAAGAAGACGGCAACGAGGTGTTGGCGCCGGGAAAAGGCTGTGCGGATTGCAGACTCGAGGCACACCAGATTATCGGTGGTAGATCGACCCTGGCGAAAACCGCCCTGGCATGGAGCCAATAATCCCCGAGTCTCAAGAATCCAACACAACCGCCGACTAACCATCCGCTCCAACAGTTTGCAGGGAACGTTAGTCAGGTTAATGGGCCGATAGCTATCCAAGTTCAGAGGATGTTTGTCGGGTTTAAGTACGGGGATGATGATACTCTCCCGCCACTGTGACGGGAAAACACCATCACACCAAATGCGGTTATAGACCGTAAGTAGGGCCCTCCGACTATCTGCTGAGAGATGTTTCAGCATCTGGCTATGGATGCTATCAGGCCCCGGCGCCGTGTCTGGACATTGTCGAAGAGCACTGAGGAACTCCCACTCAGTGAAAGGACTGTTGTAGGATTCAGAGCGGCGGGTACGAAAGGAGAGGTGCTGGCGTTCTACCCGCTCCTTCAATGTACGGAAGGCCGGTGGATAGTTTGCAGAGGCAAAGGCGCGAGCATAATGCTCGGCAAACATCTCTGCAAGAGTGGCCGGGTCCGTACATAGAACTCCATTTGTGGAGATTCCGGGTATTCCCGCCGGTGACGGTATTCCCTTTAACCGCCTGATTTTACCCCAGACCTGTGATGCAGAGGTACCCGTCCCGATAGTGGAGATTGTTGTTGTTGTTGTTGTTGTTGTTGGGTTTTTGAAGGGACTAAACAACGACGGTTATCTGTCCCTTTTTCCAGTCCAAGAGATAAAACATTGTGTTAAGCGATCCGAAGTGAATGCACTAACAAGTCAAAGTTTAAAACTTACAGACTAATAGAAAGAAAGGATACGATTAAAAACGAAGGAGGGATAAAACAGCTGAAACATTACAAGAGTGTTTTTGCTGGGTGGTCACAAGGATATAAGGAACACACCCAGCCACTCTGGAACACGTTAAAACCGCCTACCTAACAGACTTAAGCAGGCGGAGGACAGAGAAACGACAGAGAAACACAAACATTAAATGGACTTGTAAAGTCCACACTCACGCATAAAATTTAAAACAGAGTCAACCGTGGAGGTATTGTCAGCTAATGCTAGCTGCAAAGTGTCAGGAAGATTAAAATAGCGTCGTGTTGCGGCTAAATGGCGACATTCAATTAAGATGTGGGCGACCGTCAAAGGCACACCACATCGACACTGAGGAGGGTTCTCGCGACGCAGGAGATGACCATGCGTAAGCCAAGTATGGCCTATACGGAGTCGGCAAAGGACGACCGACTCCCTGCGAGAAGCCCTCAGGGACGTCTTCCATGCTGCGGTAGACGGCTTGATAGCACGGAGCTTATTCGGTTCAGTCGAATCTGCCCATTCAGAATTCCAAACCCTTAAGACCTTGCGGGTCAACTGGGTTTGGAGGTCGGAAACTGGGAGGCCAATATCCAGGGACCGCGAAGTAGTGGCCTGCTTGGCCAGCTCATCGACGCGTTCATTGCCCGGTATACCTATGTGGCCCGGAGTCCAGACAAAGGTGACAGAACGGCCTGACTCGCCAAGGGCAAAGACAGCATCTTGAATGGCTCGCACTACTGTGTTTTTCGGTAGAAACTGGTCGAGGGCCTGTAAGCCACTCAGGGAGTCGCTACAGATGACGAACGACCCCCTGGGGTGAGCTCTGAGGTGTTCAAGAGCTCTCAAAATACCGACAAGTTCTGCGGTGAAGATGCTGCTTCCACAAGGCAATGACCGCTGTTCGATGTGGTCACCATGGATAAAGGCATATCCAGCATGGCCATCGACCAAAGAACCGTCCGTGTACACAATGTTTGCTCCGTGAAACGTATCAATCAGTGCATAGAACCGGCGACGGAGAAGCAGTGGTGAAATCGAGGCTTTTGAATCCCGGGACAAGTCCAGCCGAAGCTCCAGGCGAGGAATTTTCCAGGGGGGGATACGGAGGGAGTAATGGTAAGGTGGAGGAAGGGGTAAGGAATCAAGTGAGGAGAGAAGGGAACGGACGCGGACCGCAATCGGGAGACCCGACCTGGGCCGACGTCGTGGGGAAGGGAGTGCAGAAAGTGGGAAGAGAAGCCTGTGGTTCGGATGGCGGGGTGAAGCATGAACCCGGGCAACGTAGCTCACCAACAGCCGTTGCCGGCGATATCGCAGAGGGGGAACACCAGCTTCAGCTAGAAGGCTCGTTACGGGACTGGTGCGAAAAGCCCCTGTTGCGAGACGCACACCTGTGTGGTGAACAGGGTCTAGGACTCGCAAGGCAGAAGGGGCTGCCGAGTCATAAACCAAGCTCCCGTAATCAATCCGAGACAGAATGAGTGACTTGTAGAGCTGAAGAAGGGTGGAACGTGCTGCTCCCCATCCAGTATGGCTGAGGCATCTGAGAACGTTTAAATGCCGCCAACACTTCAGTCTCACCTGACGTAGGTGTGGCACCCAAGTCAGCCGGGCATCGAACACCATGCCCAGGAAGCGATGTGTTTCCTCAACCTGAAGTAGTTCACCACCCAGGTAGAGCTCTTGGTCAGGGTGAACTACCCGACGGCGACAGAAGTGCATCACGCGGGTTTTCCGTGCGGAGAACTGAAATCCGTGAGAAGAGGCCCATGAGTGGGCCTTTCGGATGGCACCCTGCAGCCGCCGTTCAGCTACGCCGATGCTAACGGAGCTGAAATACAGGCAGAAGTCATCGGCGAACAGGGAGCAACTGACTGATGACCCCACAGCCGCAGCGAGACCGTTTATCGCCACTAAAAACAATGGAACGCTGAGGACGGAGCCCTGTGGGACACCGTTCTCTTGAATACGTGGGGAGCTAAAAGATGCCCCAACCCTCACCCGGAACGAGCGATGGGAGAGGAAATTGTGAATAAAAATAGGAAGGGCACCCCGTAGGCCCCAGTCATGAAGAGTTGTTAAAATATGGTGGCGCCAGGTGGTGTCATACGCCTTTCGAAGGTCGAAAAATACAGCAACGAGATGCTCACGCCTAGCAAACGCAGTGCGAATGGCCGACTCCAATGACACGAGGTTGTCAATGGTAGAACGGCCCTGGCGAAAGCCCCCTTGTTGTGGAGCAAGGAGTCCGCGCTCTTCAAGGATCCACATAAGCCGCCGACTCACCATACGTTCGAAGAGCTTGCAGAGAACGTTGGTGAGGCTGATCGGACGGTAATTGTCAGCCACCAGGGGATCTGCACCAGGTTTCAGCACCGGGATGATAGTGCTTTCCCGCCACTGCGACGGGAAAGTGCCCTCTGCCCATAGATGGTTAAACAGGGCGAGAATGCGGCGTTGAAACTCTGGTGAAAGGTGTCGGAGGAATTGGCCGTGAATCCTATCAGGTCCTGGAGTTGTATCAGGACACGCAGCAAGGGCAGTTCGGAACTCCCACTCAGTAAACGGGTCGTTGTATATTTCCCGACGACGAGTGCGGAAAGAGAGCTGCTTCCGCTCGGCCCGCTCTTTGAGGGAGCGGAAGTCAGTATTGTACATGGCAGTCGCAGAGCATTGTGCGTAGTGGTCTGCCATGTGCTCGGCGATAGCTGTCGGGAGCGTGCAGAGGACACCCTGGATGGTGAGGGACGGGATTCCTGTCGGCGGGCGGTATCCGAAGACGCGTCGGACTTGCGTCCATACCTTAGTCAGGGAGGTGCGGGAGCCGATACTGGCTACATACCGCTCCCAGGAATCCTGCTTACTCTGCTGTACGAGTCGTCGAGCACGCGCACGGAGCCGTTTAAAGGCCACCAAATTCTCCACGGATGGGTGGCGTCGAAGGCGCTGGAGCGCTCGCCGACGTTCCCGGATGGCCTCAGCAATCTCCGGTGTCCACCAAGGCACGGACCTATGCCTAGGGGAACCGGTGGTTTGCGGAACTGCTACCTCAGCGGCCCTGACAATATTATCAGTCACCTGCTGGACTGCATTGTCAATGTCATCTGGCAGTGGTGCAGTGATGACAGCGGTTGAAGTATAAACTGGCCAGACAGCCCTACGGAGACACCAACGGGGTAAGCTGTCTGCAGCTTGGTACTGCGGGAGCGAAACAAAGATTGGAAAGTGGTCGCTACCACACAGGTCCTCATGCACACGCCAACCAAAGTGTGGTCGAAGGCTGGGGCTGCAGATGGAGAGATCGATCGCTGAATACGTGCCCTGTGCCACGCTAAAATGCGTGGGGGCACCTGTATTCAGGAGGCAAAGGTCGTGTTGCGCCAACAATGTCTCAACATCCCTACCGCGGCCTGTGGTCTGGAGTCCACCCCACAGAGGGTTGTGGGCGTTGAAGTCCCCCAAAAGGAGGAATGGTGGAGGAAGTTGCGAGACCAGAGCAGTAAGGGTGTTGAGAGACACGGCCTCATCCGGAGGAAGGTACAAGCTGCAGACAGTGAATTCTTGCGTTACCCGAATTCTGACAGCCACTGCCTCAAGAGTGGTTGTGAGGGGCACGGGGGCACTTGGGACAGTGTCCAGGATATATAGGCACACACCGCCAGACACCCTGTCGTAAAGGGTCCTGTTGTGGTAGTAGCCCCGATACCCACGGAGGGCAGGGGTGCGCTGTGCTGGAAACCATGTCTCCTGTAGGGCGATACAAAATGCCGGGTAGCGGTACAGTAGTTGTCGCAGCTCAGCCAGGTGATTAAAGAAGCCGCCGCAATTCCACTGGAGAAGAAGTCGTTCTCCACGCTCTAAGGCCATAAAAGAAAAAGAAAAGAAGATCATTCCATAGGAACATCTGCTGCTTTATGATCAGGCTCAACAGAATCTAAGACCATAGACTCAGATGAACCTGGTTGTGCAGAGCTCCTATGGTCAGGCGAATCAAGAAGTGCGAGATCCTCAGCGGAGGCGAGGATCTCGACTTCATCCTCTGAAGCAGAGGATGTGGGTGTGGGTGGCTTGGAGGCCACCAAAGAATCCTTTTTCTTCTTTTCTTTTCTTCTACCCTCTCGCTGGCCCTTGGGTGTTGAGGGCCGTAGGGGCTTCTCAGACGGGGCGGCAGGAGCTGACGAAGAGCAGGAGGCCCTTCGATCAGCCGCCGGGGGATCCTTCAGCCATTTGCTGGGATCCACCTTCCCACGAGGAGAAGCCTCGGAAGGGAGTGTCCCATGGGACCCCTTCCGGGCGAGAGGAGCCGGAGAAGGTTGTTTTTTCTCCGGCTGTGGAGTGGGGACCGATGTCCCCTGAGATAGTTTATCTGTTGCTCCCAACGTGAAGAGTGTGGGAGCAACCGAAGGAGTGGCGCCCCCAACTGCCAAGGGGGCAGGTGCAGTGGTTCGGGCCTGGGGGCCCGCTGGCATTGATGGTACAGGTGGTCTGGAGATAGATGGGGAAGCTACAGAGGCGTATGAGGTGGTCATGGTCACAGGATGGAGCTTTGCATACTTACGTCTGGCCTCCGCATATGTCAGCCGGTCCAGGGTCTTGTACTCCATGATCTTACGCTCCTTGTGGAGTACAGAGCAGTTGGGAGAACACGGAGGATGCTGCTGGTTGCAATTGACGCAAACTGGAGGTGGGGTACAGGGGGCGTCCGGGTGGGATGCACGCCCGCACTCCCGACATGTTGAGTTGGCATCACATCGGGAGGACATGTGCCCAAACCTCCAGCACTTGAAGCAGCGCATAGGGGGAGGAACATAGGGCTTTACGTCGACCCGGTAGACCATCACCTTGACCTTCTCAGGCAATGAATCGCCCTCGAAAGCCAAGATGAAGGCACCGGTGGCAACCCTCTTGTCCTTCGGACCCCTATAGATACGGCGGATGAAATGCACACCACGCCGCTCCAAATTAGCTCTCAATTCGTCATCCGATTGCAGCAGCAGATCCCTGTGAAAAATGATACCCTGGACCATGTTTAAGGTCTTGTGTGGCGTAATAGAAACGGAAACATCACCCAGCTTGTCGCAGGCTAGCAAAGCCCGTGACTGCGCTGGGGATGACGTCGTTATCAGAACCGATCCAGATCTCATCTTTGAAAGACCCTCCACCTCTCCATACTTATCCTCTAGATGTTCGACGAAGAACATCGGCTTCGTCGTCATAAAAGATTCCCCATCATTTCTAGTGCAGACCAGATATTTCGGGGCATAAGCCTCACCCTGAATTTTCGCCCGACGTTCCTCCCATGGTGTTGACAAGGAAGGAAACGTTTGGGGATCATAGCTAGCAGCGTTGTAATCGCCTCGACCACGCTTAGAGACGGCGGTTGTACGTCCGCCAACGTTTCGTGTTCGTTTCATGGTGTTCCCACGAGCAGCTAGGGAGATAAGCGTCCACCCAGACAGAGCCCCGCTTGCCTGGGTAAGCCTTATACAACTGAGGTGCGGCAGGTTCCTCAGAGGGTGCTCGCTAGCGGCTGTTCAACCTCAACAGCCATGCATCTCCTCGGCACGTAGCACACCTTGAGATTGAGGGGTTTTTAGAGAGGTTTGTACCGTCCTCGCGACCCGGGCGATTAAGCCAAGATCCCCGGGCTCTGAAACGTACAACGTTCCACCGTCGCGCCGAACGATGGTCGTTGAAGCACGCACAGAACTTACGGTGTAGCGGACTGTTGGCGCGACACAGCCCACAGCTCAGGACCCCGGGTTCGCCCAGCCCGTACTCAGCAAATTAATGCTGGAGCTACCCGACGGCGACAAAAGTGCATGACACGGGTTTTCTGCGCCGAAAATTGGAAACCATGTTCAGAGGAACAAGTCTGTGCCCTTCGAACGGCTCCCTGCAGCCGCCGTTCTGTGACGTTAATGCTGCTGGAGCTGAAGTAAAGGCAAAAGTCGTCGGCAAACAAGGAGGAAGAGACAGACGTTCCTACTGCCGCAGCTAGTCCATTAATAGCTATCAAAAATAATGGTACACTTAAAACGGAGCCCTGAGGGACGCAATTCTCTAAAACATGAGCGGAACTAAGAGAGGTGCCAACCCGAACCTGAAAGGAGCGTAGCGACAGGAAGTTCTGTATGAACGTCGGTAGGGCGCCACGTAAGCCCCAATCATAAAGTGTGGAGAGAATGTGATGCCGCCAGGTTGTATCATAAGCTTTGCGGAGGTCAAAAAAGTCTGCCACAAGGTGTTCTCGGCGAGTAAAAGCGGTTCGAATGGCTGATTCCAGGGACACGAGATTGTCTAGAGTGGAACGGCCCTGACGGAAGCCTCCCTGTTGTGGAGCCAGGAGACCTCGATCCTACAGTAGCCACATAAGCCGTCGACTCACCATACGTTCGAGGATCTTACACAGAACGTTGGTGAGACTGATGGGGCGGTAGCTCCCAGCGTCGGACGGATCTGCGCCTGGTTTCATCACTGGGACGATAGTACTTCTCCGCCATTGTGACGGGAAGAGGCCTTCTGTCCAGAGACGATTATAAAGCGCGAGTAGCTGCCGTTTAAAGTCCGCTGAGAGGTGATGGACGAACTGGCTGTGAATACGGTCCGGACCAGGAGAGGTATTGGGGGACGCAGCAAGAGCAGTCTAGAACTCCTACTCACTAAATGGAGCATTGTACGCTTCCTGTCGACGTGTGCGAAAGGACAATTGCCTCCGCTCAACTCGCTCTTTGAGGGCGAGAAATTGTGCACTGTAGGCTGCGGTTGCAGAGCAACGTGCAAAATGACCTGCCATTAGCTCGGCAATAACCGTCGGGTCAGTACAAAGACTACCTTCGATTCGGAGTGACGGGATTCCGCTTGGTGGCCTGTACCCGAAGAGGCGCCGTACCTGCGACCACACTTGAGAAATGGAGGCGCGGGAGCCTATGGTGGCTACATATCGCTCCCAACAGTCCTGCTTACTCTGTTGGATCAGTCGCCGGGCTCGGGCCCGGAAACGCTTAAAAGCGATTAGATGTTATATACTGGGGTGGCGCCGGTGGCGTTGAAGCGCCCGGCGTCGCTCCCGGATAGCGTCAGCTATCTCCCGCGTCCACCAAGGCACCGACTTGCGCCTAAGTGAGCCCTTGGTAGTCGGGACAGTCGCTTCAGCAGCAGAAATAATGTCCTCAGTGAGTTGTTGTACTGCCATATCAATGTTATCTGGCAATGGAGCAGTAGCCACAGCTGTCGAGGTATAGCCATGCCAGTCAGCCCTATGGAGGGACCACCGAGGCAGGCGTCCTGCAGGGTGAAATTGTGAGAGCGACAAAAGGAGAGGAAAGTGGTCGCTCCCACAAAGGTCATCATGGACCTGCCAAGATAAATGCGGAAGGAGACTCGGGCTACAAATGGATAGGTCCATGGTGGAGAAAGAGCCATGCGCCACGCTGAAGTGTGTGGGTGCCCCACTATTCAAAATGCAAATGTCAAGCTGTGTGAGAAGGTTCTCAAGGTCTCTACCACGGCCCGTGCTCTCATTTCCACCCCATAGAGGGTGGTGGGCATTGAAATCACCCAAGAGGAGGAATGGTTGTGGCAATTGGGCAACCAATGCAGTGATGTCAGCAGGAGAGACAACAACATCCGGGGGAAGGTATAGGGAACAGATGGTAAATTCCTCTATTGCCCGGAGTCGAACAGCCACTGCCTCCAGGGTCGTGTTGAGAGGCACAGCAGCGCTTGGGACGGTTGCAAGAACATAGACACATACTCCGCCAGATACCCTGTTATAGATGGAACGATTGTTGTAGTCGCCCCGATAGCCACGAAGGGCTGGGGTCCTCTGTGCAGGGAACCAAGTTTCCTGCAGGGCTATACAAAATGCTGGAAATCGGCACAACAGTTGTTGCAGTTCTGACAAATGGCGGAAAAAACCGCCACAGTTCCATTGCATGATCACAGATGCTCCTGGTCGCTGGGACATGCAGATTGGGACGGTACACTAGTGTCTGCAAGATTGTTTGCCGTCGCTGATGGCGGAGGCAGAGCCTCAACGTCCATCGCGTTTGGGGACTCAGCAAAAGCCAAGTCTTCAGGGGACGTGAGAATTTCTATTTCGTCCTCTGAGGCTGACGTTTGTTGCGGCGACTCAGAAGCCACTTGGTGTTCAGTCTTTTTGGGCCTCTTTTTCTTCCTGTCCCGTTTGTCCTTTGGTCTCTCCTGCTGGGAGGGCTTGTCTGCCACATCAGGGACAGAGGATACCCTCGAGGCCCTGCGACCAGCAGGTAGTGGCTTTTTCAGCCACTCACTGGTATCTGCTGTACCAGCGTCAGAGACTTTGGGAGGAAGGGCATCGAGGGAGCCCTTCCTTGCAGGAGGAGCCAGAGATGGTTGTTGGTTCTCTGGCTCAGGGATGGGGACCGTTGTCCCCTGTGGTATTGTATTCGTCGCTCCCAAAGTAGGGACCTTGGGGGCAACAGAAGAGGAGGCGCCCCCTGACAGTATGGGGGCAACTGGTAACTGTTGGGCCGGAGGGCCCAGGATGGTAGATTGAAGTTGAGTTGACTTTACCATTGATGTTACTGTAGCATATGTCGACTTCATGCTGACAGGATGAATCTTTTCGTATTTGCGCTTGGCCTCGGAATATGAAAGTCTGTCCAGGGTCTTGTACTCCATTATCTTTCTCTCTTTTAGAAAAACTGTGCAGTGTGGCGAGCAGGGAGAGTGGTGCTGGCCACAGTTAACACAGACTGGAGGCGGTGTACATGGGACGTCTGGGTGTGACGCACATCCGCACTCGCGACAGGTGGGGTTGGCATCACAGCGAGATGACACATGGCCAAACCTCCAGCACTTAAAACAGCGCATAGGGGGAGGAACTTAGGGTTGGACATCACACCGGTAAACCATCACCTTGACTTTTTCGGGCAATGAATCACCCTCAAAAGCCAAGATGAAGGCACCAGTGGCGACCCTGTTGTCCTTCGGACCCCTGTATACGCGCCGAATAAACTGCACACCTCTCCTCTCCAAGTTCTTCCAGAGTTCGTCATCGGACTGGAGTAAGAGATCCTGATGAAAAATAATACCCTGGACCATGTTCAAACTTTTATGCGGTGTGATGGTAACGGGAACGTCACCCAGCTTGTCACAGGCCAGCAGTGCCCGTGACTGGACTGGGGACGACGTCGTTATCAAAATCGACCCGGATCTCATTTTAGATATGCCGTCTACCTCGCCAAACTTGTCTTCAATGTTCTCAACAAAAAACAGAGGCTTAGTTGACATAAACGATTCGCCATCTGTTCGACTGCACACTAGGTATCGAGGGGCATACGCCTCACCTTGATGACGAGCCCGACGTTCCTCCCATGGCGTAGCCAGGGATGGAAACGATTGGGGGTCATGCGATACTGCATTGAAAGAAACTCTTCCTCGCTTTGAGACGCCGTTTTCGCGGCCGGCCACGCTTCTGTTTGCTCGTTTCATGATCGTCCCACGAGCAGCTAGGGAACTAAAGGTCCACCCAGGCAGAGCCCCGCTTGCCTGGGTAAGCCTTGTACAACTGAGGTGCGGCAGGTTCCTCAGAGGTTGCTCGCTAGCAGCTGTTCAACCTCAACAGCCATGCATCTCCTCGGCACGTAGCACACCTTGAGATTGAGGTTTTTTTTATAGAGGTTTTTAACGTCCTCGCGACCCGGGCGATTAAGCCAAGATCCCCGGGCTCTGAAACGTACAACGTTCCATCGTCACGCCGAACGATGGTCGTTGAAGCACGCACAGAGCTTACGGTGTAGCGGACTGTTGGCGCGACACAGCCCACAGCTCAGGACCCCGGGTTCGCCAAGCCCATACTCAGCAAATTAATGCTGAGCCCCTGAGGGGGAGTTGAGTGTGCGGTGCGCTTCGACCTTAACTGGAAAAGTGTGCAACAACGTAGTACGTATCAGTTTTTGGGCTTTTAAGGCACTTTCCACTTCCAGCAACAATGTGCCATTGCGCTGACGTGAACAGGTTTTAACAGGGCCAGCAATTGCATCGACACCTTTCTGTATAACGAAAGGATTGACAGAATTGAAATCCTTTCCGTCGGTGCGAGAGACAACCAGAAATTTAGGTACATTAGGCAGAGTCTTTTTAGGCTGAGGCGAGTCTAACTTACGTTTATGGGTCAACGTCACGAAAGAAGATAAGGAAGTCATCGCGGAAGTGTCCCCCGTGATTACCGGCGTTTCTGATGGCGCGCTCCTTCCTAGTGGGGGCCCTCTCCGAGGGCTTACCCGCCTTAGGTGACTGTTCACACCTCAGGTCACACCTCCCGAGAACTGACGGAGGGACCAATCGGCACGTTCGGAAGGTACCAGCTCGGGTAATCACCCCTCCCTGGGCCTGGCCTTTACCAGGGGGTACGTACGTGCCTTACTTGTCTACCCAGGGCGGGGAATTACGCGTTACCCCGTCACCTGCTACGCACGATAATGCGTGGGTCGGCCTTCAGACACGCACAGGGAGGAAAGAAGAAGAGGATAGGAAAGGAAGAGAAAGAAGGAAAGAAGTGTCTCAAACGCCGAGGCGGAGACTAATGAGGAGAAGAAGGCTAGGAGAGTACAAGGAGGGAAAGACAGAAAACGAAGGGTAAGAAAGGAAGGAACGAAGGAAGAAAAACCACAACAAGAACCACCGTATCTCACGAAATATGCCCGTCTCCGGGCGAAGGCATAAACCGGGAGGGAAAGTAAAGCAGCCTGGGGCAGAAGAAAGGCTGCTCCAGCTCGGGGCCCCGTGCGCGCCACACACATACCCACAAAAGAACTGTGGGCCCCCTGGGGGGGCCATGAAGGAGATGGCCTTGAGTCAGAGAGACTGTTGGCATACTACGCCACTCGGTGGCCCAGAGCTCGTGCACTCTTTGTCGCAGCACCGTCCGCACATCAGCAGGCGAGAGGCTGATCTCTAAACCATGCGCATCAACAGCCTGCTTGGCCAGCATGTCAACATGTTCATTCCGCGGAATACCGACATGGCCCGGGGACCAGAGGAACACCACTGATCGACCAGACCTGTCAAGGGCAAATAGAGCCTCTTGAATACCCAACACCAGGGGAGACTGCGGATAGCACTGGTCAATGGCTCTAAGGCTTCTCAGCGAGTCACTGCAGATGAGAACGGACTCACCTGAGCAGGACCTGGCGTTCTCGAGGGTGCGGGAAATAGCCACCAGCTCTGCAGTATAGACACCGCAGCCAGCCGGCAGAGTGCGTTGTTCGACATGGGTGTCATGAGCGAATGCATAACCAACCCGGCTCTCAACTTTCGAACCATCCGTTTAAATTAGATCATGTCCAGGAAACCGAGCTATGAGTGCTGAAAACTGGCGATGGAGAGCTGCCGGTGGAACTGAGTCTTTGGGGCCACAGGCCAAGTACAGGCAAATAGAGGGCCTTGGCAGGTGCCTTGGAGGCGTGCGTGTGTGGACCCGATATGGAGGTGGTAGGGGGTAAGACTCAAGTTCCTGCAGCAGTGACTGGACCCTGAAGGCGGTCATATGACCCGACCTGGGTCGTCGTCGTTGGTCATGGACGATAATGCGGGAGAAAAAGAACACGGTGTTTCAGGTGGCTGGATGAGCTGTGCACGAGCACTGCATAGGGTACAAGCAGTTGTTGGCGACGGATCGACAAAGGTGGTATGGCGGCCTCAGCAAGCAAGCTGGTCACAGGGCTGGTACAAAAGGCACCTGTCACGATGTGAACCCCACAGTGGTGGATGGGGTCCAGCAAGCGCAATGCTGAGGGTGACGCAGAACAGTAGGCGACACATCCAAAGTCTAAACGAGACTGCACCAGAGCCTGATAGAGACGCAACAGGGTGGTGCGGTCAGCTCCCCAGGAAGTATGGCCCAGGTGGCGGAGGACATTGAGGTGACGCCAGCACTTACGTTTTAGTTGACGGACGTGGGGGAATTATGACAGCCGTGAGTCGAAAACAAGCCCCAAAAAACGATGAGTGTCCACTATAGTAAGTAGTTCGTCATTAAGATAAAGTTCAGGGTGCGGGTGGACAGTCCGACGCTGACAGAAGTGCATCACTCTGGTCTTGGTGGCAGAAAACTGAAACCAGTGGGTAAGCGCCCAGTTCTGTACCTTCTGAATAGCACCTTGCAACATGCGCTTGGCAACTTCGGTGCTGCAGGAACTAAAAGAGAGACAAAAGTCGTCAGCATAAAGTGAAGGGGACACCGACGATCCAACCGCTGTCGCTAAACCGTTGATAGAAATTAAAAATAATGGAACGCTTAAAACAGAACCCTGAGGAACCCCGTTTTCCTGGATATGAGAGGAGCTCAGGGAAGCACCAATTTGAACACGAAAGGTACGGACAGCTAATTCTGGATAAAAATCAGTAGGGCGCCCCGAAGACCCCAGTTATATACAGTGTTGAGGATGTGTCGTCGCCAGGTGGTATCGTATGCTTTGTGCATATCAAAGAAGATGGCTACTAGATGACGGCGCCTGGAAAAGGCTGTGCGTATTGCAGACTCGAGATGCACCAGATTGTCGGTGGTAGATCGACCATGGCGAAAACCGCCCTGGCATGGAGCCAGTAAGCCTCGAGTCCCCAGAATCCAACACAACCGCCGACTGACCATCCGCTCCAACAGTTTGCATGAAACGTTAGGCAGGTTAATGTAACGATAGCTATCCAAGGAAAGAGGATGTTTATCTGGTTTAAGCACCGGAATAATGATACTCTGCCGCCACTGAGACGGGAAAACACCATCACACCAAATGCGTTTATAGACTGCTAGAAGATTACGCAGGCTGTCTGCTGAAAGGTGCTTCAGCACTTGGCTATGGATGCTATCAGGCCCAGGCGCCGTGTCAGGACATAGGTTAAGAGCACTTAGGAGCTCCCACTCAGTGAAAGGAGTGTTGTAGGATTCAGAGCGGCGGGTACGAAAGGAGAGAGACTGGCGTTCTACCCTCTCCTTTACTGTACGGAAGGCCGGTGGATAATTTGCAGAGGCAAAAGTGCAGGCATAATGCTCGGCAAACATCTCTGCAAGTGTGGCCGGGTCCGTACATAGAACTCCATTTGTGGAGATTCCGGGTATTCTCGCTGTAGACTGTAGTCCCTTCAACCGCCTGATTCCACCCCAGACCTGTGAGGCAGAGGTACCCGTCCCTAGAGTGGAGACGTACCTCTCCCAGCACTCCTGTTTCCGTCCTTTTATTAGCTGCCGAGCACGAGTGCGAAGCCATTTAAAATCAATGAGATGCACCTGAGACGGGTGCTGTAAGG
Organism: Locusta migratoria; assembly: GCA_026315105.1. Lineage (NCBI taxonomy): Eukaryota > Metazoa > Arthropoda > Insecta > Orthoptera > Acrididae > Locusta > Locusta migratoria. The sequence goes on along the minus strand of CM048750.1, from coordinate 2,382,406 downwards.
CTCGCCTACGATCTCTAATAGCCTCAGCTATTTCCGGCGACCACCACGGCACTCTCTTCCGCCGTGGGCACCCTGTGGAACATGGAATTGCAGCTTTTGCAGCAGAAACAATGGTTTAAGTGACGCCCTCGACCACCACATCGATGGCATCGAGTGGGGGAGGTTGAATAATAGCAGTGGACGCGTAAGCTTCCCAGTTAGCCCTGCTTAAAGCCCACCTTGGGGAGCGTCCTGGGGACTGACGTTGTGGGAGTGACAGAAAAAGGGGAAAATGGTCACTGCCACAAAGGTCCTCGGGGGCTCTCCAGTGGACAGATCGTGGAAGGCCGTGGCTGCAGATCGATAAATCAATGGCCGAGAACGTGGCATGCGCCACACTAAAGTGTGTGGGGGCACCAGTATTTAAGAGGCAGAGGTCGAGTTGAGAAAGTAAAGACTCGACTTGTCTGCCCTGCCCAGAAAGTGTAGTACCACACCACAATGGGTTATGGGTGTTGAAGTCGCCCAATAAGAAGAAAGGCGGGGGTAGTTGCGATATAAGTGCAGCCAAATCATTAAAAGAGAGGTCACCATCTGGAGGGAGATAAAGGCTGCAGACGGTAAACTCTTGTGTTGTCCTTACCCTGAATGCTACTGCTTCTAGTGGCGTACGAAGGGACACAGGTTCACTATGAAAAAAAGTAAGAACACACACACACACACACACACACACACACACACACACACACACACACACACCACCTGAGACCCAGTTATATGAGCTACGGTTACAGTAATATCCCCTGTACCCACGAAGGGCTGGGGTCCGCATTGCTGGAAACCAAGTTTCCTGTAAGGCAATGCAGAAAGCAGGTGTTATGCTTAAAAGGTGTCGTAGCTCAGCCACATGGGGGAAGAAACCGCCGCAGTTCCACTGGAGGATAATACTGTCTGAGAACTGGGAAGTCATGAAGATTACAAATCAGCGTCACTCAAATCCGCTGACTGCCGTTGTTCAGGCTCAGTATCCATTATTTCTGGGATGTCCCCGACGGCGAGGTCGTCTGGGGACGCTAGAATCTCCACCTCGTCCCCAGAGGTCGAGGTGGAGTGGTGAGGTGGCTCAGGAGCCACCGTGGTATCCTTCAAGTCGTGATTTTCAAGTTTTTTCCTCCGATCCTTCTTGACACTCGGGGGCTTCACTGGCAGGGCTGGCTTCTCAGACTCAGCCTCACGGACTGAGGACGATCAGGAGGCCCTGCGTCCAACAGCCTTCGGTTTTGCCTGCTGCTGGCGTGTGTCGGAAGCGACACGGGCGGAACCCTCGGAAGGGAGTGTCCCAAGGGACCCCTTCCGAACGAGGGGTGCCGCCGGAGAAGGTTGTTGTGTCTCCGGCAGAAGGGTGGAGGTTGCTCCTGAGGCAATTACCTTGGGAGCGGAAGAAGGAAGGGAGCCTCCAACCACCTTGGGGGCAGATGTAGGTTTGCGGCACTGGGGGCCCACAGAAAAAGAATGAGAAGATACAGGTGTCGCCGCAGATGGTGCTGACGATGCAATTGCTGCAAAAGAAGTCGTCATGGCAACAGGGTGTAAGCGCTCAAACTTCTTTTTCGCCTCAGTATAGGTCAACCGGTCCAAGGTCTTATATTCAACGATTTTTCTTTCTCTCCGGAGCACAGGGCATTGTGATGAGCAGGGAGGATGCTCCTGGCCACAGTTCATGCAGATGGGCGGTGGAGTACATGGAGCGTCTGGGTGGGCTGGACGTCCACAATCCTGGCAAGTGGCGCTTGAAGGGCAACGGGACGACATACGCCCAAACTTCCAGCACTGGAAGCATCTCATAGGAGGAGGGATGTAGGGTTTTACATCACACCGGTAGCACATCACCTTCACCTTCTCCGGATGTGTATCGCCTTCAAAGGCTACAATGAAGGCACCAGTGGCAACCTTATTGTCTTTAGACCCACGATGGATGCTCCGGACGAAGTGAACACCTCGCCGCTTGAGGTTGGTGCGCAGCTCCTCATCAGATTGTAAGAGGAGATCCCTGTGGAAAATAATGCGCTGGACCAGATTGAGGGACTTATGTGGCACAATGTTGACCGCGATATCTCCCAGCTTATCGCAAGCAAGCAACGCCCGCGACTGGGTGAGGATCAAGACAGAGCCATTGCACATCTTGGAGAGGGACTCCACCTCTCCAAACGTCTCCTCCAGATGTTCTACGAAGAACTGAGGCTTGACTGTTGTAAATGATTCCCCATCAGTCCTCGTACATACTAGATATCTAGGCGAATATGGTTCATTTTTGTTAGCAGCCCTGCGTTCCTCCCAGGGCGTAGCCAAGGAAGGGAACGACTTGGAGTCATAATAAGTGGCATGAAACTTCCCACGCTTTGAGACGGTGGTTATACGTCCACCAACGTTATCTGTTGCTCGTTTCATTGTGGTCCCACGAGCAGCTAGGGAAATCCGTCCACCCAGAGAGCCCCGCTTGCCTGGGTAAGCCTTTTACAACTGAGGTGCGGCAGGTTCCTCAGAGGTTGCTCGCTAGCGGCTGTTCAACCTCAACAGCCATGCATCTCCTCGGCATGTAGCACACCTTGAGATTGAGGTTTTTTTAGAGAGGTTTGTACCGTCCTCGCGTCCCGGGCGATTAAGCCAAGATCCCCGGGCTCTGAAACCACCGTCGCGCCGAACGATGATCGTTGAGGCATGCACAGAGCTTACGGTGTAGTGGACTGTTGGCGCGACACAGCCCACGGCTCAGGACCCCGGGTTCGCCAAGCCCGTACCCAGCAAATTAATGCTTAGCCCCTGAAGGGAGTGTGATAAATAGTTTGGTGCCTACCTATGATATTTTATTCTCGGTATGTGCCAATACTGGCCCTAACAGACGTAAACTTGAGAATATCTCACCACCATGATGCCGCCTTGAGTCACGCCCAAAATATTGGATGCCAGAGGTGTGGGTTGGCACAAGAACTGCAAGTGGCCACTGTGTCCCTCGTTCTCCACACTCCTGGCCCTGTCACAAGGCGCGTCATCCTGTTGAAACATGCCGCTGCTGTTGGGAAACACCGCCACCACGCTGCACGTGGCCTGCAGCCAGTGAACGATAGTGACTGGCCGCCAGGGTGGCTCACACGAGCTGCACTCCACCTGTGGATCCCCACGTGGGTGCTGGCCAGACGCCACCAGCTGCCTGTGTCCACCACTGCAGGGGACAAGCAGCCAGACGTTCTTAAATCCGTGGGACCGATCGACCGTGGTCTCTATATCTACGTCGATACTCCGCGAGTCACCTGGCGGTGTGTGGTGGGGGGTACCCTGAGTACCACTATCGGTTCTGCCTCCTATTCCAGTCTCGTATTGTTTGCGAGACGAAAGATTGTCGGTATGCTTCTGAGTCGGCTCTAATCTCCGATTTTATTCTCAACATCTATTCCGAGATATACGTAGGAGGGAGTAATATTCTCCTTGGCTCCTCGATAAAATTCTGTTCTCCAAACTTAGTAACCCAGTACAGGCTTTTGTTAGAGTGGCTCTCTTGCTGTCTTCCACTGGAGTTTGTTGTTGTTGTTGTTGTTGTTTAGAGGGGACTAGACTGCACGGTCATCAGTCCCCTGTTGCAAGCAAAGTCAATGCGGCGTATTGCAAGAAGAAAAAAAAAACGACCATTGAAACACAAAAAGAAAAAGCACAATGGGTACACAATGACAAGGAGGATTGAGGTCACGACACGCAAGGAAGAAAACTCAAAGAGTAAAGAAACATAATTGGACTTAAAGGTTACAGCAGAATGTTGTGGCTGGCTGATCACGAGGATAATAAAGGATGAGCCAGCCACTCTGCACATTCTAAAACATACGAAGAAAAGCAGGGTAGACAACACAAAATAAGAAGAGTAAAAAGTTATGAGAGATGGGTGCCTGAGAGATCAGGCTAAGGAACCCACCTTTATATCAAATGGTAAAACCCAGCTGCACGGATAAAACGTAAAACTCTGTCAGCCATAGAGGCATTGTCAGATAAAATCGAGGCAGGCACAGTAGGTAGGTTAAAAGACTGCCGCAAGACGGCTAAAAACGGACAGTCCGACAGGATGTGGACCACTGTCAACAAACTTCCACAACGGCAATTGGGTGGGTCCTCTCGACGTAAAAGATAGCCATGTGTCAACCACGTATGGCCAATACGTAGACGACATAGGACAACAGAGTCCCTATGGGAAGGTCTGAAAGACGACTTCCAGACGGCCGTAGAGGACTTGATCGCTCGGAGCTTGTTGGGAGTGCTCAGTGTTGCCCATTGTGTGTCCCAAGCCTCTAAAACCCTGTGGCGCAAATCCATTCGGATATCCTGTTCTGGGATACCAATATCCAGGGGAGGAGCGGTGGTGGCGAGCTTAGCCAGCCGATCGACACGCTCGTTCCCTGGGATGCCAATGTGGCCAGGGGTCCAGATAAAGTCCACCGCACATCCAGACTTGCCGAGTGAAGCGACGGCGTTTTGGATGGATTGCACCAACGGATGGGTAGAATAATAGTTTGAAAGGGCTTGCAGGCCACTAAGGGAGTCGCTGCACACGACATACGACTTCCGGGGGCACGTTTTGAGGTGGTTAAGAGCACGAGAAATAGCGATCAGTTCAGCTGTAAAAATACTACAGCCTGGCGGCAGGGACCGTTGTTCTGCGTGGTCGCCATGAATAAAAGCATAACTGGCTCTGCCATTTACCAGGGAGCCATCAGTGTACACGACTTCTGCATCACGGTAAGCAGCAAGAAGTGCCAGAAACTTGCAACGGAGTGTAAGTGGTGAGACTAATGCCTTTGTATCGCAGGACAGTTGCAAGTGGAGCTTTAAACAGGGAGTGGACCAAGGAGGAAGACGGGATGGGCAAGAAAAAGCGTCAGGGAGAGGTAGGGAATTAAGTGAGGAAAGGAGTATACGAACCCGGATCGCGATCGGAAGACCTGATCTAGGTCGACGTGGTGGAAAAGGAGGGGGAACAGTCGGAAACAAAAGCCTGCGATTTGGATGGTGTGGCGTGGCATGGACTCGAGCAACATAGCTAGCGAGAAGCTGCTGGCGGCGGAAGTGTAATGGAGGAATCCCTGCTTCGGCTAGAAGACTTGGCACAGGGCTGGTACGAAAGGCCCCAGTCGCCAGCCGGATGCCACCATGGTGGATGGGGTCAAGGATCCTCAAGGCGGAAGGTGCTGCTGAGTCGTATACGAGGCATGCGTAATCAAGCCTTGATTGTATCAAGGACTTGTACAGCTGCAGGAGGGTGGAACGAGCAGCACCCCAAGCAGTATGGCTCAAGCAGCGGAGAATATTAAGATGCCGTGAGCATTTTTGTCGCAGCTGACGCAGATGTGGCACCCAAGTAAGTCTGTTGTCGAATACCATGCCAAGAAACCGATGAGTCTCTGCGACAACGAGCAATTCACCACCGAGATGTAACTCGGGATCCATGTGAACTGCTCGCCGTCGACAGAAATGTATCACGCGGGTCTTCTGCGCAGAAAACTGAAAACCATGGGTAGAGGCCCATGATTCAGCTTTCCGGATGGCTCCCTGCAGCCGCCGTTCAGCGACGCTAATACTAGCCGAACTATAGTATAAACAAAAGTCATCTGCAAACAAGCTGGAACAGACAGAGGATCCCACAGCCGTGGCAAGCCCGTTTATGGCGATTAAAAACAAAGGCACACTGAGGACGGAGCCCTGTGGGACACCGTTCTCTTGGATGTATGAGGAACTAAGGGTGGTACCCACCCTAACCCTAAAGGAGCGGTGGGAGAGAAAATTCCTGATAAAGATTGGAAGTGGGCCCCGCAAGCCCCAGTCATACAATGTAGCCAGTATGTGGTGGCGCCAGGTTGTGTCGTACGCTTTCCGAAGATCAAAAAATACAGCAACAAGGTGTTCACGTCGGGTAAAAGCTGTACGAATAGCCGACTCCAATGACACAAGATTGTCAATAGTGGAGCGGCCCTGACGGAAACCCCCTTGTTGTGCTACCAGGAGTCCCCGGTCTTCAAGGATCCACATAAGCCGCCGACTCACCATCCGTTCAACGAGCTTACATAGGACGTTTGTCAGGCTGATCGGACGGTAACTGTCAGCCACCTGTGGGTCAGCGCCAGGTTTTATCACTGGGATGACGGTGCTTTCCCGCCATTGGGAAGGAAAAACACCGTCTGCCCAGAGACGGTTAAACAAGGCGAGCAGTTGGTTCTAAGCGTCCACAGAAAGATGCCGAAGAAATTGGCTATGAACACGATCTGGTCCTGGACAAGTATCGGGGCATGCAGAAAGGGCACTTTTAAACTCCCACTCGCTAAAGGGTGCATTGTATGGCTCCCGGCGACGTGTGTGAAACGACAGTGGCTTCCGCTCAACTCGTTCTTTAATGGCGCGAAAGGCTTCACTGTAAGCTGCAGTTGAACTGATGCCTGCATAAAACTTAGCCATGTGCTCGGCGACAGCAAGCGGGTCCGAGCAGACAATACCCTGTAAGCGAAGACAGGGGATTCCTGTTGGTGGGCGGTACCCGAAAAGTCGTCGAACCTGAGTCCACACCCGAGAAGGTGAGGCACGAGATCCAATAGAGGTGACGTACCTCTCCCAACAATCTTGCTTACGTTGCCGTATAAGCCGTCGTGCTCGGGCCCGTAGCCGTTTAAAAGCAATCAGGTGATCGATAGTGGGATGTCGCCGGTAGCGCTGAAGTGCCCTACGCCGATCCCGAATGGCTTCGGCGATTTCTTGTGACCACCAAGGCACAGATTTGCGCTGAGGGGACCCTGAGGTGGTTGGAACAGTGGCCTCAGCAGCGGAGACTATGGCGACAGTCACCTGTTGGACTGCCACATCCACATTGGCTGGGAGTTGAGAAGGAATGACAGCAGCAGAAGTGTAACGCTGCCAATCAGCCCTATGGAGGGACCATCGAGGCAGTTGTTCCGCCTGTCGAGACTGTGGGAGCGACAAAAGGATAGGAAAATGGTCGCTCCCACAGAGGTCATCGTGGGCCCTCCATGTGAGGTGTGGAAGAAGGATCGGGCTGCAGACCGAGAGATCAATAGCTGAGAAAGTGCCATGCGCAACACTGAAGTGCGTCGGGGAACCAGTATTGAGAAGGCAGATGTCTAGTTGTGCGAGAAGAGCTTCAACATCCCTACCACGTCGGGTTGTCTCTATTCCGCCCCATAAAGGGTGATGGGCGTTAAAATCCCCCAAGACAAGAAACGGTGGGGGCAGCTGTGCTACCAGAGCAGCAAGATCAGTGGGCGAAACATCCCTGTCTGGAGGAAGGTATATTGAACAGACAGTCAATTCCAGCATTGCCCGAAGGCGAACAGCAACAGCCTCAATAGGTGTGCAGAGAGGCACAGCAATACTGGGGACAGTGGCAAGGGTGTATATACAGACACCACCAGAGGCTCTATCACAGTTGACACGGTTGTTGAAGTAGCCCCGATAGCCTCGAAGGGCCGGGGTCCGCTGAGCAGGAAACCAAGTTTCCTGTAGAGCCATACACAACACTGGGAAACGGCACAACAACTGCTGTAGCTCAGCTAGATGGTTGAAAAACCCTCCGCAATTCCACTGGAGAATGTGATTCATGTGGAAGACCATGATGAAGGACTGAATATTTCAGCCCAAAGATTTGCGGTCTGCCTGTCGTTGCACATCTGCATCATCAAGGAGCATAGGCTCAAGCGTTTTAGTGAGGGCCAGATCCTCGAGAGACGCGAAGATCTGAACCTCATCTTCTGATGTAGATGATGCAGGATTCCTTGACTTTGAAGTCTCCGAGGAGACTTTCTTCTTCGGTTTTTTCTTCTGTACCTCCCGCTGCCCTTTTGGTCTTAAGGGCTGAGAGGACTTCTCACCAGCGGTTTCTGGGCCCGATGTCGATCGGGAAGCCCGACGACTGGGGGCAGGTGGATCCTGCAGCCTCTGGCTGGGACCCTCCAAACCACTAGTGGAAGCCTCAGGAGGGGGTTCCACAAGGGACTCCTTCCGGGCGAGAGGGGCCGGGGAAGGCTGGTGCTTCTCCGGCTGGGGGTTGGGGACTGGTGTCCCCGATGGTTGTGGGGAGGTTTCCCCCACAACAGGTGCCTTACCAGCAGATGGAATGCTGCCCCCATCTGATGAGGGCGCTGTGGTACTTTTATGGCCTCTAGGGCCTACAGAAGGAGGCGATATCTTGTTGTGAGTCGTACCCGTGATGCGCGGGGACGACGCTACAGCTGCAAAGGAGGTAGTCATGCTTACCGGATGGAGACGCTCGTACTTCTTTCTTGCCTCATTGTATGATAGCCGGTCCAAGGTCTTAATTTCCATTATCTTACGTTCTTTGTGCAGAACTTTGCAGTCTGGAGAGCACGGTGGATGCAGCTGGTTGCAGTTCACACAGACGGGAGGTGGAGTGCAGGGAGCGTCCGGATGAGATGGACGTCCACATTCCCTGCACACAGGGCTAGAAGTGCACCGGGAGGACATATGCCCGAACTTCCAGCACCTGAAGCACCTCATAGGGGGCGGGACGTATGGTGTAACGTCGCACCGGTAGATCATGACCTTGACCTTCTCAGGCAGTGTATCGCCTTCGAAGGCCAGGATGAATGCACCGGTGGCAACCTTGTTATCTCGTGGTCCCCTATAAACACGTCGAACAAGGTGAACACCTCTGCGCTCCAAGTTAGTACGGAGCTCTTCATCAGACTGTGACAATAGATCACGATGGTAAATACGACCTTGGACCATGTTGAGGGTCTTGTGGGGCGTGACACTGACAGGTATATCACCCAGCTTGTCACAGGCCAATAATGCCCTGGACTGGGCTGGGGATGCCGTCTGTATCAAAACAGCCCCACTTCTCATTTTAGAGAAAGACTCCACCTCACCATGTTTGTCCTCGAGATGTTCAACGAAGAACTGCGGCTTGGTGGACAAGAAAGAGTCTCCATCAGTTCGGGAAATGACAAGATATCGCGGTGAGTAGGGATCCGGACAGCGTAAAGCTTGGCGTTCTTCCCATGGCGTTGCCAGGGAAGGGAACGACTTAGGATCATATACTGTAGCATTAAAGTCAGATCTTCCACGCTTAGAAACGGCGTTTTTGCGACCGCCCACGCTAGTTATTGCTCGTTTCATTTTCGTCCCACGAGCAGCTAGGGAAAAGAGGTCCACCCAGGCAGAGCCCCGCTTGCCTGGGTAAGCCTTGTACAACTGAGGTGCGGCAGGTTCCTCAGTGGTTGCTCGCTAGCGGCTGTTCAACCTCAACAGCCATGCATCTCCTCGGCAAGTAGCACACCTTGAGATTGAGGGGTTTTTTATAGAGGTTTGTACCGTCCTCGCGACCCGGGCGATTAAGCCAAGATCCCCGGGCTCTGAAACGTACAACGTTCCACCGTCGCGCCGAACGATGGTCGTTGAGGCACGCACAGAGCTTACGGTGTAGCGGACTGTTGGCGCGACACAGCCCACAGCTCAGGACCCCGGGTTCGCCAAGCCCGTACTCAGCAAATTAATGCTGAGCCCCTGAGGGGCACTGGAGTTTATCACCCCCTAACGCTTTCATGATAACCAAATGATCCGGCGAACAAGTGTACTGTAACCTACTTCCTTTGTTTTCGGAGTGCATTTCCTTAGTATTCTTCCAATGAATCTGTCTGGCATTTGCTTTACCGACAATTGATTTTATATGGTCGTTCCATTTTAAATTACCCCTAATGCCTACTCCCAGATAATTTATGGAATTAACTGCTTGCATTTGCTGACCTACTACAGTGTAGCTAAATGATAAAGGATCTGTCTTTCTGTCTAGTAGCACATTACACTTCTCTACACTGAGATTCAATTACCATTCCCTGCACCATGAGTCAATTCGTTGCAGAACATCCCACATGTCAATATGCCCATTCACCCAAACGGCGAAGTGTGAGCTGCAACTGACGTGTAGTCGTTGCTAGGTTGTATGAAGAGCAAAAGGGGGAGAATTCATCAACAAATAAAGACCACTTAACAGGACATTTAACAACAGACGTAATACTGTCAATAGATACTCAGTTGGAATGTCAACAAGATCACGACAAGAGACTACAGCTTTGTAATTTAGGGTACTATGCATCTCCGTCTCTATCTCATCATCCCCAAGGCACTTGGCTTTTCGAAGGTTTAACGCTTGTTGGGAACTAGAAGTTTCAACCAGTAGGTTACCATTTTGCAACCGTTTCACGGACTTCAAACCTCCTGCAATGCCCTCAATCCTTTTGAATGTAGAAGGGCGAGATCTTTACAAAACTTCCCTCTTTCCTTTCAATTACTAAAAACACATTCTGTACAGTACAATGTGCTCTGTTGAAAGTACGTAGTCTTTAAATGTACTAATGTTACTTTAAAAAACTATGTTCCTTATTGGATTCATTCAATCGTTTTGATTCTACCTTTGCTGCTCGCCACTAGCTTTTATTTATAAGATACAAAGAAACTAGAAAAAATAAATATATATATATCTGTAAGTGAATTTACTGTATACTGTTACTAACTGTATGCAGTGGCGACATGCAAGCTTTTTAATTGGACACACTGTGCCATGGAAATATTTTCCTCTGACCCACCTATCTTTAGAACAATTTTCCCTCCAAAATATTTACGGTTAAAGGTAGTTGAAATGAGGTAGGCACAAATTTGAATAAAAACTATACTTACAAATTCTATCTAACAACATGCCTGATACAACAACACACGTGACCATATACCACATATATAAATTTACAAATAGATCAGTTTTGAAAGATAATAAATAAACTTAATATCTAAATGGGTGACTTTACATGAAAATTAGAAAATAACTAAAGTTGGTACACGAAAATAAATGTTTTGACTGGCTAAGTCACAGGAGGGAAGTGGCAAACCCACGAAGTATAAAATTAAAAAAAAAAAAAAATGAAAATTTACCCTAACTCTGATCAAGTCTATTTTTGATCTGCAGGAATAAGGACGAAGGACGTCCTTTCTGGCACGCGATAAACTCTCACTTAATACTACCATTCAGCTCCCATTTCTCAGCAGATGCGTTGGCGCAACCTTACCGTCTTTCTGTTGAACGGCGTTGAAGGTGGAGAAGACCATCTGAGGGCAGTGCAGTGTTGACAGCAGTGATCGCAAATGTGGATTGATACGATTAAAACACGTTTTATTGGTTAATCCGACGACAATACTAAAGTGGAAATAAAAATTTACTCTCAAGAAACGGTAAGAATTCTGAGTGGTTTAGCTGACAGCAAACTCGCACTTCAGAATATTACAAGTTTCAATTTACTCTATTTTAGCCACACAGGACTAACTCCTGACTCCCAAAACAGCACGATGCGGCCAGCAGCGCCGCCGACACCGGAGTCCTGTCGCTCCACAGCAAAAATTCCTCAACTCCAAAATCTTCCTCTATAGCCCCTCCCATCGGTGACGTCAAGCCAATCACAAATTTTGCTTAATGGTCAAACCAATGGAATACGAGAGCTATTGTTCAACACGCCAGTCTCCTTCCCTACAAAACTATCCCACGCTGCATTCGGCACGTAAGCCAATATATCTCAAAATCCGTAGAATTTGCGGACCATTGGAACGAATCTGCAGACGCTGAAATGACTTTACTGTCGACGAGACGCCAGCGCCCCGTCGCGAGAGCGCCGCTCTAACTTCCCCAGAAATCACCTCCGGCAATTTACACAAACATTCGCAGACGCCCGCCCCTGGCGTTCCATACCATGGGTGCCCGTGCAGACCAGAACGACGCCAACTTTTACTGCCTCTGCTCTTTGTACTTTAGCCACCTTCCGGTGCGTCGTGACAGGAGAGCCTCCTTACACAAAAGCAGCATCGAAGCGGTAAACAAACTACCTGGACTCAGGACAGCCACAGACGTGCACAGCCCAAATATAAATGTCCGTCTGCAGACGGAGTGGTCTCACCACGGGTGGTGGCGGCCAGCGGTCGCCCTCCGGGCGGTGTCGGCAGAATGCCTTGAAAGCAACATCAGAGAACTAGCCGCCAGCTGCCCTGCCGGCCTGCGGCTGTCGCCCAGTGCCTTCGGCCTCGGAGGGCAGTCATCCCATCGGCGATATTTTTAACAATAAAAAAACAGATTCATACTCCGAGAGAACAGAAATTTACCTCCCAAACTCCTATCCTCTGATAATTACAAGACAAAATGAAAGAAACTGAATATAAACAAGATAATACTATTAATATCCTTCTGGAATAAATCCAGACAATTATATCCATTATTGATTTGAGGTCGTGGTTGTATGCTTAATTATTTGGTCAAGTAGGCTCAACCACATAGATCGTGTATAAAACACAATAATATGACGCGTTTCGAGGGTCAAGCCCTCATCATCAGATAAAATATACAAGAATTAATTTAAAGATTCTTGTATATTTTATCTGATGATGAGGGCTTGACCCTCGAAACGCGTCATATTATTGTGTTTTATACACGATCTATGTGGTTGAGCCTACTTGACCAAATAATAAATCCAGACAATATTATCCAGATAAAATGGAGCAAATAATTCTAAAAATAGGACCACCACCTCTCACTGTTACTCTTTGACCTGCTCATATTACAGAGACCTGTGTCTGGAGCACTGCCTAAGCAACCCCCTCTTGTTTGAGCGGGTGTTTGTTCCCCCCAGTGGTACACCCATCCCACTGGAAGGTTCGTGGGATAAATTCGAATTGCTCATCTCGGTCCCACAAGTAGCTAGGGAAGTACATGTCCACCTAGACAGAGCCCCATGTGCCTAGGTAAGCCATATACAACTGAGGTGTGGCAGTATCCCCAGAGGTTGCTCGCTAGCGACTGTTCCTCTTCAACATCCATGCATCCCATCAGCACGTAGCACACCTTAGGATTGAAGGACTTTTTTTTTATAAAGTTTTACACCATTCTCGCAACCCAGGCGGTCCCCATTTCCCAGTACACACAACATTCCACCGCTACGCCACATGGTGGTCGCTGAAGCGTGCCCAGAGGTTACAGTGTCTAGACTGGCGGTGCTTACCATGTTGTTGTTGTTATTTAAAGGGGACCAAACTACTGGGTCATCAGTCCCCCGTTCCCAACAAAGAATGTCCATTTAATTGGAAACAACCATATGAATACTCAAGAGGAGTACATGTCACCGATGAAATTTGACAAACAACACACATAGAAAAACCAACAGCACAGATACAAAAATAAAACAATAAAACAAGTTAGTTAATCATGCTAAAATTTGAAATGAGAATCCGTGGCTGGCTGGTCACTGAGATAAATATGGATGGGCCAGTCACGAATGTCACAGCAACACGAATGTCTGTTAGTCAGAAGAGATAAAACATTAAAATACGGTTAAAAAGTAAGGCGAAATCACCCTACATTAAATAGAATTGTAAAAACCGGCTACACGGATAAAACGGAGCACTGACTCAGCCATGGAGGCATCGTCCCCTAGCACTAAGGATAGGGTAGTTGGAAGATTAAAAGACCGCCGCAATGGGGCCAACACAGTACAGTCCACCAGGAGATGAACCACCGTCAAGGCGCCACCACAGCGACACACGGGCGGTGGCTCACGGCGAAGTAAATAGCCATGTGTCGACCAAGTGTGCCCGATACGGAGGCGGCACAACACGATGGAGTCTCGACGACGGGGTCTCAGTGAGGTTTTCCATGTGGCTGTGGATGGTTTGACTGCATGAAGCTTGTTTGGCACACTCAGTGAAGACCATTCCAAGCCCCAAGCGTCTCGCACCTTCCGGTGCAGCATCAACCTAAGGTCCGTTTCCACGAGCCCAATGTCAAGACGGCATGAGGAGGTGGCCTGCTTGGCCAACTGGTCCACACGCTCATTACCAGGTATGCCGACGTGCCCTGGGGTCCATACAAAGACCACTGAGCGACCTGACCTATGGAGAGCTGCAACAGTGTCTTGTATACGCTGCACCAGAGAGAGTTTGCTGAAGCACTGGTCGAGCGCTCGCAAAGCACTCAGGGAGTCGCTACAGATGACAAACGACTCCCCAGGGCAGGCTCGGAGATGTTCCAGAGCTCTAGAGATAGCGACCAGCTCTGCAGTAAAAACACTACTCCCACTGGGCGAAGACCGCTGTTCAAAAAGGTCACCATGGAGATAGGCGTACCCAGCATGGCCATCTATGAGGGAACCGTCGGTATAGATGACTTCTGCACCATGGAAAGAATCTAGGAGTTCCAGGAACTGGCGACGAAGGATCGATGGTGAAGTGGAAGCTTTCGAGTCCCGGGACAAGTCCAACCGTAGCTGCGGACGAGGAATACACCAAGGAGGTGCACGGGAGGAGTAGAGGAAAGTAGGAGGGAAGGGAAGGGAGTCAAGGGAGGAGAGAAGGGAATGGACACGGACTGCAATTGGGAAGCCCGACCGAGGCCATCTGTGAGGGGATGGGAGTGCAGCGGTTGGGAAGAGAAGTCTGCGATTCGGATGATGGTTGGAAGTGCGCACACGAGCAACGTACAAGGCCAACAACTGTTGCCAACGGAACCGCAGTGGGGGAATCCCGGCCTCAACAAGGAGGCTCATCACCGGGCTCGTTCGAAAAGCTCCTGTTGCCAAGCAAACACCAGCATTGTGGATGGGGTCTAGTACCCGGAGTGCAGAAGGGGCTGCCGAGTCGTACACCTGGCTCCCATAATCCAAGCGGGACTGGATGAGAGCCGTATAAAGTTGTAAGAGGGTTCGACGGGTGGCTCCCCAGGCAGTGTGGCTGAGGCAGCGCAGTATGTTTAAATGCCGCCAGCACTTTTGTCTAAGCTGTTGTAAGTGGGGGACCCACGTGAGCTGAGCATCGAACACCATGCCCAAGAAGCGATGCGTATCTTCAACTTGAAGGAGCTCATCACCCAAGTACAGTTCCGGGTCTGGGTGCACTGCTCGCCGGCGGCAAAAGTGCATAACCCGGGTTTTGCGGGCAGAGAATCGGAATCCATGTGCTAAAGCCCAGGAATGAGCCCTTTGAATGGCTCCCTGTAGTCGCCTTTCAGCGACACCAATACTAACTGAGCTGTAATACAGACAAAAGTCATCGGCATACAGGGAGGATGACACCGATGACCCCACTGCTGTAGCAAGTCCGTTAATTGCAATCAGAAACAGTGGAACACTGAGAACGGAGCCCTGTGGGACTCCATTCTCCTGGGTGCGTGGAGTACTGAGGTGGGTCCCTACCCTTACCCGAAAAGTGCAAAGTGAGAGAAAGTTCTGGATGAACAGCGGAAGCGGTCCTCTCAAGCCCCAGTCATGCAGCGTAGCAAGAATATGGTAGCGCCAGGTAGTGTCATAAGCCTTTCGGAGATCGAAAAAGACTGCAATCAGGTGCTCACGCCTGGCGAAAGCAGTGCGGATGGCCGACTCTAGCGGAACCAGATTGTCTAATGCAGAACGACCTCGGCGGAATCCCCCTTGTTGTGGGGCGAGGAGTGTACGGTCTTCAAGAACCCACATAAGCCGTCGACTCACCATATGTTCCAGGAGCTTGCAAGGAACGTTGGTGAGGCTAATCGGGCGGTAACTGTCTGCTACCTGTGGATCAGCGCCAGGTTTTATCACTGGGATGACGATGCTGTCCTGCCATTGTGATGGGAAAACACCGTCAACCCAAAGGCGATTGAACAGGGCGAGAAGTTGGTCTTTAAACTCCTGTGACAGGTGGCGCAGGAACTGTTTGTGGACTCGATCTGGCCCTGGTGTGGTATCAGGGCAGGCAGTGAGGGCACTCTGAAACTCCCAGTCAGTGAATGGGGCATTGTATGGTTCTTGCCGACGTGTGTAGAAAGACAACTGCCTCCGCTCGAACTGTTCTTTGCGAGCGCGGAAGCCCGCAATATACGCAGACGTCGCAGAGGTGCTGGCATAATGGTCCGCCATGTGTTCGGAGATAGCAGCTGGATCCATGCATATGGTACCCCGAATGATCAAGCTGGGGATTCCTCCCTGTGGGCGGTACCCAAAAAGGTGCCGAACCTGTGACCATACCTGAGATGGGGTGGCACGCGAGCCAATGGTAGCGACATATCTCTCCCAACAGTCCTGCTTACTCTGGCATATCAGCCTCCGAGCTTGAGCCCGAAGACGTTTGAAAGCGATCAGGTGCTCTATGCAAGGGTGGTGCCGGTGGCGCTGGAGTGCCCTACGACGTTCCCTGATGGCCTCAGCAATCTCTGCAGACCATGGAACCGACTTGCGCCGAACTGAGCCAGTGGTGGTCGGAACACTGGCTTCAGCAGCGGAAATGATGGCGCTAGTAAAGTGATGAACAGCCTGATCAACGTCATCCGGGATTGGAGGAATCGCCCTAGTAGCTGAGGTGTAAGCAGGCCAGTCAGCCTTACTCAGGGACCAACGGGGCGAGCGAGTTGGAGGTTGAAATTGGAGGAGAGAGATATGGATGGGAAGTGGTCGCTACCACATAGGTCATCGTGGACCCCCCAATGAAGCTGTTGTAGAAGACTCGGGCTGCAGAGAGAAAGGTCTATAGCCGAGTATGTGCCATGCACCACACTGAAATGTGTGGGGGCACCGGTATTAAGAAGGCAGCAGTCCAGCTGTGCTAGTAGAAGTTCAATGTCCCTACCGCGACCTGAGACCTGAGAGCCACCCCACAAGGGGTTGTGGGCATTGAAATCCCCCAATAGAAGGAATGGTGGGGGAAGTTGTGCGACCAAGTTCGCAAGGTCTGCAGGAGACACTGCCTCATCCGGAGGAAGGTAGAGTGAGCAGATGGTAATGTCCTGTCGTGCCTGAATTCTCACGGCCACTGCCTCGAGCACTGTGGTAAGTGGCACCGGTGAACTGGGGACAGTGGCAAGAACGTAAAGACAGACTCCTCCGGATACCCTGTTGTGTGTTGCACGATTTTTATAATAACCCCTATACCCACGAAGGGCAGGAGTCCGTTCAGCAGGAAACCAAGTTTCCTGTAGAGCAACACAGAGGGAAGGGTAGTGACAGAGCAACTGCTGTAACTCGGCCAAGTGGCGGAAGAAACCGCCACAGTTCCACTGCAGCACCACACTATCTCCTGACGTACTGGGCATATTTATGTAGTTGGTAGAGTAGGGCCCACAGGTTTCTCTGCAGCCACTGATGCAGCAGGCAGAGCCTCTGCGTCCATAGCTTCCAGAGTCTTGGCAATTTCCAAGTCTTCAGGGGACGCGAGGATTTCCACCACGTCCTCGGAAGCAGACGATTTTTGTGGTGGCATGGTAGCCACCTGAGGTTCTTTAGTTTTAAATTTTTTCTGTTCCTCCCGCTGGTCCTTCGGCCTCTCACGCTGGGAGGGCTTGGCAAACTCAGTCTCAGGGACGGAGGTTGTCCTTGAGGCCCTACGACCAGCTTTGGGTGGCACTTGGTGCCACTCACTGGCATCCACTGAACCAGTGGGAGAGACCGAGGGAGAAAGGGATTCAAGCGATCCCTTCCTCGCGAGAGGAGCCAGAGCAGGCTGTTGTTGCTCTGGCTCATGTGTGGGGACCGATGTCCCCGTTGGTTGGGGGACTTTTGCTTCCAAGGCAGGGGCTTTGGAAGCAACAGTGTGAGATGTGCCCCCTACCACCAAGGGGGCAGATGGTGACTTTTTTTTTGTGGTTTTAGGGCGCACAACTTCTATGGTCATTAGCGCCCAGCTAAGAACATTGATTCGCTATGATCTCAAAAAAATGGTGACTGTCAGAACATCAGCAAGAGGCTAAAAACGAAAGTAAAGACAATTAAAAGGGTTAAATATCCTTGGATAAGTTGGCCAAATTGATAAAACGCAAAACCCGAGCAGCTGCTCGTGTGTCATCAGCTAAAATTTCCTCCAGAGTAGACGGAAAGTGAAGGGCTACACGGAGATGATTAAAATTAACACAAGTCAGTAGAACATGTCGCACTGTCAGCAGTTCACCGCAGGAGCATAGCGGTGCAGGTTCGGCGGATAGCAAGTGACGGTGGCTGAAACGGCAATGACCGATCCGCAACCGAGCCAGGATGACCTCCTCCCGCCGAGAGGGGCGTGAGGATGTCCTCCAAGCGGTCGGGATCGGTTTGACAGTTCGCAATTTATTGTTGTACAGTGAAAGCCACACACTGTGCCATTGCGACACGATACTCCGGCGAAGAGCCCGTTGAACATCGTCCGATGGGACGCAAAAGGTAGCCATGCGAGGTAAAAGAGCTGCTGCCTTGGCTGCTGTGTCGGCGGCCTCATTCCCGGGAACACCCACATGGCCAGGGACCCACAGGAAAGAAACGTGACAGCTGTCATCCGCCAGCAACTGGAGGGAGCGTTGGATAAGATACACGAGAGGATGGTTCGAGAAAGGGTCCTTAAGACTCTGCAGGGCACTAAGGGAGTCAGAACATATGGCATAGAAAGGTTGGCGGTGGCGGCAGGTATACAAAACGGCCTGGTGGAGGGCGAAAAGCTCAGCCGTGAAGGTCGAGCACCGGTCAGGGAGCTTGTATTGGAACCGGTTGTCCCCGACGACGAAGGCAGATCCGACACCGGCAGTGCTCTTGGAACCATCAGTGTAAATAAATACGGCATTATCGAACCGCGAACGGAGTTCGACAAGCCTCGAGCGGTATACCAAATCCCGAGTGCTCTCCTTGGGGAGCGAACTAAGTTCGAGGTGTGTGTGAACCTGGGCCTGATGCCACGGTGGCAATGGGCTTTCGCTCAACCGAAGGGTGGAAGGAAGGGTAAAATCGAGCCGCTGTAGTAGGCGGCGAAACCGAACTCCCGGTGGAAGCAAGGCAATCGCAGACAACTGATATTGGCGATCGAGTGAGTCGTCAAAAAATAATCTGTAAGAGGGATGGTTGGGCATCGACTGTATGCGGCATGCATACCGACACAAGAGTATGTCACGTCGAGTGGTCAAGGGTAATACAGCAACCTCGGCATACAGACTTTCAACAGGGCTGGTATAAAATGCACCGGTCGCCAAACGTAATCCACGATGGTGGATAGAGTTGAGACGGCGGAGAATCGACGGCCGTGCTGAAGAGTACACAAGGCTTCCATAGTCGAGCTTCGACTGAACAATGGCCTGGTAAAGGTGAAGCAGGACGGTACGATCCGCTCCCCATGACGTGCCACTGAGGACACGAAGAACGTTAAGGGATCGGGCACAACGGGCAGCCAGGTAGGACACGTGTGTGGACCAGCAAAGTTTCCGATCCAACATGAGTCCCAAGAATTTCGTAGTCTCCACGAAAGGGAGAGCAACAGGGCCGAGACGTAGAGAAGGTGGAAGAAATTCCTTGTATCTCCAAAAATTGATACACACAGTTTTCTCAGTGGAGAATCGGAAGCCGTTTGCGATGCTCCAGGAAAATAGACGGTCAAGACAGCGTTGGAGAGAACGCTCCAAGAGACACGTCCGCTGGGCGCTACAATAAATTCCGAAATCGTCAACAAAAAGAGATCCGGAGACGTCGGCTGAAAGGCAGTCCACGATCGGATTGATTGCAATGGCAAAGAGCGCCACACTCAAGACGGAGCCCTGTGGTACCCCATTCTCCTGGCAAAAGGTATCTGACAAAACAGAGCCCACCCGTACCCGGAACTTGCGATCCGCCAAAAACGCTTGAATGAAAAGAGGAAGGCGGCCCCGAAGGCCCCATGTGTGTAATGTGCGGAGAATACCCGCTCTCCAACAGGTATCGTATGCCTTCTCCAAGTCGAAGAACACGGCTACTGTTTGACGCTTCTTTAGAAAGTTGTTCATAATGAAGGTCGACAACGTAACGAGGTGGTCAGCAGCAGAGCGGTGTCGACGAAAACCGCATTGTATATTAGTCAGGAGGCGGCGAGATTCGAGGAGCCAGACCAACCGAGCGTTAACCATGCGTTCCATCACCTTACAGACGCAGCTCGTCAGAGAAATGGGACGATAACTGGAAGGAAGGTGTTTGTCCTTCCCTGGTTTGGGGATGGGGACAACAATGGCTTCACGCTAACTTGTGGGAAAATGACCTTCAGTCGATATGCGATTGTAGGTACTAAGAAGAAAGCACTTGCCCGCAGGAGAGAGGTTCTTCAGCATCTCAATATGAATGGAATCGGGCCCGGGAGCAGAGGACCGGGACAGGGCGAGAGCACCGTCTAGCTCCTGCATGGTGAAGGCGACGTTATAGTTTTCACGATTAAAGGAGCGGAAAGAAGGCGGCCGTGCCTCCTCTACCTGTTTGCGAGGGAGAAAGGCAGGGTGGTAATGGGCAGAGCTCGAAACCTCCGCAAAGAAACGACCCAATGCGTTTGAAACATCAGCTGGGTCCACGAGGACCGCGTTCTCCACGGTCAGGCCAGGAATTGGGGAGTGGACCTTGATGCCGGACAAACGGCGTAGGCCACCCCAGACAACCGTGGAGGGAGTAAAACGGTTAAAAGAACTAGTAAAAGCTGTCCAGCAAGCTTTCTTGCTGTCGTTTATGATACAACGGCACTGCGCTCTCATACGTTTGTAATTGATGCAATTCTCCAAAGTTGGGTGGCGGCGGAAGGTGCGTAAGGCACGGCGTCGGGCTCAAAGCGCGTCGCGGCAGGCTGCAGTCCACCAAGGGACCTGCACACGACGTGGAGAAGAGGATGTACGAGGTATGGAACGTTCAGCAGCAGTGAGAATAACCTCTGTGAGGTATTCGACCTGACTGTCACAGTTGGGAAAATGCTGATTGTGAAAAACAGCCATGGAAGAATAAAGCCCCCAGTCGGCTTTAGAAATGATCCAACTGGTAGGACGTGGAGATGGGGAGTGATGTAGGAAGTGGATGATACAAGGGAAATGGTCACTCGAGTACGTGTCAGAAAGTGCATACCACTCAAACCGACCGGCAAGCTGAGGAGTGCATATTGTGAGGTCTATATGGGAATAAGTGTGTGTTGTGTCAGAAAGGAAGGTCGGTGCACCGGTGTTGAGGCAGACAAGATCGAGGTGTTGGAGAAGGTCCACCAAAAGGGAGCCTCTCGGACAAGGTGCCGGAGAGCCCCATAGGGGGTGGTGGGCATTAAAGTCGCCTACCAACACGAAAGGTGAAGGGAGCTGGTCAACAAGGTTTAGCACATCTGCCCTAGTAAGGGCAGATGACGATGGCGAATATATATTACAGAGGGAGAAGGTAAATGTGGATTAAGTGATGCGGACGGCAACTGCCTGTAGGTGAGTATGCAAGGAAATGGGATGGAAATAGACATCGTCTCGAAGGAGCATCAGAATCCCTCCATGGGCTGGGACACGTTCCACAGGTGGCAGGTCGAACCGCACAGAGGTGTAGTGTGGAAAGTCTGCACGATCACGTGGACGCAACTTAGTTTCCTGGAGGCAGACTAGAAGCGGGTAGTGCAATCGAAGGAGTAATTTTAACTCCTCCCGATTAGAACGAATGCCGCGAATGTTCCATTGAAGGAGCGCCATGATAAAAATGAGAGAATAAATAAGGATAAAAACCAAGTAGCGAGCGGGGTCACCTCGACGGCCGCTGAGGACCGGATTTCGAGGGAGCACTGCTATCGCTGTCTGGGGGCAAAGGGTCGTGGTCCATAGGTTCGACCGACGCGCCTGCCACCTCCCTGCGTTGATCAGGAGGGGCAGTTTCCACCGCCGGTAAAGGGCCGGGCGCCCGGCAAACGGAGCGTCCCGGTGAAACAGAAGACGGCCGAGGCCGGCAACTGTTGGACGGCGTGACAGATGGGTCACGCCTCGGCGGGGAAGGAGAGGAACTCTTTTTCTTGTCAGCTCTTCTGGAAGAGTGACGGCGGGAAGAGGCAGTTGACGGTTGGGAAGCCTGAGAACGCAGAAAATCCTCACGGACGGGTTCCTTTTTCAAGGTCCGGGCATCTTGTTTAGGTGCCCGCGGTTTACTAGATGTTGACGAAGACTGTACCTTAGAAGCAGCAGGAGGAAGCGGGGACGTGGAACGGGCAATCTTCGGGCTGGCGGATCGCACAACTGTGTCAGCGAAAGTGAAATCACAAGTCTGGGTACTGGAATCCTTAGTAGGTCGAGTTGAGGTGAGGACCTTACTGTATGTACCCGCTGGGAGGACAGTGGGCTTTCGACTCGCCAACAACTTTCGAGCGGCAGATGTTGACACCTTCTCCGTGACCCGAATTTGCTGAATGATTTTTTCATCCTTATATACAGGGCAGTCGCGAGAGGAAGCCGCATGGTCGCCGTTGCAGTTAAGGCAGTGAGGGGACGGAGGTGGGCAATCCCCCTCATGGGCGTCCCTACCACAAGTGACACATTTTGCTGCATGTGGGCAATGTTCACGGGTATGGTTGTACATGTGACATTGGTAGCAGCGCGTTGGGTTTGGAATATAAGGGCGGACTGAGATAACTTCGTACCCTGCTTTGACCTTCGACGGGAGGTCAACTCTGTCGAACGTCAAAAACACAGTACGAGTCGGTGTCAGCTGGTTATCTACCTTTTTCATCACCCTGTGGACGGCTGTCACACCCTGATCGGACAGATAGGACCGGATGTCGTCATCAGACAACCCGTCAAGGGATCTCGTAAAAACTACCCCACGTGACGAGTTGAGTGTGCGGTGCGCTTCTACTTTGACTGGAAACGTGTGCAATAACGTAGTCCGGATAGGTTTCTGGGCTTGGAAAGCACTGTCCACTTCCAGCAACAATGAGCCATTGTGCTGACGCGAACAGGTTTTAACAGGGCCAGCAATTGCATCTACACCTTTCTGTATAACGAAAGGATTGACAGAATTGAAGTCTTTTCCGTCGGTGCGCGACACAACAAGAAATTTCGGCAAATTAGGCAGAGTCTTCTTTTGCTGAGGCGAGTCTATCTTACGTTTCTGGGTCAATGTCAGTGAAGAAGAGAAGGAAGTCATTGCGGAAGTGTCCCCCGTGATTACCGGCGTCTCCGATGGCGCGCTCCTTCCTAGTGGGGGCCCTCTCCGAGGGCTTACCCGCCTTAGGTGATTGTTCACACCTCAGGTCACACCTCCCGAGAACTGACGGAGGGACCAATTGACATGTTCGGAAGGTACCAGCTCGGGTAATCACCCCTCCCTGGGCCTGGCCTTTACCAGGGGGTACGTACGTGCCCTACTTGTGTACCCGGGGCGGGGAATTACGCGTTACCCCGTCACCTGCTACGCATGATAATGCGTGGGTCGGCCTTCAGACATGCACAGGGAGGAAAGAAGAAGAATAGAGGAAGTGAAGAGAAAGAAGGAAAGGTGTCTCAAACGCCGAGGCGGAGACTAATGAGAAGAAGAAAGCGAGGAGAGGACAAGGGGAGAGAGACAGAAACAAAGGGTAAGAAAGGAAGGAACCAAGGAATAAGAGAAACGACAACAAGAAAACAACTGAACTCGTGAAATACGCCCGTCTCCGGGCGAAGGCATAAACCGGGAGGGAAAGTGAAGCAGCCTGGGGCAGAAGAAAGGCTGCTCCGGCTCGGGGCCCCGTGCGCGCCACACACGTACCCACAAAAGAACTGCGGGCCCCCTGGGGGGGGGACAGCAGATGGTGACGGTTGGGCTTGAGGGCCCACTGTGATAGATGGAACTGGCGGTACACTAGTCTGCGGAAATTGTTTCGTGGCTGCTGCATATGATGTTTTGATGCTGACCGGGTGGAGTTTCTCATATTTCCTCTTGGCCTCGGAATAAGACAGCCGATCCATGGTTTTGTATTGCATGATCTTCCTTTCTTTGTGCAGTACAGAGCAGGTAGGCGAGCAAGGTGGGTGCTGCTGTCCACAGTTAACACAGACGGGAGGTGGTGTACAAGGTACGTCTGGGTGTGATGGACGACCACAGTCCCGACAGGTGGAGCTGGCGGTACACCTGGAGGACATGTGCCCGAACCTCCAGCATTTAAAACAACGCATAGGGGGAGGAACGTAGGGCTTTACGTCACACCGGTAAATCATCACCTTGACCTTCTCAGGCAATGAGTCGCCCTCAAAGGCCAAGATGAATGCACCAGTGGCGACCCTGTTGTCCTTCGGACCCCTATGGACTCGCCTTATAAAGTGGACACCTCGCCGTTCCAAGTTCTTGTGGAGTTCGTCATCTGACTGCAAAAGGAGATCCCTATGAAAAATCAAACCCTGTACCATGTTCAGGCTTTTGTGTGGGGCGATAGTAACGGGAACATCACCCAGCTTGTCACAGGCGAGCAAAGCCCGTGACTGTGCTGGGGATGACGTCGTTATTAAAACCGATCCCGATCGCATCTTCGACATGCCGTCTACTTCTCCAAACTTATCTTCCAAGTTCTCGACGAAAAAGAGAGGTTTCGTGTTCATGAAAGATTCACCATCAGTCCTGGAACATACTAAATATCTTGGAGCATATTGTTGTCCTCGGCTACGAGATCTGCGTTCCTCCCATGGCGTGGCCAAGGAAGGGAATGACTGGGGGTCATAAGCCTCAGCATTGAAGTCTACTTTTCCTCTCTTAGAGACGCTGGTTAAACGCCCACCAGCGTTGCTTTGGGTCCTTTTCATCGTGTTCCCACGAGCAGCTAGGGAAATAAAGGTCCACCCAGGCAGAGCCCCGCTTGCCTGGGTAAGCCTTGAACAACTGAGGTGTGGCAGGTTCCTCAGAGGTTGCTCGCTAGCGGCTGTTCAACCTCAACAGCCATGCCTCTCCTCGGCACGTAGCACACCTTGAGATTGAGGTTTTTTTTATAGAGGTTTGTACCGTCCTCGCGACCCGGGCGATTAAGCCAAGATCCCCGGGCTCTGAAACGTACAACGTTCCACCATCGCGCCGAACGATGGTCGTTGAGGCATGCACAGAGCTTACGGTGTAGCGGACTGTTGGCGCGACACAGCCCACAGCTCAGGACCCCGGGTTTGCCAAGCCCGTACCCAGCAAATTAATGCTGAGCCCCTGAGGGCGGTGCTTACCAGTACCCAGCTCAGGACCCCGGGTTCGCCGAGCCCAGCAAATTAATGTTGAGCCCCTGAGTAGCATAGGTTGAAACCTTTTCTTTGACATGAATCTCCTGGATGACCCAATCTTCTTTATAGATGGGGCAGACCCGTGAAAAGCAGCATGGTCACCCATGCAATTAATGGAACAAGGCAATGGAGGTGGACATTCACCCTCATGGACGTCCTTGCCACAGGCGGCACACTTGGCTGCATTAGGACAAGATTTACTAGTATGATTATATCTCTGGCAGCATGTGGGATTGGGTATATAAGGGCAAACAGAAATGACATCGTAGGCTGCTTTCACCGTAGATGGTAGGTCAACCCTGTCAAATGTCAAGAAGACAGTACAAGTGGGCATGAGAGCTTTGTTTACTTTTTTCATTAGGCGATGAACAGCCGTAACTTCCTGATAGAACATATAGTTGAGTATATCCTCATCCGATAACCCATCCAGGCATCTTGTGAAGACTTCAGCATAAGGATTGGTTCTGAGGATCGGGGCGTGTTGGGTTTGGTCAGGAAGTGGGTCTGCACTAACGTGCCGGGCCTGGGTGAGGTGAGTGCCGTAGGGGTGACGGTAAGTGTGGGCGCTTAGCGCGGGTGTGGTCTGCTCTTGTCGTTGGTCGGCCTCGTGCTGGCCGGCGGTGCAGGATGCGTGCGCCTGTGCGGCGTTCGCACCCCGGTGCTTCATCCTGCGTGCAGGATCCGAGCTCAGTCTCTTGCCTAGGCCTCCCACGGATCTTCCTTGCTGCGAGGCCGCATCTGCCTTAGCGCGCTCCTTCGATTGTGCGCCGATTCTCTTCAGCCGCCATTCAAAGATCAACTCAGAACTGGCACGGACTGGGGGACTCCGACTGTCTAATTAAAACAAAGCATTGCGATGGCCCTTGCGGATGTTGACGCAATGTGATTTCTGCCCAGTACTCTGAAGGTCAACGTGAAGAAATTCAAGCAAGCATGGGCAAATGGCGGGAGTCACTATGACTCCAGAATGGTCACATGATGCGTCTTACACGGACCCTCTCAATCTCCCTTTAGTGCACTTTGGCGTCGGGAGATGATGGTACCAAAAAGCCTCTCTGTGACAAGTCCGAGCTCTGGCCTTCACGTGGCGGGGTCGTATATCTGACCAAGCAGGGCGCGTTTGGGGGCCTAGGGGTTGCCACCCCTTCGCCCCGTTTGTTGCAGGTTGGCCCAAGACGTAGACAAATTGAGGACGGGGCTTCCACAGAAGAGCCTGCGCCACCTGCTCACCCACAAAGCCAGCCAACCAGCCCTGGTCGGGACATCCTCGCGCAGCCGTTCCGGTGCTCAGAGTGCCCCCAGTCTTTTTCATCCAAGACCAGGCTGGGCGTGCACAGGCACTGAGCACACCCGGCATCCCACAACACCGAGATCGACGTGGAGAGGAAGAATGCGCGTTGGTCGGAGGAGGAGGTTCTGAGGATGGCCTGTGCCGAGACCAAACTCCTCATGGAGGGGTCCCATTTTATCAACTAGGGCCCCAGCCGCTGTTCCCTGAGCGGTTGATG
Source organism: Locusta migratoria (assembly GCA_026315105.1). Classification (NCBI taxonomy): domain Eukaryota; kingdom Metazoa; phylum Arthropoda; class Insecta; order Orthoptera; family Acrididae; genus Locusta; species Locusta migratoria. Next base: position 2,355,880 of record CM048750.1, on the reverse strand, counting down.
GAGGCCATCAAGGGGGGGAGTACAAGGAGCAGGTCGTGGCTTTTGTCGCTTTCTTGCGGGGTGAGGCATTAACATCTCTAGCCCCCACCACTATTGTTCATCATGCTCCTTCTCCCACTCCTGCCCCTGGGACCTTGTAGGAGGACGCCATCTGGGGGGTCCTTACATCCCTGCCTCCCTCTCCTCCTCGTTTTAATGCCCTGGACTGTGTCATCTCCCTTGGTCCAGGTACACCTTCCAACGTCCTTATGGGTATGTTGCCTGACATGCTTGATGCGTTGGGCAGCTCCATTCCTCTAGAAGAATCTGCAGCGTGGCAGTACCAGCAGCCGCCACCACCACCTCTGTCAAAGAAGAAATGGCGCTGGTGGGAGTTTGCGGTGTGCCAGGAGGCATACCATAGAAATAAGGGTCGCTGCATCACCCAGAGGCCAACAGGACATCCGGAATCCCTCGATGGTGCTCTCCTTCCAAGATGCAGTGCCATGGCCCTCGATGATCTTTGGGGCCCCCATCACCGCCGAAGAGGTGGCTGCAGCTCTTCCTCCACATTGTTCTGCAGCTGACCCTGATAGCCTCTCTCTTTCAGAGATGCGAAGCCCAACGTCCTTCTTAGATTGTTGAATCTTTTCCTTTTATCCCGTGCACTCCCATCCCGTCTCCTCTGCACCTGTACCACCCTCCTGACTAAAGTGGCTTCCCCCGCTGACTTCCATCCAATCACGGTCTGCTCATTTCTGGCCAGGGCCTTTCCCGGCCGTCTGATGTGGCTCTGTGTGTTGGACGGTCGTCAGCGGGCGTTTATACCTCGTGATGGGATGCTGGATAACACCTTCCTATTGGACATGGCCAAGACTGAGTCCTCGAGGTGCTGTCGTTCTCTCTTTGTTGCATTCTTGGATGTGTCCAAGGCTTTCGACTGGGTGGATCAGAGTGCTTTGGGGGTAGCCCTGAGGGTCCATGGTCTGCCAGGCGAATTCACTGGGTATGTTCTTGGGTGCTATGAGTAGGGGTCGATGGTTATCTCAGGGTTGGGGAAGTCGTCAGGTGCACTGAAGTCAGCCTGTGGTGTTAGGTAGGGGGATCCCCTGTCCCCCATCCTTTTCAACATGTCAATTGACCTTGTGCTGGCTAGGCTTCCGGACCACGTTGGTGCTCGAATCGTGGGTCGTCGGGTGAATGCCACCGCCTTTGCAGATGACATCCTCCTCTTTGCGTCCACCAAGTCCGGGCAGCAGGAACTGGTGGGTGTGATGATTTCCGCGCTTGGGGACCATGGTCTCCAGTGAACACAAGGAAGTGCTTCTCCTTGTCCTTGGTTGCCTTGGGCAGGGAGAAGAAAGTTAAGGTTGATGGTGACATCTCCTTCAGCACTGGCTACTCCACCATGCCTGCCTTGCATTCCGGGGAGTCGTTTCGCTACCTGGGTCTGCAGTTCGACACAAGTGGGAGGAATGCTTTTAATCCGTGGGAGGAAGTAGCGCATTGCCTGGAGATCCTGACGAGAGCACCTCTGAAGCCGCAACAGCGGCTCCACGCTCTTACGACTTATGTCGTGCCCGCATTCCATCATGGGCTAGCTCTAGGTTGCCCTCGTCTTGGTGCGCTTTCGGCGTTTGATAGGAGGGTGCAGGCAGCTGTTCGATCATGGCTGCAGTTGCCGGCGAATACTCCTGTGGGTTACTTTCATGCCCCTGTTAGTCAGGGGGGCTTGGGTATCCCTTCAGTCCACTGGGTAGTGCCCCTCCTTAGAAGCAACTGCTTGCTTTCCTTGAAAGCGTTTGGGAGTGCCGATGGGCTGAGTGACTCAGAGCTTATTGAGCGTGAGTTGGCGAAGCTGAACCAGCACCTCCTTTATAACGGCAAATCTGTCTTCTTCACAGCAGCTGGGCCGTATGTGGGCGAAGTGCCTGCATATGTCTGTCGACAGTGCAGCCCTCCGCCAGTTGACCCAAACACCAGGGCAGCATGGATGGGTGTCAGAGCCAAGCAGCTTCCTCACTGGGCAAGACTTCAGTCAGTGTATCCGCACCCGCATTAATGCTCTCCCTACAAGGGCCAGAAGACATCGTGGGCGCACAGGTGACACCTTGTGCCGCGCAGGATGCAACGCCAAGGAAACTGCGACTCACACCATTCAGCACTGCTTCCAGAGCCATTCACCCTGGGTCAAACGGCATGATGCCATGGTCAACTATTTGGCCCGGGGTCTTAAACAGCAGGGCTTCGAGGTCAAACTCGAGCCCCATCTCAAGACCTCAGAAGGACTCGAAGACAGATATCTTGGCGTTGCCTGGAGGCGCAGCGCACATCATCGATACCCAGGTTGTAGGTAACACCTTAAACCTGGGCTCCTGTCACCTGGAGAAGGTCACCCGGTGTGACACTCCTGCCGTCCATCAGGCAGTCCATGCGATATGCCCAGTTGTGAAGCAAGTGGCAGTTTCATCAGCCACCATTAATTGGAGAGGGGTTTGGGCCGCTAAGTCTGTGAAAGAACTACTGGATCTTGGCGTGAAGAAATGGGACTTGAGGGTGCTATCGATGTGTGTGCTCATTGGTAATCTGGCTTGAGCGAGGATATTCGACTTTATGACGGCTGTTCGCCCGAAGGACAGGGTTGGCGTTGGCTGAATGGGTGATTGTGTGTTCTTTGTGTTGTGGTGCTGCCTGCTGCTCTGTCAGGCATAATAAGCATGGACTTTACATGTATCTACCGTCTGTTGTCTATTTTCCTACTCTGTGTGTTGTATTTTCTATTATGTCCGTTGTTTGTACTTGTTATACATGTAAATAAATGCCGCTTTAAATAGCCAAATGTCTCGTCATCTAATTAGTGACACACATGAATGGATTAACGAATTCCCGCTGTTCCTATCTAGCGTCGAGATCTTGTGCTGAGTAGCCTGCGTTGTCCGGCGAACTCAGGCGGAAATAGGTCTCGAGACAAGGGGCCTGGGGTACACTACCGGTTCTCAGTTAAGGGCTGCTCGGTTTGTCCAGGACCCTGAGTCGGTGAAAGGATGCGTCTCTGATAGCCTTTCCTTTCCCAAGTGCCCTCGATTCCGCCTTCCCGTAATGTTTACCCAGAGACTCTGGGGACCAAAGGGCGAGGGTGTAACGGGGTGCTGACCATCTGCGCCTTGGTCATCAGGGGCAAAGCTGTGGGTGCCGCCCTACACATCGACCAACTGACGTGTTTACCGGTGTGTAGGTTGGCTACACACCCGTTTTTGCGGCTTGTGGGACTTGTCTCACTTGCTGGTTTTTTGGCATATGGGGGTCATGAGGGCAGGTGTCCCCTCCCGGTGTGCTGACAATCTTGCACGCCGTTGCCGAGAGTTGCCTTCGCAGTGGTGGGATTTCAGCTCTACCTGTCGAGTGTCCTTCGCCGTGCCCCGGTTTCCGGGGCATGAACCGTCAAGCCATTGCTGTGGTGACATGGCACGGTTAGGCTAGCTGGGATTAGACCCACGAACGACTGGGTGACCGACCCAGCACCTTAGTAGGACCGGGTATTTGGCCTTTGGTGGGAGCCCGGGCTAGTAGGAGGAGAAGAGCGGAGGGTGCATCCGCCTTCCCTGTGTGCGGGGGGGGGTTACTCGCCAGGGGGGATTGAATGAAATCCACTGTGGGGTAGTCCTTGAAGAGGACTAGCGCGCTGGGAACGGCGCTCTAAATCTTGCGGCTCTGGTGTGCCCTTGGCTCTGAGGCGGAGCTGGCGGGTGAGCCGCCAGAGGTGCCGGTCGGGGGAAACAGACGGGCCCCATTTCTTTTTTGTCTCTCTCTCAAAATGGCTGCAAATAACAAGGGAGATATTGCACATGCTCATACGAGCTCTAGTGCTATGCTATGAGCCCAGGAGAGGCTGACCGACTTATTCGCTGCTTGAAGGAAAGCTTACTGTACCGAAGGGTAACGAAATTAAATTGAAGCTGGCCGACTGAGCAATTGCTCAAGGGATGTTGCAAGACAGAATTGAAGAACTCTAAAAAGAAAATGAAAGACTGCGCAGCAAGCCTGTGAACTCATATGCAGAGGCATTTGCTGCTGTATGACCGGCTGTGACAATCAAGAAAAGTATTGAAAAGACTGTGGCCAAGCAAGGTGAGACATTGTTTCTCAAGCCAAAGGAACACCAATCAGGTGTTAGATGTCTTCCACGAAGTCGGTGAACCCCCGGAAAGGATCAGAACCACTAAGACTGCGGTCATTGTGGAGACTGCTTCGAAGGAGGAATCTTAGAAAATCATAGGGAATGAGAAAATTCAGGCTAAAGTCATTTGTGAGCCTCCTAGGAAAAGGTGGCCACTTATGATTGTGTATGATGTCTCGAGGAGATTGAAAGGTGACGAGCTTCTGGATTTGGTATACTGTCATAATTTCTCTGACACCGCCGAGTATGAGTATTTAAGGAAGGATTTCGACTGTGATTTCAGGCTCAGATTTAAATTGGGCAACAGGAAGAAAGACACAGGGCACCAGGTGATTGAGGTCTCGCCTCAAACGAGGAAACAGATCCTAAGAAAAGGCAGGATTTGTAGAGTACAGTTCCATCTCGGTAAAAGACTATTGTGTTGTTCCAAGGTGCAACAAGGGTTGTGACCTTGGCCATGTGCAAAAGCATTGTCCTGCGCTTCATGTGGCGTGTGGGCATTGCGGCAGTACAGAACACACACGGAAGGATTGTGATAGGTCGAAGAATCCTGTGTGTATTCCTTGCCTCAAGAGGGGCAAGATGGATGGATGGTTTGAGTTTTAAAGGGACTTAACGACTGTGGCAAGAGGGGCAAGAAGAAGTGTCGTGCACCTGGCACCTCTTCGTGTCCAACCTATCAGCTTCTCCTAAGTCGTATAATTGCCTGAACTGATTATGGAGAATAAATCTCAAAAAAAGGGGAAGCATAAGTCTCCTAGCAAACAGCTGAGAGACGCAATGCGAAGCTTTTGTTTTAGTGAAGCGATAGGTGGTTGTTGTTCTGTTTCAGGAGGCGGACTGGAAGAGCGTGTGCTGTGTCCTGCGGTGACTGCTCGAGCAGGGCGGTCGAACGAAGACAACGACCAAGAGGAGCAACAGGAGGTGTGCAAGATGGACAGTGGGAATTTGTTGGAAGGTGCATTGTGTACTGACACTAAGTTTGATGTTGAGTGTAATGGAATAGATGTAGGTGTGCAAGCTGCGATGGAAGAGGTGGTGTGTGGTGATGAAGAGGATGAAGAAATTCAAGCAAGCGCGGGTAAACGGCGGGAGTAACTATGACTCCAGAATGGTCACGAGGCCTCTTACAGGGACCCTCTCAATCTCCCCTAGCGCTTCTGCGTCGGGAGATGATGGTACCAAAATGCCTCTCTGTGACAATTCCGAGCTCTGGCCTTCACAGGGCGGTGTCGTATATCTGACAGAGCAGGGCGCGTTTGGGGTTGGTAGGGTTGCCAGCCCGCTACCCCATTTATTTCAGGTGGCGTGCCGATAAGAAGAAATAAGAGAGGTGCCGGACAGCCTCCTGCTGGAGGGTCCAACCCACCTGACGAGATGCCTGCCCAATTAACCAGTACGTCTCAACCGCCACCGTCGCATGTGTGCCCAGAATGTGGCCGGTCGTTTACGACTAAGACCGGCCTTGGAATCCATCGTCGCCGAGCTCACCCCGAAGTAGTCAACGCAGAGATAGACACCACGTGCAAGAAGGCCTGGTGGTCCAGGGAGGAACTTCTGCGCCTTGCCCATAGAGAGGGAGAACTCACCATCAAGGGCGTCCAGTTCCTGAACCAAGAACTGGCGGAGTCCTTCCCTGACCGCACTCTCGAGTCCATCAAGGGTCAGCGAAGGGGGAGGACCTATAGAGATGAGGTCGCCCACCTTGTTTCTGTCCTCTCGGAGGCCAGTGTGGGTTCTTCATTGACCCAGGCGCCTCCACCTGCCTTGCAGGAGGCAAGTTCTGGGCCATTTATTTCGCTGCCATCTCCATCTCCTGGCAGCGAGGTTGCTGATGTTGACTCTGCCATCTGGTCCGCTTTGGAAGCCCTACCATCATCTGCTCCTCGCTTCCGCTGTCTTTATGATATCATAGCACTTCGTCCTCAAGCTGACAGCTCAGTTATCCTCGGTATGCTCCCAGCTGCCTTGGATGCTGTCGGTAGTAGAGTGTCAGAGCTACATCTTGTTTTAGAACGACCCAGCCTCCTGAGCGGAAGCGAACACGACAGAGGTGGGAGTATTCAGTGTGCCAGCGCGCATATAAGAAGAGCCCGGCGCACTGTATTCGTGGCCTCCTCGATGGCACCCTGCCAGGGTTCGGCAGGGTGATCCACTTTCCCCGATCCTTTTCAACATGACCCTGGACCTCATGCTGGCCAGCCTCCCCAATTATGTGGCTGCCCGCATCTTGGGGCGGCGTGTCAATACCACCGCCTTTGCTGACGACCTCCTCCTCTTTGCCACTACAAGGGATGGCCTTCAGGACTTGGTGGCCAGCACAGTGTCCACTCTGGGGCACTTGGGGCTCGAAGTGAACCTTACCAAGTGCTTCACCCTTGCCCTGGTTGCATCAGGGCGGGAATAGAAGATCAAGGTGGATGTTGAGGTAAACATCACAGCTGGCAATGCGGCCATCCCAGCAATGGGTATCGGAAGCCAATTCCGGTACCTTGGGGTCGACTTCTCCCCGAGTGGCAGGACCCTTTTTAACCCGAGGAAGGAGGTCGCTCAACAGCTGTAGCTTCTGACGCAGGAGGCACTTAAGCCACAACAACAAATCCATGTCCTGCACACTTGCATCATCCCAGGTCTTCATCACGGACTGGCCTTGTCTAGAACTCGCTTGGGGGCCCTTTCTTCCATGGATGCCTGTGTGCGCGCAGCCATCAGATCTTGGCTGCGCCTGCCAGCGAACACTCCCTTTGGCTACTTCCATGCCGCTATTGCATCTGGGGGTGCCATCTGCCCGCTGGTTGGGCCCACTGCTCCATAGAAGGCGTCTAATGGGCCTCCAGGCCTTTGGAATTCCTGATGAAGACCCTGCGCAGGGCAGCGTGCAGCAAGAGCTGAAGTGGCTGGACCAACAGTTGCAGTGGCGAGGCGACGTTTTGATCAAGAATTATTACCAACTTGGGCGCTGCTGGGGGGAATGGCTCCATACATCAATGGATGGTGCGGCTCTAAGGAAGTCTGCCCGAACACCTGGGCATCATGCCTGGCTTGCAACCGAAAGGAGCTTCGTTTCAGGCCGCGACTTCATCAACTGTGTTCGCACATGTATTAATGCCTTGCCCACTCGTGCAAGGCTTCAGCGTGGGTGGGGTGGTGACACACTATGTCAGGCTGGTTGTAATGCTGTGGAGACCGCTAATCATCTGGTTCAGTCTTGTTGGTGGGGCCATGAGGCCCGCATTATGAGACATAACAGCTTAGTCTCTTATGCTACGGCAGGCCTCAAGAAACGGGGTTTCGATGTCCATGTGGAACCCCACCTCAGGACGTCAGAGGGTCCCCACAAACCAGATGTAGTGGCAATCCGCAGCGATACAGCCCCATGTCGTCGACATCCAGGTTGTGGGGGACCACCTCGACCAGTGTCACCAGAGCAAAGTTGCGGTCTACGATCGTCCCGCCATCCACCAGGAGCTGAAGATGAGGTTCACCTCCGTCCAGCAGATTGAGACAACATCAGCGACGATTAATTGGTGTGGTGTCTGGGCACCAGACTCTGCAACTGCTCTTCGGGGTTTAGGATTTACGAAGTTCCAACTGGCGACGATGGCTACGCGTGTTCTCCTGGGCACCATTATTGCGACGAGGTGGTTTGAGCAGATGACAGCTGTGAAGGGTTCGATGCCACGTACCGGCATTGGGTAAGGTATCTCCTGTTGATGTGCTGCTGCCTGGCACACTTACAGGCATAATACCCGCTTAAGTTGTAGCATGTGTGGGTGTATTTGTGTTTAGGTTAAGTTATCTTTAGTCAGCCCATTTAATGGGCATAAAATACACTCTGTAATTCGCACATGTTGTGAATAAAGCGGCTGCATATAGCCAAATGCCTCTTCATCTAATTAGTGACGCACATGAATGGATTAACGAGATTCCCACTGTCCCTAGGTGTCCTCTCCCGGTGTGCTGAACATCTTGCACACCATTGCCGAGGGTTGCCTTCGCAGTGGTGGGATTTCAGCTATTTCTGTCGAGTGTCCTTCGCCGTAAACGGGTTCCGAGGCATGAACCATCAAGTTGTTGCTGTGGTGACATGGAACGGTTAAGCTAGCTGGGATCAGACCCACGAACGACTGGGTGACTTGCCCGGCCCCTTAGTAGGGCCGGGTCCTTGGCTTATGGTGGGGGCCCGGGCTAGTAGGGGGGCGAAGAGCGGAGGGTGCATCCGCCTTCCTGGTGTGCGGGGGGTACTCGCCAGAGAGGGTTGAATGAAATCCACTGTGGGGTAGTCCTTGGAGAGGACTAGGGCGCTGGGAACGGCGCCCTAAAACTTGCGGCTTCGTTGTGCCCTTGGCTCTGAGGCGGAGCTGGTGGGTGAGCCACGTTAGCCTCCGCCCATGCCAGAGGTGCCGGTCGGGGGAAACAGACGGGCCCCATTTCTTTTTTGTCTCTCTATCAAAATGGCTGCAAATAACAAGGGAGATATCGCGCACGCTCGTACGAGCTCTAGTGCCATGCTCGGAGCCCAGGAGAGACTGAACGAGCTTTATTCGTTGTTGGAAGGGAAGCTTACGGTACTGAAGGTTAATGAAATTAAACTGAAGCTGACCAACTGGGTAATTGCCCAAGGAATGTTGCAGGGTAGAATTCAGGAATTGGAAAAAGAAAATGAGAGATTGCGCAGCAAGCCTGTGAAGTCATATGCAGAGGCAGTTGCTGCTGTACGACCGGCTGTGACAATTAAGGAAAATATTGAAAAGACTGTAGCCAAGCAAGATGAGACATTATTTCTCAAGCCGAAGGAAGGCCAAAACACATATCAGGTGTTAGATGTCTTCCACAAGTCAGTGAACCCCCAGAAAGACAAGGTAAAGATCAATAAGATCAGAACCACTAAGACTGCGGTCATTGTGGAAACTGCCTCAAAGGAGGACTCTGAGAAAATCATGAAGACTGAGAAAATTCAGGCAGAAGTCATTTGTGAGCCTCCTTGGAAAAGGTGGCTACTCCTGATTATGTATCATGTCCCGAGTAGGTTGAAAGGTGAAGAGCTATTCGACCTGGTTTACAGTCAGAATTTTTCTGACTCTGCTGAATATGAATATTTACAGAAGGACTTTGACTGTGACTTTAGGCTTAAATTCAAACTGGGTAATAGGGAGAAAGACACAAGGCACCAGGTGATTGAGGTCTCGCCTAAAATGAGGAAACAGATCTTAAGGAAAGAAAGGCTTTTTGTAGAGTATTGTTCCATCTCAGTGAAAGATTACTGTGTGGTTCCAAGGTGCAACAAGTGTTGTGAACTTGGTCATGTGCAAAAGCATTCTCCTGCGCTTCATGTAACGTGTGGGCATTGCGGCAGTACAGAACATACAAGGAAGGATTGCGAAAGGTTGAAGAATCCTGTGTGCATTCCATGCCTCAAGAGGGGTAAGAAGAAGACTCGTGCACCCGGCACCTCTTTGTCCAACCTATCAGCTTCTCCTAAGTCGTGTAATTGCCAGAACTGATTATGGAGAATAAATCTCAAAAGAAGGGGAAGCATAAGGCCCCTAGCAAACAGCTAAGAGACGCATTAAGAAGTTTACGTTTTAGGGAAGCGATAGGTTGTTGTTCTTCTGTTTCAGGAGACGGGCGGGAAGTGTGTGTGGTGTGTCCTGCGGTGTCTGCTGGTGCAGGACGGTCGAACGAAGACCACGACCAAGAGGAGCAACAGGAGGTGCGCAAGATGGATACTGGGAATTTGATGGAACATGGATTGTATTCTGACACTAATTCAGATGTAGAGTCTAAAGGAGTAGATGTAGGCATGCAAATTGGGATGGATGAGGTGGTGTCTGGTGATGTGGAAAAGGATGAGGTGAAAAGTGTTGAGGAAGTAGGATACAATGCGGCAGGAGGTGTATGGTTTATGTACGGATAGTTTGAGATTATCAGGGTCAGAAGATTCTGTTATGTTAACCACTGCCTTGAAGATGCTGGAGAGAATGAGGCACTCCTTAGGGCACTCGATAACTTCCCCAACTCTGGGGTATGTGGATGCTGTGCAGCTAGCATCAAATGGGATTCCTACCGAGCACTGTCAATTGCTCGGTCTGGTCCAAAGGGTTTTCGAAAGGCGTGGTGTTAGTTTTGACACGGAAATGGGCGTGAAGGAGATGGTTAGAATGTACGGGAGGGTGCAACCACTTTTCTTAATGGCTATTCGTGCAGCTCAGTTAAATATGCAATGAAGTTTGCATGCAGTGCAGGATTTTCGGAAGTATGTTGAAGAGTGTAAAATCGATGTGGCATGTTTGCAGGAACCGTACTTCCGAGGGGGGACCATTCCTGGTCTGCCAGTTACTTCGCAAGTGATTTCCGTAGGAGATCAGCCTGCTGCTGCTGCTGCTGCTGCTGCTGCTGTTTGCGATAGGAATTGTAGAACCACTTCTTTGTCCCAGTTTAATAATTATCATGTTGTTGTGGTAGAAGTGGTTAAAGGGAATGTAAGGTGGTATTTAGTATCTATGTATTGCCAGTACAGAGATCCAATTTCTGGATATTTAAATCAGCTGCGTGTGGTTTGCCAGTCCCTTCGATCAAGGCACCTCGTGTTGGCACTTGATGCCAACACGAAATCTTTCATGTGGCACAGTGGAGTTGTCGACGATAAGGGATGGGAATTAGAAGAGTTCATTAGTGAATTTAATCTTATGGTGGTTAATACGCCAAGCATGGTCCCGACTTACTCCAGCAGAGCTGGTGTGAAGTCGTGGATTGATCTTACATTAGCCAATAATGTGGCTATTCATAGGATCACAGAGTGGGAAACACTGGACGGTATGACGTCTAGGGATCACAATGTGTTGCAATTTTTATTGACGAAGATCCGGTCGCTGTGCCACGTGAAAGAGTATCCAAGTATAATTACCCAAGGGCAGACTGGGAAGGACTCCTTCGGGAGTAAGTACCTCCAGAGTTGGGGCAAGTATTCGAAGTAGATTGGGCGGCTACCGCGGTTGTAGATTCCATTGCAAGTGCTCTTGAAATAGACGTGCCTAGGAGGGGTGGGTCACAGGGCGTTTGCCTGGCCCCCTGTAATCCCGAACTTTCTGGTCTGCGCCAAGCTGTTCGCAGGGCACGTAGTAGATACCAACGTACGGTTGATCCGTTGGATCGCCAGTACAGATTGGATCTATACAGGCAATTACGGACTCGATACAAACAGAAAATTTTAGAGGTGCGCTTGAGTAGTTGGGAGCGGTTCGCTAGAGAACAACTTTCGGTGGACCCCTGGGGGACACCTTACAAGATCGTGAGAGAAAAGATAAGAGCTCCAACGGTTTTGTCATCCATAAGGGATGCTGCTAATGGGCATGTCACCACGTCCAGGTATGAAACGATACAGGTCCTGCTGCAGGATATGCTCCCCGATGATGATCCAGGGCAGTACACCCTGGAGCAGGCAGAGATCAGGTCCCAAGTGACCAGAGACTACGAGAACGAGCTGCAAGTGTACCCTTTCTCTGAAGAGGAGGTAAGGGACACTTTGCTGAAATTAAAAACTGGTAAGTCTCCTGGGCCAGATGGCGTGCCCGTGGAAGTGTTGCATTGTTTAGTGCCAAAGTTAGTCCCTGTTGTCACGGTCTTGCCTGGAGGTCGGAAGGTTTCCCAACATATGGAAGCAAGAGGAAGTTGTAATCTTGAGGAAACCTGAGAAGGACCTGATGGACGTCAAAGTGTATAGACCTATTTGCCTGTTGGATACGCTGGGGAAAGCCTTTGAGAAGTTGCTCTGCTGCAGGCTGCGTAGCCACCGTGAGCTGCATGGAATGCACGAGTGGCAGTTTGGTTTTTGCAGGGGGCGTTCTGCTGAGGACGCCATTAACCTTGCGACCAAACTTTCTTCAGCTATGTGGTGAGAGTGATGGTGGATATTGCTGGGGCATTTGACAATCTGTGATGGCCGGCTCTGTTCTCCCGCTTGCAAGAGATGCAGTGTTCCTGCCTACTCCACGATTGTTTGATGGATTATTGCAAGAACCGGGTGGTAAGGAAGACATCTCCTGATACGGTTGTGACGAAGATGATTACAAAAGGATGTCCGCATGGCTCGGTATGCGGACCCGTGTTTTGGGATATAAACATGGAGCCGCTGCTGAAGTCTCTGCATGAGGAAGCATCAGTGTTGGAAGCAGTCGCCTATGCAGATGACTTACTCATCCTTGTGCATGGCAACAGTAGTTTGCAGTTGGAGAACAGATCTAGAACTGCTGTGGAGATCTTGCAGAAGTGGTGTAATGCTTCCAAATTGGTTGTAGCACCACATAAAACGACATACATGTTCTTCAAGGGGAATTTGAGTAGGGATCCCAGTATACACATCAACGAGTGTGTTACACGCCGAAAAGCCGTTAATAGATATTTAGGGGTGAACCTGGATGAGAGGCACATTGAAATAGTAGCTAGCAAGGTGATTGCAGTGCTGCAGAAACTGATTCGAATCGGACAGCAGAGATTCTATCTGGAGTCGAAGCTGGTATGGTTGTACCATGGTTCGGTTCTAGAATCAATGGTGGGGTGTGGTGCGAGCTCTTGGGCGGTAAGAAGAGTCCAAAGAAATATATTACTGAACTCTATTGGTGCTTTTGGCACGTCACCCACAGATGGCTTGCTTGTGGTCATGGGGCTTTGTCCCCTAGATTTGCAAGGAAGGCGGAGAGCCGCTGTTTATTGGCTCAAGAAGAGGAATTTTGAAAAAATAAAAGACATCTTGGGTATCCATGCAGGAAGTAAGAGGGAGATTATGGAGGTGGTTTTGGACATCTGGCATAATCAGTGGGATAGAAGTGAGACAGCACGGAGGGTTCATAGTGTGTTCCCGAATGTCAGGGAGAGATTAAAGATCAAGTTCGAGCCAAGTAGGGGCTTAGTTCACTTCATTACTGGCCATTGACCGTATCCAGTGTACCTGCACTGGATTGGGAAGAGGGACACGGAGGGGTGTGACTGTGGCGTTACTCCAGGGACACCAGAGCATGTCCTCTTCGAGTGCCCCATTTTCGCTGACGTAGTTGGCGATTTGCGCCTTGGTATTGGTACTATAGATATATTCTTGATTGTAAGAGACGTTGAGCGGGTACAGGTGTTAAACACCTTCGCAAATAAGTTGTTGGACAAAGCCTTGGAGTTGTATCCGCGATAACTTACTGGACTTGACTGAAGAACCTGGATTGGACGGACGGGGAAGGAGGCAGGAGTGTGAAGGTGGGTATTCCCCCCTGCTGCTGTTGTTGTTGTTATTGTTAGGTTGTTTAAGGGGGACAAAACTACAATGGTCATCAGTCCCCCATTCCACCTCTAGGTGGCAAAAGTAAAACCATACACGTGAAAGATATCACGCACAGAGTTTAAAATTGCGATGTGGGAGAGGAGTCCCACCGAGTCCATAAAACATAATCAAGAATAACAAGACAAAACGAAGAGACGGTCACACAAACACAACTTACAACAAATAAACCGATGGCCGTGGTTGACCGACCATAAGAATAAAAAAAGGAAAAGTCAACCACTCGGTAACACACAGAAATCTCCAGTTAAATCGAATGATAAAAACCCCCTGCTCGTATAAAACGTAAAACTGTATCTGCCATTGCAGCATCGTCACCTAAAACATCTGATTAAACGGCAGGCAGGTTGAAATTCCGGCGCAAAGCAGCTAAAACGGGGCAGTCCAACAATATGTGGACGATTGTCAGACGGGAGCCGCACCGACATTGGGCTGGGTCCTCACCCCGAAGGAGATGTCCATGGGTGAGCCATGTATGCCCAATGCGGAGGCGACACAAGACCACTGAGTCCCGTCGTGAACCGCGCATTGAGGAGCGCCATGCAACCGTCGTTTGCTTGACCACCCGGAGCTTGTTGGGCGTGCGCAGGCTACGCCACTCAGTATCCCAAAGCTGACGTACTCGCTGGCGCAACAACGAACGGAGATCAGAAGCCGGGAGGTCGATCTCTAGACAGGACAGACCGACTGCCTGCTTGGCAAGCCTGTCAACACGTTCATTGCCCGGGATACCAACATGACCCGGAGACCAGATGAACGTCACTGATCGCCCAGACAGTTCAACGGAACGAAGCGTCTCCTGTATGGCCAACACCAGGGGAGACCGCGGGTAACACTGCTCCAGAGCTCGGAGGCTGCTCAGGGAGTCGCTGCAAACGACAAAAGACTCGCCTGATCAAGACCGGAAGTGCATGAGAGCTCTGTGAATGGCCACCAGCTCTGCAGTGTAAACACTGCAGCCATTCGGCAGAGAGTGCTGTTCCACATGGTCACCATGAGTATATGCAAATCCCACACAGCCATCAACCATGGAACCATCTGTGTAGATCAGGTCATATCCACAGAATTCCGCTACGATAGCCGAGAACTGACGGCGGAGCGCCTCCAGTGGAACTGAGTCTTTGGGCCCCTGGGCCAAGTCCAGCCGAGTAGACGGCCTTGGCAAACACCACGGAGGTGTACGGGCACGGACCCGATAGGAAGATGGAAGGGGAGAAGACTCAAGCTCCTGCAGGAGGAACTGAACCCGATAGGCAATCGTATGACCTGATCTGGGGCGTCGCTGATGGGCACGGATTACCACATCAGGAAAGAGGAGACGATGGTTCGGGTGGCCTGGGGAGCAATACACGTTCGCTGCATAAGCTGCGAGCAGGTGTTGGCGGCGGATCCCCAAAGGTGGGATCCCAGCCTCCACTAGTAAACTGTTCACCGGGCTGGTGCGGAAAGCGCCCGTCACAATGCGGACCCCACAGTTGTGAATGGGGTCCAGGAGATGCAGTGCCGAAGGTGCCGCAGACCCATAGGCAATGCACCCAAAATCGAGACGGGACTGCACCAGCGCTGTGTAAAGCCGCAACAGTGTCGAGCGATCAGCACCCCAGGTCGTATGACCCAGGTGGCGGAGAAGGTTGAGATGGCGCCAGCACTTCCGTTTCAGCTGACGAATGTGGGGGAGCCACGTCAGCCGGGCGTCAAAGACCAGTCCTAAAAAACGCTGAGTTTCCACTACCGTAAGTGGTTCGTCATTCAGATAAAGTTCAGGGTGTGGGTGGACGGTCCGACGCCGGCAGAAGTGCATCACTCTGGTCTTGGAGGCAGAAAACTGAAAGCCATGGGTAAGCGCCCAGTCCTGCGCCTTCTGAATAGCACCTTGCAACCTGCGCTCGGCAACCTGGGTGATGGATGAACTAAAAGAGAGACAAAAGTCGTCAGCATAAAGAGAGGGCGACACCGACGACCCAACCGCTGTAGCTAAACCGTTGATGGCGATTAATAAGGGAACGCTTAAAACGGAACCCTGAGGAACCCCATTTTCCTGGATATGAGAGGAGCTCAGAGAAGCACCAATTTGAACACGAAAGGTACGGACGGCTAAAAAATTCTGAATAAAAATCGATAGGGAGCCCCGGAGGCCCCAGTCATATAAAGCGTTGAGGATGTGGCGTCGCCAGGTTGTATCATACGCTTTGTGCATATCGAAGAAGACGGCAACGAGGTGTTGGCGCCGGGAAAAGGCTGTGCGGATTGCAGACTCGAGGCACACCAGATTATCAGTGGTAGATCGACCCTGGCGAAAACCGCCCTGGCATGGAGCCAATAATCCCCGAGTCTCAAGAATCCAACACAACCGCCGACTGACCATCCGCTCCAACAGTTTGCATGGCACGTTAGTCAGGTTAATGGGCCGATAGCTATCCAAAGAATGAGGATGTTTGTCGGGCTTAAGTACGGGGATGATGATAGTCTCCCGCCACACCAAATGCGGTTATAGACCGTAAGTAGGGCCCTCCGACTATCTGCCGAGAGATGTTTCAGCATCTGGCTATGGATGCTATCAGGCCCTGGCGCCGTGTCTGGACATTGTCGAAGAGCACTGAGGAGCTCCCACTCAGAAAAGGGAGTGTTGTAAGATTCAGAGCGGCTGGTACGAAAGGAGAGAGACTGGCGTTCTACCCTCTCCTTTACTGCACGGAAGGCCGGTGGATAATTTGCAGAGGCAAAGGCACGAACATAATGCTCGGCAAACATCTCTGCAAGAGTGGCCGGGTCCGTACAAAGGACTCCATTTGTGGAGATCCCAGGGATTCCCGATGTAGTCTGTATTCCCTGTAGCCGCCTGATCTTACTCCAGACCTGCGAGGCTGAGGTACCTGTCCCAATAGTGGAAACGTACCTCTCCCAGCACTCCCGTTTCCGTCTTCTTATAAGCTGGCGAGCACGAGCGCGAAGCCGTTTAAAATTGATTAGGTGCTCCTGAGAGGGGTGCCGTTTGTATCGCTGTAAGGCCCGCCTGCGGTCTTTAATGGCCTCAGCGATCTCCGGCGATCACCAAGGCACTGTCTTACGCCGTGGGCACCCTGTTGTACGCGGAATGGTCGCGTTCGCAGCAGAAATGATGGAATGTGTGGCGCTCTCGACCACCACATCGATTTCGTCGAGTGGGGGAGGGCCAACGATAGCAGCAGAAGCATAGTATTCCCAGTTAGCCCTGTGCAGAACCCACCTAGGTGGGCGCGCTGGGGACTCGCGTTGTGGGAGTGACAAAAAGACAGGGAAATGGTCACTGCCACACAAGTCGTCATGGGCTCTCCAATGAACAGATGGTGGAAGGCAGTGGCTGCAGATCGACAGATCAATGGCCGAAAATGTGCCATGTGCCACACTAAAGTGTGTGGGGGCACCTGTATTTAAGAGGCAGAGGTCGAGTAGAGTTAGGAAATCCTCAACAACCCTGCCGTGACCTGAGATCGTAGAACCACCCCACAAGGGACTGTGGGCATTGAAGTCGCCCAACAGTAAGAAAGGTGGGGGTAGTTGAGCAACGAGTGCAGCCAAGACGTTCACAGATACGTCACCATCTGGTGGCAAGTAGATACTGCAGACGGTCAACTCCTGTGTGGTCCTCACCCTGACAGCCACTGCTTCTAATGGTGTTTGAAGGGGCACGGGTTCACTATACACAGAGGTGAGGGCGTACACACACACTCCACCTGAGACCCTGTTATATATGCTACGGTTACAGTAAAATCCCCTGTAGCCACGAAGGACAGGGGTCCGCATTGCTGGAAACCAAGTTTCCTGAAGAGCAATGCAGAAAGCAGGTGTCTTGCTCAGAAGCTGCCGTAGCTCAGCCAGGTGGGGGAAGAAACCGCCGCAGTTCCACTGGAGAATGACATTGTTCGAGTGCTGGGGAGACATGAATCCCAGTCGGTGGGCTACAACTCAGCATCACTTGCACCCACCGGTGGAGGCGTGTCATCTGGATTGTCCGTTTTCTCTAATGCGTCCCCGAGAGCGAGGTCCTCGGGTGACGCAAGAATCTCCACCTCATCCTCAGAAGTAGAGGTGGAGGTGGAGGCGGAGGCGAGTGGTGGCACTGTAGCCACCGTGGTGTCTTGTGTCGTGACTTTCTTTGGCTTCTGTTTACCCCTCCGTTCCCTCGGGGGCTTCGCCGGTGGGAGGTGCTCCTCTGACTCAGCCACAGGGACCGAGGAGGAGCGCGAAGCCCTACGACCAGCAGTCTGCGAGCACGCAGACACTGGCAGAAGGGAGTGTCCCAAGGGACCCCTTCCGCCTGAGGGAAGCCGGAGAAGGTTGTTCTTTCTCCGGCAGAGAGGTGGTTGCTGACCCCGAGGCTTTCGCCTTGGGAGCTGTGGAAGGATGGCCCCCAACCTCCGTGGGGGCAGGCTTAGGTTGGTGGCTCTGGGGGCCCACAGGAACAGTTGAAGTAGAAAATACTGTCGCCGCCAAGGAGAGTGGCGACGACGTCACTGCTGCGAATGAATTTTTCATAGGTACTGGGTGCAGACGATCGAACTTTTTCCGTGCCTCATTATAGGATATACGGTCCAGGGTTTTGTATTCTGTAATTTTCCGCTCCCGTTGAAGTGCGGGACATTGCGACGAGCAGGGAGGATGGTTCTGACCACAGTTAACACAGATGGGAGGCAGTGTACATGGGGCGCCCGGATGTGCTGGACACCCACAATCCCTACACATAGCACTGGACATACAACGGGATGACATGTGGCCAAACTTCCAGCATTGGAAGCACCTCACAGGGGGAGGAATATAAGGCCGCACGTCAACACGGTAAACCATCACCTTGACCTTTTCGGGCAATGTATCACCCTCGAAGGCCAAGATGAAGGCACCAGTTGTGACCCTATTATCCTTGGGGCCCCTATGGACACGCCGGATAAAATGAACGCCTCGTCGTTCTAGGTTCGCCCGTAGCTCGTCATCTGTCTGTAGCAATAGATCCCGATGAAAAATTACACCCTGGACCATATTCAGGGACTTGTGTGGAGTAATAGTCACTGCAACATCACCCAGTTTGTCACAAGCGAGTAACGCCCGTGACTGGGCAGGAGATACTGTGTGGATGAGGACAGAGCCGTTGCGCATTTTAGACAGTGACTCCTCTTCCCCAAACCTGTCCTCCAGATGGTCCACAAAGAACTGAGGCTTGGTCGCTGAGAATGAGTCCCCATCAATCCTGCTGCACACGAGATATCTTGGAGCATATTCATCAGTCGGATTTGCGCCCCGACATCCCTCCCAAGATGCAGTCAGGGAGGGGAACGTTTTGGGGTCATACGTGAAAGCATTGAATTTTCCTCGCTTAGAGACGGCGGTTGTACGTCCGCCAACGTCACCCGATTTTTGTCTCTTCATTGCGGGTGATCCGCCCCGATGCCACCCACTCCGATCAGGGGCTCTCCTCATGGGCGCCACCCAGCCACAGCAACGTCACCTGGCGGGATGACCGTTGCCAGGAGTCCTGATGCCCCACAGAGACAAGCATCGACTCCTTGGCTTGCACGAGGAGTATGCAGCTCTGGCACCGGTAGAGCGATCCCTGTGTTGTCAGGGGGCTACATCCAAGAGGGTACATGACGACCCCACCACAACGGACTGGCTACCGTGTTGGCTTTCTGGCGCTACGTGAACCATCAGAAAGGAGAGTGCTGAGATGGCAGTGCACAATGGACGCGACTTGCACGGAAAATCAGTGACGTGCCCAGTGGCAGAAGAGAATCCGCAGTCGCAAGTCCATTCCATGATGGGTGCATCAGATGGCATGGCACAAGAATTACATGTTGCACCACGTAAGGTGTCCTTCCCCAAATGGGTCGCTCTTCTGAAAAATTTTGAAAAATGGAGGGTCAAACCCACATAGGGGAACACAGATGGAAAACCGAAAAGTGTGAAGACTCCTTTTAGTCGCCTCTTACGACAGGCAGGAATACCGCGGGCCTATTCGTACCCCCGAACCCGCAGGCCCCCCCCCCCTGCTTTTGCAGTGGGACAGAGCACTTTGTGGACGCTGTTGGGCCGTCGTGGAAGGGCTCCCCGCCTCGGCTGGTCATCCCGCTGAGGATTGGACGTCATCTGTGAGCCGGGATCCCAACATCGGAGATGACAATGTGGCGCTCCTGTAGTTGTAGTGTAGCATTAGTGTAATGTATGTTGAGCATCACTGTGTGTTGTAGTGTATGTTTGTAGAATGTAATTCTTGTTTGTTTGTTGTAGTTTGTATGTTTTGTTTTGTAAGTTCCCATGGCAGTGGTTTCCGTAGTAGTTGGCCCACCTCCCCATGGCAGGGACGGGAACCTGTCAGGAATAGCCTGACAGAGCTAAGTGGCCTAGCTTAAGGTCTAGCTTAGGAACCATTGTATTAGTAGCTAGTTACTTCTTGTATTGTAATTACGGTCCGTTATTGTTTCTAGGAAACGGACCATTTCTGTAATAAAGATGTAAAAAAATAGATGTCCCTATCTACTATCTAGCGAAACCACTGCCAAGGGAACGGGCTTGGAAAAATTAGCGGGGAAAGAAGACCCTGTTGAGCTTGACTAGTCTGGCACTGTGAGGTGACATGAGAGGTGTAGCATAAGTGGGAGATGGCAACATCGCCGGTGAAATACCACTACTTTCATTGTTTCTTTACTTACTCGGTTAGGCGGAGCGCGTGCGTCGTGGTATAACAACCCGGCGTCACGGTGTTCTCGAGCCAAGCGTGTTTGGGTAGCGTTCGCGCCGCGGCTCCGCGTCCGTGCGCCACAGCGTGCGGTGCGTGTGGGCGCAAACCTGCGCGTGCCGTGCTTCCCGTGTGCATCGGCGCGTCTGCGCGTGCGGCGCAGTTTACTCCCTCGCGTGATCCGATTCGAGGACACTGCCAGGCGGGGAGTTTGACTGGGGCGGTACATCTGTCAAAGAATAACGCAGGTGTCCTAAGGCCAGCTCAGCGAGGACAGAAACCTCGCGTAGAGCAAAAGGGCAAAAGCTGGCTTGATCCCTCAGGATAGCTGGTGCTCGTACGAGTCTCATCCGGTAAAGCGAATGATTAGAGGCCTTGGGGCCGAAACGACCTCAACCTATTCTCAAACTTTAAATGGGTGAGATCTCCGGCTTGCTTGATATGCTGAAGCCGCGAGCAAACGACTCGGATGGTTGGTTGGTTGGTTGGTTTGATGTTTTAGGGGGACAAAACTGCGGAGGTCATCAGTCCCCCATTCCATCACAGGGCTAGACAAGTGTGGAAACACTGAAAAGTCCGCCCAGAGTTAAAACTGTTACGGGAGGAAAACCCCACTCAATCAATAAAATGTAAACAAATTCGACAAAGGACAACAAGGCGGGAGACAACATGATAGGACACAATCACACGGAAACAGCAAACAAGTGTGGAAATGAAATGACAAAGTCAAAGTTCGTGGTTGACCGACCATGAGAATAAATTAGGAAGGGTCAGCCACGGGGCAACACAAGCTTCATATAGAGTTGTAAAAACCGCTGTTACGAATAAAACCTAAAACAGAATCAGCCATATTGGCATCGTTACATAAAACGTCAGATAAAATTGCAGGAAGATTAAAATCCCGCCGCAGGGCGGCTAAAAGACGACAGTCCATCAAAATGTGGGACACTGTCAAGGGAGAACCACAACGACAACGAGGCGGTTCCTCACCGCGCAGGAGATGGCCGTGGGTCAGCCAAGTATGGCCAATGCGGAGCCGGCACAGGACTACCGAGTCCCGGCGAGAGGCCCGCATTGAGGAGCGCCACGCAGCCGTAGTCTCCTTGACAACCCGAAGCTTGTTGGGTGTGCTCAGGTTGCGCCATTCAGCATCCCAAAGCTGATGTACCCGACGGCGCAACAAGGTACGGATATCTGAAGCTGGGAGACCGATCTCTAAGACAGAGGCATTAACCGCCTGTTTGGCAAGCCCATCGGCACGTTCGTTGCCTGGGATGCCAACGTGACCCGGAGACCAAAGGAACACCACTGATCTGCCAGACTGAACAAGGACAAAAACAGCCACTCGGATGGCCATCATCAATGGCGAACGTGGATAACACTGTTCCAGAGCACGTAAACTACTCAGGGAGTCACTACAAAGAAGGAAAGACTCACCTCAGCAGGAACGCATATGCTCGAGAGCACGGAAGATGGCCACCAGTTCTGCAGTAAGAACACTGCAGCCTTCTGGCAGAGATGGCTGCTCAACATGGTCACCATGTACGTAGGCAAGGCCAATGCGGCCGTTTACCATCGAGCCGTCCGTATAAACAATGTTGTAGCTGGGGTGCTCAGCAACGACAGCAAGAAACTGGCGACGGAGAGCCTCAGGGGGAAGTGAGTCCTTGCGACCATGGGCCAAGTCTAAACGAAGACATGGCCGTGGCAGGCACCATGGAGGTGTGCGTGAATGGGCCCGAAATGGAGGTGGTAGAGGATAGGACTCAAGCTCCCCCAGGAGGGACTGCACGCGGACGGCTATTGTGTGTCCTGACCTGGGGCGCTGCTGCTGGTGACGAACAGCCACAGTAGAAAAAAGTAGGCGGTAGTTGGGATGTCCTTTGGAACTATAGACGCGGGCTGCATACGCTGTCAACAGTTGCTGGCGGCGGACCCGTAGCGGGGGAACCCCGGCCTCCGCTAGAAGACTGGCCACAGGGCTGGTTCGGAAGGCACCCGTTGCAATTCGAACCCCACAGTGGTGAATAGGGTCCAATAGGCGCAACGCTGAAGGTGCTGCAGAGCCATAAGCGAGGCACCCATAATCTATACGCGATTGCACCAAGGCTGTATAGAATCGCAGCAGCGTGGAGCGGTCAGCTCCCTATGCGGTATGGCCCAAACATCGAAGGGCGTTAAGATGTCGCCCGCACTCCCGTTTCAGAAAACGAACATGAGGGAGCCAGGTCAGTCGGGCATCAAAAATCAGGCCGAGGAATCGGTGGGTGTCCACAACAGGAAGCAGTTGGCCGTCAAGATAGAGTTCAGGGTGGGGGTGCACCGTCCGACGCCGACAAAAGTGCATTACACGTGTTTTGCCGGCGGAAAACTGGAAGCCATGATGCTGAGCCCACATGTGTGCCTGGCGGTTGGCCGCCTGGAGTCGGCGTTCAGCAGCACTTGTTGTGGTGGAGGAGAAAGATAAGCAAAAATCATCGGCGTACAGGGAAGGAGACACCGATGACCCCACAGCTGCAGCCAGGCCATTAATGGCCACCAAAAACAGTGAGGCACTCAGCACAGACCCCTTTGGGACCCCATTTTCTTGGATGTGGGGCGAACTATGGGCAACACCGACTCGCACCCGAAACGTGCGGAGTCGGAAGAAATTCGCAATAAAGATGGGAAGTGACCCCCGAAGGCCCCACTCATGCAGTGTAGCAAGGATGTGATGCTGCCATGTGGTATCGTAGGCTTTCTGAAGGTCAAAGAAAACCGCAATGAGGTGCTGACGACGGGAAAAAGCTGTTCGAACCGCTGACTCCAGGCACACCAGATTATCTGTCGTAGAACGACCCTGGCGAAATCCACCCTGCGATGGCGCCAGAAGGCCCCGGGACTCGAGCACCCAAGTCAAGCGACGTGCGACCATGCGTTCGAGCAACTTGCATAGAACGTTGGTCAGGCAGATGGGACGATAACTATCAACCTCCAGTGGGTCCCTGCCAGGCTTCAGCACCGGTATGATGACTGCTTCCCGCCACTGGGACGGAAACTCGCCACTACCCCAAATGCGGTTGAATATCTCGAGGACATGGCGCTGAGAATCCCGCAAGAGGTGTTTGAGCATCTGTGCATGGACACGGTCGGGACCGGGAGCCGTATCTGGGCAATTGGCCAAGGCACTAAGCAGCTCACTTTCGGTAAATGGGGCGTTGTAGGACTCCTGACGGCGCGTCGCAAAGGAGAGGCGCTGTCGCTCCACACGCTCCATGAGGGAGCGAAATGCTGCACTGTAGTTAGCAGATGCAGAGCACCTAGCGAAGTGATCAGCAAGATGTTCAGCGATCACAGTCGGGTCTGTACACATAGCCCCATGGATAGAAAGCCCAGGGACGCTAACAGGAGGCTGGTGGCCATAGAGGCGCCTGATCTTAGCTTGTTGTTGTTGTTGTTGTTGGTTGTTTTAAGGGGATTAAACAGCTAGGTTATCAGTCCCCTGTTCCTAGCTGAGAGTCAACTGTCAATAAAGATAAAACAATGCCCTTTAAGTGACATCGCATAAAACGGCAGGTTAAGAATGGACGAGCCACTGACAATACAAGACGAAGACACACAGAATGAGTAAAATAAAGTCACGAATAAAACTGGATAGCAGAGAACCTTGGCTGGCTGATCGCAAAGAAAAAACAGGATGAGCCAGCCACACTGCACACACTAAAAACCCCTAAGGGCTCGAAAATATAAAAAATCTGGGTTTCTGTTGGCCCAAGAGATCAGGCAACAGCACCCACGGTTAGATAGATGCATAAAAACCAGAAGCGCGGATAAAACTTAAAACTGCGTTAGCCATAGAGGCGTCGTCTGCTAAAGCTAATGATAGCGTGTCTGGGATATGAAAAGACCGCCGCAAGTCGGCTAAAAGCGGACAGTCCATTAAAAGATGGGCGACTGTCAACACAGTGCCACATCGACACACGGGTGGAGCCTCGCGCCGAAGGAGATACCCGTGGGTGAGCCACGTATGTCCTATCCGAAGGCGACAGAGGACAACTGACTCTCGGCGGGTCGGCCGCAGTGAAGATTTCCACAAAGCTGTGGAGAGCTTCACTGCCCGAAGCTTATTCGGTGCAGTCGCCGTAGCCCACTCGGTGCTCCAAGCCTCACGTACTTTCCGGTGCAACACCAGCTGAACATCCTGTTCCGTGACACCAATAGTTAGAGGTGGTCCCATAGTACCCTGCTTGGCCAATCGATCAACATGTTCATTCCCTGGTATGCCAACATGACCTGGGGTCCACACAAAGACCACAGAACGGCCTGATTGGCCCAGGGAGTGAACAGTGTCCTGGATCGTACGTACTATTGGGTGCCGAGAGAAACACTGGTCGATCGCTTGTAAGCCACTCAGGGAGTCAGTACAGATGACGAATGACCCCCTGGGGCAGGCTTTGAGATGTTGGAGAGCTCTGAGAATAGCGACCAGCTCGGCGGAGAAGATGCTACTCTCGCAGGGCAGAGAATGCTGTTCTACATGGTTGTGATGTAAAAAGGCATACCCAGCACGGCCATCTACTACGGAACCATCTGTGTAAATGGCGTCTGTGGCACGGAACGGTTCGAGCACTTGTAAAAACTGGTGACGGAGATGTACGGAGGAAACAGAGGCCTTCGACGCATGGGACAGGTCCAGACGGAGCTGCAAACGAGGAATGGACCAAGGAGGAGTGTGAGAGGAATAGTGGAAAATGGTAGGAAGTGGGTAGGATGTGAGAGACGAAAGAAGGATACGAACACGGACCGAGATCGGGTATCCCGACCTTGGCCGTCGTGGAGGGATAGGGAGTGCAGCGTCTGGAAATAGGAGCCGGCGGTTCGGGTGGAAGGGCGAGGCCTGAACACGAGCAACATAAGATGTTAACAGGTGTTGCCTACGGAACCGCAGCGGGAGGACTCCAGCTTCGACAAGGAGGCTTGTCACAGGGCTAGTGCGAAAAGCCCCTGTCGCCAAACGAACACCACAGTGGAGGATTGGGTCTATTGCCTGCAGCGCTGACGGCGCAGACGAATCGTAGACTATGCTGCCATAGTCTAGGCGCGACTGAATGAGGGCCTTGTAAAGTTGTAATAGCGTTTGGCGCGAGGCTCCCCAAACAGTGTGGCTGAGACAGCGCAGGATGTTGAGGTGTCGCCAGCTCTTTTGTTTTAACTGGCGTAGGTGCGGCACCCAGGTTAGACGGTCATCAAACACCATACCTAAGAATCTGTGCGTCTCTTCAACTTGTAGCAGGTCGCCAGCTAAGTAAAGTTCGGGTTCCGGGTGTACTGCCCGACATCGACAGAAATGCATCACACGGGTTTTGGATGCAGAAAATTGAAAACCGTGGGCAAACGCCCACGACTGTGCCTTCCGAATTGCGATCTGCAACCGCCGTTCAGCTACGCCAATGCTGGAGGAGCTGTAATACATGCAGAAGTCATCGGCATACAAAGAAGTAGAAACCGATGACCCCGCAGCCGCAGCAAGACCGTTTATGGCGATTAAGAATAAAGGAACACTAAGAACGGAACCTTGTGGGACTCCGTTCTCTTGACAATGAGGTGAGCTGAAACAAGAACCAACACGAACACGGAAAGAACGCAACGCCAGGAAGTTCTTAATGAACGTAGGAAGTGGACCCCGTAAGCCCCAATTGTACAGCGTAGACAGAATATGATAGCGCCAGGTGGTGTCATACGCTTTCCGCAGGTCAAAAAAGACGGCAATCAGGTGTTCACGGCGAGAAAATGCTGTACGAATGGCTGACTCTAGGGACACGAGATTGTCGATTGCGGAGCGGCCTTGACGGAACCCACCCTGTTGATGCGCCAACAGTCCTCGGTCCTCGAGGATCCACATGAGCCTCCGACTCACCAACCGTTCGAGAAGCTTGCATGGAACGTTGGTGAGGCTGATCGGGCGGTAACTATCAGCCACCTGCGGATCTGCCCCAGGCTTAACCACCGGAATGATAATGCTTTCCCGCCACGAGGACGGAAAAACACCCTCAAGCCATACGCGATTAAACAGGGCGAGAAGTTGGCTTTTGGCATCCGCTGATAGGTGTCGGAGGAACTGGCTGTGAATGCGATCGGGTCCAGGGGAGGTATCCGGGCATGCAGCAAGGGCACTTTCCAACTCCCATTCAGTAAATGGGACGTTATATGGTTCACGACGCCGTGTTTGAAATGAAATGTGCTGGCTCTCTGCTCGCTCTTTAATGGCACGAAAATCTGCACTATAGGCAGCAGTCCCCGACGTACGTTCAAAATGATCTGCCAGGTGCTCAGCGACGGCGGCAGGGTCAGTACAGAGCGAACCCTGAATGCTGAGACACGGAATTCCCGCCGGTGGGCGGTGCCCAAAGAGGCGTCGAACCTGCGACCACACCTTGGAAGGAGAAGCGCGGGAACCAATGGAGGCGACGTACTTCTCCCAGGAAGCCCTCTTACTTTCCTGTATCAGTCGCCGGGCTCGTGCTCGGAGACGCTTGAAGGCCACGAGATGTTGGACACAAGGGTGGCGTCGGTGGCGCTGTAGTGCTCGCCGACGTTCGCGGATGGCCTCAGCAATCTCCGGTGTCCACCAGGGCACCGATGGGCGATGGAGCGAACCGGATGTGATGGGAACAGAGTTTTCGGCTGCAGAAACTATAGCCTCTGTGACCTGCTGAACGGCGGCATCAACATCTGCTGGAAGCGGAGAGGAAATCACAGCAGCTGAAGAATAAGCTGGCCAGTCAGCCCTACGGAGGGCCCAGCGAGACGGACGGGTGGCAGGCGTACACTGTGGGAGCGACAGGAAGATCGGAAAATGGTCGCTCCCACATAGGTCGTCATGGACCCTCCAGGTGAGATGTGGAAGGAGACTAGGGCTGCAGACAGACAGGTCAATGGCAGAAAACGAACCATGTGCTGTGCTAAAGTGGGTAGGAGCACCGGTGTTAAGAAGGCCGAGATTCTGCTCTGACAGGAGAGACTCAACATCCCTACCCCGGGCCGAGGTCTGTGTGCCACCCCACAGAGGGTGATGGGCGTTGAAGTCCCCCATAAGAAGGAAGGGTGGGGGAAGTTGAGCGACCAAGGCTGCGAGGTCTGTGGGAGAGATGGCCTCATCAGGTGGAAGATAGACAGAGCAGACGGTAAAATCTCGTACTACCCGGAGTCGAACAGCGACTGCCTCTAGAGACGTTTGAAGAGGCACAGCAGCACTGGGAACAGAGGCGTGGACATAAACACAGACGCCGCCAGAAACCCTGTCGTAGACGGTGCGGTTTTTAAAATAGCCCCGATACCCTCTGAGGGCTGGGCTCTTCTCGACGGGAAACCACGTTTCCTGCAAGGCAAGACAGATGGCAGGGAAGCGGCAGAGTAAGTGCCGCAGTTCAGCCAGGTGGCGGAAAAAACCACCGCAATTCCACTGCAAGATGTTTGCAGTTTGCTGAATAGCCATAATGTAAGGCGGTAAATGGTCATTCAGCAGGAGCACCTGCTGCCAACTGCGCAGACTCTGCAGGATCCTGAACCATCGGTTCAGGCGTTCCGAGTATGGCGAGATCCTCAGGTGATGCGAGGATCTCTACCTCGTCTTCAGATGCCGAAGAGGTGACAGAGCGGTCCTTCCGAGGCACTGATGATGCCTCCTTCGCATCCTTTTTCTTCGGCTTCCTTTTGCCCTCTCGCTGGCCCTTTGGTGTCAAGGGCCGGGAGGGCTTCCCAGACGTGGCAGCAGAGACCGTCGAAGAGCCAGAAGCCCTTCGACCAGAAGGTTTTGGATCCTTCAGCCAAAGGCTAGGATCCCCTGGCGCACCCTGGGACTCCCCAGAAGGGAGCGTCCCGAAGGACCCCTTCCGAGGGAGAGGTGCCGGAGGAAGCTGTTGCTTCTCCGGCTGGGGGTTGGGGACTGGTGTCCCCGATGGTTGTGGGGAGGTTTCCCCCACAACAGGTGCCTTACCAGCCGATGGAATGCTGCCCCCATCTGATGAGGGCGCTGTGGTGATTTTATGGCCTCTAGGGCCTACTGAAGGAGGCGATATCTTGTCGTGAGTCGTACCCGTGATCCGCGGGGACGACGCTACAGCTGCAAAGGAGGTAGTCATGCTTACTGGATGGAGACGCTCATACTTCTTTCTTGCCTCATTGTATGATAGCCGGTCCAAGGTCTTAATTTCCATTATCTTACGTTCTTTGTGCAGAACTTTGCAGTCTGGAGAGCACGGTGGATGCAGCTGGTTGCAGTTCACACAGACGGGAGGTGGGGTGCAGGGAGCGTCCGGATGAGATGGACGTCCACATTCCCTGCACACAGGGCTAGAAGTGCACCGGGAGGACATATGCCCGAACTTCCAGCACCTGAAGCACCTCATAGGGGGCGGGACGTATGGTGTAACGTCGCACCGGTAGATCATGACCTTGACCTTCTCAGGCAGTGTATCGCCTTCGAAGGCCAGGATGAATGCACCGGTGGCAACCTTGTTATCTCGTGGTCCCCTATATACACGTCGAACAAGGTGAACACCTCTGCGCTCCAAGTTAGTACGTAGCTCTTCATCAGACTGTGACAATAGGTCGCGATGGTAAATACGGCCTTGGACCATGTTGAGGGTCTTGTGGGGCGTGACACTGACAGGTATATCACCCAGCTTGTCACAGGCCAATAATGCCCTGGACTGGGCTGGGGATGCCCCACTTCTCATTTTAGAGAAAGACTCCACCTCACCATGTTTGTCCTCGAGATGTTCAACGAAGAACTGCGGCTTGGTGGACAAGAAAGAGTCTCCATCAGTTCGGGAAATTACAAGATATCGCGGTGAGTAGGGATCCGGACAGCATAAAGCTTGGCGTTCTTCCCATGGCGTTGCCAGGGAAGGGAACGACTTAGGATCATATACTGCAGCATTAAAGTCAGATCTTCCACGCTTAGAAACGGCGTTTTTGCGACCGCCCACGCTAGTTAGTGCTCGTTTCATTTTCGTCCCACGAGCAGCTAGGGAAAAGAGGTCCACCCAGGCAGAGCCCCGCTTGCCTGGGTAAGCCTTGTACAACTGAGGTGCGGCAGGTTCCTCAGAGGTTGCTCGCTAGCGGCTGTTCAACCTCAACAGCCATGCATCTCCTCGGCACGTAGCACACCTTGAGATTGAGGGGTTTTTTAGAGAGGTTTGTACCGTCCTCGCGACCCGGGCGATTAAGCCAAGATCCCCGGGCTCTGAAACGTACAACGTTCCACCGTCGCGCCGAACGATGGTCGTTGAAGCACGCACAGAGCTTACGGTGTAGCGGACTGTTGGCGCGACACAGCCCACGGCTCAGGACCCCGGGTTCGCCAAGCCCGTACTCAGCAAATTAATGCTGAGCCCCTGAGGGGCCTGATCTTAGCCCACACCTGAGATGGAGAGACACGAGAAGCTAAGGTCGAGACATACCTCTCCCAACATTCTTGTTTGGCTCGTTTGATGAGTTGCCGAGCCTTGGCACGAAGTCGCTTGAAAGCGATGAGGTTGGCCACTGATGGGTGCCGTTTGTGACGCTGAAGAGCTCGCCTACGTTCTCTGATTGCGGCAGCGATTTCCGGCGACCACCAGGGCACGGACCTCTGCCGGGACGAACCAGAAGAAGACGGGATTGCAGACTGAGCTGCAGAGACAATGGCGTCTGTTAAATTATCGACCACCACATCAATGTTAGTGTCCGGCAAATATCGAACAGTGGCAGCAGTTGTAAATGCACCCCAGTCAGCTTTGTTAAGAGCCCAACGGGGCAAACGGCTAGGGCAATGACGCTGGGGCAGTGACAAAAAAAATCGGAATGTGGTCACTGCCACACAAGTAGTCATGCACTCTCCAATGAAGAGATTGTACGAGGCCAGGGCTGCAAATAGAGAGGTCGATGGCCGAGTAGGTGCCGTGTGCCACACTGAAATGCGTGGGAGCACCTGTATTTAAAATACAAAGGTCGAGCTGGGAGACAAGATTTTCAATCTCCCTACCTCGGCCAGTAGTCATGTCGCCACCCCACAAAGGGTTATGGGCGTTGAAATCACCCATGATGAGGAAGGGTGGGGGGAGCTGAGCAATCAGTGCAGCTAACACGTGGCAGGGGACTGCACCATCAGGTGGAAGATAAACACTGCAGACGGTTATAGCTAGTGGTGTCCTGATCCGAGCAGCCACTGCCTCCAAAGGTGTTTGAAGGGGCACAGCTTCACTGTAGGCAGAGTTGATGACATGAATGGAGACGCCACCAGATGCTCTGTCATATACAGGACGATTCGTGTAAAACCCACGATAGCCACGAAGGGCTGGGGTTCGCGTTGCCGGAAGCCAGGTTTCCTGGAGGGCAACGCACAGTACATGAGAAGAGCTTAAAAGTTGTTTCAGCTCTGCTAGGTGGGAAAAATAACCGCCGCAATTCCACTGGAGGAAAGTGCTGCCTAAGGACTGGGGAGGCATGAAAGTGATTAAGAGACGCGGTGCGCCTCAGTGTCACTTGCCGCCACCCGCTGAGGGTCTGTGGTGTCCATATCCATTGCGTCTAGGGTGTCCGTAAGAGCGAGGTCCTCTTTAGACGCAAGGATTTCGACCTCATTGAGTCAGAACTGGTAGCGGACGGCATCGAGGAAGCCGCCTTTGCCGCCAGCTCTTTCTCCTGAGGGACATCCTTTTTTCTCGCCCGCTCCCGCTTGGGTTTGGGCTTCGGTGCTCGAGTGGGCTTCCCAGAAATGGCGTCGGATGTCGACGCAGATGGGGAGGCCCGGCTACCAGCAGGTACCTGAACTTTGAGCCACTGGCTGACGTTTGGCTGCGACGAAACTGGCGTTTCGGAGACCTCAAGAGACCCTTTCCGTGCAGCTATAGGTCGACTGACATCCAGGGTGTCAGACACAGTGGGAACTGCAGGAGGTGGTGGTGGAAGGGGCTCGTCAGGCCCTTTCCCTGAGGGAAGAGCCGGAGAAGGATGACATTTCTCCGGCAGAGGGACGGGGTTCAAAGACCCCGTTGAAGGGGGAGGCAAAAGCCTCGCAGAAGAAGGTGCTCCCCCTGGCGTCTGGGGAGTGGAGATTAACTGATGGCCCAAAGGGCCCACAGAAGGTTTGATAGGGGGTCGGGAAACCGCCCTCGATGGAGGTGATGACACTGTGGCAGCAGCATATGTAGTCATCATGGATACCGGGTGGAGTTTCTCAAACTTGCGGCGGGCCTCAGAGTAACTTACGCGATCGAGGGTCTTATATTCTACGATCTTGCGCTCCCTTTGGAAAGCGGGACAGTCCGGTGAGCAAGGCGAGTGATGGCCGCTGCAGTTGACACAATAAGGTGGTGGGGTACAAGGTGCATCAGGGTGTACAGGACGGCCACAGTCATGACAAACAGGGGCTGCGTCGCAACGGGAAGACGTGTCCAAACCGCCAGCACTTGAAACAGCGCATGGGTGGAGGGATGTACGGTCGGACATCACATCTGTACACCATCACCTTGACCTTCTCGGGCAAGGTATCGCCGTCGAAGGCCAAGATGAAGGCCCCGGTCGCCACCCTATTGTCTTTTGAACCCCGAAAGACACGGCGGACAAAATGGACACCGCGTCATTGCAGGTTTTCGCGCAACTCCTCATCAGACTGCAGTCAGAGGTCATGGTGAAAAATGACTCCCTGCACCAGATTCAAAGTCTTATGTGCCGTTACAGACACTGGCACGTCGCCAAGCGTAGTGCACGTGAGCAAAGCACGAGACTGTGCAGGGGACTCTGCCTGTATAAGAATAGACCCGTCTCGCATCTTGGAAATTCCCGAACTTGTCCTCTATATGTTCAACAAAGAACATGGGCTTGGTTGCCTGGAAGGATCCCCCATCTATCCTAGTACATACCAGAAATTTCGGGACATACGACTCATTAGGTCGATCCCCACGTTCCCGCCAAGAAGAAGTCAGGGAAGGAAACGATGAGGGATCATAAGTAACTGCATTGAACTTACCTCGCTTAGAGACACCTGTCGGACCAGGATTTTGGTGGCTGGATTTATTTCGCTTCATCGCGTATCATCCGCCCCGATGCCACCCACTCCGAACAGGGGCTCTCCTCATGGGCGCCACCCAGCCACAGCAACGTCACCTGGCAGGATGACCGTTGCCGGGAGTCCCGATGCTCCACGGTGACAAGCATCTACTCCTAGGCCTGCATGAGGAGCTTACAGCTCTGGCATCGGTAGAGCGATCCCTGCGTTGTCAGGGGGCTACAGCCAAGAGGGTACATGACGACCCCACCACAACGGACTGGCTACTGTGTTGGCTTTCTGGCGCTATGTGAACCATCATAATCGAGAGTGCTGAGATATCGGTGCACAATGGACGCGACTTGCATGAAAAAGAGATGGCATCCCCGATGGCAGAATAGAAGCTGCAGTCGCAAGTCCATTCCATGATGGGTGCGTAGGATGGCATGGCACGAGAATTACATGTAGCACCATGTAAGGTGTCCTTCCCAAAATGGTTCCCTCTTCTGAAAAAATTTTGAAAAATGGAGGGTCAAACCCAATTAGGGGACCACAGATGGAAAGCCGAAAAGTATGAAGACTCCTTTTAGTCGCCTCTTACGACAGGCAGGAATACCACGGGCCTATTCTTACCCCCGAACGCGCAGGGGGGAAACGACTCGGATCGGAGTGCCAAGTGGGCCACTTTTGGTAAGCAGAACTGGCACTGTGGGATGAACCAAACGCCGAGTTAAGGCGCCCGAATCGACGCTCATGGGAAACCATGAAAGGCGTTGGTTGCTTAAGACAGCAGGACGGTGGCCATGGAAGTCGGAATCCGCTAAGGAGTGTGTAACAACTCACCTGCCGAAGCAACTAGCCCTGAAAATGGATGGCGCTGAAGCGTCGTGCCTATACTCGGCCGTCAGTCTGGCAGTCATGGCCGGTACCCGCGGCCGGCCGCGAAGCCCTGACGAGTAGGAGGGTCGCGGCGGTGAGCGCAGAAGGGTCTGGGCGTGAGCCTGCCTGGAGCCGCCGTCGGTGCAGATCTTGGTGGTAGTAGCAAATACTCCAGCGAGGCCCTGGAGGGCTGACGCGGAGAAGGATTTCGTGTGAACAGCCGTTGCACACGAGTCAGTCGATCCTAAGCCCTAGGAGAAATCCGATGTCGATGGGGGCCGTCATAGCATGATGCCTATTTGTGCTGGCCCCGTTGGGCGAAAGGGAATCCGGTTCCAATCCGGAACCCGGCAGCGGAACCGATACAAGTCGGGCCCCTCTTTTAGAGATGCTCGTTGGGGTAACCCAAAAGGACCCGGAGACGCCGTCGGGAGATCGGGGAAGAGTTTTCTTTTCTGCATGAGCGTTCGAGTTCCCTGGAATCCTCTAGCAGGGAGATAGGGTTTGGAACGCGAAGAGCACCGCAGTTGCGGCGGTGTCCCGATCTTCCCCTCGGACCTTGAAAATCCGGGAGAGGGCCACGTGGAGGCGTCGCGCCGGTTCGTACCCATATCCGCAGCAGGTCTCCAAGGTGAAGAGCCACTAGTCGATAGAATAATGTAGGTAAGGGAAGTCGGCAAATTGGATCCGTAACTTCGGGATAAGGATTGGCTCTGAGGATCGGGGCGTGTCGGGCTTGGTCGGGAAGTGGGTCAGCACTAACGTGCCGGGCCTGGGCGAGGTGAGTGCCGTAGGGGTGCCGGTAAGTGTGGGCGCTTAGCGCGGGCGTGGTCTGCTCTCGCCGTTGGTCGGCCTCGTGCTGGCCGGCGGTGCAGGATGCGCGCGCCTGCGCGGCGTTCGCGCCCCGGTGCTTCAACCTGCGCGCAGGATCCGAGCTCGGTCCCGTGCCTTGGCCTCCCACGGATCTTCCTTGCTGCGAGGCCGCGTCCGCCTTAGCGCGCTCCTTCGGGGGTGCGCGGATTCTCTTCGGCCGCCATTCAACGATCAACTCAGAACTGGCACGGACTGGGGGAATCCGACTGTCTAATTAAAACAAAGCATTGCGATGGCCCTAGCGGGTGTTGACGCAATGTGATTTCTGCCCAGTGCTCTGAATGTCAACATGAAGAAATTCAAGCAAGCGCGTGTAAACGGCGGGAGTAACTATGACTCCAGAATGGTCAAATGATGCGTCTTACACGGACCCTCTCAATCTCCCCTTAGCGCTTCTGCGTCGGGAGATGATGGTACCAAAAAGCCTCTCTGTGACAAGACCGAGCTCTGGCCTTCACGTGGCGGGGTCATATATCTGACAGAGCAGGGCGCATTTGGGGGTGGAAGGGTTGCCAGCCCACTACCCCATCTGTTTCAGGTGGCATGCCAACACGTAGAGGTAAGAGAGGTGCTGGACAGCCTCTCGCTGGAGGGTCCGAGTCACCTGACGAGATGCCTGCCCAGTCAACCAGCACGTCTCAGCCGCCTCCGTCGCACGTGTGCCCAGACTGTGGCCAGTCATTTATGACTAAGACTGGACTGGGAGTCCATCGTCATCGAGCTCACCCCGAAGAAGTCAACGCAGAGATAGACACCGCGCGCAAGAAGGCTCGGTGGTCCAGGGAGGAACTTCTGCGCCTGGCCCATAGAGAGGCAGAACTTACCATCAAGGGCGTCCGGTTTATAAACCAAGAACTGGCGGAGTCCTTCCCCGACCGCTCCCTCGAATCCATCAAGGGCCAGCGAAGGGGAGAACCTATAGGGATGAGGTCGCCCGCTTTGTTTCTGTCCTCTCTGGGGCCAGTGTGGGTTCTTCATTGACCCAGGCGCCTCCACCTGCCTTGCAGGAGGCAAGTTCTGGGCCACCCGATCCGCTGCCATCTCCATCTCCTGGCAGCGATGTCGCTGATGTTGACTCAGCCATCTGGTCCGTTTTGGCTGCTCTACCATCATCTGCTCCTCGCTTCCGCTGTCTGGATGACATCGTAGCGCTGGGTCCGCAAGCCGACAGCTCAGTTATCCTCGGTATGCTTCCAGCTGCCTTGGATGCTGTCGGTAGTAGAGAGGCAGGTCTACATCCTTCTGCCTCTTTTAGAACGACCCAGCCTCCTGAGCGGAAGCGAGCACGACGTTGGTGGGAGTACTCTGTGTGTCAGCGCGCATTCAAG
This sequence comes from Locusta migratoria, assembly GCA_026315105.1. Classification (NCBI taxonomy): domain Eukaryota; kingdom Metazoa; phylum Arthropoda; class Insecta; order Orthoptera; family Acrididae; genus Locusta; species Locusta migratoria. Next base: position 2,320,603 of record CM048750.1, on the reverse strand, counting down.
AAGAACCCGGCGCGCTGTATTCGTGGCCTCCTCGATGGCACCCTGCTCCAGCCGCCGCCGCAAGTCCCGCGGCTGCTGGATTTCTGGGCTGATTTATTTACCAGGCGTCCAACTGGCCTGGTAGACAGCCTGGATAGCAGGGTGCTTCCATTCTGCAAGGAGGTGCCCTTCCACCATTTTTGGGCGCCTATTACGGAGGAGGAGGCCGCGTCATCACTCCCACCTCGCAGATCAGCAGCCGGACCGGATGGCCTTACCCCCGCACAATTACGTCGCCTCCCCCGCGAGGTCCTCCTTAAAATCCTAAACCTTTTACTCCTTTCCCGTTCGCTCCCATCCTGACTCCTTCGTGACCGGACCACCCTGTTGCCTAAGAAGGCCGCTCCAACATCCCCCGCTGATTTCCGTCCTATCACCGTCTGCTCAGTGCTGGCCAGGGCCCTTCATAAGGTCCTGGCGGGTCGACTGGTGCGGACGTGTGTGTTGGATGGGCGTCAGCGGGCTTTCCTCCCTCAGGATGGGATGTTGCATAACACCACCCTGCTAGACCTTGCGATTACCCAGGCTGCTTCATCGTGTAGCTCGCTGTACGTGGCGTCTCTGGATGTATCCAAGGCATTCGACTCGCTTGATCATGGTGCTCTGGGGCCTGCCCTCAGGGCCCATGGCCTCCCGGTCGAGTTCATTGGATATGTCCGGGACTGCTACGCGGCGAGCTCTACTACGATATGCAGTTATGGGAAGTCGACAGGTCTAGTGCGGCCTTCCAGAGGTGTCCGGCAGGGTGATCCACTTTCCCCGATCCTTTTCAACATGACCCTGGACCTCATGTTGTCCAGCCTCCCCGACCATGTGGGCGCCCCCATCTTGGGCCGGCGTGTCAATGCCGCTGCCTTCGCTGACGACCTCCTCCTTTTTGCCACTACAAGGGATGGCCTTCAGGACTTGGTTGCCTGCGCAGTATCCACTCTGGGGCACTTGGGGCTCGAAGTGAACCCCACCAAGTGCTTCACTCTCGCCCTGGTTGCATCAGGGTGGGATAAGAAGATCAAGGTGGATGCTGCGGTTAACATCACGGCTGGCAACGCGGCCATCCCAGCTATGGGTATCGGAAGCCAATTCCGGTACCTTGGGGTCGACTTCTCCCCGAGTGGCAGGTCCCTTTTTAACCCTAGGAAGGAGGTCGCTCAGCAGCTGCAGCTCCTGACGCGGGCACCACTTAAGCCCCAACAACGGGTTTATGCCCTGCGCACCTGCATCATCCCGGGTCTTCACCATGGGCTGGCCCTGTCAAGAACGCGACTAGGGGCACTTTCTTCTATGGATGCTTGTGTGCGCACAGCCATCAGATCTTGGCTGCGCCTTCCAGCGGACACTCCCGTCGGCTACTTCCATGCCCCTATTCCATCCGGGGGGCTGGGGGTGCCGTCTGCCCGCTGGCTGGGCCCACTGCTCCGTAGAAGGCGTTTAATGGGCCTCCGGGCCCTTGGAATTCCGGATGAAGACCCTGCGCAGGGCAGCGTGCAGCGAGAGCTCGAGAGGCTGGACCAACATCTGCGGTGGCGAGGTGACGTTTTGATAAAGAGTTACTACCAACTGGGGCGCTGCTGGGCGGAACGGCTCCATGCGTCAGTGGATGGTGCGGCGCTAAGGAAGTCTGCCCGAACACCTGGGCAGCATGCCTGGATTTCAACCGGGAGGAGCTTCCTTTCAGGCCGCGACTTCATCAACTGTGTCCGCGCATGCATTAATGCCTTGCCTACCCGTGCAAGGCTTCAGCGTGGGCGGGATGGTGACACTCGATGTCGGGCTGGTTGTAACGCTGTGGAGACCGCTAACCATCTGTTTCAGTCGTGTTGGCGGAGTCATGAGGCTCGCATTAAGAGACACAACACCATAGTCACTTATGCTGCAGCGGGCCTCAAGAAGCGGGGTTTCGATGTCCACGTCGAACCCCACCTCAGGACGTCGGAGGGTCTCCGCAAACCAGATGTAGTGGCGGTCCGCGGCGTTACAGCCCACGTCGTCGACGTCCAGGTCGTGGGCGACCACCTCGACCTCGACCAGTGTCACCAGGACAAAGTCACGGTCTACGATCGTCCCGCCATCCACCAGGAGCTGAAGAAGAGGTTCACCTCCGTTCAGCAGATTGAGACATCATCAGCGACTATTAATTGGCGCGGTGTCTGGGCACCAGACTCTGCAAAGGCTCTTCGGGGTTTAGGTTTCACCAAGTTCCAACTGGCGACGATGGCTACACGTGTTCTCCTGGGCACCATTATTGCGACGAGGCGGTTTGAGCAGATGACAGCTCTGAAGGGCTCGATGCCACGTGCTGGCATTGGGTAAGGCATCTCTTGTTGATGTGCTGCTGCCTGGCACCATAAATCAGGCACAATACCCGCTTATTTTCGCACTTGTGTGGGTGTATTTTGTAATTAGAATTAAGTTACCTTTGTAAGCCCACCTGATGGGCATATTAATACACTCTGTATTTCGCACATGTTGCGATTAAAGCGGCTACATATAGCCAAATGCCTCGTCATCTAATTAGTGACGCGCATGAATGGATTAACGAGATTCCCGCTGTCCCTATCTACTATCTAGCGAAACCAATGCCAAGGGAACGGGCTTGGAAAAATTAGCGGGGAAAGAAGACCCTGTTGAGCTTGACTAGTCTGGCACTGTGAGGTGACATGAGAGGTGTAGCATAAGTGGGAGATGGCAACATCGCCGGTGAAATACCACTACTTTCATTGTTTCTTTACTTACTCGGTTAGGCGGAGCGCGTGCGTTGTGGTATAATGTCAACGTGAAGAAATCCAAGCAAGCGCGGATAAACGGCGGGAGTAACTATAACTCCCTCTGCCACACCATCGCCCCTACTGAGATATGCGGCGCCCATGTGCTAGGACCCAGATAAGTGGCAAACGAATGGAGAACACCAACCATGGCGGCGACTCCTCAATCAACGGACTCGAGGTGTCGTGATATGGCAAGAACATCAACGCCAACACACAACAGGGCGCTGCTAAGTGTCTCAATTCAGCGGCACTTCTTACTCTCTGTAGCAAGATTGTTACTCGGGGAATGAAGTGTCTCTTAAAGGCTCTCATTCCCAAGTGGTCTTCCTGCCTCCTAGTGTTTCCGCCGGATAACTGACATTCTGTCAGGAAACTGAAAGGAAAGACCGCACTGGAGGCCTGGGGGTTACCAGCCCCTCCTAGCATTACCCCTCCTACAGTTGGTAGCAGCATACAAATAGAAAGGGATTCCGGTCTGTCCGCCAACAGATCCGGCCCAACTTCGCCAGCTCCCGGCCTGCCCACCGGTACGGAAGTAGAAGACGTGCCGGCTGGCCTGTCCCGATGTGAACACTGCTTGCGGGACTTTGCTACAAAGAGGGGGCTCGGACAACACCTAAAGCTAGCCATATGTACTAGTAGGGATGCTCCTTTGGAAAACACCTTCCTCCTTGACCAGGTGCTCACCGGCGCCGTCCGCCGGTGCGGCTCTGTTTTCGTAGCATCCCTTGATGTGTCGAAGGCGTTCGACTCGCTGGACCATGCTGCCCTAAGCCCCGTGCCGAGGGCACATGGCCTACCGGGCGAATTCGTGGAATACATCGAGGGATGCTATGGGGGCAGCGCGACAACCTTGGCGGGCGAAGCCAGTGAATCCTTGGTTGTGCGGCCTTCCAGGGGAGTCAGGCAGGGTGATCCCCTCTCTCCTCTCCTCTTCAACTTTGCAATAGATCATGTTCTAGCTCAGCTGCCGTCCCACATCGGCGTCCCTGTCTTGGGCCGCCAGGTCAACGCGGCCGCGTTCGCCGATGACGTCCTCCTCTTCGCTTCGGCGAGGGGAGGACTGCAGTCCCTCATAGATGCAGCGGTCACAGCCCTCGACCACCTTGGGCTGAATGTCAACGCCGAGAAGTGTTTCGCCCTTGCCCTGTGGCCTCAGGCCGTGAGAAGAAGGTGCAAGTGGAAGACACAATCACGTTCACAGCGGGCCACACCAGCATGCCTGCACTGGGCGTGGGAGAAACCTTCAGATATCTGGGACTGCTGTTCTCCACCTGGGGAAGGTGCCTCTTCAACCCGAGGCAGGAAGTGGAGGCACAGCTGGACGTAATCACCAGAGCGCCGCTGAAGCCGTAACAACGTCTCTACGAACTCCATGACGTCATTCTCCCGGGTCTCTACCACGGCCTTGCCTTGAGTCGCACCCGCATAGGCGCCCTCAAGGCCCTGGACATCTGCATCCGAACTGCAGTGAGGGGCTGGCTCTGCCTCCGGAAGGACACTCCCATGGGCTACTTCCACGCTCATGTAGAACACGGTGGGCTGGGCATTCCATCTGCCCACTGGCTCGGTCCGTCCCTGGGGCGAGGCAGACTCCTCACCCTGGAGCAACTCGGCGCACCAGCCGTGGACGCGAACCTGGGGGAGCTGCGTCACGAGATCGCGGCGCTCGAGGGACGCCTGACCCAAGACGATTGGCTGCTGTGGACGTCTGCGGAGATCGGAGAGATGTGGGCGACACGTCTTCACGCTGCAGTCGACAGGATGTCGTTGAAGCCTTCTGCAAAAACACCAGGCCAGCACAACTGGCTGCACGAAACCAGCCGCTTCCTCTCTGGCCGCGACTTCGTATCTTCCGTAAGGACGTGACTTAACGCCCTTCCATCTAAGGCGTGAACAAGTCGCGGTCAGAACCAGGAGAAGATGTGCAGAGCTGAGTGCTACACCGTCGAAACCGCCAACCACGTAGTCCAGTCCTCACCGGGTCCGCATCCGCCGGCACGTCGCCGTCGTTAAATACGTCGCGCGCGGCCTGGCGCAAAGGGGCTTCGACACCTCCGTGGAGCCCCAACTCCGAACACCAGGTGGCCTATGGAAGCCGGACCTCGTGGCGGTTCATGACGGCGTTGCCCAAGTGATCGACGCACAGGTGGTCGGCGACCACCTCGACCCCGTCAGGTGTCACCAGCAGAAGGCAGCAAAATACGATGTCCATGACGTGCGGCGTGTGGTTACGTCTCTCCGGCCCGGCATCGACAGCATCGCATTTTCGACCATCACTCTAAACGGGAGAGGAGTTTGGGCGCCCATTTCAGCCCGTCAACTACTGTTACTAGGTTTTAAATCCCGGGAACTTTCCATCCTTGCAACACGTGTTCTCATCGGGACGTCGGCCCCCTACACGCTCTTCGAACATATGACGTCGAAGAGACTGATGTACTGCGCGGGCGTTGGCTGAGGAGATGGCTTTCTTCCTCCCTGACCCCTGGGGACTGTCACAGGGGCAATACACACTCTATTCCCTTTTCCTTCTCTCTTCTAATATATACCCCATCTCTCCACTGTCGTTCATCTGACTAGTATTATTTATTTATTTATTTATGTTTTGTATTACAATTTACCTGTAAATATAACACCTTATCCAAATTTAAGTCCTCATCACGAGATGGGCGTATTACTGTAATACAATCCTGATCAGGAGATGGGCGTATATTGTACCTTGCTTATTCTCTCGGGAATATAGACGGCTTTAAGTAGCCAAATGCCTCGTCATCTAATTAGTGACGCGGATGAATGGATTAACGAGTTTCCCGTTGTCCCTATCTACTATCTCGCGTCGAGATCTCGTGCTGAGTAGCCTGAGTGGTCCGGCGAACTCAGACGGAAATAGTTCTCGAGACGAGGGGTCCCGCAGTTCACTGTCGGTTCTCGGTTAGTGGCTGCTCGGTTTGTCCGGGACCCTGAGTCGGGGAAAGGATGCGCCTCTGATAGCCTCTCCTTTCCCAAGTGCCCTCGATTCCGCCTTCCCGTGGTGCGAGATGTTTACCCAGAGTTCTGGGGACCAAAGGGCGAGGGTGCGCCGGGGTGCTGTCCATCTGCGCCTCGATTATTAGGGGCCAGCTGTGGGTGCCCCCTACATGTCGACTAACCGACGTGTCTTACCGGTGTGTAGTTCTGCTACACGCCGGTTTTGTATGCCGTTTTGCGGCTTACTGGCTTGTGGGACTTGTCTCACTTGCCGATTTTTTATGCCGATTTCCGGGGCATGAACCGTCAAGCCGTTGCTGTGGTGACATGGCACGGTTAGGCTAGCTGGGCTCAGACGCCTTAACGACTGGGTGACCGGCCCGGCACCTGAGTAGGGTCGGGTCATTGGCCTTTGGTGGGAGCCCGGGCTAGTAGGAGGCGAAGAGCAGAGGGTGCATCCTCCTTCTCGGTGTGCTGGGGGTACTCGCCGGGGGGGGGGGGGGTTAAATGAAATCCACTGTGGGGTAGTCCTTGAAGAGGACTAGGGCGCTGGGAACGGCGTCCTAAATCTTGCGGCTTCGTTGTACCCTTGGCTCTGAGGCGGAGCTGGTGGTTGAGCCGCATTAGCCTGCCCCCATGCCAGAGGTGGAAACAGACAGGCCCCATTTCTTTTGTCTCTCTCTCAAGATGGCTGCAAATAACAAGGGAGATATCGCACATGCTCGTACGAGCTCTAGTGCCATGCTCGGAGCCCAGGAGAGGCTGGCCGAGCTTTATTCGCTGTTGGAAGGGAAGCTTACGGTACAGAAGGTAAATGAAATTAAACTGAAGCTGGCCGACTGGGCAATTGCCCAAGGAATGTTACAGGGTAGAATAGAAGAATTGGAAAAAGAAAATGAGAGACTGCGCAGAAAGCCCGTGAAGTCATACGCAGAGGCAGTTGATGCTGTACGACCGGCTGTGACAATTAAAGAAAACAATGAAAACACTGTGGCCAAGCAAGGGGAGACATTATTTCTCAAGCCGAAAGAAGGCCAAAACACATATCAGGTGTTAGATGTCTTCCACAAGTTAGTGAACCCCCGGAAAGACAAGGTAAAGATTAATAAGATCAGAACAACTAAGACTGCGGTCATTGTGGAGACTTTCTCGGAGTCCTCCTTCGAGGCAATCATAAAAAAATGAGAAAATTCAGGCAGAAGTCATTTGTGAGCCTCCTAGGAAAAGGTGGCCACTCATGATTATGTATGATGTCCCACGTAGGTTGAAAGGTGACGAGCTATTGGACCTGGTATACAGTCAGAATTTTTCTCACACTGATGAATATAAATATTTACGGAAGGACTTTGACTGTGACTTTAGGCTTAGATTCAAACTGGGTAATAGGGAGAAAGACACAGGGCACCACGTGATTGAGGTCTCGCCTCAGATGAAGCAGATCTTAAGGAAAGGAAGGCTTTTGTGGAGTATTGTTCTATTTCAGTGCAAGATTATTGTGTGGTACCAAGGTGCAACAAGTGTTGTGACCTTGGTCATGTGCAAAAGCATTGTCCTGCGCTTCATGTAGAGTGTGGGCATTGCGGTAGTACAGAACATACATGGAAGGATTGCGAAAGGTTGAAGAATCCTGTGTGCATTCAATGCCTCAAGAGGGGTAAGAAGAAGACTCGTGCACCCGGCACCTCTGTGTCCAACCTATCAGCTTCTCCTAAGTCGTGTAATTGCCAGAACTGATTATGGAGAATAAATCTCAAAAGAAGGGGAAGCATAAGGCCCCTAGCAAACAGCTGAGAGACGCATTAAGAAGTTTACGTTTAAGGGAAGCGATAGGTTGTTGTTGTTCTTTTTCAGGAGACAGGCGAGAAGTGTGTGTGGTATGTCCTGTGGTGTCTGCTGGTGCAGGACTGTCGAACGAAGACCACGACCAAGAGGAGCAACAGGACGTGCGCAAGATGGATACTGGGAATTTGATGGAACATGGATTGTATTCTGACACTAATTCAGATGTAGAGTCTAAAGGAGTAGATGTAGGCATGCAAATTGGGATGGATGAGGTGGTGTCTGGTGATGTGGAAAAGGATGAGGTGAAAAGTGTTGATGAGGAAGTAGGATACAATGCGGTAGATCCGAAGGAGGTGTATGGTATATGTTGTTGTTGTTGTTGGTTGTTTAAGGGGGACAAAACTGCAATGGTCATCAGTCCCCCATTCCATCTCTAGGCATCAAAAGTAAATCCAAACACGTAAAAGATAATACGCCTAGAGTTTAAAATAGCGAAGTGGGAGAGGTGTCCCACTAGTCCATAAAACATCATCAAGAATAACAAGACTAAACGAAAAGATGGTTACACAGAGACAACTTACAACAAAGAAACCAATAGCCATGGTTGACCGACCATAAGAATAAAAAAAGGAAAAGTCAACCGCTCGGTTTCACAAAGAAATCTCCAGTTAGAGAGAACGATAAAATCCCCCTGCTCGAATAAAACGTAAAACGGTATCTGCCATTGTGGCATCGTCACCTAAAACTTCCGATAAAACAGCAGGGAGGTTAAAATGTCTCCGCAAGGCGGCTAAAAGGGGGCAGTCCAAAAATATGTGGACGACTGTCAAATGGGAGCCACACCGACATTGGGCTGGGTCCTCACCCCGAAGGAGATGTCCATGGGTGAGCCACGTATGCCCAATGCGGAGGCGACATAAAACCACTGAGTCTCGTCGTGAACCGCGCATGGAGGAGCGCCATGCAACCGTCGTTTCCTTGACCACCCGGAGCTTGTTGGGCGCGCTCAGGCTACGCCACTCAGTATCCCAAAGCTGACGTACTCGCTGGCTCAACAATGAACTGAGATCAGAAGCCGGGAGGCCGATCTCTAGACAGGACATACCTACAGCCTGCTTGGCAAGCCTGTCAACACGTTCATTGCCCGGGATACCAACATGACCCGGAGACCAGATGAACACCACCGATCGCCCAGACCGTGTAATGGCATAATGTGTCTCCTGAACGGCCAACACCAGGGTAGACCGTGGGTAACACTGCTCCAGAGGTCGGAGGCTGCTCAGGGAGTCGCTGCAAACGACAAAAGTCTCGCCTGAGCACACCGGATATGCATGAGAGCTCTGTGAATGGCCACCAGCTCTGCAGTGTAAACACTGCAGCCATTCGGCAGAGAGTGCTGTTCCACATGGTCACCGTGTGTATAGGCAAATCCGACACGGTCATCCACCATTGAGCCATCGGTGTAGATCAGGTCATAACCATGGAACTCCGCTATGACAGCCGAGAACTGACGGCTGAGCGCCTCCTGTGGTATTGAGTCTTTGGGCCCATGGGCCAAGTCCAGCCGAATAGAAGGCCTTGTCAAACACCATGGAGGTGTCTGCACCTGGACCCGATAGGGACACGGAAGGGGGCAAAGACTCAAGTTCCAGGAGGAGGGACCGAACTCTATAGGATATCGTATGACCGGACCTGGGGCGTCGCTGATGGTGAGGGACGATCACATTAGAAAAGAGAAAACGACGGTTTGGGTGGCCTGGGTAGCAATACACGTTCGCTGCATAAGCTGCGAGCAGGTGTTGGCGGCGGATCCCCAAAGGTGTTATCCCAGCCTCCACTAGTAAACTGTTCACCGGGCTGGTGCGGAAAGCGCCCGTCGCAATGCGGACCCCACAGTTGTGAATGGGGTCCAGGAGATGCAGTGCTGAAGGTGCCGCAGACCCATAGGCAATGCACCCAAAATCGAGACGGGACTGCACCAGCGCCATGTAAGCCGCAACAGTGTCGAGCGATCAGCACCCCACGTCGTATGACCCAGGTGGCGGAGAAGGTTGAGATGGCGCCAGCACTTCCGTTTCAGCTGACGAATGTGGGGGAGCCACGTCAGCCAGGCGTCAAAGACCAGTCCTAAAAAACGGTGAGTTTCCACTACCGTAAGTGGTTCGTCATTCAGATAAAGTTCAGGGTGTGGGTGGACGGTCCAACGCTGGCAGAAGTGCATCACTCTGGTCTTGGAGGCAGAAAACTGAAAGCCACGGGTAAGCGCCCAGTTCTGCGCCTTCCGAATAGCACCTTGCAACCTGCGCTCGGCAACTTGGGTGCTGGAGGAACTAAAAGAGAGACAAAAGTCGTCAGCATAAAGAGAGGGGGACACCGACGATCCAACCGCTGCAGCTAAACCGTTGATGGCGATTAAAAATAATGGGACGCTTAAAACGGAACCCTGAGGAACCCCATTTTCCTGGACATGAGAGGAGCTCAGAGAAGCACCAATTTGAACACGAAAGGTACGGACGGCTAAAAAATTCTGAATAAAAATCGGTAGGGAGCCCCGGAGGCCCCAGTCATATAAAGTGTTGAGGATGTGTCGTCGCCAGGTCGTATCGTATGCTTTATACATATCGAAGAAGACGGCAACAAGGTGTTGGCGCCGGGAAAAGGCTGTGCGAATTGCAGTCTCGAGGTACACCAGATTATCGGTGGTAGATCGACTCTGGCGAAAACCGCCCTGGCATGGAGCCAATAATCCCCGAGTCTCAAGAATCCAACACAACCGCCGACTGACCATACGTTCCAACAGTTTGCATGGCACGTTAGTCAGGTTAATGGGCCGATAGCTATCCAAGTTCAGAGGATGTTTGTCGGGTTTAAGTACAGGGATGATGATGCTCTCCCGCCACTGTGACGGGAAAACACCATCACACCAAATGCGGTTATAGACCGCGAGTAGATTACGCCGACTATCTGCTGAGAGATGTTTCAGCATTTGACTATGGATGCTATCAGGCCCTGGTGCCGTGTCAGGAACTTGTCGAAGAGCACTGAGGAGCTCCCACTCAGTGAAAGGACTGTTGTAGGATTCAGAGCGGCGGGTACGAAAGGAGAGGTGCTGGCGTTCTACCCGCTCCTTCAATGTACGGAAGGCCGGTGGATAGTTTGCAGAGGCAAAGGTGCGGGCATAATGCTCGGCAAACATCTCTGCAAGTGTGGCCGGGTCCGTACATAGAACTCCGTTTGTGGAGATTCCGGGTATTCCCGCTGGTGACGGTATTCCCATTAACCGCCTGATCCTACCCCAGACCTGTGATGCCGAGGTACCCGTCCCAATAGTGGAGACGTACCTCTCCCAGCACTCCTGTTTCCGACTTCTTATTAACTGGCGAGCACGAGCGCGAAGCCGTTTAAAATCAATGAGATGCTCCTGAAAGGGGTGACGCTTATAGTGCTGTAAGGCCCGCCTACGATATCTAATAGCCTCAGCTATTTCCGGCGACCACCACGGCACTGCCTTACGCCGTGGGCACCCTGTGGAGCACGGAATTGTAGCTTTTGCAGCAGAAACAATGGTGTGAGTGACGCCCTCGACCACCACATCGATGGAATCGAGTGGGGGAGGTCGAACAATAGCAGTGGACGTGTAATCCTCCCAGTTAGCCCTGCCTAAAGCCCACCTGGGGGGGGGGCGTCCTGGTGACTGACGTTGTGGGAAAATGGTCACTGCCACACAGGTCGTCGTGGGCTCTCCAGTGGACAGATGGTGGAAGGCTGTGGCTGCAGATCGATAAATCACTAAAGTGTGTGGCGGCACTAGTATTTAATAGGCAGAGGTCGAGTTGAGACAGTAAAGACTCGACTACTCTGCCTCGGCCAGAAAGCGAAGTACCACCCCACAATGGGTTATGGGCGTTGAAGTCGCCCAATAAGAAGAAAGGCGGGGTAGTTGTGATATAAGTGCAGCCAAATCATTCAAAGAGAGGTCACCATCTGGAGGGAGATAAAGGCTGCAGACGGTAAACTCTTGTGTTGTCCTTACCCTGACAGCCACTGCTTCTAGTGGTGTACGAAGGGGCACAGGTTCACTATGAACAGAAGTAAGGTGTCTTAGCTGAGCCAGGTGGGGAAAGAAACCGCCGCAGTTCCACTGGAGGATAATGCTCTCTGATAACTGGGAAGACATGGAGATTACAAATCAGCGTCACTCAGATCCGCTGTCTGCCTTTGTTCTGGCTCAGTATCCATTAGGTCTGTTATGTCCCCGACGGCGAGGTCGTCTGGGGACGCTAGAATCTCCACCTCGTCCCCAGAGGTCGAGGTGGAGTGGTGAGGTGGCTCGGGAGCCACCGTGGTATCCTTCACGTCGTCGTTGTCAACTTTTTTCCTCCGGTCCTTCTTGCCCCTCGGGGGCTTCGCCGGCAGGGCTGGCTTCTCAGCCTCAGGGACTGAGGAGCAGCATGAGGCCCTGCGTCCAGCAGCCCTCGGTTTTGCCTGCTGCTGGCGTGTGTCGGAAGCGACACGGGGGGAACCCTCGGAAGGGAGTGTCCCAAGGGACCCCTTCCGAACGAGGGGTGCCGGAGAAGGTTGTTGTGTCTCCGGCAGAAGGGTGGAGGTTGCTCCCGAGGCAATTACCTTGGGAGCAGAAGAAGGAAGGGAGCCCCCAACCCCCTCGGGGGCAGATGTAGGTTTGTGGCCCTGGGGGCCCACAGAAAAAGAATTAGAAGAGATGGGTGCTGACAATGCAATTGCTGCAAAAGAAGTCGTCATGGCTACTGGGTGCAAGCGCTCATACTTCTTTTTCGCCTCAGTATAGGTCAACCGGTCCGAGGTCTTATATTCAATAATTTTCCTCTCTTTCCGGAGCATAGGACATTGTGACGAGCAGGGAGAATGCTCCTGACCACAGTTCACGCAGACGGGCGAAAGAGTACATGGGGCGTCCGGGTGGGCTGGACGTCCACAATCCTGGCAAGTGGCGCTGGAAGGGCAACGGGACGACATATGCCCAAACTTCCAGCACTGGAAGCATCTCATGGGAGGAGGGATGTAAGGTTTTACATCACACCGGTAGCACATCACCTTCACCTTCTCCGGCAGTGTATCGCCTTCGAAGGCTACAATGAAGGCACCGGTGGCAACCCTATTATCTTTCGACCCACGATGGATGCGCCGGACGAAGTGAACACCTCGCTGCTCGAGGTTGGCGCGCAGCTCCTCATCAGATTGTAAGAGGAGATCCCGGTGAAAAATAATACCCTGGACCAGATTGAGGGACCTATGTGGCGCAATGTTGACCGCGATGTCTCCCAGCTTATCGCAGGCAAGCAATGCCCGCGACTGGGCAGGGGATGCGGTGTGAATCAACACAGAGCCATTGCACATCTTGAAAAGGGACTCCACCTCTCCAAACTTCTCCTCCAGATGTTCTACGAGGAACTGAGGCTTGACTGTTGTAAATGATTCCCCATCAGTCCTCGTACATACAAGATATTTAGGCGAATATGGTTCATTGTTGTTAGCAGCCCTGCGTTCCTCCCAGGGCGTAGCCAAGGAAGGGAACGACTTGGGGTCATAAGTGGCATGAAACTTCCCACACTTTGAGACGGTGGTTGTACGTCCACCAACGTTATCTGTTGCTCGTTTCATTGTGGTCCCACGAGCAGCTAGGGATCTAAACGTCCACCCAGGCAGAGCCCCGCTTGCCTGGGTAAGCCTTATACAACTGAGGTGTGGCAGGTTCCTCAGAGGTTGCTCGCTAGCGGCTTTTTTTTTTTTGTCGTTTTAGGGCGCACAACTGCTGTGGTCATTAGCGCCCAACACTGCCCATTGTAAAAAGAACCGGGGTTAGAAATTAAATTGCTTTCGCCATATTTGCACGATGTATAAAAAGTAAAACTCTTAACCGATTGCTGTCATCAGCTAAAATGTCAGACAATTCAAATGGGAAACACAGATCATGACGGAGACGGTTAAAAAATGGACATTGCACTAAAAGATGGTTCACAGTAAAAGGTGCATCACAGTGCTCACATAAGGGAGCAGGACCACCACGTAATAAATGCTGGTGGCTAAAACGGCAGTGGCCAATACGAAGCCGGGCCAGAACAATCTCCTCTCGGCGGGAGGGTCGAGATGACGTTGACCAGAGATCAGGCACAGGTTTAATGGCTCGTAATTTGTTCCCTGACAGGGATGACCAATGTAGATACCAACGGGAGATAATACGCTGGGAGATACCAGCGCGAAGGTCATCAGAGCTGGTGGAAAAGGTAGATAGCCGAGGAAGGAGAACTGCTTCCTTGGCAGCCGTATCCGCAGCCTCATTCCCCAACACTCCCACATGGCCAGGGACCCACAGAAACGTCACCATAGTTCCGCTCGTTGAAAGAGAATAAAGGCAATTGCGGATGCTTTGTACCAGAGGATGGGCCGGATATAGCATGCAAAGGCTCAACAAAGCACTCATAGAGTCCGAGCAAATGACAGTCTTACTGAGCGAGTGTCGCCGGACGTATTGTGTGGCTTGGTATAATGCATACAGCTCAGCTGTAAAAATGGAACTCCACTCAGGAAGACGATATTTAAAAGAGACGTTGCCAAGTACAAAAGCACACCCAACACCCTGGTCTGTCTTTGAGCCATCAGTGTAAATGAACAAATTGTCATCAAATTTAAACCGAAGTGCGTGAAATTCTCTCTGGTAGACGAAACGAGGTGTGGAGTCCTTTGGGAGAGAATGAAGATCAAAGTTAACACGGACTTCGGGGCTTCGCCACGGTGGAGAGGTGCTCTCTCCAGCCGAGAAGATAGCAGGCATTGTAACGCCAAGCTGGCCGAGTAGCGAACGCAAGCGTACTCCCGGTGGTAGCAGAGCAGACGGGCGCAGAGCGAATAGACTGTCAAGTGAGTCGTTAAAAAAAACTGCGTACATCGGGTGTCCTCGCATGGACGACAAACGACTAGCGTAACGGCTAAGCAGGAGTTCCCGACGGTAAGATAGGGGTAGTTCGGCGGCCTCGGCATAGAGGCTCTCAACGGGGCTAGTATAAAACGCTCCTGTCGCCAGACGGAGACCTTGGTGGTGGATTGTATTAAGGCGGCGCAGTATGGACGGTCGAGCCGAAGAATAAACGATGCTACCATAGTCCAGTTTGGACCGAACTATGGTGCGATACAGATGGAGGAGAGTAGACCTGTCAGCTCCCCACGAGGTGCCACTTAACACCCGCAGCACATTGAGAGAGCGGGTACAGCGAGCTGCCAAACGGGATATGTGGGGAGACCAACTTAACTTCCTGTCGAGAACAAGTCCCAAGAATGTCGTGGTATCCACAAATGGAAGTACTATGGGGCCCAGACGAAGGGACGGGGGAACGAACTCCTTCCGCCGCCAGAAGTTCATGCAGACTGTCTTGTCAGCTGAGAATCGAAAGCCAGTGTCCATACTCCACGCGTGGAGATTGTCTAGGCACCGCTGGAGGCGCCGCTCCAGGAGACCCGTTTGCTCAGAGCTGCTGTAGATCGCGAAGTCGTCAACAAATAGGGACGCCGACACTCCCAGTGGAAGGTGATCGGCTATAGAATTGATTGCCACTGCAAATAAAACAACGCTCAGGACCGAGCCCTGGGGGACTCCGTTCTCCTGATTAAAAGTGCTCGATAAAACCGAACCAACACGCACTTTAAAAACACTGTCTGTTAAAAATTCGCGGATAAAAATTGGCATGCGACCCCGAAAACCCCATGTATGCAGAGTGCGGAGGATGCCCATCCTCCAGCAGGTGTCGTATGCCTTTTCCAGATCAAAGAACACCGCTACTGTCTGGCGCTTCCGTAAAAAGTTATTCATTACTGAGGTAGATAGGGCAACAAGATGATCCACCGCAGAACAGTGCTTGCGAAACCCACATTGGACATTAGAAAGGAGATGTCGCGTTTCAAGCCACCATACCAGGCGCCCGTGAATCATGCGTTCCATCACCTTGCATATGCTACTGGTGAGGGAAATGGGGCGGTAGCTGGAAGGGAGACATTTGTCCTTCCCAGGCTTTGGTATGGGAATGACTATGGCTTCACGCCAGCGTCGCGGAAAGGTGCCTTCTATCCATATGCGGTTGTAGGTGGCCAGTAGGAAGTGCAAGCTCTTTGGTGAAAGGTGTTGCAGCATCGCCACGTCAATGCCATCTGGTCCTGGAGCGGAGGACCGCAAAGACGAGAGTGCGTGGTGAAGCTCTCGTACAGTAAACTCGGTATTGTAGCATTCACGGTTTTGAGAGGTAAAGGGCAATGGAGTCGCCTCCACCGTCCGTTTCCTAGCTAGGAAAGCGTCAGTGTAATGTGAAGAGCTAGAGACCTCTGCAAAATGTCGACCCAGTGCGTTGGCTATTTGTGGAGGATCGACGACGGTGTCAGTTGCGACACACAGACCGGGAATTGGGGAATGAGCCATAGTGCCCGAAATTTTTCGAAGGTTACCCCAAATGATGGAGGAAGGGGTAGACCTATTAAAAGAGCTCGTGAATGAGCGCCAACTGGCGCGTTTACAGTCGCGAAAGAGGCGACGACAATAGGCCCGCAGCCGTTTGTATCGGATGCAGTTGTCGAGCGTGGGCCGTTGTTTGAAGATTCTAAGGGCACGTCGCCGTGCTCGCAGAGCGTCACGGCATTCCGCCGTCCACCACGGGACAAGGGGACGACGTGCGTGGGAAGTCTTGCAGGGGATGGAACATTCCGCGGCTGTCAGAATAACTGTGGTAATGTGTTCCACTTGGTCGTCTATACTAGGATAATGGTAAGTACCAAAATCCGCCAGTGACGTGTAGAGCTCCCAGTCCGCTTTCGTTAACTGCCAGCGGTGTGGATGCTCAAGGGTGTCAGGCATCATTAGGTGAATTACACACGGAAAATGATCGCTCGAATGTGTGTCTGAGAGAGCAGACCATTCAAGACGCCGTGCCAGCTGAGCAGTGCAGATAGCTAGATCTATATGGCTGAAAGTATTTGTGGTGTCTGAAAGATAAGTTGGTTCACCAGTGTTAAGGCAGATGAGCTGAAGGTGGTTCAGTATATCTGCCAGGAGGGAGCCCCGTGGACATGGTCGTGGGGAGCCCCAAAGGGGGTGGTGGGCATTGAAATCTCCCACCAACAAAAATGGACGCGGAAGCTGGTCAATAAGATCTAGGATATCTGATCTAGTGACGGGAAAAGAGGAAGGAGCGTAAATATTGCACAGTGTGAAGACAAATCCAGGAAGGTATATCCGGAAAGCAACAGCTTGTATTGGAGTACACAAAGGGACCCGTGTACTGTGTACGTCATCCCGAATAAGCAACATTACGCCCCCGTGGGCTGGAATTCCTGCCACTGGAGGAAGGTCAAAGCGAACGGTAGTGTATCGTGGGAAAGTAATTCGAGTACCAGGGAGCAATTTTGTCTCCTGTAGAGAGAAGATGATTGGATGATATGTTCGCGTTAAAAGCTGCAGTTCTGTCCAATTCGACCGGATACCACGAATGTTCCATTGAAGAATATCCATAATGGGATAAAATGAGATGAAGGTGGACATCAGCCCGACGAAGGCGGCGGGCCACAGTGCGAATGTTCGCAACTGGTGGTGTCTGAGACAGGAGGGTCTTGCTCCATATTCTCAGAGGTTACCACAGCAGCTGCGTGAGTGTGGTCGGCAGCCCCATCTTTGGCTGATGCACCTGGAGAGACTATAGGCTTCCAGGGGATGCCATCGTCACATTGTGAGGTAGGAGGGGGGAGAGTTTTCCCCCTATTTGATTTCTTGGAGCCCTGGTGAAGCTCTTTGGTTGGCTCAGATGTTTTGGTAGGGGTGCGGAGGAAATCCTCGCGCGAATGCTCTTTCTTAGACTTTCGCGTCTCTATCTGTGGTTTCACAGCTGAAGATGAAGATGATGATGATTTGGAAGAGGTACTCACACTTTTCGTTGAACGTGACGCCGTTGTCGATGTAGACTGTTTGACAACTACTGTCGTAAACTGTAGGTCACAAGTCTGTGTGGCCATATCCCGTGTTGGTGGAGGCGTTGCAACTACAGTACTGTAGTTACCACGCGGCGGGGTCTTGGGCTTACGACTGGCATACATCTTACGTGCAACTGGTATGGGAACCATTTCCTTTACACGAATTTCCTGGATGGCTCGTTCATCAGCAAACACGGGACATTCCCGGGAGGAAGCAGCATGATTCCCGTTACAATTGATGCAATGAGGGGACGGTGGTGGACAAATCCCCTCATGGGCCTCTTTACCACAGGTGACACATATGACTGGGTTCTTGCAAGACTGGCTTGTGTGGTTAAATCGATGGCACTGATAACACCGAGTAGGGTTAGGGATATAAGGTCGTACTGTGATGACCTCATACCCTGCCTTGATCTTCGGCGGCAGAGCCACTCGGTCGAAGGTCAGAAACACTGTGCGAGTGGGCACTACAACATTGTTCTCTTTTTTTGTCACCCTGTGTACTGCGACGACGTCTTGAGCTGCCAGATATTCTTTCAGTTCATCCTCAGTCAGACCGTCCAAACTGGCTGAGAAGACTACCCCTCGGGAATAATTGAGGGTCGGATGGAGCTCAACACGAACCGGGTACCTGTGGAGCAGAGTAGCCTTAAGCAGCCGCTGTGCCTGGGAGCCACTTTCTGTTTCTAACAGTAGTGTTCCATTACGTAGGCAGTTGCAGGTCTTAACTGGGCCGGCAATGGCATCAACCCCATTTTGAATAATAAATGGACTCACCGACGAAAAGGATTGTCCTTCCTCAGTACGGGTCACCACAAGGAACTTTGATGTCTAAATTTTTCTGTTCAGACACACTATTGTCTAGTACATCAATTTCTAAAGACTCTTTCCATTTTCTTTTTTTTTTAACCATCGCGGTTGTATCCCCCACGATTGCCAGTGTCTCCGACGGCACGCTCCTTCCTGCTGGAGGCCCCCAACGGAAGCACGCCCGCCTTGGGTGATTGTTCACACCCCAGGTCACACCTCCCGATCTACAGACGGAGGGACCAATCGGCGAATCGGGAAGGTATCAGCGCAGGCAATCGCCCCTCCCCTGGCCTGGCCTTAACCAGGGGGTACGCACGCACCCTACATGCCAGCCCGGGGCTGGGACTTACGCATTACCCAGTCACCCATATGGGTGGCCTTCAAGTGCGTACAGGGAGGAGGAAGAGAGAAATAGTAGGAGGAGAAGCCTCAAACGCAGACACGGAGGCCAAGAAAGAGGTGAAAGAAGACTGTAAAGCCAAAAGGGTCAGAACTTCGGTTCCCCGAAGGATGCACAGACTCGGTCCCCAAGAGAGGGGAAAAGGACAGTAGAAGAAGCGTCATGTAGCACGGAAAGGAAAGAGTGCTACAAAGGCTGGGGCCCCGTGCTCGCCACGCACGTACTCACCACAGAGCGGTGAGTCCCCTGAGGGGGGAAATGGTCGTGAAGGAGATCGTTAGAATGTATGGGAGGGTGCTCTTCGTACCGGGGAAGCCCTTTCCCGATTGTTATGTTTACACCCACTTTTCTTAATGGCTATTCGTGTAGCCCAGTTAAATATGCAGAGAAGTTTGAGTGCAGTGCAGGATTTTCAGAAGTATGTTGAAGAGTGTAAAATCGATGTGGCATGTTTGCAGGAAACGTACTTCTGAGGGGAGACCATTCCTGGTCTGCCAGTTACTTCGCAAGTGATTTCCGTAGGAGATCAGCCTGCTGCTGCTGTTATTGTTTTCGATAGGAATTGTAAAACCACTTCTTTGTCCCAGTTTAATAATTATCATGTTGTTGTGGTAGAAGTGGTTAAAGGGAATGTAAGGTGGTATTTAGTATCTATGTATTGCCAGTACAGATATCCGATTGCTGGCTACTGAAATCAGCTGCGTGTAATTTGCCAGTCACTTCGATCAGGGCACCTCGTGTTGGCACTTGATGCCAATGCGAAATCTTTCATGTGGCACAGCAAAGTTGTTGATGACAAGGGACGCGAATTGGAGGAGTTCATTAGTGAATTTAATCTTATGGTGGTTAATACACCAAGCATGGTCCCGTCTTACTCCAGCAGAGCTGGTGTGAAGTCGCGGATTGATGTTACATTAGCCAATAATGTGGCTATTCATAGGATTGCCGAGTGGGAAATGCTGGACGGTATGACGTGTAGCGATCACAATGTGTTGCAATTTATATTGACTGAAGATCCGGTCGCTGTGCCAAGTTAAAGAGTATCCAAGTATAATTACTCAAGGGCAGACTGGGAAGGACTCCTTCCGGAGTACGTACCTCCAGAGTTGGGGCAAGTATTCGAGGTAGATTGGGCTGCTACCACGGTTGTAGATTCCATTGCAAGTGCTCTTGAAATAGCCGTGCCTAGGAGGGGTGGGTCGCAAGGCGTTTGCCTGGCCCCATGGACTCCCGAGCTGACTGGTCTGCGCCAGGCTGTTCGCAGGGCACGTAGAATATACCAATGTACGGTTGATCCGTTGGATCGCCAGTACAGATAGGATCTATACAGGCAATTACGGACTCGATACAAAAAGAAAATTTTAGAGGTGCGCTTGAGTAGTTGGGAGCGGTTCGTTAGAGAACACCTTTCGGTGGACCCCTGGGGGACGCCTTACAAGATCGTGAGAGAAAAGGTAAGAGTTCCAACGGTTTTGTCATCCATAAGGGATGCTGCTAATGGGCATGTCACCACATACAGGTATGAAACGATACAGGTCCTGCTGCAGGATATGCTCCCGGATGATGATCCAGGGCAGGATACCCCGGAGCAGGCAGAGATCATGTCCCAAGTGACCAGACACTACGAGAACGAGCTGCAAGTGTACCCTTTCTCTGAAGAGGAGGTAAGGGACACTTTGCTGAAATTAAAAACCGGTAAGTCTCCTGGGCCAGATGGCGTGCCCGTGGAAGTGTTGCATTGTTTAGTGCCAAAGTTAGTCCCCGTTCTCACGGTCTTGTACAACCGTTGCCTGGAGGTCAGAAGGTAACCCAACACATGGAAGCAAGCGGAAGTTGTAATCTTGAGGAAACCTGAGAAGGAACCTATGGATGTTGAAGCGTATAGACCTATTTGCCTGTTGGATACCCTGGGGAAAGCCTTTGAGAAGTTTCTCTGCAGCAGACTGCATAGCCACCGTGAGCTGCATGGAATGCACGAGTGGCAGTTTGGTTTTCGCAGGGGGCGTTCTGCTGAGACGCCATTAACCTTGTGACCAAAATTGTGACTCGACTTTCTGCAGGTACGTGGTGGGAGTGATGGTCGATATTGCTGGTGCATTTGACAATCTGTGGTGGCCGGCTCTGTTCTCCCACTTGCGAGAGATGCAGTGTCCGCGCCTACTCCTCGATTGTCTGATGATTATTGCAAGAACCGGGTGGTAAGGATAACATCTCCTGATACGGTTGTGACGATGATTATAAAGGATGTCTGCATGGCTCGGTATGCGGACCCGTGTTTTGGGATATAAACATGGAGCCGCTGCTGAAGTCTCTGCATGAGGAAGCATCAGTGTTGGAAGCAGTCGCCTATGCAGATGACTTACTCATCCTTGTGCATGGCAACAGTAGTTTGCAGTTGGAGAACAGATCTATAACTGCTGGAGAGATCTTGCAGAAGTGGTGTAATGCTTCCAAATTGGTTGTAGCACCACATAAAACGACATACATGTTCTTCAAGGGGAATTTGAGTAGGGACCCCATTATACACACACACAATGTGTGTTACATGCCGAAAAGCCGTTAATAGGTATTTAGGGGTGTACTTGGATGAGAGGCACATTGTAATAGTAGCTATCAAGGCGATTGCTGTGCTGCAGAAACTGATTTGAATCGGACAGCAGAGATTCTATCTGGAGCCGAAGTTGGTACGGTTCTAGAATCAATGGTGGGGTATGGTGCGAGCTCTTGGGCCCACAGGTTATGCCTCGTGTCCTTCGATGGCGGCAAGAAGAGTCCAAAGAAATATATTACTGAACTCTATTGGTGCTTTCGGCACGTCACACTGATGGCTTGCTTGTGGTCATGGGGCTTTGTCCCCTAGATTTGCAAGTTATGTGGAGAGCCGGTGTTTATTGGCTCAAGAAGAGGAATTTTGAAAAAATAAAAGACATCTTGGGTGTCCAAGCAGGAAGTAAGAGGGAGATGGAGGTGGTTTTGGACATCTGGCAGAATCAGTGGGATAGAAGTGAGACAGCACGGAGAGTTCATAGTGTGTTCCCAAATGTCAGGGAGAGATTAAACATCAAGTTCGAGCCAAGTAGGGGCTTAGTTCATTTCATTACTGGTCATGGCCCGTATCCAGTGTGCCTGCACCGGATTGGGAAGAGAGACACGGAGGGGTGTGACTGTGGCGTTACTCCACGTACACCAGAGCATGTCCTCTTCGAGTGCCCATTTTCGCTGACATAGTTGGCGATTTGCGCCTTGGTATTGGTAATATGATTGTAAGAGATGTTGAGCGGGTACAGGTGTTAAACACCATATCAAATAAGGTGCCTGACAAAGCTTTGGAGTTGTATCAGCGATAACTTACTGGACTTGACTGAAGAACCTGGATTGGACGGACGGGGAAGGAGGCTGGAGGCAGGAGTGTGAAGGTGCCACCCTGCCTCTACCGGTCGACCATGGGTGTCTATATTTCGATGTCGTGTAAACGGCGGGAGTTGTTGTTGATGTTGTTGTTTTAAAGGGACTAAACAGCTAGGTCATCAGTCCCCTGTTCCTAGCTAAGAGTCCTCTGTCAAGATTATAAAAAGTAAAACACTACTTCGAAGATGAAAACTCACAAATGGGGTAAGCTGACATTGGAGAATTCGCTGACAACACAAAAGGAAGAGAGACAATAGGGAAGTCGAGATCTAAGCTAAAGCTGGACAGCAGAAAAACACGGCTGGCTGATCACAGAGAAAAAAAACAGGATGAGCCAGCCATACTTCACACACTAAAAACCCCTCGGTATATTACAGAAGGGTCTTAAAAGGGTTTAAAATCGCTGGATAGGTGGGGACCTGAAGAACCAGGCTATAGTACCCACCACTAGATGGAGTTATAAAAACCAGCTGCGTGAATAAAACTTAAAACAGAATGAGCCGTGGAGGCATCGTCGCCTAAAACTAAAGGTAGCGCGTCTGGTAGGTTAAAAGACTGGCGCAATGTAGCTAAAACTGGGCAGTCCATCAGAAGATGGACGACTGTCAGCGCTGCTGCACACCGACACATGGGTGGGGCCTCAAGGCGGAGGAGATGACCATAGGTCAGCCAGGTATGCCCAATATGGAGGCGGCAGAGGACAACTGACTCTCGACGTATGGGCTGCAGTGAAGACTTCCACAGAGTTGTGGATAGCTTCACTGCTCGGAGCTTGTTTGTGGCACCCATGGTGCACCATTCGGCACTCCAAGCATCACGCACCTTCTTGTGCAATGATAACCTAAGGTCTGATTCCGTGATGCCAATGGTGAAGGGTGGCGCAGTGGTGGCCTGTTTGGCCACCTGGTCGACACGTTCATTCCCCGGTATGCCGACGTGGCCAGGGGTCCATAGGAAGACCACACATCGGCCAGATTTGCCAAGAGAGTAAGTAGTGTCTTGAATGGACTGCACTAACGGGTGACGAGGGAAGAACTGGTCGAGTGCCTGCAAGCCACTCAGGGAGTCCCTACAGATGACAAATGACCCCCTGGTGCAGGCTCGGAAGTGTTCTAGAGCCTTGAGGATAGCGACCAGCTCTGCAGTGAAGACACTACTTTCACGGGGCAATGAATGTTGTTCGACATGGTCACCATGGAGACATGCATACCCAGCACGACCATCTGCTAGGGACCCATCAGTATAGATGGCTTCAGCACCACGGAAGGAGTTGAAGAGATCCAGGAACTGGTGTCGGAGTTGCGTTGGAGAAACGGAGTCTTTTGATCTATTGGACAGATCCAGACAAAGCTGCAATCAGGGAATGGACCAAGGAGGGGTTTGAAAGGAATAGTGGAAAGTGGCAGGGAGTGGTTGGGATTCGAGGGACGAAAGTAGAGGACGAACACGGTCTGATATTGGGTAACCCGACCGAGGTCGTCTTGGAGGGATAGGAGTGCAGTGCCTGGAAAAAGAAGCCGGTGGTTCAGATGGTGTGGCAAGGTGTTAACATGGGCAATGTACGAAGCCAGCAGGTGCTGCCAGCGGAACCGTAGATTTTTTTTTTTTGTGGTTTTAGGGCGCACAACTTCTATGGTCATTAGCGCCCAGCCAAGAACATAGATTCGCTATGATCTAAAAAATGTAGACTGTCAGAACATCAACAAGAGGCTAAAAACGAAAGATAAAAGACAATTAAAAGAGTTAAATATCCTTGGATAAGTTGGCCAAGTTGATAAAACGCAAAACTCGAGCAGCTGCTCGTGTGTCATCAGCTAAAATTTCCTCCAGAGTAGACGGAAAGTGAAAGGCTACACGGAGATGATTAAAATTAACACAAGTCAGTAAAACATGTCGCACTGTCAGCAGTTCACTGCAGGAGCATAGCGGTGCAGGTTCGGCGGATAGCAAGTGACGGTGGCTGAAACGGCAATGACCGATCCGCAACCGAGCCAGGATGACCTCCTCCCGCCGAGAGGGGCGTGAGGATGTCCTCCAAGCGGTCGGGATCGGTTTGACAGTTCGCAATTTATTGTTGTACAGTGAAAGCCACACACTGTGCTATTGCGACACGATACTCCGGCGAAGAGCCCGTTGAACATCGTCCGATGGGACGCAAAAGGTAGCCATGCGAGGCAAAAGAGCTGCTGCCTTGGCTGCTGTGTCGGCGGCCTCATTCCCGGGCACACCCACATGGCCAGGGACCCACAGGAAAGAAACGTGACAGCTGTCATCCGCCAGCAACTGGAGGGAGCGTTGGATCCGATACACGAGAGGATGGTTCGAGAAAGGGTCCTTAAGACTCTGCAGGGCACTAAGGGAGTCAGAACATATGGCATAGAAAGGGTGGCGGTGGCGGCAGGTATACAAAACGGCCTGGTGGAGGGCGAAAAGCTCAGCCGTGAAGTTTGAGCACCGGTCAGGGAGCTTGTATTGGAAACGGTTGTCCCCGACGACGAAGGCAGATCCGACACCGGCAGTGCTCTTGGAACCATCAGTGTAAATAAATACGGCATTATCGAACCTCAAACGGTGTTCGACAAGCCTCGAGCAGTATACCAAATCCGGAGTGCTCTCCTTGCGGAGCGAACTAAGTTCAAGGCGAGTGTGAACCTGGTCCTGATGCCACAGTGGCAATGGGCTCACGCTCAACCGAAAGGTGGAAGGAAGGATAAAATCGAGCCGCTGAAGCGGGCGGCGAAACCGAACTCCAGGTGGAAGCAAGGCAATCGCAGACAACTGATATTGGCGATCGAGTGAGTCGTCAAAAAATAATCGGTAAGATGGATGGTTGGGCATCGACCGCAGGCGGCATGCGTACCGAGACAAAAGTATGTCACGCCGAGTGGTCAAGGGTAATACAGCAGCCTCGGCATACAGACTTTCAACAGGGCTGGTATAAAATGCACCGGTCGCCAGACGTAATCCACGATGGTGGATAGAGTTGAGACGGCGGAGAATCGACGGCCGTGCTGAAGAGTATACAAGGCTTCCATAGTCGAGCTTCGACTGAACAATGGCCTGGTAAAGGTGAAGCAGGACGGTACGATCCGCTCCCCATGACGTGCCACTGAGGACACGAAGAATGTTAAGGGATCGGGCACAACGGGCAGCCAGGTAGGACATGTGTGGACCAGCAAAGTTTCCGATCCAACATGAGTCCCAAGAATTTCGTAGTCTCCACGAAAGGGAGAGCAACAGGGCCGAGATGTAGAGAAGGTGGGAGAAATTCCTTGTATCTCCAGAAATTGATACACACAGTTTTCTCAGTGGAGAATCGGAAGCCGTTTGCGATGCTCCAGGAATATAGACGGTCAAGACAGCGTTGGAGAGAACGCTCCAAGAGACACGTCCGCTGGGCGCTACAATAAATTGCGAAATCGTCAACATAAAGAGATCCGGAGACGTCGGCTGAAAGGCAATCTACGATCGGATTGATTGCAATGGCAAAGAGCGCCACACTCAAGACGGAGCCCTGTGGTACCCCATTCTCCTGGCAAAAGGTATCTGACAAAACAGAGCCCACCCGTACCCGGAACTTGCGATCCGCCAAAAACGCTTGAATGAAAAGAGGAAGGCGGCCCCGAAGGCCCCATGTGTGCAATGTGCGGAGAATGCCCGCTCTCCAACAGGTATCGTATGCCTTCTCCAAGTCGAAGAACACTGCTACTGTTTGACGCTTCTTTAGAAAGTTGTTCATAATGAAGGTCGACAACGTAACGAGGTGGTCAGCAGCAGAGCGGTGTCGACGAAAACCGCATTGGATATTAGTCAGGAGGCGGCGAGATTCGAGGAGCCAGACCAACCGAGCGTTAACCATGCGTTCCATCACCTTACAGACGCAGCTCGTCAGAGAAATGGGGCGATAACTGGAAGCAATGTGTTTGTCCTTTCCTGGTTTGGGGGTGGGGACAACAATGGCTTCACGCCAACTTGTGGGAACATGACCTTCAGTCCGTATGCGATTGTAGGTACTAAGAAGAAAGCACTTGCCCGCAGGAGAGAGGTTCTTCAGCATCTCAATATGAATGGAATCGGGCCCGGGAGCAGAAGACCGGGACAGGGCGAGAGCACGGTCTAGCTCCTGCATGGTGAAGGCGACGTTATAATTTTCACGATTAAAAGAGCGGAAAGAAGGCGGCCGTGCCTCCTCTACCTGTTTGCGAGGGAGAAAGGCAGGGTGGTAATGGGCAGAGCTCGAAACCTCCGCAAAGAAACGACCCAATGCGTTTGAAACATCAGCTGGGTCCACGAGGACTGCGTTCTCCACGGTCAGGCCAGGAATCGGGGAGTGGACCTTGATGCCGGACAAACGGCGTAGGCCACCCCAGACAACCGTGGAGGGAGTAAAACGGTTAAAAGAACTAGTAAAAGCAGTCCAGCTAGCT
Source organism: Locusta migratoria (assembly GCA_026315105.1). Lineage (NCBI taxonomy): Eukaryota > Metazoa > Arthropoda > Insecta > Orthoptera > Acrididae > Locusta > Locusta migratoria. The sequence goes on along the minus strand of CM048750.1, from coordinate 2,294,021 downwards.
TTCTTGCTGTCGTTTATGATACGACGGCACTGCGCTCTCATACGTTTGTAATTGATGCAATTCTCCAAAGTTGGGTGGCGGCGGAAGGTGCGTAAAGCACGGCGCCGGGCTCGAAGCGCGTCGCGGCAGGCTGCAGTCCACCAAGGGACCTGGACACGACGTGGAGAAGAGGATGTACGAGGTATGGAACGTTCAGCAGCAGTGAGAATAACCTCTGTGAGGTATTCGACCTGACTGTCACAGTTGGGAAAATTATGATTGTGAAAAACAGCCATGGAAGAATAAAGCCCCCAGTCGGCTTTAGAAATGTTCCAACTGGTGGGACGTGGAGATGGGGAATGATGTAGGAAGTGGATGATACAAAGGAAATGGTCACTCGAGTACGTGTCAGAAAGTGCATACCACTCAAACCGACTGGCAAGCTGAGGAGTGCATATTGCGAGGTCTATATGGGAATAAGTGTGTGTTGTGGCTGAATGGAAGGTCGGTGCACCGGTGTTGAGACAGACAAGATTGAGGTGGTGGAGAATGTCCACCAAAAGGGAGCCTCTCGGACAAGGTGCCGGAGAGCCCCATAGGGGGTGGTGGGCATTAAAGTCGCCTACCAACACGAAAGGTGATGGGGGCTGGTCAACAAGGTGTAGCACATCTGCCCTTGTAAGGACAGATGATGATGGCGAATAAATATTACAGAGGGGAAAAAGTAAATGTGGATAGGGTGATGCGGACGGCAGCTGCCTGTAGGTGAGTATGCAATGTAATGGGATGGTAATAGTCGTCTCGAATGAACATCAGAACCCCTCCATGGGCTGGGGTACCTTCCACAGGTGGCAGGTCCAAACGCACAGAGGTGTAGTGGGGAAAGTCTGCACGATCACTTGGACGCAACTTAGTTTCTTGGAGACAGCCTAGAAGCGGGCAGTGCAATCTAAGGAGTAGTTTTAACTCCTCCCGATTGGAACGAATGCCGCGAATATTCCATTGAAGGAGCGCTATGATAAAAAATGAAAAGAAATGAATTTATAAAAGAAGAAGAAAGCGGGGTCATCTAGACGGCAGCTAAGGACCAGATTTCGAGGGAGCACTGCTATCGCTGTCTAGGGGCAAAGGGTCGTGGTCCATAGGTTCTACCGACACACCTGCCACCTCCCTGAGTTGATCAGGAGGGGCAGTTTCCACCGCCGGTAAACGGCCGGGTGCCCGGCAGACGGAGCGTCCCGGTGCAACAGAAGACGGCCGAAGCCGGCAACTGTTGGATGGCGTGACCGAAGAGTCACGCCGCGGCGGGGAAGGGGGGCTGTTTTACCTGGAAGCCTTCTTAGAAGTATGTTGGGTTGAAGAAGCGGTTGACAATTGAGAATTCTGAGTCTTGACAAAATCTTCACGGACTGGTTCTTTTTTTTAACTCCAGGCAGCAGATTTGGGTGCCTAGGATGTGTGTGAACTGGTCGACAAATTCGCTGTAGAATGGGCAGAAGGGATTGGAGAGGTGGAACGAGCAATTTTCGTGCTAGCCGACCTGACGACAGTGTCACTGAACGTTAAATCGCAAGTCTGAATGCCTACCTCCTTAGTTGGTAGAGGGGAGGCGAGGACCTGGCTGTAAGTACCTGATGGGAGTACAGCGGGCTTCCTACTGGCCAATAATTGCAGAGCGGCAGAGGTGGAAATCTTTTCCTTCACGCGAATCTCTTGGATGACCCTCTCTTCTTTATAAACGGGGCAGTCCCGTGAAGAAGCAGCATTGTCACGCATGCAATTAATGCAGCGAGAGGATGGAGGTAGACATTCACCCTCATGAGCGTCTCTGCCACAGGTGGCGCACTAGGCTGCATTTGGACAAGATTTACTTGTATGATTGTACCTTTGACAGTGGAAGCAGCGTGTAGGATTTGGTATGTATGGGCGAACGGAAATAACTTTTGACAGGGTTGACCTACCATCGAAAGTGAAAGCGGGCTACAAAGTCAAGAAGACAGTACGGGTTGGCACGAGGTTATTGTTGACCTTTTTCATCACGCGATGAACAGCTGTGACTCCCTGATCAGACATATAGTTCAATATCTCCTCGTCCGATAACCCATCCAGTGATCTAGAGAACACTATCCCCCGCGAAGAGTTGAGGGTGCAGTGAGCCTCCACTTTCACAGGGAAAGTATGTACAAGTGTGGCTCGAAGTAACTTCTGCACCTGGAATGCATTCTCTATTTCGAGTAACAAGGTTCCGTTGCGCTGCCTGGAGCAGGTCTTCGAGGGACCTGCGATCGCATCGACACCCTTCTGAATAATAAACGGATTGACTGAAGAAAAATCCTTATCGTCAGTACGTGATACCACCAGGAACTTAGGAATGTTAGGCAATGCTTTCTGCGGCTGACAATCATGTTTCCACTTAAGGGTCAGGGTTATAGATGATGTCGAAGGTTACATGGCGGAGGTGTCCCCCATGATTACCGAGGTCTCCAATGGCACGCTCTTTCCTTGTGGGGGCCCTCACTGAGGGCGCACCCGCCTTAGTTAACTGTTCGCACCTCAGGTCACACCTCCCGAGAACGGACGGAGGGACCAATCGGCATGTTTGGAAGGTACCAGCTTGGGTAATCACCCCTCCCTGGGCCTGGCCTTTACCGGGGGGTACGTACGTGCCTTACATGTCTACCCGTTGTGGGGAGTTACGCCTTACCCCGTCACCGGCTACGCAGACCGTTGGTTGACCTTCAGACACGCACAGGGAGGAAAGAAAGGAGGAAGGAGAGGAGGGGATGAAGGAGGAGGGAGAATCTCAAACGCCGAGGCGGAGATTAAAGGGTGAGTCGAGAACAAGGAGAAAGAAAAAAAGAGGGGAAGGCTGAAGTACAGGAAACGAAGAGGACCAAGAAGAGGAGACAGAGGAAGCGAAAAAGAAACCTTGGACTAATGAAAAAACGCCCGTCTCCGGGCGAAGGCACAAACTGGAGGGAAAGAGGGAAGCGGCCTGGGATGCAAGAAAGGTCGCTTCGGCTCAGGGCCCCATGCGCGCCACACACGTACCCACAAAAGAGCTGTGGGCCCCCTGGGGGGGGGGGAGGATTGTGGGAAGACTGAGGAGCCAGACGGCTTTCTGGCCGAGGGTCCTTCAGCCACTGGATATTGTCTTATGTCTGGGGGGACATGGTTGGAAGGGCAGAAGAGGTTCCCTTCCCAGAAACAGAAGCCGGAGAAGGGGAACCCTTTTCTGGCTGGGGAGTGGGGGTAGCCAATCCCGACGTTGGGGGCAGTACCTGCCTCACAGAAGATTGTGTGCCTCCAGATGTCTGGGAGGCAGAGGTAGAGGGGCAGCCCATAGGGCCCACAGATGGATGTAGAGCCGGGCGAGAAGTGGCCACCGGCAGTGGCGCCATCGTCGTAGCTGCAGCATAGGACGTAAGTAGAGAGACCGGATGCAGCCTGTTGTACTTCCTCCGAGCCTCCGAGTATGTGAGTCGGTCCAAGGTCTTGTACTCTACTATTTTACGCTCTTTTTGTAGAGCGGGACAGTCCTGCGAACAGGGAGAGTGGTGACCGCTGCAATTGACACAATAAGGAGGAGCGGCACAGGCAGTGTCCGGATGGGAGGGACGGCCACAGTCCCAACAGGTTGCAGCAGCATTGCAACGAGAGGACATGTGCTCGAAACGACAACACTTGAAACATCGCATCGGAGGGGGGATGTATGGCTGGACGTCACAGCAATACATCATGACCTTGACCTTTTCGGGCAGATTGTCACCCTCAAAGGCAAAGACAAACGCGCCAGTGGCCAACCTATTATCCTTGGGTCCTCCAAATATGCATCTGACAAAATGGATTCCACGTCGTAGGTGCTCGCGTAACTTCTCATCTGTCTGTAGTAAAATGTCTATGATGTATTACCCCCTGTACCCTATTTAAGGATTTGTGGGGCGTTATTGCGTCACACTAAGAGGCTCCGTGACTGAGCAGGGGTCTCCACCTGTATCAAGACCAAACCGCCGCGTAGTTTCGACATTCCGGCAAGTTCGCCAAACCTTTCTTCGAGGTGTTCGACGAAGAAGGAAGGCTTAGTTGCCTGGAAAGATTCCCCATCCTGTCTGGTACACACTAAGTATCTGGGTGAATATGTCCCAGCCTGCTTTGTGGACCCACGTTCCCCCCCAAGATTGAGTTAGGGAAGGAAACGATTTGGGGCCGTATCTGTTGAAATTAAATCTTAGCTACACCTGACTTAGAGCCAGGATTTTCAGAGGCTTGTTTCCTCTTCATTGCGGAATGTCCACCCCGATGCCACCCACTCCGGAACAGGGGCTCCCCTCAAGGGCGCCACCCAGCCACAACAACACGACCTGGCAGGATGGCCGTTGCTGGGAGTCCTGATGCCCCGCAAAGACAAGCATCGACTCCTTGGCATGCATGAGGTGGTCACAGCTCAGGCATCGGCAGTGATCCCTTTGCAATTCAGGGGGCTCAACCATGAGGGTACATAACAGCTACACCACACGGACTGGCTACCGTGCTGGTGACCTAGCGGGGGAGGGAGCTAAGGCGAGGAAAGGAATATGGTAATAAATTGTGGGAATCCGCGCCGTAGGGGCTAGGTTGGGAGTTCTTCCCGAAATAGCTCACACTTACTCGGAAATTTTGGTGGGGGTCAAACCACAATAGGGACCTAACTGGGCCGAAATCAGTGAACACGGCAAACAAAGACAATTGTAAAACCAGCAGTACCAGGGAAATAGCCGAGTCGTCAATGCGAGAACACCTAGAGACGCGGTTGGAGAAGGGTAGGGTGGGAAAAAGGATTAGGAAGGGAGGGAACCGTGGGTAGGAAAAGCGGCCTGGGAAACAGGAAGGAAGGCCGCAATGGCTCGGGGACCCGTGCATGCCACACACTTACCCACAAAAGAGCTGTGGGCCCCCTGGGGAGGGGGGGGGGTGCTCTAGTGGAGATGGCAGCGCTAATAGGTTGTGCACGCCGCCTAACGGCTGCTGTCATAGTCCATGTGGTCTGGCGGGCTCTCAAACATATTGTTCCGGGATACCAGATCCCTCCCCCCTGAAATGGGCGTGTAGGAACGGAAGTGCCCAGGACGGTGCTTTGGAAGGCGGACCGATGGCACGAGGTGTCACAGGTGGAGGGCCCACTAAGTCAAGGTACGGATGTGGGGCCTCCGTAGAGGTACAAGGATGTGTTGGTGTGGAAGGCGATTGCCAAGAGGGTGAATGTGGAGGCGAGGTCTCTACTTCCATGCCCATGTCCCCTGGGGTTGCCGATGCCGCCCCAAGGTGCATATGGGGCCCCGGTGGTTGAGGTGTGTCAGAGGGTCATCTGCCCTGTGAGCACCGTTGCGGCTGAGAGTGTGCCATCTCTGTGTCTGCATCGACTGGAGCCGTGGACAATGCCCGAGAGCACAGATTGTAGCCGTGTGATCGGGGAATTGGCGATAGCAGGGGCTCCAAACCCCTCTGAGTGTTGACAGAGATGAGGCGTCGCCCGTGAGTGGCCACTACAGTAGTCGGCCCCCATGAGGGCTTTGTACCATAGGAAGGGGCCCACACAGTGGAACCTGGTGCATATTGTCCAGTGTACCGGGTCCTTGGTTCAGAGGGCTGTGGGGCCAAGAGATGGAGAAGGGTGCATGGCTGGCGGCCATGGAGGGTTCTGCTGGTCTACGATCCTGGATAAGGGTAGTCCTGTTCGTACTCAAGAATAATGTGAGTGCTTCTGTGGTGGTGGAGGTGCCCACAGATTTCAGAATTTGTTGTTTAAACGTCCGCACCATCCGCTCAGCAGCACCATTGGAGGCTGGGTGGAATGGCGGACTAAACAGGTGTTTGATGCCATTTGCATCACAAAACTGCTCAAAGGCTGTCGCTGTAAACTGGGGCCCATTGTCAGAGACGATGGTACGTGGAAGACCCTCGATAGAAAGAATTTGTGTGAGGGCATTGAGTGTGTCAGTCGTGGTGGTGGTGGACGCCATGCTGACGACATAGGGGTAGTGGGAATAGGCATCAATGACAATAAGCCACATAGATCCCAGAAATGGGCCCGCAAAGTCAAGATGGATGCGGTCCCAATGGCGACGTGGAGCAGGCCAGGGAGAGAAAGATTGTGCCGGAGCAGCCTGGTGCTTAGCACAAGTGGAGCAATTGCGGATGATGGCCTCCACGTCTTTGTTCAGACCTGGCCAATAAACGTGTCTCCTGGCCAGGGATTTCATACGTGACATACCCCAATATCCCGGATGGAGAAGTTACAGAACCTGAGAGTGTAAAGCAGGTGCGATAACCACCCAGTGGGTATCACCCTCAGCATCAAGGAAGACAACACCATCAATGACAGACAATCGATGAGAGAGATGGGACCAGGCACGTAGCTAGGATGCTGTCGACTTTGGGAAGTGGGCCACCCATGAAGTACATGATGGATGACCCGTCGTAAGAGGGTGTTCTGGCGTGTGTCTGCAGCAATGTGCGTGGCTGTGATAGGGAACCTATCTAAGGTATTTTACCGTTCCAGATCAATGTGGAAACAGGAGACTTCATGTCGGTCAAATGCTGGATCAGGTCCTCAAGGCAGACGAGAAAGAGCGTCTGCATTAGCGTGTTGTGTAGTAGGCTTGTACTTAATGGTGTAGTTGTAGGAACTAAGAAATAGAGCCCAACGCTGGAGTCTGGGCTCTACGTTCTGGGAGCCGAGAGTGTGGCCCAAATAGAGCTACCAACGGTTTGTGGTCTGTAATGAGGGTAAACTTGGCCCCAAAAAGATACACATGGAATTTCTTAACCGCATAGACCATCGCCAACGCCTCCTTTTCTATCTGAGAGTAGTTCTTTTGAGCAGGCGTCAGGGTCTTGGACGCATAGGCTATCGGTTGTTCAGTACCATGATCATTGCGGTGTGCCAACACTGCTCCAATGCCATATGGATATGCGTCCGCTGCCAAAACAAGAGGACGTGATGGAGAAAAGGGCATAAGGCAGGGTGCCGAACGCAACAGGCGCTTTAGCCGTTGAAAGGAATGCTCACAAGCATCTGACCACCGGAATTGCACACCTTTCTTCTGGAGACAGTTGAGGGGGTGCATAATGTTGGCCGCTTGTGGGAGGAACTTTGCATAATAGTTCACCTTTCCCAAAAAGGCCTGCAACTCCTGTAGGTTTTGAGGGCGTGGTAGAGCATCGACCGCCGATACATTGCGATCTGTGGGCTGGATTCCGTCTTTGGAGAGCAAGTAGCCAAGGTATTCGTCCTGTTCCTGGAAAAACTGGCACTTATGGAGGCGGCACCTGAGCCCGGCGTCTCGCAAGGTGGTAAAGAGAGTGCGGAGGTTATGCAAGTGCTCCTGGCGTGTAGCCCCAGTAATAATGACATCATCAAGGTAGTTGGCACAACGAGGTATAGGCAGGGTTAATTGTTCGAGATACCTCTGGAAGATGGCTGGCGCCAATGAAATCCCAAAAGGTAAACGTTTGTATTTGTAAAGACCAAAAGGGGTATTGATGACCACGATTCGTTGAGATTCCTCATCGAGCGGGATTTGCAAATAGGCGTCAGCCAGGTCTATCTTAGAAAAGTATTCGCCGCCAACGAGCTTCGTGTGCAGGTCCCCTTGCCGTGGAATTGGGTACGTTTCGACTTGTGCCTGGGCATTGATGGTGGATTTAAAATCGCCACAAAGGCCATTGGGCTTGAGGACCACTACCAGTGGTGTGGCCCAGACACTCGTTTTGACAGGTTCGATGACTCCTGCGGCGTGCAGACGGTCGAGTTCCAGCTTTACTGCCATCCATAGGGAGACCGGCAGAGGGCGTGCACGGCAGAAACGGGGCACTGCATCTGGGCGTAAAGTAATATGTGCCTCTAAATTGGTTGCACACCCTGGACCCGGTTCGAACAGGGACGCAAAAGAGGCACAAAGGTCGTCGAGTTCCTGGAAAGGAACTGTGTCAGAAATGACCTGCACCTCATCGGAGATGGAGAACCCAAACAGTGAAAAAGCATCGAGGCCGAAAATGTTTCCAGCTGAGTGGCTATTGGCCACAAAGAGGGTTACAGGACGTGTAACCGTTTTGTAAGTTGCCAAAGTGGTAAACTGATCTTTCAGAGGAATCGCACTGTCAACATATGCTACCAACCTGCGGGAGGGCGGGTCCAATGTTGGTTAGCCAAGACGGGCATATGTCAGGTTCACCAGGGAGACTGTCGCCCCTGTGTCCACCTGGAAGCGGACGTCATGGTTAGCTATTCTGAGATCAATAAACAATTTGGTAGCAGGAGAATCACCCTGGGGAACAGTAGCCTGCAGTTAATGAACTGTCCCCTGACGCCAATAAGAAGTCAGGGAAGACTGTCCCGCCGTTTGCCGACAAACAGAATGGAGATGCCCATCTTTTCCACAACGACTACAGTGGGCACAGCGGTCTAGACAGTCCGCCCGTTAGTGCGCCGTGAAACAGTCGGGACAGGACGGTAAACCACGTTGCCTACGCCGACGAGAAGTGACCGGTCGTTCAGAGGCCATGGACACGTCAGAGAGGGAAAGATCACGACGCTGCCGTCGGGGCAAGACCTTCCGAATGTTACGTCCCCTTTGCGGCGGTTGTACAGTTGCTACCTGAGGACGAGCCATGAGGCGCTCATTCGCCGCCTGTGCAATCTCGAAAGAATGTGCAATATTCAGGATGTCCTCTAGAGAGGGGTCGTCCAGCTTTAGGGCCGCCTTCCGCACTTCTGGATCTGGAGCCAACTGAACGACAACATCACGGATGAGAGAGTCAGCATAGGTTTTACAAGACGGGTTGGAGCACGTGCATTCGCAACGCCGACTGAGTCCTTGCAAATCTGTCACCCATGACCGATATGATTGACCTGGCTGTTTGTGATACTGATGGAATTCGAGGCGCGATGTGACAACGTGAAATCGTTGCGAATAATAATTCGAAAGCAATGCGCACATCTCCTCGAACGTCAGTGCCACCGGATTGGAGAGGGGGTTAACTTCTTCAGTAAGAAAAACGTCTCAGGGGAAGCCCATGAAAGAAAAAGCGACCGGAGAGCGTCATCAGAGACCTGAAAGGCGGCAAAGTGCCGTTTCAGCCGCTGTAAGTAAGTATCCCAATCCTCTTTGGCGTTGTTAAAGAGCGGAAACGCAGGGGGGGGGGGGGGCGGAAATCAGTCGACGACGTGACAACCGCTTGGACGGGTTGGGAACCCTGAACCTGTAAGCGTTCTGCCAAAAGTTGACTTTCTTGTAACAAATCAGTTTGCTGTTGCTGTAGGAGCAGTAGTTGTTGTTGCTGCTCCGCGAGTTGCCCAAGTCGTTCGTCCATGAAATGTGATGGAACCTTTTACTTTGTCGGCAATTATAGTGACCGAAGACTGGACTGGGTCGAGAGCACCTAGCGACCGATCAAGCGTCGCCGCTAACGAGAAACACTCCACGAAACCACAGAGACGACGAACAATGACAACGACTAATCGAAAACAAAGATCAAAATGCAAGCCAATCGGAACCGTGAGAGCAGAGTACGAAGCCTGATAACCACTGAATATCGAAGGTAAACGGAGCGCAGTCAACACGAGACTGAGGAGCGAGCTGTGGCTCCGGCCCTATATAGTGCGGCTCTCTGCGCAGATGACCGGCGCGGTAGGCGCGCCACGGCGCGGCGTGCAGCGCTCTAGTGGCGATGGCAGCGCTAGTAGGTTGTGCGCGCCGCCTAACGGCTGCTGTCAGAGTCCATGTGGTCTGGCGGGCTCTCAAACATATCGTTCCGGGATACCAGAACATAATTTCAGGTTTTAAAAATAAATGTTACACTTTGGTGTGTAGTAGTTGTCATCCCTGTCATCAGAAGAAGTACTTTGAGATGCATCACTTACGTGCTAGTCAAACTTTTGTGAGATTTCATCCACTGAAGAATTTACTCTAACAATGGATTTGAAATCATTAATTCTTGCGATACCTGGATCAGTTAGACCATTGTAGCTACAATAGTTTACAAGTGTAACAATTTCTTGAAAACACCTTAACCTACAAGCATTTTCGTAAATACGGAAGCGTTGTTGAGTAATTTAGAATGATAGAAAAATATATTTTAATGAAACCTGCTTTACACGCAAGTAACTGCATTTGTGACATTGTTATAATATTACATACTGGTATATAAAGAATGTTAAGACCAAAGTACTTAAATATTTAACATTTTTTGCACAGATTTTGTCTATGCATTGCAGACAATGCCATGAAAACTTAAAAAAAAAATTTTTTTTTAAATAATGAAATTAGAAATTATTTTGGGTCACAGACCGCAACAAACAGCAAGAATAAATACCTGCAAACACTATTACGTAATCCAAGCTCTATATTGTGTAATACAAACAGCTGGTGAAACAATATTATGTATGTGTCCATCATACTGACACACACATGTTGTTGTTGTTGTTTGTTTAAGGGGGACAAAACTGCAATGGTCATCAGTCCCCCATTCCACCTCTAGGCGACAAAAGGAAGACCATACACGTGAAAGATATCACGCACAGAGTTTAAAGTTACGATGTGGGAGAGGAGTCCCACTGAGTCAATAAAACATCATCAAGAATAACAAGATAAAACGAAAAGACGGATACACAGAGACAACAAATAAACCGATGGCCGTGGTTGACCGACCATAAGAATAAAAAAGGGAAAAGTCAACCACTCGGTAACACACAGAAATCTACAGTTAAATCGAATGATAAAAACCCCCTGCTCGAATAAAATGTAAAACGGTATCTGCCATTGTGGCATCGTCACCTAAAACTTCCGATAAAACAGCAGGGAGGTTAAAATGTCTCCGCAAGGCGGCTAAAAGGGGGCAGTCCAACAATATGTGGACGACTGTCAAATGGGAGCCACACCGACATTGGGCTGGGTCCTCACCCCGAAGGACATGTCCATGGGTGAGCCACGTATGCCCAATGCGGAGGCGACATAAAACCACTGAGTCCCGTCGTGAACCGCGCATGGAGGAGCGCCATGCAACCGTCGTTTCCTTGACCACCCGGAGCTTGTTGGGCGTGCGCAGGCTATGCCACTCACACACACATGAAGCAGCGGATTGACATCACAGTCACTAGACTAGTTAAGACAAACGACATGAGGATAGAACTGCTTAACTTTCCAGTAGCAGTATGAAACATCCATTCAGTATGTTTAAGCCATTGCTGTGTAGCATTGTTGAAGAAAATGCTTCTTACAACGCGAAATGAGCCTATAAGATAGCCTTAAATACTAATTTGATTCCATTTTAAGCGTTTATACAAGGATAGTCTTGTGCCTTGATAGTAAATAATGGCCTGAAATTTTATGTACTAGATGGCTGTTATTTATATAATTTTATATTTAACTGTGCATGTAGACAAATGACATGCTTAAGGATGGTACATAATACATTACTCATATACATTTTGGAACAATTTAGGCTTTTAATACCGTTTTCAGGTTTAATAGCATAATTACAATTTTGTTACTCATTTAATAAAGGAACATTATGAATTATTGTTGACAGTTCAATGATACAGTGTTGTATGTTATAGCATCACAACATCAACTTTGAAGTGAATAATATTCCGTTAAAACTGCCACACATGGTCTCCCAAAAATGATGCATAATATTGACCAGCAACCAGTGGTATAATCATACTACTTTTAATACACGCACTGCAACAGTTTGAATTATAGACAAAATTTCAAAGTTTTAAAAGTTCTGTAACCAAAATACTTCATGAATGTAACCCAGGTATTAGCGTACAATTACTTTGTACCAACACAAATGCATGTACACACATACTTCACTATGTAGGATATTTTACGTAAGGGCTGATCCCTTAGTTCATTGTTTCAGCGTTTAAAATTATTTAACTCCTTTACAAATGAAATATTGAAAATAAGCTTTCTTCTACTCACTACGTATGGTACTTTTAACATGGTTTGCATTGTTCTTGACTGTGCTTTAGCATAGGTGAGCAATTTTAAAACTCATCAGACCATGTAAGCATTTAGGTTTGTAGGATAAGGCATGAACTGACGTTCTAGATTATGTGGCTATTTGGAAGTGAATGAATGAATGAATGAATGAATGAGTGGTCTATGGCTACAGAGCACAGCTGACGTTTACGAATTATCGCGAACTACATAGCCGAAAATCTCGGCTGGAGTAGACAACAGCGAGAGGGCATAAATGTGATTTCTGCTCGATAAAAGCTGTGCTTAGTTCTGCTTCAACAAATTCAGTAGCCTAAAATCAGTTACACTGAGCATTCTTTTAACAAGTAGCGTCTGTTTTATGTACTATGTGGTGTCGCACAAGTAGAAAGTGCGCGCCACCTACTTTCGCCGCGCCGCCATGCACGCACGGCGCGGCGTTCTTACGACGACAGCCACGAGCGCCCTCTGCTGGAACTCCGCTCGTGGCCACCACTGAACGACATCGTTCACTTGGGACTGAGATAGCAACCAGTAAAGACTTCGGAATCCGATAGGCACCAGTGAAGACTTGGCTATCAGTTAGGCACTAGGCAGGACTCTAGCTCAACTATGTATCAACATTCTGCAGTACTATGTAAAAGTTAAGTATTGTATAATTTCTGTGCAATATATATCTCATTCTAATTTACTCTAGTGTTTCTAGTTCTGGCTGCTCCCCTCCGTACCTGCACCAGCGTGCTATCTTTATTTCTGTATCGGTCTCATTCCACTCGGCCACCGACACCTACAACGGAACGAGACAAAAGCGGCGACGAGGCTGGGACACAAAATACTAGATGGCTGTTATTTATATAATTTTATATTTAACTGTGCATGTAGACAAATGACATGCTTAAGGATGGTACATAATACATTGTTACACATTTTTGAACAATTTTTGATTTTAATACCGTGTTTCAGGTTTAACAGCATAATTACAATTTTTTACTCATTTAATAACCACAGAACTGATGTAACGTTATGAATTATTGTTGACAGTTCAAGGATACAGTGTTGTATGTTAAACCTTCACAATATCAACTTTGAAGTAAATAATATTCGGTTAAAACTGGCATACATGGTCTCCCAAAAACGAGGCATAATATTGACCAGCAACCAGTGGTATAATTATACTATCTTTAATACACGCACTGCAACAGTTTTAAAACTTTCAAATATAGACAAAATTTCAAAGTTCTGTACCCAAAATAATTAATGAACGTAATCCAGGTATTAGCTTACAATTACTTGCATTGTACTAAGACAAATGCATGTACACACATACTTCACTATGTAGGATATTTTACGTAAGGGCTGATCCCTTAGTTCATTGTTTCAGCGTTTAAAATTATTTAACTCCTTTACAAATGAAATATTGAAAATATGCTTCCCTCAACTCACTAAATATGGTACTTTTAACATGGTTTGCAATGTTCTTGACTGTGCTTTAGCATAGGTGAGCAATTTTAAAACTCATCAGACCATGTAAGCATTTAGTTTTGTTGGATAAGGCATGAACTAACGTGTTCTATATTATGTGGTTATTTGGAAGCGAATGAATGAATCAATGAATGGTCTATGGCTACAGCGCACAGCAGAGATTTACGAATTACCGCAAACTACATAGCCGAAAATCTTGGCTGCAGTAGAGAATGGCGAGAGAGCGTAAATGTGATTTCTGCTCGATAAAAGCTGTGCTTAGTTCTGCTTCAACAAATTCAGTAGCCTAAAATCAGTTACATTGAGCAATCTCTTAACAAGCAGCCTATGTTTCACCAATTAATAACCGTTCGTTACAAGTTTTCATAAGCTGGATACCAACATTTAAGAGCACTGCATCAATAACACTGATGAAATTTTATACAGACTTGTCTACGAGGTGTCATACAAATCACACACTACGTTTTATTGTCTGTTCATGTGCGGAAGGCCAACATGTAACACGAGAGTGAAGTCGTATGGCATTAACGGCTGGGAGACCCCAAATGGGCAGGTCCAGCCGCCTAATAGGAAAGGTTTTCTCTGTTCTTCGCGCCCGCAGGCACCTTTCCTTCGCGAATTGTGAAAACTGTGTGCTGTAAGTACTGGCCACATGTGTAGTGCAAAACTGCAGAGGGAGATGCAGAGGGTTTTCCCAGTGACGCCGTACAGCCTGCTCGGCGACCCACCCGCCGGACGATCACCTCAGCGAGCCAGCACTCACTCCACGACACACCGCGGAGGTCTGCAGCCTCACCCAGGTCACCCGAGTTAAGCACCGTCGGCGTGGCCAGTAGCTGGATGGGTAACCGTCGGGTACGTCAAGCACTGTTGACAATTTTGCCTTTGCACCACCCCTGCTGTCTCCTCTGCCGAAATGAAAAGTCCAGCATCAGTCTTTGGACGAATTCAAAACCGAAGATCAGCAGGATCCACAGAAGCTCCCATTTGTTAAACGAAACTGATAGGACGATTTTATGCGTTTGCGGTGTAGGAGCAAGTAGACGGTTTCATAGACCGAAGCGGTAGCTTCAATAAGAACTGGAAATTATAGCTATTGGAATTTGCTTTGTGTGCATATATAGACTGAACATGTCATGAACTGTAGGCTGAAACTGAAAGAAACTGCAGAAAGGTAGGAAAATAAGGAGATGGGACTTGGATAAATTGAGGGAACCTGAAGTTCTTCAGAATTTCAGAGGGAGCATTAAGCAACAGTTGACAGAAACGGAGAGAAATAAAACAGTAGAAGAGGAATGGGTAGCATTGAGAAATGAAATAGTGAAGGCAGTAGAGGACAAAATAGGTAGAAAAGCAAGACCTACAAAAAATCCTTTGATATCACAGGAAACATTAATTTTCATTGATGGAAGGAGAAAATATAAAAATGCAGTAAATGAAACAGGCAAAATGGAATACAGACGACTGAGAAATGAGATTGACAGGAAGTGCAAAATGGCTAAGCAGAAGTGGCTAGAAGACAAATGCAAATCTGTAGAAGAATGTATAAGAAGGGGAAAAGTAGATACTGCCTGCAGGAAAATAAGAGACATTTGGGAACAAGAAAAACAGCTCTAAAAATATCAAGAACTCAGATGGAAAACCAGTTCTCAGCAAAGAAGGGAAAACTGCAAGGTTGAAAGAGTACATAGAGAAGCTCCACAAAGGAATTGCACTTAGAGATTATGTTGTAGAAAAAGAAGAGGAAGTAGATGAAGATGAAATAGGAGATACTATGCTGGGAGATGAATTTGACAGAGCCCTGAGAGACCTAGATTGGTACAAGGCCATGGGAGTAGATGTCATTCCTTCAGAGCTACTAAAGTCTCTGGGATAGCAAGCCATGACAAAACTATGTACGAGACAGGCGAAAAACCCTCAGACTTTAAGAAAAATGTAATAACCCCATTCCAAAGAAATCAGGTGCAGACAGGTGTGAAATTTACAGAACCATCAGTTTGATAAGTCATGTTTGCAAAATTTTAACACGAATTATCTACAGGAGAATTGACGAGCTGGTAGAAGCTGACCTTGGGGAAGATCAATTTGGATTCAGGAGGAACGTAGGAACCTGGGAGGCAATACTCACTTTACGTCTTATCTTAGAAGATAAAGGAAAGGCAAATCTACATTTATAGCGTTTGTAGATTTGGAGAAAGCTTTTGACAATGTTGACTGGAATACACTTTCAAATTCTGAAGTCAGCAGGGGTAAAATACAGGGAAAAGAGTTATTTACAACTTGTACAAAAGCCAGACTGCAGTTATTAGACTTTAAGGGCATGGAAAGGAAGAATTTGTTGGGAAGGGAGTAAGACAGGGTTGTAGCCTTTCTCAGATGATGTTCAATTTGTACATCGAGCAGGCGGTGAAGGAAAACAAGGAACAATTTGGAATAGGGATTAAAGTTCATTGTGAAGAAATAAAAACATTACGTTTTGCTGATGACATTGTAATTCTGTCAGAGATAGCAAAGGACCTGGAAGAGCAGTTGAATGGAATGGGCAGTGTGTTGAAAAGGGCGTATAAAATCAACATTAATAAGAGCAAAATTAAGATAATGGAATGCAGTCTTAGAGAATCGGGCGATGATGAAGGAATTAGATTAAGTAACAATGAAGGTGGTAGATGAGTTTTGTTATTTGGGTAGTAAAATAAATGACGGCCGCAGCACAGAGTATATAAAATGCAGAATGGCAATGGGAAGAAAAGCATTTTTGAAAAAGAGAAATATGCTACCATCGAATATTAATTTAAGTGTAAGGAAGTCTTTTCTGAAGGCATTTGTGTGTAGTGTTGTCTTGTATGGGAGTGAAACATGGACGATAAACAGTGCGGACAGGAAGAGAATAAAGGCTTTTGAAATGTGGTGCTACAGAAGAATGTTGAAGATTAGGTGGATAGATGGCATAACTAATGAAGAGGTACTGAACAGAATTGGTGAGAAAAGAAATTTTTGGCATACCTTGATTGAAAGATGGAATGGCTTGGTAGGACACATTCTTAGACATCGAGGAATCGTAAATTTAGCGTTAGGGGAAGTGTGTGCGGTAAAAATCGCAGAGGGAGACCAAGAGACGCATACAGTAAGAATATTCAAATGGATGTAGGTTGTCGTTCTTATGAGGAGATGAAAAGGCTTGCTCAGGATAGAGAGGGCTGCATCAACCCAGTCTCCGGTCTGAAGACCATAACAACATTATACACTAGCTGAAAACCCAGCTTTGCTTTGGTATTTATTCCTGCCACGTTTCAGGTATGTATTCATTTGTATAAGGGCTGTAAGTCTGTAAAATGTCTTGGGAATATAATTAGTAGTAAAGACGTAATAGATAAAATTTTGTGCATGATGAGACGGTTTTCCGTGAACGTTACTCTGATACAATTTAGAAGGTACATTCAACTGTATGTGTGTATACTGTCTGTAAAATTTCCTGCGGCTACAATTTGTAGTGTACAAATTATAAATTGTAATGTCATACCGAATGCTGTAATTTGACTCCATAAACAACGGAAAAATAGTAAGAGAAACTTTTTTCCTTTTATCATTTTACTATGGTTGCCAGCGAGAAAAGGTTTAATAAAGGTTTGAAATTATGTTTAAAGTTTGTTGCAAGTCGCTAAGTACTGTCATTGTCATACAGTGTATTTCGAAAGTCTCACCGCATTATATGGCATTTTTTGCGCTGTCTATTGGTTATGACGTAATATCTATTTAACCATGTGCCGTTAGTGATTTTGAACCATGCAGGAATTGTTACCTCACGGTAAGGAATGTGTGTACCGAATTTGGTTGAAATCGGCCTAATGGTTTAGGAGAAAATGAGCAGCAATGTCGCAAAATGCAGCAGTCTTTCGCGCATCTCATTGTTTATGACTTCATATCTCGTGAACTATATATCGTATGTGATTCTTACACTTACGGCGACCGTCCTCATGGATTGAAGCTTACGTGTACAAAATTTCATGAAGATTGGATCAAAACTATAGATTTGTATGGATTTTTATGCAACACATACACACATACGGACACTTTGCTTTCTATATTAGAGAGAGAGAGAGAGAGAGAGAGAGAGAGAGAGAGAGAGAGAGAGAGAGAGTGTAATTGCATACAAATCTAGTTTTATCCCATCTTTAAGAAATTTTGCAGATTTGACTTTCAAACCAATAGGATGGTCACCGTAAGTATGATGCACATTCCTCATAAGACTCTGAACAAATTGTAAGCAAATTTGCTAGACTCATTCCTTCTTTTAAGATAATTGCTGTGGAGGTTTCTTTGTGGTTTCAGGGTGCACAACTTCTCAGGTCATTAGCGCCAGACCGGAACAGAGATTCGCTATATCTCGAAAAAAACAAAATGATAACTACCAGATAGGAGAGTATCAAGATAAAACTAAAAACGACAGATAAATAACAATTATAAGGGTTAAATATCCTTTGATAAATTGACCATGTTGATAAAACGCAATACTCGAGCGGCGGCTCGTGTGTGAACAGCTAACATTTCCTCCAGAGTAGACTGTAGACAGTAAAACATGTCGCACCATCAGGAATTCACCACAGGAGCACAGCGATGTACGGTCGGCGGTTAGCAAATGACGGTGGCTGAAACGGGTGACCGATCCGCAACCGGACCAGAATGACCTCTCTCCGAGAGGGGCGTGAGGAGGTCCTCCAAGCGGTCGGGATCGGTTTTACGGTTCTCAATTTATTGTCATGGTGTGAGAACCAAGAACTGTGCCAGGATGACAATATACCGGCGAAGAGCCCATAAATATTGTCTGATGGGACGCACAAAGTAGCCATCCGAGGCAAAAGAGCTGCTGTCTTGGCTGCAGTGTCGGCGGTCTCATTCCCGGGCACACCCACGTGGCCAGGGACCCACATAAAACAAACGTGACAGCCGTTGTCTGCTAGCAACTGAAGGGAGCATTGGATTCGATACACGACAGGATGGGTCGAGAAAGGGCTCTTAAGGCTCTACAGGGCACTAAGGGAGACAGAGCAGATGCATAAAGGGGATGGTGGGGACGGCGGATGTATAAAAAAGCCTGGCGGACGGCAAAAAGTTCAGCCGTGAAATTCTAGCACCGGTCAGGGAGCTTGTATTGGAACATGTCGTCACCGACGACGAAGGCAGATCCGACACAGTCAGTGCTCTTGTAACCATCAGTGTAAATAAATATGGCATTATCGAATCGCGAACGGAGTTCGACAAGCCTCGAGCGATATATTAAATCCGGAGTGCTCTCCTAGGGGAGCGAACTAAGTTCAAGGTGGGTGTGAACCTGGGCCTCATGACACTGTGGCAATGGGCTCTCGCTCAACCGAAAGGTGGAAGGGTAAAATTGAGCCGCTGAAGCAGGTGGTGAAATCGAACTACAGCTAGAAGCAAGGCTATCGCAGACAACTGATATTGGCGATCGAGTGAGTCGTCAAAGAATAAGGGGTAAGATGGATGGCTGGGCATCGACCGCAGGCGGCATGCGCCGAGTGGTCAAGGGTAATAAAGCAGCCTCGGCATACAGACTTTCTACAGGGCTGGTATAAAATGCACCGGTCGCCAGACGTAATCCCCGATGGTCAATAGCGCTGAGATGGCGGAGAATGGACGCCCATGCAGAAGAGTATACAAAGCTTCCATAGTTCTGATTCGAGTTAACAATGGCCTGGTAAAAGTGAAGCAGGATGGTACGATCCGCTCCCCATGATGTGCCACTAAGGACACGAAGAACATTAAGGGATCGGGCACAACGTGCAGCCAAGTAAAACAGCTAAGTTTCCGATCCAACATTAACCCCAAGAATTTTGTCGTCTCTACGAATGGGAGAGCAACGGGGCAGAGACGAAGAGATGGTGGAAGAAATTACTTGTATCTCAAAAGTTTATACACACTGTTTTCTCAGTGGAGAGGCGGAAGCCATTCGCAATGTTCCAGGAATATAGGCGGTCAATACAGCATTGAATACAACGCTCCAAGAGACGTTCGCTGTGCTCGGCAATAAATTGAAAAATCTTCTACGAAAATAGATCCGGAAACGTTGGTTGAAAGGCAATCTACAATCGGATTGCTTGCAATGGAAAACAGAGGCACGCTCAAGACGGAGCCCTGTGGCACCCCATTCTCCTGGCGAAAGGTATCTGACAAAACAGAGCCCACCCGTACCTGGAACTTGCCATCCGCCGAAAACCGCTTGAATAAAGAGAGAGAGGCGGCCACGAAGGCCCCATGCGTACAATGTGCGAAGAATGCCCCTCTCTACCAGGTATCGTAATTCTCCAAGTCCAAGATCACTGCTACTGTTTGACGCTTTCTTAGAAAGTTATTCATAATGAAGGTCGACAAGGTAACAAGGTGATCTGCAGCAGAGCGGTGTCGACGAAAGCCACATTGAAGAATCAGGAGGCGTCGAGATTCGAGGAGCCAGACCAACCGAGCGTTAACCATGCGTTCCATCACCTTACAGCAGCAGCTAGTTAGAGAAATGGGGCAATAACTGGAAGGAAGACGTTTGTCCTTACTTGGTTTGCGGATGGGGACAACACAGGCTTCACGTCAACTTGTGGGAACATAACCTTCAGTCCATATGAGATTGTAGGTACTAAGAAGAAAACACTTGCCCGCAGGAGAGAGGTTTTTTAGCATCTCAATATGAATGGAATCGGGCCCGGGTGCAGAAGATCGGGACAGGGCGAGAGCACGGTCTACCTCGTGCATGGTGAAGGAGATATAATTTTCACGATTAAAGGAGTGGAAAGAAGGCGGCCGTGCGTCCTCTACCTGTTTTCGAGTGAGGAAGGTAGGGTGATAATGGGCGGAGCTCGAAACATCCGCAAAGGAGGGCCTAAAGCGTTGGCAACATCAGCGGGGGCCACAAAGACTGCGTTCTCGCCGGTCAGGCCAGAAATCGGGAAGTGGATTTTATGCCGCATTTTTTTTTTTTTTTTTTGTGGTTTTAGGGCGCACAACTTCTATGGTCATTAGCGCCCAGTCAAAAACAGATTCGCTATGGCCTCAAAAAAATGGGGACTGTCAGAACATCCAGAAGAGGCTAAAAACGAAAAATAAAAGACAATTAAAAGGGTTAAATATCCTTGGATAAGTTGGCCAAGTTGATAAAACGCAAAACTCTAGCAGCTGCTCGTGTGTCATCAGCTAAAATTTCCTCCAGAGTAGACGGAAAGTGAACGTGTTTGTAAAGCTTATGGGACTTAACTACGGGGTCACCAGTCCCTAACGGAAAGTGAACGGCTACACGGAGATGATTAAAAAGTACGCAAGACAGTAAAACATGTCGCACGGTCAGCAGTTCACCGCAGGAGCACAGCGGTGCAGGGTCGGCGGACAGCAAGTGACGGTGGCTGAAACGGCAGTGACCGATCCGCAACCGGGCCAGGATGACCTCCTCCCGCCGAGAGGGGCGTGAGGAGGTCCTCCAAGCGGTCGGGATCGGTTTTACAGTTCGCAATTTGTTGTTGTACAGTGAAAGCCACGCACTGTGCCATTGCGACACGATACTCCGGCGGAGAGCCCGTTGAACATCGTCCGATGGGACGCAAAAGGTAGCCACACGATGTAAAAGAGCTGCGGCCTTGGCCGCTATGTCGGCCGTCTCATTCCCGGGCACACCTACGTGGCCAGGGACCCACAGGAAAGAAACGTGACAGCTGTCATCTGCTAGCAACTGGAGGGAGCGTTGGATCCGATACACGAGAGGATGGTGCGACAAAGGGTCCTTAAGACTCTGCAGGGCACCAAGGGAGTCCGAACAGATGGCATAGAAATGTTGGCGGTTGCGGAAGGTGTACAAAACGGCCTGGTGGAGGGCAAAAAGCTCAGCCGCGAAGTTAGAGCACCGGTCAGGGAGCTTGTATTGGAAACGGTTGTCCTCTACAACGAAGGCAGATCCGACACCGGCAGTGCTCTTGGAACCATCAGTGTAAATAAATATGGCATTATCGAACCGCGAACGGAGTTCGACAAGCCTCGAGCGGAATACAAAATCCGGAGTGCTCTCCTTGGGGAGCGAACTAAGTTCGAGGTGTGTGTGAACCTGGGCCTGATGCCACGGTGGCAATGGGCTTTCGCTCAACCGAAGGGTGGAAGGAAGGGTAAAATCGAGCCGCTGTAGCAGGCGGCGAAACCGAACTCCCGGTGGAAGCAAGGCAACTGATATTGGCGATCGAGTGAGTCGTCAAAAAATAATCTGTAAGACGGATGGTTGGGCATCGACCGTAGGCGGCATGCGTACCGACACAAGAGTATGTCACGTCGATTGGTCAAGGGTTATACAGCAGCCTCGGCATACAGACTTTCAACAGGGCTGGTATAAAATGCACCGGTCGCCAGACGTAATCCACGATGGTGGATAGAGTTGAGACGGCGGAGAATCGACGGCCGTGCTGAAGAGTATACAAGGCTTCCATAGTCGAGCTTCGACTGAACAATGGCCTGGTAAAGGTGAAGCAGGACGGTACGATCCGCTCCCCATGACGTGCCACTGAGGACACGAAGAACGTTAAGGGATCGGGCACAACGGGCAGCCAGGTAGGACACATGTGTGGACCAGCAAAGTTTCCGATCCAACATGAGTCCCAAGAATTTTGTAGTCTCCACGAAAGGGAGAGCAACAGGGCCGAGACGTAGAGAAGGTGGAAGAAATTCCTTGTATCTCCAAAAATTGATACACACAGTTTTCTCAGTGGAGAATCGGAAGCCGTTTGCGATGCTCCAGGAATATAGACGGTCAAGACAGCGTTGGAGAGAACGCTCCAGGAGACACGTCCGCCGGGCGCTACAATAAATTGCGAAATCGTCAACAAAAAGAGATCCGGAGACGTCGGCTGAAAGGCAATCTAGGATCGGATTGATTGCAATAGCAAAGAGCGCCGCACTCAAGACAGAGCCCTGTGGTACCCCATTCTCCTGGCAAAAGGTATCTGACAAAACAGAGCCCACCCGTACCCGGAATTTGCGATCCGCCAAAAACGCTTGAATGAAAAGAGGAAGGCGGCCCCGAAGGCCCCATGTGTGCAATGTGCGGAGAATGCCCGCTCTCCAACAGGTATCGTATGCCTCCTCCAAGTCGAAGAACACTGCTACTGTTTGACGCTTCTTTAGAAAGTTGTTCATAATGAAGGTCGACAACGTAACGAGGTGGTCAGCAGCAGAGCGGTGTCGACGAAAACCGCATTGGATATTAGTCAGGAGGCGGCGAGATTCGAGGAGCCAGACCAACCGAGCGTTAACCATGCGTTCCATCACCTTACTGACGCAGCTCGTCAGAGAAATGGGGCGATAACTGTAAGGAAGGTGTTTGTCCTTCCCTGGTTTGGGGATGGGGACAACAATGGCTTCACGCTAACTTGTGGGAACTTGACCTTCAGTCCATATGCGATTGTAGGTACTAAGAAGAAAGCACTTGCCCGCAGGAGAGAGGTTCTTCAGCATCTCAATGGAATGGAATCGGGCCCGGGAGCAGAAGACCGGGACAGGGCGAGAGCACGGTCTAGCTCCTGCATGGTGAAGGCGACGTTATAATTTTCACGATTAAAAGAGCGGAAAGAAGGCGGCCGTGCCTCCTCTACCTGTTTGCGAGGGAGAAAGGCAGGGTGGTAATGGGCAGAGCTCGAAACCTCCGCAAAGAAACGACCCAATGCGTTTGAAACATCAGCTGGGTCCACGAGGACTGCGTTCTCCACGGTCAGGCCAGGAATCGGGGAGTGGACCTTGATGCCGGACAAACGGCGTAGGCCACCCCAGACAACCGTGGAGGGAGTAAAACGGTTAAAAGAACTAGTAAAAGCAGTCCAGCTAGCTTTCTTGCTGTCGTTTATGATACGACGGCACTGCGCTCTCATACGTTTGTAATTGATGCAATTCTCCAAAGTTGGGTGGCGGCGGAAGGTGCGTAAAGCACGGCGCCGGGCTCGAAGCGCGTCGCGGCAGGCTGCAGTCCACCAAGGGACCTGGACACGTCGTGTAGAAGAGGATGTACGAGGTATGGAACGTTCAGCAGCAGTGAGAATAACCTCTGTGAGGTATTCGACCTGACTGTCACAGTTGGGAAAATTCTGATTGTGAAAAACAGCCATGGAAGAATAAAGCCCCCAGTCGGCTTTAGAAATGTTCCAACTGGTGGGACGTGGAGATGGGGAATGATGTAGGAAGTGGATGATACAAGGGAAATGGTCACTCGAGTACGTGTCAAAGTGCATACCACTCAAACCGACCGGCAAGCTGAGGAGTGCATATTGCGAGGTCTATATGGGAATAGGTGTGGGTTGTGTCTGAAAGGAAGGTTGGTGCACCGGTGTTGAGGCAGACAATATCGAGGTGTTGGAGAATGTCCACCAAAAGGGAGCCTCTCGGACAAGGTGCCGGAGAGCCCCATAGGGGGTGGTGGGCATTAAAGTCGCCTACCAACACGAAAGGTGGAGGGAGCTGGTCAACGAGGTTTAGCACATCTGCCCTAGTAAGGGCGGATGATGATGGCGAATAGATATTTCAGAGGGAAAAAGAAAAGCTGGATAGTGTGATGCGGACGGCAACTGCCTGTAGGTGAGTATGCAATGTAATGGGATGGTGATAGACGTCGTCCCGAATGAGCATCAGAACCCCGCCATGGGCTGGGGTACCTTCCACAGGTGGCAGGTCGAAACACACACAGGTGTATTGGGGTAAGTCTGCACGTTCACTTAAACGTGACTTAGTTTCTTGGAGACAAACTAGAAGCGGGCAGTGCAACCGAGGGAGTAGTTTTAATTCCTCCCGATTGGAACGAAAGCCGCGAATATTCCACTGAAGTAGCGCCATGATAAAAAGTAAGAGAAGGAGGGAAGATAAAAGGAACAAGTAGGTGGGGTCACCTCGACGGCCGCTGAGGACCGGACTTCGAGGGAGCACTACTGTCGTTATGTAGAGGCAGAGAGTCATGTTCCATAGATTCAAACGATACATCTGCCACCTTCCCGACTATCAGGAGGGGCAGCTTCCGCCGCCGGTAAAATGCCGGTTGCCTGGGGCCAACTAATGTTGGGCGGCATGACGGATGGGTCACACCTCGGCTCTTCTGGAAGAGTGACAGTGAGAAGAGGCAGTTGACAGTTGGGAAGCCTGAGTTCGCAGAAAATCTTCACGAACGAGTTCCTTTTTCAAAGTCCGGGCATCTTGTTCAGGTGCCCACGGTTTATTGGAGGTTGACGTAGACAAATTTAGAAGCAGCAGGAGGAAGCAGGGACGTGGAACGGGCAATCCTCGGGCTGGCCGATCGCAAAACTCTCAGCGAAAGTGAAGTTACAGGTCTGGATACATGAATCGTTAGTAGGTCGAGTGGAGGTGAGGACCTTACTGTATGTGCCCGCTGGGAGGACAGTGGGCTTTCGAGTCGCCAACAACTTTCGAGCGCAGATGTTGATACCTTTTCCATAACCCGAATTTGCTGGATGACCTTTTCATCCTTTTATACAGGGCACTCCTGAGAGGAAGCCGCATGGTCACCTTTGCAATTAAGACAGTAAGGGGACGGAGGTGGGCAATCCCCCTTGTGGGCGTCCGTACCACAAGTGACATTTTGCTGCGTTAGGGCAAGATTGACGAGTGTTGTTGTATCTGTGGCATTGAAAACAGCACGTTGGGTTTGGTATGTAAGGGCGGACGGAGATAACTCCATACCCTGCTTTGACCTTCGACAGGAGTTCAACTCTGCCGAACGTCAAAAACACAGTACGAGTTGGTGTCAGCTGGTTATCTACCTTTTTCAACACCCTATGCACGGCTTATAAACCCTGATCGGACATGTAAGTTTGTATGTCTTCGTCAGACAACCCGTCAAGGCATCTCGTGAAGACTACCCCCCATGACGAGTTGAGTGTACGGTGCGCTTCTACCTTGGCTG
Source organism: Locusta migratoria (assembly GCA_026315105.1). NCBI lineage: Eukaryota > Metazoa > Arthropoda > Insecta > Orthoptera > Acrididae > Locusta > Locusta migratoria. The sequence goes on along the minus strand of CM048750.1, from coordinate 2,268,638 downwards.
GAAACATGTGTAACAACGTATTCCGGATTAGTTTTTGGGCCTGGAAGGCACTGTCCGCTTCCAGCAACAATGTACCAATGCGCTGACGCAAACAGGTTTTAACAGGGCCACAATTGCATCAACACCTTTCTGAATGACGAAAGGATTTACAGAAGGGAAATCTTTACCATCGGATCGAGAGACAACAAGGAATTTCGGAAGATTAGGCAAAGTTTTCTTTTTCTGAGGGGAATCTATCTTTCGTTTCTGGATCAACGTCACAGAAGAAGAGAAGGAAGTCATCGCGGAAGTGTCCCCCGTGATTACCGGCGTCTCCGATGGCGCGCTCCTTCCTAGTGGGGGCCCTCTTCGAGGGCTTACCCGCCTTAGGTGATTGTTCACACCTCAGGTCACACCTCCCGAGAACTGACGGAGGGACCAATCGGCATGTTCGGAAGGTACCAGCTCGGGTAATCACCCCTCCCTGGGCCTGGCCATTACCAGGGGGTATGTACGTGCCCTACTTGTCTACCTGGGGCGGGGAATTACGCGTTACCCCCGTCACCTGCTACGCATGATAATGCGAGGGTCAGCCATCAGACACGCACAGGGAGGAAAGAAGAATAGAGGAAGTGAAGAGAAAGAAGTGTCTCAAAGGCCGAAGCTGAGACTCATGAGGAGGAGGAGGAGGAGGAGGAGGAGGAGGAGGCTAGGAGAGTACAGCAAGGATACAAAGACAGAAGCAATGGTGAGGAAAGGAAGAAATCAAGAAATAAGAGAAATTACGACAAGAAACCACCTTAACTCGCAAAGGACGCCCGTCTCCAGGCGAAGGCATAAACTGGGAGGGAAAGTGAAGCAGCTTGGGGCAGAAGAAAGGCTGCTTTGGCTCGGGGCCCCATGGGCGCCTCGCCACCATAGAGCTTAAGCTAGCCACCATAGAGCTTAAGCTGACTGGCACATGCTTCAATTGGCACAAAACCTTTTTACACTGTTATGGCTTTTGACATATATGGCAACTCCTCTTATTTTCTCTACTTACATTTGAAGCTAATTTATATCTACTGACATTCACATTATCCATACCAGTGACAATGTGATGCTCAGACAGGCATAGTATATCTATTACATTTTCAGTTTCTATGTAATCTAAACCAACCAAAAGCTCTTCTATTTTATTCTTTAGTCCCTCAATATTCTGGTGAAAAATGCTAACATTATTTTTTACTTTACTTTTCTGAGAAGCATTTCATTTTACAACATTTTTAGTACCTGTCTGCCTGAACTTCTCACTGGACACTAATCTAGCCTAAAAAGGAAGTACTTTCATGAATTTCAGTGTCCCCCTTAAGGATTTTGCTATCAACCTAGCTAGTTTCCCCTTCCCTTTTCTATTGAGATGCACGCCATACCTAGTGAAATCCCACCTATCAACAGCATCAACAGGAAGCAAACTAATCTCCTACAGAGTAGCCGCCCTAAGCAGTTAATCTCCATATTGACCCTCCTGACAGAGTGGTGCAATTGGGGTCGATAATACCGCATGAAATCAGCCAACAGTCCAGCATTTGTCTGGGTGTTGCAGAAGGTATTTTAACCAGGTCACAATACTGTAGCCCTAATCCCTATCAATTCTGTTTCGCATTGCACCCACAACATGATCTTGTTAAACCCTTACACAAGGAAGATATATCCTCTACCACCTGGCTATGACCTGCACTGGGCTTGAAAAAGTTTGTGACCTGGTACCTGTCACCTAGTTTTTCCTGCAAAATCTGGCCCACACCTCTTTCATGGCTACTTCCTAACAGAACTGTCTTATCTACTTTTTTTGAAAGTGTTGGTTTCCTAGTGTTAGTCTGTTTCCTGACTGCACCTACGTCTACTGTTCCCTGCTACCACTTCCCACCCCTGCTCACCCTTCTCCCCCTTACCCTCCTAAGTTCCTCCATGGCACTGTCCAGTTCAGCCTGAAAGGCTATAATCTCCCCTTTCTGTTTAACTATTTTTCTGTCCCTTAAACACACTTTGCGAAACAAAGGAAGAGACTCGTTTGCTTCCCTCTTTCGCACAACCCCCCCCCCCCAATGAAACCACTTGTCACAATAGCTGAATTGAAACCCACAACGAACAAACCTACTGCAGCTCAAACATTGCATTCATGATCGTTACTTACGTCATATCGACAATATATATATATATTAACTACAGATACAAAGGATTACTAGATTTGTTTAGGACACTAAAATACATGTAAGCTGTTAGTAAATGCAACGTATGCACATTGTTCCTGAAGTCTGCGCTTGACTACAATAACGAAGTCATCCCCGTCATGTGGATTCGAAGTGGCGAAGAATAGTGTTAACGCAGTCGCAAAGCAGACTTTCCATTATCTAAGCTTCCAGAGTGAAGCATTCGAGGAAGTTACTGTCTGGAATTTCTCAATTTCGTTACAGAATTTCCTCTAGAATTTGCGGCTTCATGAAAACGAAACGCAGAGGTGGAGGCGATTACCCTGGCCTCCAGTTGACAATTTACGCCCTCTTCATGACACGCCCCACCAAAGGCACACTAACACACCAGGTGAAGACAGCTATCGAAGATGGCGTTCAGCCAGCGAATAACATGTTTTTCACTTTGTAAATAAATGTGTTGTGCACTAATTTTTTTACCAGAAATACACTGCAACGTCTCGACACATTCGTGGTGCATATATTAACGTCTTGACTTGGTACGTTGTATCAAAGGTTTCAAATGTTTGTATAGCTTATGGGGCTTAACTACGGGTCATCAGTCCCTAAACTTACAAACTACTTATGAACTAATACTAAGGATGGCACAAATATCCATGCCCGAGGGGGGATTCGAACCCTCGACCGTAGTGGCCGTGCAGACCGTGACTGACGCGCCGCAGTCCCCTCGGCCACCGCGCAATTTAGAAGTGGTTATCTCTGGAGTTCTAAACCACCTTCATTCACTTAACAAAAGTAAGTCTTCCGATCCTGACTGCGTTAAATTAGGTTCGTTTCAGAGTTTGCGGATGCAATAGCGTCCATGTGAGTACGAAAAGAAATCCGTTAAACTTTGTTTACAAGATAAACCAAAGTGAAGGCCGTAAACTCCACAAAATACCTAGGAATTACTATTACTACAGACAAATTGGAAAGAACACGTAGATAATGTCGTGGGAAAGGAGAACTAGAGACCGTTTTATTAGCAGAACCCTTAAAAGATGCAACACAACTACTAAACAGACTGCATACACTACGCTTGTCCGTCCATTTTTGGAATATTGCTGCGCACTGTGGGATCCTCATCAGGTGGGTTTGACGGAGGACATCGAAAGAGTCCAAATAAGGGCAGTTCGTTTCGTATTGTCACGATACAGGGGAGATAGCGTTACGGAAATGATACAGGATGTGGGATGGTAATCATTACAACAACGGCGCTTATCGCTGCGGCGTGGGCTACTTACGAGACTCCAATCGCCAACATTGTCTTGCGAATGCGAAAATATATTGTTGACTCCGACTTACATAGGTAGAAATGGTCCTCAGAATAAAATACGAGAAATCAGAGCTCGAACAGAGAGATTCAGGTGTTCATTCTTCCCGTGCGCTATTCGATACTGGAATGGGAGATAAACCACCATTATACAATGGTGGTTCGATGAACACTCTGCCAGGCGCTTAAACGTGATTTGCAGAGTATCCCGTGTAGATGTAGATGCAGCTAGTTATCATATACAGGCGCTCGCTCAGCGAACGTTCCTCCCCAAAACGTGGCAAGTTGCACAGGTCACTCCAATACTCAAGAAAGGCGGCAGGAGTGATCCGCAGAGTGACAGGCCTGTTGGTCTGCAGCAGGATTTTAGAACATTTACTTTCCTCAAGTAGTATCAACTACCTCGAAGATCGACCTATTGACCCACAGTCAATAAGGATCCAGACAGTATCGTTCTTGTGAAATACACACGATGTGACGAGTGCTGTCGACATGGGATGTCAAATGGACTCTGCATTTCTAAAGTTGCGATAAGCTTTTGCCACTGTACCGGTACCTCAGTAGTGTCCTCTCATGAAATTGCGTGCTTGTGGAATATCGCCACAGTTGTGCGATTGGATCCGTGATTTGCTGTCAGAAAGGTCACAGTACGTTGTAACTGACGGTAAGTCATCGAGTACAACCGAAGTGATTTCTGGCGTTTCCCAGGCAAGTGTTATAGGGCTCCTGCCGTTCCTTACTTTTATAAACGATTTAGGAGACAATTTGAGTAGCTCTCAGACTGTTCGCGGATGACGCTGTCATTCAGCGGTTAGTTAAATCACCAGAAGATTTTTTTTTTTTGTGGTTTTAGGGCGCACAACTTCTATGGTCATTAGCGCCCAGCCAAGAACATTGATTCGCTATGATCTAAAAAAATGTAGACTGTCAGAACATCAACAATAGGCTAAAAACGAAAGATAAAAGACAATTAAAAGAGTTAAATATCCTTGGATAAGTTGGCCAAGTTGATAAAACGCAAAACTCGAGCAGCTGCTCGTGTGTCATCAGCTAAAATTTCCTCCAGAGTAGACGGAAAGTGAAGGGCTACACGGAGATGATTAAAATTAACACAAGTCAGTAAAACATGTCGCACTGTCAGCAGTTCACCGCAGGAGCATAGCGGTGCAGGTTCGGCGGATAGCAAGTGACGGTGGCTGAAACGGCAATGACCGATCCGCAACCGAGCCAGGATGACCTCCTCCCGCCGAGAGGGGCGTGAGGATGTCCTCCAAGCGGTCGGGATCGGTTTGACAGTTCGCAATTTATTGTTGTACAGTGAAAGCCACACACTGTGCCATTGCGACACGATACTCCGGTGAAGAGTCCGTTGAACATCGTCCGATGGGACGCAAAAGGTAGCCATGCGAGGCAAAAGAGCTGCTGCCTTGGCTGCTATGTCGGCGGCCTCATTCCCGGGCACACCCACATGGCCAGGGACCCACAGGAAAGAAACGTGACAGCTGTCATCCGCCAGCAACTGGAGGGAGCGTTGGATCCGATACACGAGAGGATGGTTCGAGAAAGGGTCCTTCAGACTCTGCAGGGCACTAAGGGAGTCAGAACATATGGCATAGAAAGGTTGGCGTTGGCGGCAGGTATACAAAACGGCCTGGTGGAGGGCGAAAAGCTCAGCCGTGAAGGTCGAGCACCGGTCAGGGAGCTTGTATTGGAACCGGTTGTCCCCGACGACGAAGGCAGATCCGACACCGGCAGTGCTCTTGGAACCATCAGTGTAAATAAATACGGCATTATCGAACCGCGAACGGAGTTCGACAAGCCTCGAGCGGTATACCAAATCCGGAGTGCTCTCCTTGGGGAGCGAACTAAGTTCGAGGTGTGTGTGAACCTGGGCCTGATGCCACGGTGGCAATGGGCTTTCGCTCAACCGAAGGTGGAAGGAAGGGTAAAATCGAGCCGCGGTAGCAGGCGGCGAAACCGAACTCCCGGTGGAAGCAAGGCAATCGCAGACAACTGATATTGGCGATCGAGTGAGTCGTCAAAAAATAATCTGTAAGATGGATGGTTGGGCATCGACCGTAGGCGGCATGCGTACCGACACAAGAGTATGTCACGTCGATTGGTCAAGGGTAATACAGCAGCCTCGGCATACAGACTTTCAACAGGGCTGGTATAAAATGCACCGGTCGCCAGACGTAATCCACGATGGTGGATAGAGTTGAGACGGCGGAGAATCGACGGCCGTGCTGAAGAGTATACAAGGCTTCCATAGTCGAGCTTCGACTGAACAATGGCCTGGTAAAGGTGAAGCAGGACGGTACGATCCGCTCCCCATGACGTGCCACTGAGGACACGAAGAACGTTAAGGGATCGGGCACAACGGGCAGCCAGGTAGGACACATGTGTGGACCAGCAAAGTTTCCGATCCAACATGAGTCCCAAGAATTTTGTAGTCTCCCCGAAAGGGAGAGCAACAGGGCCGAGACGTAGAGAAGGTGGAAGAAATTCCTTGTATCTCCAGAAATTGATACACACAGTTTTCTCAGTGGAGAATCGGAAGCCGTTTGCGATGCTCCAGGAATATAGACGGTCAAGACAGCGTTGGAGAGAACGCTCCAAGAGACACGTCCGCTGGGCGCTACAATAAATTGCGAAATCGTCAACAAAAAGAGATCCGGAGACGTCGGCTGAAAGGCAATCTAAGATCGGATTGATTGCAATGGCAAAGAGCGCCACACTCAAGACGGAGCCCTGTGGTACCCCATTCTCCTGGCAAAAGGTATCTGACAAAACAGAGCCCACCCGTACCCGGAACTTGCGATCCGCCAAAAACGCTTGAATGAAAAGAGGAAGGCGGCCCCGAAGGCCCCATGTGTGCAATGTGCGGAGAATGCCCGCTCTCCAACAGGTATCGTATGCCTTCTCCAAGTCGAAGAACACTGCTACTGTTTGACGCTTCTGTAGAAAGTTGTTCATAATGAAGGTCGACAACGTAACGAGGTGGTCAGCAGCAGAGCGGTGTCGACGAAAACCGCATTGGATATTAGTCAGGAGGCGGCGAGATTCGAGGAGCCAGACCAACCGAGCGTTAACCATGCGTTCCATCACCTTACAGACGCAGCTCGTCAGAGAAATGGGGCGATAACTGGAAGGAAGGTGTTTGTCCTTCCCTGGTTTGGGGATGGGGACAACAATGGCTTCACGCCAACTTGTGGGAACATGACCTTCAGTCCATATGCGATTGTAGGTACTAAGAAGAAAGCACTTGCCCGCAGGAGAGAGGTTCTTCAGCATCTCAATATGAATGGAATCGGGCCCGGGAGCAGAAGACCGGGACAGGGCGAGAGCACGATCTAGCTCCTGCATGGTGAAGGCGACGTTATAATTTTCACGATTAAAAGAGCGGAAAGAAGGCGGCCGTGCCTCCTCTACCTGTTTGCGAGGGAGAAAGGCAGGGTGGTAATGGGCAGAGCTCGAAACCTCCGCAAAGAAACGACCCAATGCGTTTGAAACATCAGCTGGGTCCACGAGGACTGCGTTCTCCACGGTCAGGCCAGGAATCGGGGAGTGGACCTTGATGCCGGACAAACGGCGTAGGCCACCCCAGACAACCGTGGAGGGAGTAAAACGGTTAAAAGAACTAGTAAAAGCAGTCCAGCAAGCTTTCTTGCTGTCGTTTATGATACGACGGCACTGCGCTCTCATACGTTTGTAATTGATGCAATTCTCCAAAGTTGGGTGGCGGCGGAAGGTGCGTAAAGCACGGCGCCGGGCTCGAAGCGCGTCGCGGCAGGCTGCAGTCCACCAAGGGACCTGGACACGACGTGGAGAAGAGGATGTACGAGGTATGGAACGATCAGCAGCAGTGAGAATAACCTCTGTGAGGTATTCGACCTGACTGTCACAGTTGGGAAAATTCTGATTGTGAAAAACAGCCATGGAAGAATAAAGCCCCCAGTCGGCTTTAGAAATGTTCCAACTAGTGGGACGTGGAGATGGGGAATGATGCAGGAAGTGGATGATACAAGGGAAATGGTCACTCGAGTACGTGTCAGAAAGTGCATACCACTCAAACCGACCGGCAAGCTGAGGAGTGCATATGGCGAGGTCTATATGGGAATAAGTGTGTGTTGTGTCAGAAAGGAAGGTCGGTGCACCGGTGTTGAGGCAGACAAGATCGAGGTGGTGTAGAATGTCCACCAAAAGGGAGCCTCTCGGACAAGGTGCCGGAGAGCCCCATAGGGGGTGGTGGGCATTAAAGTCGCCTACCAACACGAAAGGTGAAGGGAGCTGGTCAACAAGGTTTAGCACATCTGCCCTAGTAAGGGCAGATGACGATGGCGAATATATATTACAGAGGGGAAAAAGTAAATGTGGATAGGGTGATGCGGACGGCAGCTGCCTGTAGGTGAGTATGCAATGTAATGGGATGGTAATAGTCGTCTCGAATGAACATCAGAACCCCTCCATGGGCTGGGGTACCTTCCACAGGTGGCAGGTCCAAACGCACAGAGGTGTAGTGGGGAAAGTCTGCACGATCACTTGGACGCAACTTAGTTTCTTGGAGACAGCCTAGAAGCGGGCAGTGCAATCGAAGGAGTAGTTTTAACTCCTCCCGATTGGAACGAATGCCGCGAATATTCCATTGAAGGAGCGCTATGATAAAAAATGAAAAGAAATGAATTTATAAAAGAAGAAGAAAGCGGGGTCATCTAGACGGCAGCTAAGGACCAGATTTCGAGGGAGCACTGCTATCGCTGTCTAGGGGCAAAGGGTCATGTTCCATTGGTTCGACCGACGCGCCTGCCACCTCCCTGCGTTGATCAGGAGGGGCAGTTTCCACCGCCGGTAAAGGGCCGGGCGCCCGGCAAACGGAGCGTCCCGGTGAAACAGAAGACGGCCGAGGCCGGCAACTGTTGGACGGCGTGACGGATGGGTCACGCCTCGGCGGGGAAGGAGAGGAACTCTTTTTCTTGTCAGCTCTTCTGGAAGAGTGACGGCGGGAAGAGGCAGTTGACGGTTGGGAAGCCTGAGAACGCAGAAAATCCTCACGGACGGGTTCCTTTTTCAAGGTCCGGGCATCTTGTTTAGGTGCCCGCGGTTTACTAGAGTTTGACTAAGACTGTACCCTAGAAGCAGCAACAGGGAGCGGGGACGTGGAACGGGCAATCTTCGGGCTGGCGGATCGCACAACTGTGTCAGCGAAAGTGAAGTCACATGTCTGGGTACTGGAATCCTTGGTAGGTCGAGTTGAGGTGAGTACCTTACTGTATGTACCCGCTGGGAGGACAGTGGGCTTTCGACTCGCCAACAACTTACGAGCGGCAGATGTCGATACCTTCTCCATAACCCGAATTTGCTGGATTACCTTCTCATCCTTGTATACAGGGCAGTCGCGAGAGGAAGCCGCATGGTCACCGTTGCAGTTTAGGCAGTGAGGGGACGGAGGTGGGCAATCCCCCTCATGGGCGTCCCTACCACAAGGGACACACTTTGCTGCATTTGGGCAATGTTCACGGGTATGGTTGTACCTGTGGCACTGAAAACAGCGCGTTGGGTTAGGTACATAAGGTCGGACGGAGATTACTTCATACCCTGCTTTGACCTTCGACGGGAGGTCAACTCTGTCGAACGTCAAAAACACAGTACGAGTCGGTGTCAATTGGTTATCGACCTTTTTCATCACCCTGTGGACGGCTGTCACACCCTGATCGGACATATACGATTGGATATCTTCATCAGACAACCCGTCAAGGGATCTCGTGAAGACTACCCCCCGTGACGAGTTGAGTGTGCGGTGCGCTTCGACCTTAACTGGAAACGTGTGCAACAACGTAGTACGTATCAGTTTTTGGGCTTGGAAGGCACTTTCCACTTCCAGCAACAATGTGCCGTTGCGCTGACGTGAACAGGTTTTAACAGGGCCAGCAATTGCATCTACACCTTTCTGTATAACGAAAGGATTGACAGAATTGAAATCCTTTCCGTCGGTGCGAGAGACAACCAGAAATTTAGGTACATTTGGCAGAGTCTTTTTAGGCTGAGGCGAGTCTAACTTACGTTTGTGGGTCACCGTCATGAAAGAAGATAATGAAGTCATCGCGGAAGTGTCCCCCATGATTACCGGCGTCTCCGATGGCGCGCTCCTTCCTAGTGGGGGCCCTCTCCGAGGGCTTACCCGCCTTAGGTGATTGTTCACACCTCAGGTCACACCTCCCGAGAACTGACGGAGGGACCAATCGGCACGTTCGGAAGGTACCAGCTCGGGTAATAACCCCTCCCTGGGCCTGGCCTTTACCAGGGGGTACGTACGTGCCTTACTTGTCTACCCGGGGCGGGGAATTACGCGTTACCCCGTCACCTGCTACGCACGATAATGCGTGGGTCGGCCTTCAGACACGCACAGGGAGGAAAGAAGAAGAGGATAGGAAAGGAAGAGAAAGAAGGAAAGAAGTGTCTCAAACGCCGAGGCGGAGACTAATGAGGAGAAGAAGGCTAGGAGAGATCAAGGAGAGAAAGACAGAAAACGAAGGGTAAGAAAGGAAGGAACGGAGTAAGAAAAACCACAACAAGAACCACCGTATCTCACGAAATATGCCCGTCTCCGGGCGAAGGCATGAACCGGGAGGGAAAGCGAAGCAGCCTGGGGCAGAAGAAAGGCTGCTCCGGCTCGGGGCCCCGTGCGCGCCACACACGTACCCACAAAAGAACTGTGGGCCCCCTGGGGGGATCACCAGAAGATGAAAATCTACTGCAAATGATTTAGATATCTGCATGGTGCAAACATTTGCAACTGCCCCAAGTCCAGTCAATTGGTGCTCAAAACAGCCTGTTTTGTAACAAAATTCCGAAAGTTTTTTTATCAATGGTTCTGTATGTTTTTGGGGGCGCTGAATTCGAATTTCAAGTTTGCTACCATATAGGAGGTCGGCTTCACAGCGAAAGACTCAAAAAACCTCAAACTTTTCGCACTTTTTTCAGTTGCTTGCTTATATCTCGAAAAACATGCGTCTCTCGAATATGTTCATTCGGAGCAGTGGCGGCTGGTGGGCTGTTTATTAGGAGGGGCGGCATGCCTCTTCAATTGTACACGACATTTTGTCCCTTCAGAACATTTCTTGCACGGGAAGAATACAGCATTAATTTTATTAGCTAGTTACGTAATGTAACCCTTCATCTAACACGACTTTCCCTCCTATACTAAAATACGAACAAATTTACGCACAAATATGTCTTTTTTAATATTTTCTGCAGGCAATGAAAACCTTTTAACTCCATTTTATTAGATTTCACAAGAGACCCAAAACTGTACCTTAAAATAATATAAAGTTAGAAGTAAATTCGTTGTGTGTGTAACTATATAAGAAGTGTTCAGAGAACACAAATGCTTCGTCACGACAAACGTATGTTACTGAAATTAGAAGACTGTCACTAACAAATGTAGTAATACCATTGGTATGCTTATATATTGGTGTGTTTATATGAAGCAGGATTAAATTTCCTAGTTAAACTACTTTTGCTTTTGCACGCATTTTGTGCCTGTACAATGTTCAAATCCTGTCTCGGTGGTGCTAACCTTTTTAATTCCAACTTTCCTTCAAAAGTCAATTGTTTACTACCAAATGTTAAAATGTAGTTTACGCTATTTATATTATTCATTCTAAATAGGAAACTAGAAAAACAATTAGGCAATAACACGCACCTTGACACTAGTATCACACGCACTGCACCTGTTAGAAACTGGCTGACCGGTGGCGGTGCGCCTTTGTATATTTGGCGCCCTCGGCGCGGACGCCGTCCTAAGCGCCCCGGTTCAGCACACTACCCCCAGCCAACCCCCAGCACCCCCACTCACCCCAAGCGCCCGTAGCCAGCCTTTACACGGCGCGGACGGATCGCGTAGAGTCCGACAGTCAGTCCATTCTGAAAACATTCGGTGAGCCTGGTTAGCAGACTACCTAGACTAAAAACATTGGTCATTCACATACACGGGCTGCTGCTACACGAAAATTATTCAAGTCGATTTGTGATAACGATTGGTACGTATTCCGTGTTGGATATTTTTCGGAGGGCGCCGCCCCAGAGTCCTTAAGGAGTAGCCGCCACTGATTCTGAGCAAAAATAGACAATTTCCTACGAAATGCACAACTCATGATTGATTTTCTGACGAGCAGTACAGGCGCTAGAAATCAACGAAAAAAGCTAATTTTTAGCCCTTTTTGGGAAAAGGTCAAAAACGCACACTTGCACGCATTGCAAATCGAGAAATATACATGTTATTAACAAAATCCCTACAACACGTGAAATTACATTAAATTTCATACATGGGACGTTTATAATATTCCATTTTTTCGTAATGGGGGGAAGCACCAAAAATAAAATTCCGAGCATTGCTTTCTGCGCCCTATATTGTAATGCCCCCTCCCACACGCCTATCTCTCGCCGGCGCTATATTTTCGATGTGTTGCACTGAAGTGATGTTTCGAATGGATTAAAGAGAAAGTATGTTTAAAAAAATTAATTATATGTGGAACATTTTAGTTACATTACACTGAACAGAAAACTGAATATGAAATCAGCATGTGTTATGAAATGAGTGAGTGTCGAGCCCAGGATTGGGTTATCAAATGTTGTAACAAAACCACCTACACCACATGAAATGTGTCATGAAACGTGACAGTCCTTCCATTCCTTTTTTGGCCACATCCCATTTCTCTTTTCAGTGTCAAGTTGTTATTGTATATGCATGCATAATGTTTCGTGCGGAATGTGTAATTTGTGACAAACTGTTAGAAGCTGGAACACAGAGTATTGTGAGAGCAAAAGGTTTGAAATTTTTCATTCAAGCCAGTAAGAATGAACAGGATTGTAAGTTTCTAACATTTAAGAGTAACACTGAAATTGAGGTTCATGAAAAATGTAGGAAGAATTACGTGACAGGAAAGTCTATTGCTGCTTATTTAAAGAGAGCTAAAGATAATCCGAATCAAAACCGTTACGTTCAGTTATACCTGAGTTTGCCTTTAGAAGTCACTGTTTCTTATACTGAGAGGAGGTGATCACTGATCGCCATGCCAATGAGAAAATGCAGTCGCCTCCAAGCAGGCAGCAGAGTCCCTGGCTTCGACTCTCAGAAGTGAAGACGTTGACATTCTAGTCATAATGGTGGGTCTGCAGACTAGCCCAAACCAGGGAGAGAGAGAGCTCCTCTCCTGTAGGAAGAGACGACCCAATCCTGAACTCCATTCACTCATTTCATGATCGTGTACTTTATGTTACTAAGGAACTTAAGCTTTCTGTTCAATGGCATGTAGCTAATGTAACTTAAATATAATTTGGTAATTTTTTTTTCAAATAACTTTTTTTGAATAGATTAAAAAGATCAATTTTCAGTTCAACACATCGAAAATATAGCGCCGGCGAGAGATAGGTAGGTGGGAGGAGGCATTACAATATAGGGCGCGGAAAGCATTGCTCGTAATTTTCTTTTTGGTGCTTCCCCCATTACGAGAAAATGGAATCTTCTAGACGTCCCTTGTAGGAAATTTAATGTACTTTCACGTGGTGTAGAGATTTTGTTGATAACATGTATATTTCTCGAGTTGTAGGGACTGCAAGTGTGCGTTTTTGACGTTTCCCAGAAGGGCCAAAAATTTGCTCTTTTTCATTGAGTTCTATCGCCTATACTGCTCGTCAGAAAATCAATCATGAGTAGTGCATTTTGTAGGAAATTGTCTAATTTTGCTCAGAATGAACATCTTCGAGAAACGCATACTTTTCGAGATATAAGTACGAAACTGAAGACAGCGCGAAAATTGTGGTTTTAGTTTTTCGTTGTGAAGTCGACATCCTACAAGGCAGCAGACTTGAAATTCGAATTCAGCGCCACCAAAAACGTACAGAACCGTTGAGAAAAAACTCTCGGAATTTTGTTACGGAAAACTACCATTTGACTGGGCTAAACGAGTAAGTTTATTTCTCGATACCAACCGTCAGCTTGGATCAAATATATCTTACGTCACTATCCGTAGCTAATTACGCCTATTACAAGTATTAGGCTAGATTGTAAAGGCGGCGTAATTTTGTATAGTTGGAATTTAAGTGTGTAAGATTTTTTAATAAATATTTCACAATCGTTTCTTCTAAACTTATCTAATATGGATGCATGTCAATGTATATCTTAGTATTTTGTATTTATGCAAGAAAAATACGAACTTTCATTTTTCTTGGCATCCGTTATTTGAGTTTAATTTTATTTGAAGTTTCGTTATCTAAAGCGGTTTATTTGGAATTAGCTACTTTCTTGTTTGATGCGAGATAAGAGATTGAGAAATTTAAGGCCAAAAGTGATGCAAAGATTGAAAATAGCCATCATACAAAAAAGATTGTGACAAAACATTTCCGTTAATACAAGACTGCCGCAAACGTTACGTGATTCCGGCATCGAGCGTCGTTTGCTAAGTTCCACGCAAAGTCGTAGGGACATGAATTAAAACAAATGCTGATTATGTTGTCTAATTATCGAAGCGATAATTAGAGTTGACATTTATGCAGAAATGCTTGGAATCGGTAACTAGAAATCGCGCGCATACATTTATTCCAGTTGCTCATACTTTAAAGACTGGGATACCACCCGTCAGCTTTGACCCATATCAGCATGTCGGAAAAACCGTTACAGGATAGCTTAATACATCCGTATTCTAGGTAAATAATCTGTAGTCTTCCTCGTAAATTAGAGATAAAAGAATGTACCTTCAATAACAGGTCTCAGTCCAAAAATTCGATACTTCGGCGCTAAATGCGGAAAAAATCTCTCAACCTATATACGTTAGCATCAGAGTGAAGCTACAGATCACTTTTTAATCTGTACTCTGGCCACCACACAATCCCTCCCGCCTGCTACAAACACGCACGCACTGCCATGACGTGACAGGCCAAAGCTGACAGCGCCATGCCAATTTTATACATCAATATTTGTGTTTTCTTAAACTTCCTATTGTGTATTAGTTTCGTTATTCTCGTAGCATTTGGTGAATTACCGTGTTTTATATTTTAGATTTTAATTTGCCCCCTCCAAACCTCCATTTTCCCGCGGCAGCCCCTTTAGATTCGACGAATAGTTCGATGTTTTGCCGCGACATGATTTATCTAGCGTGTTTTTGACTTAGGTCGATATTACACTACCAAATTACTGGATAAAGAATTAGGCGAAAAGTTACTTTTTTTTTTTTACAAAGATATTAGATGAAACGCTGAAGGGTACTACACTATCGTCCAATATTTTGTCAAATTCGCTTCAAAACGGCGGTGTTATGGTGAGGCGTCGTTCACGTCTGCCTTCAGAACAGGAGGGGAAACGCCTGCGTGGAGCGCTGGCTGTCGGGCTCACAGTATATTACGTCACTGGAACGGAAGGATCTTCTGTTTCATCGTCGGCAGTATAGTCGGGCCGTAATCTATATCTATATATAAAAGGCTTGTGTGTGTGTGTACGTGCTGACAGACTTTTCTCCATAACCACATATTGCCACCCACTCGTGGTTGTGGTGGTAGATAGCCCTTGGTCTAATGATGTTAATAAGGGAGTTTGGTCGCGGTGCGTGGCAGTGGGTGAGTGTCGAGCAAAAATTCGCAAAATATGCAATAAATACTCTTAGGAAAAGCTATATACTCTGTGACTTACGAACTTTACGTTACGAGTCAGAATCTGTTTACTCTTTCAATCGTCAAACAATGCGGTCCTTTCAGACTTAAGAACGACAAGGAATATCTAATACGCAATTTTTTTAAATAGATCATATGTTTCCGTCAACCACACATTACCGACTATGAACAGAAACACAAAACAAAGATAAAAATCCAGATAGAGTCAAAGATAACAATACTCGTGGAACATTAATCACTGTCGTGGAAGCGTGGTGGAAACAGACTTACTAAATAACACAGACATACACTACGTTTACATGCAACACATCTTCCGGAAGACGAAAACCGATTTTCGTAAACCGTTTATCGCTGTCGTGTTTACATGGTATAGCATGAATCGGATTTCCTAGCTGACTTAACATGGCGGCTGAAAAACAGCTGATTCAGATCCTTATTTAGTCTGCACAATCGCTATTTTCTTTATTTAAATACACATATTTATATTCACTCTAACATTTATACTTTTATTACACATTAGAAAATATCACTCTTTCCATATGTGCCGAAAATTCGTAACAAGAAAGCACAATCTGACAAACTAAGAACGCTTCAAAAACGGTTGCGTTTACATGGGCACGAAAATCGATTGTGGAACTGGAAAACCGCTTTAGACAAGCGGATTTCCAGAATCGAATTTGGAGCGTTTACATGACCAACCAAAAACGGAATTGGAAAATTGGCTTACGAAATCCAGTTTTGGAAGCCCATGTAAACGGGGTCATACATTAATGAATGTCTCTTAGCCCATAGATATTGATATGCCTGTGCCAGTAAGCTCACTAGTCTGTGCTAATCAGTGATTTCTGATACATATAGCCGCGACACTCTGCTGTGAAAGATGTTATCGTTTGACAGCTGGATCAAGAAAAACTATGCGACGTAGTCATATCCCGGCGGCTTCCTGTGATAATGTTGGTAACAGATGTTTAATAACGAGAATCATGTGACATCGTCATAAGCCAATCGCGTGACACGCAAATATTTTGTCGTGAAATCAAGCATACAGCAGGAACAGCCGTACTTATCTGCACACTATGTGGCTCGGTCATCGTTGCAACGATTTTATATCGCGGTATTGATGTTGCCAACATAAAAACACGAGGCCGCCAGGATAGAAAGTAAAATTTTACCGAATCAGATACATCCGTTGTCACATCTCATTATGACCAGCACTTTCACGCGAAACTTTTGTATAGAGTCTCTCACAAAGTCTTGCAATTCATTCCAAATTCCTATTCATGGAGATATTTGTGAAAACTGTTACAAATCAATATTCGCAGTTATCCAATATCGTTTTCAGAAATGTAATTTGCCAGCCGCTTTCGGCGCTGCTGTTGCAATGTGTAACAAAATTGAGAATAACGACAAATAATATCAAATATATAAGTTTTTAACTTCTCGGCGCATTTTCCTCAATCACACTTTACCGACGATTAACAGAGACAAAGATGAAAATGCAGATAGGCTAACAAATGAATAATAGAGCGCTACACTACAGTCACAGTCATACTTCTATTAGTTGGTGTGGGTGATTTAATTATTACTGTTTCTCATCTGAACGATATAAGTGTTTTCAGAAGTTTACTTCAAACAGAGAATTACACACCGCAACGTTAACTTTATGAACACAACCTAACATTGAATTTACATCGTTCCAGAGTACGGACTTAATTTCACGTTTAGTATGAAAAACGTTATGAACATTCATTATTTTGACAATTACTTCTACTTAAATTGGACATCTTCGCTAGAAGAACTGAGTTTATTGACAGAACGATCCAACAAGGATTCTGTTTTTGCTGACTTAGGTCCGAAACCCTAAAAACCATGATCTACACAGGCCCTTCTTTAACAACCGTTGCGAAGCACGGGCACATAAGCTAGTTCATAGCTATTTAGTCTGGTTTGTAGCTCTCCATTCTTCACAATTTGCAATAGAGTAACAAAACGCTGACGTAAACGTATAAGATCGTACGTTGGATAAAACAAGTTATATTAAATAACGTTTTAAACGAAAAATGCCAGCAATGACACGAACATATAAGTTTATGACGTTGACTATGTAAGGGGAAAACATTTGATAAAGTAAATAGGCTCTATTCCCTTAAAAAAATGTGATATTTGTATATATTTTCGCTTGCAAACAGATGTCTGTCTTCAAAGTTGTTTCACTTCCAAGCGCTTAGCACACTAAGTTGACCACAATGAGGGTCAAATATACTTAACGATATCACCTCTTCAAAATACATTTAATGATTACCTAATTTTAAACAAAGCTTACACTCGCAGTTATACGGCCTGAAATGATATATATCGGACGTAAAACTGTAAATCTATTGTTCCTGAACCGGAGATTCACGTACTAAATAGAAATTTTGTTTACTTATACCTGACCTTAAGGCTACGCTACAGATAACTTTTTAAAGTTAATGTTAGGTTAGGTATAGGTCAAACAAGAAAACTTTCTAATACGTGAGGGCGTATACAGAGTTCAGAAACAATAGATTTACAGTTGTACGTCCGATATACATCATTTAAGGACGCACAACTTCAAGTGTAAGCTTTCTTTAAAATTACTAATAATTATGTAGGCATCAGGAGCTATATAATAAAAAAGAAACGACAACCTGGTATCGTCAAATAGTTTTCACCGATATAGGTCAAATGTAGGTAATGCTGCCACTTGTCAGCTTACCTGTATATTCACTGGAACTCCCGCCACCGACTGCGACTCTGCCGTGCTTTCTGCAACGCCACGTGCAGCGGTCTGGCGGCACGTTCAGCACTCCTGCAGGTAACCTACCAGCAGCACAGTGTAGTGGGACCGCGACACTAGCGCTCCAGGCGGAGCCGCCCGCTGACTTCAGGCGTGTCGTGTGGAGACCTCGACCACAGACGCTGGTACTGGTAGGCGGGGCGTAGGCCGGTATTACACTATCAAATTTTCTTTGACAAAGAATCTTTGTCCAATATTCTTTGACAAAGAATCTTTGACGTAGTGAAATGGTGACATTACACTATCAAATTTTCTTTGACAAAGAATCTGTCACAGTGCATTGAAAATGGCGGATGAATATTTGTTATTAACCTTCGTTGTTGATTACATAGATTACAAATATCTACTTATACACTTAGATTGCATGTACGCGTACAACAATTGCAACGACTAGACATCTGGAAGCGTGCCTTTATTCACAGAACCCGTTTTTATTTGTACCGCGGCTCTCGCCTCAGGTGTATCGTATAATAAGGCCTAACATCTGATGTTTGTAGAAAAGAGCGAAGTACTTTTTCTAGCTAGACTGTAGATATCATCGCTCCTTGTTCACTCACAACAATTTTAGCTGTACTCTTAAGACATATTTGAAAAAAAAAGTGAAGTTCTTTTCTTAATCATAATAGACATCTACAGTGTAGCTTGTCAAAGTACTTCGTCGTTTCCTACAAATATGTAATATTAGGCTGCATTACCCGATACAGCTGAGGCGAGAGCCGCTGTACCGCTCGAAAACGGTTCTTCTCGTCGTTTGTTGTTGTTGTGATGGGGGGTTTTAGGGGGACTAGACTGCTATGGCCATCAGTCCCCCGCTTCATATCTAGGCAACACACAGAAAAAACAGAACGATAAAAAATGTGCCTGAATGAGATTAAAAACAAAGCAGAATGAAAGAATGCACCATCAATGAATTATTGACTGAGTCAACACGAGACAATACGAAAGACACCAGACACACAGAAACAAATATGAGACAAAAATGACAGAGCCAGTGAATGTGGTTGACCGACCATGTGTATAAAAAGGGAAAAGCCAACCACATAGCGTACAAAATAAAAACTGTAGTCTAAAGACACGTCAAGGAGAACATAGAAAATTATCTAAAAAACCATCCAAAAAGACTCACAGCAACTGGTAAAACCCCGCAGCACGAAGAAATCGTAAAACCAAATTAGCCACAGAGGCATCGTCGCCGAGCACCAAAGAGAGAGTGTTCGGGAGGTTAAAAGAATGCCGCAGTGGGGCTAAAATGGGACAGTCGAGTAGGAGATGGACCACAGTCAATGGGGCACCACATTGGCACATGGGCGGGTCCTCTCGACGGAGGAGGTGACCATGCGTCAGATGGGTGTGACCAATGCGGAGACGGCAGAGAACCACGGAGTCCCTACGGGATCCCAGCTGCGACGACGTCCAGACAGATGTTGTGTCCTTATCATACGCAGCTTATTGGGCACGTCCAGAGCGGACCATTCGGCGTTCCACAGGTCGCGTATTTTAGTGCGAAGCAACGGGCGGAAGTCTGCTTCTGGGAGGCCAATCGCCAGAGGGCGGCAAGTGGTAGCCTGTTTGGCTAGCTGGTCAACGCTCTCGTTGCCCGGGATGCCTACATGGCCCGGGGTCCAAACGAATGTAACACAGTGACCGGAGTCACTAAGAGCCAGTATCGACTCCTGAATGGCCCTGATCAATGTATGACGAGCATAACACTGATCAAGGGCCTGTAAACCGCTCAGCGAGTCGCTACAGATCAGAAAGGAGGTCCCGGGGCACATGCGGATGTGGTTAAGGGCGCGGTATATAGCCACCAGTTCTGCAGTGAAGACGCTGCTCCCGGGTGGCAAAGAGCGTTGTTCAACATGGGCGCCATGGATGTAGGCATAACCAGTGTGGTCGCCATCTGAAGAACCGTCTGTATAAATGACCTCGGAGTTACTGAACTCACGGAGCAGTGCATAAAACTGATGCCGTAGGACCAGAGGAGAAGTAGAGGTCTTCGGCTCACGGGAAAGATCCAGCCGAATCCGCGGCCGAGGAACGGTCCAGGGAGGAGCATGGAGAGTCGAGCGGAAGGGACGGTTAAGAGGTAAGGAGTCCAGGGTCGACAGTAGCGATTGGACACGCGCTGCTATCGGGAGTCCCGACCGAGGTCGCCTCTGCGGCAAACGAGTATCCTCCCCCGGAAAGAGGAGTCTGTTATTCGGATGCGGAGGGGTACAGTGAACTCTAGCAGCATACTGGGCGAGTAGTTGTTGGCGCCGGTATCGCAACGGGGCGGCTCCAGCCTCTGCCAAGAGACTTGTGACAGGGCTTGTACGAAAGGCTCCAGTGGCCAGACGGATGCCTGTATGATGCACTGGGTCGAGAACTCGCAGTGCAGATGGAGAGGCTGAGCCGTAGACCTGGCTTCCGTAGTCTAGACGTGACTGCACCAGAGCATTGTACAGCCGCAGGAGGACAGGGCGAGCTGCCCCCCAGACAGTATGGCTGAGGCAACGAAGGATGTCCAAATACCGGGAACACCGTTGCTTAAGCTGGCGCAGATGAGGGAGCCATGTCAAACGTGAGTCGAAAAGGAGACCCAGGAAGCGGTGTGTGTCCACAACCTGAAGGAGCTCACCATCAAGATAGAGCTCTGGATGCGGATGTACCGCCCGTTGGCGACAAAAGTGCATTACCCTAGTTTTTGCAGGGGAAAATGTGAAACTATGGGCAGAAGCCCAATTCTGCGCCCGATGGATGGCTGCCTGCAGTCGTCGTTCAGCTACACTTGTACTAGCAGTGGAATAGTACATGCAAAAGTCGTCTGCATAGAGGGAGCAGGAAACCGATGGCCCCACTGCAGCCATTAGGCCATTAATGGCCACTAAGAAGAGGGGTACACTGAGGACGGACCCTTGTGGTACCCCATTCTCTTGGATATGGGAGGAACTGAAGGAGGTGCCAATGCGGACTCTAAAGCGGCGCGAAAGTAAAAAATTCTGAATAAAAAGTGGGAGGGAGCCACGAAGACCCCACCCATGTAGTGTAGCAAGGATGTGATGGCGCCATGCCGTGTCATATGCTTTCCGGAGGTCGAAAAAGATGGCGACGAGGTGGTGACGTCGGGCGAAAGCAGTACGGATCGCCGACTCCAAAGAGAGAAGGTTATCAATGGCAGAACGACCTTGCCGGAAAGCACCTTGTAGTGGGGCGAGCAGACCCCGATACTCGAGAACCCACAGAAGTCGCCGGCTCACCAAACGTTCAAAAAGTTTACAAAGAACGTTTGTGAGGCTTTTGGGACGGTAACTGTCAACGTTCAATGGATCTGCACCTGGTTTTAACAGAGGGATAACGATACTCTCCTGCCATTGGGACGGGTATGCTCCCTCGACCCAGAGACGATTAAAGAAATCCAAAAGATGGCGTTGCGAGTGTTCAGAAAGATGTTTCAGCATTTGACAGTTGATTCGGTCCGGTCCTGCAGATGTATTGGGGCAACTGGCAAGAATAGTTTGAAATTCCCACTCTGTAAATGGCGCATTGTACGGCTCTTGGCGGTTTGTGCGAAAGACCAACTGCCTTCGCTCAGCCCGCTCTTTTAAGGTACAAAAACCTTGGCTGTAGGCAGTGGACGCCGAATTAAGAGCAAAGTGCGCTGCAAAATACTCGGCAATGATGGTCGGGTCGGTATGGACTGTACCGCGGATAGAGAGACCGGCGACCCCTGTCGGTGGATGGTGACCTGATATACGACGAATCTTTGTCCAAATCTGGCTAGAAGAGACACGGGGTCCAATTGTGGATACATATTCCTCCCAGCATGCTTGCTTGCGCTGCCGGATAAGCCGGCGTGTCTGGGCCCGAAGACGCTTAAATGCAACCAGGTGGTCAAGGGTGGGGTGGCGCCGGTACTGCTGCAGAGCCCTGCGGCGATTGCAGATAGCTGCTGCTATCTCCGGTGACCACCAGGGCACTGGTCTTCGCCGAGGTAAGGCAGAAGAAGATGGTATCGCGGACTCAGCAGCAGAAACGACAATGGAAATAATTTGCTCAACAGCCATTGTCGCATCAGCAGGGAGAGGGGTATCCAACGTTGCAGCGGAAGTGTATGCTGCCCAGTCAGCCCTGTGGAAGGACCAGCGGGGTAGGCGTGCGTGGCGTTGGTGGTGGGGAAGCGAAAGGAAGATGGGAAAGTGGTCGCTTCCACAAAGGTCATCATGGACCCACCAGTTAAGTAGTGGACGTAAGCCCGAACTACACACAGAAAGGTCTATGGCGGAAAAGGTGCCATGGGCCACACTAAAATGGGTTGGAGCTCCTGTATTTAAAAGACAAAGGTCAAGTTCGTTAAAAAGTAGTTCAAATTCTTGACCACGTCCTGTAGTCACGTTGCTCCCCCATAGGGGGTGATGTGCGTTAAAATCTCCTAAAATAAGAAACGGTGAAGGAAGTTGACCGATCAAGGCTGCCAGGTCAGCTGGTGCCACTGCTGCATCAGGAGGGAGATAAAGGGAACAGATGGTAATGTCCCGTGATGCTCGAACCCTGACAGCGACAGCCTCCAGGGCTGTGTGAAGTGGCACTGGGGAACTGTAGGCAGAGGTATGTACATATAGACATACCCCGCCCGACACCCTATTGTAGATGGTGCGGTTATTGAAGTACCCCCGGTAGCCCCGAAGGGTGGGGGTCCGATCACTAGGAAACCAGGTTTCCTGGAGAGCAACACAAAGTGGTGGAAAAGAGCTCATCAGCTGACGCAATTCGGCCAAGTGACCGAAAAATCCTCCACAATTCCATTGGAGGATCAGACTGTCTCCTGGTTGACGGTGCATGAAGATGAGGATGGAAGAGGGATGGCAGGAGCACTCGTCTTGGGCTGTGAAGTCTGATTCTCCGTCTCCATGGCATCCCCGAGATCTGCGAAGGCCAGATCTTCGGGCGTCGCAAGAAGGATGACCTCATCCTCCGGTGTGTCACGTGCAAGGGTTGGGGGCACCGAGGCCGCCAGCGTTTCCTTGCGCTTCACTGTCGTTTCCTTCTTGTCTTTTTTGTCTTCCCGTCGTTCCTTGGGCCTACCGGAGGAGGGGGGTTTCTCCGGCGGGGCTTGAGGAGCGTGGGAAGACTGAGGAGCCAGGCGGCGTTCTGGCCGAGTGTCCTTCAGCCGCTGGCTTGAGTCTAATTTCGGTGGTGACACGGGTGGAAGGGAAGAACAGGTTCCCTTCCCAGAAGAAGAAGCCAGAGAAGGTGAACCCTTTTCTCGCTGGGGAGTAGGGGTAACCACTCCCGACGTGAGGGGCAGTATAGGCCCCGCAGAAGATGGTGTGCCTCCAGATGTCTGGGAGGCCGAGGTAGAGGGGCGGCCCATAGGGCCCACAGATGGAGTTACAACAGTGCGAGAAGTGGCCACTGGTTGTGGCGCCATCGATGTAGCTGCAGCATATGAAGAAAGTAAAGTGACTGGATGCAGCTTTTCGTACTTCCTCCGAGCCTCTGAGTAGGTTAGTCGGTCCAAGGTCTTATATTCTACTATCTTCCGCTCTTTGTGTAGAGCGGGACAGTCTTGCGAACAGGGAGAGTGGTGACCACTGCAGTTGACGCAGTAAGGAGGAGGAGTACAGGCAGCGTCTGGGTGTGAAGGACGGCCACAGTCCCAACAGGTTGCAGCAGCATTGCAACGAGAGGACATGTGTCCGAAACGCCAACACTTGAAACATCGCATTGGAGGGGGGATGTATGGCTGGACGTCACAGCGATACATCATGACCTTGACCTTTTCGGGCAGATTGTCACCCTCAAAGGCCAAGACAAATGCGCCAGTGGCCACCCTATTATCCTTGGGTCCTCTAAATACGCGCCGGACAAAATGGATTCCGCGACGTTGTAGGTGCTCGCGTAACTCATCATCTGTCTATAGCAAAAGGTCTCGATGGTATATCACCCCCTGTACCCTATTTAAGGACTTGTGGGGCGTTACTGTGACAGGAATTTCACCTAAATGATCACATTTTAAGAGGCTCCGTGATTGAGCAGGGGTCTCTGCCTGTATTAGGACCGAACCGTCGCGCAGTTTCGACATTCCGGCAACTTCGCCAAACCTTTCTTCGAGGTGTTCGACGAAGAAGGAAGGCTTAGTTGCCTGGAAAGATTCCCCATCTTGTCTGGTACACACTAAGTATCTAGGTGAATAAGTCTCAGCCTGCTTTGTGGACCCTCGTTCCCCCCAAGATTGAGTTAGGGAAGGAAACGATTTGGGGTCGTATCTAGTGAAATTGAATCTTCCAACCTTTGAGACACCTGACTTAGAGCCAGGATTTTCTGAGGCTTGTCTCCTCTTCATTGCGGAATGTCCGCCCCGATGCCACCCACTCCAAAACAGGGGCTCTCCTCAAGGGCGCCACCCAGCCACAGCAACGTCACCTGGCAGGATGACCGTTGCCGGGAGTCCTGATGCCCCGCAAAGACAAGCATCGACTCCTTGGCATTCATGAGGAGGTCACAGCTCAGGCATCGGCAGTGTGATCCCTGTGCAATTCAGGGGGCTCAACCATGAGGGTACATAACAGCCCCACCACACGGACTGGCTACCGTGCTGGTGACCTAGCGGGGGAGGGGGCTACGGCGAGGAAGG
Organism: Locusta migratoria; assembly: GCA_026315105.1. Taxonomy (NCBI): domain Eukaryota; kingdom Metazoa; phylum Arthropoda; class Insecta; order Orthoptera; family Acrididae; genus Locusta; species Locusta migratoria. Next base: position 2,244,057 of record CM048750.1, on the reverse strand, counting down.
GATGTGGAAGGAAAGGGTAGGAATCCGCGCCGTAGGGGCTAGGTTAGGAGTTCTTCCCCAAATGGCTCACACTTACTCAGAAATTTTGGTGGAGGTCAAATCACAATGGGGACCTAACTGGGCCGAAAACTGTGAACACGGCAAACAAAGACACAATTGCAAAACCAACAGTACCATGGGTATAGCCGGGCCGTCAACACGAGAACACCTAGAGATGGGTAGGGTGGGAAAAAGGATTAGGAAGGGAGGGAACCAGGGTGAGGAAAAGCGGCCTGGGAAACAGGAAGGAAGGCCGCAATATCTCGGGGACCCGTGCGCGCCACACACGTACCCACAAAAGAGCTGTGGGCCCCCTGGGGGCTCGTCGTTTGGAAGACTGACAATGGTGACGCTTGACTTCCTTCTGCAGTGGTGTTCTGCTCTAAATATTGCAGTAAACAAAACTTTTGAAACATTTATATTTTGCGTATTATGTATCGTGTAAATAGCATTTGCCTGGCTAAATATATGTAGGGAATTAAAGTGTCATTATGTACTTTTGCTTTCTCCGCTGCAGAACTGGTGCAGAGACAATTTTCATTTTTACGTCGTCTGCCGTGCAAACAGTACTCACTTGATCGCTAATGAATACCGCAATTATCTAGCTTTCGGCTCGATGCAGCCGGTTTTTATAATCAACCTTATACAACTGCATAAATTTGGTTGTTGCGAAGACTCGCAATACGAATTACGCGGTTATGTTTTCAAACAGTACGTCAAAAACTGCTACAGCGATGCTAGCGCTTAAAGCGGTCATATTTCTCACCACAGTTAACATAAGACGAACGCTTTCTTTGATCAAATCTACGGTGAGCTGCTAGATTTGATCAAAGAATTTTTGACGAAAGGCAACTTTGACCAAAGTTCCATATTACACTATCCAATTTTCTTTGACAAAAAATCTTTGTCAAAGAAAATTTGATAGTGTAATACCGGCCGTAGCTACCAACACCTCTACAGCCAAACCATTGTTTCGCCACCATTCACGTGCTTGTTTACAGCTACGCCTAGCATTATACAGAGTTTTTTTTTGTGAAGGGAAGTAATGTTAAATTTCACCGAGTTGTTTGTCGTATCCGATTAATATTTGCCAACAGTCACGTGATCCTACGTTTGAACCAAGCTGTGCGTGTAGCCGTTCTGCTGTTTGTCCGGTCTCTTAGTATCGATGGTCGAAGTATGAAGAACACTTTATTCTCCCACCCTTATCTACGTAACTCGAGATATGACTTATTTTAGACAGTTGTTTTAGACTAATATCAAACGAAACGGATTATGCATATATAATCAGTAATTTAACTAAGATTAATGAAACGATGAGAGCTAGAACCGACTCACGCAGAAACATGTCCCTCCGAATATTTTCGCAGTTTTCCCCATTGAAACGGAAGTAATGTGAGGCTAAGAAGCGTATTGTGTAGCTGTAAAGTAAACGCGTATGACGCACAATTTCTTTTCATTTCCTTTTGTGTTATAGTTTTTAGGACAACTATTAGCAAAACTACGACATTCGTCTTTCCTATTGTTCGGTGTCGGATGCTTACAACTAATAGTTTAAATACATAGAAAACTTTTTGATAGTTCAAAGATTACGAACTGTCCTTAGGTTTACGCGCATATTTCAAAAAAAGAAATAGTATGACCACTGACGCCCAGATTTGAGTTTGGTGTTAAGTAAATAGCCAGTATTTGTGGAAAATATTTCCCTAGATGGTTTTCCCACCCCCATGAACCACAGACATTGTCGAGGTGGGGTGCTTGCGTGCCTCAACGATGCAGATAGCCGTACCGTAGGTGCAACCACAGCGGAGGGGTATCTGTGAAGAGGCCAGACAAACGTGTGGTTCCTGAAGAGGGGCAGCAGCCTTTTCAGTAGTTACAGGGGCAACAGTCTGGGTGATTGAGCTGGCCTTGAAACATCAGCTAATGTGGCTTTACCACACGGTTCCTGCGAACGGCTGAAAGCAAGGGGAAAAAACTACAGCCGTTACTTTTCCCGAGGACATGCAGCTCTACTGTATGAAAATAAGATGATGGCGTCCTCTCGGGTAAAATATTCCGGAGGTAAAATAGTCCCCCATTCGGATCTCCGGGCGGAGACTACTCAGGAGGATGTTATCATCAGGAAAGAGAATACTGGCATTCTACGGATATGAGCGTGGAATGTTAGATCCCTTAATCGGGTAGGAAAATTAGAAAATTTAAAAAGAGAAATGGATAGGTTGAAGTTAGATATAGTGGGGATTAGTGAAGTTCGGTGGCAGGATGAATAGGATTTCAGGTCAGGTGAGTACAGGATTATAATACAAAATCAGTTGGGGGTATCACAGGAGTAGGACTGATAATGAATAAGAAATAGGAATGTGGGTAAACTACTATGAGCAGCACAGTGATCGCATTATCATTGTCAAGATAGGTACAAAGCCAACACCGACAACAGTAGTCCAGGTTTATATGCCAACTAGGTCTGCTGTTGATGAGATCGAAGAAATATATGAGGAGCTAAAGGAAATTATTCAGATAGTTAAGGGATGAGGAAAACTTAATTGTGATGGGAGACTGGAATTCGGTAGTAGGAAAAGGAAGATACGAAAAATAGGTGAATATGGACTGGGCAGAAGGAATGAAAGAGGAAGTCGCCTGGTAGAATTTTGCACGGAGCATGATTTAATTGTAACAAACACGTGGTTTAAGAATCACAAAAGGTTGTATACTTGGAAGAGACCAGGAGACACCGGAAGGTATCTGATAGATTTTATAATGGTCAAACATAGATTCCGGAACCAGGTTATAAACTGCAAGACATACCCAGGGGCAGATATAGACTCTGACCATAACTTGTTAGTCATGAACTGTAGGCTGAAACTGAAGAAACTGCAGAAAGGTAGGAAAATAAGGAGATGGGACCTAGATAAATTGATTGTTGTTGTTGTTGGGTATTGAGGGGACTAAACATCTAGGTCATCAGTCCCCTGTTACTAGCTCAGAGTCCACTGCCAAGAACGACAAAATTAAACAAAGCTCTAAAAATGATCACGCACATAAGGGACAAGTGGACAAGGGACAAACCTCTGATAACTTAAAACGAAGACACACAGAAATGGTAAAAGAAAGTCAGGAATAAAACTGGATAGCAGAGTACCTTGGCTGGCTGATCAAAAAGAAAAAACAGGATGAGCCAGCCATACTGCATACACGAAGAACCCCTAAGGGCGGAAAAGGTAAAAAACGGGATTGGTGGTGGCCTAAGATATCAGGCCACAGCACCTACCGTTAGATCGATTCATAAAACCCAGCAGCGCGGATAAAACGTAAAACTTTGGTAGCCATAGAGGCGTCGTCTCCTAAAACTGAAGGTAGTGCGTCTGGAAGAGTAAAATAGTGCCGCAGGTCGGCTAAAAGTGGACAGGCCATCAAAAGATGGGCCACTGTCAATACAGTGCCACATCGACACACGGGTGGAGCCTCACGCCGAAGAAGATACCCGTGGGTGAGCCACGTATGTCCAATCCGGAGGCGACAGAGGACAACTGACTCTCGGCGGGTCGGCCGCAGTGAAGATTTCCACAAAGCTGTGGAGAGCTTTACTGCCCGAAGCTTATTCGGTGCAGTCGCCGTAGCCCACTCGGTGCTCCAAGCCTCGCGCACCCTCCGGTGCAACACCAGTTTAAAATCCTGTTCCGTGACACCAATAGCCAGAGGCGGTCCCTTAGTGGCCTGCTTGGCCAATCTATCAACATGTTCATTCCCTGGTATGCCAACATGACCTGGGGTCCACACAAAGACCACAGAACGGCCCGATTGGCGTAGAGAGTGAACAGTGTCCTGGATCGACCGCACTATTGGGTGCCGAGAGAAACACTGGTCGATCGCTTATAAGCCACTCAGGGAGTCAGTACAGATGACGAATGACCCCCTGGGGCAGTCTTTGAGATGTTGGAGAGCTCTGAGAATAGCGACCAGCTCGGCGGAGAAGATGTTACTCTCACAGGGCAGAGAATGCTGTTCTACGTGGTTGTGATGTAGAAAGGCATACCCAGCACGGCCATCTACTACGGAACCATCCGTGTAAATGGCGTCTGTGGCACGGAACGGTTTGAGCGCTTGCAGAAACTGGTGACGGAGATGGACGGGAGAAACAGAGGCCTTCGACGCATGGGACAGGTCCAGACGGAGCTGCAAACGAGGAATGGACCAAGGAGGAGTGTGAGAGGAATAGTGGAAAATGGTAGGAAGTGGGTAGGATGTGAGAGACGAAAGAAGGATACGAACACGGACCGAGATCGGGTATCCCGACCTTGGCCGTCGTGCAGGGATAGGTAGTGCAGCGTCTGGAAATAGGAGCCGGCGGTTCGGGTGGAAGGGCGAGGCCTGAACACGAGCAACATAGGATGCCAGTAGGTGTTGCCTACGGAACCGCAGCGGGAGGACTCCAGCTTCGACAAGGAGGCTTGGCACAGGGCTTGTGCGAAAAGCCCCCGTCGCCAAACGGACACCACAGTGCAAAATTGGGTCCAACGCCTGCAGTGCTGATGGCGCAGCCGAATCGTAGACTATGCAGCCATAGTCTAGACGCGACTGAATGAGCGCCTTGTAAAGTTGTAACAGCGTCGGGCGTGAGGCTCCCCAAACAGTGTGGCTGAGACAACGCAGGATGTTGAGGTGTCGCCAGCACTTTCGTTTCAGCTGGCGAAGGTGTTGCACCCAGGTGAGACGGTTGTCGAACAGCATGCCTAGAAACGTGTGTGTTTCTACGACATGTAGCAGGTCTCCAGCTAAATAGAGTTCGGGTTCTGGGTGTACTGCCCGACGTCGGCAGAAATGCATGACACGGGTCTTCGACGCAGAGAACTGAAAACCGTGGGCAAACGCCCACGACTGCGCTTTTCGAATGGCCAGTTGCAACCGACGTTCAGCAACACTGATGCTGGTGGAGCTAAAATACATGCAGAAGTCATCGGCATACAAGGAAGTGGATACCGATGACCCCACGGCCGCCGCAAGGCCGTTGATGGCGACTAAAAATAAAGGGACACTGAGAACGGAACCCTGCGGGACTCCGTTCTCTTGACAATGAGGTGAGCTAAAACAAGAACCAACACGAACTCTAAAAGAACGCAACGCTAGGAAATTCTGAATGAATATGGGAAGCGGACCCCGTAAACCCCAGTCGTACAGCGTAGACAGAATATGGTAGCGCCAGGTAGTGTCGTATGCTTTCCGCAGGTCGAAAAATACGGCAACCAGGTGTTCGCGGCGACTAAATGCTGTACGGATGGCCGACTCCAGTGACACGAGATTGTCAACAGCGGAGCGACCTTGACGGAACCCACCCTGTTGTGGCACCAAAAGTCCCCGGTCCTCGAGGATCCACATGAGCCTCCGACTCACCAAGCGTTCGAGAAGCTTGCATGGAACGTTGGTGAGGCTGATCGGGCGGTAACTATCAGCCACCTGCGGATCTGCCCCAGGCTTAATCACCGGAATGATAATGCCTTCCCGCCACGAGGACGGAAAAACACCCTCCAGCCATATCCGATTAAGCAGGGCGAGAAGTTGGCTCTTGGCATCCGCTGATAGGTGTCGGAGGAACTGACTGTGAATTCGATCGGGTCCAGGGGAGGTATCTGGGCATGCAGCAAGGGCACCTTCAAACTCCCATTCAGTGAATGGGACGTTGTACGGTTCCCGACGCCGCGTTCGAAATGAGATCAGATGGCTTTCTGCACGCCCTTTAAGGGCGCGAAAGTCTGCACCATAAGCAGCAGTCTCTGAGGTGCGTGCAAAATGGTCTGCCAGGTGCTCAGCGACGGCGACAGGGTCAGTATAGAGCGTACCCTGAACGCTGAGACACGGAATTCCCGCCGGAGGGCGTTGCCCAAAGAGGCGTCGAACCTGCGACCACACCTTTGAAGGAGAAGCGCGGGAACCAATGGAGGCGACGTACTTCTCCCAGGAAGCCCTCTTACTGTCTTGTATCAGTCGCCGTGCCCGTGCCCGGAGACGCTTGAAGGCTACGAGATGTTCGACACAAGGGTGGCGTCGGTGGCGCTGTAGTGCTCGCCGACGTTCCCGGATGGCCTCAGCAATCGCCGGTGTCCACCAGGGCACCGATGGGCGATGGAGCGAACCGGATGTGATGGGAACAGAGTTTTCGGCTGCAGAAACGATGGCGTCTGTGACCTGCTGAACGGCGGCATCAACATCTGCTGGAAGCGGAGAGGAAATCACAGCAGCTGAAGAATAAGCTGGCCAGTCAGCCCTACGGAGGGCCCAGCGAGGAGGACGGGCGGCAGGCGAACACTGTGGGAGCGACAGGAAGATCGGAAAATGGTCGCTCCAACACAGGTCGTCATGGACCCTCCAGGTGAGATGTGGAAGGAGACTAGGGCTGCAGACAGACAGGTCAATGGCAGAAAACGAACCATGTGCTGTGCTAAAGTGGGTAGGAGCACCGGTGTTAAGAAGGCCGAGATTCTGCTCTGACAGGAGAGACTCAACATCCCTACCCCGGGCCGAGGTCTGTGTGCCACCCCACAGAGGGTGATGGGCGTTGAAGTCCCCCATAAGAAGGAAGGGTGGGGGAAGTTGAGCGACCAAGGCTGCGAGGTCTGTGGGAGAGATGGCCTCATCAGGTGGAAGATAGACAGAGCAGACAGTAAAATCTCGTACTACCCGGAGTCGAACAGCGACTGCCTCTAGAGACGTTTGAAGAGGCACAGCAGCACTGGGGACAGAGGCGTGGACATAAAGACAGACGCCGCCAGAAACCCTGTCGTAAACGGTTCGGTTTTTAAAATAGCCCCGATACCCTCTGAGGGCGGGGCTCTTCTCGACGGGAAACCACGTTTCCTGCAAGGCAAGACAGATGGCAGGGAAGCGGCAGAGTAAGTGCCGCAGCTCAGCCAGGTGGCGGAAAAAACCACCGCAATTCCACTGCAAGATGTTGTTTGCAGTTTGCTGAATAGCCATAATGTAAGGCGGTAAATGGTCATTCAGCAGGAGCACCTGCTGCCAACTGCGCAGACTCTGCAGGATCCTGAACCATCGGTTCAGGCGTTCCGAGTATGGCGAGATCCTCAGGTGATGCGAGGATCTCTACCTCGTCTTCAGATGCCGAAGAGGTGGCAGAGCGGTCCTTCCGAGGCACTGATGATGCCTCCTTCGCATCCTTTTTCTTCGGCTTCTTTTTGCCCTCTCGCTGGCCCTTCGGTGTCAAGGGCCGGGAGGGCTTCCCAGAAGTGGCAGCAGAGACTGTCAAAGAGCCAGAAGCCCTTCGACCAGAAGGTTTTGGATCCTTCAGCCAAAGGCTGGGATCCCCTGGTGCACCCTGGGACTCCCCAGAAGGGAGCGTCCCGAAGGACCCCTTCCGAGGGAGAGGTGCCGGAGGAAGCTGTTGTTTCTCCGGCTGGGGGTTGGGGACTGGTGTCCCCGATGGTTGTGGGGAGGTTTCCCCCACAACAGGTGCTGCAGCAGCAGATGGAACATCGCCCCCACCTAACGAGGGGGCAGTGGTATTTTGTGGCCCCTAGGGCCCACAGGAGGAAGCGATACCTTGGTAGATGTCGTACCCGTAGTGCGCGGGGACGACGTTACTACAGCGTAAGAGGTGGTCATGTTTACCGGATGGAGCCGCTCATATTTCTTTCTCGCCTCATTGTATGACAGACGGTCCAAGGTCTTAATCTCCATTATTTTTCGTTCTTTGTGGAGAACTTTACAGTCTGGAGAGCACGGTGGATGCAGCTGGTTGCAGTTCACACAGACGGGAGGTGGGGTGCAGGGAGCGTCCGGATGAGATGGACGTCCACAATCCCTGCACACAGGGCTAGAAGTGCACCGGGAGGACATATGCCCGAACTTCCAGCACCTGAAGCACCTCATAGGGGGCGGGACGTACGGTGTAACGTCGCACCGGTAGATCATGACCTTGACCTTCTCAGGCAGTGTATCGCCTTCGAAGGCCAGGATGAATGCACCGGTGGCAACCTTGTTATCTCGTGGTCCCCTATATACACGTCGAACAAGGTGAACACCTCTGCGCTCCAAGTTGGTACGTAGCTCTTCATCAGACTGTGACAATAGGTCGCGATGGTAAATACGGCCTTGGACCATGTTGAGGGTCTTGTGGGGCGTGACACTGACAGGTATATCACCCAGCTTGTCACAGGCCAATAATGCCCTGGACTGGGCTGGGGATGCCGTCTGTATCAGAACAGCCCCACTTCTCATTTTTGAGAATGACTCCACCTCACCGTACTTGTCCTCGAGATGGTCAACGAAGAACTGCGGTTTGGTGGACAAGAAAGAGTCTCCATCAGTCCGGGAAAAGACAAGATATCGCGGCGTGTAGGGATCTGAACTCCGTAAAGTTTTGCGCTCTTCCCATGGCGTAGCCAGGGAAGGGAACGTCTTAGGGTCATATACTGTCGCATCAAAATCGGACTTTCCTCGCTTAGAAACGGCGTTTTTGCGACCGCCCACGCTAGTTAGTGCTCGTTTCATTTCCGTCCCACGAGCAGCTAGGGAAAAGAGGTCCACCCAGACAGAGCCCCGCTTGCCTGGGTAAGCCTTATACAACTGAGGTGCGGCAGGTTCCTCAGAGGTTGCTCGCTAGCGGCTGTTCAACCTCAACAGCCATGCATCTCCTCGGCACGTAGCACACCTTGAGATTGAGGGGTTTTTTAGAGAGGTTTGTACCATCCTCACGACCCGGGCGATGAAGCCAAGATCCCCGGGCTCTGAAACGTACAACGTTCCACCGTCGCGCCGAACGATGGTCGTTGAAGCACGCACAGAGCTTACGGTGTAGCGGACTGTTGGCGCGACACAGCCCACAGCTCAGGACCCCGGGTTCGCCAAGCCCGTACTCAGCAAATTAATGCTGAGCCCCTGAGGGGAGATAAATTGAAGGAACGTGCAGTTCTGGTGAATTTCAGAGGGAGATTTAGGCAACAATTGACAGAAACGGGGGGGAATAAAACAGTAGAAGAGGAATGGCTAGCATTAAGAGATGAAATAGTGAAGTCAACAGAGGACAAAATAGGTAGAAAGGCAAGACCTACAAAAAATCCTTGGATAACACAGGAAATACTAAATTTAATTGATGAAAGGAGAAAATATAAAAATGCAGTAAATGAAACAGGCAACATGGAGTACAGACGACTAAGAAATGAGATTGACAGACAGGAAGTGCAAAATGGCTAAGCAGGAGTGGCTAGAAGCCAAATGCAGATCTGTAGAAGAATGTATAAGAAGGGGAAAAGTAGATACCGCCCACAGGAAAAGAAAAGACACATTTGGGGACAAGAAAAGCAACTCTACGAATATCAAGAACTCAGATGGGAAACCAGTTCTCAGCAAAAAAAGGAAAGCTGAAAGGTGGAAAGAGTACATAGAGCAGCTCTACAAAGGAAATGAACTGAGAGACGATGATGTAGGAAGGGAAGAGGGAGTAGATCAAAATGAAATGGGAGATTCTATACTGAGAGATGAATTTGATAGAGCCCTGAAGGACCTAGGTCAGAACAAGGCCCCAGGAGTAGATGACATACCCTCAGAGCTACTGAAGTCTCTGGGAGAGCCAACCATGACAAGACTATTTGAACTGGTGTGTAGGATGTATGAGACAGGCGAAATACCCTCAGACTTTAAGAAAAATGTAATAATCCCCATTCCAAAGAAATCAGGTGCAGACAGGTGTGAAAATTACAGAACCATCAGTTTGATAAGTCATGGTTGCAAAACTTTAACACGAATTAACTACAGGAGAATGGAATACCCGGTAGAAGCTGACCTCGGGGAAGATCAGTTTGGATTCAGGAGGAACGTAGGAACCCGGGAGGCAATACTTACCTTACGTCTTATCTTAGAAGATAGATTAAGGAAAGGCAAACCTACATTTTTAGCTTTTGTATATTTGGAGAAAGCGTTTGACAATGTTGACTGGAATACACTCTTTCAAATTCTGAAGTCAGCAGGGGTAAAATACAGGGAAAGGAGAGTTATTTACAACTTGTACAAAAGCCAGGCCGCAGTTATTAGATTCGAAGGGCATGAAAGGGAAGCATCAGTCGGGAAGGGAGTAAGACAGGGTTGTAGCCTTTCTCCGATGTTATTCAATTTGTACATTGAGCAGGCGGTGAAGGAAAGCAAGGTAAAACTTGGAATAGGGATTACAGTTCAGGGTGAAGAAATAAAAACATTGCGATTTGCTGATGACATTGTAATTCTGTCAGAGACAGCAAAGGACCTAGAAGAGCAGTTGAATGGAATGGACAGTGTGTTGAAAAGGGCGCATAAAATCAACATTAATAAGAGCAAAACAAAAATAATGGAATGCGGTCTTAGAAAATCAGGCGATGCTGAAGGAATTAGATTAGGTAACGAAACAATGAAGGTGGTAGATGAGTTTTGTTACTTGGGTAGTAAAATAACAAATGATGGTCGCAGTACAGAGGATATAAAATGCAGAATGGCAATGGGTAGAAAAGCGTTCTTGAGAGAGAGAAATTTGTTAACATCGAATATTGATTTAAGGGTTAGGAAGTCTTTTCAGAAGGTATTTGTGTGGAGTGTTGCCTTGTACGGGAGTGAAACATGGACGATAAGCAGTGCGGACAGGAAGAGAATAGACGCTTTTGAAATGTGGTGCTACAGAAGAATGCTGAAGATTAGGTGGGTAGATCACATAACTAATGAAGAGGTACTGAACAGAATTGGTGAGAAAAGGAATTTTTGGCATACCCTGACTAAAAGAAGGGATCGCTTGGTAGGACACATTCTTAGACATCGAGTAATCGTAAATTTAGCATTGGAGGGAAGTGTGTGGGGTAAAAATCGCAGAGGGAGGCCAAGATACGCGTATAGTAAGCAGATTCAAGTGGATGTGGGTTGCTGTTCTTATGAGGAGATGAAAAGGCTTGCTCAGGATAGAGTAGGGTGGAGAGCTGCATCAAACCAGTCTCTGGACTGAAGACCATAACAACAACAACCGATGGTTTTCAGCTTATTTTCTGAACTTTCAGTTTTTTACTAAAATATAGGATTTCAGAGTTTTGTAGCACATTCTTCAGAATGTTACTTTACATCTGTGGCCTATCATACGATTTTTTTTCTGTACATTTCCACATCCCGACTATGTATATGATTAACAAGCTCAGGTGTCTATGTATAGACCTTTCACTTTGATAAAGGTTCAAGTAATGCTCACCAAAAACTAATATTTCATCTGTTAACTACAGCATGTTTCATTAAAAATAGCAAATATTTTAGAAAATGGCAATAAAGACCATTTGCAACTAAAATTTCATATAACAGGTGTCGAATTTTTATTGGGTACAGATATACAGCTCCCGGTATGTACTACAAACTGATTTGGATATTTTGACTTATTCTTTCGTCGGTTCTCGGTATATCACCATATTAACTTTATTTAAATAACCGGTTTTCGACGTTGGTTAAAGTCTGAATATGTCATAGTAAGTCGAAATCCGGGTAACTAAGTGGAAATGAACTTGTAGAAGATTCTGCTTTTAAGTAAGTTTGATGTTTTACTACCAAGAACCGACGGATAAATGAGTGAAAATTTCTTGATTCACATTTGCTGTAAGTTTGTTTGGATTTCATATTAACAGCTATATCTCTGTATTCAATAAAAATTGTCCACAAGTTATATTAAGTTTTTAACGCAATTTGTCTACACTATCACCTCTTAAAATACGACTGAATCCAAAACTCCGTTCGACTGAGCAGGAGACAAGTACACATTCTCCAACAAATGCCTCACTCGGCTTCGTTTGTCAGCTGCGTTCCCCATTCGCGTGAGAATAGGCTCCACCCTATTGCTAGTGGCGGTCGCACGCGCGCATCTCGTGCGAGCGGTCGCGTCCACACTGTACGCGGACGGCAGACGGGTGCATCGCGGGCAACCTCGTAAGCTGCCATCGCCCGTGTAGTGAGGGCTGTAGGCTGCGACGACAGCGACAGGCCGCCACGACGCCACCAGGTGCGGTCAGAAATGTCAGACACGGAAATAGCGAGTACTCTAATCACGCGGCATCAGACTAGATTTGACCCCCGCGTACTTCCGAATTTAACATTTTAATGAACAACATCAATTTTAGCAGTCATCGGATCGTTTCACGTACTTCCCAAATACGCAAGGTAACATTCTCTTAAGGCATAAGGAATGGTCCCCGTATTTGCAGCGAATATATTACGGCACGACTTCGGTTTTCCGTAAGCTGTCTGCAAACGTGACTGATCACTAAATAATGAAACAGGCGAGTGAATGTGAACAGTAGCTGCGACAGAGAGCAGAACGCGTCTGGCAGTGGGCGGGCGCGGAGAGCAGCGGCGAGGACGGGACAGGACAGGACAGCACAGGAGAGGGCGGGACAGGGCGCGGGCACACGGTGGCTGCAGGCGGCGGCGGCGGTCCGGCTGCTGGACCAGGGGAGGCTGCAGAGACTAGCAGGCTGGACAGGACGGGGCAGGGTTGTTGTTGTTGTTGTTGTTCTTGTTGTTTAGAGGGGACTAAACTACTTGGTCATCAGTCCCCTGTTCCTAACGAAGAAAGTCCATTTAATAGGAAACAATAGCCTTATGGACCTGGAGACATTGTAGTTGTTGTAGTTGTTGTTGTTGTTGTTGTTGTTGGGTTTTAGAAGGGACTAAACTACGACGGTTATCAGTCCCTTGTTCCAGTCAAAGAGATAAAACATTTTGTTAAGCAATCCGAAGTGAATGCATTAACAAGTCAAAGTTTAAAACTTACAGCCTAATAGAAAGAAAGGATACGATTAAAAACGAAGAAGGGATAAAACAGCTGAAAGAGCACAAGAGTGTTTTTGCTGGGTGGTCACAGGGATATAAGAAACACCCAGCCACTCTGGAACACGTTAAAACCACCTACCTACCAGACTTAAGCAGGCGGAGGACAGAGAAATGACAGACAAATGTAAAATAGAGTCAACTGTGGAGGTGTTGTCAGCTAAAGCAAGCTGCAAAGCGTCAGGGATATTAAAATTACGTCTCACTGCGGATAAATTGTGGCATTCAATTAAGATGTGGGCGACTGTCAAAGGCGCACCACATCGACACTGAGGAGGGTCCTCGCGACGCAGGAGGTGACCATACGTAAGCCAAGTATGGCCTATACGGAGTCGGCAAAGGACAACCGAACTCCCTGCGAGAAGCCCTCAGGGACGTCTTCCATGCAGCGGTAGACGGCTTGACAGCACGGAGCTTATTTGGTTCAGTGGAGTCTGCCCATTCTGAATTCCAAACCCTTAAGACCTTGCGGGTCAACTGGGTTTGGAGGTCGGAAACTGGGAGGCCAATGTCCAGGGACCGCGAAGTGGTGGCCTGCTTGGCCAGCTGATCCACACGTTCATTGCCCGGTATACCTACATGCCCTGGCGTCCAGACAAAAACGACAGAACGGCCTGACTCGCCAAGGGCGAATACAGCATCTTGAATGGCTTGCACCACAGTGTGTTTGGGCAGAAACTGGTCAAGGGCCTGTAAGCCACTCAGGGAGTCGCTACAGATGACGAACGACCCCCTGGGGCGAGCTCTGATGTGTTCAAGAGCTCTCAAAATACCGACCAGTTCTGCGGTGAAGATGCTGATTCCACAAGGCAATGACCACTGTTCGATGTGGTCACCATATATAAAGGCATATCCAGCATGGCCATCGACCAAAGAACCGTCCGTGTAGATGATGTTTGCTCCATGAAACGTATCAAGCAGTGCATGGAACCGGCGACGGAGAAGCAGTGGTGAAATCGACGCTTTTGCATCCCGGGACAAGTCCAGCCGAAGCTCTAGGTGAGGAATTTTCCAGGGGGGGATACGGAGGGAGTAATGGTAAGGTGGAGGAAGAGGTAAAGAATCAAGTGAGGAGAGAAGGGAACGGACACGGACCGCAATCGGGAGACCCGACCTGCGCCGACATCGTGGGAAATAGAGTGCAGAATGTGGGAAGAGAAGCCTGTGGTTCGGATGGCGGGGTGAAGCATGAACCCGGGCAACGTAACTCACCAACAACCGTTGCCGGCGATACCGCAGAGGGGGAACACCAGCTTCAGCTAGAAGGCTCGTTACGGGACTGGTACGAAAAGCCCCTGTTGCGAGACGCACACCTGTGTGGTGAACGGGGTCTAGGACCAGCAAGGCAGAAGGGGCTGCTAGTCATACACCAAGCTCCCGTAATCAAGCCGCGACAGAATGAGAGACTTGTAGAGCTGAAGAAGGGTTGAACGTGCTGCTCCCCAACTAGTGTGGCTGAGGCATCTAAGAACATTCAAATGCCGCCAACACTTCTGTCGCAGCTGACGTAGGTGTGTCACGCAAGTCAGCCGGGCATCGAACACCATGCCCAGGAAGCGATGTGTTTCCTCGACCTGAAGTAGTTCACCACCCAAGTAGAGCTCTGGGTCAGGGTGAACTACCCGACGGCGACAGAAGTGCATTACGCGGGTTTTCAGTGTGGAGAAATGAAATCCGTGAGTAGAGGCCCATGAGTGGGCCTTTCGGATGGCACCCTGCAGCCGCCGTTCAGCTACGCCGATGGAAACGGAGCTGAAATACAGGCAGAAGTCATCGGCGAACAGAGAGCAACTGACTGATGACCCCACAGCCGCAGCGAGACCGTTTATCGCCACTAAAAACAATGGAACGCTAAGGACGGAGCCCTGTGGGACACCGTTCTCCTGAATACGGGGGGAGCTAAATGATGTCCCAACCCTCACCCGAAACGATCTGTGGGAGAGGAAATTGCGAATAAAAACAGGAAGGGCGCCACGTAAGCCCCAGTCGTGCAGAGTCGTCAAAATATGATGGCGCCAGGTGGTGTCATACGCCTTTCGAAGGTCGAAAAATACAGCAACGAGATGCTCACGCCTAGCAAACGCAGCGCGAATGGCCGACTCCAATGACACGAGGTTGTCAATGGTAGAACGGCCCTGGCGAAAGCCCCCCTGTTGCGGAGCAAGGAGTCCGCGCCCTTCTAGGATCCACATAAGCCGCCGACTCACCATACGTTCGAAGTGCTTGCAGAGAACGTTGGTGAGGCTGATCGGACGGTAATTGTCAGCCACCAGGGGGTCTGCACCAGGTTTCAGCACCGGGATGATAGTGCTTTCCCGCCACTGCGACGGGAAAGTGCCCTCTGCCCATAGATGGTTGAACAGGGCGAGAATGCGGCGTTGAAACTCTGGTGAGAGGTGTCGGAGGAATTGGCCGTGAATCCTATCTGGTCCCGGAGTTGTATCAGGACACGCAGCAAGGGCAGATCGGAACTCCCACTCGCTAAACGGCTCGTTGTATATTTCCCGACGACGAGTGCGGAAAGAGAACTGTTTCCGCTCGGCCCGCTCTTTGAGGGTGCGGAAGTCAGCACTGTACATGGCAGTCGCAGAGCATTGTGCGTAGTGGTCTGCCATGTGCTCGGCGATAGCTGTCGGGAGCGTGCGAAGCACACCCTGGATGGTGAGGGATGGGATTCCTGTCGGCGGGCGGTATCCGAAGACGCGTCGGACTTGCGTCCATACCTTAGTCAGGGAGGTGCGGGAGCCGATACTGGCTACATACCGCTCCCAGGAATCCTGTTTGCTCCGCTGTATGAGTCGTCGTGCACGCGCACGGAGCCGTTTAAAGGCCACAAAATGCTCCATGGATGGGTGGCGTCGATGGCGCTGGAGCGCTCGCCGACGTTCCTGGATAGCCTCAGCAATCTCCGGTGTCCACCAAGGCACGGACCTACGCCTTGTGGAACCGGTGGTTTGTGGAACTGCTACCTCAGCGGCCCTGACAATACTATCAGTCACCTGCTGGACTGCATTGTCAATGTCATCTGGCAGTGGTGCAGTGATGACAGCGGTTGAAGTATAGACTGGCCAGTCAGCCCTACGGAGACACCAACGGGGTAAGCTCTCTGCAGCTTGGTACTGCGGGAGCGACACAAAGATGGGAAAGTGGTCGCTGCCACACAGGTCCTCATGGACACGCCAACCGAGGTGTGGTCGAAGGCTGGGGCTGCAGACGGAGAGGTCGATCGTTGAATACGTGCCCTGTGCCACGCTAAAATGCGTGGGGGCACCTGTATTCAGGAGGCAAAGGTCTTGTTGCGCCAACAATGTCTCAACATCCCTACCGCGGCCTGTGGTCTGGAGTCCACCCCACAAAGGGTTGTGGGCGTTGAAGTCCCCCAAAAGGAGGAATGGTGGGGGAAGTTGCGAGACCAGAGCTGTAAGGGTGTTGAGAGACACGGCCTCATCCGGAGGAAGATACAAGCTGCAGACAGTGAATTCTTGCGTTACCCGAATTCTGACAGCCACTGCCTCAAGAGTAGTTGTGAGGGGTACGGGGGCACTTGGGACAGTGTCCAGGACATATAGGCAGACACCGCCAGACACCCTGTCGTAAAGGGTCCTGTTGCAGTAGTACCCCCGATACCCACGGAGGGCAGGGGTGCGCTGTGCTGGAAACCATGTCTCCTGTAGGGCAATACAAAGTGCAGGGTAGTGCCACAGTAATTGGCGCAGCTCGGCCAGGCGATTAAAGAAGCCGCCGCAATTCCACTGGAGAATAACTCTTTCTACTCGCTGTAAAGCCATAAAACAAAAGAAAGGAAAGAAGATCATTCCATAGGAACATCTGCCGCCTTATGGTCAGGATCTACAGAATCTAAGACCATAGGTGATTCTGGATGTGCAGAGTTCCTACGTTCGGGCGAATCAAGAAGTGCGAGATCCTCAGCGGAGGCAAGGATCTCGACTTCATCCTCTGAAGCAGAGGATGTGGGTGTGGGTGGCTTGGAAGCCACCAAAGAATCCTTTTTCTTTCTCTCTTTCTTTATGCCCTCTCGCTGGCCCTTGGGTGTTAAGGGCCATGGGGGCTTCTCAACAGGGGCTGCAGCTGCCGACGAAGAGGTGGAGGCCCCTCGATCAGCAGCCGCGGGATCATTCAGCCATTTGCTGGGATCCACTTTCCCACGAAGAGAAGCCTCGGAAGGGAGTGTCCCGTGGGACGCCTTCCGGGCGAGAGGAGCTGGAGAAGGCTGTTGTTTCTCCGGCGCTGGGGTGGGGACCGACGTCCCCCGCAATGGCTTGTCTGTTGCTCCCAACGTGAAAAGTGTGGGAGCAACCGAAGGAGTAGCACCCCCAACTGTCAAGGGGGCAGGTGCAGTGGTTCGGGCCTGGGGGCCCGCTGGCATTCGTGGTACAGATGGTCTGGAGACTGACGAAGCTACTGTGGCATAAGACGTTGTCATGGTGACAGGATGGAGCTTCATATATTCACGTCTGGCCTCTGCGTATGTCAGCCGGTCCAGGGTCTTATACTCCATGATCTTGCACTCTTTGTGGAGTAGAGTACAGTCGGGCGAACAAGGAGGATGCTGCTGATTGCAATTGACACACACTGGAGGTGGGGTACAGGGGGCGTCTGGATGGGATGCACGCCCACACTCACGACATGTTGGGTTGGCGTCACATCGGGAGGACATGTGACCAAACCTCCAGCACTTGAAGCAGCGCATAGGGGGAGGAACGTAAGGCTTGACGTCGACCCGGTAAACCATCACCTTGACCTTCTCAGGCAATGAATTGCCCTCGAAAGCAACGATGAAGGCACCGGTGGCAACCCTCTTGTCCCTCGGACCCCTATAGATACGGCGGATGAAGTGCACACCTCGCCGCTCCAAGTTTGCTCTCAATTCATCATCTGATTGCAACAGCAGATCTCTGTGGAAAATGATGCCCTGGACCATGTTTAAGGTCTTATGTGGTGTAATGGAAACGGAAACATCACCCAGCTTGTCACAGGCTAACAAAGCCCGTGACTGGGCCGGGGATGACGTCGTTATTAAAATGGATCCAGAACTCATCTTTGACAACCCATCGACCTCACCATATTTGTCTTCCAAATGGTCCACGAAGAACATTGGCTTCCCCATCTGTACGGCTGCACACTAAATACTTCGGGGCGTAAGCCTCACCTTGAGTTTTGGCCCTACGTTCCTCCCATGGTGTAGACAGGGAAGGAAACGTTTGGGGGTCATACTGTTCAGCATTGTAGTCGCTTCTACCGTGCTTAGAGACGGCGGTTGTACGTGCGCCAACGTTTCGTGGTCTTTTCATCGTGTTCCCAAGAGCAGCTAGGGAAATAAGGGTCCACCCAGGCAGAGCCCCGCTTGCCTGGGTAAGCCTTATACAACTGAGGTGCGGCAGGTTCCTCAGAGTTGCTCGCTAGCGGCTGTTCAACCTCAACAGCCATGCATCTCCTCGGCACGTAGCACACCTTGAGATTGAGGTTTTTTTTATAGAGGTGTGTACCGTCCTCGCGACCCGGGCGATTAAGCCAAGATCCCCGGGCTCTGAAACGTACAACGTTCCACCGTCGCGCTAAACGATGGTCGTTTAAGCACGCACAGAGCTTACGGTGTAGCGGACTGTTGGCGCAACACAGCCCACAGCTCAGGACCCCGGGTTCGCCAAGCCCGTACTCAGCAAATTAATGCTGAGCCCCTAAGGGAGCAGTCGCAGAGCATTGTGCGTAGTGGTCTGCCATGTGCTCGGCGATCGCTGGCGGGAGCGTGCTGAGCACACCCTGGATGGTGAGGGATGGGATTCCTGTCGGCGGGCGGTATCCAAAGACGCGTCGGACCTGCGTCCATACCTGAGTCAGGGAGGTGCGGGAGCCGATACTGGCTACATACCGCTCCCAGGAATCCTGCTTGCTCTGCTGTATGAGTCGTCGAGCACGCGCACGGAGCCGTTTAAAGGCCAACAAATTCTCCACGGAAGGGTGGCGTCGATGGCGCTGGAGCGCTCGCCGACGTTCCCGGATAGCCTCAGCAATCTCCGGTGTCCACCAAGGCATGGACGTTCGCCTAGTGGAACCGGTGGTTTGTGGAATTGCTACCTCAGTGGCCATGACAATACTGTCAGTCACCTGCTGGACTGCATTGTCAATGTCATCTGGCAGTGGTGCAGCGATGACAGCGGTTGAAGTATAGTCTGGCCAGTCAGCCCTAAGGACACACCAATGGGGAAAGCTGTCTGCAGCTTGGTACTGCAGGAGCGACAGAAAGATTGGGAAGTGGTCGCTGCCACACAGGTCCTCATACACACGCCAACCGAAGTGTGGTCGAAGGCTGGGGCTGCAGACGGAGAGGTCGATCACTGAATACGTGCCTTGTGCCACGCTAAAATGCGTGGGGGCACCTGTATTCAGGAGGCAAAAGTCTCTTTGTGCCACTAATGTCTCAACATTCCTACCGCGGCCTGTGGTCTGGAGTCCACCCCACAGAGGGTTGTGGGCGTTGAGGTCCCCCAAAAGGAGGAATGGTGGGGGAAGTTGGGAGACCAGAGCAGTAAGGGTGTTGAGAGACACGGCCTCATCCGGAGGAAGGTAAAAACTGCAGACAGTGAATTCCTGCGTTGCCCGGATTCTGACAGCTACTGCCTCAAGAGTGGTGTTGAGTGGCACTGGGGCACTGGGTACAGTGTCCAGGACGTACAGGCAGACACCGCCAGACACCCTGTCGTAAAGGGTCCTGTTGCGGTAGTAGCCCCGATACTCACGGAGGGCAGGGGTGCGCTGTGCTGGAAACCATGTCTCCTGTAGGGCGATACAAAGTGCAGGGTAGCGCCACAGTAATTGGCGCAGCTCGGCCAAGTGATTAAAGAAGCCACCGCAATTCCACTGGAGAATAACTCTTTCTCCTCGCTGTAAAGCCATAAAACAAAAGAAAGGAAAGAAGATCATTCCATAGGAACATCTGCCGCCTTATGGTCAGGATCTACAGAATCTAAGACCATAGGTGATTCTGGATGTGCAGAGTTCCTACGTTCGGGCGAATCAGGAAGTGCGAGATCCTCAGCGGAGGCGAGGATCTCGACTTCATCCTCTGAAGCAGAGGATGTGAGTGTGGATGGCTTGGAAGCCACCAAAGATTTCTTTTTCTTCTTGTCTTTCCTTTTAGCCTCTAGCTGGCCCTTGGGTGTTAAGGGCTGTGAGGGCTTCTCAACAGGGGCTGCAGCTTCCGACGAAGAGGTGGAGGCCTCTCAATCAGCAGCTGCGGGATCCTTCAGTCATTTGCTGGGATCCACTTTCCCATGAAGAGAAGCCTTGGAAGGGAGTGTCCCTTGGCGAGAGGGGCGAGAGGAGCCGAGGGCGAGAGTTGTTGTTGTTGTTGTTATTTGGATGTTTAAGGGGGACAAAACTACAATGGTCATCAGTCCCCCATTCCATCACAAAATGTCAAAAATAAAACGCGGACGTCAAATGAATGCGCCCAGAGATTAGGTTTGCGAAGTGGGATGGAAATCCCACTGGGTCTATAAAACATCAACAAAACGGGGAAGAGACTAAAAGAAAAGGGACGAACACACAAAGACACCTTACTACAAAGAGGCCGAAGGCAGTGGTTGACCGACCATAGGAATAAAAAAGGAAAAGTCAACCACTCGGCAGTGCAAGGGAAAGACCAGTCATAGAGACTGATAAAAACCTCCTGCTCGAATGAAACTTAAAACTGAATTTGCTGCTGAAGCATCGTCACGTAAAACGTCTGATAAAACGCCAGGAATGTTAAAACGACGCCGCAAGGCGGCTAAAAACGGGCAGTCCACTAGGATGTGGACTATTGTTAAGTGGGAGCCACAACGACACTGGGGCGGGGCCTCACCACGAAGGAGATGTACGTGGGTGAGCCACGAATGCCCAATATGGAGTCTACACAGCACCACGGAGTCCCGGCAAGAGTCCAGCATGGAAGAACGCCATGCGGTGGTGGTCTCCTTGACTACCCGAAGCTTGTTGGGTGTGCCCAAGCTATGCCACTCGGCATCCCAACGCTGATGTACGTGGTGGCGCAACAACGAACGGAGATCAGACGCCAGGAGGCCAATGTCCAAAATGGATGCACTGACTGCCTGCCTGGCAAGTCTTTCAACACGTTCATTGCCCGGGATGCCGACATGACCCGGGGACCAGACGAACACCACTGATCGCCCGGAGTCTCCAATGGCACAAAGCGTCTCCTGTATGGCCAACACCAGAGGAGACCGCGGGTAACAGTGCTCCAGAGCTCGGAGGCTGCTCAGAGAGTCGCTGCAAACAAAAAAGACTCGCCTGAGCAGGACTGGATATGCATGAGAGCTCTGTGAATGGCCACCAGCTCTGCAGTGTAAACACTGCAGTCATTCGGCAGAGAGTGCTGTTCCACATGGTCACCATGATTATAGGCATATCCCACACAGCCATCAACCATTGAACCATCTATGTAGATCAGGTCATAACCACGGAACTCTGCTATGACAGCAGAGAACTGACGGCGGAGCGCCTCCAGTGGAACTGAGTCTTTGGGCCCCTGGGCCAAGTCCAGCCGAGTAGACGGCCTTGGCAAACACCACGGAGGTATACGGGCACGGACCCGATAGGAAGTTGGAAGGGGAGAAGACTCAAGCTCCTGCAGGAGGGACTGAACCCGATAGGCAATAGTATGACCTGATCTGGGGCGTTGCTGATGGGAACGGACTACCACTTCAGGAAAGAGGAGACGATGGTTTGGGTGGCCAGGGGAGCAATGTACATGGGCTGCGTAAGCCGCAAGTAGGTGTTGGCGGCGGATCCCCAAGGGTGGAACCCCAGCCTCCACTAGTAAGCTGTTCACTGGACTGGTGCGGAAGGCACCCTTCACGATGCGAACCCCACAGTTGTGAATGGGGTCCAGTAGGCGCAGTGCCGAAGGTGCTGCAGACATATAGGCAATGCACCCAAAATCGAGACGGGACTGCACCAGCGCCGTGTAAACCCGCAACAGTGTCGAGCGGTCGGCACCCCAGGTCGTATGACCCAAGTGTCTGAGAAGGTTGAGATGGCGCCAGCACTTCTGGTTGGTTGGTTGGTTGGTTTGATGTTTTAGGGGGACAAAACTGCGGAGGTCATCAGTCCCCCATTCCATCACAGGGCTAGAGAAGTGTGGAAACACTGAAAAATCCGCCCAGAGTTAAAACTGTTACGGGAGGAAAACCCCACTCAATCAATAAAATGTAAACAAATTCGACAAAGGACAACAAGGCGGGAGACAACATGATAGGACACAATCACACGGAAACAGCAAACAAGTGTGGAAATGAAATGACAAAGTCAAAGTTCGTGGTTGACCGACCATGAGAATAAAATAGGAAGGGTCAGCCACGCGGCAACACAAGCTTCATATAGAGTTGTAAAAACCGCTGTTACGAATAAAACCTAAAACAGAATCAGCCATATTGGCATCGTTACATAAAACGTCAGATAAAATTGCAGGAAGATTAAAATTCCGCCGCAGGGCGGCTAAAAGACGACAGTCCATCAAAATGTGGGACACTGTCAAGGGAGAGCCACAACGACAACGAGGCGGGTCCTCACTGCGCAGGAGATGGCCGTGGGTCAGCCAAGTATGGCCAATGCCGAGCCGGCACAGGACTACCGAGTCCCGGCGAGAGGCCCGCATTGAGGAGCGCCACGCAGCCGTAGTCTCCTTGACAACCCGAAGCTTGTTGGGTGTGCTCAGGTTGCGCCATTCAGCATCCCAAAGCTGATGTACCCGACGGCGCAACAAGGTATGGATATCTGAAGCTGGGAGGCCGATCTCTAAGAGAGAGGCATTAACCGCCTCTTTGGCAAGCCCATCGGCACGTTCGTTGCCTGGGATGCCAACGTGACCCGGAGACCAAAGGAACACCACTGATCTGCCAGACTGAATAAGGGCAAAAACAGCCACTCGGATGGCCATCAACAATGGCGAACGTGGATAACACTGTTCCAGAGCACGTAAACTACTCAGGGAGTCACTACAAAGAAGGAAAGACTCACCTGAGCAGGAACACATATGCTCGAGAGCACGGAAGATGGCCACCAGTTCTATAGTATGAACACTGCAGCCTTCTGGCAGGGACAGCTGCTCAACATGGTCACCATGTACGTAGGCAAGGCCAATACGGCCGTTTACCATCGAGCCGTCCGTATAAACAATGTTGTAGCTGGGGTGCTCAGCAACGACAGCAAGAAACTGGCGACGGAGAGCCTCAGAGGGAAGTGAGTCCTTGTGACCATGGGCCAAGTCTAAATGAAGACATGGCCGTGGCAGGCACCATGGAGGTGTGCGTGAATGGGACCGAAATGGAGGTGGTAGAGGATAGGACTCAAGCTCCCCCAGGAGGGACTGCACGCAGACAGCTATTGTGTGTCCTGACCTGGGGCGCTGCTGCTGGTGACTAACAGCCACAGTAGAAAAAAGTAGGTGGTAGTTGGCATGTCCTTTGGAACTATAGACGCGGGCTGCATACACTGTCAACAGTTGCTGGTGGCGGACCCGTAGCAGGGGGACCCCGGCCTCCGCTAGAAGACTGGCCACAGGGCTGGTTCGAAAGGCTCCCTTCACAATTCGAACCCCACAGTGGTGAACAGGGTCCAATAAGCGCAACGCTGAAGGTGCTGCAGAGCCATAAGCGAGGCACCCATAATCTATACGCGATTGCACCAAGGCTGTATAGAGCCGCAGCAGGGTGGAGCGGTCAGCTCCCCATGCGGTATGGCCCAAACATCGAAGGGCGTTGAGATGTCGCCCGCACTCCCATTTCAGAAAACGAACATGAGGGAGCCAGGTCAGTCGGGCATCAAAAATCAGGCCGAGGAATCGGTGGGTGTCCACAACAGGAAGCAGTTGGCTGTCAAGATAGAGTTCAGGGTGAGGGTGCACCGTCCGACGCTGACTAAAGTGCATTACACGTGTTTTGCCGGCGGAAAACTGGAAGCCATGATGCTGAGCGCACATGTGTGCCTGGCGGATGGCCGTCTGGAGTCGGCGTTCAGCAGCTCTTGTTGTGGTGGAGCAGAAAGATATGCAAAAATCATTGGCGTACAGGGAAGGAGACACCGATGACCCCACAGCTGCAGCCAGGCCATTAATGGCCACCAAAAACAGTGAGACACTCAGTTCGCCCCACATCCAAGAAAATGGGGTCCCACAGGGGTCTGTGCTATGGGCAACACCGACTCGGACCCGAAACGTGTGGAGTCGGAGGAAATTTGCAATAAAGATGGGAAGTGACCCCCGAAGGCCCCACTCATGCAGTGTAGCAAGGATGTGATGCCGCCATGTGGTATCATAGGCCATCTGAAGGTCGAAGAAAACCGCAATGAGGTGCTGACGACGGGAAAAAGCTGTTCGAACCGCTGACTCCAGGCACACTAGATTATCTGTCGTAGAACGACCCTGGCGAAATCCACCCTGCGATGGCGCCAGAAGGCCCCGGGACTCGAGCACCCAAGTCAAGTGACGTGCGACCATGTGTTCGAGCAACTTGCATAGAACGTTGGTCAGGCAGATGGGACGATAACTGTCAACCTCCAGTGGGTCCCTGCCAGGCTTCAGCACCGGTATGACGACGGCTGCCCGCCACTGCGACGGAAACTCGCCACTACCCCAAATGCGGTTGAATATCTCTAGGACATGGCGCTGAGAATCCCGCGAGAGGTGTTTCAGCATCTGTGCGTGGACACGGTCGGGACCGGGAGCCGTATCTGGGCAATTGGCCAAGGCACTAAGCAGCTCACTTTCCATAAATGGGGAGTCGCAAAGGAGAGGCGCTGTCGCTCCACACGCTTCATGCGGGAGCGAAATGCTGCACTGTAGTTAGCAGATGCAGAGCACCTAGCGAAGTGATCAGCAAGATGTTCAGCGATCACACTCTGGTCTGTACACACAGCCCCATGGACAGAAAGACCCGGGACGCCAATAGGAGTCTGGTGGCCATAGAAGCGCCTGATCTTAGTCCACACCTGAGATGGAGAGACACGAGAACCTAAGGTCGAGACATACCTCTCCCAACATTCTTGTTGTTGTTGTTGTTGGGTTGTTTAGGGGGGACCAAACTTCAATGGTCATCAGTCCCCCATTCCTTCTCTAGGCGTCAAAAGGAGAGCCATACACGTGAAAGATAACACGCCCAGAGTTTAAAGTTGTGAAGCGGGAGAGGAGTCCCACTGTGTCTATAAAGAAAAACAGCAAGAATAACAAGACACAAAACGAAAAGATGAGCACACAAAGACATCTGACAAGAAAGAAGCTGATGCCTGTGGTTGACCGACCAGAAGAATAAAAACGGAAAAGTCAACCACTCAGGAACACTAATAAATCTCCAGCTAGATGGAACGATAAAACCCCCCTGCTCGCATAAAACGTAAAACGGAATCCGATCAAATGACAGGGAAGTTAAAATTCCGCCGCAAAGCGGCTAAAACGGGGCAGTCCAACAGGATGTGGACTATTGTCAGGCGCGAGCCACACTGACATTGGGGCGCATCCTCACCACGAAGGAGATGTCCATGGGTGAGCCACGTATGCCCAATGCGGAGGCGACACAAAACCACTGAGTCCTGTCGTGAACCCCGCATGGAGGAGCGCCATGCGGCCGTCGTATCCTTGACCATCCGGAGCTTGTTGGGCGTGTTCAGGCTACGGCACTCAGCATCCCAAAGCCGATGTACCCGTTGGCGCAACAATGAACGGAGATCAGAAGCCGGGAGACCGATCTCTAGACAGGACATACCGACAGCCTGCTTGGCAAGCCTGTCAACACGTTCATTGCCCAGGATACCAACGTGACCCGGAGACCAGACGAACGTCACTGATCGCCCAGACAGTTCAACGGAATGAAGCGT
This sequence comes from Locusta migratoria, assembly GCA_026315105.1. Classification (NCBI taxonomy): domain Eukaryota; kingdom Metazoa; phylum Arthropoda; class Insecta; order Orthoptera; family Acrididae; genus Locusta; species Locusta migratoria. The sequence goes on along the minus strand of CM048750.1, from coordinate 2,218,296 downwards.
CTCATGTATGGCCAACACCAGAGGTGACTGCGGGTAACACTGCTCCAGAGCTCGGAGGCTGCTCAGGGAGTCGCTGCAAACCACAAAAGACTCGCCTGAGCAAGACCGGATATGCAGGAGAGCTCTGTGAATGGCCACCAGCTCTGCAGTGTAAACACTGCAGCCATTCGGCAGAGAGTGCTGTTCCACATGGTCACCATGAGTATACGCAAATCCCACACAGCCATCAACCATGGAACCATCTGTGTATATCAGGTCATATCCACGGAATTCCGCTATGATAGCCGAGAACTGAAGGCGGAGCGCCTCCAGTGGAACTGAGTCTTTGGGTCCCTGGGCCAAGTCCAGCCAAGCAGACGGCCTTGGCAAACACCACGGAGGCGTACGGGCACGGACCCGATAGGAAGATGGAAGGGGAGAAGACTCAAGCTCCTGCAGGAGGGACTGAACCCGATAGGCAATCGTATGACCTGATCTGGGGCGTCGCTGTTGGGGACGGACCACCACATCAGGAAAGAGGAGACGATGGTTCGGGTGGCCTGGGGAGCAATACACATGGGCTGCGTAAGCCGCAAGTAGGTGTTGGCGGCGGATCCCCAAGGGTGGAACCCCAGCCTCTACTAGTAAGCTGTTCAATGGGCTGGTGCGGAAGGCTCCCGTCGCGATGCGAACCCCACAGTTGTGAATGGGGTCCAGGAGATGCAGTGCCGAAGGTGCCGCAGACCCATAGGCAATGCACCCAAAATCGAGACGGGACCGCAACAGTGCTGTGTAAAGCCGCAACAGTGTCGAGCGATCAGCACCCCAGGTCGTATGACCCAGGTGGCGGAGAAGGTTGAGATGGTGCCAGCACTTCCGTTTTAGCTGACGAATGTGGGGGAGCCACGTCAGCCGAGCGTCAAAGACCAGACCCAAAAACCGATGCGTGTCTACCACTGTCATGAGTTCGTCGTTAAGGTAAAGTTCAGGGTGAGGGTGGACGGTCCGACGCCGACAGAAGTGCATCACTCTAGTCTTGGGGGCAGAAAACTGAAAGCCATGACTTCGGGCCCAGGTATGTGCCTTCCGAATAGCACCTTGCAACCTACGCTAAGCAACCTGGGAGCTGCAGGAACTAAAAAAGATACAAAAGTCGTCAGCGTAAAGAGAAGGGGAGACCGACGATCCAACTGCTGTTGCTAGACCATTGATGGCAACTAAAAATAATGGAACACTTAAAACTGAGCCCTGAGCAACGTCATTCTCCTGGATGTATGAGGCGCTCAGGGAGGCACCAATTTGAACACGAAAGGTACGGACAGCTAAAAAATTCTGGATAAAAATCGGTAGGGAGCCCCGGAGGCCCCAGTCATATAAAGTGTTGAGGATGTGGCGTCGCCAGGTGGTATCGTATGCTTTGTGCATATCAAAGAAGACGGCAACAAGGTGTTGGCGTTGTTGTTGTTGTTGTTGTTGTTGTTGTTGGGTATTGAGGGGACTAAACATCTAGGTCATCAGTCCCCTGTTACTAGCTCAGAGTCCACTGCCAAGAACGACAAAAATTAAACAAAGCTCTAAAAATGATCACACACATAAGGGACAGGTTGACAATGGACAAACCTCTGATAACTTAAAACGAAGACACACAGAAATGGTAAAAGAAAGTCAGGAATTAAACTGGATAGCAGAGCACCTTGGCTGGCTGATCACAAAGAAAAAAATAATAAAAATAAAAAAAAAAAAACAGGATGAGCCAGCCATATTGCATACACGAAGAACCCCTAAGGGCGGAAAAGGTAAAAAACGGGATTGGTGGTGGCCTAAGATGTCAGGCCACAGCACCTACCGTTAGATCGAGTCATAAAAACCAGCAGCGCGGATAAAACGTAAAACTTTGGTAGCCATAGAGGAGTCGTCTCCTAAAACTAAAGGTAGTGCGTCTGGAAGAGTAAAATAGTGCCGCAGGTCGGCTAAAAGTGGACAGGCCATCAAAAGATGGGCCACTGTCAATACAGTGCCACATCGACACACGGGTGGAGCCTCACGCCGAAGAAGATTGTTGTTGTTGTTGTTGTTAGGTTGTTTAAGGGGGACAAAACTACAATGGTCATCAGTCCCCCATTCCACCTCTAGGCGGCAAAAGTAAAACCATACACGTGAAAGATATCACGCACAGAGTTTAAAATTGCGATGTGGGAGAGGAGTCCCACCGAGTCCATAAAACATAATCAAGAACAAGACAAAACGAAGAGATGGTCACACAAATACAACTTACAACAAATAAACCGATGGCCGTGGTTGACCGACCATAAGAATAAAAAAAGGAAAAGTCAACCACTCGGTAACACAGAAATCTCCAGTTAAATCGAATGATAAAAACCCCCTGCTCGTATAAAACGTAAAACTGTATCTGCCATTGCAGCATCGTCACCTAAAACATCTGATAAAACGGCAGGCAGGTTAAAATTCCGCCGCAAAGCAGCTAAAACGGGGCAGTCCAACAATATGTGGACGATTGTGAGACGGGAGCCGCACCGACATTGGGCTGGGTCCTCACCCCGAAGGAGATGTCCATGGGTGAGCCATGTATGCCCAATGCGGAGGCGACACAAGACCACTGAGTCCCGTCGTGAACCGCGCATGGAGGAGCGCCATGCAACCGTCGTTTGCTTGACCACCCGGAGCTTGTTGGGCATGCGCAGGCTATGCCACTCAGTATCCCAAAGCTGACGTACTTTCTGGCACAACAATGAACGGAGATCAGAAGCCGGGAGGCCGATCTCTAGACAGGACATACCTACAGCCTGCTTGGCAAGCCTGTCAACACGTTCATTGCCCGGGATACCAACATGACCTGGAGACCAGACGAACACCACCGATCGCCCGGACCGTGTAATTGCATAAAGTGTCTCCTGAACGGCCAACACCAGGGTAGACCATGGGTAACACTGCTCCAGAGCTCGAAGGCTGCTCAGGGAGTCGCTGCAAACAACAAAAGACTCGCCTTAGCAAGACCGGATATGCACAAGAGCTCTGTGAATGGCCACCAGCTCTGCAGTGTAAACACTGCAGCCATTCGGCAGAGAGTGCTGTTCCACATGGTCACCGTGTGTATAGGCAAATCCAACATGGTCATCCACCATTGAGCCATCGGTGTAGATCAGGTCATAACCACGGAACTCCGCTATGACAGCCGAGAACTGACGGCGGAGCGCCTCCAGTGGTACTGAGTCCTTGGGCCCATGGGCCAAGTCCAGCCGAATAGACGGCCTTGTCAAACACCATGGAGGTGTATGCACCTGGACCCGATATGGACACGGAAGGGGCAAAGACTCAAGTTCCAGGAGGAGGGACCGAACTCTATAGGCTATCGTATGACCTGACCTGGGGCGTCGCTGATGGTGAGGGACGACCACATTAGAAAAAAGAAAACGACGGTTTGGGTGGCCTGGGGAGCAATACACGTTCGCTGCATAAGCTGCGAGCAGGTGTTGGCGGCGGATCCCCAAAGGTGGGATCCCAGCCTCCACTAGTAAACTGTTCACCGGGCTGGTGCGGAAAGCGCCCGTCGCAATGCGGACCCCACAGTTGTGAATGGGGTCCAGGAGATGCAGTGCCGAAGGTGCCGCAGACCCATAGGCAATGCACCCAAAATCGAGACGGGACTGCACCAGCGCCGTGTAAAGCCGCAACAGTGTCGAGCGATCAGCACCCCAGGTCGTATGACCCAGGTGGCGGAGAAGGTTGAGATGGCGCCAGCACTTCCGTTTTAGCTGACGAATGTGGGGGAGCCACGTCAGCCGAGCGTCAAAGACCAGACCCAAAAACCGATGCGTGTCTACCACTGTCAGGAGTTCGTCGTTAAGGTAAAGTTCAGGGTGAGGGTAGACGGTCCGACGCCGACAGAAGTGCATCACTCTAGTCTTGGTGGCAGAAAACTGAAAGCCATGGGTAAGCGTCCAGTTCTGCGCCTTCCGAATAGCACCTTGCAACCTACGCTCAGCAACCTGGGTGCTGCAGGAACTAAAAAAGATACAAAAGTCGTCAGCGTAAAGAGAAGGGGAGACCGACGATCCAACTGCTGTCGCTAGACCATTGATAGCAACTAAAAATAATGGAACACTTAAAACTGAGCCCTGAGGAACGCCCTTCTCCTGGATGTATGGGGCGCTCAGGGAGGCACCAATTTGAACACGAAAGGTACGGACAGCTAAAAAATTCTGGATAAAAATCGGTAGGGAGCCCCGGAGGCCCCAGTCATATAAAGTGTTGAGGATGTGGCGTCGCCAGCTGGTATCGTATGCTTTGTGCATATCAAAGAAGACGGCAACAAGGTGTTGGCGCCGGGAAAAAGCTGTGCGGATTGCAGACTCGAGGTACACCAGATTATCGGTGGTAGATCGACCCTGGCGAAAACCGCCCTGGCATGGAGCCAACAATCCTCGAGTCTCAAGAATCCAACACAACCGCCGACTGACCATCCGCTCCAGCAGTTTGCACGGCACGTTAGTCAGGTTAATGGGCCGATAGCTATCCAAGGTAAGAGGATTTTTGTCGGGCTTAAGCACAGGGAGGATGATACTCTCCCGCCACTGTGACGGGAACACACCATCACACCAAATGCGGTTATAGACCGCAAGTAGGTTTCGCCGACTATCTGCTGAGAGATGTTTCAGCATTTGACTATGGATGCTATCAGGCCCTGGCGTCGTGTCAGGACATTGTTGAAGAGCACTGAGGAGCTCCCACTCAGAAAAGGGAATGTTGTAAGATTCAGAGCGGCTGGTACGAAAGGAGAGAGACTGGCGTTCTACCCTCTCCTTTACTGCACGGAAGGCCGGTGGATAATTTGCAGAGGCAAAGGCACGAGCATAATGCTCGGCGAACATCTCTGCAAGTGTGGCCGGGTCCGTACATAGGACTCCATTTGAGGAGATCCCAGGGATTCCCACTGGCGTCTGTAATCCCTGTAGCCGTCTGATCTTACTCCAGACCTGCGAGGCTGAGGTGCCTGTCCCAATAGTGGAAACGTACCTCTCCCAGCACTCCTGTTTCCGTCTTCTTATAAGCTGGCGAGCACGAGCGCGAAGCCGTTTAAAATTGATTAGGTGCTCCTGAGAGGGGTGTCGTTTGTATCGCTGTAAGGCCCGCCTGCGGTCTTTAATGGCCTCAGCGATCTCCGGCGACCACCACGGCACTGTCTTACGCCGTGGGCACCCTGATGTACGCGGAACGGTCGCGTTCGCAGCAGAAATGATGGAATGTGTGGCACTCTCGACCACCACATCGATTTCCTCGAGTGGGGGAGGGCCAACGATGGCAGCAGAAGCATAGTCTTCCCAGTTAGCCCTGTGCAGAACCCACCTAGGTGGGCGCACTGGGGACTCGCGTTGTGGGAGTGACAAAAAGACAGGGAAATGGTCACTGCCACACAAGTCGTCATGGGCTCTCCAGTGAACAGATGGTGGAAGGCCGTGGCTGCAGATCGACAGATCAATGGCCGAAAAAGTGCCATGTGCCACACTAAAATGCGTGGGGGCACCTGTATTCAAGAGGCAGAGGTCGAGTTGAGTTAGGAAATCCTCGACAACCCTGCCATGACCAGAGATCGTAGAACCACCCCACAAGGGACTGTGGGCATTGAAGTCGCCCAACAGCAAGAAAGGTGGGGGTAGTTGAGCAACGAGTGCAGCCAAGACGTTCACAGATACGTCACCATCTGGCGGCAAGTAGATACTGCAGACGGTCAACTCCTGTATGGTCCTCACCCTGACAGCCACTGCTTCTAATGGCGTTTGAAGTGGCACAGATTCACTATACACAGAGGTGAGGACATACACACACACTCCACCTGATACCCTGTTATATATGCTACGGTTGCAGTAAAATCCCCTGTAGCCCCGAAGGGCAGGGGTCCGCATTGCTGGAAACCAAGTTTCCTGAAGAGCAATGCAGAAAGCAGGTGTCGTGCTCAAAAGCTGCCGTAGCTCAGCCAGGTGGGGGAAGAAACCGCCGCAGTTCCACTGGAGAATGACATTGTTCGAGTGCTGGGAAGACATGAATCCGAGTCGGTGGGCTACAACTCAGCATCACTGGCACCCACCGGTGTAGGCGTGTCATCGGGATTGTCCGTTTTCTCAATGGCGTCCCCGAGAGCGAGGTCCTCGGGTGACGCAAGAATCTCCACCTCATCCTCAGAAGCAGAGGTGCAGGTGGAGGGGGGTGGTGGCACTGAAGCCACCGTGGTGTCTCTTGTGATGCCCGTCTTTGGTATCCGTTTACCCCTCCGTTCCCTCGGGGGCTTCGCCGGTGGGAGGTGCTCCTTGGACTCAGCCACAGGGACTGAGGAGGAGCGCGAAGCCCTACGACCAGCAGTCTGCGAGCGCGCCGGCTGCTGGTTAGTGTCGATATCGACACTGGCAGAAGGGAGTGTCCCAAGGGACCCCTTCCGCCTGAGGGAAGCCGGAGAAGGTTGTTCTTTCTCCGGCGGAGAGGTGGTTGCTGACCCCGAGGCTTTCGCCTTGGGAGCTGTGGAAGGATGGCCCCCAACCTCCGTGGGGGCAGGCTTAGGTTGGTGGCCCTGGGGGCCCACAGGAACAGTTGAAGTAGAAAATACTGTCGCCGCCAAGGAGAGTGGCGACGACGTCACTGCTGCGAATGAATTTTTCATAGGTACTGGGTGCAGACGATCGAACTTTTTCCGTGCCTCATTATAGGATATACGGTCCAGGGTTTTGTATTCTGTAATTTTCCGCTCCCGTTGAAGTGCGGGACATTGCGACGAGCAGGGAGGATGGTTCTGACCACAGTTGACACAGATGGGAGGCGGTGTACATGGGGCGCCCGGATGTGCTGGACGCCCACAGTCCCTACACATAGCACTGGACATACAACGGGACGACATGTGGCCGAACTTCCAGCATTGGAAGCACCTCACAGGGGGAGGAATATAAGGCCGCACGTCAACACGGTAAACCATCACCTTGACCCTTTCGGGCAATGTATCACCCTCGAAGGCCAAGATGAAGGCACCAGTTGCGACCCTATTATCCTTGGGGCCCCTATGGACACGCCGGATAAAATGAACGCCTCGTCGTTCCAGGTTCGCCCGTAGCTCGTCATCCGTCTGTAGCAATAGATTCCGATGAAAAATTACACCCTGGACCATATTCAGGGACTTGTGTGGAGTAATAGTCACTGCAACATCACCCAGTTTGTCACAAGCGAGTAACGCCCGTGACTGGCCAGGAGATACTGTGTGGATGAGGACAGAGCCGTTGCGCATTTTAGACAGTGACTCCACTTCCCCAAACCTGTCCTCCAGATGGTCCACAAAGAACTGAGGCTTGGTCGCTGAGAATGAGTCCCCATCAGTCCTGCTGCACACGAGATACCTTGGAGCATATTCATCAGTCGGATTTGCGTCCCGACGTCCCTCCCAAGATGTAGTCAGGGAGGGGAACGTTTTGGGGTCATACGTGGAAGCATTGAATTTTCCTCGCTTAGAGACGGCGGTTGTACGTCCGCCAACGTCACCCGATTTTTGTCTCTTCATTGCGGGTGATCCGCCCCGATGCCACCCACTCCGATCAGGGGCTCTCCTCATGGGCGCCACCCAGCCACAGCAACGTCACCTGGCGGGATGACCGTTGCCGGGAGTCCTGATGCCCCACAGAGACAAGCATCGACTCCTTGGCTTGCACGAGGAGTATGCAGCTCTGGCACCGGTAGAGCGATCCCTGTGTTGTCAGGGGGCTACATCCAAGAGGGTACATGACGACCCCACCACAACGGACTGGCTACCGTGTTGGCTTTCTGGCGCTACGTGAACCATCAGAAAGGAGAGTGCTAAGATGGCAGTGCACAATGGACGCGACTTGCACGGAAAATCAGTGACGTGCCCAGTGGCAGAAGAGAATCCGCAGTCGCAAGTCCATTCAATGATGGGTGCATCAGATGGCATGGCACAAGAATTACATGTTGCACCACGTAAGGTGTCCTTCCCCAAATGGGTCGCTCTTCTGAAAAATTTTGAAAAATGGAGGGTCAAACCCACATAGGGGACCACAGATGGAAAACCGAAAAGTGTGAAGACTCCTTTTAGTCGCCTCTTACGACAGGCAGGAATACCGCGGGCCTATTCTTACCCCCGAACCCGCAGGGGGGGCCGAAGAAGATACCCGTGGGTGAGCCACGTATGTCCAATCCGGAGGCGACAGAGGACAACTGACTCTCGGCGGGTCGGCCGCAGTGAAGATTTCCACAAAGCTGTGGAGGGCTTCACTGCCCGAAGCTTATTCGGTGCAGTCGCCGTAACCCACTCGGTGCTCCAAGCCTCGCGCACCCTCCGGTGCAACACCAGTTTAACATCCTGTTCCGTGACACCAATTGTGAGAGGTGGTCCCATAGTGGCCTGCTTGGCCAATCGATCTACATGCTCATTCCCTGGTATGCCAACATGACCTGGGGTCCACACAAAGACCACAGAACGGCCTGATTGGCATAGGGAGTGAACAGTGTCCTGGATCGACCGCACTATTGGGTGCCGAGAGAAACACTGGTCGATAGCTTGTAAGCCACTCAGGGAGTCAGTACAGATGACGAATGACCCCCTGGGGCAGGCTTTGAGATGTTGGAGAGCTCTGAGAATAGCGACCAGCTCGGCGGAGAAGATGCTACTCTCACAGGGCAGAGAATGCTGTTCTACGTGGTTGTGATGTAGAAAGGCATACCCAGCACGGCCATCTACTACGGAACCATCCGTGTAAATGGCGTCTGCGGCACGGAACGGTTCGAGCATTTGCAGAAACTGGTGACGGAGATGTACGGGAGAAACAGAGGCCTTCGATGCATGGGACAGGTCCAGACGGAGCTGCAAACGAGGAATGGACCAAGGAGGGGTGTGAAAGGAAGAGTGGAAAGTGGTTGGAAGTGGATAGGATGTGAGAGACGAAAGAAGGAGACGAACACGGACCGAGATCGGGTATCCCGACCTTGGCCGTCGTGGAGGGATAGGTAGTGCAGCGTCTGGAAAAAGGAGCCGGCGGTTCGGGTGGAAGGGTGAGGCCTGAACACGAGCAACATAGGATGCCAGCAGGTGTTGCCTACGGAACCGCAGTGGGAGGACTCCAGCTTCGACAAGGAGGCTTGTCACCGGGCTCGCGCGAAAAGCCCCCGTCGCTAAACGGACACCACAGTGTAAAATTGGGTCCAACGCCTGCAGTGCTGATGGCGCAGCCGAATCGTAGACTATGCAGCCATAGTCTAGGCGTGACTGAATGAGGGCCTTGTAAAGTTGTAGGAGCGTTGGGCGTGAGGCTCCCCAAACAGTGTGGCTGAGACAACGCAGGATGTTGAGGTGTCGCCAGCACTTTCGTTTCAGCTGGCGAAGGTGTTGCACCCAGGTGAGACGGTTGTCGAACAGCATGCCTAGAAACGTGTGTGTTTCAACGACATGTAGCAGGCCTCCAGCTAAATAGAGTTCGGGTTCTGGGTGTACTGCCCGACGTCGGCAGAAATGCATTACACGGGTCTTCGACGCAGAGAACTGAAAACCGTGGGCAAACGCCCACGACTGCGCTTTTCGAATGGCCAGTTGCAACCGACGTTCAGCAATACTGATGCTGGTGGAGCTAAAATACATGCAGAAGTCATCGGCATACAAGGAAGTGGATACCGATGACCCCACGGCCGCCGCAAGGCAGTTGATGGCGACTAAAAATAAAGGGACACTGAGAACGGAACCTTGCGGGACTCCGTTCTCTTGACAATGAGTTGAGCTAAAACAAGAACCAACACGAACTCTAAAAGAACGCAACGCCAGGAAATTCCGAATGAATATGGGAAGCGGACCCCGTAAACCCCAGTCATACAACGTAGACAGGATATGGTAGCGCCAGGTAGTGTCGTATGCTTTCCGCAGATCGAAAAATACGGCAACCAGGTGTTCGCGGCGACTAAATGCTGTACGGATGGCCGACTCCAGTGACACAAGATTGTCAACAGCGGAGCGACCTTGCCGGAACCCACCCTGTTGTGGCACCAAAAGTCCCCGGTCCTCGAGGATCCACATGAGCCTCCGACTCACCAAGCGTTCGAGAAGCTTGCATGGAACGTTGGTGAGGCTGATCGGGCGGTAACTATCAGCCACCTGCGGATCTGCCCCAGGCTTAATCACCGGAATGATAATGCTTTCCCGCCACGAGGACGGAAAAACACCCTCCAGCCATATCCGATTAAGCAGGGCGAGAAGTTGGCTCTTGGCATCCGCTGATAGGTGTCGGAGGAACTGACTGTGAATTCGATTGGGTCCAGGGGAGGTATCCGGGCATGCAGCAAGGGCACCTTCAAACTCCCACTCAGTGAACGGGACGTTGTATGGTTCCCGACGTCGTGTTCGAAATGAAAGCAGATGTCTCTCTGCTCGCCCTTTAAGGGCGCAAAAGTCTGCACCATAAGCAGCAGTCTCTGAGATGCGACAAAAATGATCCGCCAGGTGCTCAGCGACGGCGACGGGGTCAGTACAGAGCGTACCCTGAACGCTGAGACACGGAATTCCCGCCGGTGGGCGGTGCCCAAAGAGGCGACGAACCTGCGACCACACCTTGGAAGGAGAAGCGCGGGAACCAATGGAGGCGACGTACTTCTCCCAGGAAGCCCTCTTACTTTCCTGTATCAGTCGCCGGGCTCGTGCTCGGAGACGCTTGAAGGCCACGAGATGTTCGACACAAGGGTGGCGTCGGTGGCGCTGTAGAGCTCGCCGACGTTCCCGGATGGCCTCAGCGATCTCCGGTGACCACCAGGGCACCGATGTACGACAGAGCGAACCGAACGTGGTGGGGACAGAGCTTTCGGCTGCAGAAACAACGGCCGCTGTGAACTGCTCAACGGCGGCATCAACATCAGCTGGAAAGTTTGAGGATAGTACAGCAGCTGCGGAATAGGCTGGCCAGTCAGCCCTACGGAGGCACCAGCGAGGCAGGCGGTCGGCAGGCAAACGCTGTGGGAGCGACAGGAAGATAGGAAAATGGTCGCTACCACACAGGTCGTCGTGGACCCTCCAGGTGAGATGTGGAAGAAGGCTAGGGCTGCAGACAGACAAGTCTATTGCAGAATAAGTACCATGCGCTGCACTAAAGTGAGTAGGAGCACCGGTGTTTAGGAGGCAAAGATTCTGCTCTGATAGTAAAGACTCAACATCCCTACCCCGAGCCGAGGTCTGTGTGCCACCCCACAGAGTGTGGTGGGCGTTAAAATCCCCCAAGAGAAGAAAGGGTGGGGGAAGTTGGGCGACCAAGGCAGCGAGGTCTACGGGAGAGACGACTTCATCTGGTGGAAGGTAGACAGAGCAGATCGTAAAATCTCGTAATAACCGGAGCCGTACAGCGACTGCCTCTAGAGGTGTTTGCAGAGGCACAGCAGCACTGGGTACTGAAGTGTGAACATAAACACATACGCCGCCGGAAACTCTGTTGTAGGAGTTTCGATTCTTAAAATAGCCCCGATAGCCTCGGAGGGCTGGGGTCCTCTCGACGGGGAACCATGTTTCCTGCAAGGCGAGGCAGATAGCAGGGAAGTGGCAGAGTAATTGCCGCAGCTCAGCCAGACGGCGGAAAAAACCGCCGCAATTCCACTGCAAGATGTCTTTTGCAGCGTGCTGAATATCCATAAGTTAAGATGTTGAATGGTTATTCAGCAGTGGCACCTGCTGCCAACTCCGCAGACTCTGCAGGGTCCAGAACCATCGGTTCTGGCGACCCAAGTATGGCGAGATCCTCAGGCGACGCGAGGATCTCCACCTCATCTTCAGAGGCCGAAGATGTGATGGAGCGTTCCTTCCGAATCGCCGAGGAGTCCTCCTTTGGGTCAGTCTTCTTCTTCTTCTTCACTTTCTTTTTGCCCTCTCGCTGGCCCTTTGGTGTTAAGGGCTGGGAGGACTTCACGGGAGTGGCATCAGGGGCCGTCGAAGAGCCAGAAGCCCTTCGACCAGCAGGCTTCGGATCCTTCAGCCAAAGGCTGGGATCCACTGGCGCACCCTGGGACTCCCCAGAAGGGAGCGTCCCGAAGGACCCCTTCCGAGGGAGAGATGCCGGAGGAAGTTGTTGCTTCTCCGGCTGGGGGTTGGGGACTGGTGTCCCCGATGATTGTGGGGAGGTTTCCCCCACAACAGGTGCTGCAGCAGCAGATGGAACATCGCCCCCACCTAACGAGGAGGCAGTGGTAGTTTTGTGGCCCCTAGGGCCCACAGGAGGAAGCGATACCTTGGTAGATGTTGTACCCGTAGTGCGCGGGGACGACGTTACTACAGCATAAGAGGTGGTCATGTTTACCGGATGGAGCCGCTCATATTTCTTTCTCGCCTCATTGTATGACAGACGATCCAAGGTCTTAATCTCCATTATTTTTCGTTCTTTGTGGAGAACTTTACAGTCTGGAGAGCACGGTGGATGCAGCTGGTTGCAGTTCACACAGACGGGAGGTAGGGTGCAGGGAGCATCCGGATGAGATGGACGTCCACAATCCCTGCACACAGGGCTAGAAGTGCACCGGGAGGACATATGCCCGAACTTCCAGCACCTGAAGCACCTCATAGGGGGCGGGACGTACGGTGTAACGTCGCACCGGTAGATCATGACCTTGACCTTCTCAGGCAGTGTATCGCCTTTGAAGGCCAGGATGAATGCACCGGTGGCAACCTTGTTATCTCGTGGTCCCCTATAAACACGTCGAACAAGGTGAACACCTCTGCGCTCCAAGTTAGTACGTAGCTCTTCATCAGACTGTGACAATAGGTCACGATGGTAAATACGACCTTGGACCATGTTGAGGGTCTTGTGGGGCGTGACACTGACAGGTATATCACCCAGCTTGTCACAGGCCAATAAGGCCCTGGACTGGGCTGGGGATGCTGTCTGTATTAGAACAGCCCCACTTCTCATTTTAGAGAAAGACTCCACCTCACCATGTTTGTCCTCTAGATGTTCAACGAAGAACTGTGGCTTGGTGAACAAGAAAGAGTCTCCATCTGTTCGGGAAATAACAAGATATCGCGGCGAGTAAGGATCTGGACAGCGTAAAGCTTGGCGTTCTTCCCATGGCGTTGCCAGGGAAGGGAACGACTTAGGATCATATACTGTAGCATTAAAGTCTGATCTTCCACGCTTAGAAACGGCGTTTTTGCGACCGCCCACGCTAGTTATTGCTCGTTTCATTTTCGTCCCACGAGCAGCTAGGGAAAAGAGGTCCACCCAGGCAGAGCCCCGCTTGCCTGGGTAAGCCTTGTACAACTGAGGTGCGGCAGGTTGTTGTTGTTGTTGTTGTTGTTGTTGTTGTTTAGAGGGGAGTAGACTGCACGGTCATCAGTCCCCTGTTGCAAGCAAAGTCAATGCGGCGTATAGCAAGATGAAAAAAAACGATCATTGAAATACGAGGTGCGGCAGGTTCCTCAGAGGTTGCTCGCTAGTGGCTGTTCAACCTCAACAGCCATGCATCTCCTCGGCACGTAGCACACCTTGAGATTGAGGTTTTTTTTATAGAGGTTTGTACCGTCCTCGCGACCCGGGCGATTAAGCCAAGATCCCCGGGCTCTGAAACGTACAACGTTCCACCGTCGCGCCGAACGATGGTCGTTGAAGCACGCACAGAGCTTACGGTGTAGCGGACTGTTGGCGCGACACAGCCCACAGCTCAGGACCCCGGGTTCGCCAAGCCCGTACTCAGCAAATTAATGCTGAGCCCCTGAGGGGCGCTTGAAGGCCACGAGATGTTCGACAGAAGGGTGGCGTCGGTGGCGCTGTAGTGCTCGCTGACGTTCCCGGATGGCCTCAGCAATCTCCGGTGTCCACCAGGGCACCGATGGGCGATGGAGCGAACCGGATGTGATGGGAAAGGAGTTTTCGGCTGCAGAAACGATGGCCTCTGTGACCTGCTGTACGACGGCATCAACATCTGCTGGAAGCGGAGAGGAAATCACAGCAGCTGAAGAATAAGCTGGCCAGTCAGCCCTACGGAGGGCCCAGCGAGGAGGACGGGCGGCAGGCGAACACTGTGGGAGCGACAGGAAGATCGGAAAATGGTCGCTCCCACACAGGTCGTCATGGACCCTCCAGGTGAGATGTGGAAGGAGACTAGGGCTGCAGACAGACAGGTCAATGGCAGAAAAAGAACCATGTGCTGTGCTAAAGTGGGTAGGAGCACCGGTGTTAAGAAGGCAGAGATTCTGCTCTGACAGGAGAGACTCAACATCCCTACCCCGGGCCAAGGTCTGTGTGCCACCCCACAGAGGGTGATGGGCGTTGAAGTCCACCATAAGAAGAAAGGGTGGGGGAAGTTGAGCGACCAAGGCTGCGAGGTCTGTGGGAGAGATGGCCTCATCAGGTGGAAGATAGACAGAGCAGACGGTAAAATCTCGTACTACCCGGAGTCGAACAGCGACTGCCTCTAGAGACGTTTGAAGAGTCACAGCAGCACTGGGGACAGAGGCGTGGACCTAAACACAGACGCCGCCAGAAACCCTGTCGTAGACGGTTCGGTTTTTAAAATAGCCCCGATACCCTCTGAGGGCTGGGCTCTTCTCGACGGGAAACCACGTTTACTGCAAGGCAAGACAGATGGCAGGGAAGCGGCAGAGTAATTGCCGCAGCTCAGCCAGGCGTCGGAAAAAACCGCCGCAATTCCACTGCAAGATGTTGTTTGCAGTCTGCTGAATAGCCATAATGTAAGTCGGTAAATGGTCATTCAGCAGGAGCACCTGCTGCCAACTGCGCAGACTCTGCAGGATCCTGAACCATCGGTTCAGGCGTTCCAAGTATGGCGAGATCCTCAGGTGATGCGAGGATCTCTACCTCGTCTTCAGATGCCGAAGAGGTGACAGAGCGGTCCTTCCGAGGCACTGATGATGCCTCCTTCGCATCATTTTTCTTCGGCTTCTTTTTGCCCTCTCGCTGGCCCTTTGGTGTCAAGGGCCGGGAGGGCTTCCCAGAAGTGGCAGCAGAGGCCGTCGAAGAGCCAGAAGCCCTTCGACCAGAAGGTTTCGGATCCTTCAGCCAAAGGCTGGGATCCCCTGGCGCACCCTGGGACTCCCCAGAAGGGAGCGTCCCGAAGGACCCCTTCCGAGGGAGAGGTGCCGGAGGAAGCTGTTGCTTCTCCAGCTGGGGGTTGGGGACTGGTGTCCCCGATGGTTGTGGGGAGGTTTCCCCCACAACAGGTGCCTTACCAGTAGATGGAATGCTGCCCCCATCTGACGAGGGCGCTGTGGTACTTTTATGGCCTCTAGGGCCTACAGAAGGAGGCTACATCTTGTGAGTCGTACCCGTGATGCGCGGGGACGACACTACAGCTGAAAAGGAGGTAGTCATGCTTACCGGATGGAGACGCTCGTACTTCTTTCTTGCCTCATTGTATGATAGCCGGTCCAAGGTCTTAATTTCCATTATCTTTCGTTCTTTGTGTAGAACTTTGCAGTCTGGAGAGCACGGTGGATGCAGCTAGTTGCTGTTCACACAGACGGGAGGTGGAGTGCAGGGAGCGTCCGGATGAGATGGACGTCCACATTCCCTGCACACAGGGCTAGAAGTGCACCGGGAGGACATATGCCTGAACTTCCAGCACCTGAAGCACCTCATAGGGGGCGGGACGTATGGTGTAACGTCGCACCGGTAGATCATGACCTTGACCTTCTCAGGCAGTATCGCCTTCGAAGGCCAGGATGAATGCACCGGTGGCAACCTTGTTATCTCGTGGTCCCCTATAAACACGTCGAACAAGGTGAACACCTCTGCGTTCTAAGTTAGTACGTAGCTCTTCATCAGACTGTGACAATAGGTCGCGATGGTAAATACGGCCTTGGACCATGTTGAGGGTCTTGTGGGGCGTGACACTGACAGGTATATCACCCAGCTTGTCACAGGCCAATAATGCCCTGGACTGGGCTGGGGATGCCGTCTGTATCAGAACAGCCCCACTTCTCATTTTAGGGAAAGACTCCACCTCACCATGTTTGTCCTCGAGATGTTCAACGAAGAACTGTGGCTTGGTGAACAAGAAAGAGTCTCCATCTGTTTGGGAAATAACAAGATATCGCGGTGAGTAAGGATCTGGACAGCGTAAAGCTTGACGTTCTTCCCATGGCGTTGCCAGGGAAGGGAACGACTTAGGATCATACACTGTAGCATTAAAGTCAGATCTTCCACGCTTAGAAACGGCGTTTTTGCGACCGCCCACGCTAGTTATTGCTCGTTTCATTTTCGTCCCACGAGCAGCTAGGGAAAAGAGGTCCACCCAGGCAGAGCCCCGCTTGTCTGGGTAAGCCTTGTACAACTGAGGTGCGGCAGGTTCCTCAGAGGTTGCTCGCTAGCGGCTGTTCAACCTCAACAGCCATGCATCTCCTCGGCACGTAGCACACCTTGAGATTGAGGGTTTTTTTTATAGAGGTTTGTACCGTCCTCGCAACCCGGGCGATTAAGCCAAGATCCCCGGGCTCTGAAACGTACAACGTTCCACCGTCGCGCCGAACGATGGTCGTTGAAGCACGCACAGAGCTTATGGTGTAGCGGACTGTTGGCGCGACACAGCCCACGGCTCAGGACCCCGGGTTCGCCAAGCCCGTACCCAGCAAATTAATGCTGAGCCCCTGAGGGGAAAGTGTTGGCGCCGGGAAAAAGCTGTGCGGATTGCAGACTCAAGGTACACCAGATTATCGGTGGTAGATCGACCCTGGCGAAAACCGCCCTGGCATGGAGCCAACAATCCTGGAGTCTCAAGAATCCAACACAACCGCCGACTGACCATCCGCTCCAGCAGTTTGCACGGCACGTTAGTCAGGTTAATGGGCCGATAGCTATCCAAGGAAAGAGGATTTTTGTCGGGCTTAAGCACTGGGATGATGATACTCTCCCGCCACTGTGACGGGAAAACACCATCACACCAAATGCGGTTATAGACCGCAAGTAGGTTTCGCCGACTATCTGCTGAGAGATGTTTCAGCATTTGACTATGGATGCCTTCAGGCCCTGGCGCCGTGTCAGGACATTGTTGAAGAGCTTGTTGTTGTTGTTGTTGTTGGTTGTCTTAAGGGGACTAAACAGCTAGGTTATCAGTCCCCTGTTCCTAGCTGAGAGTCAACTGTCAAAGATAAAACAACGCCCTGAAAATGACACTGCACAAAAGGGCAAGTTAACAATAGACAAGTGACTGACAACACAAAACGGAGACACACACAATTAGTAAAAGAATGTCACGAATAAAACTAGACAGCAGAGGTCATTGGCTGGCTGATCACAAAGAAAAAACAGGATGAGCCAGCCACACTGCAGACACTAAGAACTCCAAAGGACGTGAAAAGTTAAAAAGCTGGGTTGGTGGCAGCCTAAGATGTCAGGCCACAGCACCTACCGTTAGATCGAGTCATAAAAACCAGCAGCGCGGATAAAACGTAAAACTTTGTTAGCCGTAGAGGCGTCGTCACCTAAAACTAAGGGAAGTGCGTCTGGAAGAATAAAAGAATGCCGCAGGTTGGCTAAAATCGGACAGTCCATCAAAAGATGGGCCACTGTCATAACGACACCACATCGACACACGGGCGGGGACTCACGGCGTAGGAGATACCCATGGGTCAACCACGTGTGCCCAATACGGAGTCGGCAAAGGACGACCGACTCCCTGCGAGAAGCCCTCAGGGACGTCTTCCATGCAGCAGTAGACGGCTTGATAGCACGGAGCTTATTCGGTTCAGTCGAATCTGCCCATTCAGAATTCCAAACCCTTAAGACCTTGCGGGTCAACTGGGTTTGGAGGTCGGAAACTGGGAGGCCAATATCCAGGGACCGCGAAGTAGTGGCCTGCTTGGCCAGCTCATCGACGCGTTCATTGCCCGGTATACCTATGTGGCTCGGAGTCCAGACAAAGGTGACAGAACGGCCTGACTCGCCATGGACAAAGACAGCATTTTGAATGGCACGAGCCACTGTGTGTTTCGGTAGAAACTGGTCGAGGGCCTGTAAGCCACTCAGGGAGTCGCTGCAGATGACGAACGACCCCCTGGGGCGAGCTCTGAGGTGGTCAAGAGCTCTCAAAATACCGACCAGTTCTGCAGT
Organism: Locusta migratoria; assembly: GCA_026315105.1. NCBI lineage: Eukaryota > Metazoa > Arthropoda > Insecta > Orthoptera > Acrididae > Locusta > Locusta migratoria. Next base: position 2,200,225 of record CM048750.1, on the reverse strand, counting down.
GAAGATGCTGCTTCCACAAGGCAATGACCGCTGTTCGATGTGGTCACCATTGATAAAGGCATATCCAGCATGGCCATCGACCAAAGAACCGTACGTGTAGATGACGTTCGCTCCGTGAAACGTATCAAGCAGTGCATGTAACCGGCGACGGAGAAGTAGTGGTGAAATCGAGGCTTTCGAATCCCGGGACAAGTCCAGCCGAAGCTCCAGGCGAGGAATTTTCCAGGGGGGGATACGGAGGGAGTAATGGTAAGGTGGAGGAAGGGGTAAGGAATCAAGGGATGAGAGAAGGGAACGGAAGTGGACCGCAATCGGGAGACCCGACCTGGGCCGACGTCGTGGGGAAGGGAGTGCAGAAAGTGGGAAGAGAAGCCTGTGATTCGGATGACGGGGTGAAGCATGAACCCGGGCAATGTAACTCACCAGCAACCGGCGATACCGCAAAGGGGGAACACCAGCTTCAGCTAGAAGGCTCGTTATGGGACTGGTGCGAAAAGCCCCTGTTGCGAGCTGCACGCCTGTGTGGTGAACGGGGTCTAGGACCCGCAAGGCAGAAGGGAGTCGTACTCCAAGCTCCCGTAATCAAGCCGCGACAGAATAAGAGATTTGTAGAGCTGAAGAAGGGTGGAACGTGCTGCTCCCCAACTAGTATGGCTGAGGCATCTAAGAACATTTAAATGCCGCCAACACTTCTGTCGCAGCTGACATAGGTGTGGCACCCATGTCAGCCGGGCATCGAAGACCATGCCCAGGAAGCGATGTGTTTCCTCAACCTGAAGTAGTTCACCACCCAGGTAGAGCTCTGGGTCAGGGTGAACTACCCGACGGCGACAGAAGTGCATCACGCGGGTTTTTAGTGCGGAGAACTGAAAGCCGTGAGTAGAAGCCCATGAGTGGGCCTTTCGGATGGCACCCTGCAGCCGCCGTTCAGCTACGCCGATGCTAACTGAGCTGAAATACAAGCAGAAGTCATCGGCGAACAGGGAGCAACTGACCGATGACCCGACAGCCGCAGCAAGACCATTTATCGCCACTAAAAACAATGGAACGCTGAGGACGGAGCCCTGTGGGACACCCTTCTCTTGAATACGTGGGGAGCTAAAAGATGCCCCAACCCTCACCCGGAACGAGCGATGGGAGAGGAAATTATGAATAAAAATAGGAAGGGCACCCCGTAGGCCCCAGTCATGAAGGGTTGTTAAAATATGGTGGCGCCAGGTGGTGTCATACGCCTTTCGAAGGTCGAAAAATACAGCAACTAAATGTTCACTCCTAGCGAAGGCAGTGCGAATGGCCGACTCCAATGAACGAGGTTGTCAATGGTAGAACGGCCCTGGCGAAAGCCCCCTTGTTGTGGAGCAAGGAGTCCGCGCTCTTCAAGGATCCACATAAGTCGCCGACTCACCATACGTTCGAAGAGCTTGCAGAGAACGTTGGTGAGGCTGATCGGACGGTAATTGTCAGCCACCAGGGGATCTGCACCAGGTTTCAGCACCGGGATGATAGTGCTTTCCCACCACTGCGACGGGAAAGTGCCCTCTGCCCATAGATGGTTAAACAGGGCGAGAATGCGGCGTTGAAACTCTGGTGAAAGGTGTCTGAGGAATTGGCCGTGAATCCTATCTGGTCCCGGAGTTGTATCAGGACACGCAGCAACGGCAGTTCGGAACTCCCACTCGCTAAATGGGTCGTTGTATATTTCCCGACGACGAGTGCGGAAAGAGAGCTGTTTCCGCTCGGCCCGCTCTTTGAGGGAGCGGAAGTCAGCACTGTACATGGCAGTCGCAGAGCATTGTGCGTAGTGGTCCGCCATGTGCTCGGCGATAGCTATCGGGAGCGTGCAGTACACACCCTGGATGGTGAGGGATGGGATTCCTGTCGGCGGGCGGTATCCGAAGACGCGTCGGACTTGCATCCATACCTGAGTCAGGGAGGTGCGGGAGCCGATACTGGCTACATACCGCTCCCAGGAATCCTGCTTACTCTGCTGTACGAGTCGTCGAGCACGCGCACGGAGCTGTTTAAAGGCCACCAAATTCTCTACGGATGGGTGGCGTCGATGGCGCTGGAGCGCTCGCCGACGTTCCCGGATGGCCTCAGCAATCTCCGGTGTCCACCAAGGCACGGACCTACGCCTAGTGGAACCGGTGGTTTGTGGAACTGCCGCCTCAGCGGCCATGACAATACTATTAGTCACCTGCTGGACTGCGTTGTCAATGTCGTCTGGTAGCGGTGGAGCAATGACGGCAGTTGAAGCATACACAGTCCAATCAGCCCTACGGAGACACCAACGGGGTAAGCTGTCTGCAGCTTGGTACCGCAGGAGCGACACAAAGATTGGAAAGTGGTCGCTGCCACATAGGTCCTCATGCACACGCCAACCAAGGTGTGGTCGAAGGCTGGGGCTGCAGACGGAGAGGTCGATCGCTGAATACGTGCCCTGTGCCACGCTAAAATGCGTGGGGGCACCTGTATTCAGGAGGCAAAGGTCTTGTTGCGCCAATAATGTCTCAACATCCCTACCGCGGCCTGTGGTCTGGAGCCCACCCCACAAAGGGTTGTGGGCGTTGAAGTCCCCCAATAGGAGGAATGGTGGGGGAAGTTGGGAGACCAGAGCGGTAAGGGTGTTGAGAGACACGGCCTCATCCGGAGGAAGGTACAAGCTGCAGACAGTAAATTCCTGCGTTGCCCGTATTCTAACAGCCACTGCCTCAAGTGTGGTTGTGAGTGGCACGGGGGCACTGGGGACAGTGTCCAAGATATACAGGCAGACACCGCCAGACACCCTGTCGTAAAGGGTCCTGTTGCGGTAGTAGCCCCGATACCCATGGAGGGCAGGGGTGCGCTGTGCTGGAAACCATGTCTCCTGTAGGGCGATACAAAATGCAGGGTAGCTGTACAGTATTTGTTGCAGCTCAGCCAGGTGATTAAAGAAGCCGCCACAATTCCACTGGAGGATAACATGTCCTCCACGCTCTAAGGCCATAAAAGGAAAGAAAATAAGATCATTCCATAGGAGCGCCTGCTGCCTGATGGTCAGGCTCAACAGAATCTATGACCATAGAATCAGTTGATTCCGGTTGTGCAGTTCTCCTATGGTCGAGTGAATCGTTGTTGTTGTTGTTGTTGTTGTTGTTGGTTGTTTAAGGGGGACAAAACTGCAATGGTTATCAGTCCCCCATTCCATCTCTAGGCGTCAAAAGCAAATCCAAACACGTAAAAGATAATACGCCTAGAGCTTAAAATAGCGAAGTGGGAGAGGAGTCCCACTAGTCCATAAAACATCAAGAATCACAAGACTAAACAAAAGATGGTTACACAAAGACAACTTACAACAAAGAAACCGATAGCCGTGGTTGACCGACCATAAGAATAAAAAAGGAAAAGTCAACCACTCGGTTTCACAAAGAAATCTCCAGTTAGAGAGAACGATAAAATCCCACTGCTCGAATAAAACGTAAAACGGTATCTGCCATTTTGGCATTGTCACCTAAAACTTCCGATAAAACAGCAGGGAGGTTAAAATGTCTCCGCAAGGCGACTAAAAGGGGGCAGTCCAACAATATGTGGACGACTGTCAAATTGGAGCCACACCGACATTGGGCTGGGTCCTCACCCCGAAGGAGATGTCCATGGGTGAGCCACATATGCCCAATGCGGAGGCGACATAAAACCACTGAGTCCCGTCGTGAACCGTGCATGGAGGAGTGCCATGCAACCGTCGTTTCCTTGACCACCCGGAGCTTGTTGGGCGCGTGCAGGCTACGCCACTCAGTATCCCAAAGCTGACGTACTTTCTGGCGCAACAATGAACGGAGATCAGAAGCCGGGAGGCCGATCTCTAGACAGGACATACCTACAGCCTGCTTGGCAAGCCTGTCAACACGTTCATTGCCCGGGATACCAACATGACCCGGAGACCAGATGAACACCACCGATCGCCCGGACCGTGTAATGGCATAAAGTGTCTCCTGAACGGCCAACACCAGGGTAGACCGTGGGTAACACTGCTCTAGAGCTCGGAGGCTGCTCAGGGAGTCGCTGCAACAACAAAAGACTCGCCTGAGCAAGACTGGATATGCACAAGAGCTCTGTGAATGGCCACCAGCTCTGCAGTGTAAACACTGCAGCCATTCGGCAGAGAGTGCTGTTCCACATGGTCACCGTGTGTATAGGCAAATCCAACACGGTCATCCACCATTGAGCCATCGGTGTAGATCAGGTCATAACCACGGAACTCCGCTATGACAGCCGAGAACTGATGGCGGAGCGCCTCCAGTGGTACTGAGTCTTTGGGCCCATGGGCCAAGTCCAGCCGAATAGACGGCCTTGTCAAACACCATGGAGGTGTATGCACCTGGACCCGATATGGACACGGAAGGGGCAAAGACGAAAGTTCCAGGAGGAGGGACCGAACTCTATAGGCTATCGTATGACCTGACCTGGGGCGTCGCTGATGGTGAGGGACGACCACATTAGAAAAAAGAAAACGACGGTTTGGGTGGCCTGGGGAGCAATACACGTTCGCTGCATAAGCTGCGAGCAGGTGTTGGCGGCGGATCCCCAAAGGTGGGATCCCAGCCTCCACTAGTAAACTGTTCACCGGGCTGGTGCAGAAAGCGCCCGTCGCAATGCGGACCCCACAGTTGTGAATGGGGTCCAGGAGATACAATGCCCACGGTGCCGCAGACCCATAGGCAATGCACCCAAAATCGAGACAGGACTGCAACAGCGCCGTGTAAAGCCGCAACAGTGTCGAGCGATCAGCACCCCAGGTCATATGACCCAGGTGGCAGAGAAGGTTGAGATGGCGCCAGCACTTCCTTTTCAGCTGACGAATGTGGGGGAGCCATGTCAGCCGGGCGTCAAAGACCAGTCCTAAGAAACGGTGAGTTTCCACTACCGTAAGTGGTTCGTCATTCAGATAAAGTTCAGGGTGTGGGTGGACAGTCCGACGCCGACAGAAGTGCATCACTCTGGTCTTGGAGGCAGAAAACTGAAAGCTTGTTGTTGTTGTTGTTGTTGTTGTTAGGTTGTTTAAGGGGGACAAAACTACAATGGTCATCAGTCCCCCATTCCACCTCTAGGCGGCAAAAGTAAAACCATACACGTGAAAGATATCATGCACAGGGTTTAAAATTGCGATGTGGGAGAAGAGTCCCACCGAGTCCATAAAAAATAATCAAGAATAACAAGACAAAACGAAGAGACGGTCACACAAACACAACTTACAACAAATAAACCGATGGCCATGGTTGACCGACCATAAGAATAAAAAAGGAAAAGTCAACCACTCGGTAACACACAGAAATCTCCAGTTAAATCGAATGATAAAAACCCACTGCTCGTATAAAACGTAAAACTGTATCTGCCATTGCAGCATCGTCACCTAAAACATCTGATAGAACAGCAGGGAGGTTAAAATTCCGCCGCAAAGCAGCTAAAACGGGGCAGTAAAACAATATGTGGACGATTGTCAGACGGGAGCCGCACCGACATTGGGCTGGGTCCTCACCCCGAAGGAGATGTCCATGGGTGAGCCATGTATGCCCAATGCGGAGGCGACACAAGACCACTGAGTCCCGTCGTGAACTGCGCATGGAGGAGCGCCATGCAAAAGTCGTTTGCTTGACCACCCGGAGCTTGTTGGGCGTGCGCAGGCTACGCCACTCAGTATCCCAAAGCTGACGTACTCGCTGGCGCAACAACGAACGGAGATCAGAAGCCGGGAGGCCGATCTCTAGATAGGACAACCGACTGCCTGCTTGGCAAGCCTGTCAACACGTTCATTGACCGGGATACCAACATGACCCGGAGACCAGATGAACGTCACTGATCGCCCAGACAGTTCAACGGAACGAAGCGTCTCCTGTATGGCCAACACCAGGGGAGACCACGGGTAACACTGCTCCAGAGCTCGGAGGCTGCTCAGGGAGTCGCTACAAACAACAAAAGACTCGCCTGAACAAGACCGGATATGCATGAGAGCTCTGTGAATGGCCACCAGCTCTGCAGTGTCAACACTGCAGCCATTCGGCAGAGAGTGCTGTTCCACATGGTCACCATGAGTATATGCAAATCCCACACAGCCATCAACCATGTTGTTGTTGTTGTTGTTGTTGTTGTTAGGTTGTTTAAGGGGGACAAAACTACAATGGTCATCAGTCCCCCATTCCACCTCTAGGCGGCAAAAGTAAAACCATACACGTGAAAGACATCACGAACAGAGTTTAAAATTGCGATGTGGGAGAGGAGTCCCACCGAGTCCATAAAACATAATCAAGAACAAGACAAAACGAAGAGATGGTCACACATACACAACTTACAACAAATAAACCGATGGCCGTGGTTGACCGACCATAAGAATAAAAAAGAAAGGAAAAGTCAACCACTCGGTAACACACAGAAATCTCCAGTTAAATCGAATGATAAAAACCCCCTGCTCGTATAAAACGTAAAACTGTATCTGCCATTGCAGCATCGTCACCTAAAACATCTGATAAAACGGCAGGCAGGTTAAAATTCCGCCGCAAAGCAGCTAAAACGGGGCAGTCCAACAATATGTGGACGATTGTCAGACGGGAGCCGCACCGACATTGGGCTGGGTCCTCACCCCGAAGGAGATGTCCATGGGTGAGCCATGTATGCCCAATGCGGAGGCGACACAAGACCACTGAGTCCCGTCGTGAACCGCGCATGGAGGAGCGCCATGCAACCGTCGTTTGCTTGACCACCCGGAGCTTGTTGGGCGTGCGCAGGCTACGCCACTCAGTATCCCAAAGCTGACGTACTTTCTGGCGCAACAATGAACGGAGATCAGAAGCCGGGAGGCCGATCTCTAGACAGGACATACCTACAGCCTGCTTGGCAAGCCTGTCAACGCGTTCATTGCCCGGGATACCAACATGACCTGGAGACCAGACGAACACCACCGATCGCCCGGACCGTGTAATGGCATAAAGTGTCTCCTGAACGGCCAACACCAGGGGAGACCGTGGGTAACACTGCTCCAGAGCTCGAAGGCTGCTCAGGGAGTCGCTGCAAACAACAAAAGACTCGCCTGAGCAAGACCGGATATGCACAAGAGCTCTGTGAATGGCCACCAGCTCTGCAGTGTAAACACTGCAGCCATTCGGCAGAGAGTGCTGTTCCACATGGTCACCGTGTGTATAGGCAAATCCAACACGGTCATCCACCATTGAGCCATCGGTGTAGATCAGGTCATAACCACGGAACTCCGCTATGACAGCCGAGAACTGACGGCGGAGCGCCTCCAGTGGTACTGAGTCCTTGGGCCCATGGGCCAAGTCCAGCCGAGTAGACGGCCTTGTCAAACACCATGGAGGTGTATGCACCTGGACCCGATATGGACACGGAAGGGGCAAAGACTCAAGTTCCAGGAGGAGGGACCGAACTCTATAGGCTATCGTATGACCTGACCTGGGGCGTCGCTGATGGTGAGGGACGACCACATTAGAAAAAAGAAAACGACGGTTTGGGTGGCCTGGGGAGCAATACACGTTCGCTGCATAAGCTGCGAGCAGGTGTTGGCGGCGGATCCCCAAAGGTGGGATCCCAGCCTCCACTAGTAAACTGTCCACCGGGCTGGTGCGGAAAGCGCCCGTCGCAATGCGGACCCCACAGTTGTGAATGGGGTCCAGGAGATGCAGTGCCGAAGGTGCCGCAGACCCATAGGCAATGCACCCAAAATCGAGACGGGACTGCACCAGCGCCGTGTAAAGCCGCAACAGTGTCGAGCGATCAGCACCCCAGGTCGTATGACCCAGGTGGCGGAGAAGGTTGAGATGCCGCCAGCACTTCCGTTTTAGCTGACGTATGTGGGGGAGCCACGTCAGCCGGGCGTCAAAGATCAGACCCAAAAACCGATGCGTGTCTACCACTGTCAGGAGTTCGTCGTTAAGGTAAAGTTCAGGGTGAGGGTGGACGGTCCGACGCCGACAGAAGTGCACCATTCTAGTCTTGGTGGCAGAAAACTGAAAGCCATGACTTAGGGCCCAGGTATGTGCCTTCCGAATAGCACCTTGCAACCTACGCTCAGCAACCTGGGTGCTGCAGGAACTAAAAAGGATACAAAAGTCGTCAGCGTAAAGAGAAGGGGAGACCGACGATCCAATTGCTGTCGCTAGACCATTGATGGCAACTAAAAATAATGGAACACTTAAAACTGAGCCCTGAGGAACCCCATTTTCCTGGACATGAGAGGACCTCAGAGAAGCACCAATTTCAACACGAAAGGTACGGACGGCTAAAAAATTCTGAATAAAAGGGGGTAGTGAGCCCCGGAGGCCCCAGTCATATAGAGTGTTGAGGATGTGGCATCGCCAGGTGGTATCGTATGCTTTGTGCATATCAAAGAAGACGGCAACAAGATGTTGGCGCCGGGAAAAGGCTGAGCGGATTGCAGACTTGAGGTACACCAGATTATCGGTGGTAGATCGACCCTGGCGAAAACCGCCCTGGCATGGAGCCAATAATCCCCGAGTCTCAAGAATCCAACACAACGGCCGACTGACCATCCGCTCCAACAGTTTGCACGGCACGTTAGTCAGGTTAATGGGCCGATAGCTATCCAAAGAAAGAGGATGTTTGTCGAGCTTAAGTACGGGGATGATGATACTCTCCCGCCACTGTGACGGGAAAACACCATCACACCAAATGCGGTTATAGACCGCAAGTAGGTTACGCCGACTATCTGCTGAGAGATGTTGCAGCATGTTGCTATGGATGCTATCAGGCCCAGGCGCCGTGTTAGGACATTGTTGAAGAGCACTGAGGAGCTCCCACTCTGTAAAAGGAGTGTTGTAAGATTCGGAGCGGCTGGTACGAAAGGAGAGAGACTGGCGTTCTACCCTCTCCTTTACTGCACGGAAGGCCGGTGGATAATTTGCAGAGGCAAAGGCACGAGCATAATGCTCGGCAAACATCTCTGAAAGAGTGGCCGGGTCTGTACATAGGACTCCATTTGTGGAGATCGCAGGGATTCCCGATGTAGTCTGTATTCCCTGTAGCCGCCTGATCTTACTCCAGACCTGCGAGGCTGAGGTACCTGTCCCTATAGTGGAAACGTACCTCTCCCAGCACTCCCGTTTCCGTCTTCTTATAAGTTGGCGAGCACGAGCGCGAAGCCGTTTAAAATTGATTAGGTGCTCCTGAGAGGGGTGCCGTTTGTATCGCTGTAAGGCCCGCCTGCGGTCTTTAATGGCCTCAGCGATCTCCGGCGACCACCACGGCACTGTCTTACGCCGTGGGCACCCTGTTGTACGCAGAATGGTCGCGTTCGCAGCAGAAATGATGGAATGTGTGGCGCTCTCAACCACCACATCGATTTCGTCGAGTGGGGGAGGGCTAACGATAGCAGCAGAAGCATAGTCTTCCCAGTTAGCCCTGTGCAGAACCCACCTAGGTGGGCGCGCTGGGGACTCGCGTTGTGGGAGTGACAAAAAGACAGGGAAATGGTCACTGCCACACAAGTCGTCATGGGCTCTCCAGTGAACAGATGGTGGAAGGCCGTGGCTGCAGATAGACAGATCAATGGCCGAAAATGTGCCATGTGCCACACTAAAGTGTGTGGGGGCACCTGTATTTAAGAGGCAGAGGTCGAGTTGAGTTAGGAAATCCTCGACAACCCTGCCGTGACCTGAGATCGTAGAAACACCCCACAAGGGACTGTGGGCATTGAAGTCGCCCAACAGTAAGAAAGGTGGGGGTAGTTGAGCAACGAGTGCAGCCAAGACGTTCACAGATACGTCACCATCTGGCGGCAAGTAGATACTGCAGACGGTCAACTCCTGTGTGGTCCTCACCCTGACAGCCACTGCTTCTAATGGTGTTTGAAGGGGCACGGGTTCACTATACACAGAGGTGAGGACGTACACACACACTCCACCTGAGACCCTGTTATATATGCTACGGTTACAGTAAAATCCCCTGTAGCCACGAAGGACAGGGGCCCGCATTGCTGGAAACCAAGTTTCCTGAAGATTGGTTGGTTGGTTGGTATGATGTTTTAGGGGGACAAAACTGCGGAGGTCATCAGTCCCCCATTCCATCAAAGAGCTAGACAAGTGTGGAAACTCTGAAAAATTCGCCCAGAGTTAAAACTGCTACGGGAGGGAAACCCCACTCAATCAATAAAATGTAAACAAATTCGACAGAGAACAACAAGGCAGGAGACAACACAAAAGGACACAATCACACGGAAACAGAAAACAAGTGTGGAAATAAAATGACAGAGACAAAGTACGTGGTTGACCGACCATGAAAATAAAATAGGTAGGGTCAGCCACGGGGCAACACAAGCTTCATATCGAGTTGTAAAAACCGCTGTCATGAATAAAACCTAAAACAGAATCAGCCATATTGGCATCGTTACGTAAAACTACAGATAAAATTACAGGAAAATTAAAATCCCGCCGCAGAGCGGCTAAAAGATGGCAGTCCATCAAAATGTGGGCCACCGTCAAGGGACAGCCACAACGGCAACGAGGCGGGTCCTCACCGCGGAGGAGATGGCCATGGGTCAGCCAAGTGTGGCCGATGCGGAGCCGGCACAGGACTACCGAGTCCCGGCGAGAGGCCCGCATGGACGAGTGCCATACAGCTGTGGTCTCCTTTATTGCCCTGAGTTTGTTTTGATGGCTCAGGCTACGCCACTCTGCGGCCCAAAGCTCACGTACTCTATGGTGCAGCACAGACTTGTAATCTGAGGCCGGGAGGCCAATGTCTAACACGGGCGCATGGACAGCCTGTTTGGCTATCTCATCGGCTCGTTCGTTGTTCGGGATGCCGATTTGACCAGGAGACCAAATGAAGACCACAGAGCGTCCTGACTGGTCGAGAGCAAAAAGTGTCTCATGGATAGCCAGCAACAAGGAGGAACGTGAGTAACACTGATCAAGTGCGCGAAGACTGCTCAGGGAGTCACTGCAGAGCAGAAAAGACCCACCTGAGCAGTATCGCATATGCTCAAGAGCACGGAGAATGGCCACCAACTCGGCAGTGTACACACTGCAGCCATCCAGCAGAGACCGCTGCTCAGCGTGATCGCCATGGACATAGGCAAAGCCAACACGGCCACAAACCAACGAACCGTCCGTATAGACGATGTCGTATCCAGTGTACTCTGCAACAACAGCAAAGAACTGACGGCGGAGTGCCTCTGGAGGAACAGAGTCTTTGGGTCTATCGGCCAAGTCCAGCCTACAGCATGGCCTCGGTACACACCATGGGGGCGTACGCGTACGGGCCCGATGCAGAGATGGGACAGGGAAAGACTCTAGTTCCAACAGAAGGGACTGGACACGGAAGGAGATCGTATGACCGGAACGGGGTCGCCGTTGTTGAGGACGGACGACCGTGCGGCAGAAAAGCAAACGTTGGTTCGGGTGGCCTGGCGTGCTATGAACATAAGCAGCATAGGCCGCGAGCAGTTGCTGGCGGCGGATCCGCAGAGGTGGGACCCCGGCCTCCGCAAGTAAACTGTCCACGGGACTGGTGCGGAAAGCACCCGTCGCGATGCGAACCCCACAGTGGTGAATGGGGTCCAGCAAGCGCAATGCCGAGGGGGATGCAGAGCCATAGGCAAGGCATCCAAAGTCAAGACGGGACTGCACCAAAGCGTGGTATACCCGTAACAGTGTGGACCGATCGGCACCCCAGTTCGTATGGCCCAGATGGCGGAGAACATTTAGCTGGCGCCAGCACTTCTGTTTCAGCTGTCGAATGTGAGGGAGCCATGTCAGCCGAGAATCAAATACGAGTCCTAAAAACCTGTGAGTTTCAGCAACCTCTAAGAGGTGGTTGTCAAGATAAAGTTCGGGCTGTGGATGAACTGTCCGACGCCGACAGAAGTGCATAACTCTGGTCTTTGCAGGAGAGAACTGGAAGCCATGGGCCAGAGCCCAGGACTGTGCCTTCTGAATGGCTCCTTGTAACCTACGTTCACCAACTTGGGTGCTGGAAGAGCTAAAAGAAATACAGAAGTCGTCAGCATAGAGAGAGGGGGATACTGACGACCCAACTGCTGTCGCTAAGCCGTTTATGGCTACTAAAAATAAGGGGACACTCAAAACAGAGCCCTGAGGGACCCCATTTTCCTGCACATGAGGGGTGCTACGAGAAGCACCAACTTGGACACAAAACGTACGGACAGCTAAAAAGTTTTGGATAAAAATAGGGAGCTGGCCTCGAAGACCCCATTCATGTAACGTCTGAAGGATGTGATGTCTCCATGTTGTATCATACGCCTTCCTCAAATCGAAAAACACCGCGACAAGATGTTGACGTCGAGCAAAGGCAGTACGAATACGGGACTCCAAGTGAACGAGGTTGTCTGTAGTGGAGCGGCCTTGACGGAAACCGCCCTGACATGGAGCCAGCAGGCCTCTAGACTCCAGTACCCAGCACAGCCGCCGGCTCACCATACGTTCCAGCAGTTTACAAAGAACGTTGGTGAGGCTGATGGGACGGTAACTGTCCAAATCGCAGGGGTTTTTACCCGGCTTGAGCACTGGCACAATGATACTTTCTCGCCACTGTGACGGAAAGACACCATTGTTCCAGATGCGATTGAAGACGGATAAGATGGTTGGCATAGACTGCGCTGATAGGTGTTTCAGCATCTGGTTATGAATGCGATCTGGCCCGGGGCTGGTATCGGGACTATGTGCAAGGGCACCGAGTAATTCCCATTCACTGAATGGAGCGTTGTAGGATTCAATTCGGCGGGTCGAGAAGGAGAGTCGCTTCCGTTCTTCCTGCTCTTTCACGGTACGAAAGGTTGGCGGGTAATTCACAGATGCAGAACTCCGAGCATAGTGCTCAGCTAGATGTTCAGCAATGGCATCTGGGTCCGTACAAACTACTCCATTCAGAGAAATCCCTGGCACGCCTGAAGCACTCTGGTAACCATGGAGGCATCGTATCTTCTGCCAGACCTGGGATGGAGAGGTACATGTGCCAATGGTGGACACATACCGTTCCCAACACTCTTGTTTACGACGTTTAATTAACAGACGTGCTCGTGCACGGAGCCGCTTGAACGCAATGAGGTTCTCCAAGGACGGGCGTCTCTTATGACGCTGGAGTGCACGCCGTCGATCCCTAATAGCCTCAGCGATTTCTGGCGACCACCAGGGCACCGTCCTCCGCCGAGGGGATCCAGAAGAGCTAGGGACCGTACGTTCAGCCGCAGAGATAATGGCTGCGGTGAGACTCTCAGTCACCTCATCTATGCTGACATCCGATGGAGGGCCAATCTTTGCAGCGGTAGTAAACTCCTTCCAGTTAGCTTTGTTAAGAGCCCATCTGGGCAAACGTCCAGGGGACTGAGGCTGTGGTAGTGAAAGGAATATTGGGAAATGGTCACTACCACACAAGTCATCATGTTGTTGTTGTTGTTGTTGTTGTTGTTGTTGTTGTTGTTAGTTGTTTAAGGGGGACAAAACTGCAATGGTTATCAGTCCCCCATTCCATCTCTAGGCGTCAAAAGGAAATCCAAACACGTAAAAGATAAGACGCCTAGAGTTTAAAATAGCGAAGTGGGAGAGGAGTCCCACTAGTTCATAAAACATCAAGAACCACAAGACTAAACAAAAGATGGTTACACAAAGACAACTTACAACAAAGAAACCGATAGCCGTGGTTGACCGACCATAAGAATAAAAAAAAGGAAAAGTCAACCACTCGGTTTCACAAAGAAATCCCCAGTTAGAGAGAACGATAAAATCCCCCTGCTCGAATAAAACGTAAAACGGTATCTGCCATTGTGGCATCGTCACCTAAAACTTCCGATAAAACAGCAGGGAGGTTAAAATGTCTCCGCAAGGCGGCGAAAAGTGGGCAGTCCAACAATATGTGGACGACTGTCAAATTGGAGCCACACCGACATTGGGCTGGGTCCTCACCCCGAAGGAGATGTCCATGGGTGAGCCACGTATGCCCAATGCGGAGGCGACATAAAACCACTGAGTCCCGCCGTGAACCGCGCATGGAGGAGCGCCATGCAACCGTCGTTTCCTTGACCACCCGGAGCTTGTTGGGCGTGTGCAGGCTACGCCACTCAGTATCCCAAAGCTGACGTACTTTCTGGCGCAACAATGAACGGAGATCAGAAGCCTGGAGGCCGATCTCTAGACAGGACATACCTACCGCCTGCTTGGCAAGCCTGTCAACACGTTCATTGCCCGGGATACCAACATGACCTGGAGACCAGATGAACACCACCGATCGCCCGGACCGTGTAATGGCATAAAGTGTCTCCTGAACTGCCAACACCAGGGTAGACCGTGGGTAACACTGCTCCAGAGCTCGGAGGCTGCTCAGGGAGTCGCTGCAAACAACAAAAGACCCGCCTGAGCAAGACCGGATATGCACAAGAGCTCTGTGAATGGCCACCAGCTCTGCAGTGTAAACACTGCAGCCATTCGGCAGAGAGTGCTGTTCCACATGGTCACCGTGTGTATAGGCAAATCCAACACGGTCATCCACCATTGAGCCATCGGTGTAGATCAGGTCATAACCACGGAACTCCGCTATGACAGCCGAGAACTGACGGCGGAGCGCCTCCAGTGGTACTGAGTCTTTGGGCCCATGGGCCAAGTCCAGCCGAATAGACGGCCTTGTCAAACACCATGGAGGTGTATGCACCTGGACCCGATATGGACATGGAAGGGGCAAAGACTCAAGTTCCAGGAGGAGGGACCGAACTCTATAAGCTATCGTATGACCTGACCTGGGGCGTCGCTGATGGTGAGGGACGACCACATTAGAAAAAAGAAAACGACGGTTTGGGTGGCCTGGGGAGCAATACACGTTCGCTGCATAAGCTGCGAGCAGGTGTTGGCGGCGGATCCCCAAAGGTGGGATCCCAGCCTCCACTAGTAAACTGTTCACCGGGCTGGTGCGGAAAGCGCCCGTCGCAATGCGGACCCCACAGTTGTGAATGGGGTCCAGGAGATGCAGTGCCGAAGGTGCCGCAGACCCATAGGCAATGCACCCAAAATCGAGACGGGACTGCACCAGCGCCGTGTAAAGCCGCAACAGTGTCGAGCGATCAGCACCCCAGGTCGTATGACCCAGGTGGCGGAGAAGGTTGAGAAGGCGCCAGCACTTCCTTTTCAGCTGACGAATGTGGGGGAGCCACGTCAGCCGGGCGTCAAAGACCAGTCCTAAAAAACGGTGAGTTTCCACTACCGTAAGTGGTTCGTCATTCAGATAAAGTTCAGGGTGTGGGTGGACGGTCCGACGCCGGCAGAAGTGCATCACTCTGGTCTTGGAGGCAGAAAACTGAAAGCCATGGGTAAGCGCCCAGTTCTGCGCCTTCCGAATAGCACCTTGCAACCTGCGCTCGGCAACTGGGGTGCTGGAGGAACTAAAAGAGAGACAAAAGTCGTCAGCATAAAGAGAGGGGGACACCGACGATCCAACCGCTGCAGCTAAACCGTTGATGGCGATTAAAAATAATGGGACGCTTAAAACGGAACCCTGAGGAACCCCATTTTCCTGGACATGAGAGGAGCTCAGGGAAGCACCAATTTGAACACGAAAGGTACGGACGGCTAAAAAATTTTGAATAAAAATCGGTAGGGAGCCTTGGAGGCCCCAGTCATATAAAGTGTTGAGGATGTGGCGTCGCCAGGTTGTATCATATGCTTTGTGCATATCGAAGAAGACGGCAACGAGGTGTTGGCGCCGGGAAAAGGCTGTGCGGATTGCAGACTCGAGGCACACCAGATTATCGGTGGTAGATCGACCCTGGCGAAAACCGCCCTGGCATGGAGCCAATAATCCACGAGTCTCAAGAATCCAACACAACCGCCGACTAACCATCCGCTCCAACAGTTTGCAGGGAACGTTAGTCAGGTTAATGGGCCGATAGCTATCCAAGTTCAGAGGATGTTTGTCGGGTTTAAGTACGGGGATGATGATGCTCTCCCGCCACTGTGACGGGAAAACACCATCACACCAAATGCGGTTATAGACCGCAAGTAGGGCCCTCCGACTATCTGCTGAGAGATGTTTCAGCATTTGACTATGGATGCTATCAGGCCCTGGCGCCGTGTCTGGACATTGTTGAAGAGCACTGAGGAGCTCCCACTCTGTAAAAGGAGTGTTGTAAGATTCAGAGCGGCGGGTATGAAAGGAGAGGGGCTGGCGTTCTACCCTCTCCTTTACTGCACGGAAGGCCGGTGGATAATTTGCAGAGGCAAAGGCACGAGCATAATGCTCAGCAAACATCTCTGCAAGAGTGGCCGGGTCCGTACATAGGACTCCATTTGTGGAGATCCCAGGGATTCCCGATGTAGTCTGTATTCCCTGTAGCCGCCTGATCTTACTCCAGACCTGCGAGGCTGAGGTACCTGTCCCAATAGTGGAAACGTACCTCTCCCAGCACTCCCGTTTCCGTCTTCTTATAAGCTGGCGAGCACGAGCGCGAAGCCGTTTAAAATTGATTAGGTGCTCCTGAGAGGGGTGCCTTTTGTATCGCTGTAAGGCCCGCCTGCGGTCTTTAATGGCCTCAGCGATCTCCGGCGACCACCACGGCACTGTCTTACGCCGTGGGCACCCTGTGGAGCATGGAATTGCAGCTTTTGCAGCAGAAACAATTGTGTGAGTGACGCCCTCAACCACCACAGCGATGGAATCGAGTGGGGGAGGTTGAACAATAGCAGTGGACGTGTAATCTTCCCAGTTAGCCCTGCCTAAAGCCCACCTGGGGGGGCGTTCTGGGGACTGACGTTGTGGGAGTGACAGAAAAAGCGGAAAATGGTCACTGCCACACAGATCGTCGTGGGCTCTCCAGTGGACAGATGGTGGAAGGCTGTGGCTGCAGATCGATAAATCAATGGCCGAGAACGTGCCATGTGCCACACTAAAGTGTGTGGGGGCACCAGTATTTAATAGGCAGAGGTCGAGTTGAGAAAGTAAAGACTCGACTACTCTGCCTCGGCCAGAAAGCGAAGTACTACCCCACAACGGGTTATGGGCATTGAAGTCGCCCAATAAGAAGAAAGGCGGGGGTAGTTGCGATATAAGTGCAGCCAAAACATTCAAAGAAATATCACCATCTGGAGGGAGATAAAGGCTGCAGACGGTAAACTCTTGTGTTGTCCTTACCCTGACAGCCACTGCTTCTAGTGGTGTACGAAGGGGCACTGGTTCACTATGAACAGAGGTAAGGACATACACACATACACCACCTGAGACCCTGTTATATGAGCTACGGTTACAGTAATATCCCCTATAGCCACGAAGGGCTGGGGTCCGCATTGCTGGAAACCATGTTTCCTGTAAGGCAATGCAGAAGGCAGGTGTTGTGCTTAAAAGGTGTCGTAGCTCAGCCAGGTGGGGGAAGAAACCGCCGCAGTTCCACTGGAGGATAATGCTGTCTGATAACTGGGAAGACATGGAGATTACAAATCAGCGTCACTCAAATCCGCTGTCTGCCTTTGTTCTGGCTCAGTATCCATAATTTCTGTGATGTCCCCGACGGCGAGGTCGTCTGGGGACGCTAGAATTTCCACCTCGTCCCCAGAGGTCGAGGTGGAGTGGTGAGGTGGCTCAGGAGCCACCGTGGTATCCTTCACGTCGTTTTCAACCTTTTTCCTCCGGTCCTTCTTGCCCCTCGGGGGCTTCGCCGGCAGGGCTGGCTTCTCAGACTCAGCCTCAGGGACTGAGGAGGAGCATGAGGCCCTGCGTCCAGCAGCCTTCGGTTTTGCCTGCTGCTGGCGTGTGTCAGAAGTGACACGGGCGGAACCGTCGGAAGGGAGTGTCCCAAGGGACCCCTTCCGAACGAGGGGTGCCGGAGTGGGTTGTTGTGTCTCCGGCAGAAGGGTGGAGGTTGCTCCCGAGGCAGTTACCTGGGGAGCAGAAGAAGGAAGGGGGCCCCCAACCACCTTGGGGGCAGATGTAGGTTTGCGGCCCTGGGGGCCTACAGAAAAAGAATGAGCAGACAAGATGGGTGTCGCCACAGATGATGAAGATGATGCAATTGCCGCAAAAGACGTTGTCATGGCCACTGGGTGTAAGCGCTCAAATTTCTTTTTTGCCTCAGCATAGGTCTTATACTCGATGATTTTCCTTTCTTTCCGGAGCACAGGGCATTGTGATGAGCAGGGAGGATGCTCCTGGCCACAGTTCACACAGATGGGCGGCGGAGTACATGGGGCGTCCGGGTGGGCTGGACGTCCACAATCCCGGCAAGTGGCGCTGGAAGGGCAACGGGACGACATATGCCCAAACTTCCAGCACTGGAAGCATCTCATAGGAGGAGGGATGTAGGGTTTGACATCAACCCGGTAGCACATCACCTTCACCTTCTCTGGCAGTGTATCGCCTTCAAAGGCTACGATGAAGGCACCGGTGGCAACCCTATTATCTTTCGACCCACGATGGATGCGCCAGACGAAGTGAACACCTCGCCGCTCGAGGTTGGCGCGCAGCTCCTCATCGGATTGTAAGAGGAGATCCCGGTGAAAAATAATACCCTGGACCAGATTGAGGGACCTATGTGGCGCAATGTTGACCGCGATGTCTCCCAGCTTATCGCAGGCAAGCAATGCCCGCGACTGGGCAGGGGATGCGGTGTGAATCAACACAGAGCCATTGCGCATCTTGGAGAGGGACTCCACATCTCCAAACTTCTCCTCCAGATGGTCTACGAAGAACTGAGGCTTTACGGTCGCAAATGATTCCCCATCAACTCTTGTACAGACCAAATATCGAGGCGAATAAGGCTCATTGATGGTAGTAGCCCTGCGTTCCTCCCAGGGCGTGGCCAAGGAAGGAAACGACTTGGGGTCATATGAAGAGGCATAAAACTTACCACGCTTAGAGACGGTGGTTAGACGTCCACCAACGTTTTCTTTTGCTCGTTTCATGTTGTTCCCACGAGCAGCTAGGGATCTAAAGGTCCACCCAGGCAGAGCCCCGCTTGCCTGGGTAAGCCTTATACAACTGAGGTGCGGCAGGTTCCCCAGAGGTTGCTCGCTAACGACTGTTTAACCTCAACAGCCATTCATCTCCTCGGCACGTAGCACACCTTGAGATTGAGGGTTTTTTTATAGAGGTTTGTACCGTCCTCGCGACCCGGGCGATTAAGCCAAGATCCCCGGGCTCTGAAACGTACAACGTTCCACCGTCGCGCCGAACGATGGTCGTTGAAGCACGCACAGAGCTTACGGTGTAGCGGACTGTTGGCGCGACACAGCCCAGAGCTCAGGACCCCGGGTTCGCCAAGCCCGTACTCAGCAAATTAATGCTGAGCCCCTGAGGGGCAAGTCATCATGCACTCTCCAGTGGACTGACGGTAAAAGGCCAGGACTACATACCGACAGATCAATTGCAGAGTAAGTGCCGTGAGCCACACTGAAGTGTGTGGCAGCACCGGTATTTAAAATGCAGAGTTCAAGCTGAGAGAATAAACTCTCAACGTCTCTGCCACAGCCAGTAATCGTAGTACCTCCCCACAGGGGGTTGTGGGCGTTAAAATCCCCCAGAAGTAAGAAAGGTGAGGGGAGCTGAGAAATCAGCGCTGCCAACACATGTTGGGGTACTACGTCGTCTGGGGGCAGGTATACACTGCAAATGGTGAGGTCGATTGTACTCTTCACTCTGACTGCCACAGCTTCTAAAGGCGTTTGGAGAGCAATAGACTCACTGTATGCAAATGAAAGGACAAAAATACAGACTCCACCTGAAACCCTGTCATAAACTGTGCGATTTCGGTAATATCCCCGATAGCCTCGTAAGGCAGGACATCGCGTCGGGGGGAACCAGGTCTCCTCCAGGGCAACGCACAGTGCAGGTGAAGTGGCGAGAAGCTGCCGTAACTCTGCCAAATGGGAGAAAAAACCACCACAATTCCACTGGAGAATGTGACTAGTGCTGACTGGAGAGGCCATGATAGGATAGGGATCATTAGTCCATAGGTTCACTACCTGCTGCTGTCGAATGTGTTCTGACTGGATCCAGGACCATTGTTGTTGTTGTTGTTGTTGGGGTTTTGGAAGGGACTAAACTACGACGGTTATCAGTCCCTTGTTCCATTCAAAGAGATAAAACATTTGTTAAGCGATCCGAAGTGAACGCATTAACAAGTCAAAGTTTAAAACTTACAGACTAATAGAAAGAAAGGATACGATTAAAAACTAAGAAGGGATAAAACAGCTGAAACAGCACAAGAGTGTTTTTGCTGGGTGGTCACAAGGATATAAGGAACACACCCAGCCACTCTGCAACACGCTAAAACCACCTACCTAACAGACTTAAGCAGGCGGTGAACAGAGAAACGACAGAGAAACACAAACATTAAATGGACTTGTAAAGTCCACACTCACGCATAAAACGTAAAATAGAGTCAACCATGGAGGTGTTGTCAGCTAATGCAAGCTGCAAAACGTCAGGGATATTAAAATTTCGTCTCACTGCGGCTAAATTGTGGCATTCAATTAAGATGTGGGCGACCGTCAAAGGCGCACCACATCGACACTGCGGAGGGTCCTCGCGACGCAGAAGGTGTCCATGCGTGAGCCAAGTATGGCCTATACGGAGTCGGCAAAGGACAACCGACTCCCTGCGAGAAGCCCTCAGGGACGTCTTCCATGCAGCGGTAGACGGCTTGACAGCACGGAGCTTATTCGGTTCAGTGGAGTCTGCCCATTCCGAATTCCAAACCCTTAAGACCTTGCGGGTCAACTGGGTTTGGAGGTCGGAAACTGGGAGGCCAATGTCCAGGGACCGCAAAGTGGTAGCCTGCTTGGCCAGCTGATCCACACGTTCATTGCCCAGTATACCTACATGCCCTGGCGTCCAAACAAAAGCGACAGAACGGCCTGACTCGCCAAGGGCGAATACAGCATCTTGAATGGCTCTCACCACAGTGTGTTTGGGCAGAAACTGGTCGAGGGCCTGTAAGCCACTCAGGGAGTCGCTACAGATGACGAACGACCCCCTGGGGCAGGCTCTGAGGTGTTCAAGAGCTCTCAAAATACCGACCAGTTCTGCAGTGAAGATGCTGCTTCCACAAGGCAGCGACCGCTGTTCGATGTGGTCATCAGACATGAAGGCATATCCAGCTTGGCCATCGACCAAAGAACCGTCCGTGTAGATGATAGTTGCTCCATTAAACGTATTAAGCAGTGCATGGAACCGGCGACGGAGAAGCAGTGGTGAAATCGAGGCTTTCGAATCCCGGGACAAGTCCAGCCGAAGCTCCAGGCGAGGAATTTTCCAGGGGGGGATACGGGGGGAGTAATGGTAAGGTGGAGGAAGAGGTAAAGAATCAAGTGAGGAGAGAAGGGAACGGACACGGACCGCAATCGGGAGACCCGATCTGGGCCGACGTCGTGGGGGATGGAGTGCAGAAAGGGGGAAGAGAAGCCTGTGGTTCGGATGGCGGAGTAAATCATGAACCCGGGCAACGTAACTCACCAACAACCGTTGCCGGCGATACTGCAGAGGGGGAACACCAGCTTCAGCTAGAAGGCTAGTTACGGGACTGGTACGAAAAGCCCCTGTTGCGAGACGCACACCTGTGTGGTGAACGGGGTCTAGGACCCGCAAGGCAGAAGGGGCTGCGGAGTCATACACCAAGCTCCCGTAATCAAGCCGTGACAGAATGAGAGACTTGTAGAGCTGAAGAAGGGTTGAACGTGCTGCTCCCCAACTAGTATGGCTGAGGCATCTAAGAACATTTAAATGCCGCCAACACTTCTGTCGCAGCTGACGTAGGTGTGGCACCCAAGTCAGCCGGGCATCGAACATCATGCCCAGGAAGCGATGTGTTTCCTCGACCTGAAGTAGTTCACCACCCAAGTAGAGCTCTGGGTCAGGGTGAACTACCCGACGGCGACAGAAGTGCATCACGCGGGTTTTTAGTGCGGAGAACTGAAATCCGTGAGTAGAGGCCCATGAGTGGGCCTTTCGGATGGCACCCTGCAGCCGCCGTTCAGCTACGCCGATGGAAACGGAGCTGAAATACAGGCAGAAGTCATCGGCGAACAGAGAGCAACTGACTGATGACCCCACAGCCGCAGCGAGACCGTTTATCGCCACTAAAAACAATGGAACGCTAAGGACGGAGCCCTGTGGGACACCGTTCTCCTGAATACGGGGAGAGCTAAATGATGTCCCAACCCTCACCCGAAACGATCGGTGGGAGAGGAAATTGCGAATAAAAACAGGAAGGGCGCCACGTAAGCCCCAGTCGTGCAGAGTCTTCAAAATATGATGGCGCCAGGTGGTGTCATACGCCTTTCGAAGGTCGAAAAATACAGCAACGAGATGCTCACGCCTAGCAAACGCAGTGCGAATGGCCGACTCCAATGAGACGAGGTTGTCAATGGTAGAACGGCCCTGGCGAAAGCCCCCTTGTTGCGGAGCAAGGAGTCCGCGCCCTTCTAGGATCCACATAAGCCGCCGACTCACCATACGTTCGAAGAGCTTGCAGAGAACGTTGGTGAGGCTGATCGGACGGTAATTGTCAGCCACCAGGGGGTCTGCACCAGGTTTCAGCACCGGGATGATAGTGCTTTCCCGCCACTGCGACGGGAAAGTGCCCTCTGCCCATAGATGGTTGAACAGGGCGAGAATGCGGCGTTGAAACTCTGGTGAGAGGTGTCGGAGGAATTGGCCGTGAATCCTATCTGGTCCCGGAGTTGTATCAGGACACGCAGCAAGGGCAGATCGGAACTCCCACTCGCTAAACGTGTCGTTATATATTTCCCGACGACGAGTGCGGAAAGAGAACTGTTCCCGCTCGGCCCGCTCTTTGAGGGTGCGGAAGTCAGCACTGTACATGGCAGTCGCAGAGCATTGTGCGTAGTGGTCTGCCATGTGCTCGGCGATAGCTGTCGGGAGCGTGCAAAGCACACCCTGGATGGTGAGGGATGGCATTCCTGTCGGCGGGCGGTATCCGAAGACGCGTCGGACTTGCGTCCATACCTTAGTCAGGGAGGTGCGGGAGCCGATACTGGCTACATACCGCTCCCAGGAATCCTGCTTGCTCTGCTGTATGAGTCGTCGAGCACGCGCACGGAGCCGTTTAAAGGCCACAAAATTCTCCATCGATGGGTGGCGTCGATGGCGCTGGAGCGCTCGCCGACGTTCCCGGATAGCCTCAGCAATCTCCGGTGTCCACCAAGGCACGGACCTATGCCTAGGGGAACCGGTGGTTTGCGGAACTGCTACCTCAGCGGCCCTGACAATACTATCAGTCACCTGCTGGACTGCATTGTCAATGTCATCTGGCAGTGGAGCAGTGATGACAGAGGTTGAAGTATAGACTGGCCAGTCAGCCCTACGGAGACACCAACGGGGTAAGCTGTCTGCAGCTTGGTACTGCGGGAGCGACACAAAGATGGGAAAGTGGTCGCTGCCACACAGGTCCTCATGCACACGCCAACCGAGGTGTGGTCGAAGGCTGGGGCTGCAGACGGAGAGGTCGATCGTTGAATACGTGCCCTGTGCCACGCTAAAATGCGTGGGGGCACCTGTATTCAGGAGGCAAAGGTCTTGTTGCGCCAACAATGTCTCAACATCCCTACCGCGGCCTGTGCTCTGGAGTCCACCCCACAAAGGGTTGTGGGCGTTGAAGTCCCCCAAAAGGAGGAATGGTGGGGGAAGTTGCGAGACCAGAGCAGTAAGGGTGTTGAGAGACACGGCCTCATCCGGAGGAAGGTACAAGCTGCAGACAGTGAATTCTTGCGTTACCCGAATTCTGACAGCCACTGCCTCAAGAGTGGTTGTGAGGGGCACGGGGGCACTTGGGACAGTGTCCAGGATATATAGGCAGACACCGCCAGACACCCTGTCGTAAAGGGTCCTGTTGCGGTAGTAGCCCCGATACCCACGGAGGGCAGGGGTCCGCTGTGCTGGAAACCATGTCTCCTGTAGGGCAATACAAAGTGCAGGGTAGTGCCACAGTAATTGGCGCAGCTCGGTTCCATAGGAACATCTGCCGCCTTATGGTCAGGATCTACAGAATCTAAGACCATAGGTGATTCTGGATGTGCAGAGTTCCTACGTTTGGGCGAATCAAGAAGTGCGAGATCCTCAGCGGAGGCAAGGATCTCGACTTCATCCTCTGAAGCAGAGGATGTGGGTGTGGGTGGCTTGGAAGCCACCAAAGAATCCTTTTTCTTCTTGTCTTTCCTTTTAGCCTCTCGCTGGCCCTTGGGTGTTAAGGGCCGTGAGGGCCTCTCAACAGGGGCTGCAGCTGCCGACGAAGAGGTGGAGGCCCCTCGATCAGCAGCCGCGGGATCCTTCAGCCATTTGCTGGGATCCACTTTCCCATGAAGAGAAGCCTCGGAAGGGAGTGTCCCATGGGACCCCTTCCGAGCGAGAGGAGCCGGAGGAAGTTGTTGCTTCTCCGGCTGGGTGACGGGGACCGTTGTCCCCGATGGTGTGGGGGGATGTGCTCCCCCAGGAGATGTAGTGGGGGGAGCACATGGTGGAGAGCCCCCAACCATCGAGGGGGCTGATGGAGCTTTACGGCCCTGAGGGCCCACAGAAGTTGGCACAGATGTGGGGACCGTCGTCACCGAAGAAAAAGGTGACGACGTGACACTCGCAAATGACGTCTTTAATGCTATTGGGTGCAATCGCTCAAACTTCTTCTTGGCCTCGTTGTATGACAGTTTGTCCATGTTTTTATACTCCATAATTTTTCTCTCTTTACGGAGCACTGTGCAGTTAAGCGAGCAAGGAGGGTGGTGCTGTCCGCCGTTTACGCATATAGGAGGAGGAGCACAAGGAGCGTCCGGATGGGATGGACGCCCGCATTCTCTACAGGTGGAGCTGGAATTGCACCTGGAGGACATGTGCCCAAATTTCCAGCATTTGAAGCACCGCATCGGAGGAGGAATATAAGGTTTTACATCGCACCGGTAGACCATAACCTTGACCTTTTCGGGCAAAGAATCGCCCTCAAAGGCCAGGATGAAGGCACCGGTGGCTACCTTGTTCTCCTTAGATCTCCTAAAGATGCGCCTGACGAATGTGACACCTCGCCGTTCGAGGTAGGCGCGTAATTCGTCGTCCGACTGCAGCAGGAGATCACGATGGTAAATAATCCCCTGAACCATATTAAGACTTTTGTGAGGGGTGACTGTCACAGGAACATCTCCCAGCTTATCACAGGCCAGAAGCGCCCGTGACTGTGCTGGGGACGCCGCTTCAATGAGGATTGCACTGCTTCTCATCTTAGATAGCCCCAAACTTCGCCAAACTTATCTTCTAAGTTCTCCACAAAGAAGAGTGGCTTAGTATTGCTGAACGTTTCCCCATCAGTTCTGGCACATACAAGAAATTTAGGGGAGTAAGGCTCAACCCTGTCTTTCGCCCGTCGTTCCTCCCATGGGGTAGCCAGGGAAGGGAACGATTGGGGGTCATATTATGTGGCATTAAAGTCGCTTCTACCACGCTTAGAAACGCCAGGTTTGCGTTGTTGTTGTTGTTGTTGTTGGGTTGTTAAAGGGGACTCAACTGCTTGGTTATCAGTCCCCTGTTCCCTGTTAAGAGTTAACTTTTAAAAGTGTCCTTTTCGTCGCATTGTACCTGAGGTCCAGCGTACTCTGGGCACAGAGAGACAGTCATTGGTAAAATAATGACACGAAACAAAGAACAAAGAACAAGACAGAAGTTGACAAAATAGACAGTAAGCTAAAACAAGGCAGCAGAAGCGTGTGGCTGACTGATCACAAAATAATACAGGATGAGCCAGCCACTCTGCACACTTTAAAATCCTCAATTAAAATCAAGTCATAAACCGTAAAATAACAGCGGCCTATTGTTCTGGAGGGGTTGAAGCCCGACAGGGCGGGCTTATAGGCCCCACCACTAAATAGACCAATAAAAGCCAGTTGCGCGAATAAAACCTAAAACACGATCGACCATAGAGGCATTGTCAGATAAAATCAACGGAAGCTCGGAAGGCAGTGTAAAAGACTGCCTCAAGTCGGCTAAAAGTAAGCAGTCCACCAGAACGTGGACCACAGTCAATAGGGCGCCACAACGGCAAGTTGGAGGGTCCTCTCGTCGTAGAAGGTGGCCGTGCGTCAACCATGTATGTCCAATACGCAGTCTGCAGATGACTACTGACTCCCTACGAGAGGGTCGCAGGGAGGATCGCCACACAGCTGTGGTGGGCTTGACTATGCGTAGCTTATTTGGTTCAGTCAAGGCAGCCCATTCTGAGGTCCAAATCCCTAGAACCTTACGGGTCAGTTGCTGCCTGAAGTCCTGGTCTTGGAGACCTATCTTTAAGGGCCGTGATGTGGTGGCCTGCTTGGCCAGGCGATCAACCCGTTCGTTACCCGGAATGCCTACGTGGCCCGGGGTCCAAATGAACACCACCGAACGGCCTGACTCGCCCAGAGCGAAAACGGCGTCCTGAATGGACTGAACCAAATGGTGCTTTGGCATAAACTTGTCTAGGGCGATCAAGGCACTCAGGGAGTCGCTACAGATAACTATAGACTCCCCGGGGCAGGCACGGAAATGTTTAAGAGCGCGAGAGATAGCCACCAGCTCAGCTGCGAAAACACTAGTCCCACAGGGTAAGGAACGCTGCTCAACATGATCACCGTGAACATAGGCGTACCCAACACGACCGTCCACAAGGGAGCCATCGGTGTATACTACTTCTGCACCACGGAAAGAATCAATGAGTGCATGGAACTGACGACACAGGACCATTGGCGAAACGGAGGCTTTTGAGTCACCGGACAAGCCTAACCTAAGCTGTAGGCGAGGTACACACCATGGAGGTGTATGGGAAAGGTATCGGAATGTGGTAGGGATAGGAAGGGATGCGATTGAAGAAAGAAGGAAACGAACACGAACCGCAATCGGGAAACCCGACCGTGGACGTCGTCGTGGGGAAGGGAGAACGGCAGCTGGGAACAGAAGCCTATGATTTGGGTGGTCGGGTGAGGCATGAATACGGGCGACGTACGACGCCAGTAGCTGCTGCCGGCGGATTCGGAGGGGGGGAACCCCAGCCTCAGCAAGGAGACTTGTCACGGGACTTGTGCGGAAGGCACCTGTCGCTAAACGTACGCCACTATGGTGTATTGGGTCCAAGACACGCAGTGCAGAAGGGGCTGCAGAATCGTATACCAGGCTACCATAATCCAGACGGGATTGGATAAGAGCCCTATACAGTTGCAGGAGAGATGTACGAGCTGCTCCCCAAGTGGTATGGCTTAGGCAGCGAAGGACATTCAGGTGGCGCCAACACTTCTTCCGCAGCTGTTGCAGGTGTGGGACCCACGTGAGCCGGGAATCGAACAGCATCCCCAAAAAACGGTGCGTCTGAACGACACAAAGCAAATCCTGACCCAAATACAGCTCAGGGTCCGGGTGTACTGCCCGACGGCGACAGAAGTGCATGACCCGTGTTTTGGCGGCTGAGAACTGGAATCCATGGGTCGTGGCCCAGGACTGAGCTTTTGTGATGGCCCCCTGCAAACGCCTTTCAGCAACACCTATGCCGTGAGAACTGAAATATAGGCAGAAGTCATCGGCATAGAGTGAGGAGGATACGGTTGATCCCACTGCCGCAGCAAGGCCGTCGATAGCGATCAGAAAGAGAGGAACACTAAGGACCGAGCCCTGCGGGACTCCATTCTCCTGTATACGGGGTGAGCTAAGATAGGTACCAACACGAACTCTGAAAGAGCGAAGCGAAAGAAAGTTCTGTATAAAAAGCGGGAGTGAGCCCCGCAAGCCCCAACCGTGCAGTGTGGCCGGAATGTGGTGGCGCCAGGTGGTGTCATAGGCCTTCCTGAGGTCAAAAAAGACGGCAACAAGGTGTTCACGTCTGCTGAAAGCCGTACGGATAGCCGACTCCAGAGTTACCAGGTTATCTACAGTGGAGCGGCCTTGGCGGAAGGCCCCCTGTCGTGGGGACAACAGACCCCGACGTTCTAGTATCCACATGAGCCGCCGACTCACCATACGTTCTAAGAGCTTGCACAGAACGTTGGTGAGGCAGATCGGACGGAAGCTATCAGCCACCTGTGGGTCAGCACCTGGTTTCATCACGGGGATAACGATGCTTTCCCGCCATTGTGATGGGAAAGCCCCCTCTGCCCATAGATGGTTGAACAGGGCGAGAAGGTGGTATTGGGACTCTGCTGAAAGGTGGCGAAGGAACTGGCTATGGATACGATCCGGTCCCGGGGAGGTATCGGGACATGCAGCAAGGGCAGTTTCGAATTCCCATTGACTGAAAGGGGCATTGTACGTTTCTTCACGGCGGGTACAGAATGACAGATGCCGTCTTTCGACCCGCGCTTTCAGTGCACGGAAGGCTGCACTGTAAGCTGCAGTTGCGGAGATGCAAGCGTAGTGGTCCGCCAGGTGTTCAGCGATGGCAGTGGGATCTGTGCAGACGGTGCCCCGAATGTTGATGCTGGGAATTGCTGCTGGTGGTTGGTGCCCAAAGAGGCGCCGAACCTGTGACCACACCAGAGACGAGGATGTGCGAGAGCCAATGTTGGCAACATACTGCTCCCAACAGTCCTGCTTACTCTGTCGGATGAGCTGTCGAGCTTGGGCCCGGAGCCGTTTAAAGGCGATCAGGTTCAGGTTTGCGTGTGGCGACGCTATTACTTGCTCGTTTCATTCTCGTCCCACGAGCAGCTAGGGAACTAAAGGTCCACCCAGGCAGAGCCCCGCTTGCCTGGGTAAGCCTTGTACAACTGAGGTGCGGCAGGTTCCTCAGAGGTTGCTCGCTAGCGGCTGTTCAACCTCAACAGCCATGCATTTCCTCGGCACGTAGCACACCTTGAGATTGAGGTTTTTTTTATAGAGGTTTGTACCGTCCTCGCGACCCAGGCGATTAAGCCAAGATCCCCGGGCTCTGAAACGTACAACGTTCCACCGTCGCGCCAAACGATGGTCGTTGAAGCACGCACAGAGCTTACGGTGTAGCGGACTGTTGGCGCGACACAGCCCACAGCTCAGGACCCCGGGTTCGCCAAGCCCGTACTCAGCAAATTAATGCTGAGCCCCTGAGGGTTTTCCTGAAGAGCAATGCAGAAAGCAGGTGTCTTGCTCAGAAGCTGCCGTAGCTCAGCCAGGTGGGGGAAGAAACCGCCGCAGTTCCACTGGAGAATGACAATGTTCGAGGGCTGGGAAGACATGAATCCGAGTCGGTCGGCTACAACTCAGCATCACTGGCACCCACCAGTGGAGGCGTGTTATCTGGATTGTCCGTTTTCTCTAATGCGTCCCCGAGAGCGAGGTCCTCGGGTGACGCAAGAATCTCCACCTCATCCTCAGAAGTAGAGGTGGAGGCGGAGGGGAGTGGTGGCACTGTAGCCACCGTGGTGTCTTGTGTCGTGACTTTCTTTGGCTTCGTTGTACCCCTCCGTTCCCTCGGGGGCTTCGCCGGTGGGAGGTGCTCCTCTGACTCAGCCACAGGGACCGAGGAGGAGTGCGAAGCCCTACGACCAGCAGTCTGCGAGCGCGCTGGCTGCTGGTTAGTGTCGATATCGACACTGGCAGAAGGGAGTGTCCCAAGGGACCCCTTCCGCCTGAGGGAAGCCGGAGAAGGTTGTTCTTTCTCCGGTGGAGAGGTGGTTGCTGACCCCGAGGCTTTCGCCTTGGGAGCTGTGGAAGGATGGCCCCCAACCTCCGTGGGGGCAGGCTTAGGTTGGTGGCTCTGGGGGCCCACAGGAACAGTTGAAGTAGAAAATACTGTCGCCGCCAAGGAGAGTGGCGACGACGAATGAATTTTTCATAGGTACTGTGTGCAGACGATCGAACTTTTCCGTGCCTCATTATAGGATATACGGTCCAGGGTTTTGTATTCTGTAATTTTCCGCTCCCGTTGAAGTGCGGGACATTGCGACGAGCAGGGAGGATGGTTCTGACCACAGTTGACACAGATGGGAGGCGGTGTACATGGGGCACCCGGATGTGCTGGACGCCCACAGTCCCTACACATAGCACTGGACATACAACGGGACGACATGTGGCCGAACTTCCAGCATTGGAAGCACCTCACAGGGGGAGGAATATAAGGCCGCACGTCAACATGGTAAACCATCACCTTGACCTTTTCGGGCAATGTATCACCCTCGAAGGCCAAGATGAAGGCACCAGTTGCGACCCTATTATCCTTGGGGCCCCTATGGACACGCCGGATAAAATGAACGCCTCGTCGTTCTAGGTTCGCCCGTAGCTCGTCATCCGTCTGTAGCAATAGATCCCGATGAAAAATTACACCCTGGACCATATTCAGGGACTTGTGTGGAGTAATAGTCACTGCAACATCACCCAGTTTGTCACAAGCGAGTAACGCCCGTGACTGGGCAGGAGATACTGTGTGGATGAGAACAGAGCCGTTGCGCATTTTAGACAGTGACTCCACTTCCCCAATCCTGTCCTCCAGATGGTCCACAAAGAACTGAGGCTTGGTCGCTGAGAATGAGTCCCCATCAGTCCTGCTGCACACGAGATATCTTGGAGCATATTCATCAGTCGGATTTGCGCCCCGACGTCCCTCCCAAGATGCAGTCAGGGAGGGGAACGTTTTGGGGTCATACGTGGAAGCATTGAATTTTCCTCGCTTAGAGACGGCGGTTGTACGTCCGCCAACGTCACCCGATTTTTGTCTCTTCATTGCGGGTGATCCGCCCCGATGCCACCCACTCCGATCAGGGGCTCTCCTCATGGGCGCCACCCAGCCACAGCAACGTCACCTGGCGGGATGACCGTTGCCAGGAGTCCTGATGCCCCACAGAGACAAGCATCGACTCCTTGGCTTGCACGAGGAGTATGCAGCTCTGGAACCGGTAGAGCGATCCCTGTGTTGTCAGGGGGCTACATCCAAGAGGGTACATGACGACCCCACCACAACGGACTGGCTACCGTGTTGGCTTTCTGGCGCTACGTGAACCATCAGAAAGGAGAGTGCTGAGATGGCAGTGCACAATGGACTCGACTTGCACGGAAAATCAGTGACATGCCCAGTGGCAGAAGAGAATCCGCAGTCGCAAGTCCATTCCATGATGGGTGCATCAGATGGCATGGCACAAGAATTACATGTTGCACCACGTAAGGTGTCCTTCCCCAAATGGGTCGCTCTTCTGAAAAATTTTGAAAAATGGAGGGTCAAACCCACATAGGGGACCACAGATGGAAAACCAAAAAGTGTGAAGACTCCTTTTAGTCGCCTCTTACGACAGGCAGGAATACCGCGGGCCTATTCTTACCCCCGAACCCGCAGGGGGGTTAAAGGCAATTAAATTTTCTAATGTGGGACGGTGCCGGTGGCGTTGCAGCGCTCTTCGACGGTCTCGGATGGCCTCAGCAATTTCCAACGTCCACCAGGGCACAGACTTGCGCCGAGGGGAACCAGCAGTAGTCGGAACAGTAGCCTCAGCAGCAGATGTTGTTGTTGTTGTTGGTTGTTTTGAGGGGACTAAACAGCTAGGTTATCAGTCCCCTGTTCCTAGCTGAGAGTCAACTTTCAATAAAGATAAAACAATGCCCTGAATATGACATCGCATAAAATGGCAGGTTAAGAATGGACGAGCCACTGACAATACAAAACGAAGACACACAGAATTAGTAAAAGAAAGTCACGAATAAAACTGGATAGCAGAGTACCTTGGCTGGCTGATCACAAAGAAAAAACAGGATGAGCCAGCCACACTGCACACAATAAGAACTCCTAAGGACGTGAAAAGGTAAAAAGCTGGGTTGCTGGTGGCCTAAGATATCAGGCCTCAACACCCACGGTTAGATAGATGCATAATAACCAGAAGCGCGGATAAAACTTAAAACTTTGTTAGCCATAGAGGCATCGTCACCTAAAACTAAGGGTAGTGCATCTGGGAGATTAAAAGAATGCCGCAGATGGGCTAAAAGCGAACAGTCCATCAAGAGATGGGCCACTGTCATTGCGGCACCACATCGACACACGGGTGGGGACTCACGGCGAAGGAGATACCCATGGGTCAACCACGTGTGCCCAATACGGAGGCGGCAGAGGACAACCGCCTCTCGGCGGATCGGCCGCTGTGAAGACTTCCACAGGGTTGTGGATAGCTTCACTGCTCGGAGCTTGTTTGTTGCACTCGTGGTAGACCATTCGGCACTCCAAGCATCACGCACCTTCTTGTGCAATGATGTCCTGAGGTCTGATTCCATGACGCCAATGGTGAAGGGTGACGCAGTGGCAGCCTGTTTGGCCAACCGGTCAACACGTTCATTCCCCAAAATGCCGACGTGGCCAGGGGTCCATAGGAAGACCACACATCGGCCAGATTTGCCAAGAGAGTAAGTAGTGTCTTGAATGGACTGCACTAACGGGTGACTAGGGAAGAACTGGTCGAGTGCCTGCAAGCCACTCAGGGAGTCACTACAGATGACAAATGACCCCCTGGGGCAGGCTCGGAGGTGTTCTAGAGCCTTGAGGATAGCGACAAGCTCTGCAGTAAAGACACTACTTTCACGGGGCAATGAATGTTGTTCAACATGGTCACCATGGAGACATGCATACCCAGCACGACCATCAGCTAGAGACCCATCAGTATAGATGGCTTCAGCACCACGGAAAGAGTTGAAGAGATCCAGGAACTGGTGTCGGAGTTGCATTGGAGAAACGGAGTCCTTTGATCTATTGGCCAGATCCAGACAAAGCTGCAAACGAGGAATGGACCAAAGAGGGGTTTGAAAGGAATAGTGGAAAGTGGCAGGGAGTGGTTGGGATTCGAGGGACGAAAGTAGAGAACGAACGCGGACTGATAATGGGTAACCCGACCGAGGTCGTCTTGGAGGGATAGGGAGTGCAGCGCTTGGAAAAAGAAGCCGGTGGTTCGGATGGTGTGGCAAGGCCTTAACATGGGCAACGTACGAAGCCAGCAGGTGCTGCCGGCGGAACCGCAGAGGAAGGACCCCAGCTTCAACTAGTAGGCTTGTCACAGGGCTCGTGCGGAAAGCCCCTGTCGCCAAACGAACTCCAGAATGTAAGACTGGGTCTAATGTTTGCAGTGCTGAAGGTGCAGCCGAATCGTATACTACGCAGCCGTAGTCTAGGCGCGACTGGATGAGCGCCTTATAAAGTTGCAGGAGCGTTGGGCGTGACGCTCCCCAAAGAGTATGGCTTAGACAACGTAGAATATTAAGGTGTCGCCAGCACTTTTGTTTGAGCTGGCGAAGGTGCGGCACCCAGGTGAGACGGTTGTCGAATAACATACCTAAAAAACGGTGCGTCTCTTCGACACGCAGCAGGTCATCAGCGAGATACAGTTCGGGTTCCGGGTGTACTGCCCGACGTCGACAAAAATGCATCACACGGGTTTTGGATGCAGAAAATTGAAAACCGTGGGCAAACGCCCACGACTGTGCCTTTCGAATTGCGATCTGCAACCGCCGTTCAGCTACGCTGATGCTGGAGGAGCTGTAATACATGCAGAAGTCATCGGCATACAAGGAAGTGGAAACCGATGACCCCGCAGCCGCAGCAAGGCCGTTTATGGCGATTAAGAACAAAGGAACACTAAGAACGGAACCTTGTGGGACTCCGTTCTCTTGACAATGAGGTGAGCTGAAACAAGACCCAACACGAACACGAAAAGAACGCAATGCCAGGAAGTTCTTAATGAATGTAGGAAGTGGACCCCGTAAGCCCCAATCGTACAGCGTAGACAGAATATGATAGCGCCAGGTGGTGTCGTATGCTTTCCGCAGGTCAAAGAAGACGGCAATCAGGTGTTCACGGCGAGAAAATGCTGTACGAATGGCCGACTCTAGTGACACGAGATTGTCGATAGCAGAGCGGCCTTGACGGAATCCACCCTGTTGAGGCGCCAAGAGTCCTCGGTCCTCGAGGATCCACATGAGCCTCCGACTCACCATCCGTTCGAGGAGTTTACACGGAACGTTGGTGAGGCTGATGGGGCGGTAACTATCAGCCACCTGTGGATCAGCCCCCGGCTTCATAACTGGGATGATGATGCTATCCCTCCACTGAGACGGGAAGACACGCTCAACCCAGAGACGATTCAGCAAGGAGAGAAGTTGGCGTTTAGAGTCTGATGACAGATGTCGGAGGAACTGACTATGAATGCGGTCGGGTCCAGATGACATGGCTGGGCATGCGGCAAGGGCGCTTTCGAACTCCGATTCGCTGAAAGGGATGTTATAGATTTCCTGGCGTTGCGTTTGAAAGGATATCTGTTTTCGCTCGGTGCGCTCTTTAAGGGCGCGGAAATCCGCATCATATGCAGCGGTCGCTGAGGTGCGAGCATAGTGGTGTGCCAAATGCTCAGCTATTGTGACAGGGTCAGTGCAAATTGTACCCTGAATGCGGAGGCACGGAATTCCCACTGGTGGGCGGTGGCCAAAGAGGCGTCGAACTTGCGACCATACCCGTGAAGGTGATGCTCGGGATCCAATGGAGGCGACATAACGCTCCCAGGAGGCTCTCTTGCTGTGCTGGGTCAATCGCCGTGCCCGTGCACGGAGACGCTTGAAGGCAACAAGATGTTCGACACAAGGGTGGCGTCGGTGGCGCTGTAGTGCTCGCCGACGTTCCCGGATGGCCTCAGCTATCTCCGGCGTCCACCAGGGCACTGACTTACGGTGGAGTGATCCCAGTGAGACGGGTACGGTTTTCTCAGCAGCAGAAATGATCGAATGAGTGACCTGCTGAACAGCGGTATCTATATCAGCCAGAAGAGGAGAGGGAAGCACAGCAGCTATGGAGTATGCTGGCCAGTCGGCCCTATGGAGGGACCAGCGAGGCAGACGGTCAGCAGGTGGACACTGTGGGAGCGACAGGAAGATAGGGAAATGGTCGCTGCCACACAGGTCGTCGTGGACCCTCCAAGTGAAGTGCGGAAGCAGGCTTGGGCTACAGACAAACAGGTCTATGGCGGAGAATGTACCGTGTGCTATGCTAAAGTGCGTAGCAGCACCAGTATTCAGGAGGCAGATGTTCAGCTGGTTCAGTAGTGTCTCAACATCCCTACCCCGTGCCGAGGTCTGCATGCCACCCCACAAAGTGTGGTGGGCATTGAAGTCCCCCAAAAGAAGGAAGGGTGGGGGAAGTTGGGCGACCAAGGCAGCGAGGTCCACAGGAGAGACAGCCTCATCTGGTGGGAGATAGATTGAACAGATTGTAACATCTTGCACTGCCTGGAGCCGAACAGCAACCGCCTCTAGGGGCGTTTGAAGGGGCACGGCAGCGCTCGGGACAGTGGCTAGGACATAGATGCAAACTCCACCAGATACTCTGTCATACATAGGCCGATTTTTAAAATAGCCCCTGTAGCCTCGAAGGGCAGGGGACCGCGTCGCTGGGAACCAGGTCTCTTGAAGAGCGATACAAAAGGCAGGTGTTTGGCTGAGAAGTTGTCGTAGCTCAGGCAGGTGATGGAAAAAGCCGCTACAATTCCACTGGAGGATGATGTTTCCTTCTGGCTGTACCGCCATGACGAATAAAAAGCAGATCACTCCATCGGATCGTCTGCTGCCATGTGCTTGGAATCCATGGAACCAGAGATCTTATTTTCTGGGGAATCTGTAATTGCAAGATCCTCAGGAGATGCGAGGATCTCGACTTCATCCTCCGAAGAGGAGGATGTGGGTGGTTGTGGCTTTGAAGCCACTGAACATTCTTTCTTCTTATGTCTCTTCTTCTTGTCCTCTCGCTGGCCCTTTGGTTTGCAGGGCCGAGGGGGCTTCCCAGAAGTGGCATCCGCGACGGAGGAAGAGCGGGAAGCTCTTCGACCGGCAGGTTGGAGATCCTGAAGACTGAGGCCAGGATCCTCCGGAGCACTCTGGGAAGCTGCAGAAGGGGTTGTCTCTAAGGACCCCTTCCGAGCGAGAGGGGCCGGAGAAGGCTTCTCCTTCCCCGGCTTAGAGGTGGGGACTGGAGTCCCCGGTGTTGTAGCAGGTGATGCTCCCACTGTGAAAAGAGTGGGAGCCACCGAAGAGGAGGTGCCCCCTGCTGGTAGGGGGGCCAGGTCAGTCGATTGGGCCTGGGGGCGCGCTAACGTTGACGGAACAGGTGGAACAGCAGGCACAGTGGACGAGGACGATGAGGCTACCGCGGCATAGGTAGTTACCAGGCGGACAGGATGGAGCTTCTGATATTTCCGTTTGGCCTCTGAATAAGTCAGTCGATCTCTGGTCTTGTATTCCATGATTCTCCTTTCTTGCTGCAGGACTGTACACATAGGCGAGCAAGGGGAGTGATTCTGGCCGCAGTTGACACATACTGGAGGCGGCGTGCAAGGGACGTTCGGATGAACTGCACGTCCACACTCCCGACATGTTGGGTTGGCATCACATCGGGAGCTCATATGGCCAAACCTCCAGCACTTGAAGCAGCGCATAGGGGGAGGAACGTAGGGCTTTACGTCGATCCGGTAAACCATCACCTTGACCTTCTCGGGCAATGAATCACCCTCAAAAGCCAAGATGAAGGCACCGGTCGCGACCCTTTTGTCCTTCGGACCCCTATGGACTCGCCGAATAAAATGTACTCCCCGCCGTTCTAGATTGGCACGCAATTCGTCATCTGACTGCAGCAAGAGGTCTTTGTGAAAGATGATACCCTGCACCATATTAAGGGTCTTGTGCGGCGTAATGGTAACGGAAACATCACCCAGCTTGTCACAGCCAAGCAGTGCCCGCGATTGAGCTGGGGATGACGTCGTTATTAATACTGATCCCGACCGCATCTTCGACATGCCTTCCACCTCTCCATACTTGTCCTCAAGGTTCTCAACAAAAAATAATGGTTTGGTATTCTTAAAAGATTCCCCATCACTACGGCTACAGACCAGATACTTAGGGGCATAAGCCTCACCCTTCTGTCTTCCCTGACGTTCTTCCCAAGGTGTAGCCAGAGAAGGAAACGTTCGGGGATCATAATCTGTAGCATTGTAGTCCCTTTTACCACGCTTAGAGACGGTGGTTGTACGTCCACCAACGTGTTCTTTTGCTCGTTTCATTGTGGTCCCACGAGCAGCTAGGGATCTAAACGTCCACCCAGGCAGAGCCCCGCTTGCCTGGGTAAGCCTTGTACAACTGAGGTGCGGCAGGTTCCTCAGAGGTTGCTCGCTAGCAGCTGTTCAACCTCAACAGCCATGCATCTCCTCGGCACGTAGCACACCTTGAGATTGAGGGGTTTTTTAGAGAGGTTTTTACCGTCCTCGCGACCCGGGCGATTAAGCCAAGATCCCCGGGCTCTGAAAAGTACAACGTTCCACCGTCGCGCCGAACGGTGGTCGTTGAAGCACGCACAGAGCTTACGGTGTAGCGGACTGTTGGCGCGACACAGCCCACAGCTCAGGACCCCGGGTTCGCCAAGCCCGTACTCAGCAAATTAATGCTGAGCCCCTGAGGGGAATGAAACAGGCGAGTGAATGTGAACAGTAGCTGCGACAGAGAGCAGAACGCATCTGGCAGTGGGCGGGCGCGGAGAGCAGCGGCGAGGACGGGACAGGACAGGACAGCACAGGAGAGGGCGGGACAGGGCGCGGGCACACGGTGGCTGCAGGCGGCGGCGGCGGTCCAGCTGCTGGACCAGGGGAGGCTGCAGAGACTAGCAGGCTGGACAGGACGGGGCAGG
The DNA here is from genome assembly GCA_026315105.1 of Locusta migratoria. Taxonomy (NCBI): domain Eukaryota; kingdom Metazoa; phylum Arthropoda; class Insecta; order Orthoptera; family Acrididae; genus Locusta; species Locusta migratoria. Next base: position 2,162,607 of record CM048750.1, on the reverse strand, counting down.
GTTGTTGTTGTTGTTGTTCTTGTTGTTTAGAGGGGACTAAACTACTTGGTCATCAGTCCCCTGTTCCTAACGAAGAAAGTCCATTTAATAGGAAACAATAGCCTTATGGACCTGGAGACATTGTAGTAGTAGTAGTTGTTGTTGTTGTTGGGTTTTAGAAGGGACTAAACTACGACGGTTTTCAGTCCCTTGTTCCATTCAAAGAGATAAAACATTTTGTTAAGCAATCCGAAGTGAATGCATTAACAAGTCAAAGTTTAAAACTTACAGACTAATAGAAAGAAAGGATACGATTAAAAACGAAGAAGGGATAAAACAGCTGAAAGATTGTTGTTGTTGTTGTTGTTGGGGTTTTGGAAGGGACTAAACTACGACGGTTATCAGTCCCTTGTTCCATTCAAAGAGATAAAACATTTTGTTAAGCGATCCGAAGTGAACGCATTAACAAGTCAAAGTTTAAAACTTACAGACTAATAGAAAGAAAGGATACGATTAAAAACGAAGAAGGGATAAAACAGCTGAAACAGCACAAGAGTGTTTTTGCTGGGTGGTCACAAGGATATAAGGAACACACCCAGCCACTCTGGAACACGTTAAAACCGCCTACCTAACAGACTTAAGCAGGCGGAGGACAGAGAAACGACAGAGAAACACAAACATTAAATGGACTTGTAAAGTCCACACTCACGCATAAAATTTAAAACAGAGTCAACCGTGGAGGTATTGTCAGCTAATGCTAGCTGCAAAGTGTCAGGAAGATTAAAATAGCGTCGTGTTGCGGCTAAATGGCGACATTCAATTAAGATGTGGGCGACCGTCAAAGGCGCACCACATCGACACTGCGGAGGGTCCTCGCGACGCAGAAGGTGACCATGCATGAGCCAAGTATGGCCTATACGGAGTCGGCAAAGGACAACCGACTCCCTGCGAGAAGCCCTCAGGGACGTCTTCCATGCAGCGGTAGACGGCTTGACAGCACGGAGCTTATTTGGTTCAGTGGAGTCTGCCCATTCCGAATTCCAAACCCTTAAGACCTTGCGGGTCAACTGGGTTTGGAGGTCGGAAACTGGGAGGCCAATGTCCAGGGACCGCATAGTGGTGGCCTGCTTGGCCAGCTGATCCACACGTTCATTGCCTGGTATACCTACATGCCCTGGCGTCCAAACAAAAACGACAGAACGGCCTGACTCGCCAAGGGCGAATACAGCATCTTGAATGGCTCGCACCACAGTGTGTTTGGGCAGAAACTGGTCGAGGGCCTGTAAGCCACTCAGGGAGTCGCTACAGATGACGAACGACCCCCTGGGGCGAGCTCTGAGGTGTTCAAGAGCTCTCAAAATACCGACCAGTTCTGCAGTGAAGATGCTGCTTCCACAAGGCAATGACCGCTGTTCGATGTGGTCATCATACATAAAGGCATATCCAGCATGGCCATCGACCAAAGAACCGTCCGTGTAGATGATGGTTGCTCCATGAAACGTATTAAGCAGTGCATGGAACCGGCGACGGAGAAGCAGTGGTGAAATCGAGGCTTTCGAATCCCGGGACAAGTCCAGCCGAAGCTCCAGGCGAGGAATTTTCCAGGGGGGGATACGGACGGAGTAATGGTAAGGTGGAGGAAGGGGTAAGGAATCAAGTGAGGAGAGAAGGGAACGGACGCGGACTGCAATCGGGAGACCCGACCTGGGCCGACGTCGTGGGGGATGGAGTGCAGAAAGTGGGAAGAGAAGCCTGTGGTTCGGATGGCGGAGTAAATCATGAACCCGGGCAACGTAACTCACCAACAACCGTTGCCGGCGGTACCGCAGAGGGGGAACACCAGCTTCAGCTAGAAGGCTCGTTACGGGACTGGTGCGAAAAGCCCCTGTTGCGAGACGCACACCTGTGTGGTGAACGTGGTCTAGGACCCGCAAGGCAGAAGGGGCTGCGGAGTCATACACCAAGCTCCCGTAATCAAGCCGTGACAGAATGAGAGACTTGTAGAGCTGAAGAAGGGTTGAACGTGCTGCTCCCCAACTAGTATGGCTGAGGCATCTAAGAACATTTAAATGCCGCCAACACTTCTGTCGCAGCTGACGTAGGTGTGGCACCCAAGTCCGCCGGGCATCGAAGACCATGCCCAGGAAGCGATGTGTTTCCTCAACCTGAAGTAGTTCACCACCCAGGTAGAGCTCTGGGTCAGGGTGAACTACCCGACGGCGACAGAAGTGCATCACGCGGGTTTTCAGTGTGGAGAAATGAAATCCGTGAGTAGAGGCCCATGAGTGGGCCTTTCGGATGGCACCCTGCAGCCGCCGTTCAGCTACGCTGATGGAAACGGAGCTGAAATACAGGCAGAAGTCATCGGCGAACAGGGAGCAACTGACCTATGACCCCACAGCCGCAGCAATACCGTTTATCGCCACTAAAAACAATGGAACGCTGAGGACGGAGCCCTGTGGGACACCGTTCTCCTGAATACGGGGGGAGCTAAATGATGCCCCAACCCTCACCCGAAACGAAAGGTGGGAGAGGAAATTGCGAATAAAAACAGGAAGGGCGCCACGTTAGCCCCAGTCATCCATAGTCGTCGAAATATGGTGGCGCCAGGTGGTGTCATACGCCTTTCGAAGGTCGAAAAATACAGCAACTAGATGCTCACGCCTAGCAAACGCAGTGCGAATGGCCGACTCCAATGACACGAGGTTGTCAATGGTAGAACGGCCCTGGCGAAAGCCCCCCTGTTGCGGAGCAAGGAGTCCGCGCCCTTCTAGGATCCACATAAGCCGCCGACTCACCATACGTTCGAAGAGCTTGCAGAGAACGTTGGTGAGGCTGATCGGACGGTAATTGTCAGCCACCAGGGGGTCTGCACCAGGTTTCAGCACCGGGATGATAGTGCTTTACCGCCACTGCGACGGGAAAGTGCCCTCTGCCCATAGATGGTTAAACAGGTCGAGAATGCGGCGTTGAAACTCTGGTGAGAGGTGTCTGAGGAATTGGCCGTGAATCCTATCTGGTCCCGGAGTTGTATCAGGACACGCAGCAACGGCAGTTCGGAACTCCCACTCGCTAAACAGGTCGTTGTATACTTCCCGACGACGAGTGCGGAAAGATAATTGTTTCCGCTCGGCCCGCTCTTTGAGGGAGCGGAAGTCGGCACTGTACGTGGCAGTCGCAGAGCATTGTGCTGTTGTTGTTGTTGTTTAGAGGGGACTAGACGGCACGGTCATCAGTCCCCTGTTGCAAGCAAAGTCAATGCGGCGTATTGCAAGAAGAAAAAACGACCATTGAAACACAAAAAAGAAAAAGCACAATGGGTACACAATGACAAGGAGGATTGAGGTCACGACACGCAAGGAAGAAAACTCAAAGAGTAAAGAAAAATAATTGGACTAAAAAGTTACAGCAGAATGTTGTGGCTGGCTGATCACGAGGATAATAAAGGATGAGCCAGCCACTCTGCACATTCTAAAACATACGAAGAAAAGCAGGGTAGACAACACAAAATAAGAAGGGTAAAAGGTTGTGAGAGATGGGTGCCTGAGAGTTCAGGCTAAGGAACCCACCGTTATATCAAATGGTAAAACCCAGCTGCACGGATAAAACGTAAAACGCGATCAGCTGTAACAGCGTCGTCACCCAGAATAAAAGGAAGCGCAGCTGGCAGGTCGAAGGCCTGTCGTAAGTCAGATAAAAGGGGACAGTCCACCAGGATGTGGACCACTGTCAATAAAGTGCCACAGCGACACTGTGGAGGATCCTCCCGTCGAAGTAGATGGCCATGTGTCATCCACGTATGACCAATACGCAGACGACAGAGGACGACTGACTCCTTCCGAGAGGCCCTCAGGGAGGACTTCCACGGAGCTGTAGAACGCTTCACTGCAAGGAGCTTATTTGGGGCAGGTGAGTCAATCCACTCAGTGTTCCAAAGCCCTAGTACCTTCCGGTGGAACTCTAATCGGAGGTCCCTCTCTTGAACGCCAATTTCTAAGAGGCTGGAAGTAATAGCCTGCTTAGCCAGTCGATCTACGCGTTCGTTCCCCGGAATTCCAACGTGTCCAGGGGTCCAAACGAAGGCCACAGTGCGGCCAGACTGGACGAGAAGGTTAATAGAGTCCTGGATGGACCGCACCAGGGGGTGTTTTGGAAAGCACTGGTCAAGAGTTTGCAACCCGCCCAGGGAGTCGCTGCAGATAACATAAGACTCCCCGGGACAGGCTATAAGGTGCTCAAGTGCTCGACAAATAGGGATCAGCTCTGCAGTGAATATACTACTCCCACAGGGTAAGGCGTGTTGTTCTATGTCCTCATTATGGGTGTAGGCATACCCACAACGGCCATCCATGAGAGACCCGTCTGTGTATACAACGTCGGCGCCGTGGAAAGAACTCAGTATCGCCTGAAATTGGCGGCGGAGAGTCAACGGTGCAACAGAGGTTTTACACTCGCGGGACAAGTCTAACCGAAGCTGCGGACGTGGTACAGACCAAGGAGGAGCACGGGAAGAGTAGTGAAAAACGGGAGGAATAGGAAGGGATTGAAGAGAGGAGAGAAGGGATCGAACACGGACCGAAATCGGGAGACCCGACCTTGGCCGCCGTCGTGGAAAAGGGAGGTCAACATTCGGAAAGAGAAGCCTGTAATTGGGATGGTGGGGTAAGGCGTGTACATGGGCAGCATAAGAAGCTAGTAAGCGCTGCCGGCGGAAACGCAGGGGTGGAACCCCTACTTCGGCTAGCAGACTTGTCACCGGGCTCGTGCGAAAGGCCCCAGTCGCCAAACGGACACCACTGTGGAGGACCGGGTCCAATACCTGCAGTGCTGATGGCGCTGCAGAGTCATACACAATACTCCCGTAGTCCAGGCGTGATTGTATGAGAGCCTTGTATAGCTGGAAAAGAGTTGGGCGTGATGCTCCCCAAGCCGTGTGGCCAAGACAGCGGAGGATATTCAGATGTTTCCAGCGTTTCTGTCGCAGCTGACGGAGGTGCGGCTGCCAAGTCAGCCGGGTATCAAAAACCATACCGAGGAAGCAGTGCGTTTCTTCAACACGAAGACGTTCATTACCTAGGTACAGCTCTGGATCGAGATGAAGTGCCCGACGACGACAGAAGTGCATTACTCGGGTCTTAGAACCCGAGAAGTGGAAACCGTGGGCTGAGGCCCATGACTCTGCCTTTCTAATGGCTCCCTGCAGCCGCCGTTCAGCGACACCGATTGTGGCGGAGCTGAAATAAAGGCAAAAATCATCCGCAAATAGGGAGGAGGAAACTGATGACCCAACCGCTGCTGCTAGACCATTGATGGCAATCAGGAAGAGGGGAACACTGAGAACAGATCCCTGTGGGACACCATTCTCCTGGATATGAGAGCTGAGACAGGTGCCTACACGAACTTGAAAATAGCGGGTCGATAAAAAGTTCCGTATAAAAATTGGAAGGGAGCCCCTCAGACCCCAACCATGCAGTGTAGCCAGAATATGATGGCGCCAGGTTGTATCATAAGCCTTACGGAGATCGAAGAAGACCGCAATGAGATGTTCGCGCCTGGTGAAGGCAGTGCGAATAGCCGATTCCAGCGAGACAAGGTTGTCAATGGCGGAACGGCCTTGACGGAATCCCCCTTGTTGTGGAGCAAGAAGTTCGCGGTCTTCAAGGAGCTACATCAGCCGCCGACTCACCATTCGCTCGAGTAGCTTGCAGAGCACATTGGTAATGCTGATTGGGCGATAACTGTCAGCCACCAATGGATCTGCACCGGGATCACGGTGCTTTCCTGCCACTGCGATGGGAAAACCCCATCTGCCCAGATACGGTTGAACAGGGAGAGAAGGTGATGGTGAAACCCAGCTGAAAGGTGACGGAGGAACTGACTGTGTATTCGATCTGGTCCCGGAGATGTATCGGGGCACGCAACCAGAGCGGTTTGAAGCTCCCACTCGCTAAACGGAGCGTTGTAAAGTTCCTGGCGGCGTGTGCAGAATGACAACTGCTGCCGCTCGACCCTCTCTTTGAAGGTGCGGAAGTCTGCACTGTATGTTTCAGTTGCAGAGCAACGGGCATAGTGATCTGCCATGCACTCAGCTATGGCTTGTGGGTCAGTGCAGAGAGCACCCCGAATGGTGAGCGATGGGATTCCAGGCGGTGGGCGATACCCGAAGAGGCGCCGTATTTGGGTCCAGACCCGAGAAGGGGAGGCGCGAGAGCCGATGGAGGCTACAAACCTCTCCCAGGAATCCTTCTTACTCTGCAGAATCAGTTGCCGAGCCCGTGCACGGAGACGTTTGAAGGCGATGAGGTTCTCTAGAGAAGGGTGTCGCCGGTGTCGCTGGAGCGCACGCCGACGTTCCCGAATGGCCTCAGCGATCTCCTGTGTCCACCAAGGGACCGACTTACGTCTAAGTGACGCGGATGCGGTTGGAACAGTTTTCTCGGCGGCGGAAACTATGGCCTTTGTGACTTGCTGGACAGCCACTTCAATGTCAGCCGAAAGTGGAGTCGGAACCACTGCAGCTGAGGCATTTGCCGGCCAGTCAGCCCTATGAAGCGACCAATGAGGCAGCCGGTTTGCGACTTGAGTCTCTGGGAGCGACAGAAAGATGGGAAAATGGTCGCTGCCACAGAGATCATCATGCACAGTCCAATTCAGATGAGGGAGAAGACTCGGGCTACAAATGGACAGGTCAATGGCCGAGTATGTGCCATGAGCTACGCTGAAGTGCGTCGGAGCACCCGTGTTCAGAAGGCAAAGGTTCTGCTGTGTCAGGAGCATCTCCACATCCTTACCACGCGCCGAAGTCTGCAGCCCACCCCACAGCGGGTGGTGGGCATTAAAATCCCCCAAAAGGAGAAACGGTGGGGGAAGTTGAGAGATCAAGGCGTCAAGGTCAGCACGACAAACAATCTCATCTGGCGGTAGGTAGAGGGAACAGATCGTTAGTTCCTGCCTTGCTCTGATCCTAACAGCCACTGCCTCGAGATTCGTGGTGAGGGGCACAGCTGTACTGGGGACAGTGGCAAGGACATAGAGGCACACACCTCCAGAGACCCTGTCACAGAAAGGACGATTTTTAAAAAAGCCCCGGTAGCCACGCAGGGCAGGGGTCTTATGGGCAGGAAACCACGTTTCCTGTAACGCTATGCAGAGCAAAGGGAGTTGGCACATTAGCTGTTGCAGCTCAGCCAGGTGGTGGAAAAAACCGCCGCAATTCCACTGGAGAATTTGATGGTGCATGACTTTAAAGGCCATGATGCGAAGTATAAATAACCCTATTGCATGGGTTCATCTGCTGCCGCCGATTTGGAACATTCAGAATCCAGGATCATGCGTTCTGGAGAGGCAGTAAGTGCAAGATCCTCACGTGATGTGAGGATCTGTACCTCATCGTCCGATGCAGAAGATGAGGTGGCAGGTGGCTGTAGAGCCACCGAAGACTCTTTGGTCTTCTTTTCCGTCCCTCTCGCTGGCCCTTAGGTTTGCAGGGCCGGGAGGGCTTCTCTATAGTGGCGTCAGTGGTGGAGGAAGAGCGGGAAGCCCTTCTACCAATAGGTTTGGGATCCTTCCGCCTGTGGCTGGGATCCGCAGGATCACTAAGAGAAGCCTCGGAAGGGAGTGCCCCAAGGGACCCCTTCCGAGAGAGGGGAGCCGGAGGAGGCTGCTCCTTCTCCGGCTGGGAGGTGGGGACTGGTGTCCCCGATGTTAGTGGTGGAGTGGCCCCCCTCAGGTGGTAGTGGGGGGGCAGTGAGAGGAGTGCCCCCGACCTTGACAGGGGCAGATGAGCTTTGATGGCCCTTTGGGCCCACAGATGGTTGCTGCAAGGTAGAGAAACGAAGAGGTGGTGATGATGCAACAGCAGCAAAAGACGTTGTCAGAGAAACCGGGTGAAGCCGTTCATATTTTTTACGCGCCTCGGTATGTGTCAGTCGAACCAGGGTCTTTATTTCCATTATCTTTCGCTCTTTGCGGAGCACAGTACAGTCTGGAGAACAGGGTGGATGTTGCTGCCCACAGTTTACACAAATAGGTGGAGGAGTACACGGAGCGTCCGGGTGTGATGGACGCCCGCATTCCCTACATGTGGGGCTGGAATTATACCTGGAGGACATATGTCCGAATTTCCAGCATTTAAAGCAGCGCATAGGGGGAGGAATATAAGGCTTTACATCACACCGGTAGACCATAACCTTGACCTTTTCGGGCAATGTATCGCCGTCAAAGGCCAAGATGAAAGCACCGGTGGCTACCCTATTATCCTTCGAACCCCTATGCACGCGCCGGACGAAGTGGACACCCCGTCACTCTAGGTTGGCGCTTAGCTCGTCATCTGACTGTAAAAGAAGGTCTCTATGGTAGATAAGTCCCTGGATCATGTTCAGCGATTTGTGGGGTGTTATACTGACCGGAACGTCACCCAGCTTATCGCAAGCAAGTAATGCTTTCGATTGGGCGGATGACGCTGTTTCGATCAGTACCGAACCGCTCCTCATTTTCGACATACCCGAGACTTCACCAAACTTATCTTCAAGGTGTTCAACGAAGAAAAGTGGTTTCGTTGACATGAAGGTTTCCCCATCCGTTCTGCTGCAAACGAGATACTTCGGAGAGTAAGACTCATCCCTATCTTTAGCCCGCCGTTCCTCCCAAGGGGTGGCCAGGGAAGGGAACGTTCGGGGATCATACGTCGCTGCATTATAAGCAACTCTTCCTCTCTTAGAGACGGCGTTTTTGCGACCGCCCACGCTATTTATTGCTAGTTTCATGTCTGTCCCACGAGCAGCTAGGGAACTAAAGGTCCACCCAGGCAGAGCCCCGCTTGCCTGGGTAAGCCTTGTACAACTGAGGTGCGGCAGGTTCCTCAGAGGTTGCTCGCTAGCGGCTGTTCAACCTCAACAGCCATGCATCTCCTCGGCACGTAGCACACCTTGAGATTGAGGTTTTTTTTATAGAGGTTTGTACCGTCCTCGCGACCCGGGCGATTAAGCCAAGATCCCCGGGCTCTGAAACGTACAACGTTCCACCGTCGCGCCGAACGATGGTCGTTGAAGCACGCACAGAGCTTACGGTGTAGCGGACTGTTGGCGTGACACAGCCCACAGCTCAGGACCCCGGGTTCGCCAAGCCCGTACTCAGCAAATTAATGCTGAGCCCCTGAGGGCAGAGCATTGTGCGTAGTGGTCTGCCATGTGCTCGGCGATCGCTGGCGGGAGCGTGCTGAGCACACCCTGGATGGTGAGGGATGGGATTCCTGTCGGCGGGCGGTATCCAAAGACGCGACGGACCTGCGTCCATACCTGAGTGAGGGAGGTGCGGGAGCCGATACTGGCTACATACCGCTCCCAGGAATCCTGCTTGCTCTGCTGAATGAGTCGTCGAGCACGCGCACGGAGCCGTTTAAAGGCCAACAAATTCTCCACGGAAGGGTGGCTTCGATGGCGCTGAAGCGCTTGCCGACGTTCCCGGATAGCCTCAGCAATCTCCGGTGTCCACCAAGGCATGGACGTACGCCTAGTGGAACCGGTGGTTTGTGGAATTGCTACCTCAGCGGCCATGACAATACTGTCAGTCACCTGCTGGACTGCATTGTCTATGTCATCTGGAAGTGGTGCAGCGATGACAGCGGTTGAAGTATAGTCTGGCCAGTCAGCCCTAAGGAGACACCATTGGGGAAAGCTGTCTGCAGCTTGGTACTGCGGGAGCGACACAAAGATTGGGAAGTGGTCGCTGCCACACAGGTCCTCATACACACGCCAACCGATGTGTGGTCGAAGGCTGGGGCTGCAGACGGAGAGGTCGATCGCTGAATACGTGCCTTGTGCCACGCTAAAATGCGTGGGGGCACCTGTATTCAGGAGGCAAAAGTCTCTTTGTGCCACTAATGTCTCAACATTCCTACCGCGGCCTGTGGTCTGGAGTCCACCCCACAGAGGGTTGTGGGCGTTGAAGTCCCCCAAAAGGAGGAATGGTGGGGGAAGTTGGGAGACCAGAGCAGTAAGGGTGTTGAGAGACACGGCCTCATCCGGAGGAAGGTACAAACTGCAGACAGTGAATTCCTGCGTTGCCCGGATTCTGACAGCTACTGCCTCAAGAGTGGTGTTGAGTGGCACTGGGGCACTGGGTACAGTGTCCAGGACATACAGGCAGACACCGCCAGACACCCTGTCGTAAAGGGTCCTGTTGCGGTAGTAGCCCCAATACCCACGGAGGACAGGGTTGCGCTTTGCTGGAAACCCTGTCTCCTGTAGGGCGATACAAAGTGCAGGGTAGCGCCACAGTAATTGGCGCAGCTCGGCCAAGTGATTAAAGAAGCCACCGCAATTCCACTGGAGAATAACTCTTTCTCCTCGCTGTAAAGCCATAAAACAAAAGAAAGTAAAGAATATCATTCCATAGGAACATCTGCCGCCTTATGGTCAGGATCTACAGAATCTAAGACCATAGGTGATTCTGGATGTGGAGAGTTCCTACGTTCGGGCGAATCAAGAATTGCGAGATCCTCAGCGGAGGCGAGGATCTCGACTTCATCCTCTGAAGCAGAGGATGTGGGTGTGGATGGCTTGGAAGCCACCAAAGATTTCTTTTTCTTCTTGTCTTTCCTTTTAGCCTCTAGCTGGCCCTTGGGTGTTAAGGGCTGTGAGGGCTTCTCAACAGGTTGTTGTTGTTGTTGTAGGGTTGTTTAGGGGGGACCAAACTTCAATGGTCATCAGTCCCCCATTCCTTCTCTAGGCGTCAAAAGGAAAGCCATACACGTGAAAGATAACACGCCCAGAGTTTAAAGTTGTGAAGCGGGAGAGGAGTCCCACTGTGTCTATAAAGAAAAACAGCAAGAATAACAAGACACAAAACGAAAAGATGAGCACACAAAGACATCTGACAAGAAAGAAGCTGATGCCTGTGGTTGACCGACCAGAAGAATAAAAACGGAAAAGTCAACCACTCAGGAACACTAATAAATCTCCAGCTAGATGGAACGATAAAAACCCCCTGCTCGCATAAAACGTAAAACGGAATCTGCCATTGCAGCATCGTCACCTAAAACGTCCGATAAAATGACAGGGAGGTTAAAATTCCGCCGCAAAGCGGCTAAAACGGGGCAGTCCAACAGGATGTGGACTATTGTCAGGCGCGAGCCACACTGACATTGGGGCGCATCCTCACCACGAAGGAGATGTCCATGGGTGAGCCACGTATGCCCAATGCGGAGGCGACACAAAACCACTGAGTCCCGTCGTGAACCCCGCATGGAGGAGCGCCATGCGGCCGTCGTATCCTTGACCATCCGGAGCTTGTTGGGCGTGTTCAGGCTACGCCACTCAGCATCCCAAAGCCGATGTACCCGTTGGCGCAACAATGAACGGAGATCAGAAGCCGGGAGACCGATCTCTAGACAGGACATACCGACAGCCTGCTTGGCAAGCCTGTCAACACGTTCATTGCCCGGGATACCAACGTGACCCGGAGACCAGAAGAACGTCACCGATCGCCCAGACAGTTCATCGGAACGAAGCGTCTCATGTATGGCCAACACCAGAGGAGACCGCGGGTAACACTGCTCCAGAGCTCGGAGGCTGCTCAGGGAGTCGCTGCAAACAACAAAAGACTCGCCTGAGCAAGACCGGATATGCAGGAGAGCTCTGTGAATGGCCACCAGCTCTGCAGTGTAAACACTGCAGCCATTCGGCAGAGAGTGCTGTTCCACATGGTCACCATGAGTATACGCAAATCCCACACAACCATCAACCATGGAACCATCTGTTTATATCAGGTCATATCCACGGAATTCCGCTATGATAGCCGAGAACTGACGGCGGAGCGCCTCCAGTGGAACTGAGTCTTTGGGCCCCTGGGCCAAGTCCAGCCGAGCAGACGGCCTTGGCAAACACCACGGAGGCGTACGGGCACGGACCCGATAGGAAGATGGAAGGGGAGAAGACTCAAGCTCCTGCAGGAGGACTGAACCCGATAGGCAATCGTATGACCTGATCTGGGGCGTCGCTGATGGGGACGGACCACCACATCAGGAAAGAGGAGACGATGGTTCGGGTGGCCTGGGGAGCAATACACATGGGCTGCGTAAGCCGCAAGTAGGTGTTGGCGGCGGATCCCCAAGGGTGGAACCCCAGCCTCCACTAGTAAGCTGTTCACTGGGCTGGTGCGGAAGGCACCCGTCGCGATGCGAACACCACAGTTGTGGATGGGGTCCAGGAGATGCAGTGCCGAAGGTGCCGCAGTCCCATAGGCAATGCACCCAAAATCGAGACGGGACCGCAACAGTGCCGTGTAAAGCCGCAACAGTGTCGAGCGATCAGCACCCCAGGTCGTATGACCCAGGTGGCGGAGAAGGTTGAGATGGCGCCAGCACTTCCGTTTTAGCTGATGAATGTGGGGGAGCCACGTCAGCCGAGCGTCAAAGACCAGACCCAAAAACTGATGCGTGTCTACCACTGTCAGGAGTTCGTCGTTAAGGTAAAGTTCAGGGTGAGGGTGGACGGTCCGACGCTGACAGAAGTGCATCACTCTAGTCTTGGTGGCAGAAAACTGAAAGCCATGACTTAGGGCCCAGGTATGTGCCTTCCGAATAGCACCTTGCAACCTACGCTCAGCAACCTGGGTGCTGCAGGAACTAAAAAAGATACATAAGTCGTCAGCGTAAAGAGAGGGCGACACCGACGATCCAACTGCTGTCGCTAGACCATTGATGGCAACTAAAAATAATGGAACACTTAAAACTGAGCCCTGAGCAACGCCATTCTCCTGGATGTATGAGGCGCTCAGGGAGGCACCAATTTGAACACGAAAGGTACGGACAGCTAAAAAATTCTGGATAAAAATCGGTAGGGAGCCCCGGAGGCCGCAGTCATATAAAGTGTTGAGGATGTGGCGTCGCCAGGTGGTATCGTATGCTTTGTGCATATCAAAGAAGACGGCAACAAGGTGTTGGCGCCGGGAAAAAGCTGTGCGGATTGCAGACTCGAGGTACACCAGATTATCGGTGGTAGATCGACCCTGGCGGAAACCGCCCTGGCATGGAGCCAACAATCCTCGAGTCTCAAGAATCCAACACAACCGCCGACTGACCATCCGCTCCAGCAGTTTGCACGGCACGTTAGTCAGGTTAATGGGCCGATAGCTATCCAAGGAAAGAGGATTTTTGTCGGGCTTAAGCACTGGGATGATGATACTCTCCCGCCACTGTGACGGGAAAACACCATCACACCAAATGCGGTTATAGACCGCAAGTAGGTTTCGCCGACTATCTGCTGAGAGATGTTTCAGCATTTGACTATGGATGCCTTCAGGCCCTGGCGCCGTGTCAGGACATTGTTGAAGAGCTTGTTGTTGTTGTTGTTGTTGTTGTTTGTTTTAAGGGGACTAAACAGCTAGGTTATCAGTCCCCTGTTCCTAGCTGAGAGTCAACTGTCAAAGATAAAACAACGCCCTGAAAATGACACTGCACAAAAGGGCAAGTTAACAATAGACAAGTGACTGACAACACAAAACGGAGACACACACAATTAGTAAAAGAATGTCACGAATAAAACTAGATAGCAGAGGTCATTGGCTGGCTGATCACAAAGAAAAAACAGGATGAGCCAGCCACACTGCAGACACTAAGAACTCCAAAGGACGTGAAAAGTTAAAAAGTTGGGTTGGTGGCAGCCTAAGATGTCACGCCACAGCACCTACCGTTAGATCGAGTCATAAAAACCAGCATCGCGGATAAAACGTAAAACTTTGTTAGCCGTAGAGGCGTCGTCACCTAAAACTAAGGGTAGTTCGTCTGGAAGAATAAAAGAATGCCGCAGGTTGGCTAAAATCGGACAGTCCATCAAAAGATGGGCCACTGTCATAACGACACCACATCGACACACAGGCGGGGACTCACGGCGTAGGAGATACCCATGGGTCAACCACGTGTGCCCAATACGGAGTCGGCAAAGGACGACCGACTCCCTGAGAGAAGCCCTCAGGGACGTTTTCCATGCAGCAGTAGACGGCTTGATAGCACGGAGCTTATTCGGTTCAGTCGAATCTGCCCATTCAGAATTCCAAACCCTTAAGACCTTGCGGGTCAACTGTGTTTGGAGTTCGGAAACTGGGAGGCCAATATCCAGGGACCGCGAAGTAGTGGCCCGCTTGGCCAGCTCATCGACGCGTTCATTGCCCGGTATACCTATGTGGCCAGGAGTCCAGACAAAGGTGACAGAACGGCCTGACTCGCCAAGGACAAAGACAGCATCTTGAATGGCTCGAGCCACTGTGTGTTTCGGTAGAAACTGGTCGAGGGCCTGTAAGCCACTCAGGGAGTCGCTGCAGATGACGAACGACCCCCTGGGGCGAGCTCTGAGGTGGTCAAGAGCTCTCAAAATACCGACCAGTTCTGCAGTGAAGATGCTGCTTCCACAAGGCAATGACCGCTGTTCGATGTGGTCACCATGGATAAAGGCATATCCAGCATGGCCATCGACCAAAGAACCGTCCGTGTAGATGATGTTCGCTCCGTGAAACATATCAAGCAGTGCATGGAACCGGCGACGGAGAAGTAGTGGTGAAATCGAGGCTTCCGAATCCCGGGACAAGTCCAGCCGAAGCTCCAGGCGAGGAATTTTCCAGGGGGGATACGGAGGGAGTAATGGTAAGGTGGAGGAAGGGGTAAGGAATCAAGTGAGGAGAGAAGGGAACGGACGCGGACCGCAATCGGGAGACCCGACCTGGGCCGACGTCGTGGGGAAGGGAGAGCAGAAAGTGGGAAGAGAAGCCTGTGGTTCGGATGACGGGGTGAAGCATGAACCCGGGCAATGTAACTCACCAGCAACCGTTGCCGGCGATACCGCAAAGGGGGAACACCAGCTTCAGCTAGAAGGCTCGTTACGGGACTGGTGCGAAAAGCCCCTGTTGCGAGCCGCACGCCTGTGTGGTAAACGGGGTCTAGGACCCGCAAGGCAGAAGGGGCTGCTGAGTCGTACACCAAGCTCCCATAATCAAGCCGCGACAGAATAAGAGATTTGTAGAGCTGAAGAAGGGTGGAACGTGCTGCTCCCCAACTAGTATGGCTGAGGCATCTAAGAACATTTAAATGCCGCCAACACTTCTGTCGCAGCTGACGTAGGTGTGGCACCCATGTCAGCCGGGCATCGAAGACCATGCCCAGGAAGCGATGTGTTTCCTCAACCTGAAGTAGTTCACCACCCAGGTAGAGCTCTGGGTCAGGGTGAACTACCCGACGGCGACAGAAGTGCATCACGCGGGTTTTCCGTGCGGAGAACTGAAATCCGTGAGAAGAGGCCCATGAGTGGGCCTTTCGGATGGCACCCTGCAGCCGCCGTTCAGCTACGCAGATGCTAACTGAGCTGAAATACAAGCAGAAGTCATCGGCGAACAGGGAGCAATTGACCGATGACCCGACAGCCGCAGCAAGACCATTTATCGCCACTAAAAACAATGGAACACTGAGGACGAAGCCCTGTGGGACACCGTTCTCTTGAATACGTGGGGAGCTAAAAGATGCCCCAACCCTCACCCGGAACGAGCGATGGGAGAGGAAATTATGAATAAAAATAGGAAGGGCACCCCGTAGGCCCCAGTCATGAAGGGTTGTTAAAATATGGTGGCGCCAGGTGGTGTCATACGCCTTTCGAAGGTCGAAAAATACAGCAACTAAATGTTCACGCCTAGCGAAGGCAGTGCGAATGGCCGACTCCAATGACACGAGGTTGTCAATGGTAGAACGGCCCTGGCGAAAGCCCCCTTGTTGTGGAGCAAGGAGTCTGCGCTCTTCAAGGATCCACATAAGCCGCCGACTCACCATACGTTCGAAGATTGTTGTTGTTGTTGTTGGTTTTTTTGAGGGGACTAAACAGCTAGGTCATCAGTCCCCTGTTACTAACTGAGAGTCCACTGTCAATAGTAAAAGTAAAACAAAGCTCTAAAAGTGGTCACGCACATAAAGTACAGGTTGAAGATGGACAGACCACTGATAACGTAAAACAAAGACGCACAGAATTGTTAAAAGAAAGTCAGGAATAAAACTGGCTAGTGGAGTACCTTGGCTGGCTGATCACAAAGAAAAAACAGGATGAGCCAGCCAAACTGCATACACTAGGAACCCCTAAGGGTGTGAAAAGGGAAAAAACTAGATTGGTGGTAGCCTGAGGTGTCAGGCAAGAGCACCCACCGTTAGATCGAGTCATAAAAACCAGCAGCGCGGATGAAACTTAAAACTTTGTTAGTCACAAAGGCGTCGTCTCCTAAAACTAAAGGTAGTGCGTCTGGAAGAGTAAAATAGTGCCGCAGGTCGGCTAAAAGCGGACAGTCCATCAAAAGATGGGCCACCGTCAATACAGTGCCACATCGACACACAGGTGGAGCCTCACGTCGAAGAAGATACCCGTGGGTGAGCCACGTATGTCCAATCCGTAGGCGACAGAGGACAACTGACTCCCGGCGGGTCGGCCGCAGTGAAGATTTCCACAAAGCTGTGGAGAGCTTCACTGCCCGAAGCTTATTCGGTGCAGTCGCCGTAACCCACTCGGTGCTCCAAGCCTCGCGCACCCTCCGGTGCAACACCAGTTTAACATCCTGTTCCGTGACACCAATTGTGAGAGGTGGTCCCATAGTGGCCTGCTTGGCCAATCGATCTACATGCTCATTCCCTGGTATGCCAACATGACCTGGGGTCCACACAAAGACCACAGGACGGCCTGATTGGCAGAGGGAGTGAACAGTGTCCTGGATCGACCGCACTATTGGGTGCCGAGAGAAACACTGGTCGATCGCTCGTAAGCCACTCAGGGAGTCAGTACAGATGAAGAATGACCCCCTGGGGCAGGCTTTGAGATGTTGGAGGGCCCTGAGAATAGCGACCAGCTCTGCGGAGAAAATGCTACTCTCACAGGGCAGAGAGTGCTGTTCTACATGGTTGTGATGTAGAAAGGCATACCCAGCACGGCCATCTACTATGGAACCGTCTGTGTAAATGGCGTCCGTGGCACGGAACGGTTCGAGCGCTTGCAGAAACTGGTGACGGAGATGTACGGGAGAAACAGAGGCCTTCGATGCATGGGACAGGTCCAGACGGAGCTGCAAACGAGGAATGGACCAAGGAGGAGTGTGAGAGGAATAGTGGAAAAAGGTAGGAAGTGGGTAGGATGTGAGAGACGAAAGAAGGATACGAACACGGACCGAGATCGGGTATCCCGACCTTGGCCGTCGTGCAGGGATAGGTAGTGCAGCGTCTGGAAATAGGAGCCGGCGGTTCGGGTGGAAGGGCGAGGCCTGAACACGAGCAACATAAGACGTTAACAGGTGTTGCCTACGGAACCGCAACGGGAGGACTCCAGCTTCGACAAGGAGGCTTGTCACAGGGCTAGTGCGAAAAGCCCCCGTCGCCAAACGGACATCACAGTGCAAAATTGGGTCCAACGCCTGCAGTGCTGACGGCGCAGCCGAATCGTAGACTATGCAGCCATAGTCTAGACGCGACTGAATGAGGGCCTTGTAAAGTTGTAACAGCGTTGGGCGTGAGGCTCCCCAAACCGTGTGGCTAAGACAGCGCAGGATGTCGAGGTGGCGCCAGCACTTTTGTTTTAACTGGCGAAGGTGGTGCACCCAGGTGAGACGGTTGTCGAACAACATGCCTAGAAACGTGTGGGTTTCTACGACATGTAGCAGGTCTCCAGCTAAATAGAGTTCGGGTTCTGGGTGTACTGCCCAACGTCGGCAGAAATGCATGACACGGGTCTTCGACGCAGAGAACTGAAAACCGTGGGCAAATGCCCACGACTGCGCTTTTCGAATGGCCAGTTGCAACCGACGTTCAGCAACACTGATGCTGGTGGAGCTAAAATACATGCAGAAGTCATCGGCATACAAGGAAGTGTATACCGATGACCCCACGGCCGCCGCAAGGCCGTTGATGGCGACTAAAAATAAAGGGACACTGAGAACGGAACGCTGCGGGACTCCGTTCTCTTGACAATGAGGTGAGCTAAAACAAGAACCAACACGAACTCTAAAAGAACGCAACGCCAGGAAATTCTGAATGAATATGGGAAGCGGACCCCGTAAACCCCAGTCATACAGCGTAGACAGGATATGGTAGCGCCAGGTAGTGTTGTATGCTTTCCGCAGGTCGAAAAATACGGCAACCAGGTGTTCGCGGCGACTAAGTGCTGTACGGATGGCCGACTCCAGTGACACGAGATTGTCAACAGCGGAGCGACCTTGACGGAACCCACCCTGTTGTGGCACCAAAAGTCCCCGGTCCTCGAGGATCCACATGAGACTCCGACTCACCAAGCGCTCGAGAAGCTTGCATGGAACGTTGGTGAGGCTGATCGGGCGGTAACTATCAGCCACCTGCGGATCTGCCCCAGGCTTAATCACCGGAATGATAATGCTTTCCCGCCACGAGGACGGAAAAACACCCTCCAGCCATATCCGATTAAGCAGGGCGAGAAGTTGGCTCTTGGCATCCGCTGATAGGTGTTGGAGGAACTGACTGTGAATGCGATCGGGTCCAGGGGAGGTATCGGGGCATGCAGCAAGGGCACCTTCAAACTCCCACTCAGTGAACGGGACGTTGTATGGTTCCCGACGTCGCGTTCGAAATGAAATCAGATGTCTCTCTGCTCGCCCTTTAAGGGCGCGAAAGTCTGCACCATAAGCAGCAGTCTCTGAGATGCGACAAAAATGATCCGCCAGGTGCTCAGCGACGGCGACGGGGTCAGTACACAGCGTACCCTGAACGCTGAGACACGGAATTCCCGCCGGTGGGCGGTGCCCAAAGAGGCGTCGAACCTGCGACCACACCTTGGAAGGAGAAGCGCGGGAACCAATGGAGGCGACGTACTTCTCCCAGGAAGCCCTCTTACTTTCCTGTATCAGTCGCCGGGCTCGTGCTCGGAGACGCTTGAAGGCCACGAGATGTTCGACACAAGGGTGGCGTCGGTGGCGCTGTAGAGCATGCCGACGGTTCCGGATGGCCTCAGCGATCTCCGGTGACCACCAGGGCACCGATGTACGACAGAGCGAACCGAACGTGGTGGGGACAGAGCTTTCGGCTGCAGAAACAACGGCCGCTGTGAACCGCTCAACGGCGGCATCAACATCAGCTGGAAAGTTTGAGGATAGTACAGCAGCTGCGGAATAGGCTGGCCAGCCAGCCCTACGGAGGGACCAGCGAGGCAGGCGGTCGGCAGGCAAACGCTGTGGGAGCGATAGGAAGATAGGAAAATGGTCGCTACCACACAGGTCGTCGTGGACCCTCCAGGTGAGATGTGGAAGAAGGCTAGGGCTGCAGACAGACAAGTCTATTGCAGAATAAGTACCATGCGCTGCACTGAAGTGAGTAGGAGCACCGGTGTTTAGGAGGCAAAGATTCTGCTCTGATAGTAAAGACTCAACATCCCTACCCCGAGCCGAGGTCTGTGTGCCACCCCACAGAGTGTGGTGGGCGTTAAAATCCTCCAAGAGAAGAAAGGGTGGGGGAATTTGGGCGACCAAGGCAGCGAGGTCTACGGGAGAGACGACTTCATCTGGTGGAAGGTAGACAGAGCAGATCGTAAAATCTCGTAATAACCGGAGCCGCACAGCGACTGCCTCTAGAGGTGTTTGCAGAGGCACAGCAGCACTGGGTACTGAAGTGTGAACATAAACACATACGCCGCCGGAAACTCTGTTGTAGGAGTTTCGATTCTTAAAATAGCCCCGATAGCCTCGGAGGGCTGGGGTCCTCTCGACGGGGAACCATGTTTCCTGCAAGGCGAGGCAGATAGCAAGGAAGTGGCAAAGTAATTGCCGCAGCTCAGCCAGACGGCGGAAAAAACCGCCGCAATTCCACTGCAAGATGTCTTTTGCAGCTTGCTGAATATCCATAAGTTAAGATGTTGAATGGTTATTCAGCAGTGGCACCTGCTGCCAGCTCCGCAGACTCTGCAGGGTCCAGAACCATCGGTTCTGGCGACCCAAGTATGGCGAGATCCTCAGGCGACGCGAGGATCTCCACCTCATCTTCAGAGGCCGAAGATGTGATGGAGCGTTCCTTCCGAATCGCCGAGGAGTCCTCCTTTGGGTCAGTCTTCTTCTTCTTCTTCTTCACTTTCTTTTTGCCCTCTCGCTGGCCCTTTGGTGTTAAGGGCTGGGAGGACTTCACGGGAGTGGCATCAGGGGCCGTCGAAGAGCCAGAAGCCCTTCGACCAGCAGGCTTCGGATCCTTCAGCCAAAGGCTAGGATCCCCTGGCGCACCCTGGGACTCCCCAGAAGGGAGCGTCCCGAAGGACCCCTTCCGAGGGAGAGATGCCGGAGGAAGTTGTTGCTTCTCCGGCTGGGGTTTGGGGACTGGTGTCCCCGATGATTGTGGGGAGGTTTGCCCCACAACAGGTGCTGCAGCAGCAGATGGAACATCGCCCCCACCTAACGAGGGGGCAGTGGTAGTTTTGTGGCCCCTAGGGCCCACAGGAGGAAGCGATACCTTGGTAGATGTCGTACCCGTAGTGCGCGGGGACGATGTTACTACAGCATAAGAGGTGGTCATGTTCACCGGATGGAGCCGCTCGTATTTCTTTCTCGCCTCATTGTATGACAGTCGGTCCAAGGTCTTAATCTCCATTATTTTTCGTTCTTTGTGGAGAACTTTACAGTCTGGAGAGCACGGTGGATGCAGCTGGTTGCAGTTCACACAGACGGGAGGTGGGGTGCAGGGAGCGTCCGGATGAGATGGACGTCCACAATCCCTGCACACAGGGCTAGAAGTGCACCGGAAGCACCTGAAGCACCTCATAGGGGGCGGGACGTACGGTGTAACGTCGCACCGGTAGATCATGACCTTGACCTTCTCAGGCAGTGTATCGCCTTCGAAGGCCAGGATGAATGCACCGGTGGCAACCTTGTTATCTCGTGGTCCCCTATAAACACGTCGAACAAGGTGAACACCTCTGCGCTCCAAGTTAGTACGTAGCTCTTTATCAGACTGTGACAATAGGTCACGATGGTAAATACGACCTTGGACCATGTTGAGGGTCTTGTGGGGCGTGACACTGACAGGTATATCACCCAGCTTGTCACAGGCCAATAATGCCCTGGACTGGGCTGGGAATGCCGTCTGTATCAGAACAGCCCCACTTCTCATTTTAGAGAAAGACTCCACCTCACCATGTTTGTCCTCGAGATGTTCAACGAAGAACTGCGGCTTGGTGGACAAGAAAGAGTCTCCATCAGTTCGGGAAATAACAAGATATCACGGTGAGTAAGGATCCGGACAGCTTAAAGCTTGGCGTTCTTCCCATGGCGTTGCCAGGGAAGGGAACGACTTAGGATCATATACTGTAGCATTAAAGTCTGATCTTCCACGCTTAGAAACGGCGTTTTTGCGACCGCCCACGCTAGTTATTGCTCGTTTCATTTTCGTCCCACGAGCAGCTAGGGAAAAGAGGTCCACCCAGGCAGAGCCCCGCTTGCCTGGGTAAGCCTTGTACAACTGAGGTGCGGCAGGTTCCTCAGAGGTTGCTCGCTAGCGGCTGTTCAACCTCAACAGCCATGCATCTCCTCGGCACGTAGCACACCTTGAGATTGAGGTTTTTTTTAGAGAGGTTTGTACCATCCTCGCGACCCGGGCGATTAAGCCAAGATCCCCGGGCTCTGAAACGTACAACGTTCCACCGTTGCGCCGAACGATGGTCGTTGAAGCACGCACAGAGCTTACGGTGTAGCGGACTGTTGGTGCGACACAGCCCACAGCTCAGGACCCCGGGTTCGCCAAGCCCATACTCAGCAAATTAATGCTGAGCCCCTGAGGGGAGAAGCTGATGCCTGTGGTTGACCGACCATAAGATGGTTGGTTGGTTGGTTGGTTTGATGTTTTAGGGGGACAAAACTACGAAGGTCATCAGTCCCCCATTCCATCAAAGAGCGAGAGATGTACGCAAACACTGTAAAGTTCGCCCACAGTTAAAACCGCTACGGGAGGAGAAAACCCCACTCAATCAATAAAAAGGAAACAAATTCGACAAAGGACAACAAAGCAGGAGACAACACGAAAGGACACAATCACAAGGAAACAGCAAACCAGTGCGGAAATAAAATGACAAAGCCAAAGTTCGTGGTTGACCGACCATGAAAATAAAATAGGAAGGGTCAGCCACGGGGCAACACAAGTTTCATATAGAGTTGTAAAAACCGCTGTTACGAATAAAACCTAAAACAGAATCAGCCATATTGGCATCGTTACATAAAACGTCAGATAAAATAGCAGGAAGATTAAAATCCCGCCGCAGGGCGGCTAAAAGACGACAGTCCGTCAAAATGTGGGACACTGTCAAGGGAGAACCACAACGACATCGAGGCGGATCCTCACCGCGCAGGAGATGGCCGTGGGTCAGCCAAGTGTGGCCAATGCGGAGCCGGCACAGGACTACCGAGTCCCGGCGAGAGGCCCGCATTGAGGAGCGCCACGCAGCTGTGGTCTCCTTTATTGCCCTGAGTTTGTTGGGGTGGCTCAGGCTACGCCACTCTGCGGCCCAAAGCTCACGTACTCTATGGCGCAACACAGTCTGGTAATCTGATGCCGGGAGACCAATGTCTAACACGGACGCATGGACAGCCTGTTTAGCTAGCTCATCGGCTCGTTCGTTGTTTAGGATGCCGATGTGACCGGGAGACCAAATGAAGACTACAGAGCGTCCTAACTGGTCGAGAGCAAAAAGTGTCTCATGTATAGCCAGCACCAAGGAGGAACGTGAATAACATTGCTCGAGTGTGCGAAGACTGCTCAGGGAGTCACTGCAAAGCAGAAAAGACCCACCTGAGCAGGAGCGCATATGCTCAAGAGCACGGAGAATGGCCACCAACTCGGCAGTGTATACACTGCAGCCATCCGGCAGAGACCGCTGCTCTGTGTGATCGCCATGAACATAGGCAAAGCCAACACGGCCATGAACCATCGAACCGTCCGTATAGACGATGTCGTGTCCAGTGTATTCTGCAACGACGGCAAAGAACTGACGGCGGAGTGCCTCGGGAGGAACAGAGTCTTTAGGTCTATCGGCCAAGTCCAGCCTAGAGCATGGCCTCGGTACACGCCATGGGGGCGTACGCGTACGGGCCCGATGCGGAGATGGGATAGGGAAAGACTCTAGTTCCAACAGAAGGGACTGGACACGGAAGGCGATCGTGTGACCGGAACGGGGTCGCCGTTGTTGAGGACGGACGACCGTGCGGGAAAATAGCAAACGTTGGTTCGGGTGGCCTGGCGTGCTATGAACATGAGCAGCATAGGCCGCGAGCAGTTGCTGGCGGCGGATCCGCAGAGGTGGGACCCCGGCCTCTGCAAGTAAACTGTCCACGGGACTGGTGCGGAAAGCACCCGTCGCAATGCGAACCCCACAGTGGTGAATGGGGTCCAGCAAGCGCAATGCCGAGGGGGATGCGGAGCCATAGGCAAGGCATCCAAAGTCCAGACGGGACTGCACCAAAGCGTGGTATATCCGCAACAGTGTGGACCGATCGGCACCCCACTTGGTATGGCCCAGATGGCGGAGAACATTTAGCTGGCGCCAGCACTTCTGTTTCAGCTGTCGAATGTGAGGGAGCCATGTCAGCCGAGAATCAAATACGAGCCCTAAAAACCTGTGTGTTTCAGCAACCTCTAAGAGGTGGTTGTCAAGATAAAGTTCTGGCTGTGGATGAACCGTCCGACGCCGACAGAAGTGCATAACTCTGGTCTTTGCAGGAGAGAACTGGAAGCCATGGGCCAGAGCCCAGGACTGTGCCTTCTGAATGGCTCCTTGTAACCTACGTTCAGCAACTTGGGTGCTGGAAGAGCTAAAAGAAATGCAGAAGTCGTCAGCATAGAGAGAGGGGGATACTGACGACCCAACTGCTGTCGCTAAACCGTTTATGGCTACTAAAAATAAGGGGACACTCAAAACAGAGCCCTGAGGAACCCCATTTTCCTGCACATGAGAGGTACTACGAGACGCACCTACTTGAACACAAAAACTACGGACAGCTAAAAAGTTTTTAATAAAAATCGGGAGTGAGCCCCGAAGACCCCAACCATGTAACATGCGAAGTATGTGGTGTCGCCAGGTCGTATCATACGCTTTTTGCCTATCAAAAAAGACGGCTATCAGGTGTTGGCGCCTGGCAAAGGCTGTGCGGATCTCGGACTCGAGGTACACCAAGTTGTCGGTGGTGGAGCGACCTTGGCGGAACCCGCCCTGGCATGGAGCCAGTAAGCCCCGAGTCTCGAGGATCCAGCACAACCGCCCACTGACCATGCGCTCCAACAGCTTACAGAGGACATTGGTCAGCATAATGGGCCGATAGCTATCCAAATGAGCAGGGTTTTTGCCTGGTTTCATCACCGGTATGATGATACCCTCCCGCCACTGCGAAGGGAATACCCCGTCGCACCAGATGTGGTTGAAGAGCGCAAGGAGATTACGCTGGCTCTCCGCTGAAAGATGTTTCAACATCTGGCTGTGGATGCTATCGGGTCCTGGAGCCGTGTCCGGACACTTTTTAAGAGCGCTTAGGAATTCCCACTCTGTGAACGGCATGTTATATGCCTCCGTACGGCGGGTGGTAAAGGAGAGGGGCTGGCGTTCCACCTGCTCCTTTAATGTACGGAAAGCTGGGAGGTAATTCTCAGAGGAGAAGGCATGAGCATAATGCCCGGCAAACAGCTCTGCAAGCGTGGCCGGGTCCGTGCATACTATGCCATTCACAGAGATCCCTGGGATTCCTGCTGGTGTTGGGTGTCCCCTTAAACGCCTTATCTTGTTCCAGACCTGGGTGGTGGAGGTACCCGCGCCAATAGTGGAGACGTACCTCTCCCAACACTCTTGCTTTCGTCTCTTAATGAGATAACGTGCACGTGCACGGAGCCGCTTGAAAGCTACGAGGTGCTCCAGAGACGGGTGCCGCTTGTACCGTTGTAAGGCCCGTCGGCGATCTCTGATAGCCATTGCGACCTCTGGCGACCACCATGGTACCGTCTTACGCTGTGGGGACCCCGACGAACGGGGAACGGTAGCTTCTGCAGCTGAAACAATGGTTCGCGTGGCGCCCTCGACCGCCACATCGACGTCGTCGAGTGGGGGAGGACCAACAGTGGCAGCAGAGGTAAAGTCGTCCCAGTTAACCTTGTGTAGGGCCCACCTGGGCAGGCGCCCTGGGGATTGACGTTGTGGGAGTGACAGGAAAATGGGAAAATGGTCACTGCCGCACAAGTCATCGTGGGCTCTCCAGTGGACAGATGGTGAAAGGCCATGGCTGCAAATTGACAGATCAATGGCCGAGAACGTGCCATGCGCCACACTAAAATGTGTGGGGGCACCCGTGTTCAAGAGGCAGAGGTCAAGACGAGATAGTAAGTCCTCAACTACTCTGCCTCGGCCAGAAATCGTGGAACCACCCCACAAGGTGTTATGGGCATTAAAGTCACCCAGTAGTAAGAAAGGTGGAGGGAGTTGACAAAGTAGTGCAGCCAAAACAGTCTGAGAGACGTCACCATCAGGAGGGAGGTAAAGACTGCAAACGGTGAACTCTTGTGTTGTCCTTACCCTCACAGCCACCGCTTCCAACGGCGTCTGAAGGGGCACAGACTCGCTATAGACAGAGGTAAGGACATACACACACACACCACCTGATACCCTGTCATACTGGCTGCGATTACAATAATATCCCCTGTAGCCCCGGAAGGCAGGGGTCCGCATTGCCGGAAACCATGTTTCCTGTAGGGCAATGCAGATAGCGGGTGTTATGCTCAAAAGGTGTCGCAGCTCAGCCAGGCGGGTGAAAAAACCGCCGCAGTTCCACTGGAGAATAACGCTGTCTGATAACTGGGATGACATGAGGCAATATGAACTATTTATTATATCTCGTGATCACTCGCTGACACTGCTCGCGAAGCTGTAGAATCTACTTCCATCGGTTTCGATGGTCCTTCGAGATCTAGGTCTTCAGGAGACGCTAGTATCTTCACCTCATCCTCGTCCTCTGAGGAGGAGGGCGGGGGTAGAAGTGGGGGAACCACCGGTGTCTCTTTGGTCTTCCCGTGTGTTTGCTTCTTCTTGGAAGCCTCTCGCTTTTCTTTTGGCTTCTCACGTCTGGAGGGCGTCGGGGACTCAGTCTCCGAGACTGAGGAAGACCTTGCGGCCCGACGACCAGCCTTCTTGGCCACAGTTTGCCACTGGCCGGTAGCTGTCGTCCCAGAGGAAGAAGCCGAGGAGGGGTGGGACTCAACCGAACCCTTCCTCGCGAGAGGAGCCAGAGAAGGCTGTTGCTTCTCTGGCTCTGGGGTGGGGACCAGTGTCCCCATTGGTTGGGATGGTATTGCTCCCGAGGTAGAGGGTTTGGGAGCAATACAAGGAGATCCACCCCCAGCTGTCAAGGGGGGGAGAGTGGATGATTGGGCCTGTGGGCCCACCGAGATTTGCTGAACAGATGGGGTCAAAGATGGCAGAGTTGGAACAGTTTTAAGTGCTGTCGCAAAACTTTTACCCATGGTCACGGGGTGCAGCTTAGTATATTTGCGCCGTGCCTCTGAATAGGTCAGTCTGTCCAGGGTTTTATACTCCATTATTTTCCTTTCTT
Source organism: Locusta migratoria (assembly GCA_026315105.1). Classification (NCBI taxonomy): domain Eukaryota; kingdom Metazoa; phylum Arthropoda; class Insecta; order Orthoptera; family Acrididae; genus Locusta; species Locusta migratoria. Next base: position 2,136,030 of record CM048750.1, on the reverse strand, counting down.
TATAGAGGACTGTGCAATCTGACGAGCAGGGTGAATGATGTTGTCCACAGTTAACACAGACTGGAGGTGGGACACAAGGGACGTCTGGGTGTGATGGACGTCCACACTCCCGACATGTGGGATTGGCCTCACACCGGGAAGACATGTGCCCAAACCTCCAGCACTTAAAGCAGCGCATAGGGGGAGGGACGTAGGGCTTTACATCACACCGGTAAACCATCACCTTGACCTTTTCAGGTAATGTGTCACCCTCAAAAGCCAAGATGAAAGCACCGGTGGCGACCCTGTTGTCCTTCGGCCCCCTATAAATGCGTCGGATGAAGTGGACACCGCGCCGCTCTAGGTGTGACCGTAGCTCATCATCAGATTGCAACAACAGATCTCGATGGTAGACAATACCCTGGACCATATTAAGGCTCTTATGAGGCGTTATGGTAACGGGAACATCACCCAGTTTCTCACAGGCGAGCAACGCTCGCGACTGTGCTGGGGATGACGTCGTTATCAAGACTGACCCGGATCGCATCTTTGACATACCCTCCACCTCTCCGTACTTTTCTTCCAGATGCTCAACAAAAAACATTGGCTTAGTCGACGCAAATGATTCCCCATCAGTGCGTGAGCAAACTAGGTATCGGGGGGCATAAGACTCTCCTTGACTTCTGGCCCTGCGTTCTTCCCATGGCGTAGCCAGGGAAGGGAACGAACGGGGGTCATATCCAGCAGCATTACAATCTCCTCTTCCACGCTTAGAGACGCCGTTTTCGCGACCGGCCACGCTTTTATTCGCTCGTTTCATTTTCGTCCCACGAGCAGCTAGGGAAAAGAGGTCCACCCAGGCAGAGCCCCGCTTGCCTGGGTAAGCCTTGTACAACTGAGGTGCGGCAGGTTCCTCAGAGGTTGCTCGCTAGCGGCTGTTCAACCTCAACAGCCATGCATCTCCTCGGCACGTAGCACACCTTGAGATTGAGGGTTTTTTTATAGAGGTTTGTACCGTCCTCGCGACCCGGGCGATTAAGCCAAGATCCCCGGGCTCTGAAACGTACAACGTTCCACCGTCGCGCCGAACGATGGTCGTTGAAGCACGCACAGAGCTTACGGTGTAGCGGACTGTTGGCGCGACACAGCCCACAGCTCAGGACCCCGGGTTCGCCAAGCCCGTACTCAGCAAATTAATGCCGAGCCCCTGAGGGGCGACCATAAGAATAAAAACGGAAAAGTAAACCACTCAGGAACACTAATAAATCTCCAGCTAGATGTTGTTGTTGTTGTTGTTGTTGGTTGTTTAAGGGGGGCAAAACTGCAATGGTCATCATTCCCCCATTCCTTCTCTAGGCGTCAAAAGTAAATCCAAACACGTAAAAGATAATACGCCTAGAGTTTAAAATAGCGAAGTGGGAGAAGAGTCCCACTAGTCCATAAAACATCAAGAACCACAAGACTAAACAAAAGATGGTTACACAAAGACAACTTACAACAAAGAAACCGATAGCCGTGGTTGACCGACCATAAGAATAAAAAAGGGGAAGTCAACCACTCGGTTTCACAAAGAAATCTCCAGTTAGAGAGAGCGATAAAATCCCCCTGCTCGAATGAAACGTAAAACGGTATCTGCCATTGTGGCATCGTCACCTAAAACTTCCGATAAAACTGGAGGGAGGTTAAAATGTCTCCGCAAGGCGGCTAAAAGGGGGCAGTCCAACAATATGTGGACGACTGTCAAATTGGAGCCACACCGACATTGGGCTGGGTCCTCACCCCGAAGGAGATGTCCATGGGTGAGCCACGTATGCCCAATGCGGAGGCGACATAAAACCACTGAGTCCCGTCGTGGACCACGCATGGAGGAACGCCATGCAGCCGTAGTCTCCTTTACCACCCGGAGCTTGTTCGGCGTGTGCAGGCTACGCCACTCAGTATCCCAAAGCTGACGTACTTTCTGGCGCAACAATGAACGGAGATCAGAAGCCGGGAGGCCGATCTCTAGACAGGACATATCTACAGCCTGCTTGGCAAGCCTGTCAACACATTCATTGCCCGGAATACCAACATGACCTGGAGACCAGATGAACACCACCGATCGCCCGGACCGTGTAATGGCATAAAGTGTCTCCTGAACGGCCAACACCAGGGTAGACCGTGGGTAACACTGCTCCAGAGCTCGGAGGCTGCTCAGGGAGTCGCTGCAAACAACGAAAGACTCGCCTGAGCAAGACCGGATACGCAGGAGAGCTCTGTGAATGGCCACCAGCTCTGCAGTGTAAACACTGCAGCCATTCGGCAGAGAGTGCTGTTCCACATGGTCACCATGAGTATACGCAAATCCCACACAGCCATCAACCATGGAACCATCAGTGTAGATCAGGTCATATCCACGGAATTCCGCTATGATAGCCGAGAACTGACGGCGGAGCGCCTCCAGTGGAACTGAGTCTTTGGGCCCCTGGGCCAAGTCCAGCCGAGCAGACGGCCTTGGCAAACACCACGGAGGCGTACGGGCACGGACCCGATAGGAAGATGGAAGGGGAGAAGACTCAAGCTCCTGCAGGAGGGACTGGACCCGATAGCCAAACGTATGACCTGATCTGGGGCGTCGCTGTTGGGGATGGACCACCACATCAGGAAAGAGGACACGATGGTTCGGGTGGCCTGGGGAGCAATACACATGGGCTGCGTAAGCCGAAAGTAGGTGTTGGCGGCGGATCTCCAAGGGTGGAACCCCAGCCTCCACTAGTAAGCTGTTCACTGGGCTGGTGCGGAAGGCACCCGTCGCAATGCGGACCCCACAGTTGTGAATGGGGTCCAGGAGATGCAGTGCCGAAGGTGCCGCAGACCCATAGGCAATGCACCCAAAATCGAGACGGGACTGCACCAGCGCCGTGTAAAGCCGCAACAGTGTCGAGCGATCAGCACCCCAGGTCGTATGACCCAGGTGGCGGAGAAGGTTGAGATGGCGCCAGCACTTCCGTTTCAGCTGACGAATGTGGGGGACCCACGTCAGCCGGGCGTCAAAGACCAGTCCTAAAAAACGGTGAGTTTCCACTACCGTAAGTGGTTCGTCATTCAGATAAAGTTCAGGGTGTGGGTGGACGGTCCGACGCCGGCAGAAGTGCATCACTCTGGTCTTGGAGGCAGAAAACTGAAAGCCATGGGTAAGCGCCCAGTCCTGCGCCTTCTGAATAGCAACTTGCAACCTGCGCTCGGCAACCTGGGTGCTGGAGGAACTAAAAGAGAGACAAAAGTCGTCAGCATAAAGAGAGGGCGACACCGACGACCCAACCGCTGTAGCTAAACCGTTGATGGCGATTAAAAATAAGGGAACGCTTAAAACGGAACCCTGAGGAACCCCATTTTCCTGGATATGAGAGGAGCTCAGAGAAGCACCAATTTGAACACGAAAGGTACGGACGGCTAAAAAATTCTGAATAAAAATCGATAGGGAAACCCGGAGGCCCCAGTCATATAAAGCGTTGAGGATGTGGCGTCGCCAGGTTGTATCATACGCTTTGTGCATATCGAAGAAGACGGCAATGAGGTGTTGGCGCCGGGAAAGGCTGTGCGGATTGCAGACTCGAGGCACACCAGATTATCGGTGGTAGATCGACCCTGGCGAAAACCACCCTGGCATGGAGCCAATAATCCCCGAGTCTCAAGAATCCAACACAACCGCCGACTGACCATCCGCTCCAACAGTTTGCATGGCACGTTAGTCAGGTTAATGGGCCGATAGCTATCCAAAGAAAGAGGATGTTTGTCGGGCTTAAGTACGGGGATGATGATACTCTCCCGCCACTGTGACGGGAAAACACCATCACACCAAATGCGGTTATAGACCGTAAGTAGGGCCCTCTGACTATCTGCCGAGAGATGTTTCAGCATCTGGCTATGGATGCTATCAGGCCCTGGCGCCGTGTCTGGACATTGTCGAAGAGCACTGAGGAGCTCCCACTCAGAAAAGGGAGTGTTGTAAGATTCAGAGCGGCTGGTACGAAAGGAGAGAGACTGGCGTTCTACCCTCTCCTTTACTGCACGGAAGGCCGGTGGATAATTTGCAGAGGCAAAGGCACGAACATAATGCTCGGCAAACATCTCTGCAAGAGTGGCCGGGTCCGTACAAAGGACTCCATTTGTGGAGATCCCAGGGATTCCCGATGTAGTCTGTGTTCCCTGTAGCCGCCTGATCTTACTCCAGACCTGCGAGGCTGAGGTACCTGTCCCAATAGTGGAAACGTACCTCTCCCAGCACTCCCGTTTCCGTCTTCTTATAAGCTGGCGAGCACGAGCGCGAAGCCGTTTAAAATTGATTAGGTGCTCCTGAGAGGGGTGCCGTTTGTATCGCTGTAAGGCCCGCCTGCGGTCTTTAATGGCCTCAGCGATCTCCGGCGACCACCACGGCACTGTCTTACGCCGTGGGCACCCTGTTGTACGCGGAATGGTCGCGTTCGCAGCAGAAATGATGGAATGTGTGGCGCTCTCGACCACCACATCGATTTCGTCGAGTGGGGGAGGGCCAACGATAGCAGCAGAAGCATAGTCTTCCCAGTTAGCCCTGTGCAGAACCCACCTAGGTGGGCGCGCTGGGGACTCACGTTGTGGGAGTGACAAAAAGACAGGGAAATGGTCACTGCCACACAAGTCGTCATGGGCTCTCCAGTGAACAGATGGTGGAAGGCAGTGGCTGCAGATCGACAGATCAATGGCCGGAAATGTGCCATGTGCCACACTAAAGTGTGTGGGGGCACCTGTATTTAAGAGGCAGAGGTCGAGTTGAGTTAGGAAATCCTCGACAACCCTGCCGTGACCTGAGATCGTAGAACCACCCCACAAGGGACTGTGGGCATTGAAGTCGCACAACAGTAAGAAAGGTGGGGGTAGTTGAGCAACGAGTGCAGCCAAGACGTTCACAGATATGTCACCATCTGGCGGCAAGTAGATACTGCCGATGGTCAACTCCTGTGTGGTCCTCACCCTGACAGCCACTGCTTCTAATGGTGTTTGAAGGGGCACGGGTTCACGATACACAGAGGTGAGGACGTACACACACACTCCACCTAAGACCCTGTTATATATGCTACGGTTACAGTAAAATCCCCTGTAGCCACGAAGGACAGGGGTCCGCATTGCTGTCAACCAAGTTTCCTGAAGAGCAATGCAGAAAGCAGGTGTCTTGCTCAGAAGCTGCCGTAGCTCAGCCAGGTGGGGGAAGAAACCGCCGCAGTTCCACTGGAGAATGACATTGTTCGAGTGCTGGGAAGACATGAATCCGAGTCGGTGGGCTACAACTCAGCATCACTTGCACCCACCGGTGGAGGCGTGTCATCTGGATTGTCCGTTTTCTCTAATGCGTCCCCGACAGCGAGGTCCTCGGGTGACGCAAGAATCTCCACCTCATCCTAAGAAGTAGAGGTGGAGGCGGAGGGGAGTGGTGGCACTGTAGCCACCGTGGTGTCTTGTGTCGTGACTTTCTTTGGCTTCTGTTTACCCCTCCGTTCCCTCGGGGGCTTCGCCGGTGGGAGGTGCTCCTCTGACTCAGCCACAGGGACCAAGGAGGAGCGCGAAGCCCTACGACCAGCAGTCTGCGAGCGCGCAGACACTGGCAGAAGGGAGTGTCCCAAGGGACCCCTTCCGCCTGAGGGAAGCCGGAGAAGGTTGTTCTTTCTCCGGCGGAGAGGTGGTTGCTGACCCCGAGGCTTTCGCCTTGGGAGCTGTGGAAGGATGGCCCCCAACCTCCGTGGGGGCAGGCTTAGGTTGGTGGCCCTGGGGGCCCACAGGAACAGTTGAAGTAGAAAATACTGTCGCCGCCAAGGAGAGTGGCGACGACATCACTGCTGCGAATGAATTTTTCATAGGTACTGGGTGCAGACGATCGAACTTTTTCCGTGCCTCATTATAGGATATACGGTCCAGGGTTTTGTATTCTGTAATTTTCCGCTCCCGTTGAATTGCGGGACATTGCGACGAGCAGGGAGGATGGTTCTGACCACAGTTGACACAGATGGGAGGCGGTGTACATGGGGCACCCGGATGTGCTTGACGCCCACAGTCCCTACACATAGCACTGGACATACAACGGGACGACATGTGGCCGAACTTCCAGCATTGGAAGCACCTCACAGGGGGAGGAATATAAGGCCGCACGTCAACACGGTAAACCATCACCTTGACCTTTTCGGGCAATGTATCACCCTCGAAGGCCAAGATGAAGGCACCAGTTGCGACACTATTATCCTTGGGGCCCCTATGGACACGCCGGATAAAATGAACGCCTCGTCGTTCTAGGTTCGCCCGTAGCTCATCATCCGTCTGTAGCAATAGATCCCGATGAAAAATTACACCCTGGACCATATTCAGGGACTTGTGTGGAGTAATAGTCACTGCAACATCACCCAGTTTGTCACAAGCGAGTAACGCCCGTGACTGGGCAGGAGATACTGTGTGGATGAGGACAGAGCCGTTGCGCAGTTTAGACAGTGACTCCACTTCCCCAAACCTGTCCTCCAGATGGTCCACAAAGAACTGAGGCTTGGTCACTGAGAATGAGTCCCCATCAGTCCTGCTGCACACGAGATATCTTGGAGCATATTCATCAGTCGGATTTGCGCCCCGACGTCCCTCCCAAGATGCAGTCAGGGAGGGGAACGTTTTGGGGTCATACGTGGAAGCATTGAATTTTCCTCGCTTAGAGACGGCGGTTGTACGTCCGCCAACGTCACCCGATTTTTGTCTCTTCATTGCGGGTGATCCGCCCCGATGCCACCCACTCCGATCAGGGGCTCTCCTCATGGGCGCCACCCAGCCACAGCAACGTCACCTGGCGGGATGACCGTTGCCAGGAGTCCTGATGCCCCACAGAGACAAGCATCGACTCCTTGGCTTGCACGAGGAGTATGCAGCTCTGGCACCGGTAGAGCGATCCCTGTGTTGTCAGGGGGCTACATCCAAGAGGGTACATGACGACCCCACCACAACGGACTGGCTACCGTGTTGGCTTTCTGGCGCTACGTGAACCATCAGAAAGGAGAGTGCTGAGATGGCAGTGCACAATGGACGCGACTTGCACGGAATATCAGTGACGTGCCCAGTGGCAGAAGAGAATCCGCAGTCGCAAGTCCATTCCATGATGGGTGCATCAGATGGCATGGCACAAGAATGACATGTTGCACCACGTAAGGTGTCCTTCCCCAAATGGGTCGCTCTTCTGAAAAATTTTGAAAAATGGAGGGTCAAACCCACATAGGGGACCACAGATGGAAAACCGAAAAGTGTGAAGACTCCTTTTAGTCGCCTCGTACGACAGGCAGGAATACCGCGGGCCTATTCTTACCCCCGAACCCGCAGGGGGTCACACCTTGAGGTTGAGGTTTTTTTTATAGAGGTTTGTACCGTCCTCGCGACCCGGGCGATTAAGCCAAGATCCCCGAGCTCTGAAAGGTACAACTTTCCACCGTCGTGCCGAACGATGGTCGTTGAGGCACGCACAGAGCTTACGGTGTGGCGGACTATTGGCGCGACACAGCCCACAGCTCAGGACCCTGGGTTCGCCAAGCAAATTAATGCTGAGCCCCTGAGGGGGCACCTCAACGCTTATGTGGAAACCCAAGCAGTCTTAATAAAGAAATTCACAAGGTGCTTCTTACTTTCTATTTGTTTGTTCTGTTGCGTATTTAATTGAAATGTTCATTTGCTTATTCCAACATTAAATGGACTAAGTGCCTAGCCATACAAAATTCCTGTAACAAAGAACAGCACACGACAGTAGTACTTCATATCCCTATAGAGTGTACTGCACAATCCCTAAGCTGCCGCCGCCAAATAATCATTAAAAATTCAAAACTGTTGACATTTTTCCTATTTGAAGAGGGCAGTTATCAGAAATGACCGAAATACGGAAGATTCTCGTCCCTGGTAGTAACGATGCTTGTGAGAATGGACGATCCGTCAGCCCTCTTCCTTTCAGTCCGCCAGCTGACAACCGAGATGGAGCCCTCTACTTTAAGGCTAAATTAGTCGACAGCTTTGATTGGATCGACAGCTTAAATAAATGGAGAATTCTGTCGGGTGACGAATAGCATTTTTTTGGAATGTGGGACTGTACGGATTGGCGATATGTTATAAAGTACAATAATCTGTACAATGCCATCATTCCGTGCAACTGTTAGCCTAAGGTTGCTGCAGTGAAAAGTTATTTTGAGCAATAGCCTGGCACCAGTTGTGTACTTTCAATCGTGTGTTCAGAGCGTCCGCTCCCTTCACGTAAGTGTGTCTCATAACAATAATGAAAGTATATTTCATGGTTGGGTTGGGTTGGGGTGTTTAAAGGGGACTAAACTACTGGGTCATCAGTCCCCTGTTCCCAGCTAAGATATCACAGGGTTTCGTGTATCTTTAAAATTAAGCACCCTGCAACCAGTACACAAGGCATACTGACGACAGTGTTGGTCAGAAGTACGACATAAAAAGAGAAAGAAACGACAATAGAGGTGGAACAAATAATCAGATATACTTAAAACCACAGCAGATGTTGTTGGCTGGCTGATCACTAGGATAGTAATGGATGAGCCAGCCATTATGCACAGACTACAACTGCCAGTCGAAAATAGGACTGACAAGATAAAATTGACAACAGATTAAAACTGTAAGCGGTATATGCCTGAAGATCAGGCATATGAATCCACCATTAAAGCTTATGATAAAATCCAGCTGCGCGAATAAAACCTAAAACACAGTCAGCCATAGAGGCGTCGTCACCTAAAATCGAAGAAAGCGCAGTAGGCGGGTTAAAAGATTGCCGCAATGCAGCTAAAAGAGGACAGTCCACCAAGATGTGGACCACAGTCAGCAGAGCGCCACAATGGCAGTTTGGCGGGTCCTCTCGACGTAAGAGATGGCCGTGCGTAAGCCAAGTATGGCCGATACGCAACTGGCAGAGAACAACAGAGTCCCTGCGGGGGGTCCGTAGAGGGGACCTCCACACGTGTGTGTTCTCCTTAATAGTCCGCAACTTGTTAGGTGTTTGGAGGGAGCGCCATTCTGCGTTCCACAGTCCAAGAACTCGGCTGTGCAACTGCGAACGGAGGTCATGAACCGTGAGACCTATAGCCAAGGTCGGTTTATGGAGAGCCTCCTTGGCTAACCTGTCAGCTAGCTCATTCCCGTCGATCCCAACATGTCCTGGAGTCCAGATAAAGATCACTGACCGCCCACGTCGGTCTATGGCATGCAGGGACTCTTTGATGGCCTGAAGCAAAGTATGGCGTGGGAAGCACTGATCGAGTGCCTGTAGGCCACTCAGGGAGTCACTGCAAATGAGGAACGACTCCCCAGGGCAGGTAGAAATATGCTCGAGTGCACGAAGTAGGGCCACCAGCTCTGCTGTGAACACACTGCAGCCTTTCGGTAAGGAGCGCTGTTCGTTGTGTCCTGCATGTACATAGGCGAAGCCAACATGACCTTCTGCCATCGAACCGTCCGTGTAGACGACCGTGGAGTCCCTGTACCCATCAAGAATAGACAGGAATCGACGGTGAAGCATCTCAGGGTGTACATAGCGTTTGGAGCTCTGCGACAAATCCAGTCGAATAACAGGTCGAGGCATACACCATGGAGGCATACGCGACTGGAATTTGATTGGAGATGGCAGAGGAAGAGACCCCAGGTCACTCATGAGAGACTGGACATGGGCACTAACGGTCAAACCCGACCTCAGCCGCCGTTGTGGGATATGGAGTACGGCGTTCGGAAAAAGTAGGTGGTAGTTGGGATGACTGGGGGTACCATACACATGGGCTGCGTAATTCGCCAGCAGGTGCTGCCGCCTGATTCGCAATGGAGGCACCCCAGCCTCCACAAGGAGACTGTCCACAGGGCTGGTTCGGAAGGCACCTGTCGCGAGCCTAATTCCACAGTGGTGGATAGGATCCAACAACAGCAGCGCCGATGGCGATGCGGAACCATATACTATGCTCCCATAGTCCAAACGCGACAGAATAAGGGCTTTATAGAAGCGCAACAGGGTACTACGATCTGCACCCCAAGTAGTACTGCTCAGGCACCGGAGAGCGTTGAGGTGCCGCCAGCACTTCTGTTTCAGCTGGCGAATATGTGGTTGCCATGTGAGCCAGTCGTCTAAGACCATTCCAAGAAATCGATGCGTTGCAACTACATTGAGTAGTTGGCCATCGAGATACAACTCTGGATGTGGGTGGACTGGCCGTCGACGACAGAAGTGCATAACGCACGTTTTGGCAGCAGAAAATTGGAACCCATGAGAGAGAGCCCATGTCTGCGCCTTACGTATGGCTCCCTGCAGCTGTCGTTCTGCAACACACATGCTAGACGAGCTAAAGTAGATGCAGAAGTCGTCAGCATACAATGAAGGGCATACTGACGACCTCACTGCTGACGCTAAGCCGTTGATTGCCACTAAAAATAACGGAACGCTTAAAACAGAGCCCTAAAGCACCCCATTCTCCTGGACATGCAGGCTGCTAGAGGACACACCAACTTGAACATGAAAGGTACGGACAGCTAAAAAGTTTTGGATAAAAATAGGGAGTGAGCCCCGGAGACCCCACCCATGTAATGTGGTTAAAATGTGGTGTCGCCAGGTCGTATCATACGCCTTCGACAAGTCAAAAAATACGGCCACCAGATGGTGACGTCGAGAGAACGCTGTCCGGATGGTAGATTCAAGATGGACTAAGTTGTCCAAATTCGAGCGCCCCCTGCGAAAACCCCCTTGGCACGGAGCTAGCAGGCCCCGAGATTCAAGGAGCCAATACAACCGCCGGCTGACCATGCGTTCTAGCAGTTTGCCTAGAACGTTTGTAAGACTAATGGGCCGATAACTGTCTACATCTAGCGGATCTTTGCCTGCTTGAGCACTGGTACGATGGTGCTTGAACGCCACTGTGATGGGAAGACACCGTCGCTCCAGATGCGATTAAATACTGCAAGAATTTGGCGCTTGAAATCATCAGATAGGTGTTTTAACATCTGATTGTGCAGTCTGTCTGGCCCAGGGGCGGTGTCAGGGCAGTGGGCCAGGGCACTGAGGAGCTCCCACTCGCTAAACGGAGCGTTATATACCTCAGGGTGGCGTGAGGTGAATGAGAGGGATTTGCGTTCCGTTCGCTGTTTTAATGTGCGGAAGGCAGGTGGATAATTTCCGGATGCAGCGGCGCGAGCGTAGTGTTCCGCAAAAGCCTCGGCGACAGCGCCTGGATCCGTACATACAGCCCCTTGGATAGAGATCCCAGGAATTGCTGCCTGGGACTGGTAGCCAAAAAGGCGTCGGATCTTCGTCCAGACTTGAGAAGGAGAGGTTCTTGTACCGATGGTGGACACGTAACGTTCCCAGCATTCCTGTTTTGACCTCCGTATTACCTGCCGAGCACGAGCACGGAGTTTTTTAAAAGCGATAAAAGTCTCAAGCGACGGATGTCGCTTATAGTGCTGAAGAGCACGCCGACGGTCCCGAATGGCGTCTGCGACTTCCGACGACCACCAAGGCACTGACTTTCGCCGGGAGCATCCCGTTGACATGGGGATTGCGTGCTCTGCAGCAGATAAAATATTTTGAGTGACAGTCGCAACCACTAGGTCAATGGAATCATCCGGGAGAGGTCCAGGAGTGGCAGCAGAAACGAATAGATCCCAATTTGCTCTGTTTAAAGCCCATCTAGGAATGCGGCCAGGGCAACGACGATGGGGTAGTGATAGGAAGATAGGAAAGTGATCACTACCACACAGATCGTCATGCGTCCTCCAGTGGACAGATGGCAAGAGGCTAGGGCTGCATACTGACAGGTCAATAGCCGAGAAAGAGCCATGTGCCACACTGAAATGCGTGGGGGCTCCAGTGTTTAAAAGACAGAGGTCGAGCTGGGATATCAAGTTCTCGACCTCTCTGCCGCGACCACTGACTACTGCATCACCCCACAAGGTGTTGTGGGCATTAAAATCACCCAGAAGCAGAAAAGGCGGCGGGAGCTGCGAGATCAGCATAGCCAGTGTGTGTGGTGGTACATCGCCATCTGTCGGAAGATACAGGCTGCAGATGGTTATGTCTTGTGGTATCCTTACCCTGACAGCCACAGCTTCTAATGATGTCTGAAGGGGCACATATTCACTATGCACAGAGTTAAGGATATACACACAGACGCCACCTGAGATTCTGTTATACACACGCCGATTACAATAATATCCCCTGTATCCACGAAGGGCAGGGGTCCGCATTGCTGGAAACCAGGTCTCCTGGAGAGCAATGCAGAGAGCAGGTGTTATGCTCAAAAGTTGACGCAACTCAGCCAGGTGAGAGAAAAAACCGCCGCAGTTCCACTGGAGAATTACAGTGTCGTCGAGCTGATGGGCCATGATAAAGAGGTAGAGCAGGTTATTCTATGGGAACATCTGCTGTCAACCGGTCTGCCTCTGCTGAAACCAGAATCATAGGATCTGGTGCATCAGTCGGTGCGAGATCCTCAGGTGATGTGAGGATCTCTAACTCATCTTCTGAAGTAGAAGATGAGGGATGTTGTGGCTGTGCAGCCACCACGGATTCCTTCTTTCTACGGGTCTTTGGCTTTTTACCCTCTCGCTGCCCTTTAGGTTGGATTGGCTGTGATGGCTTCTCGGTGGCATCAGGAGCGGACGAAGTGCGGGAAGCCCTTCGACCCACAGCTTGGGGATCCTTGAGCCTCCGGCCAGGATCCTCTGAAGCACTGCGAGAAGTCTCGGAAGGGGCTGTCCTGAGGGACCCCTTCCGAGCGAGAGGTGCCGGAGTAGTCTGTTCCTTCTCCGGCTGGGAGGTGGGGACTGGTGTCCCCGATGGTTGTGGGGGGGTTGCCCCCAAAGCAGGTGTTACAGGAGTGGATGGAGGAGCGCCCCCACCCAAAGATGGAACAGCAGCAGAGTGATGGCCCCTAGGGCCCATAGAGGGAGGCGGTACTCGAGGAGTTATACTCTGAGGAGGTGATGGAGAGACAACAGCAGCAAAAGATGTAGTGAGGGGCACAGGATGGAGTCGTTCATATTTTCTTCTCGCCTCAGAATATGGAAGACGGTCCAGAGTTTTGATCTCCATGATTATCCGTTCCTTGTGCAGGAGAGTACAGGCAGGCGAGCAAGGCAGATGTAATTGCCCACAGTTCATGCATACAGGAGGTGGGGTGCACGGAGCGTCTGTATGTGACAGACGCCCACATTCTCTGCACGTAGGGCTGGAAGTACATCGGGACGACATATGCCCGAACTACCAGCACCTGAAGCACCTCATAGGAAGCGGGACGTACGGCCTGACGTCGCACCGATAGACCATCACCTTGACCTTCTCGGGCAGTGTATCGCCTTCGAAGGCCAGGATGAAGGCACCGGTGGCGACCCTACAATCTTGTGGTACCCTATAAACGCGCCTAACAAAATGAACACCTCTCCGTTCCAAGTTTGTGCGCAGCTCATCATCTGACTGTGACAGGAGATCCCGGTGATAAATGAGGCCCTGGACCATGTTGAGCGTCTTGTGGGGTGTGACAGAGACGAGAATATCACCCAGCTTGTCACAGGCAAGTAATGCCTTAGACTGGGCTGGGGATGCCGTCTGTATCAAGACTGCCCCACTCCTCATTTTGGAGAAAGACTCCACCTCACCATACTTGTCTTCGAGCTGGTCGACGAAGAAGTGTGGTTTGGTGGATGAGAAAGATTCACCATCAGTACGGGAGAAAACTAAATATCATGGCGAGTACGGGTCTGATCCTTTTAAGGCCCTACGCTCCTCCCATGGCGTGGCCAAGGAAGGGAACGACTTGGGGTCATAAGATGAGGCATGAAACTTCCCACGCTTTAAGACGGTGGTTGTACGTCCACCAACGTTTTCTTTTGCTCGTTTCATTTTGTTCCCACGAGCAGCTAGGGATCTAAAAAGTCCACCCAGGCAGAGCCCCGCTTGCCTGGGTAAGCCTTATACAACTGAGGTGCGGCAGGTTCCCCAGAGGTTGCTCGCTAACGACTGTTCAACCTCAACAGCCATGCATCTCCTCGGCACGTAGCACACCTTGAGATTGAGGTTTTTTTTAGAGAGGTTTCTACCATCCTCGCGACCCGGGCGATTAAGCCAAGATCCCCGGGCTCTGAAACGTACAACGTTCCACCGTCGCGCCGAACGATGGTCGCTGAGGCACGCACAGAGCTTAAAGTGTAGCGGACTGTTGGCGCGACACAGCCCACAGCTCAGGACCCCGGGTTCGCCAAGCCCGTACCCAGCAAATTAATGCTGAGCCCCTGAGGGGGGGGGGAGTGATGGTCACCGCAGCGTCACCCAGCTTGTCACAAGCGAGTAACGCCCGTGACTGGGCCGGGGATGCTGTGTGGATGAGAACAGACCCGTTGCGCATTTTCGAAATGGAGTCCACTTCCCCAAACCTGTCCTCCAGATGGTCCACAAAGAACTGAGGCTTGGTCGCTGAGAATGAGTCCCCATCAGTCCTGCTGCACACGAGATATCGAGGAACATAATCTTCACCCTGTTTTGCGGCCCGACGTACCTCCCAAGGCGTGGTCAGGGAGGGGAAAGTTTGGGGGTCGTACGTAGATGCATTAAACTTTCCCTTCTTAGAGACGGCGGTTGTACGTCCGCCAACGTCACCCGATTTGTGTCTTTTCATGGCGGGTGATCCGCCCCGATGCCACCCACTCCGATCAGGGGCTCTCCTTATGGGCGCCACCCAGCCACAGCAACGTCACCTGGTGGGATGACCATTGCCGGGAGTCCTGATGCCCCACAGAGACAAGCATCGACTCCTTGGCTTGCATGAGGAGTATGCAGCTCTGGCACCGGTAGAGCGATCCCTGTGCTGTCAGAGGGCTACAGCCAAGAGGGTACATGACGACCCCACCACAACGGACTGGCTACCGTGTTGGCTTTCTGGCGCTACGTGAACCATCATAAATTAGAGTGCTGAGATATCAGTGCACAATGGACGCGACTTGCACGGAAAAAAGAAAGGACCTGCCCAGTGGCAGAATAGAATCCGCAGTCGCATGTCCATTCCATGATGGGTGCTTAAGATGGCATGGCACGTGAAGTACATGATGCACCACGTAAGGTGTCCTTCCCCAAATGGTTAGCTCTTCTGAAAAATTTTGAAAAATGGAGGGTCAAACCCACATAGGGGACCACAGATGGAAAGCCGAAAAGTATGAAGACTCCTTTTAGTCGCCTCTTACGACAGGCAGGAATACCGCGGGCCTATTCTTACCCCCGAACCCGCAGGGGGGAGCGGAGGATGTTTAGTTGTCTCCAGCATTTTTGTTTTAATTGGCGAAGATGCGGTATCCAGGTCAGCCGGGCATCAAAAAGCATGCCTAGGAAGCGGTGTGTCTCCCCAGCGCGAAGGGGTTCATCATTCAAATATACCTCAGGTTCTGGATGAGCTACCCGACAGCGACAAAAGTGCATGACGCGGGTTTTCTGCGCCGAAAATTGGAAACCATGTTCAGAGGCCCAAGACTGTGCCCTTCGAATGGCTCCCTGCAGCCGCCGTTCTGTGACGTTAATGCTCCTGGAGCTGAAGTAAAGGCAAAAGTCGTCGGCAAACAAGGAGGAAGAGACAGACGTTCCTACTGCTGCAGCTAGTCCGTTAATAGCTATCAAAAATAACGGTACACTTAAAACGGAGCCCTGTGGGACGTCATTCTCTAAAACATGAGCGGAACTAAGAGAGGTGCCAACCCGAACCTGAAAGGAGCGTAGCGACAGGAAGTTCTGTATGAACGTTGGTAGGGGGCCACGTAAGCCCCAATCATAAAGTGTGGAGAGAATGTGATGCCGCCAGGTTGTATCATAAGCTTTGCGAAGGTCAAAAGAGACTGCGACAAGGTGCTCTCGGCGATTAAAAGCGGTTCGAATGGCTGATTCCAGGGACACGAGATTGTCTAGAGTGGAACGGCCCTGACGGAAGCCTCCCTGTTGTGGAGCCAGGAGACCTCGATCCTCCAGTAGCCACATAAGCCGTCGACTCACCATACGTTCGAGGATCTTACACAGAACGTCGGTGAGACTGATGGGGCGGTAGCTCCCAGCTCGGACGGATCTGCGCCTGGTTTCATCACTGGGACCATAGTACTTCTTCGCCATTGTGACGGGAAAAGGCCTTCTGTCCAGAGACGATTATAAAGCGCGAGTAGCTGCCGTTTAAAGTCCGCTGAGAGGTGACGGACGAACTGGCTGTGAATACGGTTCAGACCAGGAGAGGTATTTGGGGATGCAGCAAGAGCAGTCTGGAACTCCCACTCACTAAATGGAGCATTGTACGCTTCCTGTCGACGTGTGCGGAAGGACAATTGCCTCCGCTCTTTGAGGGCGCGAAATTGTGCACTGTAGGCTGCGCTTGCAGAGCAATGTGCAAAATGACCTGCCATTAGCTCGGCAATAACCGTCGGGTCAGTACAAAGACTACCTTCGATTCGGAGTGACGGGATACCACTCGGTGGGTTGTACCTGAAGAGGCGCCGTACCTGCGACCACACTTGAGAAATGGAGGCACGGGAGCCTATGGTGGCTACATATCGCTCCCAACAGTCCTGCTTACTCTGTTGGATCAGTCAGGCTCGGGCCCGGAGACGCTTAAAAGCGATTAGATGTTCAATACTGGGGTGGCGCCGATGGCGTTGAAGCGCCCGGCGTCGCTCCTGGATAGTGTCAGCTATCTCCCGCGTCCACCAAGGCACCGACTTGCGCCTAAGTGAGCCCTTGGTAGTCGGGACATTCGCTTCAGCAGCAGAAATAATGTCCTCAGTGAGTTGTTGTTCTGCCGTATCAATGTTATCTGGCAATGGAGCAGTAGCCACAGCTGTCGAGGTATAGCCATGCCAGTCAGCCCTATGGAGGGACCACCGAGGCAGGCGTCCTGCAGGGTGAAATTGTGAGAGCAACAAAAGGAGAGGAAAGTGGTCGCTCCCACAAAGGTCATCATGGACCTTCCAAGATAAATGCGGAAGGAGACTCGGGCTACAAATGGATAGGTCGATGGCGGAGAAAGAGCCATCCACCACGCTGAAGTGTGTGAGTGCCCCACTATTCAAGATGCAAATGTCAAGCTGTGTGAGAAGGTTCTCAAGGTCTCTACCACGGCCCGTGCTCTCATTTCCACCCCATAGAGGGTGGTGGGCATTGAAATCACCCAAGAGGAGGAATGGTTGTGGCAAGTGGGCAACCAATGCAGAGATGTCAGCAGGAGAGACAACAACATCCGGGGGAAGGTATAGGGAACAGATGGTAAATTCCTCTATTGCCCGGAGTCGAACAGCCACTGCCTCCAGGGTCGTGTTGAGAGGCACAGCAGCGCTTGGGACGGTTGCAAGAACGTAGACACATACTCCGCCATATACCCTGTCATAGATGGAACGATTATTATAATAGCCCCGATAGCCACGAAGGGCTGGGGTCCTCTGTGCAGGGAACCAAGTTTCCTGCAGGGCTATACAGAATGCTGGAAATCGGCACAACAGTTGTTGCAGTTCGGACAAATGGCGGAAAAAACCGCCACAGTTCCACTGCATGATCATAGAGGCTCCTGGTCGCTGTGACATGCAGATTGGGATGGTTCAGTGGACTCTGCAAGATTGTTCGCCGTCGCTGATGGCGGAGGCAGAGCCTCAACGTCCATCGCGTTTGGGGACTCAGCAAAAGCCAAGTCCTCAGGGGACGTGAGAATTTCTATTTTGTCCTCTGAGGCTGAAGTTTGTTGCGGTGGCTCAGAAGCCACTTGGTGTTCAGTCTTTTTGGGCCTCTTTTCTTCCTGTCCCGTTTGTCTTTTGGTCTCTCCTGCTGGGAGGACTTGTCTGCCACATCGGGGACAGAGCATACCCTCGAGGCCCTGCGACCAGCAGGTAGTGGCTTTTTCAGCCACTCACTGGTATCTGCCGTACCAGCGTCAGAGACTTTGGGAGGAAGGGCATCGAGGGAGCCCTTCCTTGCAGGAGGAGCCAGAGATGGTTGTAGGTTCTCTGGCTCAGGGATGGGGACCGTCGTCCCCTGTGGTTTTGTATTCGTTGCTCCCAAAGTAGGGACCTTGCGGACAACAGAAGAGGAGGCGCCCCCTGACAGTATGGGGGCAACTGGTAACTGTTGGGCCGGAGGGCCCAGGATAGTAGATTGAACTTGAGGTGATTTTACCATTGATGTTGCTGTAGCATATGTAGATTTCATGCTGACAGGATGAACCTTTTCGTATTTGCGCTTGGCCTCGGAATATGAAAGTCTGTCCAGGGTCTTGTACTCCATTATCTTTCTCTCTTTTTGAAAAACAGTTCAGTGTGGCGAGCATGGAGAGTGATGCTGGCCACAGTTAACACAGACTGGAGGCGGTGTACATGGGATGTCTGGGTGTGATGCACGTCCGCACTCCCGACAGGTGGGGTTGGCATCGCAGCGAGATGACATATGGCCAAACCTTCAGCACTTAAAACAGCGCATAGGGGGAGGAACGTAGGGTTGGACGTCACACCGGTAAACCATCACCTTGACTTTTTCGGGCAATGAATCACCCTCAAAAGCCAAGATGAAGGCACCAGTGGCGACCCTGTTGTCCTTCAGACCCCTGTATACGCGCCGAATAAACTGCACACCTCTCCTCTCCAAGTTCTTCCGGAGTTCCTCCTCTCCAAGTTCTTCCGGAGTTCGTCATCAGTGTGGAGTAAGAGATCCCGATGAAAGATAATACCCTGGACTGTGTTCAAACTTTTATGTGGTGTGGGAACGACACCCAGCTTGTCACGGGCAAGCAGTGCCCGTGACTGTGCTGGGGACGACGTCGTTATCAAAATCGACCCGCATCTCATCTTAGATATTCCGTGTACCTCGCCAAACTTGTCTTAAATGTTCTCAACAAAAAACAGAGGCTTAGTTGACATAAACGATTCGCCATCTGTTCGACTGCACACCAGGTATCGGGGGGCATACGCCTCACCTTGACGAGCCCGACGTTCCTCCCATGGCGTAGCCAGGGATGGAAACGATTGGGGGGTCATACGATGCTGCATTGAACGAAACTCTTCCACGCTTTTTAGACGCCGTTTTCGCGGCCGGCCACGTTTTTGTTTGCTCGTTTCATGTTCGTCCCACGAGCAGCTAGGGAACTAAAGGTCCACCCAGGCAGAGCCCCGCTTGCCTGGGTAAGCCTTATACAACTGAGGTGCGGCAGGTTCCTCAGAGGTTGCTCGCTAGCGGCTGTTCACCTCAATAGCCATGCATCCCCTCGGCACGTAGCACACCTTGAAATTGAGGTTCTTTTTATAGAGGTTTATTCCGTCCTCGTGACCTGGGCGATTAAGCCAAGATCCCCAGGCTCTGAAACGTACAACATTCCACCGTCGCGCCGAACGATGGTCGTTGAAGCACGCACAGAGCTTACGGTGTAGTGGACTGTTGGCGCGACACAGCCCACAGCTCAGGACCCCGGGTTCGCCAAGCCCATACTCAGCAAATTAATGCTGAGCCCCTGAGGGTACAAATTAAAAGTATATGCTGGACCGAGATTGTAACTCTGGGCCCTAGCATTTCCTGGGGGAAAGTTTGTCCAGCTTGCCTCACAGCCTAGCCTGAGCTTCACTTCCGCCATTATCTTTCCACCCGCCTTTCAGATCTGGCAGAAGAACTAGTGCAAAGCTTGCACCACTAACACTAGGCTGGGGATAAGTCATATCTCCAGAATATGCTTTCTTCTGGGAATGACAGTCCTGCAAAGTTTGCAGGAGAACTTTGGTGAAATTTCGGAAGTAGGAGGCGAGGAACTGACAGAAGTAAGACTGAGGATGGGCTGTGAGGCGCACCAAGAAAGGTCCAGTGTTCGAATCCTGATCTCTCTCAGTTTTCATCAGATAGGAAGATTCATTATTATAGGTATTGTAGGCCATCCATTACTCCATGACAACTGCAGGGCCACAGCGGACACCACGGGGGTGGACTTCGAGAACCGGACCCCAGCCCTCGCCTTCCTGCATCGCGTGTGGTACGCACAGTGATTGGTTATCTACACCGACAATGAGGCTGCAGGGAAGTCCGAGTAGCTGGCGCTGCGGTAGCGCTACAGCGACTGCCTGCTGCTGGCGCAGCTCCAGCACAGGGCGCCGACTCGCGGCTCCCCAGTCCCCAGAGCTACGCTCCTGCAGGCTACGGGGAACGACAAATTTAGCTCGGCCGTGAACCAAAAGACCCTTCCGCAGTTTGTGAGACCAGCCGAACACTTTCTGTTTCACTCCCGTGCTCTGCACAAACGCCGTTCTCATGTCTGACACCAGGGAATTTCTCCTTCAAAGGAGAGCGGGCGGTGTTCTGGGGGCAGCATTCGTGGACACGGGCGGGACCCCTCTACCGGCGAAACCGAGACAACCCTGAAGTGACGAGGTCTAACAATGGTGATCACCTCGTCACGGACCACTTCCCTATTTTCTCCCAGCAGAAGAACTCCAAAAAGATTAAAGAGGTCCTCTGCTCAGACATAGGCAAACTACTAGGGGCCAAAGAGGGGGAGGGCAGCATTTGTGAGCAGTTGTGTGGGGGAGCGGGAGGAAGACGTGTGGCTGGACGCAGCTGGCAGAAGTGGCTGGGAGGTGGGGACTGGTGTCCCCAGTGGTGGGGGTGGAGGTGCCCACGCTGGTGGTAGTGGGGGGGCAGTGTGAGGAGTGCTGCCGACCTTGATGGAGGCAGACGAGCTTTGATGGCCCTTTGGGCCCACAGAAGGTAGTTGCACGGTAGGTCTGATCAGAAGTGGTGGTGGTGATGTAACTGCAGCGAAAGATGTCATGGCAACTGGGTGAAGCCGTTCGTATTTCTTACGTGCCTCTGTATATGTCAGGTGATCCAGGGTCTTGTATTCCATTATCTTTCGCTCCTTACGGAGCATGGTACAGTCTTTAGAACAGGGTGGATGTTGCTGCCCACAGTTGACACAGATAGGTGGAGGAGTACACGGAGCATCCGGGTGTGATGGACGCCCGCATTCCCTACATGTGGGGCTGGAGCTACATCTGGAGGACCTATGTTCAAATTTCCAGCATTTGAAACAGCGCATAGGGGGAGGGATGTAAGGCTTTACGTCACACCAGTAGACAATGACCTTGACCTTTTCAGGCAATGTATCGCTGTCAAAGGCCAAGATGAAAGCACTGATGGCTACCCTATTATCCTTCGAACCCCCATGCACGCGCCGGACGAAGTGGACACCCCGTCGCTCTAGGTTGGCGCGTAGTAAGAGAAGGTCCCTGTGATAGATCAGACCCTGGATCATCTTAAGCGATTTATGAGGTGTTATACTGACCGGAACGTCACCCAGCTTATCGCAAGCAAGTAATTCTTTTGATTGGGCGGATGACGCTGTTTCAATCAGTACCGAACCGTTTCTCATCTTTGACATGCCTGAGACTTCACCAAACTTATCCTCAAGGTGTTCAACGAAGAAAAGTGGCTTCGTCGACATGAAAGTTTCCCCATCTGTTCGGCGACAAACAAGATACTTAGGTGAGTATGCCTCATCCCTTTCTTTAACCCGCCGTTCCTCCCATGGGTTGGCCAGGGAAGGGAACGTTTGGGGATCATACGTCGCTACATTATAAGCAACTCTTCCACGCTTGGAGACGCCGTTTTCGCGGCCAGCCACGCTTTTGTTTGCTCGTTTCATGTTCGTCCCACGAGTAGCTAGGGAACTAAAGGTCCACCCAGGCAGAGCCCCGCTTGCCTGGGTAAGCCTTATACAACTGAGGTGCGGCAGGTTCCTCAGAGGTTGCTCGCTAGCGGCTGTTCAACCTCTACAGCCATTCATCTCCTCGGCACGTAGCACACCTTGAGATTGAGGTTTTTTTTTTATAGAGGTTTGTACCATTCTCGCGACCCGGGCGATTAAACCAAGATCCCCGGCCTCTGAAATGTACAACGTGCCACCGTCACGCCGAACGATTGTCGTTCAGGCACGCACAGAGCTTACGGTGTAGCGGACTGTCGGCACGACAAAGCCCACGGCTCAGGACCCCGGGTTCGCCAAGCCCGTACCCAGCAAATTAATGCTGAGCCCCTGAGGGGATCCTGGAAGGTATTCTTTGAGGAAGTGGAGGGCACGGCTGCTCAAGCGAGACTTCATAAAATCCTCACTAAGGTACCAACTAATCCAGGAGGAACATTGAGGAAGGAGGATGGGGAGTATACAAAGACAGCACATGAAATGCTGGAACTGCTCCTCAAGACTCACTTTCCTCAATATCCTCTGGTGGGTTACTCATACCAGAATGCGATTCCGGAGAGACAACGGTTCTCAGGAATTCCCAAAGGGGACTGGGATTTGGCCAAGGAGTGTGTCAATTTCAGTAAAGTCCGATGGGCAGTGGGAACATTTCAACCGTTCAAGTCACCTGGCCCCAATGGAATCTTTCCAGCTCTCCTGCAACAAGCAGGAGAAAATCTTATTCGATTCATATGCAGGTTATTCAGTGTTATCCTAGCAGTAGGAATCATTCCCAATGCCTGGAGAGCAGTGAAAGTTTTCATTCCAAAACTAGGGAGAATTGATCATACCAAGGCTAAGGATATGAGACCAATCAGCCCGTCCTCCTGCATTCATAAAACATTGGAAAAGCTGGTTAATGTGCATGTTGGAGAAAGAAGGTTAAGTAGGGCTCCTCTGCATTCAAACCAACATGCATATCAGCCAGGTAAAGCATATGAGATCTCCACTAACTCGTTGGGAAGGTTGAGGAAGCACTTTCAGGAAACAGCCACCTGTATCTTCCTGGACATCGAGGGGGCTTTTAGCAACACGACCTTCTATTCCATGGTTAGGGCAGCAGAGGTGCATGACCTATGGACCACTATATGTAGGTGGACTAGGGCCATGCTCAGTGGAAGAAAGGTAGAGACTACCATGATGAATGAAAAAATTTCACTGACGTGTTTTAGGGCCCACTTTAAATTTTTAGTTTTTTAAGTTTTTGTAAACATTTTCGACAAAATAATCTAAATAATAAAAAATTAATAAGTGTCCGAAACACTTAGGAAAAAAAAGTTTTAGTTAGTGCTCGCTTTCGAACCAGTGACCTTCATCGTGACAGTCCGACGGATTGCGTACTACGCTACGAATAACACTTAGAAGTTGCGTTCTTCAATTTCATACTATTGATGGAAGTTATTAACTCTTGTTAACATGTCATTTGCAGACACTAGATTATCATTTATCGTACGAAGAACGTATTTTTGTTAATTCTTCAGTGCGCCATTGCTTTGAAATGACAACGTGTAAGATGGCGTATGACAGTTCTGGGCGAGGAATGTCACGTTACATCTGCGAACGGCTGATTTTCGTTATTTCAATGGAGGGTGTCAAAACTCCGTTATTTTTGAAAATTCTCTCAAACGATACGAGATATGAAAAAACATAAGGAGACAAAGTTGTAGAGAATTGTCTCCTCTACAAATTCTTTTATTCAATTTTCGTGTCAGATGAATGGTTAAGCCGTTATTTTTATTTAAATTTCGAGCTGTCAAATGAGGATCGCGAAGGCCCACTTTTAGTGTTACTACCATAATATAAAGTGGGCCAAAATGGTAATCAAGACCACTAGAGGTCGCCCGCAAGGAGTAGTTCTTTCCCCTTTATTGTGGAATCTAGTGGTGAATGATCTCATTAGAGAATTAAACTCTAGGCAATAATTTTGCCAAGGATACGCAGATGATCTTGTCATAGTAATACTTGGCAAATTTACTGACACAGTCAAGAATATGGCACAAGGTTCATTGGACATTGAGCAAGACTGGTGCAGAAAACAGCATCTGGAGGTTAATCCTAAGAAGACTGTTGTTGTACCATTCACAAAGAAGGATATCGAACATTCAAGTTGGAATCTAAAGCTTTTCAATGAAGCGCTACCAGTGAAGGGGACAGTGAAGAAACTGACATGTACCCCTCACATTAGGAATATTTGCTCCAAGGAAAAATGTACTCTGGTAAGGACCAGGACAGCTTGTGGCAAAAATTGGGGCCTGAGTCCCAAGGGTATGCACTGGATATACACCACAGTGATTAGACCCAGGATCAGCTACGGGGTGCTCGTGTGGTGCAAGAAGGTAGAACAGCAGGTTGCTGCTAAGGAGCTTGGTAAGGTGCAGAGATTAGCCTGCTTAGCCATAACAGGCGGAATTAGCAGCACACCAACTGCTGGGATGGAAACCATGCTGGATATGCCCCCATTACACCTTTGGGGCAAGATGGAGGCAGCGTCTGGTGCATATAGACTCAAAACTGGCAAAAACTGGAACTCTTTGGGATATCCAGAATCACACACTAAAATAGTGAGATAAATATAGGAAAGGTTGGGGAAATGCCAGCCGACTATATTATAACCCCATACTGTTTTAACAAGCCTTTTAATATAATAAGTAGGGAGCAGTGGGAGAAAATAGTTCGACACCGTACGGGGGATATTGTCTGGTTCACTGACGAGTCAAAATCGGACCAAGGCGTTGGGGCCGGGGTATAAGGGGTGCAGCCGAGAGTGGAGGGCATCATCTCTCTAGGGAAACTGGCCTCAGTGTTCCAGGCCGAAATCACTGCCATCAGGGCGTGTGTGGAGGAGAATTTTCGTAGGTGCTACAAAGACCGTAGCATCTATATCTATTCAGACAGCCAGGCAGCCCTGAGATCACTGGCAGCTCCTGCAACAAGGTCTAAAATTGTTGCAGAATGTCACAGGGTTTTGGTTGAGCTAGGTGAAAGTAATAGAGTAAACCTATTGTCGGTCCCTGGCCACTCGGGGATCAGTGGCAACCAACATGCCGACAGATTAGCCAGGATGGGGGCATAGACTCCATTTATTGGGCTGGAACCTGTCATGACAATCTCCAAGGCAATGATCAAATTGGAGCTATCTAACTGGCTCAGAAGACAGCACGTAGAATATTGGACCTAAGTCTATCAACAAAAACATTTGCAAGGTGATGATGCCAAAGCCATGTTTTAAAAGAAACTCTGCAATCCTAGGCCTGAACAGGAGAGAGATTAGACTCATGGTTGGATTGCTGACAGGCCATGGGAATTTGTTGTTGTTGTTAGGTTGTTTAAGGGGGACAATGATGATGATGATGATGATGATGATTGGTGTTTTAGGGCGCTCAACAGCGAGGTTATCAGCGCCCGTATGCTAACGTAAGGAGATGAGAAGAAAATGGGTCCAGTCGTATGGACATTTAACTTCAATTGTACATTAAAAATTTAAAAGACGGTTCAAAGGAAAGGACTGCATAAATGGGATAAAAGTTTGATAGATGTATGGGGCCCGGTGACTACTTAAAGAGTGACCGAGCCACACTGTCACACATTAAAATCGAACACCCAATATTTTGGGAAGAAGTCCAGATGCTGCACAAAATCTTAGGACACAATCCACGGACGCTTCATCGTCTCCTAAAATAGATTTCAGGTCCTGTGAGAGACCTAAATTTGTCCTCACACCAGCGTATAAATAGCATTCTGTGAAAATATGTCGTATCGACAATTGTGTCCGACATCTGTTACACTCTGGCGGTTCCTCACGACGCAAAAGAAAGCCATGCGTTAGCGGGCAGTGTCCAATTCTAAGGCGAGTAAGGGCGACTTCCTCAGCTCTTTGAGAGCGGAAGGAAGTACGCCATGGACGTACTGAAGATTTTAGGGCGCGTAACTTGTTATCCGCCACATCCAAACACTGATCCTCCCACAAAAGCATGGCTTTCCTTGTCACATACGAGGTAACAGCCTGCAATGGGACAGAACAGCGTACAGCAGGGGGGAGGGAGCAAGCCTACTTAGCCGCCACATCGGCAAGCTCGTTTCCCCGGATCCCAGCATGCCCAGGAACCCAACAGAAGATGATCTCCTTGTTTCGTTGTTGCAGTGCAAGGAGAGCGTCCTGTATATCCTGCACCATCCGATCTGATGGGTACATGTGGTCAATAGCCAGGAGGGCACTTTGGGAGTCTGAACAGATCATGAACTTCACTCCATGATGTCTTCTTATCTGTTCTAGTGTCCTCAGGATAGCAAACAGTTCCGCGTAATAAACGGTAAACTGTTCTGGGAGCCCTATCCGAAGGACAACATCGGGTAACACGACAGAGCAACCAATATGATCACCTTGCTTGGACCCATCCGTGTAGACCGTGACAAAATCAGAATGGTGACTAAAAATTTCGAGAAATTTACTTTATAAAAGGTATCTGAAGTAAAAGCCTTCCTGTAGAGAGTCAACTCTAAAAGCACCCTGGGCCTCTGAAGTAGCCAGGGACATCCCCTACTCCACCCCTGGCGTTGGACCTGAATGTCTTGCGCCTGTAGCAAATCGAGGCTGTCCCTTGCACGGAACCAAAAGGGCCTTGTTGCCTGCGGACGGTTACAGAACAAGCGTACCAATGATTGTTGATTAGCATTGGAAGTCGCTAGGGAATTTGGAGTTGACATAGATCGGTACGCTTGACGTGCAGTGAGTAGAAGGCGACGAATAAAAAGCGGAGGCTCACCAGCTTCTGCACAGAGACTAACAACCGGACTTGTGCGGTATGCACCTGTGGACAACCTGATACCTTCATGGTGTATGGAGTCCAGCATTTTCAAATAAGAGGGTTTCGCGGACCCATAAACTTGACACCCATAGTCGAGGCGGGGTCGCACAAATGACCTGTAAAATTGGAGGAGACGTGCCCTGTCAGCTCCCCAGGCCCGATGGCTAACACACTTAAGGAGATTTAAAGCCTTGATGCATCGTAATTTTAGTTCCTTAAGGTGTGGCAACCAAGTCAGCTTTTCATCAAAAGTGAGACCTAGGTATTTCACCTTCTCCTTAAAAGTGAGAGCAGTCCCCGCTAGTTTGAGAACTGGGTAATTAAAAAGGGAATGGGAGCGATTAAAATCAACACAAACGGTCTTCTCCAACGAAAATTTAAAACCTGTTCTGTTGGACCATTCCTCCAACCGCCTGATCGTCAGATGTAATTGACGAGCAGCAGTTGCGACGGAGGAGGACGCACAGAAAATGGAGAAATCGTCCACAAAGAGGGAACACTGTACTGGACTTCGTACAGTGGACGTAATACTATTGATAGCAATGGCGAAGGCCGTCACACTTAAAACACTTCCTTGGGGGAAACCGTTCTCTTGATGAAAACGGTCAGACAATACGCTCCCGACCTTGTATCTAAAATACCGATCCGAAAGGAAAGACTGAATAAAAATGGGTAGACGACCACGAAAACCCCACTCATGGAGCTGCTGTAAAACATTACGCCTCCAGGTAGTATCGTAGGCTTTTTCGAGATCAAAGAACACACCTATCAGGTGTTGCTTACGTAGGAAAGCGTGTTGGATTTCCCGGTCAAGCAAGATCAAGTTGTCAAGCGTTGAACGGTACCTTCTGAAGCCACATTGGGAGCGGCTGAGTAGGGACCTACTTTCTAGGACCCAGACTAGGCGTCGGTTGACCATACGCTCCAATGTCTTTCCTACACAGCTGGTGAGACTTATGCTACGATAACTACCAGCGTCAGTCCGATCTTTCCCTGGTTTTAAAATAGGTATTAAAACAGACTCTTTCCACGAGCGTGGAAAGTTTCCCGTGGACCAGATTTGGTTAAAAAGCTGAAGGAGGACATGCTTCGATTGCGGTTCCATGTGTTTGAGCATGCTGTACGTTATGTCATCGACGCCAGGGGCAGTATCACAAGGTACTGTTAATGCAGTCTCCAGCTCCCACAGTGAGAACGGTTGGTTATATTCCTCAGCATTTGAGGACCGGAAATCAAAACCAACCCTCTCCTGTATAGCCCGGTGCTGCCGAAAGGCTGCATTCTGGCTAGAATCCGATGTAATGGTGTAAAATGATTCTGCCATTACCTGAGCAATGTCTCGTGGCGAAGTCAGGAGAAGTCCTTGCCCTTGTACAGCTGCTATTGGTGGTCGGGAATTCCGCCTCGAGATCCTCCTAATGGCTTCCCATACTCTGCTTGCTGATGTGAACCTATTGATAGAATTCAGGAACTGTTGTTGTTGTTGTTGTTGGTTGTTTTAAGGGGACTAAACAGCTAGGTTATCAGTCCCCTGTTCCTAGCTGAGAGTCAACTGTCAATAAAGATAAAACAATGCCCTGAAAATGACACCGCACAAAAGGGCAGGTTAACAATAGACAAGCCACTGACATTACAAGACGAAGACACACAGAATGAGTAAAATAAAGTCACGAATAAAACTGGATAGCAGAGAACCTTGGCTGGCTGATCACAAAGAAAAAACAGGATGAGCCAGCCACACTGCACACACTAAAAACCCCTAAGGGCTCGAAAATATAAAAGATCTGGGTTGCTGTTGGCCTAAGAGATCAGGCAACAGCACCCACGGTTAGATAGATGCATAAAAACCAGAAGCGCGGATAAAACTTAAAACTGCGTTAGCCATAGAGGCGTCGTCTGCTAAAGCTAATGATAGCGTGTCTGGGATATGAAAAGATCGCCGCAAGTCGGCTAAAAGCGGACAGTCCATTAAAAGATGGGCTACTGTCAACACAGTGCCACATCGACACACGGGTGGAGCCTCGCGCCGAAGGAGATACCCGTGGGTGAGCCACGTATGTCCTATCCGAAGGCGACAGAGGACAACTGACTCTCGGCGGGTCGGCCGCAGTGAAGATTTCCACAAAGCTGTGGAGAGCTTCACTGCCCGAAGCTTATTCGGTGCAGTCGCCGTAGCCCACTCGGTGCTCCAAGCCTCACGTACTTTTCGGTGCAACACCAGCTGAACATCCTGTTCCGTGACACCAATAGTTAGAGGTGGTCCCATAGTACCCTGCTTGGCCAATCGATCAACATGTTCATTCCCTGGTATGCCAACATGACCTGGGGTCCACACAAAGACCACAGAACGGCCTGATTGGCCCAGGGAGTGAACAGTGTCCTGGATCGAACGTACTATTGGGTGCCGAGAGAAACACTGGTCGATCGCTTGTAAACCACTCAGGGAGTCAGTACAGATGACGAATGACCCCCTGGGGCAGGCTTTGAGATGTTGGAGAGCTCTGAGAATAGCGACCAGCTCGGCGGAGAAGATGCTACTCTCGCAGGGCAGAGAATGCTGTTCTACATGGGTGTGATGTAGAAAGGCATACCCAGCACGGCCATCTACTACGGAACCATCTGTGTAAATGGCGTCTGTGGCACGGAACGGTTCGAGCACTTGTAGAAACTGGTGACGGAGATGTACGGAGGAAACAGAGGCCTTCGACGCATGGGACAGGTCCAGACGGAGCTGCAAACGAGGAATGGACCAAGGAGGAGTGTGAGAGGAATAGTGGAAAATGGTAGGAAGTGGGTAGGATGTGAGAGACGAAAGAAGGATACGAACACGGACCGAGATCGGGTATCCCGACCTTGGCCGTCGTGGAGGGATAGGGAGTGCAGCGTCTGGAAATAGGAGCCGGCGGTTCGGGTGGAAGGGCGAGGCCTGAACACGAGCAACATAAGATGTTAACAGGTGTTGCCTACGGAACCGCAGCGGGAGGACTCCAGCTTCGACAAGGAGGCTTGTCACAGGGCTAGTGCGAAAAGCCCCTGTCGCCAAACGAACACCACAGTGGAGGATTGGGTCTATTGCCTGCAGCGCTGACGGCGCAGCCGAATCGTAGACTATGCTGCCATAGTCTAGGCGCGACTGAATGAGGGCCTTGTAAAGTTGTAATAGCGTTTGGCGCGAGGCTCCCCAAACAGTGTGGCTGAGACAGCGCAGGATGTTGAGGTGTCGCCAGCACTTTTGTTTTAACTGGCGTAGGTGCGGCACCCAGGTCAGACGGTCATCAAACACCATACCTAAGAATCTGTGCGTCTCGTCGACTTGTAGCAGGTCGCCAGCTAAGTAAAGTTCGGGTTCTGGGTGTACTGCCCGACGTCGACAGAAATGCATCACACGGGTTTTGGATGCAGAAAATTGAAAACCGTGGGCAAACGCCCACGACTGTGCCTTTCGAATTGCGATCTGCAACCGCCGTTCAGCTACGCCAATGCTGGAGGAGCTGTAATACATGCAGAAGTCATCGGCATACAAGGAAGTAGAAACCGATGACCCCGCAGCCGCAGCTAGACCGTTTATGGCGATTAAGAATAAAGGAACACTAAGAACGGAACCTTGTGGGACTCCGTTCTCTTGACAATGAGGTGAGCTGAAACAAGAACCAACACGAACACGGAAAGAACGCAACGCCAGGAAGTTCTTAATGAATGTAGGAAGTGGACCCCGTAAGCCCCAATTGTGCAGCGTAGACAGAATATGATAGCGCCAGGTGGTGTCATACGCTTTCCGCAGGTCAAAGAAGACGGCAATCAGGTGTTCACGGCGAGAAAATGCTGTACGAATGGCTGACTCTAGGGACACGAGATTGTCGATTGCGGAGCGGCCTTGACGGAACCCACCCTGTTGATGCGCCAACAGTTCTCGGTCCTCGAGGATCCACATGAGCCTCCGACTCACCAACCGTTCGAGAAGCTTGCATGGAACGTTGGTGAGGCTGATCGGGCGGTAACTATCAGCCACCTGCGGATCTGCCCCAGGCTTAACCACCGGAATGATAATGCTTTCCCGCCACGAGGACGGAAAAACACCCTCAAGCCATACGCAATTAAACAGGGCGAGAAGTTGGCTTTTGGCATCCGCTGATAGGTGTCGGAGGAACTGGCTGTGAATGCGATCGGGTCCAGGGGAGGTATCCGGGCATGCAGCAAGGGCACTTTCCAACTCCCACTCAGTAAATGGGACGTTATATGGTTCACGACACCGTGTTCGAAATGAAATGTGCTGGCTCTCTGCTCGCTCTTTAATGGCACGAAAATCTGCACTATAGGCAGCAGTCCCCGACGTACGTTCAAAATGGTCTGCCAGGTGCTCAGCGACGGCGACAGGGTCAGTACAGAGCGAACCCTGAATGCTGAGACACGGAATTCCCGCCGGTGGGCGGTGCCCAAAGAGGCGTCGAACCTGCGACCACACCTTGGAAGGAGAAGCGCGGGAACCAATGGAGGCGACGTACTTCTCCCAGGAAGCCCTCTTACTTTCCTGTATCAGTCGCCGGGCTCGTGCTCGGAGACGCTTGAAGGCCACGAGATGTTGGACACAAGGGTGGCGTCGGTGGCGCTGTAGTGCTCGCCGACGTTCGCGGATGGCCTCAGCAATCTCCGGTGTCCACCAGGGCACCGATGGGCGATGGAGCGAACCGGATGTGATGGGAACAGAGTTTTCGGCTGCAGAAACGATAGCCTCTGTGACCTGCTGAACGGCGGCATCAACATCTGCTGGAAGCGGAGAGGAAATCACAGCAGCTGAAGAATAAGCTGGCCAGTCAGCCCTACGGAGGGCCCAGCGAGACGGACGGGTGGCAGGCGTACACTGTGGGAGCGACAGGAAGATCGGAAAATGGTCGCTCCCACACAGGTCGTCATGGACCCTCCAGGTGAGATGTGGAAGGAGGCTAGGGCTGCAGACAGACAGGTCAATGGCAGAAAACGAACCATGTGCTGTGCTAAAGTGGGTAGGAGCACCGGTGTTAAGAAGGCCGAGATTCTGCTCTGACAGGAGAGACTCAACATCCCTACCCCGGGCCGAGGTCTGTGTGCCACCCCACAGAGGGTGATGGGCGTTGAAATCCCCCAAAAGAAGAAAGGGTGGGGGAAGTTGGGCAACCAAGGCTGCGAGGTCTGTGGGAGAGATGGCCTCATCAGGTGGAAGATAGACAGAGCAGACGGTAAAATCTCGTACTACCCGGAGTCGAACAGCGACTGCCTCTAGAGACGTTTGAAGAGGCACAGCAGCACTGGGGACAGAGGCGTGGACATAAACACAGACGCCGCCAGAAACCCTGTCATAGACGGTTCGGTTTTTAAAATAGCCCCGATACCCTCTGAGGGCGGGGCTCTTCTCGACGGGAAACCACGTTTCCTGCAAGGCAAGACAGATGGCAGGGAAGCGGCAGAGTAAGTGCCGCAGCTCAGCCAGGTGGCGGAAAAAGCCACCGCAATTCCACTGCAAGATGATGTTTGCAGTTTGCTGAATAGCCATAATGTAAGGCGGTAAATGGTCATTCAGCAGGAGCACCTGCTGCCAACTGCGCAGACTCTGCAGGATCCTGAACCATCGGTTCAGGCGTTCCGAGTATGGCGAGATCCTCAGGTGATGCGAGGATCTCTACCTCGTCTTCAGATGCCGAAGAGGTGGCAGAGCGGTCCTTCCGAGGCACTGATGATGCCTCCTTCGCATCCTTTTTCTTCGGCTTCTTTTTGCCCTCTCGCTGGCCCTTCGGTGTCAAGGGCCGGGAGGGCTTCCCAGAAGTGGCAGCAGAGACTGTCGAAGAGCCAGAAGCCCTTCGACCAGAAGGTTTTGGATCCTTCAGCCAAAGGCTGGGATCCCCTGGTGCACCCTGGGACTCCCCAGAAGGGAGCGTCCCGAAGGACCCCTTCCGAGGGAGAGGTGCCGGAGGAAGCTGTTGTTTCTCCGGCTGGGGGTTGGGGACTGGTGTCCCCGATGGTTGTGGGGAGGTTTCCCCCACAACAGGTGCTTTAGTATCAGATGGAGTGTTGCCCCCATCTGATGAGGGCGCTGTGGTACTTTTATGGCCTCTAGGGCCTACAGATGGAGGCGATACCTTGTTGGGAGTCGTACCCGTGATGCGCGGGGACGACGCTACAGCTGCAAAGGAGGTAGTCATGCTCACCGGATGCAGACGCTCGTACTTCTTTCTTGCCTCATTGTATGATAGCCGGTCCAAGGTCTTAATTTCCATTATCTTACGTTCTTTGTGTAGAACTTTGCAGTCTGGAGAGCACGGTGGATGCAGCTGGTTGCAGTTCACACAGACGGGAGGTGGGGTGCAAGGAGCGTCCGGATGAGATGGACGTCCACATTCCCTGCACACAGGGCTAGAAGTGCACCGGGAGGACATATGCCCGAACTTCCAGCACCTGAAGCACCTCATAGGGGGCGGGACGTATGGTGTAACGTCGCACCGGTAGATCATGACCTTGACCTTCTCAGGCAGTGTATCGCCTTCGAAGGCCAGGATGAATGCACCGGTGGCAACCTTGTTATCTCGTGGTCCCCTATAAACACGTCGAACTAGGTGAACACCTCTGCGCTCCAAGTTAGTACGTAGCTCTTCATCAGACTGTGACAATAGGTCACGATGGTAAATACGACCTTGGACCATGTTGAGGGTCTTGTGGGGCGTGACACTGACAGGTATATCACCCAGCTTGTCACAGGCCAATAATGCCCTGGACTGGGCTGGGGATGCCGTCTGTATCAGAACAGCCCCACTTCTCATTTTAGAGAAAGACTCCACCTCACCATGTTTGTCCTCGAGATGTTCAACGAAGAACTGCGGCTTGGTGGACAAGAAAGAGTCTCCATCAGTTCGGGAAATTACAAGATATCGCGGTGAGTAGGGATCCGGACAGCATAAAGCTTGGCGTTCTTCCCATGGCGTTGCCAGGGAAGGGAACGACTTAGGATCATATACTGTAGCATTAAAGTCAGATCTTCCACGCTTAGAAACGGCGTTTTTGCGACCGCCCACGCTAGTTATTGCTCGTTTCATTTTCGTCCCACGAGCAGCTAGGGAAAAGAGGTCCACCCAGGCAGAGCCCCGCTTGCCTGGGTAAGCCTTGTACAACTGAGGTGCGGCAGGTTCCTCAGAGGTTGCTCGCTAGCGGCTGTTCAACCTCAACAGCCATGCATCTCCTCGGCACGTAGCACACCTTGAGATTGAGGGGTTTTTTATAGAGGTTTGTACCATCCTCGTGACCCGGGCGATGAAGCCAAGATCCCCGGGCTCTGAAACGTACAACGTTCCACCGTCGCGCCGAACGATGGTCGTTGAAGCACGCACAGAGCTTACGGTGTAGCGGACTGTTGGCGCGACACAGCCCACAGCTCAGGACCCCGGGTTCGCCAAGCCCGTACTCAGCAAATTAATGCTGAGCCCCTGAGGGGAATTCAGGAACTCTTGCCAAGACCTCTCCTTGCTCTCTCGAATAATGCGTCTTGCCCGTGCCCTCGCCACGCGAAAGGTTGCAAGATTGTGATCAGTAGGGCGCCTGTGGAATCGTCGGAGAGCTGCCCTCCTGTTTTGGATTGCAGACCGACACTCCTCGTTCCACCAAGGAACAGGCTGCCTCTTAAAGTTGCCCTTCGATTTGGGGATCGACGCATCGGCAGCGGCGCGAATCACGGCTGTAGTGTGATCCACCCAGTTCTGAACGCCTTCATGCCTTTCCAAAACAGCCAACTGTTTAAAAAGCTGCCAATCAGCTTTCTTAATAAGCCATCTCGGCTGCCGTCGAGCATGATCCATTCCATCTGGCAGAGTTACCCAGATAGGGTAGTGATCACTGCCATGGAGGTCGTCGTCTGCATCCCACTGGGCAATGTCTGCAAGAGCTGGCGAACAGAAGGAGAGGTCAATGGCGGAAGACGTACCTGTAGCAACGCTGAAGTGTGTGGCCTTACCCGTGTTCAGCAAAATCACCGATGTCGACTGTAACACACGCTCAACCATTCGACCCCTGGGGCATGTGTGTTAGATCCCCATAAAGCTTTATGAGCATTGAAATCTCCTAAAATGAGAAAAGGGCGAGGAAGGTCATCGAGAAGCTGTGTCAAGAGTACAACATCGAGAGGCTCTCCAGGTGGTAAATACAGAGAACACACTGTAAGCTCAGTGTGTGCCAACACACGGACTGCAACTGCCTGTAGCGTCGTAGTTAGTTGCACAGGCGTAGAATGGAATGTGTCCTTGATGAACACTGCCACACCACCTTGCGCCCTATCGCCAGTCAGGTCGTCTTTTCTGTAGAGGTGATAGCCTCTAAGTACAGGTGCGTCACACTGCTTGAAATGTGTCTCCTGAAGGGAGACACAGAATGGTCTGTTCTGCAGAAGACGACGTAATTCGTCCAAACGAGCCCTGAATCCGTTCATGTTCCATTGGAGTATGGTTCCCATGTCAGCGGTGTGGTTGTAGTTTCCCCCTATCCTTGTGCCTAGACGGTGAGGCACTGTTTGATCGGGCAGCGGCATTAGGGCTGACTGATTCCGGTGATGAGGTATCCAGGTCCATTATGATATCCTCGTCATCGGTTAAGGCTGCCAGAACGACATTCCATGGTGCCTGGGGGAGGCTTTCCATCGAATGCCGAGGCGCCTTCTTTGGTTTCTTCTTCTCTGAAGAAGATGAAGGGCGTGTTGATGAGCACTCTGCTTTCGGGAAGCACTCTGCTTCTGGGGGGCCACCTGCTTCTGGGCAGCTCCCTGCTGTTGAGGAACGCGTTCTGTTGGAACGACACGTTCCTGTGGGATGGTACTCTCCTTTTGAGGTGTCTTCTCAATTATTACTGCAGCTATCTCGTCCTTCACATTCATTGGGTCGGCCTGTATTCCGATATCTCGACTAAGCGAAGTTTGGCATGTACAAATGCAGGTGCAAGTTTCGCTGGTGGAAATGGGGATGGTCTGTGTCGATGCATCAACAGTGGGCGTGGGTTTCTGGAGTAGTGAGGCATAGGAGGTCGGAAACACCGGAGGCTGTGTCGCCTTATATTCTTTTTTGGCCTCCACATATGGAATACGTTTGCGCACTTTTATCTCCTGTATTTTTTGTTCTTCAACAAAGACAGAGCAATCACGAATCCATACAGGGTGGCCTCCTGAGCAGTTTAGACACGTTGCTGGGGAAGGACAGTCAACCCCAGAGTCGTGAGCTGCCTGTCCACACCTCCCACAGGTTGGTTTGCCTCCACAATTCTGTGTGGTATGACCGAAACGCTGGCTTGTGAAACACCTCATAGGGTTCGGTATAAAGGGCCTAACTTTCAGACGGAGAAACCCTGCCATAAGATGTTCTGGCAACGATGGGGAATTGAAGGTAACAATGAAGGTAGGGGTTTTCTCTATCACTCCATTGTTCCTGCGGGTCCTTTGCTCAACGTCAATGATACCCTGTGACGCCCACTCCTGTTTTAATTCTGCCGTTTCGATGTCCACAATGTCACGGCATGTGACCACTCCTTTGCTGGAATTTAGCGTGTTGTGTAATTCTACATCAATGTCATATTCCCCTAGCTTTGCTGAATTCAGGAGGAGTTCCACCTGCTTTGCTCTGGCCGTCTCAACTAACAAAGCACCATTCCGCAGCCTCTTAATTGATTTCAAAGAACCTGCAAGTCCTTCCAGTCCCTTATTAATGTAGAAAGGGGAGACCTTTTCAAAGGTACCCTCTTTCCTCTTAATAACTACGAAAACATTATTATTAATGACTCCTTGAGCCCTGTTACTATGACTAGATTGTGTCTCAGGAGGACTGGCCTCCCTCAACCGCTTAGATGACTGGGTGCGAGTGCCCCCTGACGGTACACCCATCCCGCCGGGGTTAGAAACATGTGAGGACTCGAATCGCGGTCCCACGAGCAGCTAGGGAAGGGACGGTCCACCCAGGCAGAGCCCCGCTTGCCTGGGTAAGCCTTTTACAACTGAGGTGCGGCAGGTTCCTCAGAGGTCGCTCGCTATCGACTGTTCAACCTCAACAGCCATGCATCCCATCAGCACGCAGCACACCGTAGGATTGAGGTTTTTTTTTATAGAGGTTTTTTCCATCCTCTCGATCCGGGCAATAAAGCCGAGATCCCCGCTCCCTGTAACACACAACATTCCACCTCTGCGCCATGCGGTGGTCGCTGAAGCATATCCAGGGCTTACGGTCTGGAGGACTGGCGGTGCTTACCAGTCCTCAGCTCAGGACCCCGGGTTCGCCAAGCCCGTACTCAGCAAATTAATGCTGAGCCCCTGAGGGGAAGGGGGACAAAACTACAATGGTCATCAGTCCCCAATTCCACCTCTAGGCGACAAAAGTGAAACCAGACACGTGAAAGATATCACGCACAGAGTTTAAAATTGTGATGTGGGAGAGGAGTCCCACCGAGTCCATTAAACATAATCAAGAATAACAAGACAAAACGAAGAGACGGTCACACAAAGACAACTTACAACAAATAAACCGATGGCCGTGGTTGACCGACCATAAGAATAAAAAAAAGGAAAAGTCAACCACTCGGTAACACTCAGTAATCTCCAGTTAAATCGAATGATAAAAACCCCCTGCTTGTATAAAACGTAAAACTGTATCTGCCATTGCAGCATCGTCACCTAAAACATCTGATAAAACGGCAGGCAGGTTAAAATTCCGGCGCAAAGCAGCTAAAACGGGGCAGTCCAACAATATGTGGACGATTGTCAGACGGGAGCCGCACCGACATTGGGCTGGGTCCTCACCCCGAAGGAGATGTCCATGGGTGAGCCATGTATGCCCAATGCGGAGGCGACACAAGACCACTGAGTCCCGTCGTGAACTGCGCATGGAGGAGCGCCATGCAAAAGTCGTTTGCTTGACCACCCGGAGCTTG
Source organism: Locusta migratoria (assembly GCA_026315105.1). Classification (NCBI taxonomy): domain Eukaryota; kingdom Metazoa; phylum Arthropoda; class Insecta; order Orthoptera; family Acrididae; genus Locusta; species Locusta migratoria. The sequence goes on along the minus strand of CM048750.1, from coordinate 2,098,532 downwards.
TTGGGCGTGCGCAGGCTACGCCACTCAGTATCCCAAAGCTGACGTACTCGCTGGCGCAACAACGAACGGAGATCAGATGCCGGGAGGCTGATCTCTAGACAGGACAGACCGACTGCCTGTTTGGCAAGCCTGTCAACACGTTCATTGCCCGGGATACCAACATGACTCGGAGACCAGATGAACGTCACTGATCGCCCAGACAGTTCAACGGAACGAAGCGTCTCCTGTATGGCCAACACCAGGGGAGACCGCGGGTAACACTGCTCCAGAGCTCGGAGGCTGCTCAGGGAGTCGCTGCAAACGACAAAAGTCTCGCCTGAGCACACCGGATATGCATGAGAGCTCTGTGAATGGCCACCAGCTCTGCAGTGTAAACACTGCAGCCATTCGGCAGAGAGTGCTGTTCCACATGGTCACCATGAGTATATGCAAATCCCACACAGCCATCAACCATGGAACCATCTGTGTAGATCAGGTCATATCCACGGAATTCCGCTACGATAGCCGAGAATTGACGGCGGAGTGCCTCCAGTGGAACTGAGTCTTTGGGCCCCTGGGCCAAGTCCAGCCGAGTAGACGGCCTTGCCAAACACCACGGAGGTGTACGGGCACGGACCCGATAGGAAGATGGAAGGGGAGAAGACTCAAGCTCCTGCAGGAGGAACTGAACCCGATAAGCAATCGTATGACCTGATCTGGGGCGTCGCTGATGGGTACGGACCACCACATCAGGAAAGAGGAGACGATGGTTCGGGTGGCCTGGGGAGCAATACACATGGGCTGCGTAAGCCGCAAGTAGGTGTTGGCGGCGGATCCCCAAGGGTGGAACCCCAGCCTCCACTAGTAAGCTGTTCACTGGGCTGGTGCGGAAGGCACCCGTCGCGATGCGAACCCCACAGTTGTGAATGGGGTCCAGGAGATGCAGTGCCGAAGGTGCCGCAGACCCATAGGCAATGCACCCAAAATCAAGACGGGACTGCACCAGCGCCGTGTAAAGCCCCAACAGTGTCGAGCGATCAGCACCCCAGGTCGTATGACCCAGGTGGCGGAGAAGGCTGAGATGGCGCCAGCACTTCCGTTTCAGCTGACGAATGTGGGGGAGCCACGTCAGCCGGGCGTCAAAGACCAGTCCTAAAGAACGGTGAGTTTCCACTACCGTAAGTGGTTCGTCATTCAGATAAAGTTCAGGGTGTGGGTGGACGGTCCGACACCGACAGAAGTGCATCACTCTGGTCTTGGAGGCAGAAAAGTGAGAGCCATGGGTAAGCGCCCAGTTCTGCGCCTTCCGAATAGCACCTTGCAACCTGCGCTCGGCAACTTGGGTGCTGGAGGAACTAAAAGAGAGACAAATGTCGTCAGCATAAAGAGAGGGGGACACCGTCGATCCAACCGCTGCGGCTAAACCGTTGATGGCGATTAAAAATAATGGGACGTTAAAAACGGAACCCTGAGGAACCCCATTTTCCTGGACATGAGAAGAGCTCAGAGAAGCACCAAATTGAACATGAAAGGTACGGACGGCTAAAAAATTGTGAATAAAAATCGGTAGGGTGCCCCGGAGGCCCCAGTCATATAAAGTGTTGAGGATGTGGCGTCGCCAGGTTGTATCATATGCTTTGTGCATATCGAAGAAGACGGCAACGAGGTGTTGGCGCCGGGAAAAGGCTGTGCGGATTGCAGACTCAAGGTACACCAGATTATCGGTGGTAGATCGACCCTGGCGAAAACCGCCCTGGCATGGAGCCAATAATCCCCGAGTCTCAAGAATCCAACACAACCGCCGATTGACCATCCGCAGTTTGCATGGCACGTTAGTCAGGTTAATGGGCCTATAGCTATCCTAGGAAAGAGGATGTTTGTCGGGCTGAAGCACTGGGATGATGATACTCTCCCGGCACTGTGACGGGAAAACACCATCACACCAAATGCGGTTATAGACCGCAAGTAGATTACGCCGACTATCTGCTGAGAGATGTTGCAGCATGTTGCTATGGATGCTATCAGGCCCTGGCGCCGTGTCAGGACATTGTTGAAGAGCACTGAGGAGCTCCCACTCAGAAAAGGGAGTGTTGTAAGATTCAGAGCGGCTGGTACGAAAGGAGAGAGACTGGAATTCAACCCTCTCCTTTACTGCACGGAAGGCCGGTGGATAATTTGCAGAGGCAAAGGCACGAGCATAATGCTCGGCAAAGATCTCTGCAAGAGTGGCCGGGTCCGTACATAGGACTCCATTTGTGGAGATCCCAGGGATTCCCGATGTAGTCTGTATTCCCTGTAGCTGCCTGATCTTACTCCAGACCTGCGAGGCTGAGGTGTCTGTCCCAATAGTGGAAACGTACCTCTCCCAGCACTCCTGTTTCCGTCTTCTTATAAGCTGGCGAGCACGAGCGCAAAGCCGTTTAAAATTGATTAGGTGCTCCTGAGAGGGGTGCCGTTTGTATCGCTGTAAGGCCCGCCTGCGGTCTTTAATGGCCTCAGCGATCTCCGGCGACCACCACGGCACTGTCTTACGCCGTGGGCACCCTGATGTACGCGGAATGGTAGCGTTCACGGCAGAAATAATGGACTGCGTGGCGCTCTCAACCACCACATCGATGATATCGAGTGGGGGAGGGCCAACAATGGCAGCAGAGGTGTAGCCTTCCCACTGAGCCCTATGGAGAGCCCACCGAGGAGAGCGTGCTGGAGACTGACGTTGTGGGAGTGACAAAAAGATCGGAAAATGGTCACTACCACACAAGTCATCATGGACACTCCAATGGATGGATGGCGGAAGGCTGTGGCTGCATATCGACAGATCAATGGCCGAGAATGTGCCGTGTGCCACACTGAAATGTGTGGGGGCACCTGTATTCAAGAGGCAGAGGTAGAGCTGAGAAAGCAGGTCCTCGACAACTCTGCCACAGCCAGACATCGTGGAACCACCCCACAGGTGATTGTGTGCATTGAAGTCCCCCAATAGCAAAAAAGGTGGCGGGAGTTCTGAGATAAGTTCAGCCAAGACAGCCATAGAGACATCGCCATCCGGAGGGAGGTAGAGACTGCAGACAGTAATCTCTTGTGTTGTCCTTACCCTAACAGCCACCGCTTCCAACGGTGTCTGAAGGGGCACAGGTTCACTATATACAGAGGTAAGGACATACACACACACTCCACCTGACACCCTGTTATACTGGCTACGATTACAGAAGTATCCCCTATAGCCCCAAAGGGCAGGGGTCCGCATTGCCGGAAACCAGGTTTCCTGCAGGGCAATGCAGAGAGCAGGTGTAACGCTCAGAAGTTGTCGTAGCTCAGCCAGGTGGGTGAAAAAACCGCCGCAGTTCCATTGGAGGATGACAGAATCCGACAGCTTTGAAGGCATGAATGAAAAACAAGTTATGAATCACACCTCAACATCTTTTGTGGCCACCGGTAGCGATGCATCAGCTTCGATGTCCATTGCATCTGATGCATCTAAGAGAGCAAGGTCCTCGGGGGAGGCGAGTATCTCCACCTCGTCCTCAGAGGCAGAGGTGGAGGGGGCGGGTGGCACAGTGGCCACCGTGGAATCTTTTGACTTAACCTTTTTGTCATTTTTCTTACGAACCCTCGAGTCCCTCGGGGGCTTCGCTGGAAAGAGGGGCTTCGCAGACTCAGCCTCCATCTCAGTGACAGAGGGAGAGGGAGAGTGCAACGCCCTGCGGCCAGCAGCCGGCGATGGTGCCTGCTGCTGGCGGCCAGTACCGGTACCGGCACTGGAGGAAGCCGCAGAAGGGAGCGTCCCGAGGGTCCCCTTCTGAATGAGGGCAGCCGGAGAAGGTTGAATCTTCTCTGGCGGAGGGTTGGGGGCTGCTCCCGAAGCAAGTGCCTTGGGAGCAGGAGGAATGGAGCCCCCGGCCATTGTGGGGGCGGGCGTGAGTGGACGGCCCTGAGGGCCGGCAGATGGTGGAACACTAGTGTCTGCTGCAGGTTTAAAGGCGGACGGCGACGATGTCACTGCTGCGAAAGAGGCAGTCATGGTAACGGGGTGAAGTCGCTCATACTTCTTTCGAGCCTCAGAATACGAAAGTCGGTCCAAGGTCTTAAGTTCCATGATTTTCCGTTCCTTACGAAGAACTGTGCAATCCGACGAACAAGGAGGATGATGCAAGCCACAATTCACGCAGATGGGAGGTGGTGTGCATGGCGCGTCCGGGTGTTCTGGACGTCCACAGTCCCTGCATGTAGCGTTGAAAGTACATCTAGAGGACATGTGGCCGAATTTCCAGCATTTGAAGCATCTCATAGGAGGAGGAATGTAAGGTTTCACGTCGCACCGGTAAACCATTACCTTGACCTTCTCAGGCAGGTTATCGCCTTCAAAGGCCAGGATGAAGGCACCGGTGGCAACCTTGTGATCCTTTGACCCCCTATGGACACGCCGGACGAAGTGGACTCCTCTACGCTCCAAGTTCTCGCATAATTCGTCGTCGGACTGTAACAAAAGGTCTCGGTGGAAAATTATACCTTGGACCATATTTTGCGACTTGTGTGGTGTGATGCTCACAGGGATATCACCCAGCTTGTCGCAGGCAAGTAACGCCCGCGACTGAGCCGGGGAAGCTGCTTCTATGAGCACTGCGCTGCTTCGCATCTTGGACAATCCGGAAACTTCACCGTACTTGTCCTCAAGATGTTCCACAAAGAAAAGAGGCTTCGTAGATGTAAACGACTCACCATCCGTGCGGCTGCATACAAGGAATTTGGGAGAGTATGGCTCATTCGCAGATCTAGCCCGACATTCCTCCCACGGTGTAGGCAGGGAAGGGAACGAACGGGGGTTATATCCAGCAGCATTATAATCTCCTCTTCCACGCATAGAGACGCCGTATTCGCGACCGGCCACGCTTTTATTTGCTCGTTTCATTGTCGTCCCACGAGCAGCTAGGGAAAAGAGGTCCACCCAGGCAGAGCCCCGCTTGCCTGGGTAAGCCTTGTACAACTGAGGTGCGGCAGGTTCCTCAGAGGTTGCTCGCTAGCGGCTGTTCAACCTCAACAGCTATGCATCTCCTCGGCACGTAGCACACCTTGAGATTGAGGTTTTTTTTATAGAGGTTTGTACCGTCCTCGCGACCCGGGCGATTAAGCCAAGATACCCGGGTTCTGAAACGTACAACGTTCCACCGTCGCGCCGAACGATGGTCGTTGAATAACGCACAGAGCTTACGGTGTAGCGGACTGTTGGCGTGACACAGCCCACAGCTCAGGACCCCGGGTTCGCCAAGCCCGTACCCAGCAAATTAATGCTGAGCCCCTGAGGGGGCCCCATTCTGCTCTCGCACTATACCTGATGACTACTGACGTCGCTGATATGGAGTATCTGGCAGAAGGTGGCAGCACAGTGCACCTAATATGGAAAGCCCATGTTTTTAGGGGTGACTGGACACTTTTGACCACAAAGGCCATGAACAAACAGCATTCAGTACCCCTTTAAAGATTTTTAACAGCCGATGAAATTAGAATTCAATTATTTTGCGCTCCAATGTTGTTGTTGTGAAGGGGGGTTTTAGGGGGACTAGACTGCTATGGCCATCAGTCCCCCGCTTCATATCTAGGCAACACACAGAAAAAACAGAACGATAAAAAATGTGCCTGAATGAGATTAAAAACAAAGCAGAATGAAAGAATGCACCGTCAATGAATTATTGACTGAGTCAACACGAGACAATACGAAAGACACCAGACACACAGAAACAAATATGAGACAAAAATGACAGAGCCAGTGAATGTGGTTGACCGAGCATGTGTATAAAAAGGGAAAGTCAACCACATAGCGTACAAAATAAAAACTGTAGTCTAAAGACACGTCAAGGAGAACATAGAAAATTATCTAAAAAACCATCCAAAAAGACTCACAGCAACTGGTAAAACCCCGCAGCACGAAGAAATCGTAAAACCAAATTAGCCACAGAGGCATCGTCGCCGAGCACCAAAAAGAGTGTGTTCGGGAGGGTAAAAGAATGCCGCAGTGGGGCTAAATTAGGACAGTCGAGTATGAGATGGACCACAGTCAATGGGGCACCACATTGGCACATGGGCGGGTCCTCTCGACGGAGGAGGTGACCATGCGTCAGATGGGTGTGACCAATGCGGAGACGGCAGAGAACCACGGAGTCCCTACGGGATCCCAGCTGCGACGACTTCCAGACAGATGTTGTGTCCTTTATCGTATGCAGCTTATTGGGCACGTCCAGAGCGGACCATTCGGCGTTCCACAGGTCGCGTATTTTAGTGCGAAGCAACGGGCGGAAGTCTGCTTCTGGGAGGCCAATCGCCAGAGGGCGGCAAGTGGTAGCCTGTTTGGCTAGCCGGTCAACGCTCTCGTTGCCCGGGATGCCTACATGGCCCGGGGTCCAAACGAATGTAACACAGCGACCGGAGTCACTAAGAGCCAGTATCGACTCCTGAATGGCCCTGACCAATGTATGACGAGCATAACACTGATCAAGGGCCTGTAAACCGCTCAGCGAGTCGCTACAGATCAGAAAGGAGGTCCCGGGGCACATGCGGATGTGGTTAAGGGCGCAGTATATAGCCACCAGTTCTGCGGTGAAGACGCTGCTGCCAGGTGGCAAAGAGCGTTGTTCAACATGGGCGCCATGCATGTAGGCATATCCAGTGAGGTCGCCATCCGAAGAACCGTCTGTATAAATGACCTCGGAGTTACTGAACTCACGGAGCAGTGCAGAAAACTGATGCCATAGGACCAGAGGAGAAGTAGAGGTCTTCGGCTCACGGGAAAGATCCAGCCGAATCCGCGGCCGAGGAACGGTCCAGGGAGGAGCATGGAGAGTCGAGCGGAAGGGACGGTTAAGAGGAAAGGAGTCCAGGGTCGATAGTAGCGATAGGACACGCGCTGCTATCGGGAGTCCCGACCGAGGTCGCCTCCGCGGCAAACGAGTGACCTCTCCCGGAAAGAGGAGTCTGTTATTCGGATGCTGAGGGGTACAGTGAACTCTGGCAGCATACTGGGCGAGTAGTTGTTGGCGCCTGTATCGCAATGGGGCGACTCCAGTCTCTGCCAAGAGACTTGTGACAGGGCTTGTACGAAAGGCTCCAGTGGCCAGACGGATGCCGGTATGGTGCACTGGGTCGAGTACTCTCAGTGCAGATGGAGAGGCTGAGCCATAGACCTGGCTTCCGTAGTCCACGCGTGACTGCACCAGAGCATTGTACAGCCGCAGGAGGACAGGGCGTGCTGCCCCCCAGACAGTATGGCTGAGGCAACGAAGGATGTCCAAATATCGTGAACACCGTTGCTTAAGCTGGCGCAGATGAGGGAGCCATGTCAAACGCGAGTCAAAAAGGAGACCCAGGAAACGGTGTGTATCCACAACCTGAAGGAGCTCACCATCAAGGTAGAGCTCCGGATGTGGATGTACCGTGCGTTGGCGACAAAAGTGCATCACCCTGGTTTTCGCAGGGGAAAATGTGAAACCATGGGCAGAAGCCCAATTCTGTGCCCGATGAATGGCTGCCTGCAGTCGTCGTTCAGCTACACTTGTACTAGCGGTGGAATAGTACAGGCAAAAGTCGTCCGCATAGAGGGAGCAAGAAACCGATGGCCCCACTGCAGCCACTAGGCCATTAATGGCCACTAAGAAGAGGGGTACACTTAGGACGGACCCTTGTGGTACCCCATTCTCTTGGGTACGGGACGAACTGAAGGAGGTATCAACGCGGACTCTAAAGTGTCGTGAAAGTAAAAAATTTTGAATAAAAATTGGGAGGGAGCCACGGAGACCCCACCCATGTAGCGTGGCAAGGATGTGATGGCGCCATGCCGTGTCATATGCTTTCCGGAGGTCGAAAAAGATGGCGACGAGGTGGTGACGTCGGGCGAAAGCAGTACGGATCGCCGACTCCAAAGAGAGGAGGTTATCAATGGCAGAGCGACCCTGCCGGAAAGCACCTTGTTGTGGAGCGAGAAGACCCCGATTCTCGAGAACCCACAGCAGTCGCCGGCTCACCAAACGTTCAAAGAGCTTACAAAGAACGTTTGTGAGACTGATTGGGCGGTAATTGTCAACGTTCAGTGGATCTGCACCTGGTTTTAACAGAGGGATAACGATACTCTCCTGCCATTGGGACGGGTATGCTCCCTCGACCCAGAGACGATTAAAGAAATCCAAAAGATGGCGTTGTGAGTGTTCAGAAAGATGTTTCAGCATTTGACAGTGGATTCGGTCCGGTCCTGCAGATGTATTGGGGCAACTGGCAAGAATAGTTTGAAATTCCCACTCTGTAAATGGCGCATTGTACGGCTCTTGGCGGTTTGTGCGAAATACCAACTGCCTTCGCTCAGCCCGCTCTTTTAAGGTACAAAAACCTTGGCTGTAGGCAGTGGACGCCGAATTAAGAGCAAAGTGCGCTGCAAAATACTCGGCAATGATGGTCGGGTCGGTATGGATTGTACCGTGGATAGAGAGACCCGCGACCCCTGTCGGTGGATGGTGACCTGATATAAGACGAATCTTTGTCCAAATCTGGCTAGAAGAGGCACGGGGTCCAATTGTGGATACATATTCCTCCCAACATGCTTGCTTGCGCTGCCGGATAAGCCGGCGTGTCTGGGCCCGAAGACGCTTAAATGTAACCAGGTGGTCAAGGGTGGGGTGGCGCCGGTACTGCTGCAGAGCCCTGCGGCGATTGCGGATAGCTGCTGCTATCTCCGGTGACCACCAGGGCACTGGTCTTCGCCGAGGTAAGGCAGAAGAAGATGGTATCGCGGACTCAGCAGCAGAAACGACAATGGAAATAATTTGCTCAACAGCCATTGTCGCTTCAGCAGGGAGAGGGGTATCCAACGTTGCAGCGGAAGTGTATGCTGCCCAGTCGGCCCTGTGGAAGGACCAGCGGGGTAGGCGTGCGTGGCGTTGGTGGCGGGGAAGCGAAAGGAAGATTGGAAAGTGGTCGCTGCCACACAGGTCCTCATGCACACGCCAACCGAGGTGTGGTCGAAGGCTGGGGCTGCAGACGGAGAGGTCGATCGCTGAAAACGTGCCCTGTGCCACGCTAAAATGCGTGGGGGCACCTGTATTCAGGAGGCAAATGTCTTGTTGTGCCAACAACGTCTCAACATCCCTACCGCGGCCTGTGGTCTGGAGTCCACCCCACAAAGGGTTGTGGGCGTTGAAGTCCCCCAAAAGGAGGAATGGTGGGGGAAGATGCGAGACCAGAGCAGTAAGGGTGTTGAGAGACACGGCCTCATCCGGAGGGAGGTACAAGCTGCAGACAGTGAATTCTTGCGTTACCCGAATTCTGACAGCCACTGCCTCAAGAGAGGTTGTGAGGGGTACGGGGGCACTTGGGACAGTGTCCAGGATATATAGGCAGACACCGCCAGACACCCTGTCGTAAAGGGTCCTGTTGCAGTAGTACCCCCGATACCCACGGAGGGCAGGGGTGCGCTGTGCTGGAAACCATGTCTCCTGTAGGGCGATACAAAATGCCGGTTGCGGTACACTAGTTGTCGCAGCTCAGCCAGGTGATTAAAGAAGCCGCCACAATTCCACTGGAGAATAAGTCGTTCTCCACGCTCAAAGGCCATAAAAGAAAAGGAAAAGAAGATCATTCCATAGGAACATCTGTTGCTTTATGATCAGGCTCAACAGAATCTAAGACCATAGACTCAGATGAACCTGGTTGTGCAGAGCTATGGTCAGGCGAATCAAGAAGTGCGAGATCCTCAGCGGAGGCGAGGATCTCGACTTCATCCTCTGAAGCAGAGGATGTGGGTGTGGGTGGCTTGGAGGCCACCAAAGAATCCTTTTTCTTCTTTTCTTTCCTTCTACCCTCTCGCTGGCCCTTGGGTGTTGAGGGCCGTGGGGGCTTCTCAGACGGGGCGGCAGGAGCTGACGAAGAGCAGGAGGCCCTTCGATCAGCCGCCGGGGGATCCTTCAGCCATTTGCTGGGATCCACCTTCCCACGAGGAGAAGCCTCGGAAGGGAGTGTCCCATGGGACCCCTTCCGGGCGAGAGGAGCCTGAGAAGGCTGTTCTTTCTCCGGCTGTGGAGTGGGGACTGACGTCCCCTGAGGTAGTTTATCTGTTGCTCCCAACGTGAAGAGTGTGGGAGCAACCGAAGGAGTGGCGCCCCCAACTGCCAAGGGGGCAGGTGCAGTGGTTCGGGCCTGGGGGCCCGCTGGCGTTGATGGTACAGGTGGTCTGGAGATCGATGGGGAAGCTACAGAGGCGTATGAGGTGCTCATGGTCACAGGATGGAGCTTTGTATACTTACGTCTGGCCTCTGCATATGTCAGCCGGTCCAGGGTCTTGTACTCCATGATCTTACGCTCTTTGTGGAGTACAGAACAGTTGGGAGAACACGGAGGATGCTGCTGGTTGCAATTGACGCAAACTGGAGGTGGGGTACAGGGGGCGTCCGGGTGGGATGCACGCCCACACTCCCGACATGTTGGGTTGGCATCACATTGGGAGGACATATGACCGAACCTCCAGCACTTGAAGCAGCGCATAGGGGGAGGGACGTAGGGCTTTACGTCGATCCGGTAGACCATCACCTTGACCTTCTCAGGCAATGAATCGCCCTCGAAAGCCAAGATGAAGGCACCGGTGGCTACCCTGTTGTCCTTCGGACCCCTATAGATGCGCCGGATGAAATGCACACCTCGCCGCTCCAAGTTAGCTCGTAATTCGTCGTCAGATTGCAACAAGAGATCTCTGTGGAATATGATACCCTGGACCATATTTAAGCTCTTATGTGGCGTAATGCTAACGGAAACATCACCCAGCTTGTCACAGGCTAGCAAAGCCCGTGACTGGGCCGGGGATGACGTCGTTATGAGAACTGAGCCAGATCGCATCTTCGACAAACCATCGACCTCTCCATATTTATCTTCTAAATGTTCCACAAAGAACATTGGCTTTGTGGACATGAAAGATTCCCCATCGGTTCGCGTACACACCAAATACTTAGGGGCATAAGCCTCACCTTGCGTTTTGGCCCTACGTTCCTCCCACGGTGTAGACAGGGAAGGAAACGTTTGGGGGTCATACTGCGTAGCATTGTATTCGCTTCTACCGCGCTTAGAGACGGCGGTTATACGTCCGCCAACGTTTCGTGTTCGTTTCATGGTGTTCCCACGAGCAGCTAGGGAAATAAGCGTCCACCCAGACAGAGCCCCGCGTGCCTGGGTAAGCCTTGTACAACTGAGGTGCGGCAGGTTCCTCAGAGGTTGCTCGCTAGCGGCTGTTCAACCTCAACAGCCATGCATCTCCTCGGCACGTAGCACACCTTGAGATTGAGGTTTTTTTTATAGAGGTTTGTACCGTCCTCGCGACCCGGGCGATTAAGCCAAGATCCCCGGGCTCTGAAACGTACAACGTTCCACCGTCGCGCCGAACGGTGGTTGTTGGAGCACGCACAGAGCTTACGGTGTAGCGGGCTGTTGGCGCGACACAGCCCACAGCTCAGGACCCCGGGTTCGCCAAGCCCGTACTCAGCAAATTAGTGCTGAGCCCCTGAGGGGGACCACGTTTCAATTAAAACTATGTTTAAATCGCAATCGGCCATGAGACTACGTAACATTTTATGAAATCAACGAGGCAGGCAACAAAGACAGGTCCGGAATCCATTGAGCACCTCATCAAGGAACGTGCTCAAAAAATTCAAATGGAACGCTATTTATCGCAGCAAGATGTTCTGTCAATAACAGGTCGCTTGTAATTTCCATATTGGCCTGTGGACATTTTATTTTATTAGGAAGCAAACTCGAAGGAAACTGGACAAATTTGGGTATTTAGGAAGACTTTTCTGCGACAAATTGTGAGTCTTATTGTTAGTTAATGTATTACAGTAAACATAACGGTAAGTCCTGTATATGAATCAACCATAAACCGAGAAATAAAACTGGTAATACGCTCAGGAGGGATTCAGTGATTTTTTTTTTATTAAGGTCCAGGTCCAAGACCGTTTTCACGTTTTTAAATGCCCATCTTCAGGTGTTAATTTTTTTCATATGAAAATTTATTAAAGAGACACAAGGTTCTAATTGCTTTCACCTGTCATGGGAATAAAATTTCATTAATTAGGCTCAGATATATGGAACCAGTCCAACAGAAATAATCACTGTCATTCAGAATAAAAACCAAGGACATTAAAATGTGGGACAAATAGTCGCGTAATTTTGATTACTGTATTTCCAATTAAACCAGTAGATGGCCGACGAAGTGAAGGAGTACAAACCAAAGAAAACTGTCCAAAGAATCGGGGAAACCGATAGATGATGGATTTGTATTTTGCTCATCTTTGCATCAAGTATTATGGCAAGGTAATACGAATATGCGCAACCACCCAGATTCTCTGTTTTGTCACAGCTTCATGAGGACTAAATTCATTTAGGTAATATTCCTTGAATGTGAGACGCGTTTGAAAAGACTCAACGTAGATACAGTCCATGTTCGCAAAACAGTGCCTAGTATCATTGGAGAAAATGATGGTTCACATTACTTTTTCGTTTTGTTACAAAAAGCTCTCACTGAAAGTTGATGAGGGTAAGTTATCAATTCATCATTATTTCTTCTCAATTCATGGCTAAAACCCAGTTGAGGCCAGATACTAGTATGACTGAGAATATTGTGGGCTGTCGCTTTCAAGAAGCGAAGTGTTTGATACCTTACTGTTTAGTGACGGATGATGCAACGTTCATTTCCAGTAACTCATAAAAAATTGCTTTTGTAGATATCTAACAAAGTAATTGTTTTAGTCTTTTTTTGGGGGGGGGAGGGGGGTGAAACTGAAATCGTGATGGAAGTTTATATATCTCAGACTTTGACCTGCCGTATGTTGCAAGCATAATATCAGTATTTTTTTCTCTAGTCATTTGCTGAAATATCATAATGCTGTAAAGCTTCAAAATATTTAAACGTATTAACCGAAATGCGCGACTCCCCTCTAGAAGCCCGCATGAGACTAGCGCGATTTCGCGTCGCTTATCGCTTCACAGGTCTTCCTAGTACAGCTAAGAACTGGCAACATCGTTGCTGATATTTGGCAACACTGTGACAGTGAAGTTACTTCCTCAAGTGGTACTGAATTGTCTCACTAAGTTCACTTGACATTCCTTTTCTAGTTTCATGACTAATGATTTGTAATGCCGTCGTGAAATGAGAGACAGAAATTTTACTTTTGCACTCAAGGAATGTAGTTATTTGTGTAGGTGACTTTCGCGATGCGTTAGAGGCTCAGCATTGAATATGTGAGAGACTGAGGGCACGATGCCACAGTGTGTGGTTGGCTGTGTGGTTCTGCTTGTGTCTTGTGATGCAGCCCTAGTGTGAGTCGGCAGTTCTAATCCTGGTTGGAGAAAGTGCGTTTGGGGGATGGAATATAATTTCATTTTATTTTACTTTATACGCTGCAGATTGCAAGAAGAAACTCTTTAACGGAATCATAAGAAAAACTTTATACAATAAGACTTGCAGAAAGGTCGACTTAAAATTATGGAAATGGTATTAGATGTCTTCTTTGCTTCACCATACAAACGCCTTCGAAGAAATTCGAATTCATCTCCATTGATGTGAAATATCTCCTGTAGAAATGAGACATGAAGACACGAACCTTGCAGTGTGCCTGTATTGCTTTAGAACGTGCACTGAAACGTATTCACATAATTTAGCTCATTCATTTACCGCACGGAGTGAAACAACGACACTAAAACATTTTAGTGAGTTACATGTTGTGTCTTGATGAAAACATATGAACTAATGACAATAACAAATTACATGAAAGGCTTTTCTGAAAGGAAAAGGATCGAGATTTAAATCACAAATAAGTGTTAACCATCGTAGAGTGCCATTAGATTGGACAATGACATTTTTTTGCCTCTCTAATGTACTATATATGCTCATCATTCAAAATAGGTGGTCTGCTTTGTTATATCCTGTGTGAAATACGAATCTCAACGTTTTTTTGTGGATCACCACTCAAGAGTAACGCGTTTAACACATCCAGGGCGATTAGCGGCGGCAGGCGCTGTGGGCAGAGGGCGAGGCAGCGCTGTGTAGCGCCGCCACCGCTGCTGCCGGCGAGTGGGCCGCGGAGAGCTCTGCCAAGTGCTGCGGCCATAGGCGGCGATGTTATTGGGCCGAAATGTTATTACCAGTGTACCAAAAAATGAAATACGCTTCCCTTTCACATGGGGCATGAGCATGAACGAGTGACGTGAATTAAAAATTTTTGTCAACAGTCGGTTCCGATGGCTAATACTGAACATGCAAGTCGCGCACTTTACCGCAAGACCATGGAGGGAGCTGACCCAGTTTTCTTCTAACTGCACACAAGAAGTGCTGTATGAACTCCCGCAGTCTGCAGTGTTGCCAGATTGTGCAGATAGCTGGACTTAGAGCGAATCAGCGTGGCCACTTTTATTGTCCCATGTAGCGATCGGCTCGGACTTAGGCTCAGCGGCGGCCGGCCGGCGGCCAGGTTTTTTGTCAAAGAGTGTACATATAGACATACCCCGCCCGACACCCTGTTGTAAATGGTGCGATTATTGAAGTACCCCCGGTAGCCCCGAAGGGTGGGGGTCCGATCACCAGGAAACCAGGTTTCCTGGAGAGCAACACAGAGAGGTGGAAATGCGCTCAACAGCTGACGCAATTCAGCCAAACGGCAGAAAAATCCTCCACAGTTCCATTGGAGGATCAGACTGTCTCCCGGCTGACGGTGCATGAAGCTGAAGATGGAAGAGGAGTGGTATTAGCACTCGTCGCTGGCTGTGAAGCCTGATCCTCCGTGTCCATGGTATCCCCAATATCGGCAAAGGCCAAATCTTCTGGCGTAGCTAGAACGATCACATCATCCTCAGGCGCGTCAGGTGCAGGGGCTGGGGGCACCGAGGCCGCCAGTGTCTCCTTGCACTTTACTGTCTTTTCTTTCCTTTCCTTCTTGTCTTCCCGTCGTTCCTTGGGCCTACCGGAGGAGGAGGGTTTCCCCGGAGGGGCTTGAGGAGTGTGGGAAGACTGAGGAGCCAGGCGGCTTTCTGGCCGAGGGTCCTTCAGCCGCTGGCTAGTGTCAGATATCTGGGGGGACATGGTTGGAAGGGCAGAAGAGGTTCCCTTCCCAGAAACAGAAGCCAGAGAAGGGGAACCCTTTTCTGGCTGGGGAGTGGGGGTAGCCACTCCCGACGTGGGGGGCAGTACCTGCCCCACAGAAGATTGTGTGCCTCCAGATGTCTGGGAGGCAGAGGTAGAGGGGTAGCCCATAGGGCCCACAGACGGAGGTAGAGCAGGGCGAGATGTGGCCACCGGTGGTGGCGCCATCGATGTAGCAGCAGCGTATGTACTCACTAAGGAAACAGGATGCAGCTTTTCATAGTTCTTTCGTGCCTCTGAATATGTTAGTCGGTCCAACGTTTTATACTCTACTATCTTCTTCTCTTTATGTAGAGCGGGACTGTCCTGCGAACAGGGAGAGTGGTGACCGCCGAAATTGACACAATAAGGTGGTGGGGCACAGGCAGTGTCAGGATGTAAGGCACGGCCACAGTCCCTGCAGGTTGCAGCAGCGTTGCAGCGAGAGGACATGTGCCCAAAGCGCCAACATTTATAGCATCGCATTGGAGGGGGGATGTATGGCTGGACGTCACAGCGATACATCATGACTTTGACCTTTTCAGGCAGATTGTCACCCTCAAAGGCCAAAACAAATGCGCCAGTGGCCACCCTCTTATCTTTTGGTCCCCGGAAGACGCAGCGGACAAAGTGTACTTTGCGTCGTTGTAAATGGTCACGTAATTCCTCATCTGTCTGAAACAATAAGTCTCGGTGGTATATGACTCCCTGTACCTTATTTAAAGACTTGTGAGGCGTTATTGACACGGGAATGTCGCCTAAATGGTCACACGTAAGGAGGTTTCGTGACTGAGCCGGGGTCTCCGCCTGAATCAAGACCGAACCATCTCGCAGTTTCGACATTCCGGCAACTTCGCCATACCTTTCTTCGAGGTGTTCCACGAAGAAAGAGGGCTTAGTTGCCTGGAAAGATTCCCCATCTCGTCTGGTACATACTAAATATCTTGGTGTATATGGCTCTGTCTGTTTAGTGGGCCCACGTTCCCCCCATGATGGAGTTAGGGAAGGGAACGATTTGGGGTCGTATCTTGCAGCATTGAAATTAAACTTTCCACACTTGGAGACACCTGACAGAGCCAGGATTTTGAGAGGGTTGTTTCCTCTTCATTGCGGAGTGTCCGCCCCGATGCCACCCACTCCGAAACAGGGGCTCTCCTCAAGGGCGCCACCCAGCCACAGCAACGTCACCTGGCAGGATGACCGTTGCCGGGAGTCCTGATGCCCCGCAAAGACAAGCATCGACTCCTTGGCATTCATGAGGAGGTCACAGCTCAGGCATCGGCAGTGTGATCCCTGTGCAATTCAGGGGGCTTAACCATGAGGGTACATAACAGCCCCACCACACGGACTGGCTACCGTGCTGGTGACCTAGCGGGGGAGGGGGCTACGGCGAGGAATGGATGTGGAAGGAAAGAGTAGGAATCCGCGCCGTAGGGGCTAGGTTGGGAGTTCTTCCCCAAATGGCTCACACTTAATCAGAAATGTTGGTGGAGGTCAAACCACAATGGGGACCTAACAGGGCCGAAAACTGTGAACACGGCAAACAAAGACACAATTACAAAACCAACAGTACCATGGGAATAGCCGGGCCGTCAACACGAGAACACCTAGAGACGGGGTTGAAGAAGGGTAGGGTGGGAAAAAGGATTAGGAAGGGAGGGAACAGGAAGGAAGGAAGGCCGCAATGGCTCGGGGACCCGTGCGCGCCACACACGTACCCACAAAAGAGCTGTGGGCCCCCTGGGGGGGCGCGCTCCAATGTATAGAGGTGAAATGTATTTAAGTACCCTGTGATGAGCCTTGTGTGTGTAATGAGTGATCGAAATAGCAGCTCAGTCCACTTAAAGTAATGGATGTAAATCCCTTCTGAGTAGTGGTACTTTTGTGACTATCAGTGCCTAAAACTGACCACCTAATAAATTCATGTATCTATGAAACTTAATTGTCGTTAGATTTCCGAATTTATTATTGAAATTTAATACTGCACAATTCTTCCCTTTTTTGTACTCATATTCCAAAACATGTAGCTTGCATTAGTGTGATAATTGTTGTTGTTGTTGTTGTTGTTTTGATGTTTTAGGGGGACAAAACTGCGAAGATCATCAGTCCCACATTTCATCATTAGGAGTCACAATAAAGGACGTGAACAGGCAAAGGAGCCTAGAGTGGAGAACAACTAGAGGGGAGGAAGATCCCCTGAGTCAGTTAAAAGAAAACAAAGCCGGCAAGAGACAACTAAAACAATGACAAAGACACAGTAGAACTGAGCAATGACAAGAAATAAAAAGTACAAGCGACGTCTGTGGCCGACCGACCGTGAGACTAAAAACAGGAAAAGTCAGCCACACGGAAACAAAGGGAAACCTTTAAACGGAGGTCATGACAGGACAGACACAGACACAGAAAAAAGCGTTAAATGGAGGGGGTAAAAACCACTGTCCCGAATAAACTTTAAACAGTATCAGCCATTTTGGAATCGTCAATTAAAACTTAGGATAAAAGCACAGGAAAATTAAAACTCCGCCGCAGAGGGGCTAAAATAGGGCATTCCATTAATATGTGCGCCACCATCAGGCGGGCGCCACAGCGACACACATGCGATTCGCCGTCATGAAGGATTTTTTTGTGGTTTTAGGGCGCACAACTTCTATGGTCATTAGCGCCCAGCCAAGAACATAGATTCGCTATGATCTCATAAAAAAATGGTGACTGTCAGAACATCAACAAGGGGCTAAAAACGAAAGATAAAAGATAATGAAAGGGGTTAAATATCCTTGGATAAGTTGGCCAAGGTGATAAAACGCAAAACTCGAGCAGCTGCTCGTGCGTCATCAGCTAAAATTTCCTCCAGAGTAGACGGAAAGTGAAGGGCTACACGGAGATGATTAAAATTAACACAAGTCAGTAAAACATGTCGCACTGTCAGCAGTTCACCGCAGGAGCACAGCGGTGCAGGGTCGGCAGAGAGCAAGTGACAGTGGCTGAAACGGCAGTGACCGATCCGCAACCGGGCCAGGATGACCTCCTCCCGTCGAGAGGGGCGTGTGGAGGTCCCCGAAGCGGTCGGGATCGGTTTGACAGTTCGCAATTTATTGTTGTACAGTGAAAGCCACGCACTGTGCCATGACGACACGATACTCCGGCGAACAGCCCGTTGAACATCGTCCGGTGGGACGCAAAAGGTAGCCATGCGAGGCAAAAGAGCTGCTGCCTTTGCTGCTATGTCGGCGGCCTCATTCCCGGGCACACCCACATGGCCAGGGACCCACAGGAAAGAAACGTGACAGCTGTCATCTGCTAGCAACTGGAGGGAGCGTTGGATCCGATACACGAGAGGATGGTTCGAGAAAGGGTCCTTAAGACTCTGCAGGGCACTGAGGGAGTCAGAACATATGGCATAGAAAGGTTGGCGGTGGCGGCAGGTATACAAAACGGCCTGGTGGAGGGCGAAAAGCTCAGCCGTGAAGTTCGAGCACCGGTCAGGGAGCTTGTATTGGAAACGGTTGTCCCCGACGACGAAGACAGACCGACACCGGCAGTGCTCGTGGAACCATCAGTGTAAATAAATATGGCATTATCGAACCGCGAACGGAGTTCGACAAGCCTCGAGCGGTATACCAAATCCGGAGTGCTCTCCTTGGGGAGCGAACTAAGTTCAAGGTGAGTGTGAGCCTGGGCATGATGCCATGGTGGCAATGGGCTTTCGCTCAACCGAAGGGTGGAAGGAAGGGTAAAATCGAGCCGCTGTAGTAGGCGGCGAAACCGAACTCCAGGTGGAAGCAAGGCAATCGCAGACAACTGATACTGGCGATCGAGTGAGTCGTCAAAAAATAATCGGTAAGATGGATGGTTGGGCATCGACCGCAGGCGGCATGCGTACCGACACAAGAGTATGTCACGTCGAGTGGTCAAGGGTAATACAGCTGCTTCTGCATACAGACTTTCAACAGGGCTGGTATAAAATGCACCGGTCGCCAGATGCAATCCCCGATGGTGGATAGAGTTGAGACGGCGGAGAATCGACGGCCGTGCAGAAGAGTATACAAGGTTTCCGTAGTCGAGCTTCGACTGAACAATGGCCTGGTAAAGGTGAAGCAGGACGGTACGATCCGCTCCCCATGACGTGCCACTGACGACACGAAGAACGTTAAGGGATCGGGCACAATGGGCAGCCAGGTAGGACACGTGTGTGGACCAGCAAAGTTTACGATACAACACGAGTCCCAAGAATTTCGTAGTCTCCACGAAAGGGAGAGCAACAGGGCCGAGACGTAGAGAAGGTGGAAGAAATTCCTTGTATCTCCAGAAGTTGATACACACAGTTTTCTCAGTAGAGAATCGGAAGCCGTTTGCGATGCTCCAGGAATATAGACGGTCAAGACAGCATTGAAGAGAACGCTCCAAGAGACACGTCCGCTGGGCGCTGCAATAAATTGCGAAATCGTCAACATAAAGAGATCCGGAGACGTCGGCTGAAAGGCAATCTACGATCGGATTGATTGCAATGGCAAAGAGCGCCACACTCAAGACGGAGCCCTGTGGTACCCCATTCTCCTGGCAAAAGGTATCTGACAAAACGGAGCCCACCCATACCCGGAACTTGCGATCCGCCAAAAACGCTTGAAGAAAAGAGGGAGGCGGCCCCGAAGGCCCCATGTGTGCAATGTGCGGAGAGTGCTCGCTCTCCAACAGGTATCGTATGCCTTCTCCAAGTCGAAGAACACTGCTACTGTTTGACGCTTCTTTAGAAAGTTGTTCATAATGAAGGTCGACAACGTAACGAGGTGATCAGCAGCAGAGCGGTGTCGACGAAAACCGCATTGGATATTAGTCAGGAGGCGGCGAGATTCGAGGAGCCAGACCAACCGAGCGTTAACCATGCGTTCCATCACCTTACAGACGCAGCTCGTCAGAGAAATGGGGCGATAACTGGAAGGAAGGTGTTTGTCCTTCCCTGGTTTGGGGATGGGGACAACAATGGCTTCACGCCAACTTGTGGGAACATGACCTTCAGTCCATATGCGATTGTAGGTACTAAGAAGAAAGCACTTGCCCGCAGGAGAGAGGTTCTTCAGCATCTCAATATGAATGGAATCGGGCCCGGGAGCAAAAGACCGGGACAGGGCGAGAGCTCGATCTAGCTCCTGCAAGGTGAAGGCGACGTTATAATTTTCACGATTTAAAGAGCGGGAAGAAGGCGGCCGTGCCTCCTCTACCTGTTTGCGAGGGAGAAAGGCAGGGTGGTAATGGGCAGAGCTCGAAACCTCCGCAAAGAAACGACCCAATGCGTTTGAAACATCAGCTGGGTCCACGAGGACTGCGTTCTCCACGGTCAGGCCAGGAATCGGGGAGTGGACCTTGATGCCGGACAAACGGCGTAGGCTACCCCAGACAACCGTGGAGGGAGTAAAACGGTTAAAAGAACTAGTAAAAGCTGTCCAGCAAGCTTTCTTGCTGTCGTTTATGATACGACGGCACTGAGCTCTCATACGTTTGTAATTGATGCAATTCTCCAAAGTTGGGTGGCGGCGGAAGGTGCGTAAAGCACGGCGCCGGGCTCGAAGCGCGTCGCGGCAGGCTGCAGTCCACCAAGGGACCTGCACACGACGTGGAGAAGAGGATGTACGAGGTATGGAACGTTCAGCAGCAGTGAGAATAACCTCTGTGAGGTATTCGACCTGACTGTCACAGTTGGGAAAATTCTGATTGTGAAAAACAGCCATGGAAGAATAAAGCCCCCAGTCGGCTTTAGAAATGTTCCAACTGGTGGGACGTGGAGATGGGGAATGATGTAGGAAGTGGATGATACAAGGGAAATGGTCACTCGAGTACGTGTCAGAAAGTGCATACCACTCAAACCGACCGGCAAGCTGAGGAGTGCATATTGCGAGGTCTATATGGGAATAAGTGTGTGTTGTGTCAGAAAGGAAGGTCGGTGCACCGGTGTTGAGGCAGACAAGATCGAGGTGGTGGAGAATGTCCACCAAAAGGGAGCCTCTCGGACAAGGTGCCGGAGAGCCCCATAGGGGGTGGTGGGCATTAAAGTCGCCTACCAACATGAAAGGTGGAGGGAGCTGGTCAACAAGGTTTAGCACATCTGCCCTAGTAAGGGCAGATGACGATGGCGAATATATATTACAGAGGGAGAAGGTAAATGTGGATAAGGTGATGCGGACGGCAACTGCCTGTAGGTGAGTGTGCAAGGAAATGGGATGGAAATAGACATCGTCTCGAAGGAGCATCATTATCCCTCCATGGGCTGGGACACCTTCCACGGGTGGCAGGTCGAACCGCACAGAGGTGTAGTGTGGAAAGTCTGCACGATCACGTGGACGCAACTTAGTTTCCTGGAGGCAGACTAGAAGCGGGTAGTGCAATCGAAGGAGTAATTTTAACTCCTCCCGATTAGAACGAATGCCGCGAATGTTCCATTGAAGGAGCGCCATGATAAAAATGAGAGAATAAATAAGGATAAAAACCAAGTAGCGAGCGGGGTCACCTCGACGGCCGCTGAGGACCGGATTTCGAGGGAGCACTGCTATCGCTGTCTGGGGGCAAAGGGTCATGTTCCATTGGTTCGACCGACGCGCCTGCCACCTCCCTGCGTTGATCAGGAGGGGCAGTTTCCACCGCCGGTAAAGGGCCGGGCGCCCGGCAAACGGAGCGTCCCGGTGAAACAGAAGATGGCCGAGGCCGGCAACTGTTGGATGGCGTGACAGATGGGTCACGCCTCGGCGGGGAAGGAGAGGAACTCTTTTTCTTGTCAGCTCTTCTGGAAGAGTGACGGCGGGAAGAGGCAGTTGACGGTTGGGAAGCCTGAGAACGCAGAAAATCCTCACGGACGGGTTCCTTTTTCAAGGTCCGGGCATCTTGTTTAAGTGCCCGCGGTTTACTAGAGTTTGACGAAGACTGTACCCTAGAAGCAGCAGGAGGGAGCGGGGACGTGGAACGGGCAATCTTCGGGCTGGCGGATCGCACAACTGTGTCAGCGAAAGTGAAGTCACATGTCTGGGTACTGGAATCCTTGGTAGGTCGAGTTGAGGTGAGTACCTTACTGTATGTACCCGTTGGGAGGACAGTGGGCTTTCGACTCGCCAACAACTTACGAGCGGCAGATGTCGATACCTTCTCCGTAACCCGAATTTGCTGGATTACCTTCTCATCCTTGTATACAGGGCAGTCGCGAGAGGAAGCCACATGGTCACCGTTGCAGTTTAGGCAGTGAGGGGACGGAGGTGGGCAATCCCCCTCATGGGCGTCCCTACCACAAGTGACACACTTTGCTGCATTTGGGCAATGTTCACGGGTATGGTTGTACCTGTGGCACTGAAAACAGCGCGTTGGGTTAGGTACATAAGGGCGGACGGAGATGACTTCATACCCTGCTTTGACCTTCGACGGGAGGTCAACTTTGTCAAACGTCAAAAACACAGTACGAGTCGGTGTCAGATGGTTATCGACCTTTTTCATGACCCTGTGGACGGCTGTCACACCCTGGTCGGACATATAGGATTGGATGTCTTCATCAGACAACCCGTCAAGGGATCTCGTGAAGACTACCCCCCGTGACGAGTTGAGTGTTGTTGTTGTTGTTGTTGTTGTTTATAGGGGACTAAACTACAAGGTCATCAGTCCCCTGTTCCAGGCAGTGATGAAACATGTGAGAGAACGAAAACACAGAGAACAAGGATTAGAGAGAATTCCTTGAATGTAAAATAAAGACAAACACTACACTTATACACAGAGGAGTGCACAAAAGTGATAAAAATACAATTTCACAGCATAATGCTATAGCAACCGATCACTAAGATAATAACGGATGAGCGAGCCATGCTGTACACACTAAAAAGAAAAACCAACTCAACCGAAAAGGTAGAGGCTATCAAGTAACTTAAAAAACAGTGTAAAAATGAGGGTCTGTCAATCACTCAGAAGCGCCTTCCATTAAATGGAAGGGTAGAAACCAGATGCGCGAATAAAATTTAAAACAGTAGTAGCCAAGGAGGCATTGTCACCTAAAACTGATGGCAGCGAATCTGGTAGGCTAAAGGACTGCCGCAAAGCGGCTAAAAACGGACAATACAACAGTATGTGGACTACAGTCAGCTGGTCGCCACAACGGCAAATTGGTGGGCCCTCTCGACGCAACAGGTGGCCGTGTGTTAACCATGTATGGCCAATGCGTAGTCGGCAGAGTACAACGGACTCCCTACGAGAGGCTCGTACGGAGGACCTCCACATTGCCGTAGAAGGCTTAACAGCACGGAGCTTATTCGGTGTGTTCGATTCAGCCCATTCTGTATTCCATAGGCTTAATACCTTCCGATGGAGCACCGCCCGGAGATCCCTCTCCTGGAGACCGATTTCCAGCATGGTTGAGGTAGTAGCCTCCTTCGCCAGTTGGTCAACACGTTCATTTCCTTTTATTCCAATGTGGCCTGGAGTCCAAAGGAAGACCACAGTGCGACCAGATGTACATAGTCTGTATACAGCTTCATGAATGGACTGTACCAATGGATCTTTTGGGAAACAATGATTAAGGGCTTGCAGACCACTCAGGGAGTCAGTACAGATAACCACAGACTCCCCGGGGCAGGCTCTGAGGTGTTCAAGCGCCCGCCAAATGGCGACAAGTTCCGCCGTAAACACACTACTCCCACAGGGCAATGAATGATGTTCTACATGCCGGCCGTGGGTATAGGCATACCCAACATGGCCATTGACTAGGGAGCCATCGGTGTATATAAATTCAGCGCCATGGTAGGAATGTAGAAGGGCCTGGAACTGTTGACGCAGAGTCGTCGGTGCAACGGAGGCTTTGGAGTCTCGGGACAAGTCCAACCGAAGCTGGAGGCGAGGAATGACCCAAGGAGGAGTACTGGGACGGTACTGGAAGGGGAGAGGAATAGGAAGGGACTCTAGAGAAGAAAGAAGGGAACGAACACGAACCGCAATCGGGAGGCCCGACCGGGGCCGTCGTCGTGGGAAAGGGAGTGCGACAGCTGGGAAGAGGAGCCTGCGATTTGGGTTGTGAGGTACGGCATGAATATGGGCAGCGTAAGAAGCCATTAGCTGTTGCCTTCTGAATCGCAGGGGGGGGAACCCCAGCCTCAGCAAGAAGGCTTGTCACAGGACTGGTACGGAAGGCCCCTGTTGCTAAACGGATGCCACTGTGATGAACCGGATCTAAGATCTGCAGTGCAGTTGGAGCTGCAGAATCATACACAAGGCAGCCATAATCCAGGCGTGACTGGATAAGTGCCTTATACAGGTGCAGTAGAGTGGGGCGAGCAGCTCCCCAACCTGTGTGGCTGAGGCAGCGGAGGATGTTAAGATGTCTCCAGCATTTTTGTTTTAATTGGCGAAGATGCGGTATCCAGGTCAGCTGGGCATCAAAAAGCATGCCTAGGAAGCGGTGTGTCTCCTCAACGCGAAGGGGTTCATCATTCAAATATAGCTCAGGTTCTGGATGAGCTACCCGATTGTTGTTGTTGTTGTTGGGGGTTTTTAAAGGGGGGTTAAACGACTGGGTTATCAGTCCCCCATTCCTTTCGATGAGTGCACTAAGGATGGTTTTCCGTTGGAAAGACGAGCACTACGTAGCTCATTCTGCAAAATGATGAGGTGACAAGAGGCGCTAAGATGGCAACATAAAAAGGGAAAAACGATAAAAGTCGACGCTCAAATAAGAAATGTTGTTAAAATAGCTCAACAGAAGATTGAGGCTGGCTGATCACTAGGATAAAAATGGAGGAGCCAGCCATTCTGCACGTACTAAAACTGCCAAGTAAAAAAGATTAGCGAGACAAAAGTAACAACATATTAAAACTGCTTGATGGTGGCCGCCTGAAAGATCGAGTTTCAGGTGTCACCATTAAATCATGTGATAAAATCCAGCTGCGCGAATAAAATGTAAAACACGGTTAACCATGAGGGCATCGTCGGATAAAATAGAAGAAAGCGCAGAAGGAAGCATAAAAGACTGCCGCAATGCAGCTAAAAGCGGACAGTCCGACAAGATGTGGGCCACCGTGAGCAGCGCGCCACAACGGCAGCCTGGTGGGTCCTCACGTCGCAACAGGTAGCCGTGCGTTAGCCATGTATGGCCTATACGCAGGCGACACAGGACAACCGAGTCTCTTCGAGAAGGCAAGAAGGAGGTCTTCCAAGCTGCAGTTGACTGTTTAACTGCATGGAGCTCATTTGGCGTTGTCAACGTGGACCATTCACCGTCCCAGGCCATGGAGATTTTCTGGTGTAGAACCAATCGGATATCCCTTTCTGGGGTACGGATCTCCAGGCGCTGGCAGTCGATTGCCTGCTTGGCCAGCCGATCAGCACGTTCGTTCCCCTGAATGCCAATGTGGCCTGGGGTCCAGATGAAGGCCACAGATCGGCCGGACTTGCCGAGATTGAAAACGGAGTCCTGGATGGACCGCACCAGGTGGTGTTTGGGAAAACACTGGTCAAGGGCTCGTAAGCCGCTCAGGGAGTCACTGCATACGACATACGACTTCCTGGGGCATGTACGGAGATGGTCGAGGGCTCTGAGTATTGCGACCAACTCTGCCGTAAAGACTGTGCAGCCATGTGGGAGCGAGCGTTGTTCACAGTGGTCGCCATGAACGTAGGCATAACCCACTCTGCCATCTACCTGGGAGCCATCAGTATATATCACGTCTGCATCACCGAACGCGCAAAGTGTGTCCTGAAACTGGTGACGAAGTATGTGTGATGGAACCGTTGCCTTGGGGTCGCAGGACAATTGTAGGTTGAGCTGTAGGCGAGGGATGGACCAAGGAGGGATATGCGAGTGGCAGGAGAATGCGATAGGGAGAGGGAGAGCCTCGAGGGAGGAAAGGAGACCACGAACGCGGACTGCAATCGGATGACCCGATCTGGGTCGACGCTGTGGACAGGGTAGGGCAGTATTCGGAAACAAAAGCCTGCGATTGGGATGATGCGGTGTAGTGTGAACATGGGCAACATAAGAAGCCAACAGCTGTTGCCGGCGGTACCGCAAAGGCGGGATGCCAGCTTCGGCTAGGAGGCTTAGAACAGGGCTAGTACGGAAAGCCCCTGTTGCTAAACGTACACCACCATGAAGGATCGGATCCAAGATCTGTAAGGCGGAAGGTGCTGCAGAGTCATACACCTGGCTTCCATAATCCAGGCGTGACTGGATTAGAGCCTTGTAGAGGTGAAGGAGAGTTTGACGGCTAGCTCCCCAGGTAGTGTGGCTGAGACAACGCAAGATATTTAGAGACCTCCAGCACTTCTGCTTCAACTGACGAAGGTGCGGCCCCCAAGTCAGTCGGTTGTCAAACAGCATGCCGAGAAACCGGTGTGTTTCTTCAACACGAAGCTGTTCATCAGCTAGATAGAGTTCTGGATCGGGGTGAACAGCCCGACGACGACAGAAGTGTACAATCCGGGTTTTGGGAGAGGAGAAGGTGAAGCCATGGGCTGAGGCCCATGACTGTGCCTTGCGAATGGCTCCCTGCAGACGCCGTTCGACGACAACAATGCTAGAAGAGCTGTAATATATGCAAAAGTCATCGGCAAATAAGGAACAGCTAACCGATGACCCAACAGCTGCTGCTAGACCGTTAATCGCAATTAAAAAGAGTGGTACACTGAGAACGGAGCCTTGTGGGACACCGTTCTCTTGGACTCGGGAAGAGCTGAGGGCGGTACCAACTCTAACCCTGAATGTGCGGAGTGAAAGAAAATTCTGGATAAAAATGGGGAGTGAACCCCGGAAGCCCCAGTCATATAATGTTGCAAGAATGTGGTGGCGCCAGGTAGCGTCATATGCCTTCCGGAGGTCAAAAAAGACCGCAACTAGGTGCTCCCGTCTAGAGAAGGCTGTTCGAATGGCAGACTCCAGTGACACTAGATTGTCAATACTGGAGCGACCCTGACGGAAACCCCCCTGTTGCGGGGCCAGGAGACATCGATCTTCGAGTACCCACAGAAGCCGGCGAATCACGCCGTACTTGAGACCAGACGCAGTAAAGGAAGGCGCGAGAACCGATGGAGGCGACATACCTCTCCCAACAGTCCTGCTTGCTTTGTCGAATGAGTCGTCGGGCTCTGGCTCGTAGTCTTTTAAAGGCAATTAAATTTTCTAATGTGGGACGGCGCCGGTGGCGTTGCAGCGCTCTTCGACGGTCTCGGATGGCCTCAGCAATTTCCAACGTCCACCAGGGCACAGACTTGCGCCGAGGGGAACCAGCAGTAGTCGGAACATTAGCCTCGGCAGCAGAAACTATGGCAGTAGTGATCAGGTGAACCGCCATATCCGTGTCTGCTGGTAGTGGAGTAGGGACCACAGCAGTCGAGGCGTAACCCTGCCAATCAGCTCGACGGAGACACCAACGGAGTGGCCCGGCTGCAGGGTGAAAATCCAAGTGCGACAGAATGACAGGGAAGTGGTCGCTACCGCAAAGATCGTCGTGGACGTTCCAGCTAAGATGTGGCAAAAGGCTTGGGCTGCAGATGGATAGATCTATGGAAGAATATGTGCCATGTGCGATGCTGAAGTGCGTAGGAGCACCAGTATTCAGAAGGCACACATCCTGCCGCGCCAGCAAAGCTTCAACTTCCCTACCACGCGCCGAGGTCTGAGAACCACCCCACAAAGGGTGGTGGGCGTTGAAGTCCCCCAGAAGAAGGAAGGGTGGGGGAAGTTGGGCGACCAAGGCAGCAAGGTCAGTGGAAGAAACTGCCTCATCTGGGGGCAGGTAAACAGAGCATACCATGATGTCTTGTAGCGCTCTGATCCTGACAGCCACTGCCTCTAGGCTAGTATGAAGAGCCACGGGAGCACTGGGGACAGTAGCAAGGACGTACACGCAAACACCTCCAGAGACCCTGTCATAGTCCACACGGTTTTTAAAATAACCCCGATAGCCACAAAGGGCAGGGGTCCGCTGGGCAGGAATCCATGTTTCCTGCAGAACGACGCAAAATGCTGTGTAGCGGCAAAGTAATTGTCGCAGCTCAGCAATATGGTGGAAAAGACCGCCACAATTCCATTGGAGGATGGAATTTGCAACGAGCTGATGAGCCATAGTCTGAAAGCAAGGCAGCTTATTCCACAGGAGTATCCGCTGCTAACTGCTCAGAATCTGCTGGATCAAGAACCATAGGTTCCGGCGAGTTGAGAATGGCGAGATCCTTGGGCGATGCAAGGATCTCCAACTCGTCGTCAGAAGCAGATGATGTAAGATGGCGTGGCTTTAGAGCCAGAGAAGAATCCTTTTTCTTAGGTTTCTTTTTCTTATCCTCTCGCTGTCCTTTTGGTTTTACGGACTGAGAGGGCTTCTCAGAGGATGTGGCAGGGCTCGAGTTAGAGTGTAGAGCCCTTTGACCAGGGGCGTGCGAGTCCGACAGCCGTTGGCTGGGACCCTCTGTGGCACTCTGAGAGGCCTCAGAAGGGAGCGTCCCAAGGGACCCCTTCCGAGCGAGAGGAGACGGAGGAAGGTGTTGCTTCTCCGGCTGAGTGATGGGGACTGGTGTCCCCGATGGGGGATGTGCTCCCCCAGGAGGTGTATTGGGGGCAGCACATGGTGGAGAACCCCCAACCATCGAGGGGGCAGATGGAGCTTTACGGCCCTGAGGGCCCACAGAAGTTGTTAAGGACATGGGGACTGCCGACACCGAGGGAAAAGGCGACGACGTGACAGTCGCAAATGACGTCTTCAGTGATACAGGGTGCAGTCGCTCAAACTTCTTTTTGACCTCATTGTACGACAGTTTATCCATGGTCTTGTATTCCATAATTTTTCTTTCCTTATGGAGCACCGTGCAGTTAGGTGAGCAAGGGGGATGGTGCTGTCCGCAGTTCACACAAATAGGTGGAGGAGCACAAGGAGCGTCCGGATGGGATGGACGCCCACATTCTCTACAGGTGGAGCTGGAATTGCACCTGGAGGACATGTGCCCAAATTTCCAGCATTTGAAGCACCGCATCGGAGGAGGAATATAAGGTTTTACATCGCACCGGTAGACCATAATCTTGACCTTTTCGGGCAAAGAATCGCCCTCAAAGGCCAGGATGAAGGCACCGGTGGCTACCTTGTTGTCCTTAGGTCCCCTATAGATGCGCCTGACGAAGTGGACACCTCGTCGTTCAAGGTTGGCGCGGAGCTCATCATCCGACTGCAGGAGGAGATCATGGCGGAAAACAATCCCCTGAACCATGTTTAAACTCTTGTGAGGAGTGAAAGTAACAGGAATATTGCCCAGCTTATCACAGGCCAGAAGTGCCCGTGACTGTGCTGGGGATGCCGCTTCAATGAGGACTGCACCACTTCTCATTTTAGACAGACCTGAGACTTCGCCATACTTGTCTTCTAGATTATCCACAAAGAAGAGTGGCTTCGTATTGCTAAAAGTTTCCCCATCAGTCCTGGCACAGACAAGAAATTTAGGGGAGTAGGACTCAACCCTGTCTTTCGCCCGTCGTTCCTCCCATGGTGTAGCTAGGGATGGGAACGATTGGGGATCATATTGTGAGGCATTGAATGTACTTCTACCACGCTTTGAGACGCCGTTTTCGCGGCCGGCCACGCTTTTATTTGCTCGTTTCATGTACATCCCACGAGCAGCTAGGGAACTAAAGGTCCACCCAGGCAGAGCCCCGCTTGCCTGGGTAAGCCTGGTACAACTGAGGTGCGGCAGGTTCCTCAGAGGTTGCTCGCTAGCGGCTGTTCTACCTCAACAGCCATGCATCTCCTCGGCACGTAGCACACCTTGAAATTGAGGTTTTTTTTATAGAGGTTTGTACCGTCCTCGCGACCCGGGCGATTAAGCCAAGATCCCCGGGCTCTGAAACGTACAACGTTCCACCGTCGCGCCGAACGATGGTCGTTGAAGCACGCACAGAGCTTACGGTGTAGCGGACTGTTGGCGCGACACAGCCCACAGCTCAGGACCCCGGGTTCGCCAAGCCCGTACTCAGCAAATTAATGCTGGAGCTACCCGACGGCGACAAAAGTGCATGACACGGGTTTTCTGCGCCAAAAATTGGAAACCATTTTAGAGGCCCAAGTCTGTGCCCTTCGAACGGCTCCCTGCAGCCGCCGTTCTGTGACGTTAATGCTGCTGGAGCTGAAGTAAAGGCAAAAGTCGTCGGCAAACAAGGAGGAAGAGACAGACGTTCCTACTGCCGCAGCTAGTCCATTAATAGCTATCAAAAATAATGGTACACTTAAAACGGAGCCCTGAGGGACGCCATTCTCTAAAACATGAGCGGAACTAAGAGAGGTGCCAACCCGAACCTGAAAGAAGCGTAGCGACAGGAAGTTCTGTATGAACGTCGGTAGGGCGCCACGTAAGCCCCAATCATAAAGTGTGGAGAGAATGTGATGCCGCCAGGTTGTATCATAAGCTTTGCGGAGGTCAAAAAAGTCTGCCACAAGGTGTTCTCGGCGAGTAAAAGCGGTTCGAATGGCTGATTCCAGGGACACGAGATTGTCTAGAGTGGAACGGCCCTGACGGAAGCCTCCCTGTTGTGGAGCCAGGAGACCTCGATCCTACAGTAGCCACATAAGCCGTCGACTCACCATACGTTCGAGGATCTTACACAGAACGTTGGTGAGACTGATGGGGCGGTAGCTCCCAGCGTCGGACGGATCTGCGCCTGGTTTCATCACTGGGACGATAGTACTTCTCCGCCATTGTGACGGGAAAAGGCCTTCTGTCCAGAGACGATTATAAAGCGCGAGTAGCTGCCGTTTAAAGTCCGCTGAGAGGTGATGGACGAACTGGCTGTGAATACGGTCCGGACCAGGAAAGGTATTGGGGGACGCAGCAAGAGCAGTCTAGAACTCCCACTCACTAAATGGAGCATTGTACGCTTCCTGTCGACGTGTGCGAAAGGACAATTGCCTCCGCTCAACTCGCTCTTTGAGGGCGAGAAATTGTGCACTGTAGGCTGCGGTTGCAGAGCAACGTGCAAAATGACCTGCCATTAGCTCGGCAATAACCGTCGGGTCAGTACAAAGACTACCTTCGATTCGGAGTGACGGGATTCCGCTTGGTGGCCTGTACCCGAAGAGGCGCCGTACCTGCGACCACACTTGAGAAATGGAGGCGCGGGAGCCTATGGTGGCTACATATCGCTCCCAACAGTCCTGCTTACTCTGTTGGATCAGTCGCCGGGCTCGGGCCCGGAAACGCTTAAAAGCGATTAGATGTTATATACTGGGGTGGCGCCGGTGGCGTTGAAGCGCCCGGCGTCGCTCCCGGATAGCGTCAGCTATCTCCCGCGTCCACCAAGGCACCGACTTGCGCCTAAGTGAGCCCTTGGTAGTCGGGACAGTCGCTTCAGCAGCAGAAATAATGTCCTCAGTGAGTTGTTGTACTGCCATATCAATGTTATCTGGCAATGGAGCAGTAGCCACAGCTGTCGAGGTATAGCCATGCCAGTCAGCCCTATGGAGGGACCACCGAGGCAGGCGTCCTGCAGGGTGAAATTGTGAGAGCGACAAAAGGAGAGGAAAGTGGTCGCTCCCACAAAGGTCATCATGGACCTGCCAAGATAAATGCGGAAGGAGACTCGGGCTACAAATGGATAGGTCCATGGTGGAGAAAGAGCCATGCGCCACGCTGAAGTGTGTGGGTGCCCCACTATTCAAAATGCAAATGTCAAGCTGTGTGAGAAGGTTCTCAAGGTCTCTACCACGGCCCGTGCTCTCATTTCCACCCCATAGAGGGTGGTGGGCATTGAAATCACCCAAGAGGAGGAATGGTTGTGGCAATTGGGCAACCAATGCAGTGATGTCAGCAGGAGAGACAACAACATCCGGGGGAAGGTATAGGGAACAGATGGTAAATTCCTCTATTGCCCGGAGTCGAACAGCCACTGCCTCCAGGGTCGTGTTGAGAGGCACAGCAGCGCTTGGGACGGTTGCAAGAACATAGACACATACTCCGCCAGATACCCTGTTATAGATGGAACGATTGTTGTAGTCGCCCCGATAGCCACGAAGGGCTGGGGTCCTCTGTGCAGGGAACCAAGTTTCCTGCAGGGCTATACAAAATGCTGGAAATCGGCACAACAGTTGTTGCAGTTCTGACAAATGGCGGAAAAAACCGCCACAGTTCCATTGCATGATCACAGATGCTCCTGGTCGCTGGGACATGCAGATTGGGACGGTACACTAGTGTCTGCAAGATTGTTTGCCGTCGCTGATGGCGGAGGCAGAGCCTCAACGTCCATCGCGTTTGGGGACTCAGCAAAAGCCAAGTCTTCAGGGGACGTGAGAATCTCTATTTCGTCCTCTGAGGCTGACGTTTGTTGCGGCGGCTCAGAAGCCACTTGGTGTTCAGTCTTTTTGGGCCTCTTTTTCTTCCTGTCCCGTTTGTCCTTTGGTCTCTCCTGCTGGGAGGGCTTGTCTGCCACATCAGGGACAGAGGATACCCTCGAGGCCCTGCGACCAGCAGGTAGTGGCTTTTTCAGCCACTCACTGGTATCTGCTGTACCAGCGTCAGAGACTTTGGGAGGAAGGGCATCGAGGGAGCCCTTCCTTGCAGGAGGAGCCAGAGATGGTTGTTGGTTCTCTGGCTCAGTGATGGGGACCGTTGTCCCCTGTGGTATTGTATTCGTCGCTCCCAAAGTAGGGACCTTGGGGGCAACAGAAGAGGAGGCGCCCCCTGACAGTATGGGGGCAACTGGTAACTCTTGGGCCGGAGGGCCCAGGATGGTAGATTGAACTTGAGTTGACTTTACCATTGATGTTACTGTAGCATATGTCGACTTCATGCTGACAGGATGAATCTTTTCGTATTTGCGCTTGGCCTCGGAATATGAAAGTCTGTCCAGGGTCTTGTACTCCATTATCTTTCTCTCTTTTAGAAAAACTGTGCAGTGTGGCGAGCAGGGAGAGTGGTGCTGGCCACAGTTAACACAGACTGGAGGCGGTGTACATGGGACGTCTGGGTGTGACGCACATCCGCACTCGCGACAGGTGGGGTTGGCATCACAGCGAGATGACACATGGCCTAACCTCCAGCACTTAAAACAGCGCATAGGGGGAGGAACTTAGGGTTGGACATCACACCGGTAAACCATCACCTTGACTTTTTCGGGCAATGAATCACCCTCAAAAGCCAAGATGAAGGCACCAGTGGCGACCCTGTTGTCCTTCAGACCCCTGTATACGCGCCGAATAAACTGCACACCTCTCCTCTCCAAGTTCTTCCAGAGTTCGTCATCGGACTGGAGTAAGAGATCCTGATGAAAAATAATACCCTGGACCATGTTCAAACTTTTATGCGGTGTGATGGTAACGGGAACGTCACCCAGCTTGTCACAGGCCAGCAGTGCCCGTGACTGGACTGGGGACGACGTCGTTATCAAAATCGACCCGGATCTCATTTTAGATATGCCGTCTACCTCGCCAAACTTGTCTTCAATGTTCTCAACAAAAAACAGAGGCTTAGTTGACATAAACGATTCGCCATCTGTTCGACTGCACACTAGGTATCGAGGGGCATACGCCTCACCTTGATGACGAGCCCGACGTTCCTCCCATGGCGTAGCCAGGGATGGAAACGATTGGGGGTCATGCGATACTGCATTGAAAGAAACTCTTCCTCGCTTTGAGACGCCGTTTTCGCGGCCGGCCACGCTTCTGTTTGCTCGTTTCATGATCGTCCCACGAGCAGCTAGGGAACTAAAGGTCCACCCAGGCAGAGCCCCGCTTGCCTGGGTAAGCCTTGTACAACTGAGGTGCGGCAGGTTCCTCAGAGGTTGCTCGCTAGCGGCTGTTCAACCTCAACAGCCATGCCTCTCCTCGGCACGTAGCACACCTTGAGATTGAGGTTTTTTTTATAGAGGTTTTTAACGTCCTCGCGACCCGGGCGATTAAGCCAAGATCCCCGGGCTCTGAAACGTACAACGTTCCACCGTCGCGCTAAACGATGGTCGTTTAAGCACGCACAGAGCTTACGGTGTAGCGGACTGTTGGCGCGACACAGCCCACAGCTCAGGACCCCGGGTTCGCCAAGCCCATACTCAGCAAATTAATGCTGAGCCCCTGAGGGGGAGTTGAGTGTGCGGTGCGCTTCGACCTTAACTGGAAAAGTGTGCAACAACGTAGTACGTATCAGTTTTTGGGCTTTTAAGGCACTTTCCACTTCCAGCAACAATGTGCCATTGCGCTGACGTGAACAGGTTTTAACAGGGCCAGCAATTGCATCGACACCTTTCTGTATAACGAAAGGATTGACAGAATTGAAATCCTTTCCGTCGGTGCGAGAGACAACCAGAAATTTAGGTACATTAGGCAGAGTCTTTTTAGGCTGAGGCGAGTCTAACTTACGTTTATGGGTCAACGTCACGAAAGAAGATAAGGAAGTCATCGCGGAAGTGTCCCCCGTGATTACCGGCGTTTCCGATGGCGCGCTCCTTCCTAGTGGGGGCCCTCTCCGAGGGCTTACCCGCCTTAGGTGACTGTTCACACCTCAGGTCACACCTCCCGAGAACTGACGGAGGGACCAATCGGCACGTTCGGAAGGTACCAGCTCGGGTAATCACCCCTCCCTGGGCCTGGCCTTTACCAGGGGGTACGTACGTGCCTTATTTGTCTACCCAGGGCGGGGAATTACGCGTTACCCCGTCACCTGCTATGCACGATAATGCGTGGGTCGGCCTTCAGACACGCACAGGGAGGAAAGAAGAAGAGGATAGGAAAGGAAGAGAAAGAAGGAAAGAAGTGTCTCAAACGCCGAGGCGGAGACTAATGAGGAGAAGAAGGCTAGGAGAGTACAAGGAGGGAAAGACAGAAAACGAAGGGTAAGAAAGGAAGGAACGAAGGAAGAAAAACCACAACAAGAACCACCGTATCTCACGAAATATGCCCGTCTCCGGGCGAAGGCATAAACCGGGAGGGAAAGTAAAGCAGCCTGGGGCAGAAGAAAGGCTGCTCCAGCTCGGGGCCCCGTGCGCGCCACACACATACCCACAAAAGAACTGTGGGCCCCCTGGGGGGGCCATGAAGGAGATGGCCTTGAGTCAGAGAGACTGTTGGCATACTACGCCACTCGGTGGCCCAGAGCTCGTGCACTCTTTGTCGCAGCACCGTCCGCACATCAGCAGGCGAGAGGCTGATCTCTAAACCATGCGCATCAACAGCCTGCTTGGCCAGCATGTCAACATGTTCATTCCCCGGAATACCGACATGGCCCGGGGACCAGAGGAACACCACTGATCGACCAGACCTGTCAAGGGCAAATAGAGCCTCTTGAATACCCAACACCAGGGGAGACTGCGGATAGCACTGGTCAATGGCTCTAAGCGAGTCACTGCAGATGAGAACGGACTCACCTGAGCAGGACCTGGCGTTCTCGAGGGTGCGGGAAATAGCCACCAGCTCTGCAGTATAGACACCGCAGCCAGCCGGCAGAGTGCGTTGTTCGACATGGGTGTCATGAGCGAATGCATAACCAACCCGGCTCTCAACTTTCGAACCATCCGTTTAAATTAGATCATGTCCAGGAAACCGAGCTATGAGTGCTGAAAACTGGCGATGGAGAGCTGCCGGTGGAACTGAGTCTTTGGGGCCACAGGCCAAGTACAGGCAAATAGAGGGCCTTGGCAGGTGCCTTGGAGGCGTGCGTGTGTGGACCCGATATGGAGGTGGTAGGGGGTAAGACTCAAGTTCCTGCAGCAGTGACTGGACCCTGAAGGCGGTCATATGACCCGACCTGGGTCGTCGTCGTTGGTCATGGACGATAATGCGGGAGAAAAAGAACACGGTGTTTCAGGTGGCTGGATGAGCTGTGCACGAGCACTGCATAGGGTACAAGCAGTTGTTGGCGACGGATCGACAAAGGTGGTATGGCGGCCTCAGCAAGCAAGCTGGTCACAGGGCTGGTACAAAAGGCACCTGTCACGATGTGAACCCCACAGTGGTGGATGGGGTCCAGCAAGCGCAATGCTGAGGGTGACGCAGAACAGTAGGCGACACATCCAAAGTCTAAACGAGACTGCACCAGAGCCTGATAGAGACGCAACAGGGTGGTGCGGTCAGCTCCCCAGGAAGTATGGCCCAGGTGGCGGAGGACATTGAGGTGACGCCAGCACTTACGTTTTAGTTGACGGACGTGGGGGAATCATGACAGCCGTGAGTCGAAAACAAGCCCCAAAAAACGATGAGTGTCCACTATAGTAAGTAGTTCGTCATTAAGATAAAGTTCAGGGTGCGGGTGGACAGTCCGACGCTGACAGAAGTGCATCACTCTGGTCTTGGTGGCAGAAAACTGAAACCAGTGGGTAAGCACCCAGTTCTGTACCTTCCGAATAGCACCTTGCAACATGCGCTTGGCAACTTCGGTGCTGCAGGAACTAAAAGAGAGACAAAAGTCGTCAGCATAAAGTGAAGGGGACACCGACGATCCAACCGCTGTCGCTAAACCGTTGATAGAAATTAAAAATAATGGAACGCTTAAAACAGAACCCTGAGGAACCCCATTTTCCTGGATATGAGAGGAGCTCAGGGAAGCACCAATTTGAACACGAAAGGTACGGACAGCTAATTCTGGATAAAAATCAGTAGGGCGCCCCGAAGACCCCAGTTATATACAGTGTTGAGGATGTGTCGTCGCCAGGTGGTATCGTATGCTTTGTGCATATCAAAGAAGATGGCTACTAGATGATGGCGCCTGGAAAAGGCTGTGCGTATTGCAGACTCGAGATGCACCAGATTGTCGGTGGTAGATCGACCATGGCGAAAACCGCCCTGGCATGGAGCCAGTAAGCCTCGAGTCCCCAGAATCCAACACAACCGCCGACTGACCATCCGCTCCAACAGTTTGCATGAAACGTTAGGCAGGTTAATGTAACGATAGCTATCCAAGGAAAGAGGATGTTTATCTGGTTTAAGCACCGGAATAATGATACTCTGCCGCCACTGAGACGGGAAAACACCATCACACCAAATGCGTTTATAGACTGCTAGAAGATTACGCAGGCTGTCTGCTGAAAGGTGCTTCAGCACTTGGCTATGGATGCTATCAGGCCCAGGCGCCGTGTCAGGACATAGGTTAAGAGCACTTAGGAGCTCCCACTCAGTGAAAGGAGTGTTGTAGGATTCAGAGCGGCGGGTACGAAAGGAGAGAGACTGGCGTTCTACCCTCTCCTTTACTGTACGGAAGGCCGGTGGATAATTTGCAGAGGCAAAAGTGCAGGCATAATGCTCGGCAAACATCTCTGCAAGTGTGGCCGGGTCCGTACATAGAACTCCATTTGTGGAGATTCCGGGTATTCTCGCTGTAGACTGTAGCCCCCTTCAACCGCCTGATTCCACCCCAGACCTGTGAGGCAGAGGTACCCGTCCCTAGAGTGGAGACGTACCTCTCCCAGCACTCCTGTTTCCGTCCTTTTATTAGCTGCCGAGCACGAGTGCGAAGCCATTTAAAATCAATGAGATGCACCTGAGACGGGTGCTGTAAGGCTCGCCTACGATCTCTAATAGCCTCAGCTATTTCCGGCGACCACCACGGCACTCTCTTCCGCCGTGGGCACCCTGTGGAACATGGAATTGCAGCTTTTGCAGCAGAAACAATGGTTTAAGTGACGCCCTCGACCACCACATCGATGGCATCGAGTGGGGGAGGTTGAATAATAGCAGTGGACGCGTAAGCTTCCCAGTTAGCCCTGCTTAAAGCCCACCTTGGGGAGCGTCCTGGGGACTGACGTTGTGGGAGTGACAGAAAAAGGGGAAAATGGTCACTGCCACAAAGGTCCTCGGGGGCTCTCCAGTGGACAGATCGTGGAAGGCCGTGGCTGCAGATCGATAAATCAATGGCCGAGAACGTGGCATGCGCCACACTAAAGTGTGTGGGGGCACCAGTATTTAAGAGGCAGAGGTCGAGTTGAGAAAGTAAAGACTCGACTTGTCTGCCCTGCCCAGAAAGTGTAGTACCACACCACAATGGGTTATGGGTGTTGAAGTCGCCCAATAAGAAGAAAGGCGGGGGTAGTTGCTATATAAGTGCAGCCAAATCATTAAAAGAGAGGTCACCATCTGGAGGGAGATAAAGGCTGCAGACGGTAAACTCTTGTGTTGTCCTTACCCTGAATGCTACTGCTTCTAGTGGCGTACGAAGGGACACAGGTTCACTATGAAAAAAAGTAAGAACACACACACACACACACACACACACACACACACACACACACACACACACACACACACCACCTGAGACCCGGTTATATGAGCTACGGTTACAGTAATATCCCCTGTACCCACGAAGGGCTGGGGTCCGCATTGCTGGAAACCAAGTTTCCTGTAAGGCAATGCAGAAAGCAGGTGTTATGCTTAAAAGGTGTCGTAGCTCAGCCACATGGGGGAAGAAACCGCCGCAGTTCCACTGGAGGATAATACTGTCTGAGAACTGGGAAGACATGAAGATTACAAATCAGCGTCACTCAAATCCGCTGACTGCCGTTGTTCAGGCTCAGTATCCATTATTTCTGGGATGTCCCCGACGGCGAGGTCGTCTGGGGACGCTAGAATCTCCACCTCGTCCCCAGAGGTCGAGGTGGAGTGGTGAGGTGGCTCAGGAGCCACCGTGGTATCCTTCAAGTCATGATTTTCAAGTTTTTTTCCTCCGATCCTCCTTGACACTCGGGGGCTTCACTGGCAGGGCTGGCTTCTCAGACTCAGCCTCACGGACTGAGGAGGATCAGGAGGCCCTGCGTCCAACAGCCTTCGGTTTTGCCTGCTGCTGGCGTGTGTCGGAAGCGACACGGGCGGAACCCTCGGAAGGGAGTGTCCCAAGGGACCCCTTCCGAACGAGGAGTGCCGCCGGAGAAGGTTGTTGTGTCTCCGGCAGAAGGGTGGAGGTTGCTCCTGAGGCAATTACCTTGGGAGCGGAAGAAGGAAGGGAGCCTCCAACCACCTTGGGGGCAGATGTAGGTTTGCGGCACTGGGGGCCCACAGAAAAAGAATGAGAAGAGACAGGTGTCGCCGCAGATGGTGCTGACGATGCAATTGCTGCAAAAGAAGTCGTCATGGCAACAGGGTGTAAGCGCTCAAACTTCTTTTTCGCCTCAGTATAGGTCAACCGGTCCAAGGTCTTATATTCAACGATTTTTCTTTCTCTCCGGAGCACAGGGCATTGTGATGAGCAGGGAGGATGCTCCTGGCCACAGTTCATGCAGATGGGCGGTGGAGTACATGGAGCATCTGGGTGGGCTGGACGTCCACAATCCTGGCAAGTGGCGCTTGAAGGGCAACGGGACGACATACGCCCAAACTTCCAGCACTGGAAGCATCTCATAGGAGGAGGGATGTAGGGTTTTACATCACACCGGTAGCACATCACCTTCACCTTCTCCGGATGTGTATCGCCTTCAAAGGCTACAATGAAGGCACCAGTGGCAACCTTATTGTCTTTAGACCCACGATGGATGCTCCGGACGAAGTGAACACCTCGCCGCTTGAGGTTGGTGCGCAGCTCCTCATCAGATTGTAAGAGGAGATCCCTGTGGAAAATAATGCGCTGGACCAGATTGAGGGACTTATGTGGCACAATGTTGACTGCGATATCTCCCAGCTTATCGCAAGCAAGCAACGTCCGCGACTGGGTGAGGATCAAGACAGAGCCATTGCACATCTTGGAGAGGGACTCCACCTCTCCAAACGTCTCCTCCAGATGTTCTACGAAGAACTGAGGCTTGACTGTTGTAAATGATTCCCCATCAGTCCTCGTACATACTAGATATCTAGGCGAATATGGTTCATTTTTGTTAGCAGCCCTGCGTTCCTCCCAGGGCGTAGCCAAGGAAGGGAACGACTTGGAGTCATAATAAGTGGCATGAAACTTCCCACGCTTTGAGACGGTGGTTATACGTCCACCAACGTTATCTGTTGCTGGTTTCATTGTGGTCCCACGAGCAGCTAGGGAAATCCGTCCACCCAGAGAGCCCCGCTTGCCTGGGGAAGCCTTATACAACTGAGGTGCGGCAGGTTCCTCAGAGGTTGCTCGCTAGCGGCTGTTCAACCTCAACAGCCATGCATCTCCTCGGCATGTAGCACACCTTGAGATTGAGGTTTTTTTAGAGAGGTTTGTACCGTCCTCGCGTCCCGGGCGATTAAGCCAAGATCCCCGGGCTCTGAAACCACCGTCGCGCCGAACGATGATCGTTGAGGCATGCACAGAGCTTACGGTGTAGTGGACTGTTGGCGCGACACAGCCCACGGCTCAGGACCCCGGGTTCGCCAAGCCCGTACCCAGCAAATTAATGCTTAGCCCCTGAAGGGAGTGTGATAAATAGTTTGGTGCCTACCTATGATATTTTATTCTCGGTATGTGCCAATACTGGCCCTAACAGACGTAAACGTGAGAATATCTCACCACCATGATGCCGCCTTGAGTCACGCCCAAAATATTGGATGCCAGAGGTGTGGGTTGGCACAAGAACTGCAAGTGGCCACTGTGTCCCTCGTTCTCCACACTCCTGGCCCTG
The DNA here is from genome assembly GCA_026315105.1 of Locusta migratoria. NCBI lineage: Eukaryota > Metazoa > Arthropoda > Insecta > Orthoptera > Acrididae > Locusta > Locusta migratoria. The sequence goes on along the minus strand of CM048750.1, from coordinate 2,057,931 downwards.
TCACAAGGCGCGTCATCCTGTTGAAACATGCCGCTGCTGTTGGGAAACACCGCCACCACGCTGCACGTGGCCTGCAGCCAGTGAACGATAGTGACTGGCCGCCAGGGTGGCTCACACGAGCTGCACTCCACCTGTGGATCCCCACGTGGGTGCTGGCCAGACGCCACCAGCTGCCTGTGTCCACCACTGCAGGGGACAAGCAGCCAGACGTTCTTAAATCCGTGGGACCGATCGACCGTGGTCTCTATATCTACGTCGATACTCCGCGAGTCACCTGGCGGTGTGTGGTGGGGGGTACCCTGAGTACCACTATCGGTTCTGCCTCCTATTCCAGTTTCGTATTGTTTGCGAGACGAAAGATTGTCGGTATGCTTCTGAGTCGGCTCTAATCTCCGATTTTATTCTCAACATCTATTCCGAGATATACGTAGGAGGGAGTAATATTCTCCTTGGCTCCTCGATAAAATTCTGTTCTCCAAACTTAGTAACCCAGTACAGGCTTTTGTTAGAGTGGCTCTCTTGCTGTCTTCCACTGGAGTTTATCACCCCCTAACGCTTTCATGATAACCAAATGATCCGGCGAACAAGTGTACTGTAACCTACTTCCTTTGTTTTCGGAGTGCATTTCCTTAGTATTCTTCCAATGTATCTGTCTGGCATTTGCTTTACCGACAATTGATTTTATATGGTCGTTCCATTTTAAATTACCCCTAATGCCTACTCCCAGATAATTTATGGAATTAACTGCTTGCATTTGCTGACCTACTACAGTGTAGCTAAATGATAAAGGATCTGTCTTTCTGTCTAGTAGCACATTACACTTCTCTACACTGAGATTCAATTACCATTCCCTGCACCATGAGTCAATTCGTTGCAGAACATCCCACATGTCAATATGCCCATTCACCCAAACGGCGAAGTGTGAGCTGCAACTGACGTGTAGTCGTTGCTAGGTTGTATGAAGAGCAAAAGGGGGAGAATTCATCAACAAATAAAGACCACTTAACAGGACATTTAACAACAGACGTAATACTGTCAATAGATACTCAGTTGGAATGTCAACAAGATCACGACAAGAGACTACAGCTTTGTAATTTAGGGTACTATGCATCTCCGTCTCTATCTCATCATCCCCAAGGCACTTGGCTTTTCGAAGGTTTAACGCTTGTTGGGAACTAGAAGTTTCAACCAGTAGGTTACCATTTTGCAACCGTTTCACGGACTTCAAACCTCCTGCAATGCCCTCAATCCTTTTGAATGTAGAAGGGCGAGATCTTTACAAAACTTCCCTCTTTCCTTTCAATTACTAAAAACACATTCTGTACAGTACAATGTGCTCTGTTGAAAGTACGTAGTCTTTAAATGTACTAATGTTACTTTAAAAAACTATGTTCCTTATTGGATTCATTCAATCGTTTTGATTCTACCTTTGCTGCTCGCCACTAGCTTTTATTTATAAGATACAAAGAAACTAGAAAAAATAAATATATATATATCTGTAAGTGAATTTACTGTATACTGTTACTAACTGTATGCAGTGGCGACATGCAAGCTTTTTAATTGGACACACTGTGCCATGGAAATATTTTCCTCTGACCCACCTATCTTTAGAACAATTTTCCCTCCAAAATATTTACGGTTAAAGGTAGTTGAAATGAGGTAGGCACAAATTTGAATAAAAACTATACTTACAAATTCTATCTAACAACATGCCTGATACAACAACACACGTGACCATATACCACATATATAAATTTACAAATAGATCAGTTTTGAAAGATAATAAATAAACTTAATATCTAAATGGGTGACTTTACATGAAAATTAGAAAATAACTAAAGTTGGTACACGAAAATAAATGTTTTGACTGGCTAAGTCACAGGAGGGAAGTGGCAAACCCACGAAGTATAAAATTAAAAAAAAAAAAAAAAGAAAATTTACCCTAACTCTGATCAAGTCTATTTTTGATCTGCAGGAATAAGGACGAAGGACGTCCTTTCTGGCACGCGATAAACTCTCACTTAATACTACCATTCAGCTCCCATTTCTCAGCAGATGCGTTGGCGCAACCTTACCGTCTTTCTGTTGAACGGCGTTGAAGGTGGAGAAGACCATCTGAGGGCAGTGCAGTGTTGACAGCAGTGATCGCAAATGTGGATTGATACGATTAAAACACGTTTTATTGGTTAATCCGACGACAATACTAAAGTGGAAATAAAAATTTACTCTCAAGAAACGGTAAGAATTCTGAGTGGTTTAGCTGACAGCAAACTCGCACTTCAGAATATTACAAGTTTCAATTTACTCTATTTTAGCCACACAGGACTAACTCCTGACTCCCAAAACAGCACGATGCGGCCAGCAGCGCCGCCGACACCGGAGTCCTGTCGCTCCACAGCAAAAATTCCTCAACTCCAAAATCTTCCTCTATAGCCCCTCCCATCGGTGACGTCAAGCCAATCACAAATTTTGCTTAATGGTCAAACCAATGGAATACGAGAGCTATTGTTCAACACGCCAGTCTCCTTCCCTACAAAACTATCCCACGCTGCATTCGGCACGTAAGCCAATATATCTCAAAATCCGTAGAATTTGCGGACCATTGGAACGAATCTGCAGACGCTGAAATGACTTTACTGTCGACGAGACGCCAGCGCCCCGTCGCGAGAGCGCCGCTCTAACTTCCCCAGAAATCACCTCCGGCAATTTACACAAACATTCGCAGACGCCCGCCCCTGGCGTTCCATACCATGGGTGCCCGTGCAGACCAGAACGACGCCAACTTTTACTGCCTCTGCTCTTTGTACTTTAGCCACCTTCCGGTGCGTCGTGACAGGAGAGCCTCCTTACACAAAAGCAGCATCGAAGCGGTAAACAAACTACCTGGACTCAGGACAGCCACAGACGTGCACAGCCCAAATATAAATGTCCGTCTGCAGACGGAGTGGTCTCACCACGGGTGGTGGCGGCCAGCGGTCGCCCTCCGGGCGGTGTCGGCAGAATGCCTTGAAAGCAACATCAGAGAACTAGCCGCCAGCTGCCCTGCCGGCCTGCGGCTGTCGCCCAGTGCCTTCGGCCTCGGAGGGCAGTCATCCCATCGGCGATATTTTTAACAATAAAAAAACAGATTCATACTCCGAGAGAACAGAAATTTACCTCCCAAACTCCTATCCTCTGATAATTACAAGACAAAATGAAAGAAACTGAATATAAACAAGATAATACTATTAATATCCTTCTGGAATAAATCCAGACAATTATATCCATTATTGATTTGAGGTCGTGGTTGTATGCTTAATTATTTGGTCAAGTAGGCTCAACCACATAGATCGTGTATAAAACACAATAATATGACGCGTTTCGAGGGTCAAGCCCTCATCATCAGATAAAATATACAAGAATTAATTTAAAGATTCTTGTATATTTTATCTGATGATGAGGGCTTGACCCTCGAAACGCGTCATATTATTGTGTTTTATACACGATCTATGTGGTTGAGCCTACTTGACCAAATAATAAATCCAGACAATATTATCCAGATAAAATGGAGCAAATAATTCTAAAAATAGGACCACCACCTCTCACTGTTACTCTTTGACCTGCTCATATTACAGAGACCTGTGTCTGGAGCACTGCCTAAGCAACCCCCTCTTGTTTGAGCGGGTGTTTGTTCCCCCCAGTGGTACACCCATCCCACTGGAAGGTTCGTGGGATAAATTCGAATTGCTCATCTCGGTCCCACAAGTAGCTAGGGAAGTACATGTCCACCTAGACAGAGCCCCATGTGCCTAGGTAAGCCATATACAACTGAGGTGTGGCAGTATCCCCAGAGGTTGCTCGCTAGCGACTGTTCCTCTTCAACATCCATGCATCCCATCAGCACGTAGCACACCTTAGGATTGAAGGACTTTTTTTTATAAAGTTTTACACCATTCTCGCAACCCAGGCGGTCCCCATTTCCCAGTACACACAACATTCCACCGCTACGCCACATGGTGGTCGCTGAAGCGTGCCCAGAGGTTACAGAGTCTAGACTGGCGGTGCTTACCATGTTGTTGTTGTTATTTAAAGGGGACCAAACTACTGGGTCATCAGTCCCCCGTTCCCAACAAAGAATGTCCATTTAATTGGAAACAACCATATGAATACTCAAGAGGAGTACATGTCACCGATGAAATTTGACAAACAACACACATAGAAAAACCAACAGCACAGATACAAAAATAAAACAATAAAACAAGTTAGTTAATCATGCTAAAATTTGAAATGAGAATCCGTGGCTGGCTGGTCACTGAGATAAAAATGGATGGGCCAGTCACGAATGTCACAGCAACACGAATGTCTGTTAGTCAGAAGAGAGAAAACATTAAAATACGGTTAAAAAGTAAGGCGAAATCACCCTACATTAAATAGAATTGTAAAAACCGGCTACACGGATAAAACGGAGCACTGACTCAGCCATGGAGGCATCGTCCCCTAGCACTAAGGATAGGGTAGTTGGAAGATTAAAAGACCGCCGCAATGGGGCCAACACAGTACAGTCCACCAGGAGATGAACCACCGTCAAGGCGCCACCACAGCGACACACGGGCAGTGGCTCACGGCGAAGTAAATAGCCATGTGTCGACCAAGTGTGCCCGATACGGAGGCGGCACAGCACGATGGAGTCTCGACGACGGGGTCTCAGTGAGGTTTTCCATGTGGCTGTGGATGGTTTGACTGCATGAAGCTTGTTTGGCACACTCAGTGAAGACCATTCCAAGCCCCAAGCGTCTCGCACCTTCCGGTGCAGCATCAACCTAAGGTCCGTTTCCACGAGCCCAATGTCAAGACGGCGTGAGGAGGTGGCCTGCTTGGCCAACTGGTTCACACGCTCATTACCAGGTATGCCGACGTGCCCTGGGGTCCATACAAAGACCACTGAGCGACCTGACCTATGGAGAGCTGCAACAGTGTCTTGTATACGCTGCACCAGAGAGAGTTTGCTGAAGCACTGGTCGAACGCTCGCAAAGCACTCAGGGAGTCGCTACAGATGACAAACGACTCCCCAGGGCAGGCTCGGAGATGTTCCAGAGCTCTAGAGATAGCGACCAGCTCTGCAGTAAAAACACTACTCCCACTGGGCAAAGACCGCTGTTCAAAAAGGTCACCATGGAGATAGGCGTACCCAGCATGGCCATCTATGAGGGAACCGTCGGTATAGATGACTTCTGCACCATGGAAAGAATCCAGGAGTTCCAGGAACTGGCGACGAAGGATCGATGGTGAAGTGGAAGCTTTCGAGTCCCGGGACAAGTCCAACCGTAGCTGCGGACGAGGAATACACCAAGGAGGTGCACGGGAGGAGTAGAGGAAAGTAGGAGGGAAGGGAAGGGAGTCAAGGGAGGAGAGAAGGGAATGGACACGGACTGCAATTCGGAAGCCCGACCGAGGCCGTCTGTGAGGGGATGGGAGTGCAGCGGTTGGGAAGAGAAGTCTGCGATTCGGATGATGGTTGGAAGTGCGCACACGAGCAACGTACGAGGCCAACAACTGTTGCCAACGGAACCGCAGTGGGGGAATCCCGGCCTCAACAAGGAGGCTCATCACCGGGCTCGTTCGAAAAGCTCCTGTTGCCAAGCAAACACCAGCATTGTGGATGGGGTCTAGTACCCGGAGTGCAGAAGGGGCTGCCGAGTCGTACACCTGGCTCCCATAATCCAAGCGGGACTGGATGAGAACCGTATAAAGTTGTAAGAGGGTTCGACGGGCGGCTCCCCAGGCAGTGTGGCTGAGGCAGCGCAGTATGTTTAAATGCCGCCAACACTTTTGTCTAAGCTGTTGTAAGTGGGGGACCCACGTGAGCCAAGCATCGAACACCATGCCCAAGAAGCGATGCGTATCTTCAACTTGAAGGAGCTCATCACCCAAGTACAGTTCCGGGTCTGGGTGCACTGCTCGCCGGCGGCAAAAGTGCATAACCCGGGTTTTGCGGGCAGAGAATCGGAATCCAAGTGCTAAAGCCCAGGAATGAGCCCTTTGAATGGCTCCCTGTAGTCGCCTTTCAGCAACACCAATACTAACTGAGCTGTAATACAGACAAAAGTCATCGGCATACAGGGAGGATGACACCGATGACCCCACTGCTGTAGCAAGTCCGTTAATTGCAATCAGAAACAGTGGAACACTGAGAACGGAGCCCTGTGGGACTCCATTCTCCTGGGTGCGTGGAGTACTGAGGTGGGTCCCTACCCTTACCCGAAAAGTGCAAAGTGAGAGAAAGTTCTGGATGAACAGCGGAAGCGGTCCTCTCAAGCCCCAGTCATGCAGCGTAGCAAGAATATGGTAGCGCCAGGTAGTGTCATAAGCCTTTCGGAGATCGAAAAAGACTGCAATCAGGTGCTCACGCCTGGCGAAAGCAGTGCGGATGGCCGACTCTAGCGGAACCAGATTGTCTAATGCAGAACGACCTCGGCGGAATCCCCCTTGTTGTGGGGCGAGGAGTGTACGGTCTTCAAGAACCCACATAAGCCGTCGACTCACCATATGTTCCAGGAGCTTGCAAGGAACGTTGGTGAGGCTAATCGGGCGGTAACTGTCTGCTACCTGTGGATCAGCGCCAGGTTTTATCACTGGGATGACGATGCTGTCCTGCCATTGTGATGGGAAAACACCGTCAACCCAAAGGCGATTGAACAGGGCGAGAAGTTGGTCTTTAAACTCCTGTGACAGGTGGCGCAGGAACTGTTTGTGGACTCGATCTGGCCCTGGTGTGGTATCAGGGCAGGCAGTGAGGGCACTCTGAAACTCCCAGTCAGTGAATGGGGCATTGTATGGTTCTCGCCGACGTGTGTAGAAAGACAACTGCCTCCGCTCGAACTGTTCTTTGCGAGCGCGGAAGCCCGCAATATACGCAGACGTCACAGAGGTGCTGGCATAATGGTCCGCCATGTGTTCGGAGATAGCAGCTGGATCCATGCATATGGTACCCCGAATGATCAAGCTGGGGATTCCTCCCTGTGGGCGGTACCCAAAAAGGTGCCGAACCTGTGACCATACCCGAGATGGGGTGGCACGCGAGCCAATGGTAGCGACATATCTCTCCCAACAGTCCTGCTTACTCTGGCATATCAGCCTCCGAGCTTGAGCCCGAAGACGTTTAAAGCGATCAGGTGCTCTATGCAAGGGTGGCGCCAGTGGCGCTGGAGTGCCCTACGACGTTCCCTGATGGCCTCAGCAATCTCTGCAGACCACCATGGAACCGACTTGCGCCGAACTGAGCCAGTGGTGGTCGGGACACTGGCTTCAGCAGCGGAAATGATGGCGCTAGTAATGTGATGAACAGCCTGATCAACGTCATCTGGGAGTGGAGGGATCGCCCTAGTAGCTGAGGTGTAAGCAGGCCAGTCAGCCCTACACAGGGACCAACGGGGCAAACGAGTTGGAGGTTGGTGTTGGAGAAGAGAGTTATGGATGGGGAAGTGGTCGCTACCACATAGGTCATCGTGGACCCCCCCAATGAAGCTGTGGTAGAAGACTTGGGCTGCAGAGAGAAAGGTCTATAGCCGAGTATGTGCCATGCGCCACACTGAAATGTGTGGGGGCACCGGTATTAAGAAGGCAGCAGTCCAGCTGTGCTAGTAGAACTTCAATGTCCCTACCGCTACCTGAGACCTGAGAGCCACCCCACAAGGGGTTGTGGGCATTGAAATCCCCCAATAGAAGGAATGGTGGGGGAAGTTGTGCGACCAAGTTCGCAAGGTCTGCAGGAGACACTGCCTCATCCGGAGGAAGGTAGAGTGAGCAGATGGTAATGTCCTGTCGTGCCTGAATTCTCACGGCCACTGCCTCGAGCACTGAGGTAAGTGGCACCGGTGAACTGGGGACAGTGGCAAGAACGTAAAGACAGACTCCTCCGGATACCCTGTTGTGCGTTGCACGATGTTTATAATAACCCCAATACCCACGAAGGGCAGGAGTCCGTTCAGCAGGAAACCAAGTTTCCTGTAGAGCAACACAGAGGGAAGGGTAGTGACAGAGCAACTGCTGTAACTCGGCCAAGTGGCGGAAGAAGCCGCCACAGTTCCACTGGAGGATAATGTTGTCTGATAACTGGGAAGACATGGAGATTACAAATTAGCGTCACTCAAATCCGCTGTCTGCCTTTGTTCTGGCTCAGTATCCATAATGTCTGTGATGTCCCCGACGGCGAGGTCGTCTGGGGACGCTAGAAATTCCACCTCGTCCCCAGAGGTCGAGGTGGAGTGGTGAGGTGGCTCGGGAGCCACCGTGGTATCCTTCACGTCGTTGTTTTCAACCTTTTTCCTCCGGTCCTTCTTGCCCCTCGGGGGCGTCGCCGGCAGGACTGGCTTCTCAGACTCAGCCTCAGGGACTGAGGAGGAGCATTAGGCCCTGCGTCCAGCAGCCTTCGGTTTTGCCTGCTGCTGGCGTGTGTCAGAAGTGACACGGGCGGAACCCTCGGAAGGGAGTGTCCCAAGGGACCCCTTCCGAACGAGGGGTGCCGGAGTGGGTTGTTGTGTCTCCGGCAGAAGGGTGGAGGTTGCTCCCGAGGCAGTTACCTGGGGAGCAGAAGAAGGAAGGGGGCCCCCAACCACCTTGGGGGCAGATGTAGGTTTGCGGCCCTGGGGGCCTACAGAAAAAGAATGAGCAGACAAGATGGGTGTCGCCACAGATGATGAAGATGATGATGCAATTGCCGCAAAAGACGTTGTCATGGCCACTGGGTGTAAGCGCTCAAATTTCTTTTTTGCCTCAGTATAGGTCAACCGGTCCAAGGTTTTATATTCGATGACTTTCCTTTCTTTCCGGAGAATAGGGCATTGTGATGAGCAGGGAGGATGCTCCTGGCCACAGTTCACACAGATGGGCGGCGGAGTACATGGGGCGTCCGGGTGGGCTGGATGTCCACAATCCCGGCAAGTGGCGCTGGAAGGGCAACGGGACGACATATGCCCAAACTTCCAGCACTGGAAGCATCTCATAGGAGGAGGGATGTAGGGTTTGACATCAACCCGGTAGCACATCACCTTCACCTTCTCTGGCAGTGTATCGCCTTCAAAGGCTACGATGAAGGTACCGGTGGCAACCCTATTATCTTTCGACCCACGATGTATGCGCCGGACGAAGTGAACACCTCGCCGCTCGAGGTTGGCGCGCAGATCCTCATCAGATTGTAAGAGGAGATCCCGGTGAAAAATAATACCCTGGACCAGATTGAGGGACCTATGTGGCGCAATGTTGACCGCGATGTCTCCCAGCTTATCGCAGGCAAGCAATGCCCGCGACTGGGCAGGGGATGCGGTGTGAATCAACACAGAGCCATTGCGCATCTTGGAGAGGGACTCCACATCTCCAAACTTCTCCTCCAGATGGTCTACGAAGAACTGAGGCTTTACGGTCGTAAATGATTCCCCATCAACCCTTGTACAGACTAAATATCGAGGCGAATATGGCTCATTGATGGTAGCAGCCCTGCATTCCTCCCAGGGCGTGGCCAAGGAAGGGAACGACTTGGGGTCATATGAAGAGGCATAAAACTTACCACGCTTAGAGACGGTGGTTATACGTCCACCAACGTTTTCTTCTGCTCGTTTCATGTTGTTCCCACGAGCAGCTAGGGATCTAAAGGTCCACCCAGGCAGAGCCCCGCTTGCCTGGGTAAGCCTTATACAACTGAGGTGCGGCAGGTTCCTCAGAGGTTGCTCGCTAGCGGCTGATCAACCTCAACAGCCATGCATCTCCTCGGCACGTAGCACACCTTGAGATTGAGGTTTTTTTTTTATAGAGGTTTATTCCGTCCTCGCGACCCGGGCGATTAAGCCAAGATCCCCGGGCTCTGAAACGTACAACGTTCCACCATCGCGCCGAACGATGGTCGTTGAGGCATGCACAGAGCTTACGGTGTAGCGGACTGTTGGCGCGACACAGCCCACAGCTCAGGACCCCGGGTTCGCCAAGCCCGTACCCAGCAAATTAATGCTGAGCCCCTGAGGGCGGTGCTTACCAGTACCCAGCTCAGGACCCCGGGTTCGCCGAGCCCAGCAAATTAATGTTGAGCCCCTGAGTGGCATAGGTTGAAACCTTTTCTTTGACATGAATCTCCTGGATGACCCAATCTTCTTTATAGATGGGGCAGACCCGTGAAAAGCAGCATGGTCACCCATGCAATTAATGGAACAAGGCAATGGAGGTGGACATTCACCCTCATGGACGTCCTTGCCACAGGCGGCACACTTGGCTGCATTAGGACAAGATTTACTAGTATGATTATATCTCTGGCAGCATTTGGGATTGGGTATATAAGGGCGAACAGAAATGACATCGTAGGCTGCTTTCACCGTAGATGGTAGGTCAACCCTGTCAAATGTCAAGAAGACAGTACAAGTGGGCATGAGAGCTTTGTTTACTTTTTTCATTAGGCGATGAACAGCTGTAACTTCCTGATAGAACATATAGTTGAGTATATCCTCATCCGATAACCCATCCAGGCATCTTGTGAAGACTTCAGCATAAGGATTGGTTCTGAGGATCGGGGCGTGTTGGGTTTGGTCAGGAAGTGGGTCTGCGCTAACGTGCCGGGCCTGGGTGAGGTGAGTGCCGTAGGGGTGCCGGTAAGTGTGGGCGCTTAGCGCGGGTGTGGTCTGCTCTTGTCGTTGGTCGGCCTCGTGCTGGCCGGCGGTGCAGGATGCGTGCGCCTGTGCGGCGTTCGCACCCCGGTGCTTCAACCTGCGTGCAGGATCCGAGCTCAGTCTCTTGCCTAGGCCTCCCACGGATCTTCCTTGCTGCGAGGCCGCATCTGCCTTAGCGCGCTCCTTCGATTGTGCGCCGATTCTCTTCAGCCGCCATTCAAAGATCAACTCAGAACTGGCACGGACTGGGGGACTCCGACTGTCTAATTAAAACAAAGCATTGCGATGGCCCTTGCGGATGTTGACGCAATGTGATTTCTGCCCAGTACTCTGAATGTCAACGTGAAGAAATTCAAGCAAGCATGGGCAAATGGCGGGAGTCACTATGACTCCAGAATGGTCACATGATGCGTCTTACACGGACCCTCTCAATCTCCCTTTAGTGCACTTTGGCGTCGGGAGATGATGGTACCAAAAAGCCTCTCTGTGACAAGTCCGAGCTCTGGCCTTCACGTGGCGGGGTCGTATATCTGACCAAGCAGGGCGCGTTTGGGGGCCTAGGGGTTGCCACCCCTTCGCCCCGTTTGTTGCAGGTTGGCCCAAGACGTAGACAAATTGAGGACGGGGCTTCCACAGAAGAGCCTGCGCCACCTGCTCACCCACAAAGCCAGCCAACCAGCCCTGGTCGGGACATCCTCGCGCAGCCGTTCCGGTGCTCAGAGTGCCCCCAGTCTTTTTCATCCAAGACCAGGCTGGGCGTGCACAGGCACTGAGCACACCCGGCATCCCACAACACCGAGATCGACGTGGAGAGGAAGAATGCGCGTTGGTCGGAGGAGGAGGTTCTGAGGATGGCCTGTGCCGAGACCAAACTCCTCATGGAGGGGTCCCATTTTATCAACTAGGGCCCCAGCCGCTGTTCCCTGAGCGGTTGATGGAGGCCATCAAGGGGGGGAGTACAAGGAGCAGGTCGTGGCTTTTGTCGCTTTCTTGCGGGGTGAGGCATTAACATCTCTAGCCCCCACCACTATTGTTCATCATGCTCCTTCTCCCACTCCTGCCCCTGGGACCTTGTAGGAGGACGCCATCTGGGGGGTCCTTACATCCCTGCCTCCCTCTCCTCCTCGTTTTAATGCCCTGGACTGTGTCATCTCCCTTGGTCCAGGTACACCTTCCAACGTCCTTATGGGTATGTTGCCTGACATGCTTGATGCGTTGGGCAGCTCCATTCCTCTAGAAGAATCTGCAGCGTGGCAGTACCAGCAGCCGCCACCACCACCTCTGTCAAAGAAGAAACGGCGCTGGTGGGAGTTTGCGGTGTGCCAGGAGGCATACCATAGAAATAAGGGTCGCTGCATCACCCAGAGGCCAACAGGACATCCGGAATCCCTCGATGGTGCTCTCCTTCCAAGATGCAGTGCCATGGCCCTCGATGATCTTTGGGGCCCCCATCACCGCCGAAGAGGTGGCTGCAGCTCTTCCTCCACATTGTTCTGCAGCTGACCCTGATAGCCTCTCTCTTTCAGAGATGCGAAGCCCAACGTCCTTCTTAGATTGTTGAATCTTTTCCTTTTATCCCGTGCACTCCCATCCCGTCTCCTCTGCACCTGTACCACCCTCCTGACTAAAGTGGCTTCCCCTGCTGACTTCCATCCAATCACGGTCTGCTCATTTCTGGCCAGGGCCTTTCCCGGCCGTCTGATGTGGCTCTGTGTGTTGGACGGTCGTCAGCGGGCGTTTATACCTCGTGATGGGATGCTGGATAACACCTTCCTATTGGACATGGCCAAGACTGAGTCCTCGAGGTGCTGTCGTTCTCTCTTTGTTGCATTCTTGGATGTGTCCAAGGCTTTCGACTGGGTGGATCAGAGTGCTTTGGGGGTAGCCCTGAGGGTCCATGGTCTGCCAGACGAATTCACTGGGTATGTTCTTGGGTGCTATGAGTAGGGGTCGATGGTTATCTCAGGGTTGGGGAAGTCGTCAGGTGCACTGAAGTCAGCCTGTGGTGTTAGGTAGGGGGATCCCCTGTCCCCCATCCTTTTCAACATGTCAATTGACCTTGTGCTGGCTAGGCTTCCGGACCACGTTGGTGCTCGAATCGTGGGTCGCCGGGTGAATGCCACCGCCTTTGCAGATGACATCCTCCTCTTTGCGTCCACCAAGTCCGGGCAGCAGGAACTGGTGGGTGTGATGATTTCCATGCTTGGGGACCATGGTCTCCAGTGAACACAAGGAAGTGCTTCTCCTTGTCCTTGGTTGCCTTGGGCAGGGAGAAGAAAGTTAAGGTTGATGGTGACATCTCCTTCAGCACTGGCTACTCCACCATGCCTGCCTTGCATTCCGGGGAGTCGTTTCGCTACCTGGGTCTGCAGTTCGACACAAGTGGGAGGAGTGCTTTTAATCCGTGGGAGGAAGTAGCGCATTGCCTGGAGATCCTGACGAGAGCACCTCTGAAGCCGCAACAGCGGCTCCACGCTCTTACGACTTATGTCGTGCCCGCATTCCATCATGGGCTAGCTCTAGGTTGCCCTCGTCTTGGTGCGCTTTCGGCGTTTGATAGGAGGGTGCAGGCAGCTGTTCGATCATGGCTGCAGTTGCCGGCGAATACTCCTGTGGGTTACTTTCATGCCCCTGTTAGTCAGGGGGGCTTGGGTATCCCTTCAGTCCACTGGGTAGTGCCCCTCCTTAGAAGCAACTGCTTGCTTTCCTTGAAAGCGTTTGGGAGTGCCGATGGGCTGAGTGACTCAGAGCTTATTGAGCGTGAGTTGGCGAAGCTGAACCAGCACCTCCTTTATAACGGCAAATCTCTGTCTTCTTCACAGCAGCTGGGCCGTATGTGGGCGAAGTGCCTGCATATGTCTGTCGACAGTGCAGCCCTCCGCCAGTTGACCCAAACACCAGGGCAGCATGGATGGGTGTCAGAGCCAAGCAGCTTCCTCACTGGGCAAGACTTCAGTCAGTGTATCCGCACCCGCATTAATGCTCTCCCTACAAGGGCCAGAAGACATCGTGGGCGCACAGGTGACACCTTGTGCCGCGCAGGATGCAACGCCAAGGAAACTGCGACTCACACCATTCAGCACTGCTTCCAGAGCCATTCACCCTGGGTCAAACGGCATGATGCCATGGTCAACTATTTGGCCCGGGGTCTTAAACAGCAGGGCTTCGAGGTCAAACTCGAGCCCCATCTCAAGACCTCAGAAGGACTCGAAGACAGATATCTTGGCGTTGCCTGGAGGCGCAGCGCACATCATCGATACCCAGGTTGTAGGTAACACCTTAAACCTGGGCTCCTGTCACCTGGAGAAGGTCACCCGGTGTGACACTCCTGCCGTCCATCAGGCAGTCCATGCGATATGCCCAGTTGTGAAGCAAGTGGCAGTTTCATCAGCCACCATTAATTGGAGAGGGGTTTGGGCCGCTAAGTCTGTGAAAGAACTACTGGATCTTGGCGTGAAGAAATGGGACTTGAGGGTGCTATCGATGTGTGTGCTCATTGGTAATCTGGCTTGAGCGAGGATATTCGACTTTATGACGGCTGTTCGCCCGAAGGACAGGGTTGGCGTTGGCTGAATGGGTGATTGTGTGTTCTTTGTGTTGTGGTGCTGCCTGCTGCTCTGTCAGGCATAATAAGCATGGACTTTACATGTATCTACCGTCTGTTGTCTATTTTCCTACTCTGTGTGTTGTATTTTCTATTATGTCCGTTGTTTGTACTTGTTATACATGTAAATAAATGCCGCTTTAAATAGCCAAATGTCTCGTCATCTAATTAGTGACACACATGAATGGATTAACGAATTCCCGCTGTTCCTATCTAGCGTCGAGATCTCGTGCTGAGTAGCCTGCGTTGTCCGGCGAACTCAGGCGGAAATAGGTCTCGAGACAAGGGGCCTGGGGTACACTACCGGTTCTCAGTTAAGGGCTGCTCGGTTTGTCCATGACCCTGAGTCGGTGAAAGGATGCGTCTCTGATAGCCTTTCCTTTCCCAAGTGCCCTCGATTCCGCCTTCCCGTAATGTTTACCCAGAGACTCTGGGGACCAAAGGGCGAGGGTGTAACGGGGTGCTGACCATCTGCGCCTTGGTCATCAGGGGCAAAGCTGTGGGTGCCGCCCTACACATCGACCAACTGACGTGTTTACCGGTGTGTAGGTTGGCTACACACCCGTTTTTGCGGCTTGTGGGACTTGTCTCACTTGCTGGTTTTTTGGCATATGGGGGGCATGAGGGCAGGTGTCCCCTCCCGGTGTGCTGACAATCTTGCACGCCGTTGCCGAGAGTTGCCTTCGCAGTGGTGGGATTTCAGCTCTACCTGTCGAGTGTCCTTCGCCGTGCCCCGGTTTCCGGGGCATGAACCGTCAAGCCATTGCTGTGGTGACATGGCACGGTTAGGCTAGCTGGGATTAGACCCACGAACGACTGGGTGACCGACCCAGCACCTTAGTAGGACCGGGTATTTGGCCTTTGGTGGGAGCCCGGGCTAGTAGGAGGAGAAGAGCGGAGGGTGCATCCGCCTTCCCTGTGTGCGGGGGGGGGGGTTACTCGCCAGGGGGGGTTGAATGAAATCCACTGTGGGGTAGTCCTTGAAGAGGACTAGCACGCTGGGAATGGCGCTCTAAATCTTGCGGCTCTGGTGTGCCCTTGGCTCTGAGGCGGAGCTGGCGGGTGAGCCGCCAGAGGTGCCGGTCGGGGGAAACAGACGGGCCCCATTTCTTTTTTGTCTCTCTCTCAAAATGGCTGCAAATAACAAGGGAGATATTGCACATGCTCATACGAGCTCTAGTGCTATGCTATGAGCCCAGGAGAGGCTGACCGACTTATTCGCTGCTTGAAGGAAAGCTTACTGTACCGAAGGGTAACGAAATTAAATTGAAGCTGGCCGACTGAGCAATTGCTCAAGGGATGTTGCAAGACAGAATTGAAGAACTCTAAAAAGAAAATGAAAGACTGCGCAGCAAGCCTGTGAACTCATATGCAGAGGCATTTGCTGCTGTATGACCGGCTGTGACAATCAAGAAAAGTATTGAAAAGACTGTGGCCAAGCAAGGTGAGACATTGTTTCTCAAGCCAAAGGAACACCTATCAGGTGTTAGATGTCTTCCACGAAGTCGGTGAACCCCCGGAAAGGATCAGAACCACTAAGACTGCGGTCATTGTGGAGACTGCTTCGAAGGAGGAATCTTAGAAAATCATAAGGGAATGAGAAAATTCAGGCTAAAGTCATTTGTGAGCCTCCTAGGAAAAGGTGGCCACTTATGATTGTGTATGATGTCTCGAGGAGATTGAAAGGTGACGAGCTTCTGGATTTGGTATACTGTCATAATTTCTCTGACACCGCCGAGTATGAGTATTTAAGGAAGGATTTCGACTGTGATTTCAGGCTCAGATTTAAATTGGGCAACAGGAAGAAAGACACAGGGCACCAGGTGATTGAGGTCTCGCCTCAAACGAGGAAACAGATCCTAAGAAAAGGCAGGATTTGTAGAGTACAGTTCCATCTCGGTAAAAGACTATTGTGTTGTTCCAAGGTGCAACAAGGGTTGTGACCTTGGCCATGTGCAAAAGCATTGTCCTGCGCTTCATGTGGCGTGTGGGCATTGCGGCAGTACAGAACACACACGGAAGGATTGTGATAGGTCGAAGAATCCTGTGTGTATTCCTTGCCTCAAGAGGGGCAAGATGGATGGATGGTTTGAGTTTTAAAGGGACTTAACGACTGTGGCAAGAGGGGCAAGAAGAAGTGTCGTGCACCTGGCACCTCTTCGTGTCCAACCTATCAGCTTCTCCTAAGTCGTGTAATTGCCTGAACTGATTATGGAGAATAAATCTCAAAAAAAGGGGAAGCATAAGTCTCCTAGAAAACAGCTGAGAGACGCAATGCGAAGCTTTTGTTTTAGTGAAGCGATAGGTGGTTGTTGTTCTGTTTCAGGAGGCGGACTGGAAGAGCGTGTGCTGTGTCCTGCGGT
Organism: Locusta migratoria; assembly: GCA_026315105.1. Lineage (NCBI taxonomy): Eukaryota > Metazoa > Arthropoda > Insecta > Orthoptera > Acrididae > Locusta > Locusta migratoria. The sequence continues at coordinate 2,041,335 of CM048750.1, read as the reverse complement.
GACTGCTCGAGCAGGGCGGTCGAACGAAGACAACGACCAAGAGGAGCAACAGGAGGTGTGCAAGATGGACAGTGGGAATTTGTTGGAAGGTGCATTGTGTACTGACACTAAGTTTGATGTTGAGTGTAATGGAATAGATGTAGGTGTGCAAGCTGCGATGGAAGAGGTGGTGTGTGGTGATGAAGAGGATGAAGAAATTCAAGCATGCGCGGGTAAACGGCGGGAGTAACTATGACTCCAGAATGGTCACATGAGGCCTCTTACAGGGACCCTCTCAATCTCCCCTAGCGCTTCTGCGTCGGGAGATGATGGTACCAAAATGCCTCTCTGTGACAATTCCGAGCTCTGGCCTTCACGGGGCGGTGTCGTATATCTGACAGAGCAGGGCGCGTTTGGGGTTGGTAGGGTTGCCAGCCCGCTACCCCATTTATTTCAGGTGGCGTGCCGATAAGAAGAAATAAGAGAGGTGCCGGACAGCCTCCTGCTGGAGGGTCCAACCCACCTGACGAGATGCCTGCCCAATTAACCAGTACGTCTCAACCGCCACCGTCGCATGTGTGCCCAGAATGTGGCCGGTCGTTTACGACTAAGACCGGCCTTGGAATCCATCGTCGCCGAGCTCACCCCGAAGTAGTCAACGCAGAGATAGACACCACGTTCAAGAAGGCCTGGTGGTCCAGGGAGGAACTTCTGCGCCTTGCCCATAGAGAGGGAGAACTCACCATCAAGGGCGTCCAGTTCCTGAACCAAGAACTGGCGGAGTCCTTCCCTGACCGCACTCTCGAGTCCATCAAGGGTCAGCGAAGGGGGAGGACCTATAGAGATGAGGTCGCCCACCTTGTTTCTGTCCTCTCGGAGGCCAGTGTGGGTTCTTCATTGACCCAGGCGCCTCCACCTGCCTTGCAGGAGGCAAGTTCTGGGCCATTTATTTCGCTGCCATGTCCATCTCCTGGCAGCGAGGTTGCTGATGTTGACTCGGCCATCTGGTCCGCTTTGGAAGCCCTACCATCATCTGCTCCTCGCTTCCGCTGTCTTTATGATATCATAGCACTTCGTCCTCAAGCTGACAGCTCAGTTATCCTCGGTATGCTCCCAGCTGCCTTGGATGCTGTCGGTAGTAGAGTGTCAGAGCTACATCTTGTTTTAGAACGACCCAGCCTCCTGAGCGGAAGCGAACACGACAGAGGTGGGAGTATTCAGTGTGCCAGCGCGCATATAAGAAGAGCCCGGCGCACTGTATTCGTGGCCTCCTCGATGGCACCTTGCCAGGGTTCGGCAGGGTGATCCACTTTCCCCGATCCTTTTCAACATGACCCTGGACCTCATGCTGGCCAGCCTCCCCAATTATGTGGCTGCCCGCATCTTGGGGCGGCGTGTCAATACCACCGCCTTTGCTGACGACCTCCTCCTCTTTGCCACTACAAGGGATGGCCTTCAGGACTTGGTGGCCAGCACAGTGTCCACTCTGGGGCACTTGGGGCTCGAAGTGAACCTTACCAAGTGCTTCACCCTTGCCCTGGTTGCATCAGGGCGGGAATAGAAGATCAAGGTGGATGTTGAGGTAAACATCACAGCTGGCAATGCGGCCATCCCAGCAATGGGTATCGGAAGCCAATTCCGGTACCTTGGGGTCGACTTCTCCCCGAGTGGCAGGACCCTTTTTAACCCGAGGAAGGAGGTCGCTCAACAGCTGTAGCTCCTGACGCAGGAGGCACTTAAGCCACAACAACAAATCCATGCCCTGCACACTTGCATCATCCCAGGTCTTCATCACGGACTGGCCTTGTCTAGAACTCGCTTGGGGGCCCTTTCTTCCATGGATGCCTGTGTGCGCGCAGCCATCAGATCTTGGCTGCGCCTGCCAGCGAACACTCCCTTTGGCTACTTCCATGCCGCTATTGCATCTGGGGGTGCCATCTGCCCGCTGGTTGGGTCCACTGCTCCATAGAAGGCGTCTAATGGGCCTCCAGGCCTTTGGAATTCCTGATGAAGACCCTGCGCAGGGCAGCGTGCAGCAAGAGCTGAAGTGGCTGGACCAACAGTTGCAGTGGCGAGGCGACGTTTTGATCAAGAATTATTACCAACTTGGGCGCTGCTGGGGGGAATGGCTCCATACATCAATGGATGGTGCGGCTCTAAGGAAGTCTGCCCGAACACCTGGGCATCATGCCTGGCTTGCAACCGAAAGGAGCTTCCTTTCAGGCCGCGACTTCATCAACTGTGTTCGCACATGTATTAATGCCTTGCCCACTCGTGCAAGGCTTCAGCGTGGGTGGGGTGGTGACACACTATGTCAGGCTGGTTGTAATGCTGTGGAGACCGCTAATCATCTGGTTCAGTCTTGTTGGTGGGGCCATGAGGCCCGCATTACGAGACATAACAGCTTAGTCTCTTATGCTACGGCAGGCCTCAAGAAACGGGGTTTCGATGTCCATGTGGAACCCCACCTCAGGACGTCAGAGGGTCCCCACAAACCAGATGTAGTGGCAATCCGCAGCGATACAGCCCCATGTCGTCGACATCCAGGTTGTGGGGGACCACCTCGACCAGTGTCACCAGAGCAAAGTTGCGGTCTACGATCGTCCCGCCATCCACCAGGAGCTGAAGATGAGGTTCACCTCCGTCCAGCAGATTGAGACAACATCAGCGACGATTAATTGGTGTGGTGTCTGGGCACCAGACTCTGCAACTGCTCTTCGGGGTTTAGGATTTACGAAGTTCCAACTGGCGACGATGGCTACGCGTGTTCTCCTGGGCACCATTATTGCGACGAGGTGGTTTGAGCAGATGACAGCTGTGAAGGGTTCGATGCCACGTACCGGCATTGGGTAAGGTATCTCCTGTTGATGTGCTGCTGCCTGGCACACTTACAGGCATAATACCCGCTTAAGTTGTAGCATGTGTGGGTGTATTTGTGTTTAGGTTAAGTTATCTTTAGTCAGCCCATTTAATGGGCATAAAATACACTCTGTAATTCGCACATGTTGTGAATAAAGCGGCTGCATATAGCCAAATGCCTCTTCATCTAATTAGTGACGCACATGAATGGATTAACGAGATTCCCACTGTCCCTAGGTGTCCTCTCCCGGTGTGCTGAACATCTTGCACACCATTGCCGAGGGTTGCCTTCGCAGTGGTGGGATTTCAGCTATTTCTGTCGAGTGTCCTTCGCCGTAAACGGGTTCCGGGGCATGAACCATCAAGTTGTTGCTGTGGTGACATGGAACGGTTAAGCTAGCTGGGATCAGACCCACGAACGACTGGGTGACTTGCCCGGCCCCTTAGTAGGGCCGGGTCCTTGGCTTATGGTGGGGGCCCGGGCTAGTAGGGGGGCGAAGAGCGGAGGGTGCATCCGCCTTCCTGGTGTGCGGGGGGTACTCACCAGAGAGGGTTGAATGAAATCCACTGTGGGGTAGTCCTTGGAGAGGACTAGGGCGCTGGGAACGGCTCCCTAAAACTTGCGGCTTCGTTGTGCCCTTGGCTCTGAGGCGGAGCTGGTGGGTGAGCCACGTTAGCCTCCGCCCATGCCAGAGGTGCCGGTCGGGGGAAACAGACGGGCCCCATTTCTTTTTTGTCTCTCTATCAAAATGGCTGCAAATAACAAGGGAGATATCGCGCACGCTCGTACGAGCTCTAGTGCCATGCTCGGAGCCCAGGAGAGACTGAACGAGCTTTATTCGTTGTTGGAAGGGAAGCTTACGGTACTGAAGGTTAATGAAATTAAACTGAAGCTGACCAACTGGGTAATTGCCCAAGGAATGTTGCAGGGTAGAATTCAGGAATTGGAAAAAGAAAATGAGAGATTGCGCAGCAAGCCTGTGAAGTCATATGCAGAGGCAGTTGCTGCTGTACGACCGGCTGTGACAATTAAGGAAAATATTGAAAAGACTGTAGCCAAGCAAGATGAGACATTATTTCTCAAGCCGAAGGAAGGCCAAAACACATATCAGGTGTTAGATGTCTTTCACAAGTCAGTGAACCCCCAGAAAGACAAGGTAAAGATCAATAAGATCAGAACCACTAAGACTGCGGTCATTGTGGAAACTGCCTCAAAGGAGGACTCTGAGAAAATCATGAAGACTGAGAAAATTCAGGCAGAAGTCATTTGTGAGCCTCCTTGGAAAAGGTGGCTACTCCTGATTATGTATCATGTCCCGAGTAGGTTGAAAGGTGAAGAGCTATTCGACCTGGTTTACAGTCAGAATTTTTCTGACTCTGCTGAATATGAATATTTACAGAAGGACTTTGACTGTGACTTTAGGCTTAAATTCAAACTGGGTAATAGGGAGAAAGACACAAGGCACCAGGTGATTGAGGTCTCGCCTAAAATGAGGAAACAGATCTTAAGGAAAGAAAGGCTTTTTGTAGAGTATTGTTCCATCTCAGTGAAAGATTACTGTGTGGTTCCAAGGTGCAACAAGTGTTGTGAACTTGGTCATGTGCAAAAGCATTGTCCTGCGCTTCATGTAACGTGTGGGCATTGCGGCAGTACAGAACATACAAGGAAGGATTGCAAAAGGTTGAAGAATCCTGTGTGCATTCCATGCCTCAAGAGGGGTAAGAAGAAGACTCGTGCACCCGGCACCTCTGTGTCCAACCTATCAGCTTCTCCTAAGTCGTGTAATTGCCAGAACTGATTATGGAGAATAAATCTCAAAAGAAGGGGAAGCATAAGGCCCCTAGCAAACAGCTAAGAGACGCATTAAGAAGTTTACGTTTTAGGGAAGCGATAGGTTGTTGTTCTTCTGTTTCAGGAGACGGGCGGGAAGTGTGTGTGGTGTGTCCTGCGGTGTCTGCTGGTGCAGGACGGTCGAACGAAGACCACGACCAAGAGGAGCAACAGGAGGTGCGCAAGATGGATACTGGGAATTTGATGGAACATGGATTGTATTCTGACACTAATTCAGATGTAGAGTCTAAAGGAGTAGATGTAGGCATGCAAATTGGGATGGATGAGGTGGTGTCTGGTGATGTGGAAAAGGATGAGGTGAAAAGTGTTGAGGAAGTAGGATACAATGCGGCAGGAGGTGTATGGTTTATGTACGGATAGTTTGAGATTATCAGGGTCAGAAGATTCTGTTATGTTAACCACTGCCTTGAAGATGCTGGAGAGAATGAGGCACTCCTTAGGGCACTCGATAACTTCCCCAACTCTGGGGTATGTGGATGCTGTGCAGCTAGCATCAAATGGGATTCCTACCGAGCACTGTCAATTGCTCGGTCTGGTCCAAAGGGTTTTCGAAAGGCGTGGTGTTAGTTTTGACTCGGAAATGGGCGTGAAGGAGATGGTTAGAATGTACGGGAGGGTGCAACCACTTTTCTTAATGGCTATTCGTGCAGCTCAGTTAAATATGCAATGAAGTTTGCATGCAGTGCAGGATTTTCGGAAGTATGTTGAAGAGTGTAAAATCGATGTGGCATGTTTGCAGGAACCGTACTTCCGAGGGGGGACCATTCCTGGTCTGCCAGTTACTTCGCAAGTGATTTCCGTAGGAGATCAGCCTGCTGCTGCTGCTGCTGCTGCTGTTTGCGATAGGAATTGTAGAACCACTTCTTTGTCCCAGTTTAATAATTATCATGTTGTTGTGGTAGAAGTGGTTAAAGGGAATGTAAGGTGGTATTTAGTATCTATGTATTGCCAGTACAGAGATCCAATTTCTGGATATTTAAATCAGCTGCGTGTGGTTTGCCAGTCCCTTCGATCAAGGCACCTCGTGTTGGCACTTGATGCCAACACGAAATCTTTCATGTGGCACAGTGGAGTTGTCGACGATAAGGGATGGGAATTAGAAGAGTTCATTAGTGAATTTAATCTTATGGTGGTTAATACGCCAAGCATGGTCCCGACTTACTCCAGCAGAGCTGGTGTGAAGTCGTGGATTGATCTTACATTAGCCAATAATGTGGCTATTCATAGGATCACAGAGTGGGAAACACTGGACGGTATGACGTCTAGGGATCACAATGTGTTGCAATTTTTATTGACGAAGATCCGGTCGCTGTGCCACGTGAAAGAGTATCCAAGTATAATTACCCAAGGGCAGACTGGGAAGGACTCCTTCGGGAGTAAGTACCTCCAGAGTTGGGGCAAGTATTCGAAGTAGATTGGGCGGCTACCGCGGTTGTAGATTCCATTGCAAGTGCTCTTGAAATAGACGTGCCTAGGAGGGGTGGGTCACAGGGCGTTTGCCTGGCCCCCTGTAATCCCGAACTTTCTGGTCTGCGCCAAGCTGTTCGCAGGGCACGTAGTAGATACCAACGTACGGTTGATCCGTTGGATCGCCAGTACAGATTGGATCTATACAGGCAATTACGGACTCGATACAAACAGAAAATTTTAGAGGTGCGCTTGAGTAGTTGGGAGCGGTTCGCTAGAGAACAACTTTCGGTGGACCCCTGGGGGACACCTTACAAGATCGTGAGAGAAAAGATAAGAGCTCCAACGGTTTTGTCATCCATAAGGGATGCTGCTAATGGGCATGTCACCACGTCCAGGTATGAAACGATACAGGTCCTGCTGCAGGATGTGCTCCCCGATGATGATCCAGGGCAGTACACCCTGGAGCAGGCAGAGATCAGGTCCCAAGTGACCAGAGACTACGAGAACGAGCTGCAAGTGTACCCTTTCTCTGAAGAGGAGGTAAGGGACACTTTGCTGAAATTAAAAACTGGTAAGTCTCCTGGGCCAGATGGCGTGCCCGTGGAAGTGTTGCATTGTTTAGTGCCAAAGTTAGTCCCTGTTGTCACGGTCTTGTACAACCGTTTCCTGGAGGTCGGAAGGTTTCCCAACATATGGAAGCAAGCGGAAGTTGTAATCTTGAGGAAACCTGAGAAGGACCCGATGGACGTCAAAGTGTATAGACCTATTTGCCTGTTGGATACGCTGGGGAAAGCCTTTGAGAAGTTGCTCTGCTGCAGGCTGCGTAGCCACCGTGAGCTGCATGGAATGCACGAGTGGCAGTTTGGTTTTTGCAGGGGGCGTTCTGCTGAGGACGCCATTAACCTTGCGACCAAACTTTCTTCAGCTATGTGGTGGGAGTGATGGTGGATATTGCTGGTGCATTTGACAATCTGTGATGGCCGGCTCTGTTCTCCCGCTTGCAAGAGATGCAGTGTTCCTGCCTACTCCACGATTGTTTGATGGATTATTGCAAGAACCGGGTGGTAAGGAAGACATCTCCTGATACGGTTGTGACGAAGATGATTACAAAAGGATGTCCGCATGGCTCGGTATGCGGACCCGTGTTTTGGGATATAAACATGGAGCCGCTGCTGAAGTCTCTGCATGAGGAAGCATCAGTGTTGGAAGCAGTCGCCTATGCAGATGACTTACTCATCCTTGTGCATGGCAACAGTAGTTTGCAGTTGGAGAACAGATCTAGAACTGCTGTGGAGATCTTGCAGAAGTGGTGTAATGCTTCCAAATTGGTTGTAGCACCACATAAAACGACATACATGTTCTTCAAGGGGAATTTGAGTAGGGATCCCAGTATACACATCAACGAGTGTGTTACACGCCGAAAAGCCGTTAATAGGTATTTAGGGGTGAACCTGGATGAGAGGCACATTGAAATAGTAGCTAGCAAGGTGATTGCAGTGCTGCAGAAACTGATTCGAATCGGACAGCAGAGATTCTATCTGGAGTCGAAGCTGGTATGGTTGTACCATGGTTCGGTTCTAGAATCAATGGTGGGGTGTGGTGCGAGCTCTTGGGCGGTAAGAAGAGTCCAAAGAAATATATTACTGAACTCTATTGGTGCTTTCGGCACGTCACCCACAGATGGCTTGCTTGTGGTCATGGGGCTTTGTCCCCTAGATTTGCAAGGAAGGCGGAGAGCCGCTGTTTATTGGCTCAAGAAGAGGAATTTTGAAAAATAAAAGACATCTTGGGTATCCATGCAGGAAGTAAAAGGGAGATTATGGAGGTGGTTTTGGACATCTGGCAGAATCAGTGGGATAGAAGTGAGACAGCACGGAGGGTTCATAGTGTGTTCCCGAATGTCAGGGAGAGATTAAAGATCAAGTTCGAGCCAAGTAGGGGCTTAGTTCACTTCATTACTGGCCATTGACCGTATCCAGTGTACCTGCACTGGATTGGGAAGAGGGACACGGAGGGGTGTGACTGTGGCGTTACTCCAGGGACACCAGAGCATGTCCTCTTCGAGTGCCCCATTTTCGCTGACGTAGTTGGCGATTTGCGCCTTGGTATTGGTACTATAGATATATTCTTGATTGTAAGAGACGTTGAGCGGGTACAGGTGTTAAACACCTTCGCAAATAAGTTGTTGGACAAAGCCTTGGAGTTGTATCCGCGATAACTTACTGGACTTGACTGAAGAACCTGGATTGGACGGACGGGGAAGGAGGCAGGAGTGTGAAGGTGGGTGTTCCCCCCTGCTGCTGTTGTTGTTGTTATTGTTAGGTTGTTTAAGGGGGACAAAACTACAATGGTCATCAGTCCCCCATTCCACCTCTAGGTGGCAAAAGTAAAACCATACACGTGAAAGATATCACGCACAGAGTTTAAAATTGCGATGTGGGAGAGGAGTCCCACCGAGTCCATAAAACATAATCAAGAATAACAAGACAAAACGAAGAGACGGTCACACAAACACAACTTACAACAAATAAACCGATGGCCGTGGTTGACCGACCATAAGAATAAAAAAAGGAAAAGTCAACCACTCGGTAACACACAGAAATCTCCAGTTAAATCGAATGATAAAAACCCCCTGCTCGTATAAAACGTAAAACTGTATCTGCCATTGCAGCATCGTCACCTAAAACATCTGATTAAACGGCAGGCAGGTTGAAATTCCGGCGCAAAGCAGCTAAAACGGGGCAGTCCAACAATATGTGGACGATTGTCAGACGGGAGCCGCACCGACATTGGGCTGGGTCCTCACCCCGAAGGAGATGTCCATGGGTGAGCCATGTATGCCCAATGCGGAGGCGACACAAGACCACTGAGTCCCGTCGTGAACTGCGCATTGAGGAGCGCCATGCAACCGTCGTTTGCTTGACCACCCGGAGCTTGGGCGTGCGCAGGCTACGCCACTCAGTATCCCAAAGCTGACGTACTCGCTGGCGCAACAACGAACGGAGATCAGAAGCCGGGAGGTCGATCTCTAGACAGGACAGACCGACTGCCTGCTTGGCAAGCCTGTCAACACGTTCATTGCCCGGGATACCAACATGACCCGGAGACCAGATGAACATCACTGATCGCCCAGACAGTTCAACGGAACGAAGCGTCTCCTGTATGGCCAACACCAGGGGAGACTGCGGGTAACACTGCTCCAGAGCTCGGAGGCTGCTCAGGGAGTCGCTGCAAACGACAAAAGACTCGCCTGATCAAGACCGGAAGTGCATGAGAGCTCTGTGAATGGCCACCAGCTCTGCAGTGTAAACACTGCAGCCATTCGGCAGAGAGTGCTGTTCCACATGGTCACCATGAGTATATGCAAATCCCACACAGCCATCAACCATGGAACCATCTGTGTAGATCAGGTCATATCCACAGAATTCCGCTACGATAGCCGAGAACTGACGGCGGAGCGCCTCCAGTGGAACTGAGTCTTTGGGCCCCTGGGCCAAGTCCAGCCGAGTAGACGGCCTTGGCAAACACCACGGAGGTGTACGGGCACGGACCCGATAGGAAGATGGAAGGGGAGAAGACTCAAGCTCCTGCAGGAGGAACTGAACCCGATAGGCAATCGTATGACCTGATCTGGGGCGTCGCTGATGGGCACGGATTACCACATCAGGAAAGAGGAGACGATGGTTCGGGTGGCCTGGGGAGCAATACACGTTCGCTGCATAAGCTGCGAGCAGGTGTTGGCGGCGGATCCCCAAAGGTGGGATCCCAGCCTCCACTAGTAAACTGTTCACCGGACTGGTGCGGAAAGCGCCCGTCGCAATGCGGACCCCACAGTTGTGAATGGGGTCCAGGAGATGCAGTGCCGAAGGTGCCGCAGACCCATAGGCAATGCACCCAAAATCGAGACGGGACTGCACCAGCGCCGTGTAAAGCCGCAACAGTGTCGAGCGATCAGCACCCCAGGTCGTATGACCCAGGTGGCGGAGAAGGTTGAGATGGCGCCAGCACTTCCGTTTCAGCTGACGAATGTGGGGGAGCCACGTCAGCCGGGCGTCAAAGACCAGTCCTAAAAAACGGTGAGTTTCCACTACCGTAAGTGGTTCGTCATTCAGATAAAGTTCAGGGTGTGGGTGGACGGTCCGACGCCGGCAGAAGTGCATCACTCTGGTCTTGGAGGCAGAAAACTGAAAGCCATGGGTAAGCGCCCAGTCCTGCGCCTTCTGAATAGCACCTTGCAACCTGCGCTCGGCAACCTGGGTGCTGGAGGAACTAAAAGAGAGACAAAAGTCGTCAGCATAAAGAGAGGGCGACACCGACGACCCAACCGCTGTAGCTAAACCGTTGATGGCGATTAAAAATAAGGGAACGCTTAAAACGGAACCCTGAGGAACCCCATTTTCCTGGATATGAGAGGAGCTCAGAGAAGCACCAATTTGAACACGAAAGGTACGGACGGCTAAAAAATTCTGAATAAAAAACGATAGGGAGCCCCGGAGTTCCCAGTCATATAAAGCGTTGAGGATGTGGCGTCGCCAGGTTGTATCATACGCTTTGTGCATATCGAAGAAGACGGCAACGAGGTGTTGGCGCCGGGAAAAGGCTGTGCGGATTGCAGACTCGAGGCACACCAGATTATCAGTGGTAGATCGACCCTGGCGAAAACCGCCCTGGCATGGAGCCAATAATCCCCGAGTCTCAAGAATCCAACACAACCGCCGACTGACCATCCGCTCCAACAGTTTGCATGGCACGTTAGTCAGGTTAATGGGCCGATAGCTATCCAAAGAATGAGGATGTTTGTCGGGCTTAAGTACGGGGTTGATGATAGTCTCCCGCCACTGTGACGGGAAAACACCATCACACCAAATGCGGTTATAGACCGTAAGTAGGGCCCTCCGACTATCTGCCGAGAGATGTTTCAGCATCTGGCTATGGATGCTATCAGGCCCTGGCGCCGTGTCTGGACATTGTCGAAGAGCACTGAGGAGCTCCCACTCAGAAAAGGGAGTGTTGTAAGATTCAGAGCGGCTGGTACGAAAGGAGAGAGACTGGCGTTCTACCCTCTCCTTTACTGCACGGAAGGCCGGTGGATAATTTGCAGAGGCAAAGGCACGAACATAATGCTCGGCAAACATCTCTGCAAGAGTGGCCGGGTCCGTACAAAGGACTCCATTTGTGGAGATCCCAGGGATTCCCGATGTAGTCTGTATTCCCTGTAGCCGCCTGATCTTACTCCAGACCTGCGAGGCTGAGGTACCTGTCCCAATAGTGGAAACGTACCTCTCCCAGCACTCCCGTTTCCGTCTTCTTATAAGCTGGCGAGCACGAGCTCGAAGCCGTTTAAAATTGATTAGGTGCTCCTGAGAGGGGTGCCGTTTGTATCGCTGTAAGGCCCGCCTGCGGTCTTTAATGGCCTCAGCGATCTCCGGGGACCACCACGGCACTGTCTTACGCCGTGGGCACCCTGTTGTACGCGGAATGGTCGCGTTCGCAGCAGAAATGATGGAATGTGTGGCGCTCTCGACCACCACATCGATTTCGTCGAGTGGGGGAGGGCCAACGATAGCAGCAGAAGCATAGTCTTCCCAGTTAGCCCTGTGCAGAACCCACCTAGGTTTGCGCGCTGGGGACTCGCGTTGTGGGAGTGACAAAAAGAGAGGGAAATGGTCACTGCCACACAAGTCGTCATGGGCTCTCCAATGAACAGATGGTGGAAGGCAGTGGCTGCAGATCGACAGATCAATGGCCGAAAATTTGCCATGTGCCACACTAAAGTGTGTGGGGGCACCTGTATTTAAGAGGCAGAGGTCGAGTTGAGTTAGGAAATCCTCGACAACCCTGCCGTGACCTGAGATCGTAGAACCACCCCACAAGGGACTGTGGGCATTGAAGTCGCCCAACAGTAAGAAAGGTGGGGGTAGTTGAGCAACGAGTGCAGCCAAGACGTTCACAGATACGTCACCATCTGGTGGCAAGTAGATACTGCAGACGGTCAACTCCTGTGTGGTCCTCACCCTGACAGCCACTGCTTCTAATGGTGTTTGAAGGGGCACGGGTTCACTATACACAGAGGTGAGGGCGTACACACACACTCCACCTGAGACCCTGTTATATATGCTACGGTTACAGTAAAATCCCCTGTAGCCACGAAGGACAGGGGTCCGCATTGCTGGAAACCAAGTTTCCTGAAGAGCAATGCAGAAAGCAGGTGTCTTGCTCAGAAGCTGCCGTAGCTCAGCCAGGTGGGGGAAGAAACCGCCGCAGTTCCACTGGAGAATGACATTGTTCGAGTGCTGGGAAGACATGAATCCCAGTCGGTGGGCTACAACTCAGCATCACTTGCACCCACCGGTGGAGGCGTGTCATCTGGATTGTCCGTTTTCTCTAATGCGTCCCCGAGAGCGAGGTCCTCGGGTGACGCAAGAATCTCCACCTCATCCTCAGAAGTAGAGGTGGAGGCGGAGGGGAGTGGTGGCACTGTAGCCACCGTGGTGTCTTGTGTCGTGACTTTCTTTGGCTTCTGTTTACCCCTCCGTTCCCTCGGGGGCTTCGCCGGTGGGAGGTGCTCCTCTGACTCAGCCACAGGGACCGAGGAGGAGCGCGAAGCCCTACGACCAGCAGTCTGCGAGCGCGCAGACACTGGCAGAAGGGAGTGTCCCAAGGGACCCCTTCCGCCTGAGGGAAGCCGGAGAAGGTTGTTCTTTCTCCGGCGGAGAGGTGGTTGCTGAGCCCGAGGCTTTCGCCTTGGGAGCTGTGGAAGGATGGCCCCCAACCTCCGTGGGGGCAGGCTTAGGTTGGTGGCTCTGGGGGCCCACAGGAACAGTTGAAGTAGAAAATACTGTCGCCGCCAAGGAGAGTGGCGACGACGTCACTGCTGCGAATGAATTTTTCATAGGTACTGGGTGCAGACGATCGAACTTTTTCCGTGCCTCATTATAGGATATACGGTCCAGGGTTTTGTATTCTGTAATTTTCCGCTCCCGTTGAAGTGCGGGACATTGCGACGAGCAGGGAGGATGGTTCTGACCACAGTTAACACAGATGGGAGGCGGTGTACATGGGGCGCCCGGATGTGCTGGACGCCCACAGTCCCTACACATAGCACTGGACATACAACGGGATGACATGTGGCCAAACTTCCAGCATTGGAAGCACCTCACAGGGGGAGGAATATAAGGCCGCACGTCAACACGGTAAACCATCACCTTGACCTTTTCGGGCAATGTATCACCCTCGAAGGCCAAGATGAAGGCACCAGTTGTGACCCTATTATCCTTGGGGCCCCTATGGACACGCCGGATAAAATGAACGCCTCGTCGTTCTAGGTTCGCCCGTAGCTCGTCATCCGTCTGTAGCAATAGATCCCGATGAAAAATTACACCCTGGACCATATTCAGGGACTTGTGTGGAGTAATAGTCACTGCAACATCACCCAGTTTGTCACAAGCGAGTAACGCCCGTGACTGGGCAGGAGATACTGTGTGGATGAGGACAGAGCCGTTGCGCAGTTTAGACAGTGACTCCACTTCCCCAAACCTGTCCTCCAGATGGTCCACAAAGAACTGAGGCTTGGTCGCTGAGAATGAGTCCCCATCAGTCCTGCTGCACACGAGATATCTTGGAGCATATTCATCAGTCGGATTTGCGCCCCGACGTCCCTCCCAAGATGCAGTCAGGGAGGGGAACGTTTTGGGGTCATACGTGGAAGCATTGAATTTTCCTCGCTTAGAGACGGCGGTTGTACGTCCGCCAACGTCACCCGATTTTTGTCTCTTCATTGCGGGTGATCCGCCCCGATGCCACCCACTCCGATCAGGGGCTCTCCTCATGGGCGCCACCCAGCCACAGCAACGTCACCTGGCGGGATGACCGTTGCCGGGAGTCCTGATGCCCCACAGAGACAAGCATCGACTCCTTGGCTTGCACGAGGAGTATGCAGCTCTGGCACCGGTAGAGCGATCCCTGTGTTGTCAGGGGGCTACATCCAAGAGGGTACATGACGACCCCACCACAATGGACTGGCTACCGTGTTGGCTTTCTGGCGCTACGTGAACCATCAGAAAGGAGAGTGCTGAGATGGCAGTGCACAATGGACGCGACTTGCACGGAAAATCAGTGACGTGCCCAGTGGCAGAAGAGAATCCGCAGTCGCAAGTCCATTCCATGATGGGTGCATCAGATGGCATGGCACAAGAATTACATGTTGCACCACGTAAGGTGTCCTTCCCCAAATGGGTCGCTCTTCTGAAAAATTTTGAAAAATGGAGGGTCAAACCCACATAGGGGACCACAGATGGAAAACCGAAAAGTGTGAAGACTCCTTTTAGTCGCCTCTTACGACAGGCAGGAATACCGCGGGCCTATTCGTACCCCCGAACCCGCAGGGGGGGCCCCCCCCCTGCTTTTGCAATGGGACAGAGCACTTGGTGGACGCTGTTGGGCCGTCGTGGAAGGGCTCCCCGCCTCGGCTGGTCATCCCGCTGAGGATTGGACGTCATCTGTGAGCCGGGATCCCAACATCGGAGATGACAATGTGGCGCTCCTGTAGTTGTAGTGTAGCATTAGTGTAATGTATGTTGAGCATCACTATGTGTTGTAGTGTATGTTTGTAGAATGTAATTCTTGTTTGTTTGTTGTAGTTTGTATGTTTTGTTTTGTAAGTTCCCATGGCAGTGGTTTCCGTAGTAGTTGGCCCACCTCCCCATGGCAGGGACGGGAACCTGTCAGGACTAGCCTGACAGAGCTAAGTGGCCTAGCTTAAGGTCTAGCTTAGGAACCATTGTATTAGTAGCTAGTTACTTTTGGAATTGTAATTACGGTCCGTTATTGTTTCTAGGAAACGGACCATTTCTGTAATAAAGATGTAAAAAAATAGATGTCCCTATCTACTATCTAGCGAAACCACTGCCAAGGGAACGGGCTTGGAAAAATTAGCGGGGAAAGAAGACCCTGTTGAGCTTGACTAGTCTGGCACTGTGAGGTGACATGAGAGGTGTAGCATAAGTGGGAGATGGCAACATCGCCGGTGAAATACCACTACTTTCATTGTTTCTTTACTTACTCGGTTAGGCGGAGCGCGTGCGTCGTGGTATAACAACCCGGCGTCACGGTGTTCTCGAGCCAAGCGTGTTAGGGTAGCGTTCGCGCCGCGGCTCCGCGTCCGTGCGCCACAGCGTGCGGTGCGTGTGGGCGCAAGCCTGCGCGTGCCGTGCTTCCCGTGTGCATCGGCGCGTCCGCGCGTGCGGCGCAGTTTACTCCCTCGCGTGATCCGATTCGAGGACACTGCCAGGCGGGGAGTTTGACTGGGGCGGTACATCTGTCAAAGAATAACGCAGGTGTCCTAAGGCCAGCTCAGCGAGGACAGAAACCTCGCGTAGAGCAAAAGGGCAAAAGCTGGCTTGATCCCTCAGGATAGCTGGTGCTCGTACGAGTCTCATCCGGTAAAGCGAATGATTAGAGGCCTTGGGGCCGAAACGACCTCAACCTATTCTCAAACTTTAAATGGGTGAGATCTCCGGCTTGCTTGATATGCTGAAGCCGCGAGCAAATGACTCGGATGGTTGGTTGGTTGGTTGGTTTGATGTTTTAGGGGGACAAAACTGCGGAGGTCATCAGTCCCCCATTCCATCACAGGGCTAGACAAGTGTGGAAACACTGAAAAGTCCGCCCAGAGTTAAAACTGTTACGGGAGGAAAACCCCACTCAATCAATAAAATGTAAACAAATTCGACAAAGGACAACAAGGCGGGAGACAACATGATAGGACACAATCACACGGAAACAGCAAACAAGTGTGGAAATGAAATGACAAAGTCAAAGTTCGTGGTTGACCGACCATGAGAATAAAATAGGAAGGGTCAGCCACGCGGCAACACAAGCTTCATATAGAGTTGTAAAAACCGCTGTTACGAATAAAACCTAAAATAGAATCAGCCATATTAGCATCGTTACATAAAACGTCAGATAAAATTGCAGGAAGATTAAAATCCCGCCGCAGGGCGGCTAAAAGACGACAGTCCATCAAAATGTGGGACACTGTCAAGGGAGAACCACAACGACAACGAGGCGGTTCCTCACAGCGCAGGAGATGGCCGTGGGTCAGCCAAGTATGGCCAATGCGGAGCCGGCACAGGACTACCGAGTCCCGGCGAGAGACCCGCATTGAGGAGCGCCACGCAGCCGTAGTCTCCTTGACAACCCGAAGCTTGTTGGGTGTGCTCAGGTTGCGCCATTCAGCATCCCAAAGCTGATGTACCCGACGGCGCAACAAGGTACGGATATCTGAAGCTGGGAGACCGATCTCTAAGACAGAGGCATTAACCGCCTGTTTGGCAAGCCCATCGGCACGTTCGTTGCCTGGGATGCCAACGTGACCCGGAGACCAAAGGAACACCACTGATCTGCCAGACTGAACAAGGGCAAAAACAGCCACTCGGATGGCCATCATCAATGGCGAACGTGGATAACACTGTTCCAGAGCACGTAAACTACTCAGGGAGTCACTACAAAGAAGGAAAGACTCACCTCAGCAGGAACGCATATGCTCGAGAGCACGGAAGATGGCCACCAGTTCTGCAGTAAGAACACTGCAGCCTTCTGGCAGAGATGGCTGCTCAACATGGTCACCATGTACGTAGGCAAGGCCAATGCGGCCGTTTACCATCGAGCCGTCCGTATAAACAATGTCGTAGCCAGGGTGCTCAGCAACGACAGCAAGAAACTGGCGACGGAGAGCCTCAGGGGGAAGTGAGTCCTTGCGACCATGGGCCAAGTCTAAACGAAGATATGGCCGTGGCAGGCACCATGGAGGTGTGCGTGAATGGGCCCGAAATGGAGGTGGTAGAGGATAGGACTCAAGCTCCCCCAGGAGGGACTGCACGCGGACGGCTATTGTGTGTCCTAACCTGGGGCGCTGCTGCTGGTGACGAACAGCCACAGTAGAAAAAAGTAGGCGGTAGTTGGGATGTCCTTTGGAACTATAGACGCGGGCTGCATACGCTGTCAACAGTTGCTGGCGGCGGACCCGTAGCGGGGGGACCCCGGCCTCCGCTAGAAGACTGGCCACAAGGCTGGTTCGGAAGGCACCCGTTGCAATTCGAACCCCACAGTGGTGAATAGGGTCCAATAGGCGCAACGCTGAAGGTGCTGCAGAGCCATAAGCGAGGCACCCATAATCTATACGCGATTGCACCAAGGCTGTATACAGTCGCAGCAGCGTGGAGCGGTCAGCTCCCTATGCGGTATGGCCCAAACATCGAAGGGCGTTAAGATGTCGCCCGCACTCCCGTTTCAGAAAACGAACATGAGGGAGCCAGGTCAGTCGGGCATCAAAAATCAGGCCGAGGAATCGGTGGGTGTCCACAACAGGAAGCAGTTGGCCGTCAAGATAGAGTTCAGGGTGGGGGTGCACCGTCCGACGCCGACAAAAGTGCATTACACGTGTTTTGCCGGCGGAAAACTGGAAGCCATGATGCTGAGCCCACATGTGTGCCTGGCGGATGGCCGCCTGGAGTCGGCGTTCAGCAGCACTTGTTGTGGTGGAGGAGAAAGATAAGCAAAAATCATCGGCGTACAGGGAAGGAGACACCGATGACCCCACAGCTGCAGCCAGGCCATTAATGGCCACCAAAAACAGTGAGGCACTCAGCACAGACCCCTTTGGGACCCCATTTTCTTGGATGTGGGGCGAACTATGGGCAACACCGACTCGCACCCGAAACGTGCGGAGTCGGAAGAAATTCGCAATAAAGATGGGAAGTGACCCCCGAAGGCCCCACTCATGCAGTGTAGCAAGGATGTGATGCTGCCATGTGGTATCGTAGGCTTTCTGAAGGTCAAAGAAAACCGCAATGAGGTGCTGACGACGGGAAAAAGCTGTTCGAACCGCTGACTCCAGGCACACCAGATTATCTGTCGTAGAACGACCCTGGCGAAATCCACCCTGCGATGGCGCCAGAAGGCCCCGGGACTCAAGCACCCAAGTCAAGCGACGTGCGACCATGCGTTCGAGCAACTTGCATAGAACGTTGGTCAGGC
Source organism: Locusta migratoria (assembly GCA_026315105.1). Taxonomy (NCBI): domain Eukaryota; kingdom Metazoa; phylum Arthropoda; class Insecta; order Orthoptera; family Acrididae; genus Locusta; species Locusta migratoria. The sequence goes on along the minus strand of CM048750.1, from coordinate 2,023,199 downwards.
AGATGGGACGATAACTATCAACCTCCAGTGGGTCCCTGCCAGGCTTCAGCACCGGTATGATGACTGCTTCCCGCCACTGGGACGGAAACTCGCCACTACCCCAAATGCGGTTGAATATCTCGAGGACATGGCGCTGAGAATCCCGCAAGAGGTGTTTGAGCATCTGTGCATGGACACGGTCGGGACCGGGAGCCGTATCTGGGCAATTGGCCAAGGCACTAAGCAGCTCACTTTCGGTAAATGGGGCGTTGTAGGACTCCTGACGGCGCGTCGCAAAGGAGAGGCGCTGTCGCTCCACACGCTCCATGAGGGAGCGAAATGCTGCACTGTAGTTAGCAGATGCAGAGCACCTAGCGAAGTGATCAGCAAGATGTTCAGCGATCACAGTCGGGTCTGTACACATAGCCCCATGGATAGAAAGCCCAGGGACGCTAACAGGAGGCTGGTGGCCATAGAGGCGCCTGATCTTAGCTTGTTGTTGTTGTTGTTGTTGTTGTTGTTGTTGGTTGTTTTAAGGGGATTAAACAGCTAGGTTATCAGTCCCCTGTTCCTAGCTGAGAGTCAACTGTCAATAAAGATAAAACAATGCCCTTTAAGTGACATCGCATAAAACGGCAGGTTAAGAATGGACGAGCCACTGACAATACAAGACGAAGACACACAGAATGAGTAAAATAAAGTCACGAATAAAACTGGATAGCAGAGAACCTTGGCTGGCTGATCGCAAAGAAAAAACAGGATGAGCCAGCCACACTGCACACACTAAAAACCCCTAAGGGCTCGAAAATATAAAAAATCTGGGTTTCTGTTGGCCCAAGAGATCAGGCAACAGCACCCACGGTTAGATAGATGCATAAAAACCAGAAGCGCGGATAAAACTTAAAACTGCGTTAGCCATAGAGGCGTCGTCTGCTAAAGCTAATGATAGCGTGTCTGGGATATGAAAAGACCGCCGCAAGTCGGCTAAAAGCGGACAGTCCATTAAAAGATGGGCGACTGTCAACACAGTGCCACATCGACACACGGGTGGAGCCTCGCGCCGAAGGAGATACCCGTGGGTGAGCCACGTATGTCCTATCCGAAGGCGACAGAGGACAACTGACTCTCGGCGGGTCGGCCGCAGTGAAGATTTCCACAAAGCTGTGGAGAGCTTCACTGCCCGAAGCTTATTCGGTGCAGTCGCCGTAGCCCACTCGGTGCTCCAAGCCTCACGTACTTTCCGGTGCAACACCAGCTGAACATCCTGTTCCGTGACACCAATAGTTAGAGGTGGTCCCATAGTACCCTGCTTGGCCAATCGATCAACATGTTCATTCCCTGGTATGCCAACATGACCTGGGGTCCACACAAAGACCACAGAACGGCCTGATTGGCCCAGGGAGTGAACAGTGTCCTGGATCGTACGTACTATTGGGTGCCGAGAGAAACACTGGTCGATCGCTTGTAAGCCACTCAGGGAGTCAGTACAGATGACGAATGACCCCCTGGGGCAGGCTTTGAGATGTTGGAGAGCTCTGAGAATAGCGACCAGCTCGGCGGAGAAGATGCTACTCTCGCAGGGCAGAGAATGCTGTTCTACATGGTTGTGATGTAAAAAGGCATACCCAGCACGGCCATCTACTACGGAACCATCTGTGTAAATGGCGTCTGTGGCACGGAACGGTTCGAGCACTTGTAAAAACTGGTGACGGAGATGTACGGAGGAAACAGAGGCCTTCGACGCATGGGACAGGTCCAGACGGAGCTGCAAACGAGGAATGGACCAAGGAGGAGTGTGAGAGGAATAGTGGAAAATGGTAGGAAGTGGGTAGGATGTGAGAGACGAAAGAAGGATACGAACACGGACCGAGATCGGGTATCCCGACCTTGGCCGTCGTGGAGGGATAGGGAGTGCAGCGTCTGGAAATAGGAGCCGGCGGTTCGGGTGGAAGGGCGAGGCCTGAACACGAGCAACATAAGATGTTAACAGGTGTTGCCTACGGAACCGCAGCGGGAGGACTCCAGCTTCGACAAGGAGGCTTGTCACAGGGCTAGTGCGAAAAGCCCCTGTCGCCAAACGAACACCACAGTGGAGGATTGGGTCTATTGCCTGCAGCGCTGACGGCGCAGACGAATCGTAGACTATGCTGCCATAGTCTAGGCGCGACTGAATGAGGGCCTTGTAAAGTTGTAATAGCGTTTGGCGCGAGGCTCCCCAAACAGTGTGGCTGAGACAGCGCAGGATGTTGAGGTGTCGCCAGCTCTTTTGTTTTAACTGGCGTAGGTGCGGCACCCAGGTTAGACGGTCATCAAACACCATACCTAAGAATCTGTGCGTCTCTTCAACTTGTAGCAGGTCGCCAGCTAAGTAAAGTTCGGGTTCCGGGTGTACTGCCCGACATCGACAGAAATGCATCACACGGGTTTTGGATGCAGAAAATTGAAAACCGTGGGCAAACGCCCACGACTGTGCCTTCCGAATTGCGATCTGCAACCGCCGTTCAGCTACGCCAATGCTGGAGGAGCTGTAATACATGCAGAAGTCATCGGCATACAAAGAAGTAGAAACCGATGACCCCGCAGCCGCAGCAAGACCGTTTATGGCGATTAAGAATAAAGGAACACTAAGAACGGAACCTTGTGGGACTCCGTTCTCTTGACAATGAGGTGAGCTGAAACAAGAACCAACACGAACACGGAAAGAACGCAACGCCAGGAAGTTCTTAATGAACGTAGGAAGTGGACCCCGTAAGCCCCAATTGTACAGCGTAGACAGAATATGATAGCGCCAGGTGGTGTCATACGCTTTCCGCAGGTCAAAAAAGACGGCAATCAGGTGTTCACGGCGAGAAAATGCTGTACGAATGGCTGACTCTAGGGACACGAGATTGTCGATTGCGGAGCGGCCTTGACGGAACCCACCCTGTTGATGCGCCAACAGTCCTCGGTCCTCGAGGATCCACATGAGCCTCCGACTCACCAACCGTTCGAGAAGCTTGCATGGAACGTTGGTGAGGCTGATCGGGCGGTAACTATCAGCCACCTGCGGATCTGCCCCAGGCTTAACCACCGGAATGATAATGCTTTCCCGCCACGAGGACGGAAAAACACCCTCAAGCCATACGCGATTAAACAGGGCGAGAAGTTGGCTTTTGGCATCCGCTGATAGGTGTCGGAGGAACTGGCTGTGAATGCGATCGGGTCCAGGGGAGGTATCCGGGCATGCAGCAAGGGCACTTTCCAACTCCCATTCAGTAAATGGGACGTTATATGGTTCACGACGCCGTGTTTGAAATGAAATGTGCTGGCTCTCTGCTCGCTCTTTAATGGCACGAAAATCTGCACTATAGGCAGCAGTCCCCGACGTACGTTCAAAATGATCTGCCAGGTGCTCAGCGACGGCGGCAGGGTCAGTACAGAGCGAACCCTGAATGCTGAGACACGGAATTCCCGCCGGTGGGCGGTGCCCAAAGAGGCGTCGAACCTGCGACCACACCTTGGAAGGAGAAGCGCGGGAACCAATGGAGGCGACGTACTTCTCCCAGGAAGCCCTCTTACTTTCCTGTATCAGTCGCCGGGCTCGTGCTCGGAGACGCTTGAAGGCCACGAGATGTTGGACACAAGGGTGGCGTCGGTGGCGCTGTAGTGCTCGCCGACGTTCGCGGATGGCCTCAGCAATCTCCGGTGTCCACCAGGGCACCGATGGGCGATGGAGCGAACCGGATGTGATGGGAACAGAGTTTTCGGCTGCAGAAACTATAGCCTCTGTGACCTGCTGAACGGCGGCATCAACATCTGCTGGAAGCGGAGAGGAAATCACAGCAGCTGAAGAATAAGCTGGCCAGTCAGCCCTACGGAGGGCCCAGCGAGACGGACGGGTGGCAGGCGTACACTGTGGGAGCGACAGGAAGATCGGAAAATGGTCGCTCCCACATAGGTCGTCATGGACCCTCCAGGTGAGATGTGGAAGGAGACTAGGGCTGCAGACAGACAGGTCAATGGCAGAAAACGAACCATGTGCTGTGCTAAAGTGGGTAGGAGCACCGGTGTTAAGAAGGCCGAGATTCTGCTCTGACAGGAGAGACTCAACATCCCTACCCCGGGCCGAGGTCTGTGTGCCACCCCACAGAGGGTGATGGGCGTTGAAGTCCCCCATAAGAAGGAAGGGTGGGGGAAGTTGAGCGACCAAGGCTGCGAGGTCTGTGGGAGAGATGGCCTCATCAGGTGGAAGATAGACAGAGCAGACGGTAAAATCTCGTACTACCCGGAGTCGAACAGCGACTGCCTCTAGAGACGTTTGAAGAGGCACAGCAGCACTGGGAACAGAGGCGTGGACATAAACACAGACGCCGCCAGAAACCCTGTCGTAGACGGTGCGGTTTTTAAAATAGCCCCGATACCCTCTGAGGGCTGGGCTCTTCTCGACGGGAAACCACGTTTCCTGCAAGGCAAGACAGATGGCAGGGAAGCGGCAGAGTAAGTGCCGCAGTTCAGCCAGGTGGCGGAAAAAACCACCGCAATTCCACTGCAAGATGTTTGCAGTTTGCTGAATAGCCATAATGTAAGGCGGTAAATGGTCATTCAGCAGGAGCACCTGCTGCCAACTGCGCAGACTCTGCAGGATCCTGAACCATCGGTTCAGGCGTTCCGAGTATGGCGAGATCCTCAGGTGATGCGAGGATCTCTACCTCGTCTTCAGATGCCGAAGAGGTGACAGAGCGGTCCTTCCGAGGCACTGATGATGCCTCCTTCGCATCCTTTTTCTTCGGCTTCCTTTTGCCCTCTCGCTGGCCCTTTGGTGTCAAGGGCCGGGAGGGCTTCCCAGACGTGGCAGCAGAGACCGTCGAAGAGCCAGAAGCCCTTCGACCAGAAGGTTTTGGATCCTTCAGCCAAAGGCTAGGATCCCCTGGCGCACCCTGGGACTCCCCAGAAGGGAGCGTCCCGAAGGACCCCTTCCGAGGGAGAGGTGCCGGAGGAAGCTGTTGCTTCTCCGGCTGGGGGTTGGGGACTGGTGTCCCCGATGGTTGTGGGGAGGTTTCCCCCACAACAGGTGCCTTACCAGCCGATGGAATGCTGCCCCCATCTGATGAGGGCGCTGTGGTGATTTTATGGCCTCTAGGGCCTACTGAAGGAGGCGATATCTTGTCGTGAGTCGTACCCGTGATCCGCGGGGACGACGCTACAGCTGCAAAGGAGGTAGTCATGCTTACTGGATGGAGACGCTCATACTTCTTTCTTGCCTCATTGTATGATAGCCGGTCCAAGGTCTTAATTTCCATTATCTTACGTTCTTTGTGCAGAACTTTGCAGTCTGGAGAGCACGGTGGATGCAGCTGGTTGCAGTTCACACAGACGGGAGGTGGGGTGCAGGGAGCGTCCGGATGAGATGGACGTCCACATTCCCTGCACACAGGGCTAGAAGTGCACCGGGAGGACATATGCCCGAACTTCCAGCACCTGAAGCACCTCATAGGGGGCGGGACGTATGGTGTAACGTCGCACCGGTAGATCATGACCTTGACCTTCTCAGGCAGTGTATCGCCTTCGAAGGCCAGGATGAATGCACCGGTGGCAACCTTGTTATCTCGTGGTCCCCTATATACACGTCGAACAAGGTGAACACCTCTGCGCTCCAAGTTAGTACGTAGCTCTTCATCAGACTGTGACAATAGGTCGCGATGGTAAATACGGCCTTGGACCATGTTGAGGGTCTTGTGGGGCGTGACACTGACAGGTATATCACCCAGCTTGTCACAGGCCAATAATGCCCTGGACTGGGCTGGGGATGCCCCACTTCTCATTTTAGAGAAAGACTCCACCTCACCATGTTTGTCCTCGAGATGTTCAACGAAGAACTGCGGCTTGGTGGACAAGAAAGAGTCTCCATCAGTTCGGGAAATTACAAGATATCGCGGTGAGTAGGGATCCGGACAGCATAAAGCTTGGCGTTCTTCCCATGGCGTTGCCAGGGAAGGGAACGACTTAGGATCATATACTGCAGCATTAAAGTCAGATCTTCCACGCTTAGAAACGGCGTTTTTGCGACCGCCCACGCTAGTTATTGCTCGTTTCATTTTCGTCCCACGAGCAGCTAGGGAAAAGAGGTCCACCCAGGCAGAGCCCCGCTTGCCTGGGTAAGCCTTGTACAACTGAGGTGCGGCAGGTTCCTCAGAGGTTGCTCGCTAGCGGCTGTTCAACCTCAACAGCCATGCATCTCCTCGGCACGTAGCACACCTTGAGATTGAGGGGTTTTTTAGAGAGGTTTGTACCGTCCTCGCGACCCGGGCGATTAAGCCAAGATCCCCGGGCTCTGAAACGTACAACGTTCCACCGTCGCGCCGAACGATGGTCGTTGAAGCACGCACAGAGCTTACGGTGTAGCGGACTGTTGGCGCGACACAGCCCACGGCTCAGGACCCCGGGTTCGCCAAGCCCGTACTCAGCAAATTAATGCTGAGCCCCTGAGGGGCCTGATCTTAGCCCACACCTGAGATGGAGAGACACGAGAAGCTAAGGTCGAGACATACCTCTCCCAACATTCTTGTTTGGCTCGTTTGATGAGTTGCCGAGCCTTGGCACGAAGTCGCTTGAAAGCGATGAGGTTGGCCACTGATGGGTGCCGTTTGTGACGCTGAAGAGCTCGCCTACGTTCTCTGATTGCGGCAGCGATTTCCGGCGACCACCAGGGCACGGACCTCTGCCGGGACGAACCAGAAGAAGACGGGATTGCAGACTGAGCTGCAGAGACAATGGCGTCTGTTAAATTATCGACCACCACATCAATGTTAGTGTCCGGCAAATATCGAACAGTGGCAGCAGTTGTAAATGCACCCCAGTCAGCTTTGTTAAGAGCCCAACGGGGCAAACGGCTAGGGCAATGACGCTGGGGCAGTGACAAAAAAATCGGAATGTGGTCACTGCCACACAAGTAGTCATGCACTCTCCAATGAAGAGATTGTACGAGGCCAGGGCTGCAAATAGAGAGGTCGATGGCCGAGTAGGTGCCGTGTGCCACACTGAAATGCGTGGGAGCACCTGTATTTAAAATACAAAGGTCGAGCTGGGAGACAAGATTTTCAATCTCCCTACCTCGGCCAGTAGTCATGTCGCCACCCCACAAAGGGTTATGGGCGTTGAAATCACCCATGATGAGGAAGGGTGGGGGGAGCTGAGCAATCAGTGCAGCTAACACGTGGCAGGGGACTGCACCATCAGGTGGAAGATAAACACTGCAGACGGTTATAGCTAGTGGTGTCCTGATCCGAGCAGCCACTGCCTCCAAAGGTGTTTGAAGGGGCACAGCTTCACTGTAGGCAGAGTTGATGACATGAATGGAGACGCCACCAGATGCTCTGTCATATACAGGACGATTCGTGTAAAACCCACGATAGCCACGAAGGGCTGGGGTTCGCGTTGCCGGAAGCCAGGTTTCCTGGAGGGCAACGCACAGTACATGAGAAGAGCTTAAAAGTTGTTTCAGCTCTGCTAGGTGGGAAAAATAACCGCCGCAATTCCACTGGAGGAAAGTGCTGCCTAAGGACTGGGGAGGCATGAAAGTGATTAAGAGACGCGGTGCGCCTCAGTGTCACTTGCCGCCACCCGCTGAGGGTCTGTGGTGTCCATATCCATTGCGTCTAGGGTGTCCGTAAGAGCGAGGTCCTCTTTAGACGCAAGGATTTCGACCTCATTGAGTCAGAACTGGTAGCGGACGGCATCGAGGAAGCCGCCTTTGCCGCCAGCTCTTTCTCCTGAGGGACATCCTTTTTTCTCGCCCGCTCCCGCTTGGGTTTGGGCTTCGGTGCTCGAGTGGGCTTCCCAGAAATGGCGTCGGATGTCGACGCAGATGGGGAGGCCCGGCTACCAGCAGGTACCTGAACTTTGAGCCACTGGCTGACGTTTGGCTGCGACGAAACTGGCGTTTCGGAGACCTCAAGAGACCCTTTCCGTGCAGCTATAGGTCGACTGACATCCAGGGTGTCAGACACAGTGGGAACTGCAGGAGGTGGTGGTGGAAGGGGCTCGTCAGGCCCTTTCCCTGAGGGAAGAGCCGGAGAAGGATGACATTTCTCCGGCAGAGGGACGGGGTTCAAAGACCCCGTTGAAGGGGGAGGCAAAAGCCTCGCAGAAGAAGGTGCTCCCCCTGGCGTCTGGGGAGTGGAGATTAACTGATGGCCCAAAGGGCCCACAGAAGGTTTGATAGGGGGTCGGGAAACCGCCCTCGATGGAGGTGATGACACTGTGGCAGCAGCATATGTAGTCATCATGGATACCGGGTGGAGTTTCTCAAACTTGCGGCGGGCCTCAGAGTAACTTACGCGATCGAGGGTCTTATATTCTACGATCTTGCGCTCCCTTTGGAAAGCGGGACAGTCCGGTGAGCAAGGCGAGTGATGGCCGCTGCAGTTGACACAATAAGGTGGTGGGGTACAAGGTGCATCAGGGTGTACAGGACGGCCACAGTCATGACAAACAGGGGCTGCGTCGCAACGGGAAGACGTGTCCAAACCGCCAGCACTTGAAACAGCGCATGGGTGGAGGGATGTACGGTCGGACATCACATCTGTACACCATCACCTTGACCTTCTCGGGCAAGGTATCGCCGTCGAAGGCCAAGATGAAGGCCCCGGTCGCCACCCTATTGTCTTTTGAACCCCGAAAGACACGGCGGACAAAATGGACACCGCGTCATTGCAGGTTTTCGCGCAACTCCTCATCAGACTGCAGTCAGAGGTCATGGTGAAAAATGACTCCCTGCACCAGATTCAAAGTCTTATGTGCCGTTACAGACACTGGCACGTCGCCAAGCGTAGTGCACGTGAGCAAAGCACGAGACTGTGCAGGGGACTCTGCCTGTATAAGAATAGACCCGTCTCGCATCTTGGAAATTCCCGAACTTGTCCTCTATATGTTCAACAAAGAACATGGGCTTGGTTGCCTGGAAGGATCCCCCATCTATCCTAGTACATACCAGAAATTTCGGGACATACGACTCATTAGGTCGATCCCCACGTTCCCGCCAAGAAGAAGTCAGGGAAGGAAACGATGAGGGATCATAAGTAACTGCATTGAACTTACCTCGCTTAGAGACACCTGTCGGACCAGGATTTTGGTGGCTGGATTTATTTCGCTTCATCGCGTATCATCCGCCCCGATGCCACCCACTCCGAACAGGGGCTCTCCTCATGGGCGCCACCCAGCCACAGCAACGTCACCTGGCAGGATGACCGTTGCCGGGAGTCCCGATGCTCCACGGTGACAAGCATCTACTCCTAGGCCTGCATGAGGAGCTTACAGCTCTGGCATCGGTAGAGCGATCCCTGCGTTGTCAGGGGGCTACAGCCAAGAGGGTACATGACGACCCCACCACAACGGACTGGCTACTGTGTTGGCTTTCTGGCGCTATGTGAACCATCATAATCGAGAGTGCTGAGATATCGGTGCACAATGGACGCGACTTGCATGAAAAAGAGATGGCATCCCCGATGGCAGAATAGAAGCTGCAGTCGCAAGTCCATTCCATGATGGGTGCGTAGGATGGCATGGCACGAGAATTACATGTAGCACCATGTAAGGTGTCCTTCCCAAAATGGTTCCCTCTTCTGAAAAAATTTTGAAAAATGGAGGGTCAAACCCAATTAGGGGACCACAGATGGAAAGCCGAAAAGTATGAAGACTCCTTTTAGTCGCCTCTTACGACAGGCAGGAATACCACGGGCCTATTCTTACCCCCGAACGCGCAGGGGGGAAACGACTCGGATCGGAGTGCCAAGTGGGCCACTTTTGGTAAGCAGAACTGGCACTGTGGGATGAACCAAACGCCGAGTTAAGGCGCCCGAATCGACGCTCATGGGAAACCATGAAAGGCGTTGGTTGCTTAAGACAGCAGGACGGTGGCCATGGAAGTCGGAATCCGCTAAGGAGTGTGTAACAACTCACCTGCCGAAGCAACTAGCCCTGAAAATGGATGGCGCTGAAGCGTCGTGCCTATACTCGGCCGTCAGTCTGGCAGTCATGGCCGGTACCCGCGGCCGGCCGCGAAGCCCTGACGAGTAGGAGGGTCGCGGCGGTGAGCGCAGAAGGGTCTGGGCGTGAGCCTGCCTGGAGCCGCCGTCGGTGCAGATCTTGGTGGTAGTAGCAAATACTCCAGCGAGGCCCTGGAGGGCTGACGCGGAGAAGGATTTCGTGTGAACAGCCGTTGCACACGAGTCAGTCGATCCTAAGCCCTAGGAGAAATCCGATGTCGATGGGGGCCGTCATAGCATGATGCCTATTTGTGCTGGCCCCGTTGGGCGAAAGGGAATCCGGTTCCAATCCGGAACCCGGCAGCGGAACCGATACAAGTCGGGCCCCTCTTTTAGAGATGCTCGTTGGGGTAACCCAAAAGGACCCGGAGACGCCGTCGGGAGATCGGGGAAGAGTTTTCTTTTCTGCATGAGCGTTCGAGTTCCCTGGAATCCTCTAGCAGGGAGATAGGGTTTGGAACGCGAAGAGCACCGCAGTTGCGGCGGTGTCCCGATCTTCCCCTCGGACCTTGAAAATCCGGGAGAGGGCCACGTGGAGGCGTCGCGCCGGTTCGTACCCATATCCGCAGCAGGTCTCCAAGGTGAAGAGCCACTAGTCGATAGAATAATGTAGGTAAGGGAAGTCGGCAAATTGGATCCGTAACTTCGGGATAAGGATTGGCTCTGAGGATCGGGGCGTGTCGGGCTTGGTCGGGAAGTGGGTCAGCACTAACGTGCCGGGCCTGGGCGAGGTGAGTGCCGTAGGGGTGCCGGTAAGTGTGGGCGCTTAGCGCGGGCGTGGTCTGCTCTCGCCGTTGGTCGGCCTCGTGCTGGCCGGCGGTGCAGGATGCGCGCGCCTGCGCGGCGTTCGCGCCCCGGTGCTTCAACCTGCGCGCAGGATCCGAGCTCGGTCCCGTGCCTTGGCCTCCCACGGATCTTCCTTGCTGCGAGGCCGCGTCCGCCTTAGCGCGCTCCTTCGGGGGTGCGCGGATTCTCTTCGGCCGCCATTCAACGATCAACTCAGAACTGGCACGGACTGGGGGAATCCGACTGTCTAATTAAAACAAAGCATTGCGATGGCCCTAGCGGGTGTTGACGCAATGTGATTTCTGCCCAGTGCTCTGAATGTCAACATGAAGAAATTCAAGCAAGCGCGTGTAAACGGCGGGAGTAACTATGACTCCAGAATGGTCAAATGATGCGTCTTACACGGACCCTCTCAATCTCCCCTTAGCGCTTCTGCGTCGGGAGATGATGGTACCAAAAAGCCTCTCTGTGACAAGACCGAGCTCTGGCCTTCACGTGGCGGGGTCATATATCTGACAGAGCAGGGCGCATTTGGGGGTGGAAGGGTTGCCAGCCCACTACCCCATCTGTTTCAGGTGGCATGCCAACACGTAGAGGTAAGAGAGGTGCTGGACAGCCTCTCGCTGGAGGGTCCGAGTCACCTGACGAGATGCCTGCCCAGTCAACCAGCACGTCTCAGCCGCCTCCGTCGCACGTGTGCCCAGACTGTGGCCAGTCATTTATGACTAAGACTGGACTGGGAGTCCATCGTCATCGAGCTCACCCCGAAGAAGTCAACGCAGAGATAGACACCGCGCGCAAGAAGGCTCGGTGGTCCAGGGAGGAACTTCTGCGCCTGGCCCATAGAGAGGCAGAACTTACCATCAAGGGCGTCCGGTTTATAAACCAAGAACTGGCGGAGTCCTTCCCCGACCGCTCCCTCGAATCCATCAAGGGCCAGCGAAGGGGAGAACCTATAGGGATGAGGTCGCCCGCTTTGTTTCTGTCCTCTCTGGGGCCAGTGTGGGTTCTCCATTGACCCAGGCGCCTCCACCTGCCTTGCAGGAGGCAAGTTCTGGGCCACCCGATCCGCTGCCATCTCCATCTCCTGGCAGCGATGTCGCTGATGTTGACTCAGCCATCTGGTCCGTTTTGGCTGCTCTACCATCATCTGCTCCTCGCTTCCGCTGTCTGGATGACATCGTAGCGCTGGGTCCGCAAGCCGACAGCTCAGTTATCCTCGGTATGCTTCCAGCTGCCTTGGATGCTGTCGGTAGTAGAGAGGCAGGTCTACATCCTTCTGCCTCTTTTAGAACGACCCAGCCTCCTGAGCGGAAGCGAGCACGACGTTGGTGGGAGTACTCTGTGTGTCAGCGCGCATTCAAGAAGAACCCGGCGCGCTGTATTCGTGGCTCCTCGATGGCACCCTGCTCCAGCCGCCGCCGCAAGTCCCGCGGCTGCTGGATTTCTGGGCTGATTTATTTACCAGGCGTCCAACTGGCCTGGTAGACAGCCTGGATAGCAGGGTGCTTCCATTCTGCAAGGAGGTGCCCTTCCACCAGCTTTGGGCGCCTATTACGGAGGAGGAGGCCGCGTCATCACTCCCACCTCGCAGATCAGCAGCCGGACCGGATGGCCTTACCCCCGCACAATTACGTCGCCTCCCCCGCGAGGTCCTCCTTAAAATCCTAAACCTTTTACTCCTTTCCCGTTCGCTCCCATCCTGACTCCTTCGTGACCGGACCACCCTGTTGCCTAAGAAGGCCGCTCCAACATCCCCCGCTGATTTCCGTCCTATCACCGTCTGCTCAGTGCTGGCCAGGGCCCTTCATAAGGTCCTGGCGGGTCGACTGGTGCGGACGTGTGTGTTGGATGGGCGTCAGCGGGCTTTCCTCCCTCAGGATGGGATGTTGCATAACACCACCCTGCTAGACCTTGCGATTACCCAGGCTGCTTCATCGTGTAGCTCGCTGTACGTGGCGTCTCTGGATGTATCCAAGGCATTCGACTCGCTTGATCATGGTGCTCTGGGGCCTGCCCTCAGGGCCCATGGCCTCCCGGTCGAGTTCATTGGATATGTCCGGGACTGCTACGCGGCGAGCTCTACTACGATATGCAGTTATGGGAAGTCGACAGGTCTAGTGCGGCCTTCCAGAGGTGTCCGGCAGGGTGATCCACTTTCCCCGATCCTTTTCAACATGACCCTGGACCTCATGTTGTCCAGCCTCCCCGACCATGTGGGCGCCCCCATCTTGGGCCGGCGTGTCAATGCCGCTGCCTTCGCTGACGACCTCCTCCTTTTTGCCACTACAAGGGATGGCCTTCAGGACTTGGTTGCCTGCGCAGTATCCACTCTGGGGCACTTGGGGCTCGAAGTGAACCCCACCAAGTGCTTCACTCTCGCCCTGGTTGCATCAGGGTGGGATAAGAAGATCAAGGTGGATGCTGCGGTTAACATCACGGCTGGCAACGCGGCCATCCCAGCTATGGGTATCGGAAGCCAATTCCGGTACCTTGGGGTCGACTTCTCCCCGAGTGGCAGGTCCCTTTTTAACCCTAGGAAGGAGGTCGCTCAGCAGCTGCAGCTCCTGACGCGGGCACCACTTAAGCCCCAACAACGGGTTTATGCCCTGCGCACCTGCATCATCCCGGGTCTTCACCATGGGCTGGCCCTGTCAAGAACGCGACTAGGGGCACTTTCTTCTATGGATGCTTGTGTGCGCACAGCCATCAGATCTTGGCTGCGCCTTCCAGCGGACACTCCCGTCGGCTACTTCCATGCCCCTATTCCATCCGGGGGGCTGGGGGTGCCGTCTGCCCGCTGGCTGGGCCCACTGCTCCGTAGAAGGCGTTTAATGGGCCTCCGGGCCCTTGGAATTCCGGATGAAGACCCTGCGCAGGGCAGCGTGCAGCGAGAGCTCGAGAGGCTGGACCAACATCTGCGGTGGCGAGGTGACGTTTTGATAAAGAGTTACTACCAACTGGGGCGCTGCTGGGCGGAACGGCTCCATGCGTCAGTGGATGGTGCGGCGCTAAGGAAGTCTGCCCGAACACCTGGGCAGCATGCCTGGATTTCAACCGGGAGGAGCTTCCTTTCAGGCCGCGACTTCATCAACTGTGTCCGCGCATGCATTAATGCCTTGCCTACCCGTGCAAGGCTTCAGCGTGGGCGGGATGGTGACACTCGATGTCGGGCTGGTTGTAACGCTGTGGAGACCGCTAACCATCTGTTTCAGTCGTGTTGGCGGAGTCATGAGGCTCGCATTAAGAGACACAACACCATAGTCACTTATGCTGCAGCGGGCCTCAAGAAGCGGGGTTTCGATGTCCACGTCGAACCCCACCTCAGGACGTCGGAGGGTCTCCGCAAACCAGATGTAGTGGCGGTCCGCGGCGTTACAGCCCACGTCGTCGACGTCCAGGTCGTGGGCGACCACCTCGACCTCGACCAGTGTCACCAGGACAAAGTCACGGTCTACGATCGTCCCGCCATCCACCAGGAGCTGAAGAAGAGGTTCACCTCCGTTCAGCAGATTGAGACATCATCAGCGACTATTAATTGGCGCGGTGTCTGGGCACCAGACTCTGCAAAGGCTCTTCGGGGTTTAGGTTTCACCAAGTTCCAACTGGCGACGATGGCTACACGTGTTCTCCTGGGCACCATTATTGCGACGAGGCGGTTTGAGCAGATGACAGCTCTGAAGGGCTCGATGCCACGTGCTGGCATTGGGTAAGGCATCTCTTGTTGATGTGCTGCTGCCTGGCACCATAAATCAGGCACAATACCCGCTTATTTTCGCACTTGTGTGGGTGTATTTTGTAATTAGAAATAAGTTACCTTTGTAAGCCCACCTGATGGGCATATTAATACACTCTGTATTTCGCACATGTTGCGATTAAAGCGGCTACATATAGCCAAATGCCTCGTCATCTAATTAGTGACGCGCATGAATGGATTAACGAGATTCCCGCTGTCCCTATCTACTATCTAGCGAAACCAATGCCAAGGGAACGGGCTTGGAAAAATTAGCGGGGAAAGAAGACCCTGTTGAGCTTGACTAGTCTGGCACTGTGAGGTGACATGAGAGGTGTAGCATAAGTGGGAGATGGCAACATCGCCGGTGAAATACCACTACTTTCATTGTTTCTTTACTTACTCGGTTAGGCGGAGCGCGTGCGTTGTGGTATAATGTCAACGTGAAGAAATCCAAGCAAGCGCGGATAAACGGCGGGAGTAACTATAACTCCCTCTGCCACACCATCGCCCCTACTGAGATATGCGGCGCCCATGTGCTAGGACCCAGATAAGTGGCAAACGAATGGAGAACACCAACCATGGCGGCGACTCCTCAATCAACGGACTCGAGGTGTCGTGATATGGCAAGAACATCAACGCCAACACACAACAGGGCGCTGCTAAGTGTCTCAATTCAGCGGCACTTCTTACTCTCTGTAGCAAGATTGTTACTCGGGGAATGAAGTGTCTCTTAAAGGCTCTCATTCCCAAGTGGTCTTCCTGCCTCCTAGTGTTTCCGCCGGATAACTGACATTCTGTCAGGAAACTGAAAGGAAAGACCGCACTGGAGGCCTGGGGGTTACCAGCCCCTCCTAGCATTACCCCTCCTACAGTTGGTAGCAGCATACAAATAGAAAGGGATTCCGGTCTGTCCGCCAACAGATCCGGCCCAACTTCGCCAGCTCCCGGCCTGCCCACCGGTACGGAAGTAGAAGACGTGCCGGCTGGCCTGTCCCGATGTGAACACTGCTTGCGGGACTTTGCTACAAAGAGGGGGCTCGGACAACACCTAAAGCTAGCCATATGTACTAGTAGGGATGCTCCTTTGGAAAACACCTTCCTCCTTGACCAGGTGCTCACCGGCGCCGTCCGCCGGTGCGGCTCTGTTTTCGTAGCATCCCTTGATGTGTCGAAGGCGTTCGACTCGCTGGACCATGCTGCCCTAAGCCCCGTGCCGAGGGCACATGGCCTACCGGGCGAATTCGTGGAATACATCGAGGGATGCTATGGGGGCAGCGCGACAACCTTGGCGGGCGAAGCCAGTGAATCCTTGGTTGTGCGGCCTTCCAGGGGAGTCAGGCAGGGTGATCCCCTCTCTCCTCTCCTCTTCAACTTTGCAATAGATCATGTTCTAGCTCAGCTGCCGTCCCACATCGGCGTCCCTGTCTTGGGCCGCCAGGTCAACGTGGCCGCGTTCGCCGATGACGTCCTCCTCTTCGCTTCGGCGAGGGGAGGACTGCAGTCCCTCATAGATGCAGCGGTCACAGCCCTCGACCACCTTGGGCTGAATGTCAACGCCGAGAAGTGTTTCGCCCTTGCCCTGTGGCCTCAGGCCGTGAGAAGAAGGTGCAAGTGGAAGACACAATCACGTTCACAGCGGGCCACACCAGCATGCCTGCACTGGGCGTGGGAGAAACCTTCAGATATCTGGGACTGCTGTTCTCCACCTGGGGAAGGTGCCTCTTCAACCCGAGGCAGGAAGTGGAGGCACAGCTGGACGTAATCACCAGAGCGCCGCTGAAGCCATAACAACGTCTCTACGAACTCCATGACGTCATTCTCCCGGGTCTCTACCACGGCCTTGCCTTGAGTCGCACCCGCATAGGCGCCCTCAAGGCCCTGGACATCTGCATCCGAACTGCAGTGAGGGGCTGGCTCTGCCTCCGGAAGGACACTCCCATGGGCTACTTCCACGCTCATGTAGAACACGGTGGGCTGGGCATTCCATCTGCCCACTGGCTCGGTCCGTCCCTGGGGCGAGGCAGACTCCTCACCCTGGAGCAACTCGGCGCACCAGCCGTGGACGCGAACCTGGGGGAGCTGCGTCACGAGATCGCGGCGCTCGAGGGACGCCTGACCCAAGACGATTGGCTGCTGTGGACGTCTGCGGAGATCGGAGAGATGTGGGCGACACGTCTTCACGCTGCAGTCGACAGGATGTCGTTGAAGCCTTCTGCAAAAACACCAGGCCAGCACAACTGGCTGCACGAAACCAGCCGCTTCCTCTCTGGCCGCGACTTCGTATCTTCCGTAAGGACGTGACTTAACGCCCTTCCATCTAAGGCGTGAACAAGTCGCGGTCAGAACCAGGAGAAGATGTGCAGAGCTGAGTGCTACACCGTCGAAACCGCCAACCACGTAGTCCAGTCCTCACCGGGTCCGCATCCGCCGGCACGTCGCCGTCGTTAAATACGTCGCGCGCGGCCTGGCGCAAAGGGGCTTCGACACCTCCGTGGAGCCCCAACTCCGAACACCAGGTGGCCTATGGAAGCCGGACCTCGTGGCGGTTCATGACGGCGTTGCCCAAGTGATCGACGCACAGGTGGTCGGCGACCACCTCGACCCCGTCAGGTGTCACCAGCAGAAGGCAGCAAAATACGATGTCCATGACGTGCGGCGTGTGGTTACGTCTCTCCGGCCCGGCATCGACAGCATCGCATTTTCGACCATCACTCTAAACGGGAGAGGAGTTTGGGCGCCCATTTCAGCCCGTCAACTACTGTTACTAGGTTTTAAATCCCGGGAACTTTCCATCCTTGCAACACGTGTTCTCATCGGGACGTCGGCCCCCTACACGCTCTTCGAACATATGACGTCGAAGAGACTGATGTACTGCGCGGGCGTTGGCTGAGGAGATGGCTTTCTTCCTCCCTGACCCCTGGGGACTGTCACAGGGGCAATACACACTCTATTCCCTTTTCCTTCTCTCTTCTAATATATACCCCATCTCTCCACTGTCGTTCATCTGACTAGTATTATTTATTTATTTATTTATGTTTTGTATTACAATTTACCTGTAAATATAACACCTTATCCAAATTTAAGTCCTCATCACGAGATGGGCGTATTACTGTAATACAATCCTGATCAGGAGATGGGCGTATATTGTACCTTGCTTATTCTCTCGGGAATATAGACGGCTTTAAGTAGCCAAATGCCTCGTCATCTAATTAGTGACGCGGATGAATGGATTAACGAGTTTCCCGTTGTCCCTATCTACTATCTCGCGTCGAGATCTCGTGCTGAGTAGCCTGAGTGGTCCGGCGAACTCAGACGGAAATAGTTCTCGAGACGAGGGGTCCCGCAGTTCACTGTCGGTTCTCGGTTAGTGGCTGCTCGGTTTGTCCGGGACCCTGAGTCGGGGAAAGGATGCGCCTCTGATAGCCTCTCCTTTCCCAAGTGCCCTCGATTCCGCCTTCCCGTGGTGCGAGATGTTTACCCAGAGTTCTGGGGACCAAAGGGCGAGGGTGCGCCGGGGTGCTGTCCATCTGCGCCTCGATTATTAGGGGCCAGCTGTGGGTGCCCCCTACATGTCGACTAACCGACGTGTCTTACCGGTGTGTAGTTCTGCTACACGCCGGTTTTGTATGCCGTTTTGCGGCTTACTGGCTTGTGGGACTTGTCTCACTTGCCGATTTTTTATGCCGATTTCCGGGGCATGAACCGTCAAGCCGTTGCTGTGGTGACATGGCACGGTTAGGCTAGCTGGGCTCAGACGCCTTAACGACTGGGTGACCGGCCCGGCACCTGAGTAGGGTCGGGTCATTGGCCTTTGGTGGGAGCCCGGGCTAGTAGGAGGCGAAGAGCAGAGGGTGCATCCTCCTTCTCGGTGTGCTGGGGGTACTCGCCGGGGGGGGGGGGGGTTAAATGAAATCCACTGTGGGGTAGTCCTTGAAGAGGACTAGGGCGCTGGGAACGGCGTCCTAAATCTTGCGGCTTCGTTGTACCCTTGGCTCTGAGGCGGAGCTGGTGGTTGAGCCGCATTAGCCTGCCCCCATGCCAGAGGTGGAAACAGACAGGCCCCATTTCTTTTGTCTCTCTCTCAAGATGGCTGCAAATAACAAGGGAGATATCGCACATGCTCGTACGAGCTCTAGTGCCATGCTCGGAGCCCAGGAGAGGCTGGCCGAGCTTTATTCGCTGTTGGAAGGGAAGCTTACGGTACAGAAGGTAAATGAAATTAAACTGAAGCTGGCCGACTGGGCAATTGCCCAAGGAATGTTACAGGGTAGAATAGAAGAATTGGAAAAAGAAAATGAGAGACTGCGCAGAAAGCCCGTGAAGTCATACGCAGAGGCAGTTGATGCTGTACGACCGGCTGTGACAATTAAAGAAAACAATGAAAACACTGTGGCCAAGCAAGGGGAGACATTATTTCTCAAGCCGAAAGAAGGCCAAAACACATATCAGGTGTTAGATGTCTTCCACAAGTTAGTGAACCCCCGGAAAGACAAGGTAAAGATTAATAAGATCAGAACAACTAAGACTGCGGTCATTGTGGAGACTTTCTCGGAGTCCTCCTTCGAGGCAATCATAAAAAAATGAGAAAATTCAGGCAGAAGTCATTTGTGAGCCTCCTAGGAAAAGGTGGCCACTCATGATTATGTATGATGTCCCACGTAGGTTGAAAGGTGACGAGCTATTGGACCTGGTATACAGTCAGAATTTTTCTCACACTGATGAATATAAATATTTACGGAAGGACTTTGACTGTGACTTTAGGCTTAGATTCAAACTGGGTAATAGGGAGAAAGACACAGGGCACCACGTGATTGAGGTCTCGCCTCAGATGAAGCAGATCTTAAGGAAAGGAAGGCTTTTGTGGAGTATTGTTCTATTTCAGTGCAAGATTATTGTGTGGTACCAAGGTGCAACAAGTGTTGTGACCTTGGTCATGTGCAAAAGCATTGTCCTGCGCTTCATGTAGAGTGTGGGCATTGCGGTAGTACAGAACATACATGGAAGGATTGCGAAAGGTTGAAGAATCCTGTGTGCATTCAATGCCTCAAGAGGGGTAAGAAGAAGACTCGTGCACCCGGCACCTCTGTGTCCAACCTATCAGCTTCTCCTAAGTCGTGTAATTGCCAGAACTGATTATGGAGAATAAATCTCAAAAGAAGGGGAAGCATAAGGCCCCTAGCAAACAGCTGAGAGACGCATTAAGAAGTTTACGTTTAAGGGAAGCGATAGGTTGTTGTTGTTCTTTTTCAGGAGACAGGCGAGAAGTGTGTGTGGTATGTCCTGTGGTGTCTGCTGGTGCAGGACTGTCGAACGAAGACCACGACCAAGAGGAGCAACAGGACGTGCGCAAGATGGATACTGGGAATTTGATGGAACATGGATTGTATTCTGACACTAATTCAGATGTAGAGTCTAAAGGAGTAGATGTAGGCATGCAAATTGGGATGGATGAGGTGGTGTCTGGTGATGTGGAAAAGGATGAGGTGAAAAGTGTTGATGAGGAAGTAGGATACAATGCGGTAGATCCGAAGGAGGTGTATGGTATATGTTGTTGTTGTTGTTGGTTGTTTAAGGGGGACAAAACTGCAATGGTCATCAGTCCCCCATTCCATCTCTAGGCATCAAAAGTAAATCCAAACACGTAAAAGATAATACGCCTAGAGTTTAAAATAGCGAAGTGGGAGAGGTGTCCCACTAGTCCATAAAACATCATCAAGAATAACAAGACTAAACGAAAAGATGGTTACACAGAGACAACTTACAACAAAGAAACCAATAGCCATGGTTGACCGACCATAAGAATAAAAAAAGGAAAAGTCAACCGCTCGGTTTCACAAAGAAATCTCCAGTTAGAGAGAACGATAAAATCCCCCTGCTCGAATAAAACGTAAAACGGTATCTGCCATTGTGGCATCGTCACCTAAAACTTCCGATAAAACAGCAGGGAGGTTAAAATGTCTCCGCAAGGCGGCTAAAAGGGGGCAGTCCAACAATATGTGGACGACTGTCAAATGGGAGCCACACCGACATTGGGCTGGGTCCTCACCCCGAAGGAGATGTCCATGGGTGAGCCACGTATGCCCAATGCGGAGGCGACATAAAACCACTGAGTCTCGTCGTGAACCGCGCATGGAGGAGCGCCATGCAACCGTCGTTTCCTTGACCACCCGGAGCTTGTTGGGCGCGCTCAGGCTACGCCACTCAGTATCCCAAAGCTGACGTACTCGCTGGCTCAACAATGAACTGAGATCAGAAGCCGGGAGGCCGATCTCTAGACAGGACATACCTACAGCCTGCTTGGCAAGCCTGTCAACACGTTCATTGCCCGGGATACCAACATGACCCGGAGACCAGATGAACACCACCGATCGCCCAGACCGTGTAATGGCATAATGTGTCTCCTGAACGGCCAACACCAGGGTAGACCGTGGGTAACACTGCTCCAGAGGTCGGAGGCTGCTCAGGGAGTCGCTGCAAACGACAAAAGTCTCGCCTGAGCACACCGGATATGCATGAGAGCTCTGTGAATGGCCACCAGCTCTGCAGTGTAAACACTGCAGCCATTCGGCAGAGAGTGCTGTTCCACATGGTCACCGTGTGTATAGGCAAATCCGACACGGTCATCCACCATTGAGCCATCGGTGTAGATCAGGTCATAACCATGGAACTCCGCTATGACAGCCGAGAACTGACGGCTGAGCGCCTCCTGTGGTATTGAGTCTTTGGGCCCATGGGCCAAGTCCAGCCGAATAGAAGGCCTTGTCAAACACCATGGAGGTGTCTGCACCTGGACCCGATAGGGACACGGAAGGGGGCAAAGACTCAAGTTCCAGGAGGAGGGACCGAACTCTATAGGATATCGTATGACCGGACCTGGGGCGTCGCTGATGGTGAGGGACGATCACATTAGAAAAGAGAAAACGACGGTTTGGGTGGCCTGGGTAGCAATACACGTTCGCTGCATAAGCTGCGAGCAGGTGTTGGCGGCGGATCCCCAAAGGTGTTATCCCAGCCTCCACTAGTAAACTGTTCACCGGGCTGGTGCGGAAAGCGCCCGTCGCAATGCGGACCCCACAGTTGTGAATGGGGTCCAGGAGATGCAGTGCTGAAGGTGCCGCAGACCCATAGGCAATGCACCCAAAATCGAGACGGGACTGCACCAGCGCCATGTAAGCCGCAACAGTGTCGAGCGATCAGCACCCCACGTCGTATGACCCAGGTGGCGGAGAAGGTTGAGATGGCGCCAGCACTTCCGTTTCAGCTGACGAATGTGGGGGAGCCACGTCAGCCAGGCGTCAAAGACCAGTCCTAAAAAACGGTGAGTTTCCACTACCGTAAGTGGTTCGTCATTCAGATAAAGTTCAGGGTGTGGGTGGACGGTCCAACGCTGGCAGAAGTGCATCACTCTGGTCTTGGAGGCAGAAAACTGAAAGCCATGGGTAAGCGCCCAGTTCTGCGCCTTCCGAATAGCACCTTGCAACCTGCGCTCGGCAACTTGGGTGCTGGAGGAACTAAAAGAGAGACAAAAGTCGTCAGCATAAAGAGAGGGGGACACCGACGATCCAACCGCTGCAGCTAAACCGTTGATGGCGATTAAAAATAATGGGACGCTTAAAACGGAACCCTGAGGAACCCCATTTTCCTGGACATGAGAGGAGCTCAGAGAAGCACCAATTTGAACACGAAAGGTACGGACGGCTAAAAAATTCTGAATAAAAATCGGTAGGGAGCCCCGGAGGTCCCAGTCATATAAAGTGTTGAGGATGTGTCGTCGCCAGGTCGTATCGTATGCTTTATACATATCGAAGAAGACGGCAACAAGGTGTTGGCGCCGGGAAAAGGCTGTGCGAATTGCAGTCTCGAGGTACACCAGATTATCGGTGGTAGATCGACTCTGGCGAAAACCGCCCTGGCATGGAGCCAATAATCCCCGAGTCTCAAGAATCCAACACAACCGCCGACTGACCATACGTTCCAACAGTTTGCATGGCACGTTAGTCAGGTTAATGGGCCGATAGCTATCCAAGTTCAGAGGATGTTTGTCGGGTTTAAGTACAGGGATGATGATGCTCTCCCGCCACTGTGACGGGAAAACACCATCACACCAAATGCGGTTATAGACCGCGAGTAGATTACGCCGACTATCTGCTGAGAGATGTTTCAGCATTTGACTATGGATGCTATCAGGCCCTGGTGCCGTGTCAGGAACTTGTCGAAGAGCACTGAGGAGCTCCCACTCAGTGAAAGGACTGTTGTAGGATTCAGAGCGGCGGGTACGAAAGGAGAGGTGCTGGCGTTCTACCCGCTCCTTCAATGTACGGAAGGCCGGTGGATAGTTTGCAGAGGCAAAGGTGCGGGCATAATGCTCGGCAAACATCTCTGCAAGTGTGGCCGGGTCCGTACATAGAACTCCGTTTGTGGAGATTCCGGGTATTCCCGCTGGTGACGGTATTCCCATTAACCGCCTGATCCTACCCCAGACCTGTGATGCCGAGGTACCCGTCCCAATAGTGGAGACGTACCTCTCCCAGCACTCCTGTTTCCGACTTCTTATTAACTGGCGAGCACGAGCGCGAAGCCGTTTAAAATCAATGAGATGCTCCTGAAAGGGGTGACGCTTATAGTGCTGTAAGGCCCGCCTACGATATCTAATAGCCTCAGCTATTTCCGGCGACCACCACGGCACTGCCTTACGCCGTGGGCACCCTGTGGAGCACGGAATTGTAGCTTTTGCAGCAGAAACAATGGTGTGAGTGACGCCCTCGACCACCACATCGATGGAATCGAGTGGGGGAGGTCGAACAATAGCAGTGGACGTGTAATCCTCCCAGTTAGCCCTGCCTAAAGCCCACCTGGGGGGGGGGCGTCCTGGTGACTGACGTTGTGGGAAAATGGTCACTGCCACACAGGTCGTCGTGGGCTCTCCAGTGGACAGATGGTGGAAGGCTGTGGCTGCAGATCGATAAATCACTAAAGTGTGTGGCGGCACTAGTATTTAATAGGCAGAGGTCGAGTTGAGACAGTAAAGACTCGACTACTCTGCCTCGGCCAGAAAGCGAAGTACCACCCCACAATGGGTTATGGGCGTTGAAGTCGCCCAATAAGAAGAAAGGCGGGGTAGTTGTGATATAAGTGCAGCCAAATCATTCAAAGAGAGGTCACCATCTGGAGGGAGATAAAGGCTGCAGACGGTAAACTCTTGTGTTGTCCTTACCCTGACAGCCACTGCTTCTAGTGGTGTACGAAGGGGCACAGGTTCACTATGAACAGAAGTAAGGTGTCTTAGCTCAGCCAGGTGGGGAAAGAAACCGCCGCAGTTCCACTGGAGGATAATGCTCTCTGATAACTGGGAAGACATGGAGATTACAAATCAGCGTCACTCAGATCCGCTGTCTGCCTTTGTTCTGGCTCAGTATCCATTAGGTCTGTTATGTCCCCGACGGCGAGGTCGTCTGGGGACGCTAGAATCTCCACCTCGTCCCCAGAGGTCGAGGTGGAGTGGTGAGGTGGCTCGGGAGCCACCGTGGTATCCTTCACGTCGTCGTTGTCAACTTTTTTCCTCCGGTCCTTCTTGCCCCTCGGGGGCTTCGCCGGCAGGGCTGGCTTCTCAGCCTCAGGGACTGAGGAGCAGCATGAGGCCCTGCGTCCAGCAGCCCTCGGTTTTGCCTGCTGCTGGCGTGTGTCGGAAGCGACACGGGGGGAACCCTCGGAAGGGAGTGTCCCAAGGGACCCCTTCCGAACGAGGGGTGCCGGAGAAGGTTGTTGTGTCTCCGGCAGAAGGGTGGAGGTTGCTCCCGAGGCAATTACCTTGGGAGCAGAAGAAGGAAGGGAGCCCCCAACCCCCTCGGGGGCAGATGTAGGTTTGTGGCCCTGGGGGCCCACAGAAAAAGAATTAGAAGAGATGGGTGCTGACAATGCAATTGCTGCAAAAGAAGTCGTCATGGCTACTGGGTGCAAGCGCTCATACTTCTTTTTCGCCTCAGTATAGGTCAACCGGTCCGAGGTCTTATATTCAATAATTTTCCTCTCTTTCCGGAGCATAGGACATTGTGACGAGCAGGGAGAATGCTCCTGACCACAGTTCACGCAGACGGGCGAAAGAGTACATGGGGCGTCCGGGTGGGCTGGACGTCCACAATCCTGGCAAGTGGCGCTGGAAGGGCAACGGGACGACATATGCCCAAACTTCCAGCACTGGAAGCATCTCATGGGAGGAGGGATGTAAGGTTTTACATCACACCGGTAGCACATCACCTTCACCTTCTCCGGCAGTGTATCGCCTTCGAAGGCTACAATGAAGGCACCGGTGGCAACCCTATTATCTTTCGACCCACGATGGATGCGCCGGACGAAGTGAACACCTCGCTGCTCGAGGTTGGCGCGCAGCTCCTCATCAGATTGTAAGAGGAGATCCCGGTGAAAAATAATACCCTGGACCAGATTGAGGGACCTATGTGGCGCAATGTTGACCGCGATGTCTCCCAGCTTATCGCAGGCAAGCAATGCCCGCGACTGGGCAGGGGATGCGGTGTGAATCAACACAGAGCCATTGCACATCTTGAAAAGGGACTCCACCTCTCCAAACTTCTCCTCCAGATGTTCTACGAGGAACTGAGGCTTGACTGTTGTAAATGATTCCCCATCAGTCCTCGTACATACAAGATATTTAGGCGAATATGGTTCATTGTTGTTAGCAGCCCTGCGTTCCTCCCAGGGCGTAGCCAAGGAAGGGAACGACTTGGGGTCATAAGTGGCATGAAACTTCCCACACTTTGAGACGGTGGTTGTACGTCCACCAACGTTATCTGTTGCTCGTTTCATTGTGGTCCCACGAGCAGCTAGGGATCTAAACGTCCACCCAGGCAGAGCCCCGCTTGCCTGGGTAAGCCTTATACAACTGAGGTGTGGCAGGTTCCTCAGAGGTTGCTCGCTAGCGGCTTTTTTTTTTTGTCGTTTTAGGGCGCACAACTGCTGTGGTCATTAGCGCCCAACACTGCCCATTGTAAAAAGAACCGGGGTTAGAAATTAAATTGCTTTCGCCATATTTGCACGATGTATAAAAAGTAAAACTCTTAACCGATTGCTGTCATCAGCTAAAATGTCAGACAATTCAAATGGGAAACACAGATCATGACGGAGACGGTTAAAAAATGGACATTGCACTAAAAGATGGTTCACAGTAAAAGGTGCATCACAGTGCTCACATAAGGGAGCAGGACCACCACGTAATAAATGCTGGTGGCTAAAACGGCAGTGGCCAATACGAAGCCGGGCCAGAACAATCTCCTCTCGGCGGGAGGGTCGAGATGACGTTGACCAGAGATCAGGCACAGGTTTAATGGCTCGTAATTTGTTCCCTGACAGGGATGACCAATGTAGATACCAACGGGAGATAATACGCTGGGAGATACCAGCGCGAAGGTCATCAGAGCTGGTGGAAAAGGTAGATAGCCGAGGAAGGAGAACTGCTTCCTTGGCAGCCGTATCCGCAGCCTCATTCCCCAACACTCCCACATGGCCAGGGACCCACAGAAACGTCACCATAGTTCCGCTCGTTGAAAGAGAATAAAGGCAATTGCGGATGCTTTGTACCAGAGGATGGGCCGGATATAGCATGCAAAGGCTCAACAAAGCACTCATAGAGTCCGAGCAAATGACAGTCTTACTGAGCGAGTGTCGCCGGACGTATTGTGTGGCTTGGTATAATGCATACAGCTCAGCTGTAAAAATGGAACTCCACTCAGGAAGACGATATTTAAAAGAGACGTTGCCAAGTACAAAAGCACACCCAACACCCTGGTCTGTCTTTGAGCCATCAGTGTAAATGAACAAATTGTCATCAAATTTAAACCGAAGTGCGTGAAATTCTCTCTGGTAGACGAAACGAGGTGTGGAGTCCTTTGGGAGAGAATGAAGATCAAAGTTAACACGGACTTCGGGGCTTCGCCACGGTGGAGAGGTGCTCTCTCCAGCCGAGAAGATAGCAGGCATTGTAACGCCAAGCTGGCCGAGTAGCGAACGCAAGCGTACTCCCGGTGGTAGCAGAGCAGACGGGCGCAGAGCGAATAGACTGTCAAGTGAGTCGTTAAAAAAAAACTGCGTACATCGGGTGTCCTCGCATGGACGACAAACGACTAGCGTAACGGCTAAGCAGGAGTTCCCGACGGTAAGAAAGGGGTAGTTCGGCGGCCTCGGCATAGAGGCTCTCAACGGGGCTAGTATAAAACGCTCCTGTCGCCAGACGGAGACCTTGGTGGTGGATTGTATTAAGGCGGCGCAGTATGGACGGTCGAGCCGAAGAATAAACGATGCTACCATAGTCCAGTTTGGACCGAACTATGGTGCGATACAGATGGAGGAGAGTAGACCTGTCAGCTCCCCACGAGGTGCCACTTAACACCCGCAGCACATTGAGAGAGCGGGTACAGCGAGCTGCCAAACGGGATATGTGGGGAGACCAACTTAACTTCCTGTCGAGAACAAGTCCCAAGAATGTCGTGGTATCCACAAATGGAAGTACTATGGGGCCCAGACGAAGGGACGGGGGAACGAACTCCTTCCGCCGCCAGAAGTTCATGCAGACTGTCTTGTCAGCTGAGAATCGAAAGCCAGTGTCCATACTCCACGCGTGGAGATTGTCTAGGCACCGCTGGAGGCGCCGCTCCAGGAGACCCGTTTGCTCAGAGCTGCTGTAGATCGCGAAGTCGTCAACAAATAGGGACGCTGACACTCCCAGTGGAAGGTGATCGGCTATAGAATTGATTGCCACTGCAAATAAAACAACGCTCAGGACCGAGCCCTGGGGGACTCCGTTCTCCTGATTAAAAGTGCTCGATAAAACCGAACCAACACGCACTTTAAAAACACTGTCTGTTAAAAATTCGCGGATAAAAATTGGCATGCGACCCCGAAAACCCCATGTATGCAGAGTGCGGAGGATGCCCATCCTCCAGCAGGTGTCGTATGCCTTTTCCAGATCAAAGAACACCGCTACTGTCTGGCGCTTCCGTAAAAAGTTATTCATTACTGAGGTAGATAGGGCAACAAGATGATCCACCGCAGAACAGTGCTTGCGAAACCCACATTGGACATTAGAAAGGAGATGTCGCGTTTCAAGCCACCATACCAGGCGCCCGTGAATCATGCGTTCCATCACCTTGCATATGCTACTGGTGAGGGAAATGGGGCGGTAGCTGGAAGGGAGACATTTGTCCTTCCCAGGCTTTGGTATGGGAATGACTATGGCTTCACGCCAGCGTCGCGGAAAGGTGCCTTCTATCCATATGCGGTTGTAGGTGGCCAGTAGGAAGTGCAAGCTCTTTGGTGAAAGGTGTTGCAGCATCGCCACGTCAATGCCATCTGGTCCTGGAGCGGAGGACCGCAAAGACGAGAGTGCGTGGTGAAGCTCTCGTACAGTAAACTCGGTATTGTAGCATTCACGGTTTTGAGAGGTAAAGGGCAATGGAGTCGCCTCCACCGTCCGTTTCCTAGCTAGGAAAGCGTCAGTGTAATGTGAAGAGCTAGAGACCTCTGCAAAATGTCGACCCAGTGCGTTGGCTATTTGTGGAGGATCGACGACGGTGTCAGTTGCGACACACAGACCGGGAATTGGGGAATGAGCCATAGTGCCCGAAATTTTTCGAAGGTTACCCCAAATGATGGAGGAAGGGGTAGACCTATTAAAAGAGCTCGTGAATGAGCGCCAACTGGCGCGTTTACAGTCGCGAAAGAGGCGACGACAATAGGCCCGCAGCCGTTTGTATCGGATGCAGTTGTCGAGCGTGGGCCGTTGTTTGAAGATTCTAAGGGCACGTCGCCGTGCTCGCAGAGCGTCACGGCATTCCGCCGTCCACCACGGGACAAGGGGACGACGTGCGTGGGAAGTCTTGCAGGGGATGGAACATTCCGCGGCTGTCAGAATAACTGTGGTAATGTGTTCCACTTGGTCGTCTATACTAGGATAATGGTAAGTACCAAAATCCGCCAGTGACGTGTAGAGCTCCCAGTCCGCTTTCGTTAACTGCCAGCGGTGTGGATGCTCAAGGGTGTCAGGCATCATTAGGTGAATTACACACGGAAAATGATCGCTCGAATGTGTGTCTGAGAGAGCAGACCATTCAAGACGCCGTGCCAGCTGAGCAGTGCAGATAGCTAGATCTATATGGCTGAAAGTATTTGTGGTGTCTGAAAGATAAGTTGGTTCACCAGTGTTAAGGCAGATGAGCTGAAGGTGGTTCAGTATATCTGCCAGGAGGGAGCCCCGTGGACATGGTCGTGGGGAGCCCCAAAGGGGGTGGTGGGCATTGAAATCTCCCACCAACAAAAATGGACGCGGAAGCTGGTCAATAAGATCTAGGATATCTGATCTAGTGACGGGAAAAGAGGAAGGAGCGTAAATATTGCACAGTGTGAAGACAAATCCAGGAAGGTATATCCGGAAAGCAACAGCTTGTATTGGAGTACACAAAGGGACCCGTGTACTGTGTACGTCATCCCGAATAAGCAACATTACGCCCCCGTGGGCTGGAATTCCTGCCACTGGAGGAAGGTCAAAGCGAACGGTAGTGTATCGTGGGAAAGTAATTCGAGTACCAGGGAGCAATTTTGTCTCCTGTAGAGAGAAGATGATTGGATGATATGTTCGCGTTAAAAGCTGCAGTTCTGTCCAATTCGACCGGATACCACGAATGTTCCATTGAAGAATATCCATAATGGGATAAAATGAGATGAAGGTGGACATCAGCCCGACGAAGGCGGCGGGCCACAGTGCGAATGTTCGCAACTGGTGGTGTCTGAGACAGGAGGGTCTTGCTCCATATTCTCAGAGGTTACCACAGCAGCTGCGTGAGTGTGGTCGGCAGCCCCATCTTTGGCTGATGCACCTGGAGAGACTATAGGCTTCCAGGGGATGCCATCGTCACATTGTGAGGTAGGAGGGGGGAGAGTTTTCCCCCTATTTGATTTCTTGGAGCCCTGGTGAAGCTCTTTGGTTGGCTCAGATGTTTTGGTAGGGGTGCGGAGGAAATCCTCGCGCGAATGCTCTTTCTTAGACTTTCGCGTCTCTATCTGTGGTTTCACAGCTGAAGATGAAGATGATGATGATTTGGAAGAGGTACTCACACTTTTCGTTGAACGTGACGCCGTTGTCGATGTAGACTGTTTGACAACTACTGTCGTAAACTGTAGGTCACAAGTCTGTGTGGCCATATCCCGTGTTGGTGGAGGCGTTGCAACTACAGTACTGTAGTTACCACGCGGCGGGGTCTTGGGCTTACGACTGGCATACATCTTACGTGCAACTGGTATGGGAACCATTTCCTTTACACGAATTTCCTGGATGGCTCGTTCATCAGCAAACACGGGACATTCCCGGGAGGAAGCAGCATGATTCCCGTTACAATTGATGCAATGAGGGGACGGTGGTGGACAAATCCCCTCATGGGCCTCTTTACCACAGGTGACACATATGACTGGGTTCTTGCAAGACTGGCTTGTGTGGTTAAATCGATGGCACTGATAACACCGAGTAGGGTTAGGGATATAAGGTCGTACTGTGATGACCTCATACCCTGCCTTGATCTTCGGCGGCAGAGCCACTCGGTCGAAGGTCAGAAACACTGTGCGAGTGGGCACTACAACATTGTTCTCTTTTTTTGTCACCCTGTGTACTGCGACGACGTCTTGAGCTGCCAGATATTCTTTCAGTTCATCCTCAGTCAGACCGTCCAAACTGGCTGAGAAGACTACCCCTCGGGAATAATTGAGGGTCGGATGGAGCTCAACACGAACCGGGTACCTGTGGAGCAGAGTAGCCTTAAGCAGCCGCTGTGCCTGGGAGCCACTTTCTGTTTCTAACAGTAGTGTTCCATTACGTAGGCAGTTGCAGGTCTTAACTGGGCCGGCAATGGCATCAACCCCATTTTGAATAATAAATGGACTCACCGACGAAAAGGATTGTCCTTCCTCAGTACGGGTCACCACAAGGAACTTTGATGTCTAAATTTTTCTGTTCAGACACACTATTGTCTAGTACATCAATTTCTAAAGACTCTTTCCATTTTCTTTTTTTTTTAACCATCGCGGTTGTATCCCCCACGATTGCCAGTGTCTCCGACGGCACGCTCCTTCCTGCTGGAGGCCCCCAACGGAAGCACGCCCGCCTTGGGTGATTGTTCACACCCCAGGTCACACCTCCCGATCTACAGACGGAGGGACCAATCGGCGAATCGGGAAGGTATCAGCGCAGGCAATCGCCCCTCCCCTGGCCTGGCCTTAACCAGGGGGTACGCACGCACCCTACATGCCAGCCCGGGGCTGGGACTTACGCATTACCCAGTCACCCATATGGGTGGCCTTCAAGTGCGTACAGGGAGGAGGAAGAGAGAAATAGTAGGAGGAGAAGCCTCAAACGCAGACGCGGAGGCCAAGAAAGAGGTGAAAGAAGACTGTAAAGCCAAAAGGGTCAGAACTTCGGTTCCCCGAAGGATGCACAGACTCGGTCCCCAAGAGAGGGGAAAAGGACAGTAGAAGAAGCGTCATGTAGCACGGAAAGGAAAGAGTGCTACAAAGGCTGGGGCCCCGTGCTCGCCACGCACGTACTCACCACAGAGCGGTGAGTCCCCTGAGGGGGGAAATGGTCGTGAAGGAGATCGTTAGAATGTATGGGAGGGTGCTCTTCGTACCGGGGAAGCCCTTTCCCGATTGTTATGTTTACACCCACTTTTCTTAATGGCTATTCGTGTAGCCCAGTTAAATATGCAGAGAAGTTTGAGTGCAGTGCAGGATTTTCAGAAGTATGTTGAAGAGTGTAAAATCGATGTGGCATGTTTGCAGGAAACGTACTTCTGAGGGGAGACCATTCCTGGTCTGCCAGTTACTTCGCAAGTGATTTCCGTAGGAGATCAGCCTGCTGCTGCTGTTATTGTTTTCGATAGGAATTGTAAAACCACTTCTTTGTCCCAGTTTAATAATTATCATGTTGTTGTGGTAGAAGTGGTTAAAGGGAATGTAAGGTGGTATTTAGTATCTATGTATTGCCAGTACAGATATCCGATTGCTGGCTACTGAAATCAGCTGCGTGTAATTTGCCAGTCACTTCGATCAGGGCACCTCGTGTTGGCACTTGATGCCAATGCGAAATCTTTCATGTGGCACAGCAAAGTTGTTGATGACAAGGGACGCGAATTGGAGGAGTTCATTAGTGAATTTAATCTTATGGTGGTTAATACACCAAGCATGGTCCCGTCTTACTCCAGCAGAGCTGGTGTGAAGTCGCGGATTGATGTTACATTAGCCAATAATGTGGCTATTCATAGGATTGCCGAGTGGGAAATGCTGGACGGTATGACGTGTAGCGATCACAATGTGTTGCAATTTATATTGACTGAAGATCCGGTCGCTGTGCCAAGTTAAAGAGTATCCAAGTATAATTACTCAAGGGCAGACTGGGAAGGACTCCTTCCGGAGTACGTACCTCCAGAGTTGGGGCAAGTATTCGAGGTAGATTGGGCTGCTACCACGGTTGTAGATTCCATTGCAAGTGCTCTTGAAATAGCCGTGCCTAGGAGGGGTGGATCGCAAGGCGTTTGCCTGGCCCCATGGACTCCCGAGCTGACTGGTCTGCGCCAGGCTGTTCGCAGGGCACGTAGAATATACCAATGTACGGTTGATCCGTTGGATCGCCAGTACAGATAGGATCTATACAGGCAATTACGGACTCGATACAAAAGAAAATTTTAGAGGTGCGCTTGAGTAGTTGGGAGCGGTTCGTTAGAGAACACCTTTCGGTGGACCCCTGGGGGACGCCTTACAAGATCGTGAGAGAAAAGGTAAGAGTTCCAACGGTTTTGTCATCCATAAGGGATGCTGCTAATGGGCATGTCACCACATACAGGTATGAAACGATACAGGTCCTGCTGCAGGATATGCTCCCGGATGATGATCCAGGGCAGGATACCCCGGAGCAGGCAGAGATCATGTCCCAAGTGACCAGAGACTACGAGAACGAGCTGCAAGTGTACCCTTTCTCTGAAGAGGAGGTAAGGGACACTTTGCTGAAATTAAAAACCGGTAAGTCTCCTGGGCCAGATGGCGTGCCCGTGGAAGTGTTGCATTGTTTAGTGCCAAAGTTAGTCCCCGTTCTCACGGTCTTGTACAACCGTTGCCTGGAGGTCAGAAGGTAACCCAACACATGGAAGCAAGCGGAAGTTGTAATCTTGAGGAACCCAGAGAAGGAACCTATGGATGTTGAAGCGTATAGACCTATTTGCCTGTTGGATACCCTGGGGAAAGCCTTTGAGAAGTTTCTCTGCAGCAGACTGCATAGCCACCGTGAGCTGCATGGAATGCACGAGTGGCAGTTTGGTTTTCGCAGGGGGCGTTCTGCTGAGACGCCATTAACCTTGTGACCAAAATTGTGACTCGACTTTCTGCAGGTACGTGGTGGGAGTGATGGTCGATATTGCTGGTGCATTTGACAATCTGTGGTGGCCGGCTCTGTTCTCCCACTTGCGAGAGATGCAGTGTCCGCGCCTACTCCTCGATTGTCTGATGATTATTGCAAGAACCGGGTGGTAAGGATAACATCTCCTGATACGGTTGTGACGATGATTACAAAGGATGTCTGCATGGCTCGGTATGCGGACCCGTGTTTTGGGATATAAACATGGAGCCGCTGCTGAAGTCTCTGCATGAGGAAGCATCAGTGTTGGAAGCAGTCGCCTATGCAGATGACTTACTCATCCTTGTGCATGGCAACAGTAGTTTGCAGTTGGAGAACAGATCTAGAACTGCTGGAGAGATCTTGCAGAAGTGGTGTAATGCTTCCAAATTGGTTGTAGCACCACATAAAACGACATACATGTTCTTCAAGGGGAATTTGAGTAGGGACCCCATTATACACACACACAATGTGTGTTACATGCCGAAAAGCCGTTAATAGGTATTTAGGGGTGTACTTGGATGAGAGGCACATTGTAATAGTAGCTATCAAGGCGATTGCTGTGCTGCAGAAACTGATTTGAATCGGACAGCAGAGATTCTATCTGGAGCCGAAGTTGGTACGGTTCTAGAATCAATGGTGGGGTATGGTGCGAGCTCTTGGGCCCACAGGTTATGCCTCGTGTCCTTCGATGGCGGCAAGGAGAGTCCAAAGAAATATATTACTGAACTCTATTGGTGCTTTCGGCACGTCACACTGATGGCTTGCTTGTGGTCATGGGGCTTTGTCCCCTAGATTTGCAAGTTATGTGGAGAGCCGGTGTTTATTGGCTCAAGAAGAGGAATTTTGAAAAAATAAAAGACATCTTGGGTGTCCAAGCAGGAAGTAAGAGGGAGATGGAGGTGGTTTTGGACATCTGGCAGAATCAGTGGGATAGAAGTGAGACAGCACGGAGAGTTCATAGTGTGTTCCCGAATGTCAGGGAGAGATTAAACATCAAGTTCGAGCCAAGTAGGGGCTTAGTTCATTTCATTACTGGTCATGGCCCGTATCCAGTGTGCCTGCACCGGATTGGGAAGAGAGACACGGAGGGGTGTGACTGTGGCGTTACTCCACGTACACCAGAGCATGTCCTCTTCGAGTGCCCATTTTCGCTGACATAGTTGGCGATTTGCGCCTTGGTATTGGTAATATGATTGTAAGAGATGTTGAGCGGGTACAGGTGTTAAACACCATATCAAATAAGGTGCCTGACAAAGCTTTGGAGTTGTATCAGCGATAACTTACTGGACTTGACTGAAGAACCTGGATTGGACGGACGGGGAAGGAGGCTGGAGGCAGGAGTGTGAAGGTGCCACCCTGCCTCTACCGGTCGACCATGGGTGTCTATATTTCGATGTCGTGTAAACGGCGGGAGTTGTTGTTGATGTTGTTGTTTTAAAGGGACTAAACAGATAGGTCATCAGTCCCCTGTTCCTAGCTAAGAGTCCTCTGTCAAGATTATAAAAAGTAAAACACTACTTCGAAGATGAAAACTCACAAATGGGGTAAGCTGACATTGGAGAATTCGCTGACAACACAAAAGGAAGAGAGACAATAGGGAAGTCGAGATCTAAGCTAAAGCTGGACAGCAGAAAAACACGGCTGGCTGATCACAGAGAAAAAAAACAGGATGAGCCAGCCATACTTCACACACTAAAAACCCCTCGGTATATTACAGAAGGGTCTTAAAAGGGTTTAAAATCGCTGGATAGGTGGGGACCTGAAGAACCAGGCTATAGTACCCACCACTAGATGGAGTTATAAAAACCAGCTGCGTGAATAAAACTTAAAACAGAATGAGCCGTGGAGGCATCGTCGCCTAAAACTAAAGGTAGCGCGTCTGGTAGGTTAAAAGACTGGCGCAATGTAGCTAAAACTGGGCAGTCCATCAGAAGATGGACGACTGTCAGCGCTGCTGCACACCGACACATGGGTGGGGCCTCAAGGCGGAGGAGATGACCATAGGTCAGCCAGGTATGCCCAATATGGAGGCGGCAGAGGACAACTGACTCTCGACGTATGGGCTGCAGTGAAGACTTCCACAGAGTTGTGGATAGCTTCACGGCTCGGAGCTTGTTTGTGGCACCCATGGTGCACCATTCGGCACTCCAAGCATCACGCACCTTCTTGTGCAATGATAACCTAAGGTCTGATTCCGTGATGCCAATGGTGAAGGGTGGCGCAGTGGTGGCCTGTTTGGCCACCTGGTCGACACGTTCATTCCCCGGTATGCCGACGTGGCCAGGGGTCCATAGGAAGACCACACATCGGCCAGATTGGGCAAGAGAGTAAGTAGTGTCTTGAATGGACTGCACTAACGGGTGACGAGGGAAGAACTGGTCGAGTGCCTGCAAGCCACTCAGGGAGTCCCTACAGATGACAAATGACCCCCTGGTGCAGGCTCGGAAGTGTTCTAGAGCCTTGAGGATAGCGACCAGCTCTGCAGTGAAGACACTACTTTCACGGGGCAATGAATGTTGTTCGACATGGTCACCATGGAGACATGCATACCCAGCACGACCATCTGCTAGGGACCCATCAGTATAGATGGCTTCAGCACCACGGAAGGAGTTGAAGAGATCCAGGAACTGGTGTCGGAGTTGCGTTGGAGAAACGGAGTCTTTTGATCTATTGGACAGATCCAGACAAAGCTGCAATCAGGGAATGGACCAAGGAGGGGTTTGAAAGGAATAGTGGAAAGTGGCAGGGAGTGGTTGGGATTCGAGGGACGAAAGTAGAGGACGAACACGGTCTGATATTGGGTAACCCGACCGAGGTCGTCTTGGAGGGATAGGAGTGCAGTGCCTGGAAAAAGAAGCCGGTGGTTCAGATGGTGTGGCAAGGTGTTAACATGGGCAATGTACGAAGCCAGCAGGTGCTGCCAGCGGAACCGTAGATTTTTTTTTTTTTTGTGGTTTTAGGGCGCACAACTTCTATGGTCATTAGCGCCCAGCCAAGAACATAGATTCGCTATGATCTAAAAAAATGTAGACTGTCAGAACATCAACAAGAGGCTAAAAACGAAAGATAAAAGACAATTAAAAGAGTTAAATATCCTTGGATAAGTTGGCCAAGTTGATAAAACGCAAAACTCGAGCAGCTGCTCGTGTGTCATCAGCTAAAATTTCCTCCAGAGTAGACGGAAAGTGAAGGGCTACACGGAGATGATTAAAATTAACACAAGTCAGTAAAACATGTCGCACTGTCAGCAGTTCACCGCAGGAGCATTGCGGTGCAGGTTCGGCGGATAGCAAGTGACGGTGGCTGAAACGGCAATGACCGATCCGCAACCGAGCCAGGATGACCTCCTCCCGCCGAGAGGGGCGTGAGGATGTCCTCCAAGCGGTCGGGATCGGTTTGACAGTTCGCAATTTATTGTTGTACAGTGAAAGCCACACACTGTGCCATTGCGACACGATACTCCGGCGAAGAGCCCGTTGAACATCGTCTGATGGGACGCAAAAGGTAGCCATGCGAGGCAAAAGAGCTGCTGCCTTGGCTGCTGTGTCGGCGGCCTCATTCCCGGGCACACCCACATGGCCAGGGACCCACAGGAAAGAAACGTGACAGCTGTCATCCGCCAGCAACTGGAGGGAGCGTTGGATCCCATACACGAGAGGATGGTTCGAGAAAGGGTCCTTAAGACTCTGCAGGGCACTAAGGGAGTCAGAACATATGGCATAGAAAGGGTGGCGGTGGCGGCAGGTATACAAAACGGCCTGGTGGAGGGCGAAAAGCTCAGCCGTGAAGTTTGAGCACCGGTCAGGGAGCTTGTATTGGAAACGGTTGTCCCCGACGACGAAGGCAGATCCGACACCGGCAGTGCTCTTGGAACCATCAGTGTAAATAAATACGGCATTATCGAACCTCAAACGGAGTTCGACAAGCCTCGAGCAGTATACCAAATCCGGAGTGCGCTCCTTGCGGAGCGAACTAAGTTCAAGGCGAGTGTGAACCTGGTCCTGATGCCACAGTGGCAATGGGCTCTCGCTCAACCGAAAGGTGGAAGGAAGGATAAAATCGAGCCGCTGAAGCGGGCGGCGAAACCGAACTCCAGGTGGAAGCAAGGCAATCGCAGACAACTGATATTGGCGATCGAGTGAGTCGTCAAAAAATAATCTGTAAGATGGATGGTTGGGCATCGACCGCAGGCGGCATGCGTACCGAGACAAAAGTATGTCACGCCGAGTGGTCAAGGGTAATACAGCAGCCTCGGCATACAGACTTTCAACAGGGCTGGTATAAAATGCACCGGTCGCCAGACGTAATCCACGATGGTGGATAGAGTTGAGACGGCGGAGAATCGACGGCCGTGCTGAAGAGTATACAAGGCTTCCATAGTCGAGCTTCGACTGAACAATGGCCTGGTAAAGGTGAAGCAGGACGGTACGATCCGCTCCCCATGACGTGCCACTGAGGACACGAAGAACGTTAAGGGATCGGGCACAACGGGCAGCCAGGTAGGACATGTGTGGACCAGCAAAGTTTCCGATCCAACATGAGTCCCAAGAATTTCGTAGTCTCCACGAAAGGGAGAGCAACAGGGCCGAGACGTAGAGAAGGTGGAAGAAATTCCTTGTATCTCCAGAAATTGATACACACAGTTTTCTCAGTGGAGAATCGGAAGCCGTTTGCGATGCTCCAGGAATATAGACGGTCAAGACAGCGTTGGAGAGAACGCTCCAAGAGACACGCCCGCTGGGCGCTACAATAAATTGCGAAATCGTCAACAAAAAGAGATCCGGAGACGTCGGCTGAAAGGCAATCTAGGATCGGATTGATTGCAATAGCAAAGAGCGCCGCACTCAAGACAGAGCCCTGTGGTACCCCATTCTCCTGGCAAAAGGTATCTGACAAAACAGAGCCCACCCGTACCCGGAATTTGCGATCCGCCAAAAACGCTTGAATGAAAAGAGGAAGGCGGCCCCGAAGGCCCCATGTGTGCAATGTGCGGAGAATGCCCGCTCTCCAACAGGTATCGTATGCCTCCTCCAAGTCGAAGAACACTGCTACTGTTTGACGCTTCTTTAGAAAGTTGTTCATAATGAAGGTCGACAACGTAACGAGGTGGTCAGCAGCAGAGCGGTGTCGACGAAAACCGCATTGGATATTAGTCAGGAGGCGGCGAGATTCGAGGAGCCAGACCAACCGAGCGTTAACCATGCGTTCCATCACCTTACTGACGCAGCTCGTCAGAGAAATGGGGCGATAACTGTAAGGAAGGTGTTTGTCCTTCCCTGGTTTGGGGATGGGGACAACAATGGCTTCACGCTAACTTGTGGGAACTTGACCTTCAGTCCATATGCGATTGTAGGTACTAAGAAGAAAGCACTTGCCCGCAGGAGAGAGGTTCTTCAGCATCTCAATGGAATGGAATCGGGCCCGGGAGCAGAAGACCGGGACAGGGCGAGAGCACGGTCTAGCTCCTGCATGGTGAAGGCGACGTTATAATTTTCACGATTAAAAGAGCGGAAAGAAGGCGGCCGTGCCTCCTCTACCTGTTTGCGAGGGAGAAAGGCAGGGTGGTAATGGGCAGAGCTCGAAACCTCCGCAAAGAAACGACCCAATGCGTTTGAAACATCAGCTGGGTCCACGAGGACTGCGTTCTCCACGGTCAGGCCAGGAATCGGGGAGTGGACCTTGATGCCGGACAAACGGCGTAGGCCACCCCAGACAACCGTGGAGGGAGTAAAACGGTTAAAAGAACTAGTAAAAGCAGTCCAGCTAGCTTTCTTGCTGTCGTTTATGATACGACGGCACTGCGCTCTCATACGTTTGTAATTGATGCAATTCTCCAAAGTTGGGTGGCGGCGGAAGGTGCGTAAAGCACGGCGCCGGGCTCGAAGCGCGTCGCGGCAGGCTGCAGTCCACCAAGGGACCTGGACACGTCGTGTAGAAGAGGATGTACGAGGTATGGAACGTTCAGCAGCAGTGAGAATAACCTCTGTGAGGTATTCGACCTGACTGTCACAGTTGGGAAAATTCTGATTGTGAAAAACAGCCATGGAAGAATAAAGCCCCCAGTCGGCTTTAGAAATGTTCCAACTGGTGGGACGTGGAGATGGGGAATGATGTAGGAAGTGGATGATACAAGGGAAATGGTCACTCGAGTACGTGTCAAAGTGCATACCACTCAAACCGACCGGCAAGCTGAGGAGTGCATATTGCGAGGTCTATATGGGAATAGGTGTGGGTTGTGTCTGAAAGGAAGGTTGGTGCACCGGTGTTGAGGCAGACAATATCGAGGTGTTGGAGAATGTCCACCAAAAGGGAGCCTCTCGGACAAGGTGCCGGAGAGCCCCATAGGGGGTGGTGGGCATTAAAGTCGCCTACCAACACGAAAGGTGGAGGGAGCTGGTCAACGAGGTTTAGCACATCTGCCCTAGTAAGGGCGGATGATGATGGCGAATAGATATTTCAGAGGGAAAAAGAAAAGCTGGATAGTGTGATGCGGACGGCAACTGCCTGTAGGTGAGTATGCAATGTAATGGGATGGTGATAGACGTCGTCCCGAATGAGCATCAGAACCCCGCCATGGGCTGGGGTACCTTCCACAGGTGGCAGGTCGAAACACACACAGGTGTATTGGGGTAAGTCTGCACGTTCACTTAAACGTGACTTAGTTTCTTGGAGACAAACTAGAAGCGGGCAGTGCAACCGAGGGAGTAGTTTTAATTCCTCCCGATTGGAACGAAAGCCGCGAATATTCCACTGAAGTAGCGCCATGATAAAAAGTAAGAGAAGGAGGGAAGATAAAAGGAACAAGTAGGTGGGGTCACCTCGACGGCCGCTGAGGACCGGACTTCGAGGGAGCACTACTGTCGTTATGTAGAGGCAGAGAGTCATGTTCCATAGATTCAAACGATACATCTGCCACCTTCCCGACTATCAGGAGGGGCAGCTTCCGCCGCCGGTAAAATGCCGGTTGCCTGGGGCCAACTGATGTTGGGCGGCATGACGGATGGGTCACACCTCGGCTCTTCTGGAAGAGTGACAGTGAGAAGAGGCAGTTGACAGTTGGGAAGCCTGAGTTCGCAGAAAATCTTCACGAACGAGTTCCTTTTTCAAAGTCCGGGCATCTTGTTCAGGTGCCCACGGTTTATTGGAGGTTGACGTAGACAAATTTAGAAGCAGCAGGAGGAAGCAGGGACGTGGAACGGGCAATCCTCGGGCTGGCCGATCGCAAAACTCTCAGCGAAAGTGAAGTTACAGGTCTGGATACATGAATCGTTAGTAGGTCGAGTGGAGGTGAGGACCTTACTGTATGTGCCCGCTGGGAGGACAGTGGGCTTTCGAGTCGCCAACAACTTTCGAGCGCAGATGTTGATACCTTTTCCATAACCCGAATTTGCTGGATGACCTTTTCATCCTTTTATACAGGGCACTCCTGAGAGGAAGCCGCATGGTCACCTTTGCAATTAAGACAGTAAGGGGACGGAGGTGGGCAATCCCCCTTGTGGGCGTCCGTACCACAAGTGACATTTTGCTGCGTTAGGGCAAGATTGACGAGTGTTGTTGTATCTGTGGCATTGAAAACAGCACGTTGGGTTTGGTATGTAAGGGCGGACGGAGATAACTCCATACCCTGCTTTGACCTTCGACAGGAGTTCAACTCTGCCGAACGTCAAAAACACAGTACGAGTTGGTGTCAGCTGGTTATCTACCTTTTTCAACACCCTATGCACGGCTTATAAACCCTGATCGGACATGTAAGTTTGTATGTCTTCGTCAGACAACCCGTCAAGGCATCTCGTGAAGACTACCCCCCATGACGAGTTGAGTGTACGGTGCGCTTCTACCTTGGCTGGAAACATGTGTAACAACGTATTCCGGATTAGTTTTTGGGCCTGGAAGGCACTGTCCGCTTCCAGCAACAATGTACCAATGCGCTGACGCAAACAGGTTTTAACAGGGCCACAATTGCATCAACACCTTTCTGAATGACGAAAGGATTTACAGAAGGGAAATCTTTACCATCGGATCGAGAGACAACAAGGAATTTCGGAAGATTAGGCAAAGTTTTCTTTTTCTGAGGGGAATCTATCTTTCGTTTCTGGATCAACGTCACAGAAGAAGAGAAGGAAGTCATCGCGGAAGTGTCCCCCGTGATTACCGGCGTCTCCGATGGCGCGCTCCTTCCTAGTGGGGGCCCTCTTCGAGGGCTTACCCGCCTTAGGTGATTGTTCACACCTCAGGTCACACCTCCCGAGAACTGACGGAGGGACCAATCGGCATGTTCGGAAGGTACCAGCTCGGGTAATCACCCCTCCCTGGGCCTGGCCATTACCAGGGGGTATGTACGTGCCCTACTTGTCTACCTGGGGCGGGGAATTACGCGTTACCCCGTCACCTGCTACGCATGATAATGCGAGGGTCAGCCATCAGACACGCACAGGGAGGAAAGAAGAATAGAGGAAGTGAAGAGAAAGAAGTGTCTCAAAGGCCGAAGCTGAGACTCATGAGGAGGAGGAGGAGGAGGAGGAGGAGGAGGAGGCTAGGAGAGTACAGCAAGGATACAAAGACAGAAGCAATGGTGAGGAAAGGAAGAAATCAAGAAATAAGAGAAATTACGACAAGAAACCACCTTAACTCGCAAAGGACGCCCGTCTCCAGGCGAAGGCATAAACTGGGAGGGAAAGTGAAGCAGCTTGGGGCAGAAGAAAGGCTGCTTTGGCTCGGGGCCCCATGGGCGCCTCGCCACCATAGAGCTTAAGCTAGCCACCATAGAGCTTAAGCTGACTGGCACATGCTTCAATTGGCACAAAACCTTTTTACACTGTTATGGCTTTTGACATATATGGCAACTCCTCTTATTTTCTCTACTTACATTTGAAGCTAATTTATATCTACTGACATTCACATTATCCATACCAGTGACAATGTGATGCTCAGACAGGCATAGTATATCTATTACATTTTCAGTTTCTATGTAATCTAAACCAACCAAAAGCTCTTCTATTTTATTCTTTAGTCCCTCAATATTCTGGTGAAAAATGCTAACATTATTTTTTACTTTACTTTTCTGAGAAGCATTTCATTTTACAACATTTTTAGTACCTGTCTGCCTGAACTTCTCACTGGACACTAATCTAGCCTAAAAAGGAAGTACTTTCATGAATTTCAGTGTCCCCCTTAAGGATTTTGCTATCAACCTAGCTAGTTTCCCCTTCCCTTTTCTATTGAGATGCACGCCATACCTAGTGAAATCCCACCTATCAACAGCATCAACAGGAAGCAAACTAATCTCCTACAGAGTAGCCGCCCTAAGCAGTTAATCTCCATATTGACCCTCCTGACAGAGTGGTGCAATTGGGGTCGATAATACCGCATGAAATCAGCCAACAGTCCAGCATTTGTCTGGGTGTTGCAGAAGGTATTTTAACCAGGTCACAATACTGTAGCCCTAATCCCTATCAATTCTGTTTCGCATTGCACCCACAACATGATCTTGTTAAACCCTTACACAAGGAAGATATATCCTCTACCACCTGGCTATGACCTGCACTGGGCTTGAAAAAGTTTGTGACCTGGTACCTGTCACCTAGTTTTTCCTGCAAAATCTGGCCCACACCTCTTTCATGGCTACTTCCTAACAGAACTGTCTTATCTACTTTTTTTGAAAGTGTTGGTTTCCTAGTGTTAGTCTGTTTCCTGACTGCACCTACGTCTACTGTTCCCTGCTACCACTTCCCACCCCTGCTCACCCTTCTCCCCCTTACCCTCCTAAGTTCCTCCATGGCACTGTCCAGTTCAGCCTGAAAGGCTATAATCTCCCCTTTCTGTTTAACTATTTTTCTGTCCCTTAAACACACTTTGCGAAACAAAGGAAGAGACTCGTTTGCTTCCCTCTTTCGCACAACCCCCCCCCCCAATGAAACCACTTGTCACAATAGCTGAATTGAAACCCACAACGAACAAACCTACTGCAGCTCAAACATTGCATTCATGATCGTTACTTACGTCATATCGACAATATATATATATATTAACTACAGATACAAAGGATTACTAGATTTGTTTAGGACACTAAAATACATGTAAGCTGTTAGTAAATGCAACGTATGCACATTGTTCCTGAAGTCTGCGCTTGACTACAATAACGAAGTCATCCCCGTCATGTGGATTCGAAGTGGCGAAGAATAGTGTTAACGCAGTCGCAAAGCAGACTTTCCATTATCTAAGCTTCCAGAGTGAAGCATTCGAGGAAGTTACTGTCTGGAATTTCTCAATTTCGTTACAGAATTTCCTCTAGAATTTGCGGCTTCATGAAAACGAAACGCAGAGGTGGAGGCGATTACCCTGGCCTCCAGTTGACAATTTACGCCCTCTTCATGACACGCCCCACCAAAGGCACACTAACACACCAGGTGAAGACAGCTATCGAAGATGGCGTTCAGCCAGCGAATAACATGTTTTTCACTTTGTAAATAAATGTGTTGTGCACTAATTTTTTTACCAGAAATACACTGCAACGTCTCGACACATTCGTGGTGCATATATTAACGTCTTGACTTGGTACGTTGTATCAAAGGTTTCAAATGTTTGTATAGCTTATGGGGCTTAACTACGGGGTCATCAGTCCCTAAACTTACAAACTACTTATGAACTAATACTAAGGATGGCACAAATATCCATGCCCGAGGGGGGATTCGAACCCTCGACCGTAGTGGCCGTGCAGACCGTGACTGACGCGCCGCAGTCCCCTCGGCCACCGCGCAATTTAGAAGTGGTTATCTCTGGAGTTCTAAACCACCTTCATTCACTTAACAAAAGTAAGTCTTCCGATCCTGACTGCGTTAAATTAGGTTCGTTTCAGAGTTTGCGGATGCAATAGCGTCCATGTGAGTACGAAAAGAAATCCGTTAAACTTTGTTTACAAGATAAACCAAAGTGAAGGCCGTAAACTCCACAAAATACCTAGGAATTACTATTACTACAGACAAATTGGAAAGAACACGTAGATAATGTCGTGGGAAAGGAGAACTAGAGACCGTTTTATTAGCAGAACCCTTAAAAGATGCAACACAACTACTAAACAGACTGCATACACTACGCTTGTCCGTCCATTTTTGGAATATTGCTGCGCACTGTGGGATCCTCATCAGGTGGGTTTGACGGAGGACATCGAAAGAGTCCAAATAAGGGCAGTTCGTTTCGTATTGTCACGATACAGGGGAGATAGCGTTACGGAAATGATACAGGATGTGGGATGGTAATCATTACAACAACGGCGCTTATCGCTGCGGCGTGGGCTACTTACGAGACTCCAATCGCCAACATTGTCTTGCGAATGCGAAAATATATTGTTGACTCCGACTTACATAGGTAGAAATGGTCCTCAGAATAAAATACG
This sequence comes from Locusta migratoria, assembly GCA_026315105.1. Classification (NCBI taxonomy): domain Eukaryota; kingdom Metazoa; phylum Arthropoda; class Insecta; order Orthoptera; family Acrididae; genus Locusta; species Locusta migratoria. The sequence goes on along the minus strand of CM048750.1, from coordinate 1,978,842 downwards.
AGAAATCAGAGCTCGAACAGAGAGATTCAGGTGTTCATTCTTCCCGTGCGCTATTCGATACTGGAATGGGAGATAAACCACCATTATACAATGGTGGTTCGATGAACACTCTGCCAGGCGCTTAAACGTGATTTGCAGAGTATCCCGTGTAGATGTAGATGCAGCTAGTTATCATATACAGGCGCTCGCTCAGCGAACGTTCCTCCCCAAAACGTGGCAAGTTGCACAGGTCACTCAAATACTCAAGAAAGGCGGCAGGAGTGATCCGCAGAGTGACAGGCCTGTTGGTCTGCAGCAGGATTTTAGAACATTTACTTTCCTCAAGTAGTATCAACTACCTCGAAGATCGACCTATTGATCCACAGTCAATAAGGATCCAGACAGTATCGTTCTTGTGAAATACACACGATGTGACGAGTGCTGTCGACATGGGATGTCAAATGGACTCTGCATTTCTAAAGTTGCGATAAGCTTTTGCCACTGTACCGGTACCTCAGTAGTGTCCTCTCATGAAATTGCGTGCTTGTGGAATATCGCCACAGTTGTGCGATTGGATCCGTGATTTGCTGTCAGAAAGGTCACAGTACGTTGTAACTGACGGTAAGTCATCGAGTACAACCGAAGTGATTTCTGGCGTTTCCCAGGCAAGTGTTATAGGGCTCCTGCCGTTCCTTACTTTTATAAACGATTTAGGAGACAATTTGAGTAGCTCTCAGACTGTTCGCGGATGACGCTGTCATTCAGCGGTTAGTTAAATCACCAGAAGATTTTTTTTTTTTGTGGTTTTAGGGCGCACAACTTCTATGGTCATTAGCGCCCAGCCAAGAACATAGATTCGCTATGATCTAAAAAAATGTAGACTGTCAGAACATCAACAAGAGGCTAAAAACGAAAGATAAAAGACAATTAAAAGAGTTAAATATCCTTGGATAAGTTGGCCAAGTTGATAAAACGCAAAACTCGAGCAGCTGCTCGTGTGTCATCAGCTAAAATTTCCTCCAGAGTAGACGGAAAGTGAAGGGCTACACGGAGATGATTAAAATTAACACAAGTCAGTAAAACATGTCGCACTGTCAGCAGTTCACCGCAGGAGCATAGCGGTGCAGGTTCGGCGGATAGCAAGTGACGGTGGCTGAAACGGCAATGACCGATCCGCAACCGAGCCAGGATGACCTCCTCCCGCCGAGAGGGGCGTGAGGATGTCCTCCAAGCGGTCGGGATCGGTTTGACAGTTCGCAATTTATTGTTGTACAGTGAAAGCCACACACTGTGCCATTGCGACACGATACTCCGGTGAAGAGTCCGTTGAACATCGTCCGATGGGACGCAAAAGGTAGCCATGCGAGGCAAAAGAGCTGCTGCCTTGGCTGCTATGTCGGCGGCCTCATTCCCGGGCACACCCACATGGCCAGGGACCCACAGGAAAGAAACGTGACAGCTGTCATCCGCCAGCAACTGGAGGGAGCGTTGGATCCGATACACGAGAGGATGGTTCGAGAAAGGGTCCTTCAGACTCTGCAGGGCACTAAGGGAGTCAGAACATATGGCATAGAAAGGTTGGCGTTGGCGGCAGGTATACAAAACGGCCTGGTGGAGGGCGAAAAGCTCAGCCGTGAAGGTCGAGCACCGGTCAGGGAGCTTGTATTGGAACCGGTTGTCCCCGACGACGAAGGCAGATCCGACACCGGCAGTGCTCTTGGAACCATCAGTGTAAATAAATACGGCATTATCGAACCGCGAACGGAGTTCGACAAGCCTCGAGCGGTATACCAAATCCGGAGTGCTCTCCTTGGGGAGCGAACTAAGTTCGAGGTGTGTGTGAACCTGGGCCTGATGCCACGGTGGCAATGGGCTTTCGCTCAACCGAAGGGTGGAAGGAAGGGTAAAATCGAGCCGCTGTAGCAGGCGGCGAAACCGAACTCCCGGTGGAAGCAAGGCAATCGCAGACAACTGATATTGGCGATCGAGTGAGTCGTCAAAAAATAATCTGTAAGATGGATGGTTGGGCATCGACCGTAGGCGGCATGCGTACCGACACAAGAGTATGTCACGTCGATTGGTCAAGGGTAATACAGCAGCCTCGGCATACAGACTTTCAACAGGGCTGGTATAAAATGCACCGGTCGCCAGACGTAATCCACGATGGTGGATAGAGTTGAGACGGCGGAGAATCGACGGCCGTGCTGAAGAGTATACAAGGCTTCCATAGTCGAGCTTCGACTGAACAATGGCCTGGTAAAGGTGAAGCAGGACGGTACGATCCGCTCCCCATGACGTGCCACTGAGGACACGAAGAACGTTAAGGGATCGGGCACAACGGGCAGCCAGGTAGGACATGTGTGGACCAGCAAAGTTTCCGATCCAACATGAGTCCCAAGAATTTCGTAGTCTCCCGGAAAGGGAGAGCAACAGGGCCGAGACGTAGAGAAGGTGGAAGAAATTCCTTGTATCTCCAGAAATTGATACACACAGTTTTCTCAGTGGAGAATCGGAAGCCGTTTGCGATGCTCCAGGAATATAGACGGTCAAGACAGCGTTGGAGAGAACGCTCCAAGAGACACGTCCGCTGGGCGCTACAATAAATTGCGAAATCGTCAACAAAAAGAGATCCGGAGACGTCGGCTGAAAGGCAATCTAAGATCGGATTGATTGCAATGGCAAAGAGCGCCACACTCAAGACGGAGCCCTGTGGTACCCCATTCTCCTGGCAAAAGGTATCTGACAAAACAGAGCCCACCCGTACCCGGAACTTGCGATCCGCCAAAAACGCTTGAATGAAAAGAGGAAGGCGGCCCCGAAGGCCCCATGTGTGCAATGTGCGGAGAATGCCCGCTCTCCAACAGGTATCGTATGCCTTCTCCAAGTCGAAGAACACTGCTACTGTTTGACGCTTCTGTAGAAAGTTGTTCATAATGAAGGTCGACAACGTAACGAGGTGGTCAGCAGCAGAGCGGTGTCGACGAAAACCGCATTGGATATTAGTCAGGAGGCGGCGAGATTCGAGGAGCCAGACCAACCGAGCGTTAACCATGCGTTCCATCACCTTACAGACGCAGCTCGTCAGAGAAATGGGGCGATAACTGGAAGGAAGGTGTTTGTCCTTCCCTGGTTTGGGGATGGGGACAACAATGGCTTCACGCCAACTTGTGGGAACATGACCTTCAGTCCATATGCGATTGTAGGTACTAAGAAGAAAGCACTTGCCCGCAGGAGAGAGGTTCTTCAGCATCTCAATATGAATGGAATCGGGCCCGGGAGCAGAAGACCGGGACAGGGCGAGAGCACGATCTAGCTCCTGCATGGTGAAGGCGACGTTATAATTTTCACGATTAAAAGAGCGGAAAGAAGGCGGCCGTGCCTCCTCTACCTGTTTGCGAGGGAGAAAGGCAGGGTGGTAATGGGCAGAGCTCGAAACCTCCGCAAAGAAACGACCCAATGCGTTTGAAACATCAGCTGGGTCCACGAGGACTGCGTTCTCCACGGTCAGGCCAGGAATCGGGTAGTGGACCTTGATGCCGGACAAACGGCGTAGGCCACCCCAGACAACCGTGGAGGGAGTAAAACGGTTAAAAGAACTAGTAAAAGCAGTCCAGCAAGCTTTCTTGCTGTCGTTTATGATACGACGGCACTGCGCTCTCATACGTTTGTAATTGATGCAATTCTCCAAAGTTGGGTGGCGGCGGAAGGTGCGTAAAGCACAGCGCCGGGCTCGAAGCGCGTCGCGGCAGGCTGCAGTCCACCAAGGGACCTGGACACGACGTGGAGAAGAGGATGTACGAGGTATGGAACGTTCAGCAGCAGTGAGAATAACCTCTGTGAGGTATTCGACCTGACTGTCACAGTTGGGAAAATTCTGATTGTGAAAAACAGCCATGGAAGAATAAAGCCCCCAGTCGGCTTTAGAAATGTTCCAACTAGTGGGACGTGGAGATGGGGAATGATGCAGGAAGTGGATGATACAAGGGAAATGGTCACTCGAGTACGTGTCAGAAAGTGCATACCACTCAAACCGACCGGCAAGCTGAGGAGTGCATATGGCGAGGTCTATATGGGAATAAGTGTGTGTTGTGTCAGAAAGGAAGGTCGGTGCACCGGTGTTGAGGCAGACAAGATCGAGGTGGTGTAGAATGTCCACCAAAAGGGAGCCTCTCGGACAAGGTGCCGGAGAGCCCCATAGGGGGTGGTGGGCATTAAAGTCGCCTACCAACACGAAAGGTGAAGGGAGCTGGTCAACAAGGTTTAGCACATCTGCCCTAGTAAGGGCAGATGACGATGGCGAATATATATTACAGAGGGGAAAAAGTAAATGTGGATAGGGTGATGCGGACGGCAGCTGCCTGTAGGTGAGTATGCAATGTAATGGGATGGTAATAGTCGTCTCGAATGAACATCAGAACCCCTCCATGGGCTGGGGTACCTTCCACAGGTGGCAGGTCCAAACGCACAGAGGTGTAGTGGGGAAAGTCTGCACGATCACTTGGACGCAACTTAGTTTCTTGGAGACAGCCTAGAAGCGGGCAGTGCAATCGAAGGAGTAGTTTTAACTCCTCCCGATTGGAACGAATGCCGCGAATATTCCATTGAAGGAGCGCTATGATAAAAAATGAAAAGAAATGAATTTATAAAAGAAGAAGAAAGCGGGGTCATCTAGACGGCAGCTAAGGACCAGATTTCGAGGGAGCACTGCTATCGCTGTCTAGGGGCAAAGGGTCATGTTCCATTGGTTCGACCGACGCGCCTGCCACCTCCCTGCGTTGATCAGGAGGGGCAGTTTCCACCGCCGGTAAAGGGCCGGGCGCCCGGCAAACGGAGCGTCCCGGTGAAACAGAAGACGGCCGAGGCCGGCAACTGTTGGACGGCGTGACGGATGGGTCACGCCTCGGCGGGGAAGGAGAGGAACTCTTTTTCTTGTCAGCTCTTCTGGAAGAGTGACGGCGGGAAGAGGCAGTTGACGGTTGGGAAGCCTGAGAACGCAGAAAATCCTCACGGACGGGTTCCTTTTTCAAGGTCCGGGCATCTTGTTTAGGTGCCCGCGGTTTACTAGAGTTTGACGAAGACTGTACCCTAGAAGCAGCAACAGGGAGCGGGGACGTGGAACGGGCAATCTTCGGGCTGGCGGATCGCACAACTGTGTCAGCGAAAGTGAAGTCACATGTCTGGGTACTGGAATCCTTGGTAGGTCGAGTTGAGGTGAGTACCTTACTGTATGTACCCGCTGGGAGGACAGTGGGCTTTCGACTCGCCAACAACTTACGAGCGGCAGATGTCGATACCTTCTCCATAACCCGAATTTGCTGGATTACCTTCTCATCCTTGTATACAGGGCAGTCGCTAGAGGAAGCCGCATGGTCACCGTTGCAGTTTAGGCAGTGAGGGGACGGAGGTGGGCAATCCCCCTCATGGGCGTCCCTACCACAAGGGACACACTTTGCTGCATTTGGGCAATGTTCACGGGTATGGTTGTACCTGTGGCACTGAAAACAGCGCGTTGGGTTAGGTACATAAGGTCGGACGGAGATTACTTCATACCCTGCTTTGACCTTCGACGGGAGGTCAACTCTGTCGAACGTCAAAAACACAGTACGAGTCGGTGTCAATTGGTTATCGACCTTTTTCATCACCCTGTGGACGGCTGTCACACCCTGATCGGACATATACGATTGGATATCTTCATCAGACAACCCGTCAAGGGATCTCGTGAAGACTACCCCCCGTGACGAGTTGAGTGTGCGGTGCGCTTCGACCTTAACTGGAAACGTGTGCAACAACGTAGTACGTATCAGTTTTTGGGCTTGGAAGGCACTTTCCACTTCCAGCAACAATGTGCCGTTGCGCTGACGTGAACAGGTTTTAACAGGGCCAGCAATTGCATCTACACCTTTCTGTATAACGAAAGGATTGACAGAATTGAAATCCTTTCCGTCGGTGCGAGAGACAACCAGAAATTTAGGTACATTTGGCAGAGTCTTTTTAGGCTGAGGCGAGTCTAACTTACGTTTGTGGGTCACCGTCATGAAAGAAGATAATGAAGTCATCGCGGAAGTGTCCCCCATGATTACCGGCGTCTCCGATGGCGCGCTCCTTCCTAGTGGGGGCCCTCTCCGAGGGCTTACCCGCCTTAGGTGATTGTTCACACCTCAGGTCACACCTCCCGAGAACTGACGGAGGGACCAATCGGCACGTTCGGAAGGTACCAGCTCGGGTAATAACCCCTCCCTGGGCCTGGCCTTTACCAGGGGGTACGTACGTGCCTTACTTGTCTACCCGGGGCGGGGAATTACGCGTTACCCCGTCACCTGCTACGCACGATAATGCGTGGGTCGGCCTTCAGACACGCACAGGGAGGAAAGAAGAAGAGGATAGGAAAGGAAGAGAAAGAAGGAAAGAAGTGTCTCAAACGCCGAGGCGGAGACTAATGAGGAGAAGAAGGCTAGGAGAGATCAAGGAGAGAAAGACAGAAAACGAAGGGTAAGAAAGGAAGGAACGGAGTAAGAAAAACCACAACAAGAACCACCGTATCTCACGAAATATGCCCGTCTCCGGGCGAAGGCATGAACCGGGAGGGAAAGCGAAGCAGCCTGGGGCAGAAGAAAGGCTGCTCCGGCTCGGGGCCCCGTGCGCGCCACACACGTACCCACAAAAGAACTGTGGGCCCCCTGGGGGGATCACCAGAAGATGAAAATCTACTGCAAATGATTTAGATATCTGCATGGTGCAAACATTTGCAACTGCCCCAAGTCCAGTCAATTGGTGCTCAAAACAGCCTGTTTTGTAACAAAATTCCGAAAGTTTTTTTATCAATGGTTCTGTATGTTTTTGGGGGCGCTGAATTCGAATTTCAAGTTTGCTACCATATAGGAGGTCGGCTTCACAGCGAAAAACTCAAAAAACCTCAAACTTTTCGCACTTTTTTCAGTTGCTTGCTTATATCTCGAAAAACATGCGTCTCTCGAATATGTTCATTCGGAGCAGTGGCGGCTGGTGGGCTGTTTATTAGGAGGGGCGGCATGCCTCTTCAATTGTACACGACATTTTGTCCCTTCAGAACATTTCTTGCACGGGAAGAATACAGCATTAATTTTATTAGCTAGTTACGTAATGTAACCCTTCATCTAACACGACTTTCCCTCCTATACTAAAATACGAACAAATTTACGCACAAATATGTCTTTTTTAATATTTTCTGCAGGCAATGAAAACCTTTTAACTCCATTTTATTAGATTTCACAAGAGACCCAAAACTGTACCTTAAAATAATATAAAGTAAGAAGTAAATTCGTTGTGTGTGTAACTATATAAGAAGTGTTCAGAGAACACAAATGCTTCGTCACGACAAACGTATGTTACTGAAATTAGAAGACTGTCACTAACAAATGTAGTAATACCATTGGTATGCTTATATATTGGTGTGTTTATATGAAGCAGGATTAAATTTCCTAGTTAAACTACTTTTGCTTTTGCACGCATTTTGTGCCTGTACAATGTTCAAATCCTGTCTCGGTGGTGCTAACCTTTTTAATTCCAACTTTCCTTCAAAAGTCAATTGTTTACTACCAAATGTTAAAATGTAGTTTACGCTATTTATATTATTCATTCTAAATAGGAAACTAGAAAAACAATTAGGCAATAACACGCACCTTGACACTAGTATCACACGCACTGCACCTGTTAGAAACTGGCTGACCGGTGGCGGTGCGCCTTTGTATATTTGGCGCCCTCGGCGCGGACGCCGTCCTAAGCGCCCCGGTTCAGCACACTACCCCCAGCCAACCCCCAGCACCCCCACTCACCCCAAGCGCCCGTAGCCAGCCTTTACACGGCGCGGACGGATCGCGTAGAGTCCGACAGTCAGTCCATTCTGAAAACATTCGGTGAGCCTGGTTAGCAGACTACCTAGACTAAAAACATTGGTCATTCACATACACGGGCTGCTGCTACACGAAAATTATTCAAGTCGATTTGTGATAACGATTGGTACGTATTCCGTGTTGGATATTTTTCGGAGGGCGCCGCCCCAGAGTCCTTAAGGAGTAGCCGCCACTGATTCTGAGCAAAAATAGACAATTTCCTACGAAATGCACAACTCATGATTGATTTTCTGACGAGCAGTACAGGCGCTAGAAATCAACGAAAAAAGCTAATTTTTAGCCCTTTTTGGGAAAAGGTCAAAAACGCACACTTGCACGCATTGCAAATCGAGAAATATACATGTTATTAACAAAATCCCTACAACACGTGAAATTACATTAAATTTCATACATGGGACGTTTATAATATTCCATTTTTTCGTAATGGGGGGAAGCACCAAAAATAAAATTCCGAGCATTGCTTTCTGCGCCCTATATTGTAATGCCCCCTCCCACACGCCTATCTCTCGCCGGCGCTATATTTTCGATGTGTTGCACTGAAGTGATGTTTCGAATGGATTAAAGAGAAAGTATGTTTAAAAAAAATTAATTATATGTGGAACATTTTAGTTACATTACACTGAACAGAAAACTGAATATGAAATCAGCATGTGTTATGAAATGAGTGAGTGTCGAGCCCAGGATTGGGTTATCAAATGTTGTAACAAAACCACCTACACCACATGAAATGTGTCATGAAACGTGACAGTCCTTCCATTCCTTTTTTGGCCACATCCCATTTCTCTTTTCAGTGTCAAGTTGTTATTGTATATGCATGCATAATGTTTCGTGCGGAATGTGTAATTTGTGACAAACTGTTAGAAGCTGAAACACAGAGTATTGTGAGAGCAAAAGGTTTGAAATTTTTCATTCAAGCCAGTAAGAATGAACAGGATTGTAAGTTTCTAACATTTAAGAGTAACACTGAAATTGAGGTTCATGAAAAATGTAGGAAGAATTACGTGACAGGAAAGTCTATTGCTGCTTATTTAAAGAGAGCTAAAGATAATCCGAATCAAAACCGTTACGTTCAGTTATACCTGAGTTTGCCTTTAGAAGTCACTGTTTCTTATACTGAGAGGAGGTGATCACTGATCGCCATGCCAATGAGAAAATGCAGTCGCCTCCAAGCAGGCAGCAGAGTCCCTGGCTTCGACTCTCAGAAGTGAAGACGTTGACATTCTAGTCATAATGGTGGGTCTGCAGACTAGCCCAAACCAGGGAGAGAGAGAGCTCCTCTCCTGTAGGAAGAGACGACCCAGTCCTGAACTCCATTCACTCATTTCATGATCATGTACTTTATGTTACTAAGGAACTTAAGCTTTCTGTTCAATGGCATGTAGCTAATGTAACTTAAATATAATTTGGTAATTTTTTTTTTTCAAATAACTTTTTTTGAATAGATTAAAAAGATCAATTTTCAGTTAAACACATCGAAAATATAGCGCCGGCGAGAGATAGGTAGGTGGGAGGAGGCATTACAATATTGGGCGCGGAAAGCATTGCTCGTAATTTTCTTTTTGGTGCTTCCCCCATTACGAGAAAATGGAATCTTCTAGACGTCCCTTGTAGGAAATTTAATGTACTTTCACGTGGTGTAGAGATTTTGTTGATAACATGTATATTTCTCGAGTTGTAGGGACTGCAAGTGTGCGTTTTTGACGTTTCCCAGAAGGGCCAAAAATTTGCTCTTTTTCATTGAGTTCTATCGCCTATACTGCTCGTCAGAAAATCAATCATGAGTAGTGCATTTTGTAGGAAATTGTCTAATTTTGCTCAGAATGAACATCTTCGAGAAACGCATACTTTTCGAGATATAAGTACGAAACTGAAGACAGCGCGAAAATTGTGGTTTTAGTTTTTCGTTGTGAAGTCGACATCCTACAAGGCAGCAGACTTGAAATTCGAATTCAGCGCCACCAAAAACGTACAGAACCGTTGAGAAAAAACTCTCGGAATTTTGTTACGGAAAACTACCATTTGACTGGGCTAAACGAGTACGTTTATTTCTCGATACCAACCGTCAGCTTGGATCAAATATATCTTACGTCACTATCCGTAGCTAATTACGCCTATTACAAGTATTAGGCTAGATTGTAAAGGCGGCGTAATTTTGTATAGTTGGAATTTAAGTGTGTAAGATTTTTTAATAAATATTTCACAATCGTTTCTTCTAAACTTATCTAATATGGATGCATGTCAATGTATATCTTAGTATTTTGTATTTATGCAAGAAAAATACGAACTTTCATTTTTCTTGGCATCCGTTATTTGAGTTTAATTTTATTTGAAGTTTCGTTATCTAAAGCGGTTTATTTGGAATTAGCTACTTTCTTGTTTGATGCGAGATAAGAGATTGAGAAATTTAAGGCCAAAAGTGATGCAAAGATTGAAAAAAGCCATCATACAAAAAAGATTGTGACAAAACATTTCCGTTAATACAAGACTGCCGCAAACGTTACGTGATTCCGGCATCGAGCGTCGTTTGCTAAGTTCCACGCAAAGTCGTAGGGACATGAATTAAAACAAATGCTGATTATGTTGTCTAATTATCGAAGCGATAATTAGAGTTGACATTTATGCAGAAATGCTTGGAATCGGTAACTAGAAATCGCGCGCATACATTTATTCCAGTTGCTCATACTTTAAAGACTGGGATACCACCCGTCAGCTTTGACCCATATCAGCATGTCGGAAAAACCGTTACAGGATAGCTTAATACATCCGTATTCTAGGTAAATAATCTGTAGTCTTCCTCGTAAATTAGAGATAAAAGAATGTACCTTCAATAACAGGTCTCAGTCCAAAAATTCGATACTTCGGCGCTAAATGCGGAAAAAATCTCTCAACCTATATACGTTAGCATCAGAGTGAAGCTACAGATCACTTTTTAATCTGTACTCTGGCCACCACACAATCCCTCCCGCCTGCTACAAACACGCACGCACTGCCATGACGTGACAGGCCAAAGCTGACAGCGCCATGCCAATTTTATACATCAATATTTGTGTTTTCTTAAACTTCCTATTGTGTATTAGTTTCGTTATTCTCGTAGCATTTGGTGAATTACCGTGTTTTATATTTTAGATTTTAATTTGCCCCCTCCAAACCTCCATTTTCCCGCGGCAGCCCCTTTAGATTCGACGAATAGTTCGATGTTTTGCCGCGACATGATTTATCTAGCGTGTTTTTGACTTAGGTCGATATTACACTACCAAATTACTGGATAAAGAATTAGGCGAAAAGTTACTTTTTTTTTTTTTACAAAGATATTAGATGAAACGCTGAAGGGTACTACACTATCGTCCAATATTTTGTCAAATTCGCTTCAAAACGGCGGTGTTATGGTGAGGCGTCGTTCACGTCTGCCTTCAGAACAGGAGGGGAAACGCCTGCGTGGAGCGCTGGCTGTCGGGCTCACAGTATATTACGTCACTGGAACGGAAGGATCTTCTGTTTCATCGTCGGCAGTATAGTCGGGCCGTAATCTATATCTATATATAAAAGGCTTGTGTGTGTGTGTACGTGCTGACAGACTTTTCTCCATAACCACATATTGCCACCCACTCGTGGTTGTGGTGGTAGATAGCCCTTGGTCTAATGATGTTAATAAGGGAGTTTGGTCGCGGTGCGTGGCAGTGGGTGAGTGTCGAGCAAAAATTCGCAAAATATGCAATAAATACTCTTAGGAAAAGCTATATACTCTGTGACTTACGAACTTTACGTTACGAGTCAGAATCTGTTTACTCTTTCAATCGTCAAACAATGCGGTCCTTTCAGACTTAAGAACGACAAGGAATATCTAATACGCAATTTTTTTAAATAGATCATATGTTTCCGTCAACCACACATTACCGACTATGAACAGAAACACAAAACAAAGATAAAAATCCAGATAGAGTCAAAGATAACAATACTCGTGGAACATTAATCACTGTCGTGGAAGCGTGGTGGAAACAGACTTACTAAATAACACAGACATACACTACGTTTACATGCAACACATCTTCCGGAAGACGAAAACCGATTTTCGTAAACCGTTTATCGCTGTCGTGTTTACATGGTATAGCATGAATCGGATTTCCTAGCTGACTTAACATGGCGGCTGAAAAACAGCTGATTCAGATCCTTATTTAGTCTGCACAATCGCTATTTTCTTTATTTAAATACACATATTTATATTCACTCTAACATTTATACTTTTATTACACATTAGAAAATATCACTCTTTCCATATGTGCCGAAAATTCGTAACAAGAAAGCACAATCTGACAAACTAAGAACGCTTCAAAAACGGTTGCGTTTACATGGGCACGAAAATCGATTGTGGAACTGGAAAACCGCTTTAGACAAGCGGATTTCCAGAATCGAATTTGGAGCGTTTACATGACCAACCAAAAACGGAATTGGAAAATTGGCTTACGAAATCCAGTTTTGGAAGCCCATGTAAACGGGGTCATACATTAATGAATGTCTCTTAGCCCATAGATATTGATATGCCTGTGCCAGTAAGCTCACTAGTCTGTGCTAATCAGTGATTTCTGATACATATAGCCGCGACACTCTGCTGTGAAAGATGTTATCGTTTGACAGCTGGATCAAGAAAAACTATGCGACGTAGTCATATCCCGGCGGCTTCCTGTGATAATGTTGGTAACAGATGTTTAATAACGAGAATCATGTGACATCGTCATAAGCCAATCGCGTGACACGCAAATATTTTGTCGTGAAATCAAGCATACAGCAGGAACAGCCGTACTTATCTGCACACTATGTGGCTCGGTCATCGTTGCAACGATTTTATATCGCGGTATTGATGTTGCCAACATAAAAACACGAGGCCGCCAGGATAGAAAGTAAAATTTTACCGAATCAGATACATCCGTTGTCACATCTCATTATGACCAGCACTTTCACGCGAAACTTTTGTATAGAGTCTCTCACAAAGTCTTGCAATTCATTCCAAATTCCTATTCATGGAGATATTTGTGAAAACTGTTACAAATCAATATTCGCAGTTATCCAATATCGTTTTCAGAAATGTAATTTGCCAGCCGCTTTCGGCGCTGCTGTTGCAATGTGTAACAAAATTGAGAATAACGACAAATAATATCAAATATATAAGTTTTTAACTTCTCGGCGCATTTTCCTCAATCACACTTTACCGACGATTAACAGAGACAAAGATGAAAATGCAGATAGGCTAACAAATGAATAATAGAGCGCTACACTACAGTCACAGTCATACTTCTATTAGTTGGTGTGGGTGATTTAATTATTACTGTTTCTCATCTGAACGATATAAGTGTTTTCAGAAGTTTACTTCAAACAGAGAATTACACACCGCAACGTTAACTTTATGAACACAACCTAACATTGAATTTACATCGTTCCAGAGTACGGACTTAATTTCACGTTTAGTATGAAAAACGTTATGAACATTCATTATTTTGACAATTACTTCTACTTAAATTGGACATCTTCGCTAGAAGAACTGAGTTTATTGACAGAACGATCCAACAAGGATTCTGTTTTTGCTGACTTAGGTCCGAAACCCTAAAAACCATGATCTACACAGGCCCTTCTTTAACAACCGTTGCGAAGCACGGGCACATAAGCTAGTTCATAGCTATTTAGTCTGGTTTGTAGCTCTCCATTCTTCACAATTTGCAATAGAGTAACAAAACGCTGACGTAAACGTATAAGATCGTACGTTGGATAAAACAAGTTATATTAAATAACGTTTTAAACGAAAAATGCCAGCAATGACACGAACATATAAGTTTATGACGTTGACTATGTAAGGGGAAAACATTTGATAAAGTAAATAGGCTCTATTCCCTTAAAAAAAATGTGATATTTGTATATATTTTCGCTTGCAAACAGATGTCTGTCTTCAAAGTTGTTTCACTTCCAAGCGCTTAGCACACTAAGTTGACCACAATGAGGGTCAAATATACTTAACGATATCACCTCTTCAAAATACATTTAATGATTACCTAATTTTAAACAAAGCTTACACTCGCAGTTATACGGCCTGAAATGATATATATCGAACGTAAAACTGTAAATCTATTGTTCCTGAACCGGAGATTCACGTACTAAATAGAAATTTTGTTTACTTATACCTGACCTTAAGGCTACGCTACAGATAACTTTTTAAAGTTAATGTTAGGTTAGGTATAGGTCAAACAAGAAAACTTTCTAATACGTGAGGGCGTATACAGAGTTCAGAAACAATAGATTTACAGTTGTACGTCCGATATACATCATTTAAGGACGCACAACTTCAAGTGTAAGCTTTCTTTAAAATTACTAATAATTATGTAGGCATCAGGAGCTATATAATAAAAAAGAAACGACAACCTGGTATCGTCAAATAGTTTTCACCGATATAGGTCAAATGTAGGTAATGCTGCCACTTGTCAGCTTACCTGTATATTCACTGGAACTCCCGCCACCGACTGCGACTCTGCCGTGCTTTCTGCAACGCCACGTGCAGCGGTCTGGCGGCACGTTCAGCACTCCTGCAGGTAACCTACCAGCAGCACAGTGTAGTGGGACCGCGACACTAGCGCTCCAGGCGGAGCCGCCCGCTGACTTCAGGCGTGTCGTGTGGAGACCTCGACCACAGACGCTGGTACTGGTAGGCGGGGCGTAGGCCGGTATTACACTATCAAATTTTCTTTGACAAAGAATCTTTGTCCAATATTCTTTGACAAAGAATCTTTGACGTAGTGAAATGGTGACATTACACTATCAAATTTTCTTTGACAAAGAATCTGTCACAGTGCATTGAAAATGGCGGATGAATATTTGTTATTAACCTTCGTTGTTGATTACATAGATTACAAATATCTACTTATACACTTAGATTGCATGTACGCGTACAACAATTGCAACGACTAGACATCTGGAAGCGTGCCTTTATTCACAGAACCCGTTTTTATTTGTACCGCGGCTCTCGCCTCAGGTGTATCGTATAATAAGGCCTAACATCTGATGTTTGTAGAAAAGAGCGAAGTACTTTTTCTAGCTAGACTGTAGATATCATCGCTCCTTGTTCACTCACAACAATTTTAGCTGTACTCTTAAGACATATTTGAAAAAAAAAAGTGAAGTTCTTTTCTTAATCATAATAGACATCTACAGTGTAGCTTGTCAAAGTACTTCGTCGTTTCCTACAAATATGTAATATTAGGCTGCATTACCCGATACAGCTGAGGCGAGAGCCGCTGTACCGCTCGAAAACGGTTCTTCTCGTCGTTTGTTGTTGTTGTGATGGGGGGTTTTAGGGGGACTAGACTGCTATGACCATCAGTCCCCCGCTTCATATCTAGGCAACACACAGAAAAAACAGAACGATAAAAAATGTGCCTGAATGAGATTAAAAACAAAGCAGAATGAAAGAATGCACCGTCAATGAATTATTGACTGAGTCAACACGAGACAATACGAAAGACACCAGACACACAGAAACAAATATGAGACAAAAATGACAGAGCCAGTGAATGTGGTTGACCGACCATGTGTATAAAAAGGGAAAAGCCAACCACATAGCGTACAAAATAAAAACTGTAGTCTAAAGACACGTCAAGGAGAACATAGAAAATTATCTAAAAAACCATCCAAAAAGACTCACAGCAACTGGTAAAACCCCGCAGCACGAAGAAATCGTAAAACCAAATTAGCCACAGAGGCATCGTCGCCGAGCACCAAAGAGAGAGTGTTCGGGAGGTTAAAAGAATGCCGCAGTGGGGCTAAAATGGGACAGTCGAGTAGGAGATGGACCACAGTCAATGGGGCACCACATTGGCACATGGGCGGGTCCTCTCGACGGAGGAGGTGACCATGCGTCAGATGGGTGTGACCAATGCGGAGACGGCAGAGAACCACGGAGTCCCTACGGGATCCCAGCTGCGACGACGTCCAGACAGATGTTGTGTCCTTATCATACGCAGCTTATTGGGCACGTCCAGAGCGGACCATTCGGCGTTCCACAGGTCGCGTATTTTAGTGCGAAGCAACGGGCGGAAGTCTGCTTCTGGGAGGCCAATCGCCAGAGGGCGGCAAGTGGTAGCCTGTTTGGCTAGCTGGTCAACGCTCTCGTTGCCCGGGATGCCTACATGGCCCGGGGTCCAAACGAATGTAACACAGCGACCGGAGTCACTAAGAGCCAGTATCGACTCCTGAATGGCCCTGATCAATGTATGACGAGCATAACACTGATCAAGGGCCTGTAAACCGCTCAGCGAGTCGCTACAGATCAGAAAGGAGGTCCCGGGGCACATGCGGATGTGGTTAAGGGCACGGTATATAGCCACCAGTTCTGCAGTGAAGACGCTGCTCCCGGGTGGCAAAGAGCGTTGTTCAACATGGGCGCCATGGATGTAGGCATAACCAGTGTGGTCGCCATCTGAAGAACCGTCTGTATAAATGACCTCGGAGTTACTGAACTCACGGAGCAGTGCATAAAACTGATGCCGTAGGACCAGAGGAGAAGTAGAGGTCTTCGGCTCACGGGAAAGATCCAGCCGAATCCGCGGCCGAGGAACGGTCCAGGGAGGAGCATGGAGAGTCGAGCGGAAGGGACGGTTAAGAGGTAAGGAGTCCAGGGTCGACAGTAGCGATTGGACACGCGCTGCTATCGGGAGTCCCGACCGAGGTCGCCTCTGCGGCAAACGAGTATCCTCCCCCGGAAAGAGGAGTCTGTTATTCGGATGCGGAGGGGTACAGTGAACTCTAGCAGCATACTGGGCGAGTAGTTGTTGGCGCCGGTATCGCAACGGGGCGGCTCCAGCCTCTGCCAAGAGACTTGTGACAGGGCTTGTACGAAAGGCTCCAGTGGCCAGACGGATGCCTGTATGATGCACTGGGTCGAGAACTCGCAGTGCAGATGGAGAGGCTGAGCCGTAGACCTGGCTTCCGTAGTCTAGACGTGACTGCACCAGAGCATTGTACAGCCGCAGGAGGACAGGGCGAGCTGCCCCCCAGACAGTATGGCTGAGGCAACGAAGGATGTCCAAATACCGGGAACACCGTTGCTTAAGCTGGCGCAGATGAGGGAGCCATGTCAAACGTGAGTCGAAAAGGAGACCCAGGAAGCGGTGTGTGTCCACAACCTGAAGGAGCTCACCATCAAGATAGAGCTCTGGATGCGGATGTACCGCCCGTTGGCGACAAAAGTGCATTACCCTAGTTTTTGCAGGGGAAAATGTGAAACTATGGGCAGAAGCCCAATTCTGCGCCCGATGGATGGCTGCCTGCAGTCGTCGTTCAGCTACACTTGTACTAGCAGTGGAATAGTACATGCAAAAGTCGTCTGCATAGAGGGAGCAGGAAACCGATGGCCCCACTGCAGCCATTAGGCCATTAATGGCCACTAAGAAGAGGGGTACACTGAGGACGGACCCTTGTGGTACCCCATTCTCTTGGATATGGGAGGAACTGAAGGAGGTGCCAATGCGGACTCTAAAGCGGCGCGAAAGTAAAAAATTCTGAATAAAAAGTGGGAGGGAGCCACGAAGACCCCACCCATGTAGTGTAGCAAGGATGTGATGGCGCCATGCCGTGTCATATGCTTTCCGGAGGTCGAAAAAGATGGCGACGAGGTGGTGACGTCGGGCGAAAGCAGTACGGATCGCCGACTCCAAAGAGAGAAGGTTATCAATGGCAGAACGACCTTGCCGGAAAGCACCTTGTAGTGGGGCGAGCAGACCCCGATACTCGAGAACCCACAGAAGTCGCCGGCTCACCAAACGTTCAAAAAGTTTACAAAGAACGTTTGTGAGGCTTTTGGGACGGTAACTGTCAACGTTCAATGGATCTGCACCTGGTTTTAACAGAGGGATAACGATACTCTCCTGCCATTGGGACGGGTATGCTCCCTCGACCCAGAGACGATTAAAGAAATCCAAAAGATGGCGTTGCGAGTGTTCAGAAAGATGTTTCAGCATTTGACAGTTGATTCGGTCCGGTCCTGCAGATGTATTGGGGCAACTGGCAAGAATAGTTTGAAATTCCCACTCTGTAAATGGCGCATTGTACGGCTCTTGGCGGTTTGTGCGAAAGACCAACTGCCTTCGCTCAGCCCGCTCTTTTAAGGTACAAAAACCTTGGCTGTAGGCAGTGGACGCCGAATTAAGAGCAAAGTGCGCTGCAAATTACTCGGCAATGATGGTCGGGTCGGTATGGACTGTACCGCGGATAGAGAGACCGGCGACCCCTGTCGGTGGATGGTGACCTGATATACGACGAATCTTTGTCCAAATCTGGCTAGAAGAGACACGGGGTCCAATTGTGGATACATATTCCTCCCAGCATGCTTGCTTGCGCTGCCGGATAAGCCGGCGTGTCTGGGCCCGAAGACGCTTAAATGCAACCAGGTGGTCAAGGGTGGGGTGGCGCCGGTACTGCTGCAGAGCCCTGCGGCGATTGCAGATAGCTGCTGCTATCTCCGGTGACCACCAGGGCACTGGTCTTCGCCGAGGTAAGGCAGAAGAAGATGGTATCGCGGACTCAGCAGCAGAAACGACAATGGAAATAATTTGCTCAACAGCCATTGTCGCATCAGTAGGGAGAGGGGTATCCAACGTTGCAGCGGAAGTGTATGCTGCCCAGTCAGCCCTGTGGAAGGACCAGCGGGGTAGGCGTGCGTGGCGTTGGTGGTGGGGAAGCGAAAGGAAGATGGGAAAGTGGTCGCTTCCACAAAGGTCATCATGGACCCACCAGTTAAGTAGTGGACGTAAGCCCGAACTACACACAGAAAGGTCTATGGCGGAAAAGGTGCCATGGGCCACACTAAAATGGGTTGGAGCTCCTGTATTTAAAAGACAAAGGTCAAGTTCGTTAAAAAGTAGTTCAAATTCTTGACCACGTCCTGTAGTCACGTTGCTCCCCCATAGGGGGTGATGTGCGTTAAAATCTCCTAAAATAAGAAACGGTGAAGGAAGTTGACCGATCAAGGCTGCCAGGTCAGCTGGTGCCACTGCTGCATCAGGAGGGAGATAAAGGGAACAGATGGTAATGTCCCGTGATGCTCGAACCCTGACAGCGACAGCCTCCAGGGCTGTGTGAAGTGGCACTGGGGAACTGTAGGCAGAGGTATGTACATATAGACATACCCCGCCCGACACCCTATTGTAGATGGTGCGGTTATTGAAGTACCCCCGGTAGCCCCGAAGGGTGGGGGTCCGATCACTAGGAAACCAGGTTTCCTGGAGAGCAACACAAAGTGGTGGAAAAGAGCTCATCAGCTGACGCAATTCGGCCAAGTGACCGAAAAATCCTCCACAATTCCATTGGAGGATCAGACTGTCTCCTGGTTGACGGTGCATGAAGATGAGGATGGAAGAGGGATGGCAGGAGCACTCGTCTTGGGCTGTGAAGTCTGATTCTCCGTCTCCATGGCATCCCCGAGATCTGCGAAGGCCAGATCTTCGGGCGTCGCAAGAAGGATGACCTCATCCTCCGGTGTGTCACGTGCAAGGGTTGGGGGCACCGAGGCCGCCAGCGTTTCCTTGCGCTTCACTGTCGTTTCCTTCTTGTCTTTTTTGTCTTCCCGTCGTTCCTTGGGCCTACCGGAGGAGGGGGGTTTCTCCGGCGGGGCTTGAGGAGCGTGGGAAGACTGAGGAGCCAGGCGGCGTTCTGGCCGAGTGTCCTTCAGCCGCTGGCTTGAGTCTAATTTCGGTGGTGACACGGGTGGAAGGGAAGAACAGGTTCCCTTCCCAGAAGAAGAAGCCAGAGAAGGTGAACCCTTTTCTCGCTGGGGAGTAGGGGTAACCACTCCCGACGTGGGGGGCAGTATAGGCCCCGCAGAAGATGGTGTGCCTCCAGATGTCTGGGAGGCCGAGGTAGAGGGGCGGCCCATAGGGCCCACAGATGGAGTTACAACAGTGCGAGAAGTGGCCACTGGTTGTGGCGCCATCGATGTAGCTGCAGCATATGAAGAAAGTAAAGTGACTGGATGCAGCTTTTCGTACTTCCTCCGAGCCTCTGAGTAGGTTAGTCGGTCCAAGGTCTTATATTCTACTATCTTCCGCTCTTTGTGTAGAGCGGGACAGTCCTGCGAACAGGGAGAGTGGTGACCACTGCAGTTGACGCAGTAAGGAGGAGGAGTACAGGCAGCGTCTGGGTGTGAAGGACGGCCACAGTCCCAACAGGTTGCAGCAGCATTGCAACGAGAGGACATGTGTCCGAAACGCCAACACTTGAAACATCGCATTGGAGGGGGGATGTATGGCTGGACGTCACAGCGATACATCATGACCTTGACCTTTTCGGGCAGATTGTCACCCTCAAAGGCCAAGACAAATGCGCCAGTGGCCACCCTATTATCCTTGGGTCCTCTAAATACGCGCCGGACAAAATGGATTCCGCGACGTTGTAGGTGCTCGCGTAACTCATCATCTGTCTATAGCAAAAGGTCTCGATGGTATATCACCCCCTGTACCCTATTTAAGGACTTGTGGGGCGTTACTGTGACAGGAATTTCACCTAAATGATCACATTTTAAGAGGCTCCGTGATTGAGCAGGGGTCTCTGCCTGTATTAGGACCGAACCGTCGCGCAGTTTCGACATTCCGGCAACTTCGCCAAACCTTTCTTCGAGGTGTTCGACGAAGAAGGAAGGCTTAGTTGCCTGGAAAGATTCCCCATCTTGTCTGGTACACACAAAGTATCTAGGTGAATAAGTCTCAGCCTGCTTTGTGGACCCTCGTTCCCCCCAAGATTGAGTTAGGGAAGGAAACGATTTGGGGTCGTATCTAGTGAAATTGAATCTTCCAACCTTTGAGACACCTGACTTAGAGCCAGGATTTTCTGAGGCTTGTCTCCTCTTCATTGCGGAATGTCCGCCCCGATGCCACCCACTCCGAAACAGGGGCTCTCCTCAAGGGCGCCACCCAGCCACAGCAACGTCACCTGGCAGGATGACCGTTGCCGGGAGTCCTGATGCCCCGCAAAGACAAGCATCGACTCCTTGGCATTCATGAGGAGGTCACAGCTCAGGCATCGGCAGTGTGATCCCTGTGCAATTCAGGGGGCTCAACCATGAGGGTACATAACAGCCCCACCACACGGACTGGCTACCGTGCTGGTGACCTAGCGGGGGAGGGGGCTACGGCGAGGAAGGGATGTGGAAGGAAAGGGTAGGAATCCGCGCCGTAGGGGCTAGGTTGGGAGTTCTTCCCCAAATGGCTCACACTTACTCAGACATTTTGGTGGAGGTCAAACCACAATGGGGACCTAACTGGGCCGAAAACTGTGAACACGGCAAACAAAGACACAATTGCAAAACCAACAGTACCATGGGAATAGCCGGGCCGTCAACACGAGAACACCTAGAGACGGGTAGGGTGGGAAAAAGGATTAGGAAGGGAGGGAACCAGGGTGAGGAAAAGCGGCCTGGGAAACAGGAAGGAAGGCCGCAATATCTCGGGGACCCGTGCGCGCCACACACGTACCCACAAAAGAGCTGTGGGCCCCCTGGGGGCTCGTCGTTTGGAAGACTGACAATGGTGACGCTTGACTTCCTTCTGCAGTGGTGTTCTGCTCTAAATATTGCAGTAAACAAAACTTTTGAAACATTTATATTTTGCGTATTATGTATCGTGTAAATAGCATTTGCCTGGCTAAATATATGTAGGGAATTAAAGTGTCATTATGTACTTTTGCTTTCTCCGCTGCAGAACTGGTGCAGAGACAATTTTCATTTTTACGTCGTCTGCCGTGCAAACAGTACTCACTTGATCGCTAATGAATACCGCAATTATCTAGCTTTCGGCTCGATGCAGCCGGTTTTTATAATCAACCTTATACAACTGCATAAATTTGGTTGTTGCGAAGACTCGCAATACGAATTACGCGGTTATGTTTTCAAACAGTACGTCAAAAACTGCTACAGCGATGCTAGCGCTTAAAGCGGTCATATTTCTCACCACAGTTAACATAAGACGAACGCTTTCTTTGATCAAATCTACGGTGAGCTGCTAGATTTGATCAAAGAATTTTTGACGAAAGGCAACTTTGACCAAAGTTCCATATTACACTATCCAATTTTCTTTGACAAAAAATCTTTGTCAAAGAAAATTTGATAGTGTAATACCGGCCGTAGCTACCAACACCTCTACAGCCAAACCATTGTTTCGCCACCATTCACGTGCTTGTTTACAGCTACGCCTAGCATTATACAGAGTTTTTTTTTGTGAAGGGAAGTAATGTTAAATTTCACCGAGTTGTTTGTCGTATCCGATTAATATTTGCCAACAGTCACGTGATCCTACGTTTGAACCAAGCTGTGCGTGTAGCCGTTCTGCTGTTTGTCCGGTCTCTTAGTATCGATGGTCGAAGTATGAAGAACACTTTATTCTCCCACCCTTATCTACGTAACTCGAGATATGACTTATTTTAGACAGTTGTTTTAGACTAATATCAAACGAAACGGATTATGCATATATAATCAGTAATTTAACTAAGATTAATGAAACGATGAGAGCTAGAACCGACTCACGCAGAAACATGTCCCTCCGAATATTTTCGCAGTTTTCCCCATTGAAACGGAAGTAATGTGAGGCTAAGAAGCGTATTGTGTAGCTGTAAAGTAAACGCGTATGACGCACAATTTCTTTTCATTTCCTTTTGTGTTATAGTTTTTAGGACAACTATTAGCAAAACTACGACATTCGTCTTTCCTATTGTTCGGTGTCGGATGCTTACAACTAATAGTTTAAATACATAGAAAACTTTTTGATAGTTCAAAGATTACGAACTGTCCTTAGGTTTACGCGCATATTTCAAAAAAAGAAATAGTATGACCACTGACGCCCAGATTTGAGTTTGGTGTTAAGTAAATAGCCAGTATTTGTGGAAAATATTTCCCTAGATGGTTTTCCCACCCCCATGAACCACAGACATTGTCGAGGTGGGGTGCTTGCGTGCCTCAACGATGCAGATAGCCGTACCGTAGGTGCAACCACAGCGGATGGGTATCTGTGGAGAGGCCAGACAAACGTGTGGTTCCTGAAGAGGGGCAGCAGCCTTTTCAGTAGTTACAGGGGCAACAGTCTGGGTGATTGAGCTGGCCTTGAAACATCAGCTAATGTGGCTTTGCCACACGGTTGCTGCGAACGGCTGAAAGCAAGGGGAAAAAACTACAGCCGTTACTTTTCCCGAGGACATGCAGCTCTAC
This sequence comes from Locusta migratoria, assembly GCA_026315105.1. Classification (NCBI taxonomy): domain Eukaryota; kingdom Metazoa; phylum Arthropoda; class Insecta; order Orthoptera; family Acrididae; genus Locusta; species Locusta migratoria. Next base: position 1,955,748 of record CM048750.1, on the reverse strand, counting down.
TGTATGAAAATAAGATGATGGCGTCCTCTCGGGTAAAATATTCCGGAGGTAAAATAGTCCCCCATTCGGATCTCCGGGCGGAGACTACTCAGGAGGATGTTATCATCAGGAAAGAGAATACTGGCATTCTACGGATATGAGCGTGGAATGTTAGATCCCTGAATCGGGTAGGAATCTTAGAAAATTTAAAAAGAGAAATGGATAGGTTGAAGTTAGATATAGTGGGGATTAGTGAAGTTCGGCGGCAGGATGAATAGGATTTCAGGTCAGGTGAGTACAGGATTATTATACAAAATCAGTTGGGGGTATCACAGGAGTAGGACTGATAATGAATAAGAAAATAGGAATGTGGGTAAACTACTATGAGCAGCACAGTGATCGCATTATCATTGTCAAGATAGGTACAAAGCCAACACCGACAACAGTAGTACAGGTTTATATGCCAACTAGGTCTGCTGTTGATGAGATCGAAGAAATATATGAGGAGCTAAAGGAAATTATTCAGATAGTTAAGGGATGAGGAAAACTTAATTGTGATGGGAGACTGGAATTCGGTAGTAGGAAAAGGAAGAGACGGAAAAATAGGTGAATATGGACTGGGCAGAAGGAATGAAAGAGGAAGTCGCCTGGTAGAATTTTGCACGGAGCATGATTTAATTGTAACAAACACGTGGTTTAAGAATCACAAAAGGTTGTATACTTGGAAGAGACCAGGAGACACCGGAAGGTATCTGATAGATTTTATAATGGTCAAACATAGATTCCGGAACCAGGTTAAAAACTGCAAGACATACCCAGGGGCAGATATAGACTCTGATCATAACTTGTTAGTCATGAACTGTAGGCTGAAACTGAAGAAACTGCAGAAAGGTAGGAAAATAAGGAGATGGGACCTAGATAAATTGAAGGAACGTGCAGTTCTGGTGAATTTCAGAGGGAGATTTAGGCAACAATTGACAGAAACGGGGGGGGGGGGGGAATAAAACAGTAGAAGAGGAATGGCTAGCATTAAGAGATGAAATAGTGAAGTCAACAAAGGACTAAATAGGTAGAAAGGCAAGACCTACAAAAAATCCTTGGATAACACAGGAAATACTAAATTTAATTGATGAAAGGAGAAAATATAAAAATGCAGTAAATGAAACAGGCAACATGGAGTACAGACGACTAAGAAATGAGATTGACAGGAAGTGCAAAATGGCCAAGCAGGAGTGGCTAGAAGCCAAATGCAGATCTGTAGAAGAATGTATAAGAAGGGGAAAAGTAGATACCGCCCACAGGAAAATAAAAGACACATTTGGGGACAAGAAAAGCAACTCTACGAATATCAAGAACTCAGATGGGAAACCAGTTCTCAGCAAAGAAGGGAAAGCTGAAAGGTGGAAAGAGTACATAGAGCAGCTCTACAAAGGAAATGAACTGAGAGACGATGATGTAGGAAGGGAAGAGGGAGTAGATCAAAATGAAATGGGAGATTCTATACTGAGAGATGAATTTGATAGAGCCCTGAAGGACCTAGGTCAGAACAAGGCCCCAGGAGTAGATGACATACCCTCAGAGCTACTGAAGTCTCTGGGAGAGCCAACCATGACAAAACTATTTGAACTGGTGTGTAGGATGTATGAGACAGGCGAAATACCCTCAGACTTTAAGAAAAATGTAATAATCCCCATTACAAAGAAATCAGGTGCAGACAGGTGTGAAAATTACAGAACCATCAGTTTGATAAGTCATGGTTGCAAAACTTTAACACGAATTAACTACAGGAGAATGGAATACCCGGTAGAAACTGACCTCGGGGAAGATCAGTTTGGATTCAGGAGGAACGTAGGAACCCGGGAGGCAATACTTACCTTACGTCTTATCTTAGAAGATAGATTAAGGAAAGGCAAACCTACATTTTTAGCTTTTGTATATTTGGAGAAAGCGTTTGACAATGTTGACTGGAATACACTCTTTCAAATTCTGAAGTCAGCAGGGGTAAAATACAGGGAAAGGAGAGTTATTTACAACTTGTACAAAAGCCAGACCGCAGTTATTAGATTCGAAGGGCATGAAAGGGAAGCATCAGTCGGGAAGGGAGTGAGACAGGGTTGTAGCCTTTCTCCGATGTTATTCAATTTGTACATTGAGCAGGCGGTGAAGGAAAGCAAGGAAAAACTTGGAATAGGGATTACAGTTCAGGGGGAAGAAATAAAAACATTGCGATTTGCTGATGACATTGTAATTCTGTCAGAGACAGCAAAGGACCTAGAAGAGCAGTTGAATGGAATGGACAGTGTGTTGAAAAGGGCGCATAAAATCAACATTAATAAGAGCAAAACAAAAATAATGGAATGCGGTCTTAGCAAACCAGGCGATGCTGAAGGAATTAGATTAGGTAACGAAACAATGAAGGTGGTAGATGAGTTTTGTTACTTGGGTAGTAAAATAACAAATGATGGTCGCAGTACAGAGGATATAAAATGCAGAATGGCAATGGGTAGAAAAGCGTTCTTGAGAGAGAAAAATTTGTTAACATCGAATATTGATTTAAGGGTTAACAAGTCTTTTCAGAAGGTATTTGTGTGGAGTGTTGCCTTGTACGGGAGTGAAACATGGACGATAAGCAGTGCGGACAGGAAGAGAATAGAGGCTTTTGAAATGTGGTGCTACAGAAGAATGCTGAAGATTAGGTGGGTAGATCACATAACTAATGAAGAGGTACTGAACAGAATTGGTGAGAAAAGGAATTTTTGGCATACCCTGACTAAAAGAAGGGATCGCTTGGTAGGACACATTCTTAGACATCGAGTAATCGTAAATTTAGCATTGGAGGGAAGTGTGTGGGGTAAAAATCGCAGAGGGAGGCCAAGAGACGCGTATAGTAAGCAGATTCAAGTGGATGTGGGTTGCCGTTCTTATGAGGAGATGAAAAGGCTTGCTCAGGATAGAGTAGGGTGGAGAGCTGCATCAAACCAGTCTCTGGACTGAAGACCATAACAACAACAACCGATGGTTTTCAGCTTATTTTCCGAACTTTCAATTTTTTACTAAAATATAGGATTTCAGAGTTTTGTAGCACATTCTTCAGAATGTTACTTTACATCTGTGGCCTATCATACGATTTTTTTCTGTACATTTCCACATCCCGACTATGTATATGATTAACAAGCTCAGGTGTCTATGTATAGACCTTTCACTTTGATAAAGGTTCAAGTAATGCTCACCAAAAACAAATATTTCATCTGTTAACTACAGCATGTTTCAGTAAAAATAGCAAATATTTTAGAAAATGGCAATAAAGACCATTTGCAACTAAAATTTCATATAACAGGTGTCGAATTTTTATTGGGTACAGATATACAGCTCCCGGTATGTACTACAAACTGATTTGGATATTTTGACTTATTCTTTCGTCGGTTCTCGGTAGATCACCATATTAACTTTATTTAAATAACCGGTTTTCGACGTTGGTTAAAGTCTGAATATGTCATAGTAAGTCGAAATCCGGGTAACTAAGTGGAAATGAATGTGTAGAAGATTCTGCTTTTAAGTAAGTTTGATGTTTTACTACCAAGAACCGACGGATAAATGAGTGAAAATTTCTTGATTCACATTTGCTGTAAGTTTGTTTGGATTTCATATTAACAGCTATATCTCTGTATTCAATAAAAATTGTCCACAAGTTCTATTAAGTTTTTAACGCAATTTGTCTACACTATCACCTCTTAAAATACGACTGAATCGAAAACTCCGTTCGACTGAGCAGGAGACAAGTACACATTCTCCAACAAATGCCTCACTCGGCTTCGTTTGTCAGCTGCGTTCCCCATTCGCGTGAGAATAGGCTCCACCCTATTGCTAGTGGCGGTCGCACGCGCGCATCTCGTGCGAGCGGTCGCGTCCACACTGTACGCGGACGGCAGACGGGTGCATCGCGGGCAACCTCGTAAGCTGCCATCGCCCGTGTAGTGAGGGCTGTAGGCTGCGACGACAGCGACAGGCCGCCACGACGCCACCAGGTGCGGTCAGAAATGTCAGACACGGAAATAGCGAGTACTCTAATCACGCGGCATCAGACTAGATTTGACCCCCGCGTACTTCCGAATTTAACATTTTAATGAACAACATCAATTTTAGCAGTCATCGGATCGTTTCACGTACTTCCCAAATACGCAAGGTAACATTCTCTTAAGGCATAAGGAATGGTCCCCGTATTTGCAGCGAATATATTACGGCACGACTTCGGTTTTCCGTAAGCTGTCTGCAAACGTGACTGATCACTAAATAATGAAACAGGCGAGTGAATGTGAACAGTAGCTGCGACAGAGAGCAGAACGCGTCTGGCAGTGGGCGGGCGCGGAGAGCAGCGGCGAGGACGGGACAGGACAGGACAGCACAGGAGAGGGCGGGACAGGGCGCGGGCACACGGTGGCTGCAGGCGGCGGCGGCGGTCCGGCTGCTGGACCAGGGGAGGCTGCAGAGACTAGCAGGCTGGACAGGACGGGGCAGGGTTGTTGTTGTTGTTGTTGTTCTTGTTGTTTAGAGGGGACTAAACTACTTGGTCATCAGTCCCCTGTTCCTAACGAAGAAAGTCCATTTAATAGGAAACAATAGCCTTATGGACCTGGAGACATTGTAGTTGTTGTAGTTGTTGTTGTTGTTGTTGTTGTTGGGTTTTAGAAGGGACTAAACTACGACGGTTATCAGTCCCTTGTTCCAGTCAAAGAGATAAAACATTTTGTTAAGCAATCCGAAGTGAATGCATTAACAAGTCAAAGATTAAAACTTACAGCCTAATAGAAAGAAAGGATACGATTAAAAACGAAGAAGGGATAAAACAGCTGAAAGAGCACAAGAGTGTTTTTGCTGGGTGGTCACAGGGATATAAGAAACACCCAGCCACTCTGGAACACGTTAAAACCACCTACCTACCAGACTTAAGCAGGCGGAGGACAGAGAAATGACAGACAAATGTAAAATAGAGTCAACTGTGGAGGTGTTGTCAGCTAAAGCAAGCTGCAAAGCGTCAGGGATATTAAAATTACGTCTCACTGCGGCTAAATTGTGGCATTCAATTAAGATGTGGGCGACTGTCAAAGGCGCACCACATCGACACTGAGGAGGGTCCTCGCGACGCAGGAGGTGACCATACGTAAGCCAAGTATGGCCTATACGGAGTCGGCAAAGGACAACCGAACTCCCTGCGAGAAGCCCTCAGGGACGTCTTCCATGCAGCGGTAGACGGCTTGACAGCACGGAGCTTATTTGGTTCAGTGGAGTCTGCCCATTCTGAATTCCAAACCCTTAAGACCTTGCGGGTCAACTGGGTTTGGAGGTCGGAAACTGGGAGGCCAATGTCCAGGGACCGCGAAGTGGTGGCCTGCTTGGCCAGCTGATCCACACGTTCATTGCCCGGTATACCTACATGCCCTGGCGTCCAGACAAAAACGACAGAACGGCCTGACTCGCCAAGGGCGAATACAGCATCTTGAATGGCTTGCACCACAGTGTGTTTGGGCAGAAACTGGTCAAGGGCCTGTAAGCCACTCAGGGAGTCGCTACAGATGACGAACGACCCCCTGGGGCGAGCTCTGATGTGTTCAAGAGCTCTCAAAATACCGACCAGTTCTGCGGTGAAGATGCTGATTCCACAAGGCAATGACCACTGTTCGATGTGGTCACCATATATAAAGGCATATCCAGCATGGCCATCGACCAAAGAACCGTCCGTGTAGATGATGTTTGCTCCATGAAACGTATCAAGCAGTGCATGGAACCGGCGACGGAGAAGCAGTGGTGAAATCGACGCTTTTGCATCCCGGGACAAGTCCAGCCGAAGCTCTAGGTGAGGAATTTTCCAGGGGGGGATACGGAGGGAGTAATGGTAAGGTGGAGGAAGAGGTAAAGAATCAAGTGAGGAGAGAAGGGAACGGACACGGACCGCAATCGGGAGACCCGACCTGCGCCGACATCGTGGGAAATAGAGTGCAGAATGTGGGAAGAGAAGCCTGTGGTTCGGATGGCGGGGTGAAGCATGAACCCGGGCAACGTAACTCACCAACAACCGTTGCCGGCGATACCGCAGAGGGGGAACACCAGCTTCAGCTAGAAGGCTCGTTACGGGACTGGTACGAAAAGCCCCTGTTGCGAGACGCACACCTGTGTGGTGAACGGGGTCTAGGACCAGCAAGGCAGAAGGGGCTGCTAGTCATACACCAAGCTCCCGTAATCAAGCCGCGACAGAATGAGAGACTTGTAGAGCTGAAGAAGGGTTGAACGTGCTGCTCCCCAACTAGTGTGGCTGAGGCATCTAAGAACATTCAAATGCCGCCAACACTTCTGTCGCAGCTGACGTAGGTGTGGCACCCAAGTCAGCCGGGCATCGAACACCATGCCCAGGAAGCGATGTGTTTCCTCGACCTGAAGTAGTTCACCACCCAAGTAGAGCTCTGGGTCAGGGTGAACTACCCGACGGCGACAGAAGTGCATTACGCGGGTTTTCAGTGTGGAGAAATGAAATCCGTGAGTAGAGGCCCATGAGTGGGCCTTTCGGATGGCACCCTGCAGCCGCCGTTCAGCTACGCCGATGGAAACGGAGCTGAAATACAGGCAGAAGTCATCGGCGAACAGAGAGCAACTGACTGATGACCCCACAGCCGCAGCGAGACCGTTTATCGCCACTAAAAACAATGGAACGCTAAGGACGGAGCCCTGTGGGACACCGTTCTCCTGAATACGGGGGGAGCTAAATGATGTCCCAACCCTCACCCGAAACGATCTGTGGGAGAGGAAATTGCGAATAAAAACAGGAAGGGCGCCACGTAAGCCCCAGTCGTGCAGAGTCGTCAAAATATGATGGCGCCAGGTGGTGTCATACGCCTTTCGAAGGTCGAAAAATACAGCAACGAGATGCTCACGCCTAGCAAACGCAGCGCGAATGGCCGACTCCAATGACACGAGGTTGTCAATGGTAGAACGGCCCTGGCGAAAGCCCCCCTGTTGCGGAGCAAGGAGTCCGCGCCCTTCTAGGATCCACATAAGCCGCCGACTCACCATACGTTCGAAGTGCTTGCAGAGAACGTTGGTGAGGCTGATCGGACGGTAATTGTCAGCCACCAGGGGGTCTGCACCAGGTTTCAGCACCGGGATGATAGTGCTTTCCCGCCACTGCGACGGGAAAGTGCCCTCTGCCCATAGATGGTTGAACAGGGCGAGAATGCGGCGTTGAAACTCTGGTGAGAGGTGTCGGAGGAATTGGCCGTGAATCCTATCTGGTCCCCGAGTTGTATCAGGACACGCAGCAAGGGCAGATCGGAACTCCCACTCGCTAAACGGCTCGTTGTATATTTCCCGACGACGAGTGCGGAAAGAGAACTGTTTCCGCTCGGCCCGCTCTTTGAGGGTGCGGAAGTCAGCACTGTACATGGCAGTCGCAGAGCATTGTGCGTAGTGGTCTGCCATGTGCTCGGCGATAGCTGTCGGGAGCGTGCGAAGCACACCCTGGATGGTGAGGGATGGGATTCCTGTCGGCGGGCGGTATCCGAAGACGCGTCGGACTTGCGTCCATACCTTAGTCAGGGAGGTGCGGGAGCCGATACTGGCTACATACCGCTCCCAGGAATCCTGTTTGCTCCGCTGTATGAGTCGTCGTGCACGCGCACGGAGCCGTTTAAAGGCCACAAAATGCTCCATGGATGGGTGGCGTCGATGGCGCTGGAGCGCTCGCCGACGTTCCCGGATAGCCTCAGCAATCTCCGGTGTCCACCAAGGCACGGACCTACGCCTTGTGGAACCGGTGGTTTGTGGAACTGCTACCTCAGCGGCCCTGACAATACTATCAGTCACCTGCTGGACTGCATTGTCAATGTCATCTGGCAGTGGTGCAGTGATGACAGCGGTTGAAGTATAGACTGGCCAGTCAGCCCTACGGAGACACCAACGGGGTAAGCTGTCTGCAGCTTGGTACTGCGGGAGCGACACAAAGATGGGAAAGTGGTCGCTGCCACACAGGTCCTCATGGACACGCCAACCGAGGTGTGGTCGAAGGCTGGGGCTGCAGACGGAGAGGTCGATCGTTGAATACGTGCCCTGTGCCACGCTAAAATGCGTGGGGGCACCTGTATTCAGGAGGCAAAGGTCTTGTTGCGCCAACAATGTCTCAACATCCCTACCGCGGCCTGTGGTCTGGAGTCCACCCCACAAAGGGTTGTGGGCGTTGAAGTCCCCCAAAAGGAGGAATGGTGGGGGAAGTTGCGAGACCAGAGCTGTAAGGGTGTTGAGAGACACGGCCTCATCCGGAGGAAGATACAAGCTGCAGACAGTGAATTCTTGCGTTACCCGAATTCTGACAGCCAGTGCCTCAAGAGTCGTTGTGAGGGGTACGGGGGCACTTGGGACAGTGTCCAGGACATATAGGCAGACACCGCCAGACACCCTGTCGTAAAGGGTCCTGTTGCAGTAGTACCCCCGATACCCACGGAGGGCAGGGGTGCGCTGTGCTGGAAACCATGTCTCCTGTAGGGCAATACAAAGTGCAGGGTAGTGCCACAGTAATTGGCGCAGCTCGGCCAGGCGATTAAAGAAGCCGCCGCAATTCCACTGGAGAATAACTCTTTCTACTCGCTGTAAAGCCATAAAACAAAAGAAAGGAAAGAAGATCATTCCATAGGAACATCTGCCGCCTTATGGTCAGGATCTACAGAATCTAAGACCATAGGTGATTCTGGATGTGCAGAGTTCCTACGTTCGGGCGAATCAAGAAGTGCGAGATCCTCAGCGGAGGCAAGGATCTCGACTTCATCCTCTGAAGCAGAGGATGTGGGTGTGGGTGGCTTGGAAGCCACCAAAGAATCCTTTTTCTTTCTCTCTTTCTTTTTGCCCTCTCGCTGGCCCTTGGGTGTTAAGGGCCATGGGGGCTTCTCAACAGGGGCTGCAGCTGCCGACGAAGAGGTGGAGGCCCCTCGATCAGCAGCCGCGGGATCATTCAGCCATTTGCTGGGATCCACTTTCCCACGAAGAGAAGCCTCGGAAGGGAGTGTCCCGTGGGACGCCTTCCGGGCGAGAGGAGCTGGAGAAGGCTGTTGTTTCTCCGGCGCTGGGGTGGGGACCGACGTCCCCCGCAATGGCTTGTCTGTTGCTCCCAACGTGAAAAGTGTGGGAGCAACCGAAGGAGTAGCACCCCCAACTGTCAAGGGGGCAGGTGCAGTGGTTCGGGCCTGGGGGCCCGCTGGCATTCGTGGTACAGATGGTCTGGAGACTGACGAAGCTACTGTGGCATAAGACGTTGTCATGGTGACAGGATGGAGCTTCATATATTCACGTCTGGCCTCTGCGTATGTCAGCCGGTCCAGGGTCTTATACTCCATGATCTTGCACTCTTTGTGGAGTAGAGTACAGTCGGGCGAACAAGGAGGATGCTGCTGATTGCAATTGACACACACTGGAGGTGGGGTACAGGGGGCGTCTGGATGGGATGCACGCCCACACTCACGACATGTTGGGTTGGCGTCACATCGGGAGGACATGTGACCAAACCTCCAGCACTTGAAGCAGCGCATAGGGGGAGGAACGTAAGGCTTGACGTCGACCCGGTAAACCATCACCTTGACCTTCTCAGGCAATGAATTGCCCTCGAAAGCAACGATGAAGGCACCGGTGGCAACCCTCTTGTCCCTCGGACCCCTATAGATACGGCGGATGAAGTGCACACCTCGCCGCTCCAAGTTTGCTCTCAATTCATCATCTGATTGCAACAGCAGATCTCTGTGGAAAATGATGCCCTGGACCATGTTTAAGGTCTTATGTGGTGTAATGGAAACGGAAACATCACCCAGCTTGTCACAGGCTAACAAAGCCCGTGACTGGGCCGGGGATGACGTCGTTATTAAAATGGATCCAGAACTCATCTTTGACAACCCATCGACCTCACCATATTTGTCTTCCAAATGGTCCACGAAGAACATTGGCTTCCCCATCTGTACGGCTGCACACTAAATACTTCGGGGCGTAAGCCTCACCTTGAGTTTTGGCCCTACGTTCCTCCCATGGTGTAGACAGGGAAGGAAACGTTTGGGGGTCATACTGTTCAGCATTGTAGTCGCTTCTACCGTGCTTAGAGACGGCGGTTGTACGTGCGCCAACGTTTCGTGGTCTTTTCATCGTGTTCCCACGAGCAGCTAGGGAAATAAGGGTCCACCCAGGCAGAGCCCCGCTTGCCTGGGTAAGCCTTATACAACTGAGGTGCGGCAGGTTCCTCAGAGTTGCTCGCTAGCGGCTGTTCAACCTCAACAGCCATGCATCTCCTCGGCACGTAGCACACCTTGAGATTGAGGTTTTTTTTATAGAGGTGTGTACCGTCCTCGCGACCCGGGCGATTAAGCCAAGATCCCCGGGCTCTGAAACGTACAACGTTCCACCGTCGCGCTAAACGATGGTCGTTTAAGCACGCACAGAGCTTACGGTGTAGCGGACTGTTGGCGCAACACAGCCCACAGCTCAGGACCCCGGGTTCGCCAAGCCCGTACTCAGCAAATTAATGCTGAGCCCCTGAGGGAGCAGTCGCAGAGCATTGTGCGTAGTGGTCTGCCATGTGCTCGGCGATCGCTGGCGGGAGCGTGCTGAGCACACCCTGGATGGTGAGGGATGGGATTCCTGTCGGCGGGCGGTATCCAAAGACGCGTCGGACCTGCGTCCATACCTGAGTCAGGGAGGTGCGGGAGCCGATACTGGCTACATACCGCTCCCAGGAATCCTGCTTGCTCTGCTGTATGAGTCGTCGAGCACGCGCACGGAGCCGTTTAAAGGCCAACAAATTCTCCACGGAAGGGTGGCGTCGATGGCGCTGGAGCGCTCGCCGACGTTCCCGGATAGCCTCAGCAATCTCCGGTGTCCACCAAGGCATGGACGTTCGCCTAGTGGAACCGGTGGTTTGTGGAATTGCTACCTCAGTGGCCATGACAATACTGTCAGTCACCTGCTGGACTGCATTGTCAATGTCATCTGGCAGTGGTGCAGCGATGACAGCGGTTGAAGTATAGTCTGGCCAGTCAGCCCTAAGGACACACCAATGGGGAAAGCTGTCTGCAGCTTGGTACTGCAGGAGCGACAGAAAGATTGGGAAGTGGTCGCTGCCACACAGGTCCTCATACACACGCCAACCGAAGTGTGGTCGAAGGCTGGGGCTGCAGACGGAGAGGTCGATCACTGAATACGTGCCTTGTGCCACGCTAAAATGCGTGGGGGCACCTGTATTCAGGAGGCAAAAGTCTCTTTGTGCCACTAATGTCTCAACATTCCTACCGCGGCCTGTGGTCTGGAGTCCACCCCACAGAGGGTTGTGGGCGTTGAGGTCCCCCAAAAGGAGGAATGGTGGGGGAAGTTGGGAGACCAGAGCAGTAAGGGTGTTGAGAGACACGGCCTCATCCGGAGGAAGGTACAAACTGCAGACAGTGAATTCCTGCGTTGCCCGGATTCTGACAGCTACTGCCTCAAGAGTGGTGTTGAGTGGCACTGGGGCACTGGGTACAGTGTCCAGGACGTACAGGCAGACACCGCCAGACACCCTGTCGTAAAGGGTCCTGTTGCGGTAGTAGCCCCGATACTCACGGAGGGCAGGGGTGCGCTGTGCTGGAAACCATGTCTCCTGTAGGGCGATACAAAGTGCAGGGTAGCGCCACAGTAATTGGCGCAGCTCGGCCAAGTGATTAAAGAAGCCACCGCAATTCCACTGGAGAATAACTCTTTCTCCTCGCTGTAAAGCCATAAAACAAAAGAAAGGAAAGAAGATCATTCCATAGGAACATCTGCCGCCTTATGGTCAGGATCTACAGAATCTAAGACCATAGGTGATTCTGGATGTGCAGAGTTCCTACGTTCGGGCGAATCAGGAAGTGCGAGATCCTCAGCGGAGGCGAGGATCTCGACTTCATCCTCTGAAGCAGAGGATGTGAGTGTGGATGGCTTGGAAGCCACCAAAGATTTCTTTTTCTTCTTGTCTTTCCTTTTAGCCTCTAGCTGGCCCTTGGGTGTTAAGGGCTGTGAGGGCTTCTCAACAGGGGCTGCAGCTTCCGACGAAGAGGTGGAGGCCTCTCAATCAGCAGCTGCGGGATCCTTCAGTCATTTGCTGGGATCCACTTTCCCATGAAGAGAAGCCTTGGAAGGGAGTGTCCCTTGGCGAGAGGGGCGAGAGGAGCCGAGGGCGAGAGGAGCCGGAGATTGTTGTTGTTGTTATTTGGATGTTTAAGGGGGACAAAACTACAATGGTCATCAGTCCCCCATTCCATCACAAAATGTCAAAAATAAAACGCGGACGTCAAATGAATGCGCCCAGAGATTAGGTTTGCGAAGTGGGATGGAAATCCCACTGGGTCTATAAAACATCAACAAAACGGGGAAGAGACTAAAAGAAAAGGGACGAACACACAAAGACACCTTACTACAAAGAGGCCGAAGGCAGTGGTTGACCGACCATAGGAATAAAAAAGGAAAAGTCAACCACTCGGCAGTGCAAGGGAAAGACCAGTCATAGAGACTGATAAAAACCTCCTGCTCGAATGAAACTTAAAACTGAATTTGCTGCTGAAGCATCGTCACGTAAAACGTCTGATAAAACGCCAGGAATGTTAAAACGACGCCGCAAGGCGGCTAAAAACGGGCAGTCCACTAGGATGTGGACTATTGTTAAGTGGGAGCCACAACGACACTGGGGCGGGGCCTCACCACGAAGGAGATGTACGTGGGTGAGCCACGAATGCCCAATATGGAGTCTACACAGCACCACGGAGTCCCGGCAAGAGTCCAGCATGGAAGAACGCCATGCGGTGGTGGTCTCCTTGACTACCCGAAGCTTGTTGGGTGTGCCCAAGCTATGCCACTCGGCATCCCAACGCTGATGTACGTGGTGGCGCAACAACGAACGGAGATCAGACGCCAGGAGGCCAATGTCCAAAATGGATGCACTGACTGCCTGCCTGGCAAGTCTTTCAACACGTTCATTGCCCGGGATGCCGACATGACCCGGGGACCAGACGAACACCACTGATCGCCCGGAGTCTCCAATGGCACAAAGCGTCTCCTGTATGGCCAACACCAGAGGAGACCGCGGGTAACAGTGCTCCAGAGCTCGGAGGCTGCTCAGAGAGTCGCTGCAAACAAAAAAGACTCGCCTGAGCAGGACTGGATATGCATGAGAGCTCTGTGAATGGCCACCAGCTCTGCAGTGTAAACACTGCAGTCATTCGGCAGAGAGTGCTGTTCCACATGGTCACCATGATTATAGGCATATCCCACACAGCCATCAACCATTGAACCATCTATGTAGATCAGGTCATAACCACGGAACTCTGCTATGACAGCAGAGAACTGACGGCGGAGCGCCTCCAGTGGAACTAAGTCTTTGGGCCCCTGGGCCAAGTCCAGCCGAGTAGACGGCCTTGGCAAACACCACGGAGGTATACGGGCACGGACCCGATAGGAAGTTGGAAGGGGAGAAGACTCAAGCTCCTGCAGGAGGGACTGAACCCGATAGGCAATAGTATGACCTGATCTGGGGCGTTGCTGATGGGAACGGACTACCACTTCAGGAAAGAGGAGACGATGGTTTGGGTGGCCAGGGGAGCAATGTACATGGGCTGCGTAAGCCGCAAGTAGGTGTTGGCGGCGGATCCCCAAGGGTGGAACCCCAGCCTCCACTAGTAAGCTGTTCACTGGACTGGTGCGGAAGGCACCCTTCACGATGCGAACCCCACAGTTGTGAATGGGGTCCAGTAGGCGCAGTGCCGAAGGTGCTGCAGACATATAGGCAATGCACCCAAAATCGAGACGGGACTGCACCAGCGCCGTGTAAAGCCGCAACAGTGTCGAGCGGTCGGCACCCCAGGTCGTATGACCCAAGTGTCTGAGAAGGTTGAGATGGCGCCAGCACTTCTGGTTGGTTGGTTGGTTGGTTTGATGTTTTAGGGGGACAAAACTGCGGAGGTCATCAGTCCCCCATTCCATCACAGGGCTAGAGAAGTGTGGAAACACTGAAAAATCCGCCCAGAGTTAAAACTGTTACGGGAGGAAAACCCCACTCAATCAATAAAATGTAAACAAATTCGACAAAGGACAACAAGGCGGGAGACAACATGATAGGACACAATCACACGGAAACAGCAAACAAGTGTGGAAATGAAATGACAAAGTCAAAGTTCGTGGTTGACCGACCATGAGAATAAAATAGGAAGGGTCAGCCACGCGGCAACACAAGCTTCATATAGAGTTGTAAAAACCGCTGTTACGAATAAAACCTAAAACAGAATCAGCCATATTGGCATCGTTACATAAAACGTCAGATAAAATTGCAGGAAGATTAAAATTCCGCCGCAGGGCGGCTAAAAGACGACAGTCCATCAAAATGTGGGACACTGTCAAGGGAGAGCCACAACGACAACGAGGCGGGTCCTCACTGCGCAGGAGATGGCCGTGGGTCAGCCAAGTATGGCCAATGCCGAGCCGGCACAGGACTACCGAGTCCCGGCGAGAGGCCCGCATTGAGGAGCGCCACGCAGCCGTAGTCTCCTTGACAACCCGAAGCTTGTTGGGTGTGCTCAGGTTGCGCCATTCAGCATCCCAAAGCTGATGTACCCGACGGCGCAACAAGGTATGGATATCTGAAGCTGGGAGGCCGATCTCTAAGAGAGAGGCATTAACCGCCTCTTTGGCAAGCCCATCGGCACGTTCGTTGCCTGGGATGCCAACGTGACCCGGAGACCAAAGGAACACCACTGATCTGCCAGACTGAATAAGGGCAAAAACAGCCACTCGGATGGCCATCAACAATGGCGAACGTGGATAACACTGTTCCAGAGCACGTAAACTACTCAGGGAGTCACTACAAAGAAGGAAAGACTCACCTGAGCAGGAACACATATGCTCGAGAGCACGGAAGATGGCCACCAGTTCTATAGTATGAACACTGCAGCCTTCTGGCAGGGACAGCTGCTCAACATGGTCACCATGTACGTAGGCAAGGCCAATACGGCCGTTTACCATCGAGCCGTCCGTATAAACAATGTTGTAGCTGGGGTGCTCAGCAACGACAGCAAGAAACTGGCGACGGAGAGCCTCAGAGGGAAGTGAGTCCTTGTGACCATGGGCCAAGTCTAAATGAAGACATGGCCGTGGCAGGCACCATGGAGGTGTGCGTGAATGGGACCGAAATGGAGGTGGTAGAGGATAGGACTCAAGCTCCCCCAGGAGGGACTGCACGCAGACAGCTATTGTGTGTCCTGACCTGGGGCGCTGCTGCTGGTGACTAACAGCCACAGTAGAAAAAAGTAGGTGGTAGTTGGCATGTCCTTTGGAACTATAGACGCGGGCTGCATACACTGTCAACAGTTGCTGGTGGCGGACCCGTAGCAGGGGGACCCCGGCCTCCGCTAGAAGACTGGCCACAGGGCTGGTTCGAAAGGCTCCCTTCACAATTCGAACCCCACAGTGGTGAACAGGGTCCAATAAGCGCAACGCTGAAGGTGCTGCAGAGCCATAAGCGAGGCACCCATAATCTATACGCGATTGCACCAAGGCTGTATAGAGCCGCAGCAGGGTGGAGCGGTCAGCTCCCCATGCGGTATGGCCCAAACATCGAAGGGCGTTGAGATGTCGCCCGCACTCCCATTTCAGAAAACGAACATGAGGGAGCCAGGTCAGTCGGGCATCAAAAATCAGGCCGAGGAATCGGTGGGTGTCCACAACAGGAAGCAGTTGGCTGTCAAGATAGAGTTCAGGGTGAGGGTGCACCGTCCGACGCTGACTAAAGTGCATTACACGTGTTTTGCCGGCGGAAAACTGGAAGCCATGATGCTGAGCGCACATGTGTGCCTGGCGGATGGCCGTCTGGAGTCGGCGTTCAGCAGCTCTTGTTGTGGTGGAGCAGAAAGATATGCAAAAATCATTGGCGTACAGGGAAGGAGACACCGATGACCCCACAGCTGCAGCCAGGCCATTAATGGCCACCAAAAACAGTGAGACACTCAGTTCGCCCCACATCCAAGAAAATGGGGTCCCACAGGGGTCTGTGCTATGGGCAACACCGACTCGGACCCGAAACGTGTGGAGTCGGAGGAAATTTGCAATAAAGATGGGAAGTGACCCCCGAAGGCCCCACTCATGCAGTGTAGCAAGGATGTGATGCCGCCATGTGGTATCATAGGCCATCTGAAGGTCGAAGAAAACCGCAATGAGGTGCTGACGACGGGAAAAAGCTGTTCGAACCGCTGACTCCAGGCACACTAGATTATCTGTCGTAGAACGACCCTGGCGAAATCCACCCTGCGATGGCGCCAGAAGGCCCCGGGACTCGAGCACCCAAGTCAAGTGACGTGCGACCATGTGTTCGAGCAACTTGCATAGAACGTTGGTCAGGCAGATGGGACGATAACTGTCAACCTCCAGTGGGTCCCTGCCAGGCTTCAGCACCGGTATGACGACGGCTGCCCGCCACTGCGACGGAAACTCGCCACTACCCCAAATGCGGTTGAATATCTCTAGGACATGGCGCTGAGAATCCCGCGAGAGGTGTTTCAGCATCTGTGCGTGGACACGGTCGGGACCGGGAGCCGTATCTGGGCAATTGGCCAAGGCACTAAGCAGCTCACTTTCCATAAATGGGGAGTCGCAAAGGAGAGGCGCTGTCGCTCCACACGCTTCATGCGGGAGCGAAATGCTGCACTGTAGTTAGCAGATGCAGAGCACCTAGCGAAGTGATCAGCAAGATGTTCAGCGATCACACTCTGGTCTGTACACACAGCCCCATGGACAGAAAGACCCGGGACGCCAATAGGAGTCTGGTGGCCATAGAAGCGCCTGATCTTAGTCCACACCTGAGATGGAGAGACACGAGAACCTAAGGTCGAGACATACCTCTCCCAACATTCTTGTTGTTGTTGTTGTTGGGTTGTTTAGGGGGGACCAAACTTCAATGGTCATCAGTCCCCCATTCCTTCTCTAGGCGTCAAAAGGAGAGCCATACACGTGAAAGATAACACGCCCAGAGTTTAAAGTTGTGAAGCGGGAGAGGAGTCCCACTGTGTCTATAAAGAAAAACAGCAAGAATAACAAGACACAAAACGAAAAGATGAGCACACAAAGACATCTGACAAGAAAGAAGCTGATGCCTGTGGTTGACCGACCAGAAGAATAAAAACGGAAAAGTCAACCACTCAGGAACACTAATAAATCTCCAGCTAGATGGAACGATAAAACCCCCCTGCTCGCATAAAACGTAAAACGGAATCCGATCAAATGACCGGGAAGTTAAAATTCCGCCGCAAAGCGGCTAAAACGGGGCAGTCCAACAGGATGTGGACTATTGTCAGGCGCGAGCCACACTGACATTGGGGCGCATCCTCACCACGAAGGAGATGTCCATGGGTGAGCCACGTATGCCCAATGCGGAGGCGACACAAAACCACTGAGTCCTGTCGTGAACCCCGCATGGAGGAGCGCCATGCGGCCGTCGTATCCTTGACCATCCGGAGCTTGTTGGGCGTGTTCAGGCTACGGCACTCAGCATCCCAAAGCCGATGTACCCGTTGGCGCAACAATGAACGGAGATCAGAAGCCGGGAGACCGATCTCTAGACAGGACATACCGACAGCCTGCTTGGCAAGCCTGTCAACACGTTCATTGCCCAGGATACCAACGTGACCCGGAGACCAGACGAACGTCACTGATCGCCCAGACAGTTCAACGGAATGAAGCGTCTCATGTATGGCCAACACCAGAGGTGACTGCGGGTAACACTGCTCCAGAGCTCGGAGGCTGCTCAGGGAGTCGCTGCAAACCACAAAAGACTCGCCTGAGCAAGACCGGATATGCAGGAGAGCTCTGTGAATGGCCACCAGCTCTGCAGTGTAAACACTGCAGCCATTCGGCAGAGAGTGCTGTTCCACATGGTCACCATGAGTATACGCAAATCCCACACAGCCATCAACCATGGAACCATCTGTGTATATCAGGTCATATCCACGGAATTCCGCTATGATAGCCGAGAACTGAAGGCGGAGCGCCTCCAGTGGAACTGAGTCTTTGGGTCCCTGGGCCAAGTCCAGCCAAGCAGACGGCCTTGGCAAACACCACGGAGGCGTACGGGCACGGACCCGATAGGAAGATGGAAGGGGAGAAGACTCAAGCTCCTGCAGGAGGGACTGAACCCGATAGGCAATCGTATGACCTGATCTGGGGCGTCGCTGTTGGGGACGGACCACCACATCAGGAAAGAGGAGACGATGGTTCGGGTGGCCTGGGGAGCAATACACATGGGCTGCGTAAGCCGCAAGTAGGTGTTGGCGGCGGATCCCCAAGGGTGGAACCCCAGCCTCTACTAGTAAGCTGTTCAATGGGCTGGTGCGGAAGGCTCCCGTCGCGATGCGAACCCCACAGTTGTGAATGGGGTCCAGGAGATGCAGTGCCGAAGGTGCCGCAGACCCATAGGCAATGCACCCAAAATCGAGACGGGACCGCAACAGTGCTGTGTAAAGCCGCAACAGTGTCGAGCGATCAGCACCCCAGGTCGTATGACCCAGGTGGCGGAGAAGGTTGAGATGGTGCCAGCACTTCCGTTTTAGCTGACGAATGTGGGGGAGCCACGTCAGCCGAGCGTCAAAGACCAGACCCAAAAACCGATGCGTGTCTACCACTGTCATGAGTTCGTCGTTAAGGTAAAGTTCAGGGTGAGGGTGGACGGTCCGACGCCGACAGAAGTGCATCACTCTAGTCTTGGGGGCAGAAAACTGAAAGCCATGACTTCGGGCCCAGGTATGTGCCTTCCGAATAGCACCTTGCAACCTACGCTAAGCAACCTGGGAGCTGCAGGAACTAAAAAAGATACAAAAGTCGTCAGCGTAAAGAGAAGGGGAGACCGACGATCCAACTGCTGTTGCTAGACCATTGATGGCAACTAAAAATAATGGAACACTTAAAACTGAGCCCTGAGCAACGTCATTCTCCTGGATGTATGAGGCGCTCAGGGAGGCACCAATTTGAACACGAAAGGTACGGACAGCTAAAAAATTCTGGATAAAAATCGGTAGGGAGCCCCGGAGGCCCCAGTCATATAAAGTGTTGAGGATGTGGCGTCGCCAGGTGGTATCGTATGCTTTGTGCATATCAAAGAAGACGGCAACAAGGTGTTGGCGTTGTTGTTGTTGTTGTTGTTGTTGTTGTTGGGTATTGAGGGGACTAAACATCTAGGTCATCAGTCCCCTGTTACTAGCTCAGAGTCCACTGCCAAGAACGACAAAAATTAAACAAAGCTCTAAAAATGATCACACACATAAGGGACAGGTTGACAATGGACAAACCTCTGATAACTTAAAACGAAGACACACAGAAATGGTAAAAGAAAGTCAGGAATTAAACTGGATAGCAGAGCACCTTGGCTGGCTGATCACAAAGAAAAAAATAATAAAAATAAAAAAAAAAAAACAGGATGAGCCAGCCATATTGCATACACGAAGAACCCCTAAGGGCGGAAAAGGTAAAAAACGGGATTGGTGGTGGCCTAAGATGTCAGGCCACAGCACCTACCGTTAGATCGAGTCATAAAAACCAGCAGCGCGGATAAAACGTAAAACTTTGGTAGCCATAGAGGAGTCGTCTCCTAAAACTAAAGGTAGTGCGTCTGGAAGAGTAAAATAGTGCCGCAGGTCGGCTAAAAGTGGACAGGCCATCAAAAGATGGGCCACTGTCAATACAGTGCCACATCGACACACGGGTGGAGCCTCACGCCGAAGAAGATTGTTGTTGTTGTTGTTGTTAGGTTGTTTAAGGGGGACAAAACTACAATGGTCATCAGTCCCCCATTCCACCTCTAGGCGGCAAAAGTAAAACCATACACGTGAAAGATATCACGCACAGAGTTTAAAATTGCGATGTGGGAGAGGAGTCCCACCGAGTCCATAAAACATAATCAAGAACAAGACAAAACGAAGAGATGGTCACACAAATACAACTTACAACAAATAAACCGATGGCCGTGGTTGACCGACCATAAGAATAAAAAAAGGAAAAGTCAACCACTCGGTAACACAGAAATCTCCAGTTAAATCGAATGATAAAAACCCCCTGCTCGTATAAAACGTAAAACTGTATCTGCCATTGCAGCATCGTCACCTAAAACATCTGATAAAACGGCAGGCAGGTTAAAATTCCGCCGCAAAGCAGCTAAAACGGGGCAGTCCAACAATATGTGGACGATTGTGAGACGGGAGCCGCACCGACATTGGGCTGGGTCCTCACCCCGAAGGAGATGTCCATGGGTGAGCCATGTATGCCCAATGCGGAGGCGACACAAGACCACTGAGTCCCGTCGTGAACCGCGCATGGAGGAGCGCCATGCAACCGTCGTTTGCTTGACCACCCGGAGCTTGTTGGGCATGCGCAGGCTATGCCACTCAGTATCCCAAAGCTGACGTACTTTCTGGCACAACAATGAACGGAGATCAGAAGCCGGGAGGCCGATCTCTAGACAGGACATACCTACAGCCTGCTTGGCAAGCCTGTCAACACGTTCATTGCCCGGGATACCAACATGACCTGGAGACCAGACGAACACCACCGATCGCCCGGACCGTGTAATTGCATAAAGTGTCTCCTGAACGGCCAACACCAGGGTAGACCATGGGTAACACTGCTCCAGAGCTCGAAGGCTGCTCAGGGAGTCGCTGCAAACAACAAAAGACTCGCCTTAGCAAGACCGGATATGCACAAGAGCTCTGTGAATGGCCACCAGCTCTGCAGTGTAAACACTGCAGCCATTCGGCAGAGAGTGCTGTTCCACATGGTCACCGTGTGTATAGGCAAATCCAACATGGTCATCCACCATTGAGCCATCGGTGTAGATCAGGTCATAACCACGGAACTCCGCTATGACAGCCGAGAACTGACGGCGGAGCGCCTCCAGTGGTACTGAGTCCTTGGGCCCATGGGCCAAGTCCAGCCGAATAGACGGCCTTGTCAAACACCATGGAGGTGTATGCACCTGGACCCGATATGGACACGGAAGGGGCAAAGACTCAAGTTCCAGGAGGAGGGACCGAACTCTATAGGCTATCGTATGACCTGACCTGGGGCGTCGCTGATGGTGAGGGACGACCACATTAGAAAAAAGAAAACGACGGTTTGGGTGGCCTGGGGAGCAATACACGTTCGCTGCATAAGCTGCGAGCAGGTGTTGGCGGCGGATCCCCAAAGGTGGGATCCCAGCCTCCACTAGTAAACTGTTCACCGGGCTGGTGCGGAAAGCGCCCGTCGCAATGCGGACCCCACAGTTGTGAATGGGGTCCAGGAGATGCAGTGCCGAAAGTGCCGCAGACCCATAGGCAATGCACCCAAAATCGAGACGGGACTGCACCAGCGCCGTGTAAAGCCGCAACAGTGTCGAGCGATCAGCACCCCAGGTCGTATGACCCAGGTGGCGGAGAAGGTTGAGATGGCGCCAGCACTTCCGTTTTAGCTGACGAATGTGGGGGAGCCACGTCAGCCGAGCGTCAAAGACCAGACCCAAAAACCGATGCGTGTCTACCACTGTCAGGAGTTCGTCGTTAAGGTAAAGTTCAGGGTGAGGGTAGACGGTCCGACGCCGACAGAAGTGCATCACTCTAGTCTTGGTGGCAGAAAACTGAAAGCCATGGGTAAGCGCCCAGTTCTGCGCCTTCCGAATAGCACCTTGCAACCTACGCTCAGCAACCTGGGTGCTGCAGGAACTAAAAAAGATACAAAAGTCGTCAGCGTAAAGAGAAGGGGAGACCGACGATCCAACTGCTGTCGCTAGACCATTGACAGCAACTAAAAATAATGGAACACTTAAAACTGAGCCCTGAGGAACGCCATTCTCCTGGATGTATGAGGCGCTCAGGGAGGCACCAATTTGAACACGAAAGGTACGGACAGCTAAAAAATTCTGGATAAAAATCGGTAGGGAGCCCCGGAGGCCCCAGTCATATAAAGTGTTGAGGATGTGGCGTCGCCAGCTGGTATCGTATGCTTTGTGCATATCAAAGAAGACGGCAACAAGGTGTTGGCGCCGGGAAAAAGCTGTGCGGATTGCAGACTCGAGGTACACCAGATTATCGGTGGTAGATCGACCCTGGCGAAAACCGCCCTGGCATGGAGCCAACAATCCTCGAGTCTCAAGAATCCAACACAACCGCCGACTGACCATCCGCTCCAGCAGTTTGCACGGCACGTTAGTCAGGTTAATGGGCCAATAGCTATCCAAGGAAAGAGGATTTTTGTCAGGCTTAAGCACTGGGATGATGATACTCTCCCGCCACTGTGACGGGAAAACACCATCACACCAAATGCGGTTATAGACCGCAAGTAGGTTTCGCCGACTATCTGCTGAGAGATGTTTCAGCATTTGACTATGGATGCTATCAGGCCCTGGAGCCGTGTCAGGACATTGTTGAAGAGCACTGAGGAGCTCCCACTCAGAAAAGGGGGTGTTGTAAGATTCAGAGCGGCTGGTACGAAAGGAGAGAGACTGGCGTTCTACCCTCTCCTTTACTGCACGGAAGGCCGGTGGATAATTTGCAGAGGCAAAGGCACGAGCATAATGCTCGGCAAACATCTCTGCAAGAGTGGCCGGGTCCGTACATAGGACTCCATTTGTGGAGATCCCAGGGATTTCCGATGTAGTCTGTATTCCCTGTAGCCGCCTGATCTTACTCCAGACCTGCGAGGCTGAGGTACCTGTCCCAATAGTGGAAACGTACCTCTCCCAGCACTCCTGTTTCCGTCTTCTTATAAGCTGGCGAGCACGAGCGCGAAGCCGTTTAAAATTGATTAGGTGCTCCTGAGAGGGGTGCCGTTTGTATCGCTGTAAGGCCCGCCTGCGGTCTTTAATGGCCTCAGCGATCTCCGGCGACTACCACGGCACTATCTTACGCCGTGGGCACCCTGATATACGCGGAATGGTCGCGTTCGCAGCAGAAATGATGGAATGTGTGGCACTCTCGACCACCACATCGATTTCCTCGAGTGGGGGAGGGCCAACGATGGCAGCAGAAGCATAGTCTTCCCAGTTAGCCCTGTGCAGAACCCACCTAGGTGGGCGCACTGGGGACTCGCGTTGTGGGAGTGACAAAAAGACAGGGAAATGGTCACTGCCACACAAGTCGTCATGGGCTCTCCAGTGAACAGATGGTGGAAGGCTGTGGCTGCAGATCGACAGATCAATGGCCGAAAAAGTGCCATGTGCCACACTAAAATGCGTGGGGGCACCTGTATTCAAGAGGCAGAGGTCGAGTTGAGTTAGGAAATCCTCGACAACCCTGCCATGACCAGAGATCGTAGAACCACCCCACAAGGGACTGTGGGCATTGAAGTCGCCCAACAGCAAGAAAGGTGGGGGTAGTTGAGCAACGAGTGCAGCCAAGACGTTCACAGATACGTCACCATCTAGCGGCAAGTAGATACTGCAGACGGTAAACTCCTGTATGGTCCTCACCCTGACAGCCACTGCTTCTAATGGCGTTTGAAGTGGCACAGATTCACTATACACAGAGGTGAGGACATACACACACACTCCACCTGATACCCTGTTATATATGCTACGGTTGCAGTAAAATCCCCTGTAGCCCCGAAGGGCAGGGGTCCGCATTGCTGGAAACCAAGTTTCCTGAAGAGCAATGCAGAAAGCAGGTGTCGTGCTCAAAAGCTGCCGTAGCTCAGCCAGGTGGGGGAAGAAACCGCCGCAGTTCCACTGGAGAATGACATTGTTCGAGTGCTGGGAAGACATGAATCCGAGTCGGTGGGCTACAACTCAGCATCACTGGCACCCACCGGTGTAGGCGTGTCATCGGGATTGTCCGTTTTCTCAATGGCGTCCCCGAGAGCGAGGTCCTCGGGTGACGCAAGAATCTCCACCTCATCCTCAGAAGCAGAGGTGCAGGTGGAGGGGGGTGGTGGCACTGAAGCCACCGTGGTGTCTCTTGTGATGCCCGTCTTTGGTATCTGTTTACCCCTCCGTTCCCTCGGGGGCTTCGCCGGTGGGAGGTGCTCCTTGGACTCAGCCACAGGGACTGAGGAGGAGCGCGAAGCCCTACGACCAGCAGTCTGCGAGCGCGCCGGCTGCTGGTTAGTGTCGATATCGACACTGGCAGAAGGGAGTGTCCCAAGGGACCCCTTCCGCCTGAGGGAAGCCGGAGAAGGTTGTTCTTTCTCCGGCGGAGAGGTGGTTGCTGACCCCGAGGCTTTCGCCTTGGGAGCTGTGGAAGGATGGCCCCCAACCTCCGTGGGGGCAGGCTTAGGTTGGTGGCCCTGGGGGCCCACAGGAACAGTTGAAGTAGAAAATACTGTCGCCGCCAAGGAGAGTGGCGACGACGTCACTGCTGCGAATGAATTTTTCATAGGTACTGGGTGCAGACGATCGAACTTTTTCCGTGCCTCATTATAGGATATACGGTCCAGGGTTTTGTATTCTGTAATTTTCCGCTCCCGTTGAAGTGCGGGACATTGCGACGAGCAGGGAGGATGGTTCTGACCACAGTTGACACAGATGGGAGGCGGTGTACATGGGGCGCCCGGATGTGCTGGACGCCCACAGTCCCTACACATAGCACTGGACATACAACGGGACGACATGTGGCCGAACTTCCAGCATTGGAAGCACCTCACAGGGGGAGGAATATAAGGCCGCACGTCAACACGGTAAACCATCACCTTGACCCTTTCGGGCAATGTATCACCCTCGAAGGCCAAGATGAAGGCACCAGTTGCGACCCTATTATCCTTGGGGCCCCTATGGACACGCCGGATAAAATGAACGCCTCGTCGTTCCAGGTTCGCCCGTAGCTCGTCATCCGTCTGTAGCAATAGATTCCGATGAAAAATTACACCCTGGACCATATTCAGGGACTTGTGTGGAGTAATAGTCACTGCAACATCACCCAGTTTGTCACAAGCGAGTAACGCCCGTGACTGGCCAGGAGATACTGTGTGGATGAGGACAGAGCCGTTGCGCATTTTAGACAGTGACTCCACTTCCCCAAACCTGTCCTCCAGATGGTCCACAAAGAACTGAGGCTTGGTCGCTGAGAATGAGTCCCCATCAGTCCTGCTGCACACGAGATACCTTGGAGCATATTCATCAGTCGGATTTGCGCCCCGACGTCCCTCCCAAGATGTAGTCAGGGAGGGGAACGTTTTGGGGTCATACGTGGAAGCATTGAATTTTCCTCGCTTAGAGACGGCGGTTGTACGTCCGCCAACGTCACCCGATTTTTGTCTCTTCATTGCGGGTGATCCGCCCCGATGCCACCCACTCCGTTCAGGGGCTCTCCTCATGGGCGCCACCCAGCCACAGCAACGTCACCTGGCGGGATGACCGTTGCCGGGAGTCCTGATGCCCCACAGAGACAAGCATCGACTCCTTGGCTTGCACGAGGAGTATGCAGCTCTGGCACCGGTAGAGCGATCCCTGTGTTGTCAGGGGGCTACATCCAAGAGGGTACATGACGACCCCACCACAACGGACTGGCTACCGTGTTGGCTTTCTGGCGCTACGTGAACCATCAGAAAGGAGAGTGCTAAGATGGCAGTGCACAATGGACGCGACTTGCACGGAAAATCAGTGACGTGCCCAGTGGCAGAAGAGAATCCGCAGTCGCAAGTCCATTCAATGATGGGTGCATCAGATGGCATGGCACAAGAATTACATGTTGCACCACGTAAGGTGTCCTTCCCCAAATGGGTCGCTCTTCTGAAAAATTTTGAAAAATGGAGGGTCAAACCCACATAGGGGACCACAGATGGAAAACCGAAAAGTGTGAAGACTCCTTTTAGTCGCCTCTTACGACAGGCAGGAATACCGCGGGCCTATTCTTACCCCCGAACCCGCAGGGGGGGCCGAAGAAGATACCCGTGGGTGAGCCACGTATGTCCAATCCGGAGGCGACAGAGGACAACTGACTCTCGGCAGGTCGGCCGCAGTGAAGATTTCCACAAAACTGTGGAGAGCGTCACTGCCCGAAGCTTATTCGGTGCAGTCGCCGTAACCCACTCGGTGCTCCAAGCCTCGCGCACCCTCCGGTGCAACACCAGTTTAACATCCTGTTCCGTGACACCAATTGTGAGAGGTGTCCCATAGTGGCCTGCTTGGCCAATCGATCTACATGCTCATTCCCTGGTATGCCAACATGACCTGGGGTCCACACAAAGACCACAGAACGGCCTGATTGGCATAGGGAGTGAACAGTGTCCTGGATCGACCGCACTATTGGGTGCCGAGAGAAACACTGGTCGATAGCTTGTAAGCCACTCAGGGAGTCAGTACAGATGACGAATGACCCCCTGGGGCAGGCTTTGAGATGTTGGAGAGCTCTGAGAATAGCGACCAGCTCGGCGGAGAAGATGCTACTCTCACAGGGCAGAGAATGCTGTTCTACGTGGTTGTGATGTAGAAAGGCATACCCAGCACGGCCATCTACTACGGAACCATCCGTGTAAATGGCGTCTGCGGCACGGAACGGTTCGAGCATTTGCAGAAACTGGTGACGGAGATGTACGGGAGAAACAGAGGCCTTCGATGCATGGGACAGGTCCAGACGGAGCTGCAAACGAGGAATGGACCAAGGAGGGGTGTGAAAGGAATAGTGGAAAGTGGTTGGAAGTGGATAGGATGTGAGAGACGAAAGAAGGAGACGAACACGGACCGAGATCGGGTATCCCGACCTTGGCCGTCGTGGAGGGATAGGTAGTGCAGCGTCTGGAAAAAGGAGCCGGCGGTTCGGGTGGAAGGGTGAGGCCTGAACACGAGCAACATAGGATGCCAGCAGGTGTTGCCTACGGAACCGCAGTGGGAGGACTCCAGCTTCGACAAGGAGGCTTGTCACCGGGCTCGCGCGAAAAGCCCCCGTCACTAAACGGACACCACAGTGTAAAATTGGGTCCAACGCCTGCAGTGCTGATGGCGCAGCCGAATCGTAGACTATGCAGCCATAGTCTAGGCGTGACTGAATGAGGGCCTTGTAAAGTTGTAGGAGCGTTGGGCGTGAGGCTCCCCAAACAGTGTGGCTGAGACAACGCAGGATGTTGAGGTGTCGCCAGCACTTTCGTTTCAGCTGGCGAAGGTGTTGCACCCAGGTGAGACGGTTGTCGAACAGCATGCCTAGAAACGTGTGTGTTTCAACGACATGTAGCAGGCCTCCAGCTAAATAGAGTTCGGGTTCTGGGTGTACTGCCCGACGTCGGCAGAAATGCATTACACGGGTCTTCGACGCAGAGAACTGAAAACCGTGGGCAAACGCCCACGACTGCGCTTTTCGAATGGCCAGTTGCAACCGACGTTCAGCAATACTGATGCTGGTGGAGCTAAAATACATGCAGAAGTCATCGGCATACAAGGAAGTGGATACCGATGACCCCACGGCCGCCGCAAGGCAGTTGATGGCGACTAAAAATAAAGGGACACTGAGAACGGAACCTTGCGGGACTCCGTTCTCTTGACAATGAGTTGAGCTAAAACAAGAACCAACACGAACTCTAAAAGAACGCAACGCCAGGAAATTCCGAATGAATATGGGAAGCGGACCCCGTAAACCCCAGTCATACAACGTAGACAGGATATGGTAGCGCCAGGTAGTGTCGTATGCTTTCCGCAGATCGAAAAATACGGCAACCAGGTGTTCGCGGCGACTAAATGCTGTACGGATGGCCGACTCCAGTGACACAAGATTGTCAACAGCGGAGCGACCTTGCCGGAACCCACCCTGTTGTGGCACCAAAAGTCCCCGGTCCTCGAGGATCCACATGAGCCTCCGACTCACCAAGCGTTCGAGAAGCTTGCATGGAACGTTGGTGAGGCTGATCGGGCGGTAACTATCAGCCACCTGCGGATCTGCGCCAGGCTTAATCACCGGAATGATAATGCTTTCCCGCCACGAGGACGGAAAAACACCCTCCAGCCATATCCGATTAAGCAGGGTGAGAAGTTGGCTCTTGGCATCCGCTGATAGGTGTCGGAGGAACTGACTGTGAATTCGATTGGGTCCAGGGGAGGTATCCGGGCATGCAGCAAGGGCACCTTCAAACTCCCACTCAGTGAACGGGACGTTGTATGGTTCCCGACGTCGTGTTCGAAATGAAAGCAGATGTCTCTCTGCTCGCCCTTTAAGGGCGCAAAAGTCTGCACCATAAGCAGCAGTCTCTGAGATGCGACAAAAATGATCCGCCAGGTGCTCAGCGACGGCGACGGGGTCAGTACAGAGCGTACCCTGAACGCTGAGACACGGAATTCCCGCCGGTGGGCGGTGCCCAAAGAGGCGACGAACCTGCGACCACACCTTGGAAGGAGAAGCGCGGGAACCAATGGAGGCGACGTACTTCTCCCAGGAAGCCCTCTTACTTTCCTGTATCAGTCGCCGGGCTCGTGCTCGGAGACGCTTGAAGGCCACGAGATGTTCGACACAAGGGTGGCGTCGGTGGCGCTGTAGAGCTCGCCGACGTTCCCGGATGGCCTCAGCGATCTCCGGTGACCACCAGGGCACCGATGTACGACAGAGCGAACCGAACGTGGTGGGGACAGAGCTTTCGGCTGCAGAAACAACGGCCGCTGTGAACTGCTCAACGGCGGCATCAACATCAGCTGGAAAGTTTGAGGATAGTACAGCAGCTGCGGAATAGGCTGGCCAGTCAGCCCTACGGAGGCACCAGCGAGGCAGGCGGTCGGCAGGCAAACGCTGTGGGAGCGACAGGAAGATAGGAAAATGGTCGCTACCACACAGGTCGTCGTGGACCCTCCAGGTGAGATGTGGAAGAAGGCTAGGGCTGCAGACAGACAAGTCTATTGCAGAATAAGTACCATGCGCTGCACTAAAGTGAGTAGGAGCACCAGTGTTTAGGAGGCAAAGATTCTGCTCTGATAGTAAAGACTCAACATCCCTACCCCGAGCCGAGGTCTGTGTGCCACCCCACAGAGTGTGGTGGGCGTTAAAATCCCCCAAGAGAAGAAAGGGTGGGGGAAGTTGGGCGACCAAGGCAGCGAGGTCTACGGGAGAGACGACTTCATCTGGTGGAAGGTAGACAGAGCAGATCGTAAAATCTCGTAATAACCGGAGCCGTACAGCGACTGCCTCTAGAGGTGTTTGCAGAGGCACAGCAGCACTGGGTACTGAAGTGTGAACATAAACACATACGCCGCCGGAAACTCTGTTGTAGGAGTTTCGATTCTTAAAATAGCCCCGATAGCCTCGGAGGGCTGGGGTCCTCTCGACGGGGAACCATGTTTCCTGCAAGGCGAGGCAGATAGCAGGGAAGTGGCAGAGTAATTGCCGCAGCTCAGCCAGACGGCGGAAAAAACCGCCGCAGTTCCACTGCAAGATGTCTTTTGCAGCGTGCTGAAGATCCATAAGTTAAGATATTGAATGGTTATTCAGCAGTGGCACCTGCTGTCAGCTCTGCAGACTCTGCAGGGTCCAGAACCATCGGTTCTGGCGACCCAAGTATGGCGAGATTCTCAGGCGACGCGAGGATCTCCACCTCATCTTCAGAGGCCGAAGATGTGATGGAGCGTTCCTTCCGAATCGCCGAGGAGTCCTCCTTTGGGTCAGTCTTCTTCTTCTTCTTCACTTTCTTTTTGCCCTCTCGCTGGCCCTTTGGTGTTAAGGGCTGGGAGGACTTCACGGGAGTGGCATCAGGGGCCGTCGAAGAGCCAGAAGCCCTTCGACCAGCAGGCTTCGGATCCTTCAGCCAAAGGCTGGGATCCACTGGCGCACCCTGGGACTTCCTAGAAGGGAGCGTCCCGAAGGACCCCTTCCGAGGGAGAGATGCCGGAGGAAGTTGTTGCTTCTCCGGCTGGGGGTTGGGGACTGGTGTCCCCGATGATTGTGGGGAGGTTTCCCCCACAACAGGTGCTGCAGCAGCAGATGGAACATCGCCCCCACCTAACGAGGAGGCAGTGGTAGTTTTGTGGCCCCTAGGGCCCACAGGAGGAAGCGATACCTTGGTAGATGTTGTACCCGTAGTGCGCGGGGACGACGTTACTACAGCATAAGAGGTGGTCATGTTTACCGGATGGAGCCGCTCATATTTCTTTCTCGCCTCATTGTATGACAGACGATCCAAGGTCTTAATCTCCATTATTTTTCGTTCTTTGTGTAGAACTTTGCAGTCTGGAGAGCACGGTGGATGCAGCTAGTTGCTGTTCACACAGACGGGAGGTGGAGTGCAGGGAGCGTCCGGATGAGATGGACGTCCACATTCCCTGCACACAGGGCTAGAAGTGCACCGGGAGGACATATGCCCGAACTTCCAGCACCTGAAGCACCTCATAGGGGGCGGGACGTACGGTGTAACGTCGCACCGGTAGATCATGACCTTGACCTTCTCAGGCAGTATCGCCTTCGAAGGCCAGGATGAATGCACCGGTGGCAACCTTGTTATCTCGTGGTCCCCTATAAACACGTCGAACAAGGTGAACACCTCTGCGTTCTAAGTTAGTACGTAGCTCTTCATCAGACTGTGACAATAGGTCGCGATGGTAAATACGGCCTTGGACCATGTTGAGGGTCTTGTGGGGCGTGACACTGACAGGTATATCACCCAGCTTGTCACAGGCCAATAATGCCCTGGACTGGGCTGGGGATGCCGTCTGTATCAGAACAGCCCCACTTCTCATTTTAGGGAAAGACTCCACCTCACCATGTTTGTCCTCGAGATGTTCAACGAAGAACTGTGGCTTGGTGAACAAGAAAGAGTCTCCATCTGTTCGGGAAATAACAAGATATCGCGGTGAGTAAGGATCTGGACAGCGTAAAGCTTGACGTTCTTCCCATGGCGTTGCCAGGTAAGGGAACGACTTAGGATCATACACTGTAGCATTAAAGTCAGATCTTCCACGCTTAGAAACGGCGTTTTTGCGACCGCCCACGCTAGTTATTGCTCGTTTCATTTTCGTCCCACGAGCAGCTAGGGAAAAGAGGTCCACCCAGGCAGAGCCCCGCTTGCCTGGGTAAGCCTTGTACAACTGAGGTGCAGCAGGTTCCTCAGAGGTTGCTCGCTAGCGGCTGTTCAACCTCAACAGCCATGCATCTCCTCGGCACGTAGCACACCTTGAGATTGAGGGTTTTTTTATAGAGGTTTGTACCGTCCTCGCAACCCGGGCGATTAAGCCAAGATCCCCGGGCTCTGAAACGTACAACGTTCCACCGTCGCGCCGAACGATGGTCGTTGAAGCACGCACAGAGCTTATGGTGTAGCGGACTGTTGGCGCGACACAGCCCACGGCTCAGGACCCCGGGTTCGCCAAGCCCGTACCCAGCAAATTAATGCTGAGCCCCTGAGGGGAAAGTGTTGGCGCCGGGAAAAAGCTGTGCGGATTGCAGACTCGAGGTACACCAGATTGTCGGTGGTAGATCGACCCTGGCGAAAACCGCCCTGGCATGGAGCCAACAATCCTCGAGTCTCAAGAATCCAACACAACCGCCGACTGACCATCCGCTCCAGCAGTTTGCACGGCACGTTAGTCAGGTTAATGGGCCGATAGCTATCCAAGGAAAGAGGATTTTTGTCGGGCTTAAGCACTGGGATGATGATACTCTCCCGCCACTGTGACGGGAAAACACCATCACACCAAATGCGGTTATAGACCGCAAGTAGGTTTCGCCGACTATCTGCTGAGAGATGTTTCAGCATTTGACTATGGATGCCTTCAGGCCCTGGCGCCGTGTCAGGACATTGTTGAAGAGCTTGTTGTTGTTGTTGTTGTTGGTTGTCTTAAGGGGACTAAACAGCTAGGTTATCAGTCCCCTGTTCCTAGCTGAGAGTCAACTGTCAAAGATAAAACAACGCCCTGAAAATGACACTGCACAAAAGGGCAAGTTAACAATAGACAAGTGACTGACAACACAAAACGGAGACACACACAATTAGTAAAAGAATGTCACGAATAAAACTAGACAGCAGAGGTCATTGGCTGGCTGATCACAAAGAAAAAACAGGATGAGCCAGCCACACTGCAGACACTAAGAACTCCAAAGGACGTGAAAAGTTAAAAAGCTGGGTTGGTGGCAGCCTAAGATGTCAGGCCACAGCACCTACCGTTAGATCGAGTCATAAAAACCAGCAGCGCGGATAAAACGTAAAACTTTGTTAGCCGTAGAGGCGTCGTCACCTAAAACTAAGGGAAGTGCGTCTGGAAGAATAAAAGAATGCCGCAGGTTGGCTAAAATCGGACAGTCCATCAAAAGATGGGCCACTGTCATAACGACACCACATCGACACACGGGCGGGGACTCACGGCGTAGGAGATACCCATGGGTCAACCACGTGTGCCCAATACGGAGTCGGCAAAGGACGACCGACTCCCTGCGAGAAGCCCTCAGGGACGTCTTCCATGCAGCAGTAGACGGCTTGATAGCACGGAGCTTATTCGGTTCAGTCGAATCTGCCCATTCAGAATTCCAAACCCTTAAGACCTTGCGGGTCAACTGGGTTTGGAGGTCGGAAACTGGGAGGCCAATATCCAGGGACCGCGAAGTAGTGGCCTGCTTGGCCAGCTCATCGACGCGTTCATTGCCCGGTATACCTATGTGGCTCGGAGTCCAGACAAAGGTGACAGAACGGCCTGACTCGCCAAGGACAAAGACAGCATTTTGAATGGCTCGAGCCACTGTGTGTTTCGGTAGAAACTGGTCGAGGGCCTGTAAGCCACTCAGGGAGTCGCTGCAGATGACGAACGACCCCCTGGGGCGAGCTCTGAGGTGGTCAAGAGCTCTCAAAATACCGACCAGTTCTGCAGTGAAGATGCTGCTTCCACAAGGCAATGACCGCTGTTCGATGTGGTCACCATTGATAAAGGCATATCCAGCATGGCCATCGACCAAAGAACCGTACGTGTAGATGACGTTCGCTCCGTGAAACGTATCAAGCAGTGCATGTAACCGGCGACGGAGAAGTAGTGGTGAAATCGAGGCTTTCGAATCCCGGGACAAGTCCAGCCGAAGCTCCAGGCGAGGAATTTTCCAGGGGGGGATACGGAGGGAGTAATGGTAAGGTGGAGGAAGGGGTAAGGAATCAAGGGAGGAGAGAAGGGAACGGAAGTGGACCGCAATCGGGAGACCCGACCTGGGCCGACGTCGTGGGGAAGGGAGTGCAGAAAGTGGGAAGAGAAGCCTGTGATTCGGATGACGGGGTGAAGCATGAACCCGGGCAATGTAACTCACCAGCAACCGTTGCCGGCGATACCGCAAAGGGGGAACACCAGCTTCAGCTAGAAGGCTCGTTATGGGACTGGTGCGAAAAGCCCCTGTTGCGAGCTGCACGCCTGTGTGGTGAACGGGGTCTAGGACCCGCAAGGCAGAAGGGAGTCGTACTCCAAGCTCCCGTAATCAAGCCGCGACAG
The DNA here is from genome assembly GCA_026315105.1 of Locusta migratoria. Taxonomy (NCBI): domain Eukaryota; kingdom Metazoa; phylum Arthropoda; class Insecta; order Orthoptera; family Acrididae; genus Locusta; species Locusta migratoria. Next base: position 1,922,384 of record CM048750.1, on the reverse strand, counting down.
AATAAGAGATTTGTAGAGCTGAAGAAGGGTGGAACGTGCTGCTCCCCAACTAGTATGGCTGAGGCATCTAAGAACATTTAAATGCCGCCAACACTTCTGTCGCAGCTGACATAGGTGTGGCACCCATGTCAGCCGGGCATCGAAGACCATGCCCAGGAAGCGATGTGTTTCCTCAACCTGAAGTAGTTCACCACCCAGGTAGAGCTCTGGGTCAGGGTGAACTACCCGACGGCGACAGAAGTGCATCACGCGGGTTTCTCGGGCGGAGAACTGAAAGCCGTGAGTAGAAGCCCATGAGTGGGCCTTTCGGATGGCACCCTGCAGCCGCCGTTCAGCTACGCCGATGCTAACTGAGCTGAAATACAAGCAGAAGTCATCGGCGAACAGGGAGCAACTGACCGATGACCCGACAGCCGCAGCAAGACCATTTATCGCCACTAAAAACAATGGAACGCTGAGGACGGAGCCCTGTGGGACACCCTTCTCTTGAATACGTGGGGAGCTAAAAGATGCCCCAACCCTCACCCGGAACGAGCGATGGGAGAGGAAATTATGAATAAAAATAGGAAGGGCACCCCGTAGGCCCCAGTCATGAAGGGTTGTTAAAATATGGTGGCGCCAGGTGGTGTCATACGCCTTTCGAAGGTCGAAAAATACAGCAACTAAATGTTCACTCCTAGCGAAGGCAGTGCGAATGGCCGACTCCAATGAACGAGGTTGTCAATGGTAGAACGGCCCTGGCGAAAGCCCCCTTGTTGTGGAGCAAGGAGTCCGCGCTCTTCAAGGATCCACATAAGTCGCCGACTCACCATACGTTCGAAGAGCTTGCAGAGAACGTTGGTGAGGCTGATCGGACGGTAATTGTCAGCCACCAGGGGATCTGCACCAGGTTTCAGCACCGGGATGATAGTGCTTTCCCACCACTGCGACGGGAAAGTGCCCTCTGCCCATAGATGGTTAAACAGGGCGAGAATGCGGCGTTGAAACTCTGGTGAAAGGTGTCGGAGGAATTGGCCGTGAATCCTATCAGGTCCTGGAGTTGTATCAGGACACGCAGCAAGGGCAGTTCGGAACTCCCACTCGCTAAATGGGTCGTTGTATATTTCCCGACGACGAGTGCGGAAAGAGAGCTGTTTCCGCTCGGCCCGCTCTTTGAGGGAGCGGAAGTCAGCACTGTACATGGCAGTCGCAGAGCATTGTGCGTAGTGGTCCGCCATGTGCTCGGCGATAGCTATCGGGAGCGTGCAGTACACACCCTGGATGGTGAGGGATGGGATTCCTGTCGGCGGGCGGTATCCGAAGACGCGTCGGACTTGCATCCATACCTGAGTCAGGGAGGTGCGGGAGCCGATACTGGCTACATACCGCTCCCAGGAATCCTGCTTACTCTGCTGTACGAGTCGTCGAGCACGCGCACGGAGCTGTTTAAAGGCCACCAAATTCTCTACGGATGGGTGGCGTCGATGGCGCTGGAGCGCTCGCCGACGTTCCCGGATGGTCTCAGCAATCTCCGGTGTCCACCAAGGCACGGACCTACGCCTAGTGGAACCGGTGGTTTGTGGAACTGCCGCCTCAGCGGCCATGACAATACTATTAGTCACCTGCTGGACTGCGTTGTCAATGTCGTCTGGTAGCGGTGGAGCAATGACGGCAGTTGAAGCATACACAGTCCAATCAGCCCTACGGAGACACCAACGGGGTAAGCTGTCTGCAGCTTGGTACCGCAGGAGCGACACAAAGATTGGAAAGTGGTCGCTGCCACATAGGTCCTCATGCACACGCCAACCAAGGTGTGGTCGAAGGCTGGGGCTGCAGACGGAGAGGTCGATCGCTGAATACGTGCCCTGTGCCACGCTAAAATGCGTGGGGGCACCTGTATTCAGGAGGCAAAGGTCTTGTTGCGCCAATAATGTCTCAACATCCCTACCGCGGCCTGTGGTCTGGAGCCCACCCCACAAAGGGTTGTGGGCGTTGAAGTCCCCCAATAGGAGGAATGGTGGGGGAAGTTGGGAGACCAGAGCGGTAAGGGTGTTGAGAGACACGGCCTCATCCGGAGGAAGGTACAAGCTGCAGACAGTAAATTCCTGCGTTGCCCGTATTCTAACAGCCACTGCCTCAAGTGTGGTTGTGAGTGGCACGGGGGCACTGGGGACAGTGTCCAAGATATACAGGCAGACACCGCCAGACACCCTGTCGTAAAGGGTCCTGTTGCGGTAGTAGCCCCGATACCCATGGAGGGCAGGGGTGCGCTGTGCTGGAAACCATGTCTCCTGTAGGGCGATACAAAATGCAGGGTAGCTGTACAGTATTTGTTGCAGCTCAGCCAGGTGATTAAAGAAGCCGCCACAATTCCACTGGAGGATAACATGTCCTCCACGCTCTAAGGCCATAAAAGGAAAGAAAATAAGATCATTCCATAGGAGCGCCTGCTGCCTGATGGTCAGGCTCAACAGAATCTATGACCATAGAATCAGTTGATTCCGGTTGTGCAGTTCTCCTATGGTCGAGTGAATCGTTGTTGTTGTTGTTGTTGTTGTTGTTGGTTGTTTAAGGGGGACAAAACTGCAATGGTTATCAGTCCCCCATTCCATCTCTAGGCGTCAAAAGCAAATGCAAACACGTAAAAGATAATACGCCTAGAGCTTAAAATAGCGAAGTGGGAGAGGAGTCCCACTAGTCCATAAAACATCAAGAATCACAAGACTAAACAAAAGATGGTTACACAAAGACAACTTACAACAAAGAAACCGATAGCCGTGGTTGACCGACCATAAGAATAAAAAAGGAAAAGTCAACCACTCGGTTTCACAAAGAAATCTCCAGTTAGAGAGAACGATAAAATCCCACTGCTCGAATAAAACGTAAAACGGTATCTGCCATTTTGGCATTGTCACCTAAAACTTCCGATAAAACAGCAGGGAGGTTAAAATGTCTCCGCAAGGCGACTAAAAGGGGGCAGTCCAACAATATGTGGACGACTGTCAAATTGGAGCCACACCGACATTGGGCTGGGTCCTCACCCCGAAGGAGATGTCCATGGGTGAGCCACATATGCCCAATGCGGAGGCGACATAAAACCACTGAGTCCCGTCGTGAACCGTGCATGGAGGAGTGCCATGCAACCGTCGTTTCCTTGACCACCCGGAGCTTGTTGGGCGCGTGCAGGCTACGCCACTTAGTATCCCAAAGCTGACGTACTTTCTGGCGCAACAATGAACGGAGATCAGAAGCCGGGAGGCCGATCTCTAGACAGGACATACCTACAGCCTGCTTGGCAAGCCTGTCAACACGTTCATTGCCCGGGATACCAACATGACCCGGAGACCAGATGAACACCACCGATCGCCCGGACCGTGTAATGGCATAAAGTGTCTCCTGAACGGCCAACACCAGGGTAGACCGTGGGTAACACTGCTCCAGAGCTCGGAGGCTGCTCAGGGAGTCGCTGCAACAACAAAAGACTCGCCTGAGCAAGACTGGATATGCACAAGAGCTCTGTGAATGGCCACCAGCTCTGCAGTGTAAACACTGCAGCCATTCGGCAGAGAGTGCTGTTCCACATGGTCACCGTGTGTATAGGCAAATCCAACACGGTCATCCACCATTGAGCCATCGGTGTAGATCAGGTCATAACCACGGAACTCCGCTATGACAGCCGAGAACTGATGGCGGAGCGCCTCCAGTGGTACTGAGTCTTTGGGCCCATGGGCCAAGTCCAGCCGAATAGACGGCCTTGTCAAACACCATGGAGGTGTATGCACCTGGACCCGATATGGACACGGAAGGGGCAAAGACGAAAGTTCCAGGAGGAGGGACCGAACTCTATAGGCTATCGTATGACCTGACCTGGGGCGTCGCTGATGGTGAGGGACGACCACATTAGAAAAAAGAAAACGACGGTTTGGGTGGCCTGGGGAGCAATACACGTTCGCTGCATAAGCTGCGAGCAGGTGTTGGCGGCGGATCCCCAAAGGTGGGATCCCAGCCTCCACTAGCAAACTGTTCACCGGGCTGGTGCAGAAAGCGCCCGTCGCAATGCGGACCCCACAGTTGTGAATGGGGTCCAGGAGATACAATGCCCACGGTGCCGCAGACCCATAGGCAATGCACCCAAAATCGAGACAGGACTGCAACAGCGCCGTGTAAAGCCGCAACAGTGTCGAGCGATCAGCACCCCAGGTCATATGACCCAGGTGGCAGAGAAGGTTGAGATGGCGCCAGCACTTCCTTTTCAGCTGACGAATGTGGGGGAGCCATGTCAGCCGGGCGTCAAAGACCAGTCCTAAGAAACGGTGAGTTTCCACTACCGTAAGTGGTTCGTCATTCAGATAAAGTTCAGGGTGTGGGTGGATGGTCCGACGCCGACAGAAGTGCATCACTCTGGTCTTGGAGGCAGAAAACTGAAAGCTTGTTGTTGTTGTTGTTGTTGTTGTTAGGTTGTTTAAGGGGGACAAAACTACAATGGTCATCAGTCCCCCATTCCACCTCTAGGCGGCAAAAGTAAAACCATACACGTGAAAGATATCATGCACAGGGTTTAAAATTGCGATGTGGGAGAAGAGTCCCACCGAGTCCATAAAAAATAATCAAGAATAACAAGACAAAACGAAGAGACGGTCACACAAACACAACTTACAACAAATAAACCGATGGCCATGGTTGACCGAACATAAGAATAAAAAAGGAAAAGTCAACCACTCGGTAACACACAGAAATATCCAGTTAAATCGAATGATAAAAACCCCCTGCTCGTATAAAACGTAAAACTGTATCTGCCATTGCAGCATCGTCACCTAAAACATCTGATAGAACAGCAGGGAGGTTAAAATTCCGCCGCAAAACAGCTAAAACGGGGCAGTAAAACAATATGTGGACGATTGTCAGACGGGAGCCGCACCGACATTGGGCTGGGTCCTCAGCCCGAAGGAGATGTCCATGGGTGAGCCATGTATGCCCAATGCGGAGGCGACACAAGACCACTGAGTCCCGTCGTGAACCGCGCATGGAGGAGCGCCATGCAACCGTCGTTTGCTTGACCACCCGGAGCTTGTTGGGCGTGCGCAGGCTACGCCACTCAGTATCCCAAAGCTGACGTACTTTCTGGCGCAACAATGAACGGAGATCAGAAGCCGGGAGGCCGATCTCTAGACAGGACATACCTACAGCCTGCTTGGCAAGCCTGTCAACACGTTCATTGCCCGGGATACCAACATGACCTGGAGACCAGACGAACACCACCGATCGCCCGGACCGTGTAATGGCATAAAGTGTCTCCTGAACGGCCAACACCAGGGGAGACCGTGGGTAACACTGCTCCAGAGCTCGAAGGCTGCTCAGGGAGTCGCTGCAAACAACAAAAGACTCGCCTGAGCAAGACCGGATATGCACAAGAGCTCTGTGAATGGCCACCAGCTCTGCAGTGTAAACACTGCAGCCATTCGGCAGAGAGTGCTGTTCCACATGGTCACCGTGTGTATAGGCAAATCCAACACGGTCATCCACCATTGAGCCATCGGTGTAGATCAGGTCATAACCACGGAACTCCGCTATGACAGCCGAGAACTGACGGCGGAGCGCCTCCAGTGGTACTGAGTCCTTGGGCCCATGGGCCAAGTCCAGCCGAGTAGACGGCCTTGTCAAACACCATGGAGGTGTATGCACCTGGACCCGATATGGACACGGAAGGGGCAAAGACTCAAGTTCCAGGAGGAGGGACCGAACTCTATAGGCTATCGTATGACCTGACCTGGGGCGTCGCTGATGGTGAGGGACGACCACATTAGAAAAAAGAAAACGACGGTTTGGGTGGCCTGGGGAGCAATACACGTTCGCTGCATAAGCTGCGAGCAGGTGTTGGCGGCGGATCCCCAAAGGTGGGATCCCAGCCTCCACTAGTAAACTGTCCACCGGGCTGGTGCGGAAAGCGCCCGTCGCAATGCGGACCCCACAGTTGTGAATGGGGTCCAGGAGATGCAGTGCCGAAGGTGCCGCAGACCCATAGGCAATGCACCCAAAATCGAGACGGGACTGCACCAGCGCCGTGTAAAGCCGCAACAGTGTCGAGCGATCAGCACCCCAGGTCGTATGACCCAGGTGGCGGAGAAGGTTGAGATGGCGCCAGCACTTCCGTTTTAGCTGACGTATGTGGGGGAGCCACGTCAGCCGGGCGTCAAAGATCAGACCCAAAAACCGATGCGTGTCTACCACTGTCAGGAGTTCGTCGTTAAGGTAAAGTTCAGGGTGAGGGTGGACGGTCCGACGCCGACAGAAGTGCACCACTCTAGTCTTGGTGGCAGAAAACTGAAAGCCATGACTTAGGGCCCAGGTATGTGCCTTCCGAATAGCACCTTGCAACCTACGCTCAGCAACCTGGGTGCTGCAGGAACTAAAAAGGATACAAAAGTCGTCAGCGTAAAGAGAAGGGGAGACCGACGATCCAATTGCTGTCGCTAGACCATTGATGGCAACTAAAAATAATGGAACACTTAAAACTGAGCCCTGAGGAACCCCATTTTCCTGGACATGAGAGGACCTCAGAGAAGCACCAATTTCAACACGAAAGGTACGGACGGCTAAAAAATTCTGAATAAAAGGGGGTAGTGAGCCCCGGAGGCCCCAGTCATATAGAGTGTTGAGGATGTGGCGTCGCCAGGTGGTATCGTATGCTTTGTGCATATCAAAGAAGACGGCAACAAGATGTTGGCGCTGGGAAAAGGCTGAGCGGATTGCAGACTTGAGGTACACCAGATTATCGGTGGTAGATCGACCCTGGCGAAAACCGCCCTGGCATGGAGCCAATAATCCCCGAGTCTCAAGAATCCAACACAACGGCCGACTGACCATCCGCTCCAACAGTTTGCACGGCACGTTAGTCAGGTTAATGGGCCGATAGCTATCCAAAGAAAGAGGATGTTTGTCGAGCTTAAGTACGGGGATGATGATACTCTCCCGCCACTGTGACGGGAAAACACCATCACACCAAATGCGGTTATAGACCGCAAGTAGGTTACGCCGACTATCTGCTGAGAGATGTTGCAGCATGTTGCTATGGATGCTATCAGGCCCAGGCGCCGTGTTAGGACATTGTTGAAGAGCACTGAGGAGCTCCCACTCTGTAAAAGGAGTGTTGTAAGATTCGGAGCGGCTGGTACGAAAGGAGAGAGACTGGCGTTCTACCCTCTCCTTTACTGCACGGAAGGCCGGTGGATAATTTGCAGAGGCAAAGGCACGAGCATAATGCTCGGCAAACATCTCTGAAAGAGTGGCCGGGTCTGTACATAGGACTCCATTTGTGGAGATCGCAGGGATTCCCGATGTAGTCTGTATTCCCTGTAGCCGCCTGATCTTACTCCAGACCTGCGAGGCTGAGGTACCTGTCCCTATAGTGGAAACGTACCTCTCCCAGCACTCCCGTTTCCGTCTTCTTATAAGTTGGCGAGCACGAGCGCGAAGCCGTTTAAAATTGATTAGGTGCTCCTGAGAGGGGTGCCGTTTGTATCGCTGTAAGGCCCGCCTGCGGTCTTTAATGGCCTCAGCGATCTCCGGCGACCACCACGGCACTGTCTTACGCCGTGGGCACCCTGTTGTACGCAGAATGGTCGCGTTCGCAGCAGAAATGATGGAATGTGTGGCGCTCTCAACCACCACATCGATTTCGTCGAGTGGGGGAGGGCTAACGATAGCAGCAGAAGCATAGTCTTCCCAGTTAGCCCTGTGCAGAACCCACCTAGGTGGGCGCGCTGGGGACTCGCGTTGTGGGAGTGACAAAAAGACAGGGAAATGGTCACTGCCACACAAGTCGTCATGGGCTCTCCAGTGAACAGATGGTGGAAGGCTGTGGCTGCAGATAGACAGATCAATGGCCGAAAATGTGCCATGTGCCACACTAAAGTGTGTGGGGGCACCTGTATTTAAGAGGCAGAGGTCGAGTTGAGTTAGGAAATCCTCGACAACCCTGCCGTGACCTGAGATCGTAGAAACACCCCACAAGGGACTGTGGGCATTGAAGTCGCCCAACAGTAAGAAAGGTGGGGGTAGTTGAGCAACGAGTGCAGCCAAGACGTTCACAGATACGTCACCATCTGGCGGCAAGTAGATACTGCAGACGGTCAACTCCTGTGTGGTCCTCACCCTGACAGCCACTGCTTCTAATGGTGTTTGAAGGGGCACGGGTTCACTATACACAGAGGTGAGGACGTACACACACACTCCACCTGAGACCCTGTTATATATGCTACGGTTACAGTAAAATCCCCTGTAGCCACGAAGGACAGGGGCCCGCATTGCTGGAAACCAAGTTTCCTGAAGATTGGTTGGTTGGTTGGTATGATGTTTTAGGGGGACAAAACTGCGGAGGTCATCAGTCCCCCATTCCATCAAAGAGCTAGACAAGTGTGGAAACTCTGAAAAATTCGCCCAGAGTTAAAACTGCTACGGGAGGGAAACCCCACTCAATCAATAAAATGTAAACAAATTCGACAGAGAACAACAAGGCAGGAGACAACACAAAAGGACACAATCACACGGAAACAGAAAACAAGTGTGGAAATAAAATGACAGAGACAAAGTACGTGGTTGACCGACCATGAAAATAAAATAGGTAGGGTCAGCCACGGGGCAACACAAGCTTCATATCGAGTTGTAAAAACCGCTGTCATGAATAAAACCTAAAACAGAATCAGCCATATTGGCATCGTTACGTAAAACTACAGATAAAATTACAGGAAAATTAAAATCCCGCCGCAGAGCGGCTAAAAGATGGCAGTCCATCAAAATGTGGGCCACCGTCAAGGGACAGCCACAACGGCAACGAGGCGGGTCCTCACCGCGGAGGAGATGGCCATGGGTCAGCCAAGTGTGGCCGATGCGGAGCCGGCACAGGACTACCGAGTCCCGGCGAGAGGCCCGCATGGACGAGTGCCATACAGCTGTGGTCTCCTTTATTGCCCTGAGTTTGTTTTGATGGCTCAGGCTACGCCACTCTGCGGCCCAAAGCTCACGTACTCTATGGTGCAGCACAGACTTGTAATCTGAGGCCGGGAGGCCAATGTCTAACACGGGCGCATGGACAGCCTGTTTGGCTATCTCATCGGCTCGTTCGTTGTTCGGGATGCCGATTTGACCAGGAGACCAAATGAAGACCACAGAGCGTCCTGACTGGTCGAGAGCAAAAAGTGTCTCATGGATAGCCAGCAACAAGGAGGAACGTGAGTAACACTGATCAAGTGCGCGAAGACTGCTCAGGGAGTCACTGCAGAGCAGAAAAGACCCACCTGAGCAGTATCGCATATGCTCAAGAGCACGGAGAATGGCCACCAACTCGGCAGTGTACACACTGCAGCCATCCAGCAGAGACCGCTGCTCAGCGTGATCGCCATGGACATAGGCAAAGCCAACACGGCCACAAACCAACGAACCGTCCGTATAGACGATGTCGTATCCAGTGTACTCTGCAACAACAGCAAAGAACTGACGGCGGAGTGCCTCTGGAGGAACAGAGTCTTTGGGTCTATCGGCCAAGTCCAGCCTACAGCATGGCCTCGGTACACACCATGGGGGCGTACGCGTACGGGCCCGATGCAGAGATGGGACAGGGAAAGACTCTAGTTCCAACAGAAGGGACTGGACACGGAAGGAGATCGTATGACCGGAACGGGGTCGCCGTTGTTGAGGACGGACGACCGTGCGGCAGAAAAGCAAACGTTGGTTCGGGTGGCCTGGCGTGCTATGAACATAAGCAGCATAGGCCGCGAGCAGTTGCTGGCGGCGGATCCGCAGAGGTGGGACCCCGGCCTCCGCAAGTAAACTGTCCACGGGACTGGTGCGGAAAGCACCCGTCGCGATGCGAACCCCACAGTGGTGAATGGGGTCCAGCAAGCGCAATGCCGAGGGGGATGCAGAGCCATAGGCAAGGCATCCAAAGTCAAGACGGGACTGCACCAAAGCGTGGTATACCCGTAACAGTGTGGACCGATCGGCACCCCAGTTCGTATGGCCCAGATGGCGGAGAACATTTAGCTGGCGCCAGCACTTCTGTTTCAGCTGTCGAATGTGAGGGAGCCATGTCAGCCGAGAATCAAATACGAGTCCTAAAAACCTGTGAGTTTCAGCAACCTCTAAGAGGTGGTTGTCAAGATAAAGTTCGGGCTGTGGATGAACTGTCCGACGCCGACAGAAGTGCATAACTCTGGTCTTTGCAGGAGAGAACTGGAAGCCATGGGCCAGAGCCCAGGACTGTGCCTTCTGAATGGCTCCTTGTAACCTACGTTCACCAACTTGGGTGCTGGAAGAGCTAAAAGAAATACAGAAGTCGTCAGCATAGAGAGAGGGGGATACTGACGACCCAACTGCTGTCGCTAAGCCGTTTATGGCTACTAAAAATAAGGGGACACTCAAAACAGAGCCCTGAGGGACCCCATTTTCCTGCACATGAGGGGTGCTACGAGAAGCACCAACTTGGACACAAAACGTACGGACAGCTAAAAAGTTTTGGATAAAAATAGGGAGCTGGCCTCGAAGACCCCATTCATGTAACGTCTGAAGGATGTGATGTCTCCATGTTGTATCATACGCCTTCCTCAAATCGAAAAACACCGCGACAAGATGTTGACGTCGAGCAAAGGCAGTACGAATACGGGACTCCAAGTGAACGAGGTTGTCTGTAGTGGAGCGGCCTTGACGGAAACCGCCCTGACATGGAGCCAGCAGGCCTCTAGACTCCAGTACCCAGCACAGCCGCCGGCTCACCATACGTTCCAGCAGTTTACAAAGAACGTTGGTGAGGCTGATGGGACGGTAACTGTCCAAATCGCAGGGGTTTTTACCCGGCTTGAGCACTGGCACAATGATACTTTCTCGCCACTGTGACGGAAAGACACCATTGTTCCAGATGCGATTGAAGACGGATAAGATGGTTGGCATAGACTGCGCTGATATGTGTTTCAGCATCTGGTTATGAATGCGATCTGGCCCGGGGCTGGTATCGGGACTATGTGCAAGGGCACCGAGTAATTCCCATTCACTGAATGGAGCGTTGTAGGATTCAATTCGGCGGGTCGAGAAGGAGAGTCGCTTCCGTTCTTCCTGCTCTTTCACGGTACGAAAGGCTGGCGGGTAATTCACAGATGCAGAACTCCGAGCATAGTGCTCAGCTAGATGTTCAGCAATGGCATCTGGGTCCGTACAAACTACTCCATTCAGAGAAATCCCTGGCACGCCTGAAGCACTCTGGTAACCATGGAGGCATCGTATCTTCTGCCAGACCTGGGATGGAGAGGTACATGTGCCAATGGTGGACACATACCGTTCCCAACACTCTTGTTTACGACGTTTAATTAACAGACGTGCTCGTGCACGGAGCCGCTTGAACGCAATGAGGTTCTCCAAGGACGGGCGTCTCTTATGATGCTGGAGTGCACGCCGTCGATCCCTAATAGCCTCAGCGATTTCTGGCGACCACCAGGGCACCGTCCTCCGCCGAGGGGATCCAGAAGAGCTAGGGACCGTACGTTCAGCCGCAGAGATAATGGCTGCGGTGAGACTCTCAGTCACCTCATCTATGCTGACATCCGATGGAGGGCCAATCTTTGCAGCGGTAGTAAACTCCTTCCAGTTAGCTTTGTTAAGAGCCCATCTGGGCAAACGTCCAGGGGACTGAGGCTGTGGTAGTGAAAGGAATATTGGGAAATGGTCACTACCACACAAGTCATCATGCACTCTCCAGTGGACTGACGGTAAAAGGCCAGGACTACATACCGACAGATCAATTGCAGAGTAAGTGCCGTGAGCCACACTGAAGTGTGTGGCAGCACCGGTATTTAAAATGCAGAGTTCAAGCTGAGAGAATAAACTCTCAACGTCTCTGCCACAGCCAGTAATCGTAGTACCTCCCCACAGGGGGTTGTGGGCGTTAAAATCCCCCAGAAGTAAGAAAGGTGAGGGGAGCTGAGAAATCAGCGCTGCCAACACATGTTGGGGTACTACGTCGTCTGGGGGCAGGTATACACTGCAAATGGTGAGGTCGATTGTACTCTTCACTCTGACTGCCACAGCTTCTAAAGGCGTTTGGAGAGCAATAGACTCACTGTATGCAAATGAAAGGACAAAAATACAGACTCCACCTGAAACCCTGTCATAAACTGTGCGATTTCGGTAATATCCCCGATAGCCTCGTAAGGCAGGACATCGCGTCGGGGGGAACCAGGTCTCCTCCAGGGCAACGCACAGTGCAGGTGAAGTGGCGAGAAGCTGCCGTAACTCTGCCAAATGGGAGAAAAAACCACCACAATTCCACTGGAGAATGTGATTAGTGCTGACTGGAGAGGCCATGATAGGATAGGGATCATTAGTCCATAGGTTCACTACCTGCTGCTGTCGAATGTGTTCTGACTGGATCCAGGACCATTGTTGTTGTTGTTGTTGTTGGGGTTTTGGAAGGGACTAAACTACGACGGTTATCAGTCCCTTGTTCCATTCAAAGAGATAAAACATTTGTTAAGCGATCCGAAGTGAACGCATTAACAAGTCAAAGTTTAAAACTTACAGACTAATAGAAAGAAAGGATACGATTAAAAACTAAGAAGGGATAAAACAGCTGAAACAGCACAAGAGTGTTTTTGCTGGGTGGTCACAAGGATATAAGGAACACACCCAGCCACTCTGCAACACGCTAAAACCACCTACCTAACAGACTTAAGCAGGCGGTGAACAGAGAAACGACAGAGAAACACAAACATTAAATGGACTTGTAAAGTCCACACTCACGCATAAAACGTAAAATAGAGTCAACCATGGAGGTGTTGTCAGCTAATGCAAGCTGCAAAACGTCAGGGATATTAAAATTTCGTCTCATTGCGGCTAAATTGTGGCATTCAATTAAGATGTGGGCGACCGTCAAAGGCGCACCACATCGACACTGCGGAGGGTCCTCGCGACGCAGAAGGTGTCCATGCGTGAGCCAAGTATGGCCTATACGGAGTCGGCAAAGGACAACCGACTCCCTGCGAGAAGCCCTCAGGGACGTCTTCCATGCAGCGGTAGACGGCTTGACAGCACGGAGCTTATTCGGTTCAGTGGAGTCTGCCCATTCCGAATTCCAAACCCTTAAGACCTTGCGGGTCAACTGGGTTTGGAGGTCGGAAACTGGGAGGCCAATGTCCAGGGACCGCAAAGTGGTAGCCTGCTTGGCCAGCTGATCCACACGTTCATTGCCCAGTATACCTACATGCCCTGGCGTCCAAACAAAAGCGACAGAACGGCCTGACTCGCCAAGGGCGAATACAGCATCTTGAATGGCTCGCACCACAGTGTGTTTGGGCAGAAACTGGTCGAGGGCCTGTAAGCCACTCAGGGAGTCGCTACAGATGACGAACGACCCCCTGGGGCAGGCTCTGAGGTGTTCAAGAGCTCTCAAAATACCGACCAGTTCTGCAGTGAAGATGCTGCTTCCACAAGGCAGCGACCGCTGTTCGATGTGGTCATCAGACATGAAGGCATATCCAGCTTGGCCATCGACCAAAGAACCGTCCGTGTAGATGATAGTTGCTCCATTAAACGTATTAAGCAGTGCATGGAACCGGCGACGGAGAAGCAGTGGTGAAATCGAGGCTTTCGAATCCCGGGACAAGTCCAGCCGAAGCTCCAGGCGAGGAATTTTCCAGGGGGGGATACGGGGGGAGTAATGGTAAGGTGGAGGAAGAGGTAAAGAATCAAGTGAGGAGAGAAGGGAACGGACACGGACCGCAATCGGGAGACCCGATCTGGGCCGACGTCGTGGGGGATGGAGTGCAGAAAGGGGGAAGAGAAGCCTGTGGTTCGGATGGCGGGGTGAAGCATGAACCCGGGCAACGTAACTCACCAACAACCGTTGCCGGCGATACTGCAGAGGGGGAACACCAGCTTCAGCTAGAAGGCTAGTTACGGGACTGGTACGAAAAGCCCCTGTTGCGAGACGCACACCTGTGTGGTGAACGGGGTCTAGGACCCGCAAGGCAGAAGGGGCTGCGGAGTCATACACCAAGCTCCCGTAATCAAGCCGTGACAGAATGAGAGACTTGTAGAGCTGAAGAAGGGTTGAACGTGCTGCTCCCCAACTAGTATGGCTGAGGCATCTAAGAACATTTAAATGCCGCCAACACTTCTGTCGCAGCTGACGTAGGTGTGGCACCCAAGTCAGCCGGGCATCGAACATCATGCCCAGGAAGCGATGTGTTTCCTCGACCTGAAGTAGTTCACCACCCAAGTAGAGCTCTGGGTCAGGGTGAACTACCCGACGGCGACAGAAGTGCATCACGCGGGTTTTTAGTGCGGAGAACTGAAATCCGTGAGTAGAGGCCCATGAGTGGGCCTTTCGGATGGCACCCTGCAGCCGCCGTTCAGCTACGCCGATGGAAACGGAGCTGAAATACAGGCGGAAGTCATCGGCGAACAGAGAGCAACTGACTGATGACCCCACAGCCGCAGCGAGACCGTTTATCGCCACTAAAAACAATGGAACGCTAAGGACGGAGCCCTGTGGGACACCGTTCTCCTGAATACGGGGAGAGCTAAATGATGTCCCAACCCTCACCCGAAACGATCGGTGGGAGAGGAAATTGCGAATAAAAACAGGAAGGGCGCCACGTAAGCCCCAGTCGTGCAGAGTCTTCAAAATATGATGGCGCCAGGTGGTGTCATACGCCTTTCGAAGGTCGAAAAATACAGCAACGAGATGCTCACGCCTAGCAAACGCAGTGCGAATGGCCGACTCCAATGAGACGAGGTTGTCAATGGTAGAACGGCCCTGGCGAAAGCCCCCTTGTTGCGGAGCAAGGAGTCCGCGCCCTTCTAGGATCCACATAAGCCGCCGACTCACCATACGTTCGAAGAGCTTGCAGAGAACGTTGGTGAGGCTGATCGGACGGTAATTGTCAGCCACCAGGGGGTCTGCACCAGGTTTCAGCACCGGGATGATAGTGCTTTCCCGCCACTGCGACGGGAAAGTGCCCTCTGCCCATAGATGGTTGAACAGGGCGAGAATGCGGCGTTGAAACTCTGGTGAGAGGTGTCGGAGGAATTGGCCGTGAATCCTATCTGGTCCCGGAGTTGTATCAGGACACGCAGCAAGGGCAGATCGGAACTCCCACTCGCTAAACGTGTCGTTATATATTTCCCGACGACGAGTGCGGAAAGAGAACTGTTCCCGCTCTGCCCGCTCTTTGAGGGTGCGGAAGTCAGCACTGTACATGGCAGTCGCAGAGCATTGTGCGTAGTGGTCTGCCATGTGCTCGGCGATAGCTGTCGGGAGCGTGCAAAGCACACCCTGGATGGTGAGGGATGGCATTCCTGTCGGCGGGCGGTATCCGAAGACGCGTCGGACTTGCGTCCATACCTTAGTCAGGGAGGTGCGGGAGCCGATACTGGCTACATACCGCTCCCAGGAATCCTGCTTGCTCTGCTGTATGAGTCGTCGAGCACGCGCACGGAGCCGTTTAAAGGCCACAAAATTCTCCATCGATGGGTGGCGTCGATGGCGCTGGAGCGCTCGCCGACGTTCCCGGATAGCCTCAGCAATCTCCGGTGTCCACCAAGGCACGGACCTATGCCTAGGGGAACCGGTGGTTTGCGGAACTGCTACCTCAGCGGCCCTGACAATACTATCAGTCACCTGCTGGACTGCATTGTCAATGTCATCTGGCAGTGGAGCAGTGATGACAGAGGTTGAAGTATAGACTGGCCAGTCAGCCCTACGGAGACACCAACGGGGTAAGCTGTCTGCAGCTTGGTACTGCGGGAGCGACACAAAGATGGGAAAGTGGTCGCTGCCACACAGGTCCTCATGCACACGCCAACCGAGGTGTGGTCGAAGGCTGGGGCTGCAGACGGAGAGGTCGATCGTTGAATACGTGCCCTGTGCCACGCTAAAATGCGTGGGGGCACCTGTATTCAGGAGGCAAAGGTCTTGTTGCGCCAACAATGTCTCAACATCCCTACCGCGGCCTGTGCTCTGGAGTCCACCCCACAAAGGGTTGTGGGCGTTGAAGTCCCCCAAAAGGAGGAATGGTGGGGGAAGTTGCGAGACCAGAGCAGTAAGGGTGTTGAGAGACACGGCCTCATCCGGAGGAAGGTACAAACTGCAGACAGTGAATTCTTGCGTTACCCGAATTCTGACAGCCACTGCCTCAAGAGTGGTTGTGAGGGGCACGGGGGCACTTGGGACAGTGTCCAGGATATATAGGCAGACACCGCCAGACACCCTGTCGTAAAGGGTCCTGTTGCGGTAGTAGCCCCGATACCCACAGAGGGCAGGGGTCCGCTGTGCTGGAAACCATGTCTCCTGTAGGGCAATACAAAGTGCAGGGTAGTGCCACAGTAATTGGCGCAGCTCGGTTCCATAGGAACATCTGCCGCCTTATGGTCAGGATCTACAGAATCTAAGACCATAGGTGATTCTGGATGTGCAGAGTTCCTACGTTCGGGCGAATCAAGAAGTGCGAGATCCTCAGCGGAGGCAAGGATCTCGACTTCATCCTCTGAAGCAGAGGATGTGGGTGTGGGTGGCTTGGAAGCCACCAAAGAATCCTTTTTCTTCTTGTCTTTCCTTTTAGCCTCTCGCTGGCCCTTGGGTGTTAAGGGCCGTGAGGGCCTCTCAACAGGGGCTGCAGCTGCCGACGAAGAGGTGGAGGCCCCTCGATCAGCAGCCGCGGGATCCTTCAGCCATTTGCTGGGATCCACTTTCCCATGAAGAGAAGCCTCGGAAGGGAGTGTCCCATGGGACCCCTTCCGAGCGAGAGGAGCCGGAGGAAGTTGTTGCTTCTCCGGCTGGGTGACGGGGACCGTTGTCCCCGATGGTGTGGGGGGATGTGCTCCCCCAGGAGATGTAGTGGGGGGAGCACATGGTGGAGAGCCCCCAACCATCGAGGGGGCTGATGGAGCTTTACGGCCCTGAGGGCCCACAGAAGTTGGCACAGATGTGGGGACCGTCGTCACCGAAGAAAAAGGTGACGACGTGACACTCGCAAATGACGTCTTTAATGCTATTGGGTGCAATCGCTCAAACTTCTTCTTGGCCTCGTTGTATGACAGTTTGTCCATGTTTTTATACTCCATAATTTTTCTCTCTTTACAGAGCACTGTGCAGTTAAGCGAGCAAGGAGGGTGGTGCTGTCCGCCGTTTACGCATATAGGAGGAGGAGCACAAGGAGCGTCCGGATGGGATGGACGCCCGCATTCTCTACAGGTGGAGCTGGAATTGCACCTGGAGGACATGTGCCCAAATTTCCAGCATTTGAAGCACCGCATCGGAGGAGGAATATAAGGTTTTACATCGCACCGGTAGACCATAACCTTGACCTTTTCGGGCAAAGAATCGCCCTCAAAGGCCAGGATGAAGGCACCGGTGGCTACCTTGTTCTCCTTAGATCTCCTAAAGATGCGCCTGACGAATGTGACACCTCGCCGTTCGAGGTAGGCGCGTAATTCGTCGTCCGACTGCAGCAGGAGATCACGATGGTAAATAATCCCCTGAACCATATTAAGACTTTTGTGAGGGGTGACTGTCACAGGAACATCTCCCAGCTTATCACAGGCCAGAAGCGCCCGTGACTGTGCTGGGGACGCCGCTTCAATGAGGATTGCACTGCTTCTCATCTTAGATAGCCCCAAACTTCGCCAAACTTATCTTCTAAGTTCTCCACAAAGAAGAGTGGCTTAGTATTGCTGAACGTTTCCCCATCAGTTCTGGCACATACAAGAAATTTAGGGGAGTAAGGCTCAACCCTGTCTTTCGCCCGTCGTTCCTCCCATGGGGTAGCCAGGGAAGGGAACGATTGGGGGTCATATTATGCGGCATTAAAGTCGCTTCTACCACGCTTAGAAACGCCAGGTTTGCGTTGTTGTTGTTGTTGTTGTTGTTGGGTTGTTAAAGGGGACTCAACTGCTTGGTTATCAGTCCCCTGTTCCCTGTTAAGAGTTAACTTTTAAAAGTGTCCTTTTCGTCGCATTGTACCTGAGGTCCAGCGTACTCTGGGCACAGAGAGACAGTCATTGGTAAAATAATGACACGAAACAAAGAACAAAGAACAAGCAGAAGTTGACAAAATAGACAGTAAGCTAAAACAAGGCAGCAGAAGCGTGTGGCTGACTGATCACAAAATAATACAGGATGAGCCAGCCACTCTGCACACTTTAAAATCCTCAATTAAAATCAAGTCATAAACCGTAAAATAACAGCGGCCTATTGTTCTGGAGGGGTTGAAGCCCGACAGGGCGGGCTTATAGGCCCCACCACTAAATAGACCAATAAAAGCCAGTTGCGCGAATAAAACCTAAAACACGATCGACCATAGAGGCATTGTCAGATA
This sequence comes from Locusta migratoria, assembly GCA_026315105.1. Lineage (NCBI taxonomy): Eukaryota > Metazoa > Arthropoda > Insecta > Orthoptera > Acrididae > Locusta > Locusta migratoria. The sequence continues at coordinate 1,904,046 of CM048750.1, read as the reverse complement.
AAATCAACGGAAGCTCGGAAGGCAGTGTAAAAGACTGCCTCAAGTCGGCTAAAAGTAAGCAGTCCACCAGAACGTGGACCACAGTCAATAGGGCGCCACAACGGCAAGTTGGAGGGTCCTCTCGTCGTAGAAGGTGGCCGTGCGTCAACCATGTATGTCCAATACGCAGTCTGCAGATGACTACTGACTCCCTACGAGAGGGTCGCAGGGAGGATCGCCACACAGCTGTGGTGGGCTTGACTATGCGTAGCTTATTTGGTTCAGTCAAGGCAGCCCATTCTGAGGTCCAAATCCCTAGAACCTTACGGGTCAGTTGCTGCCTGAAGTCCTGGTCTTGGAGACCTATCTTTAAGGGCCGTGATGTGGTGGCCTGCTTGGCCAGGCGATCAACCCGTTCGTTACCCGGAATGCCTACGTGGCCCGGGGTCCAAATGAACACCACCGAACGGCCTGACTCGCCCAGAGCGAAAACGGCGTCCTGAATGGACTGAACCAAATGGTGCTTTGGCATAAACTTGTCTAGGGCGATCAAGGCACTCAGGGAGTCGCTACAGATAACTATAGACTCCCCGGGGCAGGCACGGAAATGTTTAAGAGCGCGAGAGATAGCCACCAGCTCAGCTGCGAAAACACTAGTCCCACAGGGTAAGGAACGCTGCTCAACATGATCACCGTGAACATAGGCGTACCCAACACGACCGTCCACAAGGGAGCCATCGGTGTATACTACTTCTGCACCACGGAAAGAATCAATGAGTGCATGGAACTGACGACACAGGACCATTGGCGAAACGGAGGCTTTTGAGTCACCGGACAAGCCTAACCTAAGCTGTAGGCGAGGTACACACCATGGAGGTGTATGGGAAAGGTATCGGAATGTGGTAGGGATAGGAAGGGATGCGATTGAAGAAAGAAGGAAACGAACACGAACCGCAATCGGGAAACCCGACCGTGGACGTCGTCGTGGGGAAGGGAGAACGGCAGCTGGGAACAGAAGCCTATGATTTGGGTGGTCGGGTGAGGCATGAATACGGGCGACGTACGACGCCAGTAGCTGCTGCCGGCGGATTCGGAGGGGGGGAACCCCAGCCTCAGCAAGGAGACTTGTCACGGGACTTGTGCGGAAGGCACCTGTCGCTAAACGTACGCCACTATGGTGTATTGGGTCCAAGACACGCAGTGCAGAAGGGGCTGCAGAATCGTATACCAGGCTACCATAATCCAGACGGGATTGGATAAGAGCCCTATACAGTTGCAGGAGAGATGTACGAGCTGCTCCCCAAGTGGTATGGCTTAGGCAGCGAAGGACATTCAGGTGGCGCCAACACTTCTTCCGCAGCTGTTGCAGGTGTGGGACCCACGTGAGCCGGGAATCGAACAGCATCCCCAAAAAACGGTGCGTCTGAACGACACAAAGCAAATCCTGACCCAAATACAGCTCAGGGTCCGGGTGTACTGCCCGACGGCGACAGAAGTGCATGACCCGTGTTTTGGCGGCTGAGAACTGGAATCCATGGGTCGTGGCCCAGGACTGAGCTTTTGTGATGGCCCCCTGCAAACGCCTTTCAGCAACACCTATGCCGTGAGAACTGAAATATAGGCAGAAGTCATCGGCATAGAGTGAGGAGGATACGGTTGATCCCACTGCCGCAGCAAGGCCGTCGATAGCGATCAGAAAGAGAGGAACACTAAGGACCGAGCCCTGCGGGACTCCATTCTCCTGTATACGGGGTGAGCTAAGATAGGTACCAACACGAACTCTGAAAGAGCGAAGCGAAAGAAAGTTCTGTATAAAAAGCGGGAGTGAGCCCCGCAAGCCCTAACCGTGCAGTGTGGCCGGAATGTGGTGGCGCCAGGTGGTGTCATAGGCCTTCCTGAGGTCAAAAAAGACGGCAACAAGGTGTTCACGTCTGCTGAAAGCCGTACGGATAGCCGACTCCAGAGTTACCAGGTTATCTACAGTGGAGCGGCCTTGGCGGAAGGCCCCCTGTCGTGGGGACAACAGACCCCGACGTTCTAGTATCCACATGAGCCGCCGACTCACCATACGTTCTAAGAGCTTGCACAGAACGTTGGTGAGGCAGATCGGACGGAAGCTATCAGCCACCTGTGGGTCAGCACCTGGTTTCATCACGGGGATAACGATGCTTTCCCGCCATTGTGATGGGAAAGCCCCCTCTGCCCATAGATGGTTGAACAGGGCGAGAAGGTGGTATTGGGACTCTGCTGAAAGGTGGCGAAGGAACTGGCTATGGATACGATCCGGTCCCGGGGAGGTATCGGGACATGCAGCAAGGGCAGTTTCGAATTCCCATTGACTGAAAGGGGCATTGTACGTTTCTTCACGGCGGGTACAGAATGACAGATGCCGTCTTTCGACCCGCGCTTTCAGTGCACGGAAGGCTGCACTGTAAGCTGCAGTTGCGGAGATGCAAGCGTAGTGGTCCGCCAGGTGTTCAGCGATGGCAGTGGGATCTGTGCAGACGGTGCCCCGAATGTTGATGCTGGGAATTGCTGCTGGTGGTTGGTGCCCAAAGAGGCGCCGAACCTGTGACCACACCAGAGACGAGGATGTGCGAGAGCCAATGTTGGCAACATACTGCTCCCAACAGTCCTGCTTACTCTGTCGGATGAGCTGTCGAGCTCGGGCCCGGAGCCGTTTAAAGGCGATCAGGTTCAGGTTTGCGTGTGGCGACGCTATTACTTGCTCGTTTCATTCTCGTCCCACGAGCAGCTAGGGAACTAAAGGTCCACCCAGGCAGAGCCCCGCTTGCCTGGGTAAGCCTTGTACAACTGAGGTGCGGCAGGTTCCTCAGAGGTTGCTCGCTAGCGGCTGTTCAACCTCAACAGCCATGCATTTCCTCGGCACGTAGCACACCTTGAGATTGAGGGTTTTTTTATAGAGGTTTGTACCGTCCTCGCGACCCAGGCGATTAAGCCAAGATCCCCGGGCTCTGAAACGTACAACGTTCCACCGTCGCGCCAAACGATGGTCGTTGAAGCATGCACAGAGCTTACGGTGTAGCGGACTGTTGGCGCGACACAGCCCACAGCTCAGGACCCCGGGTTCGCCAAGCCCGTACTCAGCAAATTAATGCTGAGCCCCTGAGGGTTTTCCTGAAGAGCAATGCAGAAAGCAGGTGTCTTGCTCAGAAGCTGCCGTAGCTCAGCCAGGTGGGGGAAGAAACCGCCGCAGTTCCACTGGAGAATGACAATGTTCGAGGGCTGGGAAGACATGAATCCGAGTCGGTCGGCTACAACTCAGCATCACTGGCACCCACCAGTGGAGGCGTGTTATCTGGTTTGTCCGTTTTCTCTAATGCGTCCCCGAGAGCGAGGTCCTCGGGTGACGCAAGAATCTCCACCTCATCCTCAGAAGTAGAGGTGGAGGCGGAGGGGAGTGGTGGCACTGTAGCCACCGTGGTGTCTTGTGTCGTGACTTTCTTTGGCTTCGTTGTACCCCTCCGTTCCCTCGGGGGCTTCGCCGGTGGGAGGTGCTCCTCTGACTCAGCCACAGGGACCGAGGAGGAGTGCGAAGCCCTACGACCAGCAGTCTGCGAGCGCGCCGGCTGCTGGTTAGTGTCGATATCGACACTGGCAGAAGGGAGTGTCCCAAGGGACCCCTTCCGCCTGAGGGAAGCCGGAGAAGGTTGTTCTTTCTCCGGTGGAGAGGTGGTTGCTGACCCCGAGGCTTTCGCCTTGGTAGCTGTGGAAGGATGGCCCCCAACCTCCGTGGGGGCAGGCTTAGGTTGGTGGCTCTGGGGGCCCACAGGAACAGTTGAAGTAGAAAATACTGTCGCCGCCAAGGAGAGTGGCGACGACGAATGAATTTTTCATAGGTACTGTGTGCAGACGATCGAACTTTTCCGTGCCTCATTATAGGATATACGGTCCAGGGTTTTGTATTCTGTAATTTTCCGCTCCCGTTGAAGTGCGGGACATTGCGACGAGCAGGGAGGATGGTTCTGACCACAGTTGACACAGATGGGAGGCGGTGTACATGGGGCACCCGGATGTGCTGGACGCCCACAGTCCCTACACATAGCACTGGACATACAACGGGACGACATGTGGCCGAACTTCCAGCATTGGAAGCACCTCACAGGGGGAGGAATATAAGGCCGCACGTCAACATGGTAAACCATCACCTTGACCTTTTCGGGCAATGTATCACCCTCGAAGGCCAAGATGAAGGCACCAGTTGCGACCCTATTATCCTTGGGGCCCCTATGGACACGCCGGATAAAATGAACGCCTCGTCGTTCTAGGTTCGCCCGTAGCTCGTCATCCGTCTGTAGCAATAGATCCCGATGAAAAATTACACCCTGGACCATATTCAGGGACTTGTGTGGAGTAATAGTCACTGCAACATCACCCAGTTTGTCACAAGCGAGTAACGCCCGTGACTGGGCAGGAGATACTGTGTGGATGAGAACAGAGCCGTTGCGCATTTTAGACAGTGACTCCACTTCCCCAAACCTGTCCTCCAGATGGTCCACAAAGAACTGAGGCTTGGTCGCTGAGAATGAGTCCCCATCAGTCCTGCTGCACACGAGATATCTTGGAGCATATTCATCAGTCGGATTTGCGCCCCGACGTCCCTCCCAAGATGCAGTCAGGGAGGGGAACGTTTTGGGGTCATACGTGGAAGCATTGAATTTTCCTCGCTTAGAGACGGCGGTTGTACGTCCGCCAACGTCACCCGATTTTTGTCTCTTCATTGCGGGTGATCCGCCCCGATGCCACCCACTCCGATCAGGGGCTCTCCTCATGGGCGCCACCCAGCCACAGCAACGTCACCTGGCGGGATGACCGTTGCCAGGAGTCCTGATGCCCCACAGAGACAAGCATCGACTCCTTGGCTTGCACGAGGAGTATGCAGCTCTGGAACCGGTAGAGCGATCCCTGTGTTGTCAGGGGGCTACATCCAAGAGGGTACATGACGACCCCACCACAACGGACTGGCTACCGTGTTGGCTTTCTGGCGCTACGTGAACCATCAGAAAGGAGAGTGCTGAGATGGCAGTGCACAATGGACTCGACTTGCACGGAAAATCAGTGACATGCCCAGTGGCAGAAGAGAATCCGCAGTCGCAAGTCCATTCCATGATGGGTGCATCAGATGGCATGGCACAAGAATTACATGTTGCACCACGTAAGGTGTCCTTCCCCAAATGGGTCGCTCTTCTGAAAAATTTTGAAAAATGGAGGGTCAAACCCACATAGGGGACCACAGATGGAAAACCAAAAAGTGTGAAGACTCCTTTTAGTCGCCTCTTACGACAGGCAGGAATACCGCGGGCCTATTCTTACCCCCGAACCCGCAGGGGGGTTAAAGGCAATTAAATTTTCGAATGTGGGACGGCGCCGGTGGCGTTGCAGCGCTCTTCGACGGTCTCGGATGGCCTCAGCAATTTCCAACGTCCACCAGGGCACAGACTTGCGCCGAGGGGAACCAGCAGTAGTCGGAACGGTAGCCTCAGCAGCAGATGTTGTTGTTGTTGTTGGTTGTTTTGAGGGGACTAAACAGCTAGGTTATCAGTCCCCTGTTCCTAGCTGAGAGTCAACTTTCAATAAAGATAAAACAATGCCCTGAATATGACATCGCATAAAAGGGCAGGTTAAGAATGGACGAGCCACTGACAATACAAAACGAAGACACACAGAATTAGTAAAAGAAAGTCACGAATAAAACTGGATAGCAGAATACCTTGGCTGGCTGATCACAAAGAAAAAACAGGATGAGCCAGCCACACTGCACACAATAAGAACTCCTAAGGACGTGAAAAGGTAAAAAGCTGGGTTGCTGGTGGCCTAAGATATCAGGCCTCAACACCCACGGTTAGATAGATGCATAATAACCAGAAGCGCGGATAAAACTTAAAACTTTGTTAGCCATAGAGGCATCGTCACCTAAAACTAAGGGTAGTGCGTCTGGGAGATTAAAAGAATGCCGCAGATGGGCTAAAAGCGAACAGTCCATCAAGAGATGGGCCACTGTCATTGCGGCACCACATCGACACACGGGTGGGGACTCACGGCGAAGGAGATACCCATGGGTCAACCACGTGTGCCCAATACGGAGGCGGCAGAGGACAACCGCCTCTCGGCGGATCGGCCGCTGTGAAGACTTCCACAGGGTTGTGGATAGCTTCACTGCTCGGAGCTTGTTTGTTGCACTCGTGGTAGACCATTCGGCACTCCAAGCATCACGCACCTTCTTGTGCAATGATGTCCTGAGGTCTGATTCCATGACGCCAATGGTGAAGGGTGACGCAGTGGCAGCCTGTTTGGCCAACCGGTCAACACGTTCATTCCCCAAAATGCCGACGTGGCCAGGGGTCCATAGGAAGACCACACATCGGCCAGATTTGCCAAGAGAGTAAGTAGTGTCTTGAATGGACTGCACTAACGGGTGACTAGGGAAGAACTGGTCGAGTGCCTGCAAGCCACTCAGGGAGTCACTACAGATGACAAATGACCCCCTGGGGCAGGCTCGGAGGTGTTCTAGAGCCTTGAGGATAGCGACAAGCTCTGAAGTAAAGACACTACTTTCACGGGGCAATGAATGTTGTTCAACATGGTCACCATGGAGACATGCATACCCAGCACGACCATCAGCTAGAGACCCATCAGTATAGATGGCTTCAGCACCACGGAAAGAGTTGAAGAGATCCAGGAACTGGTGTCGGAGTTGCATTGGAGAAACGGAGTCCTTTGATCTATTGGCCAGATCCAGACAAAGCTGCAAACGAGGAATGGACCAAAGAGGGGTTTGAAAGGAATAGTGGAAAGTGGCAGGGAGTGGTTGGGATTCGAGGGACGAAAGTAGAGAACGAACGCGGACTGATAATGGGTAACCCGACCGAGGTCGTCTTGGAGGGATAGGGAGTGCAGCGCTTGGAAAAAGAAGCCGGTGGTTCGGATGGTGTGGCAAGGCCTTAACATGGGCAACGTACGAAGCCAGCAGGTGCTGCCGGCGGAACCGCAGAGGAAGGACCCCAGCTTCAACTAGTAGGCTTGTCACAGGGCTCGTGCGGAAAGCCCCTGTCGCCAAACGAACTCCAGAATGTAAGACTGGGTCTAATGTTTGCAGTGCTGAAGGTGCAGCCGAATCGTATACTACGCAGCCGTAGTCTAGGCGCGACTGGATGAGCGCCTTATAAAGTTGCAGGAGCGTTGGGCGTGACGCTCCCCAAAGAGTATGGCTTAGACAACGTAGAATATTAAGGTGTCGCCAGCACTTTTGTTTGAGCTGGCGAAGGTGCGGCACCCAGGTGAGACGGTTGTCGAATAACATACCTAAAAAACGGTGCGTCTCTTCGACACGCAGCAGGTCATCAGCGAGATACAGTTCGGGTTCCGGGTGTACTGCCCGACGTCGACAAAAATGCATCACACGGGTTTTGGATGCAGAAAATTGAAAACCGTGGGCAAACGCCCACGACTGTGCCTTTCGAATTGCGATCTGCAACCGCCGTTCAGCTACGCTGATGCTGGAGGAGCTGTAATACATGCAGAAGTCATCGGCATACAAGGAAGTGGAAACCGATGACCCCGCAGCCGCAGCAAGGCCGTTTATGGCGATTAAGAACAAAGGAACACTAAGAACGGAACCTTGTGGGACTCCGTTCTCTTGACAATGAGGTGAGCTGAAACAAGAACCAACACGAACACGAAAAGAACGCAATGCCAGGAAGTTCTTAATGAATGTAGGAAGTGGACCCCGTAAGCCCCAATCGTACAGCGTAGACAGAATATGATAGCGCCAGGTGGTGTCGTATGCTTTCCGCAGGTCAAAGAAGACGGCAATCAGGTGTTCACGGCGAGAAAATGCTGTACGAATGGCCGACTCTAGTGACACGAGATTGTCGATAGCAGAGCGGCCTTGACGGAATCCACCCTGTTGAGGCGCCAAGAGTCCTCGGTCCTCGAGGATCCACATGAGCCTCCGACTCACCATCCGTTCGAGGAGTTTACACGGAACGTTGGTGAGGCTGATGGGGCGGTAACTATCAGCCACCTGTGGATCAGCCCCCGGCTTCATAACTGGGATGATGATGCTATCCCTCCACTGAGACGGGAAGACACGCTCAACCCAGAGACGATTCAGCAAGGAGAGAAGTTGGCGTTTAGAGTCTGATGACAGATGTCAGAGGAACTGACTATGAATGCGGTCGGGTCCAGATGACATGGCTGGGCATGCGGCAAGGGCGCTTTCGAACTCCGATTCGCTGAAAGGGATGTTATAGATTTCCTGGCGTTGCGTTTGAAAGGATATCTGTTTTCGCTCGGTGCGCTCTTTAAGGGCGCGGAAATCCGCATCATATGCAGCGGTCGCTGAGGTGCGAGCATAGTGGTGTGCCAAATGCTCAGCTATTGTGACAGGGTCAGTGCAAATTGTACCCTGAATGCGGAGGCACGGAATTCCCACTGGTGGGCGGTGGCCAAAGAGGCGTCGAACTTGCGACCATACCCGTGAAGGTGATGCTCGGGATCCAATGGAGGCGACATAACGCTCCCAGGAGGCTCTCTTGCTGTGCTGGGTCAATCGCCGTGCCCGTGCACGGAGACGCTTGAAGGCAACAAGATGTTCGACACAAGGGTGGCGTCGGTGGCGCTGTAGTGCTCGCCGACGTTCCCGGATGGCCTCAGCTATCTCCGGCGTCCACCAGGACACTGACTTACGGTGGAGTGATCCCAGTGAGACGGGTACGGTTTTCTCAGCAGCAGAAATGATCGAATGAGTGACCTGCTGAACAGCGGTATCTATATCAGCCAGAAGAGGAGAGGGAAGCACAGCAGCTATGGAGTATGCTGGCCAGTCGGCCCTATGGAGGGACCAGCGAGGCAGACGGTCAGCAGGTGGACACTGTGGGAGCGACAGGAAGATAGGGAAATGGTCGCTGCCACACAGGTCGTCGTGGACCCTCCAAGTGAAGTGCGGAAGCAGGCTTGGGCTACAGACAAACAGGTCTATGGCGGAGAATGTACCGTGTGCCACGCTAAATTGCGTAGCAGCACCAGTATTCAGGAGGCAGATGTTCAGCTGGTTCAGTAGTGTCTCAACATCCCTACCCCGTGTCGAGGTCTGCATGCCACCCCACAAAGTGTGGTGGGCATTGAAGTCCCCCAAAGAAGGAAGGGTGGGGGAAATTGGGCGACCAAGGCAGCAAGGTCCACAGGAGAGACAGCCTCATCTGGTGGGAGATAGATTGAACAGATTGTAACATCTTGCACTGCCCGGAGCCGAACAGCAACCGTCTCTAGGGGCGTTTGAAGGGGCACGGCAGCGCTCGGGACAGTGGCTAGGACATAGATGCAAACTCCACCAGATACTCTGTCATACATAGGCCGATTTTTAAAATAGCCCCTGTAGCCTCGAAGGGCAGGGGACCGCGTCGCTGGGAACCAGGTCTTTTGAAGAGCGATACAAAAGGCAGGTGTTTGGCTGAGAAGTTGTCGTAGCTCAGGCAGGTGATGGAAAAAGCCGCTACAATTCCACTGGAGGATGATGTTTCCTTCTGGCTGTACCGCCATGACGAATAAAAAGCAGATCACTCCATCGGATCGTCTGCTGCCATGTGCTTGGAATCCATGGAACCAGAGATCTTATTTTCTGGGGAATCGGTAATTGCAAGATCCTCAGGAGATGCGAGGATCTCGACTTCATCCTCCGAAGAGGAGGATGTGGGTGGTTGTGGCTTTGAAGCCACTGAACATTCTTTCTTCTTATGTCTCTTCTTCTTGTCCTCTCGCTGGCCCTTTGGTTTGCAGGGCCGAGGGGGCTTCCCAGAAATGGCATCCGGGACAGAGGAAGAGCGGGAAGCTCTTCGACCGGCAGGTTGGAGATCCTGAAGACTGTGGCCAGGATCCTCCGGAGCACTCTGGGAAGCTGCAGAAGGGGTTGTCTCTAAGGACCCCTTCCGAGCGAGAGGGGCCGGAGAAGGCTTCTCCTTCCCCGGCTTAGAGGTGGGGACTGGAGTCCCCGGTGTTGTAGCAGGTGATGCTCCCACTGTGAAAAGAGTGGGAGCCACCGAAGATGAGGTGCCCCCTGCTGGTAGGGGGGGCTGGGTCAGTCGATTGGGCCTGGGGGCGTGCTAACGTTGATGGAACAGGTGGAACAGCAGGCACAGTGGACGAGGACGATGAGGCTACCGCGGCATAGGTAGTTACCAGGCGGACAGGATGGAGCTTCTGATATTTCCGTTTGGCCTCTGAATAAGTCAGTCGATCTCTGGTCTTGTATTCCATGATTTTCCTCTCTTGCTGCAGGACTGTACACATAGGCGAGCAAGGGGAGTGATTCTGGCCGCAGTTGACACATACTGGAGGCGGCGTGCAAGGGACGTTCGGATGAACTGCACGTCCACACTCCCGACATGTTGGGTTGGCATCACATCGGGAGCTCATATGGCCAAACTTCCAGCATTTAAAAAAGCGCATAGGGGGAGGAACGTAGGGCTTTACGTCGATCCGGTAAACCATCACCTTGACCTTCTCGGGCAATGAATCACCCTCAAAAGCCAAGATGAAGGCACCGGTCGCGACCCTATTGTCCTTCGGACCCCTATGGACTCGGCGAATAAAATGTACTCCCCGCCGTTCTAGATTGGCACGCAATTCGTCATCTGACTGCAGCAAGAGGTCTTTGTGAAAGATGATACCCTGCACCATATTTAGGGTCTTGTGCGGCGTAATGGTAACAGAAACATCACCCAGCTTGTCACAGGCAAGCAGTGCCCGCGATTGAGCTGGGGATGACGTCGTTATTAATACTGATCCCGACCGCATCTTCGACATGCCTTCCACCTCGCCATACTTGTCCTCAAGGTTCTCAACAAAAAATAGTGGTTTAGTATTCTTAAAAGATTCCCCATCACTACGGCTACAGACCAGATACTTAGGGGCATAAGCCTCACCCTTCTGTCTTCCCTGACGTTCTTCCCAAGGTGTAGCCAGAGAAGGAAACGTTTGGGGATCATAATCTGCAGCATTGTAGTCCCTTTTACCACGCTTAGAGACGGTGGTTGTAAGTCCACCAACGTGTTCTTTTGCTCGTTTCATTGTGGTCCCACGAGCAGCTAGGGATCTAAACGTCCACCCAGGCAGAGCCCCGCTTGCCTGGGTAAGCCTTGTACAACTTAGTTGCGGCAGGTTCCTCAGAGGTTGCTCGCTAGCGGCTGTTCAACCTCAACAGCCATGCATCTCCTCGGCACGTAGCACACCTTGAGATTGAGGTTTTTTTTATAGAGGTTGGTACCATCCTCGCGACCCAGGCGATTAAGCCAAGATCCCCGGACTCTGAAACGTACAACATTCCACCGTCGCGCCGAACGATGGTCGTTGAAGCACGCACAGAGCTTACGGTGTAGCGGACTGTTGGCGTGACACAGCCCACAGCTCAGGACCCCGGGTTCGCCAAGCCCGTACTCAGCAAATTAATGCCGAGCCCCTGAGGGGCTCAGCAGCAGAAACTATGGCAGTAGTGATCAGGTGAACCGCCATATCCGTGTCTCCTGGTAGTGGAGTAGGGACCACAGCAATCGAGGCGTAACCCTGCCAATCAGCTCGACGGAGACACCAACAGAGTGGCCCGGCTGAAGGGTGAAAATCCAAGTGCGACAGAATGACAGGGAAGTGGTCGCTACCGCAAAGATCGTCGTGGACGCTCCAGCTAAGATGTGGCAAAAGGCTTGGGCTGCAGATGGATAGATCTATGGAAGAATATGTGCCATGTGCGATGCTGAAGTGCGTAGGAGCACCAGTATTCAGAAGGCACACATCCTGCCGCGCCAGCAAAGCTTCAACTTCCCTACCAAGCGCCGAGGTCTGAGAACCACCCCACAAAGGGTGGTGGGCGTTGAAGTCCCCCAGAAGAAGGAAGGGTGGGGGAAGTTGGGCGACCAAGGCAGCAAGGTCAGTGGAAGAAACTGCCTCATCTGGGGGCTGGTAAACAGAGCAGACCGTGATGTCTTGTAGCGCTCTGATCCTGACAGCCACTGCCTCTAGGCTAGTATGAAGAGCCACGGGAGCACTGGGGACAGTAGCAAGGACATACACGCAAACACCTCCAGAGACCCTGTCATAGTCCACACGGTTTTTAAAATAACCCCGATAGCCACGAAGGGCAGGGGTCCGCTGGGCAGGAATCCATGTTTCCTGCAGAACGACGCAAAATGCTGCGTAGCGGCAAAGTAATTGTCGCAGCTCAGCAATATGGTGGAAAAGACCGCCACAATTCCATTGGAGGATGGAATTTGCAACGGGCTGATGAGCCATAGTCTGAAAGCAAGGCAGCTTATTCCACAGGAGTATCCGCTGCTAACTGCTCAGAATCTGCTGGATCAAGAACCATAGGTTCCGGCGAGTTGAGAATGGCGAGATCCTTGGGCGATGCAAGGATCTCCAACTCGTCGTCAGAAGCAGATGATGTAAGATGGCGTGGCTTTAGAGCCACAGAAGAATCCTTTTTCTTAGGTTTCTTTTTCTTATCCTCTCGCTGTCCTTTTGGTTTTACGGACTGAGAGGGCTTCTCAGACGATGTGGCAGGGCTCGAGTTAGAGTGTAGAGCCCTTTGACCAGGGGCGTGCAAGTCTGACAGCCGTTGGCTGGGACCCTCCGTGGCACTCTGAGAGGCCTCAGAAGGGAGCGTCCCAAGGGATCCCTTCCGAGCGAGAGGAGCCGGAGGAAGGTGTTGCTTCTCCGGCTGAGTAATGGGGACTGGTGTCCCCGATGGGGGATGTGCTCCCCCAGGACGTGTATTGGGGGCAGCACATGGTGGAGAACCCCCAACCATCGAGGGGGCAGATGGAGCTTTACGGCCCTGAGGGCCCACAGAAGTTGTTAAAGACATGGGGACTGCCAACACCGAGGGAAAAGGCGACGACGTGACAGTCGCAAATGACGTCTTCAGTGATACAGGGTGCAGTCGCTCAAACTTCTTTTTGGCCTCATTGTACGACAGTTTATCCATGGTCTTGTATTCCATAATTTTTCTTTCCTTATGGAGCACCGTGCAGTTTGGCGAGCAAGGGGGATGGTGCTGTCCGCAGTTCACACAAATAGGTGGAGGAGCACAAGGAGCGTCCGGATGGGATGGACGCCCACATTCTCTACAGGTGGAGCTGGAATTGCACCTGGAGGACATGTGCCCAAATTGTTGTTGTTGTTGTTGGGTTTTTAAAGAGGACTCAACTGCTGGGTTATCAGTCCCCTGTTCCCTGTTAAGAGTTAACTTCTAAAAGTTTCCTTTTCGTCGCATTGTACCCGAGGTCCAGCGTACTCTGGGCACAGAGAGACAGTCAATGGTAAAATAATGACATGAAACAAAGAACAAGACAGAAGTTGACAAAATAGACAGTAAGCTAAAACAAGGCAGCAGAAGCGTGTGGCTGACTGATCACAAAATAATACAGGATGAGCCAGCCACTCTGCACACTTTAAAATCCTCAATTGAAAATCAAGTCATAAACCGTAAAATAACAGCGGCCTATTGTTCTGGAGGGGTTGAAGCCCGACAGGGCGGGCTTATAGGCCCCACCACTAAATGGACCAATAAAAGCCAGTTGCGCGAATAAAACCTAAAACACGATCGACCATAGAGGCATTGTCAGATAAAATCAATGGAAGCTCGGAAGGCAGTGCAAAAGACTGCCTCAAGTCGGCTAAAAGTAAGCAGTCCACCAGAACGTGGACCACAGTCAATAGGGCGCCACAACGGCAAGTTGGTGGGTCCTCTCGTCGTAGAAGATGGCCGTGCGTCAACCACGTATGTCCAATACGCAGTCTGCAGATGACTACTGACTCCCTACGAGAGGCTCGCAGGGAGGATCGCCAGACGGCCGTGGTGGGCTTGATTATGCGCAGCTTATTTGGTTCAGTCAAGGCAGCCCATTCCGAGGTACAAATCCCCAGAACCTTACGGGTCAGTTGCTGCCTGAAGTCCTGGTCTTGGAGACCTATCTTTAAGGGTCGTGATGTGGTGGCCTGCTTGGCCAGGCGATCAACCCGTTCGTTACCCGGAATGCCTACATGGCCCGGGGTCCAAATGAACACCACCGAACGGCCTGACTCGCCCAAAGCGAAAACGGCGTCCTGAATGGACTGAACCAAATGGTGCTTTGGCATAAACTTGTCTAGGGCGATCAAGGCACTCAGGGAGTCACTACAGATGACTATTGACTCCCCGGGGCAGGCACGGAAATGTTTAAGAGTGCGAGAGATAGCCACCAGCTCAGCTGCGAAAACACAAGTCCCACAGGGTAAGGAACACTGCTCAACATGATCACGGTGAACATAGGCGTACCCAACACGACCGTCCACAAGGGAGCCATCGGTGTACACTACTTCTGCACCACGGAAAGAATCAATGAGTGCATGGAACTGACGACACAGAACCATTGGCGAAACGGAGGCTTTTGAGGCACCGGACAAGTCTAACCTAAGCTGTAGGCGAGGTACACACCATGGAGGTGTATGGGAAAGGTATCGGAATGTGGTAGGGATAGGAAGGGATGCGATTGAAGAAAGAAGGGAACGAACATGAACCGCAATCGGGAAACCCGACCGTGGACGTCGTCGTGGGGAAGGGAGAACGGCAGCTGGGAACAGAAGCCTGTGATTTGGGTGGTCGGGTGAGGCATGAATACGGGCGACATACGAAGCCAGTAGCTGCTGCCGGCGGATTCGGAGGGGGGGAACCCCAGCCTCAGCAAGGAGACTTGTCACGGGACTTGTGCGGAAGGCACCTGTCGCTAAACGTACGCCACTATGGTGAATTGGGTCCAAGACACGCAGTGCAGAAGGGGCTGCAGAATCATATACCAGGCTACCATAATCCAGACGGGATTGGATAAGAGCCCTATACAGTTGCAGGAGAGATGTACGAGCTGCTCCCCAAGTGGTATGGCTTAGGCAACGAAGGACATTCAGGTGGCGCCAACACTTCTTCCGCAGCTGTTGCAGGTGTGGGACCCACGTGAGCCGGGAATCGAACAGCATACCTAAAAAACGGTGCGTCTGAACGACACAAAGCAAATCCTGACCCAAATACAGCTCAGGGTCTGGGTGTACTGCCCGACGGCGACAGAAGTGCATGACCCGTGTTTTGGCGGCTGAGAACTGGAATCCATGGGTCGTGGCCCAGGACTGAGCTTTTGTGATGGCCCCCTGCAAACGCCTTTCAGCGACACCCATGCCGTGAGAACTGAAATATAGGCAGAAGTCATCGGCATAGAGTGAGGAGGATACGGTTGATCCCACTGCCGCAGCAAGGCCGTCGATAGCGATCAGAAAGAGAGGAACACTAAGGACCGAGCCCTGCGGGACTCCATTCTCCTGTATACGGGGTGAGCTAAGACAGGTACTGACACGAACTCTGAAAGAGCGAAGCGATAGAAAGTTCTGTATAAAAAGCGGGAGGGAGCCCCGCAAGCCCCAACCGTGCAGTGTGGCCAGAATGTGATGGCGCCAGGTGGTGTCGTAGGCCTTCCTGAGGTCAAAAAAGACGGCAACAAGGTGTTCGCGTCTGCTGAAAGCCGTACGGATGGCCGACTCCAGAGTTACCAGGTTGTCTACAGTGGAGCGGCCTTGGCGGAAGGCTCCCTGTCGTGGGGACAACAGACCCCGACGTTCTAGTATCCACATGAGCCGCCGACTCACCATACGTTCTAAGAGCTTGCACAGAACGTTGGAGAGGCAGATCGGACGGTAGCTATCAGCCACCAGTGGGTCAGCACCAGGTTTCATCACGGGGATGACGATGCTTTCCCGCCATTGTGATGGGAAAGCCCCCTCCGTCCATACATGGTTGAACAGGGCGAGAAGCTGGTGGTGGGACTCTGCTGAAAGATGGCGAAGGAATCGGCTGTGAATCCGGTCTGGTCCCGGGGTGGTATCTGGGCATGCTGCAAGGGCAGTTTCGAATTCCCACTGACTGAATTGCGCATTGTATGCTTCGTCACGGCGGGTACAGAATGACAGACGCCGCCGTTCTGCCCGCACTTTTAGTGCACGGAAAGCCGCACTGTAAGCTGCAGTTGTGGAGTTGTAAGCGTAATGGTCCGCCATGTGTTCTGCGATAGCAGTGGGGTCTGTGCAAACAGTGCCCTGAATGTTTAAGCTGGGAATTGCTGCTGGTGGATGGTGCCCAAAAAGGCGCCGAACCTGAGACCACACCTGAGATGAGGATGCACGGGAGCCAATGTTGGCGACATACTGCTCCCAACAGTCCCGCTTACTTTGTCGGATGAGCTGTCGAGCTCGGGCCCGGAGCCGTTTAAAGACGATCAGGTTGTCCATGGTGGGATGACGGCGATGGCGCTGGAGCGCCCGTCGACGTTCCCGGATAGCCGTGGCGATTTCTGGCGTCCACCAGGGCACGGATCTACGCCGAGGGGAGCCAGAAGTGGTGGGAGTAGTTGCCCTAGCGGCTGATACTATGGAACTGGTGACCTGGTAAACCGCCATGTCCACCTCAGTTGGTAGTGAAACGGGAACCACAGCGGCTGATGCATAACGGTGCCAGTCAGCTCTACGGAGAGACCATCGAGGCTGGTAGCCGGTAGGTTGAAAATGCAGTAGCGACATGAGGATAGGGAAGTGGTCGCTACCGCATAGGTCATCATGGACCTCCCATCGTAAATGGGGAAGCAGGCTCGGACTGGAAACAGAAAGATCCATCACCAAATACGTGCCTTGCGCCAAGCAAAAGTGAGTGGGGGCGCCATTGTTTAAGAGACAGACGTCTAGCTGTGAGAAAAGTGCCTCCACATCTCTACCGCGACCTGTCGTCTGTGTTCCACCCCACAGTGGGTGGTGGGATTAAAATCCCCCAATAGGAGGAATGGTGGGGGTAGTTGTGCTATCAATGTAGCGATATCAGTGATAGAGACAGCTTCATCCGGGGGAAGGTAGATAGAGCAGATGGTGAATTCCTGCATCGCCCGGATTCTAACAGCAACTGCCTCCAGAGTCGTGTGGAGAGGCACAGTAGCACTGGGGACAGTTGCGAGGATGTAGATACAGACCCCTCCTGAGGCTCTGTCGTATGTCACGCGGTTCTTATAATATCCCCGATAGCCACGAAGGGCTGGGGTCCGCTGGGCAGGAAACCACGTTTCCTGCAACGCCAAACAAAACACAGGAAAGCGGAACAACAACTGCTGCAATTCAGCCAGGCGGTTGAAAAAACCACCGATACTCCACTGAAGGACTACATGATTGCCGACCTGAAAAGCCATATTAAAGTTTAGGATCGGTTTCATCCATCGGTACGTCTGCTCCCAGGTGTTCGGGATTGCCAGTGTCTGCAGTCCTGGATTCTGGAGAACGCAGTATTGCGAGATCCTCGGCAGACGCGAGGATCTCAACCTCATCCTCCGAAGTAGAAGATGAGGATGCACGTGGCTTTCGAGCCACCAAAGTCTCCTTCTTCGTTTTCTTCTGTCGTCCCTCTCGCTGGCCCTTCGGTTTAGAGGTCTGGGAGGGCTTCTCAGCAGTCGCATCAGGGTTGGAAGAAGAGCGAGAAGCCCTTTCACCAGCAGGTCGGGAACTCTTCAGCCGTCGGCTGGGATCCCCACGTTTACTGCGAGAAGCCTCGGAAGGGAGTGTCCCAAGGGACCCCTTCCAAGCGAGAGGAGCCGGAGGAGGCTGTTCCTTCTCCGGCTGGGAGACGGGGACCGATGTCCCCGAAGGAGAGGAGGTAATTGCTCCCACAGGTGGTGGTGTGGGAGCAACAGATGAAGAGGTGCCCCCACCCATTGAGGGGGCAGTAGAACGTTGTTGGCCCATAGGGCCCATGGACGGAGGGAAAACTGGTGCTGTTGTTCGGGGTAAAGCTGGTGCCGCTGTGACTGCAGCAAAAGATGTTGGCATCTTTACCGGATGAAGCCGATCATACTTTTTTCGCGCCTCTGAGTAAGTCAAACGGTCCAGAGTCTTTATCTCCATAATTTTCCTCTCACGATGCAATACTCCACAATTCGGCGAGCATGGCGGATGGTGTTGCCCACAGTTCACACAAACTGGAGGTGGAGTACATGGAGCGTCTGGGTGCGATGGTCGCCCACATTCCCTGCAGTTAGGGCTGGAAGTACAACGGGAGGACATGTGCCCGAACTTCCAGCACCTAAAACACCGCATAGGGGGAGGGACATAGGGCTTTACGTCGCACCGGTATACCATCACCTTGACCTTCTCAGGCAGTACATCGCCTTCGAAGGCCAAGATAAAAGCACCGGTGGCAACCCTCTGGTCTTTAGGTCCCCTGTGCACTCGCCGAACGAAGTGAACCCCCCGACGTTCCAAGTATGCTCTCAACTCCTCGTCGGTCTGAGAGAGGAGGTCTCTATGGTAGATTAAACCCTGGACCATGTTGAGAGACTTATGAGGCGTGATACTGACTGGAACATCACCCAGCTTGTCGCAGGCAAGTAATGCCCTCGACTGTGCTGGGGACGCCGTCTGTATCAGCACTGCCCCACTGCACATTTTTGAAAAGGATTCGATTTCACCAAACTTGTCTTCCAGATGTTCGACGAAAAACTGCGGCTTATTGGTCATAAATGACTCTCCATCTAAACGCGCACAAACCAGGTATTGTGGCGATTATGGCTCTGATCTATTCCGGGCTTGTCGTTCCTCCCACGGGGTGGCGAGGGAAGGAAACGCCTTAGGGTCATAAGTAGACGCGTTGAATTCTGTAAGCCTTGTACAACTGAGGTGCGGCAGGGTCCTCAGAGGTTGCTCGCTAGCGGCTGTTCAACCTGAACAGCCATGCATCTCCTCGGCACGTAGCACACCTTGAGATTGAGGTTTTTTTTATAGAGGTTTGTACCGTCCTCGCGACCCGGGCGATTAAGTCAAGATCCCCGGGCTCTGAAACGTCCAACGTTCCACCGTCGCGCCGAACGATGCTCGTTGAAGCACGCACAGAGCTTACGGTGTAGCGGACTGTTGGCGCGACACAGCCCACGGCTCAGGACCTCGGGTTCGCCAAGCCCGTACTCAGCAAATTAATGCTGAGCCCCTGAGGGGGGACGTAATACTATTGATAGCAATGGCGAAGGCCGTCACACTTAAAACACTTCCTTGGGGGATACCGTTCTCTTGATGAAAACGGTCAGACAATACGCTCCCGACCTTGTATCTAAAATACCGATTCGAAAGGAAAGACTGAATAAAAATGGGTAGACGACCACGAAAACCCCACTCATGGAGCTGCTGTAAAACATTACGCCTCCAGGTAGTATCGTAGGCTTTTTCGAGATCAAAGAACACACCTATCAGGTGTTGCTTACGTAGGAAAGCGTGTTGGATTTCCCGGTCAAGCAAGATCAAGTTGTCAAGCGTTGAACGGTACCTTCTGAAGCCACATTGGGAGCGGCTGAGTAGGGACCTGCTTTCTAGGACCCAGACTAGGCGTCGGTTAACCATACGCTCCAATGTCTTTCCTACACAGCTGGTGAGACTTATGCTACGATAACTACCAGCGTCAGTCCGATCTTTCCCTGGTTTTAAAATAGGTATTAAAACAGACTCTTTCCACGAGTGTGGAAAGTTTCCCGTGAACCAGATTTGGTTAAAAAGCTGAAGGAGGACATGCTTCGATTGCGGTTCCATGTGTTTGAGCATGCTGTACGTTATGTCATCGACGCCAGGGGCAGTATCACAAGGTACTGTTAATGCAGTCTCCAGCTCCCACAGTGAGAACGGTTGGTTATATTCCTCAGCATTTGAGGACCGGAAATCAAAACCAACCCTCTCCTGTATAGCCCGGTGCTGCCGAAAGGCTGCATTCTGGCTAGAATCCGATGTAATGGTGTAAAATGATTCTGCCATTACCTGAGCAATGTCTCGTGGCGAAGTCAGGAGAAGTCCTTGCCCTTGTACAGCTGCTATTGGTGGTCGGGAATTCCGCCTCGAGATCCTCCTAATGGCTTCCCATACTCTGCTTGCTGATGTGAACCTATTGATAGAATTCAGGAACTCTTGCCAAGACCTCTCCTTGCTCTCTCGAATAATGCGTCTTGCCCGTGCCCTCGCCATGCGAAAGGTTGCAAGATTGTGATCAGTAGGGCACCTGTGGAATCATCGGAGAGCTGCTCTCCTCTTTTGGATTGCAGACCGACACTCCTCGTTCCACCAAGGAACAGGCTGCCTCTTAAAGTTGCCCTTCGATTTGGGGATCGACGCATCGGCAGCAGCGCGAATCACGGCTGTAGTGTGATCCACCCAGTTCTGAACGCCTTCATGCCTTTCCAAAACAGCCAACTGTTTAAAAATCTGCCAATCAGCTTTCTTAATAAGCCATCTCGGCTGCCGTCGAGCATGATCCATTCCATCTGGCAGAGTTACCCAGATAGGGTAGTGATCACTGCCATGGAGGTCGTCGTCTGCATCCCACTGGGCATTGTCTGCAAGAGCTGGCGAACAGAAGGAGAGGTCAATGGCGGAAGACGTACCTGTAGCAACGCTGAAGTGTGTGGCCTTACCCGTGTTCAGCAAAATCACCGATGTCGACTGTAACACACGCTCAACCATTCGACCCCTGGGGCATGTGTGTTAGATCCCCATAAAGCATTATGAGCATTGAAATCTCCTAAAATGAGAAAAGGGCGAGGAAGGTCATCGAGAAGCTGTGTCAAGAGTACAACATCGAGAGGCTCTCCAGGTGGTAAATACAGAGAACACACTGTAAGCTCAGTGTGTGCCAACACACGGACTGCAACTGCCTGTAGAGTCGTAGTTAGTTGCACAGGCGTAGAATGCCACACCACCTTGCGCCCTATCGCCAGTCAGGTCGTCTTTTCTGTAGAGGTGATAGCCTCTACGTACAGGTGCGTCACACTGCTTGAAATGTGTCTCCTGAAGGGAGACACAGATTGTTGTTGTTGTTGTTGTTAGGTTGTTTAAGGGGGACAAAACTACAATGGTCATCAGTCCCCCATTCCACCTCTAGGCGGCAAAAGTAAAACCATACACGTGACAGGTATCACGCACAGAGTTTAAAATTGCGATGTGGGAGAGGAGTCCCACCGAGTCCATAAAACATAATCAAGAACAAGACAAAACGAAGAGATGGTCACACAAACACAACTTACAACAAATAAACCGATGGCCGTGGTTGACCGACCATAAGAATAAAAAAAAGGAAAAGTCAACCACTCGGTAACACACAGAAATCTCCAGTTAAATCGAATGATAAAAACCCCCCGCTCGTATAAAACGTAAAACTGTATCTGCCATTGTGGCATCGTCACCTAAAACTTCCGATAAAACAGCAGGGAGGTTAAAATGTCTCCGCAAGGCGGCTAAAAGGGGGCAGTCCAACAATATGTGGACGACTGTCAAATGGGAGCCACACCGACATTGGGCTGGGTCCTCACCCCGAAGGAGATGTCCATGGGTGAGCCACGTATGCCCAATGCGGAGGCGACATAAAACCACTGAGTCCCGTCGTGAACCGCGCATGGAGGAGCGCCATGCAACCGTCGTTTCCTTGACCACCCGGAGCTTGTTGGGCGTGCGCAGGCTACGCCACTCAGTATCCCAAAGCTGACGTACTTGCTGGCGCAACAATGAACGGAGATCAGAAGCTGGGAGGCCGATCTCTAGACAGGACATACCTACAGCCTGCTTGGCAAGCCTGTCAACACGTTCATTGCCCGGGATACCAACATGACCTGGAGACCAGACGAACACCACCGATCGCCCGGACCGTGTAATGGCATAAAGTGTCTCCTGAACGGCCAACACCAGGGTAGACCGTGGGTAACACTGCTCCAGAGCTCGAAGGCTGCTCAGGGAGTCGCTGCAAACAACAAAAGACTCGCCTGAGCAAGACCGGATATGCACAAGAGCTCTGTGAATGGCCACCAGCTCTGCAGTGTAAACACTGCAGCCATTCGGCAGAGAGTGCTGTTCCACATGGTCACCGTGTGTATAGGCAAATCCAACACGGTCATCCACCATTGAGCCATCGGTGTAGATCAGGTCATAACCACGGAACTCCGCTATGACAGCCGAGAACTGACGGCGGAGCGCCTCCAGTGGTACTGAGTCCTTGGGCCCATGGGCCGAGTCCAGCCGAATAGACGGCCTTGTCAAACACCATGGAGGTGTATGCACCTGGACCCGATATGGACACGGAAGGGGCAAAGACTCAAGTTCCAGGAGGAGGGACCGAACTCTATAGGCTATCGTATGACCTGACCTGGGGCGTCGCTGATGGTGAGGGACGACCACATTAGAAAAAAGAAAACGACGGTTTGGGTGGCCTGGGGAGCAATACACGTTTGCTGCATAAGCTGTTAGCAGGTGTTGGTGGCGGATCCCCAAAGGTGGGATCCCAGCCTCCACTAGTAAACTGTTCACCGGGCTGGTGCGGAAAGCGCCCGTCGCAATGCGGACCCCACTGTTGTGAATGGGGTCCAGGAGATTCAGTGCTGAAGGTGCCGCAGACCCATAGGCAATGCACCCAAAATCGAGACGGGACTGCACCAGCGCCGTGTAAAGCCGCAACAGTGTCGAGCGATCAGCACCCCAGGTCGTATGACCCAGGTGGCGGAGAAGGTTGAGATGGCGCCAGCACTTCCGTTTCAGCTGGCGGATGTGGGGGAGCCACGTCAGCCGGGCGTCAAAGATCAGACCCAAAAACCGATGCGTGTCTACCACTGTCAGGAGTTCGTCGTTAAGGTAAAGTTCAGGGTGAGGGTGGACGGTCCGACGCCGACAGAAGTGCACCACTCTAGTCTTGGTGGCAGAAAACTGAAAGCCATGACTTAGGGCCCAGGTATGTGCCTTCCGAATAGCACCTTGCAACCTACGCTCAGCAACCTGGGTGCTGCAGGAACTAAAAAAGATACAAAAGTCGTCAGCGTAAAGAGAAGGGGAGACCGACGATCCAACTGCTGTCGCTAGACCATTGATGGCAACTAAAAATAATGGAACACTTAAAACTGAGCCCTGAGGAACGCCATTCTCCTGGATGTATGAGGCGCTCAGGGAGGCACCAATTTGAACACGAAAGGTACGGACAGCTAAAAAATTCTGGATAAAAATCGGTAGGGAGCCCCGGAGGCCCCAGTCATATAAAGTGTTGAGGATGTGGCGTCGCCAGGTGGTATCGTATGCTTTGTGCATATCAAAGAAGACGGCAACAAGGTGTTGGCGCCGGGAAAAAGCTGTGCGGATTGCAGACTCGAGGTACACCAGATTATCGGTGGTAGATCGACCCTGGCGAAAACCGCCCTGGCATGGAGCCAACAATCCTCGAGTCTCAAGAATCCAACACAACCGCCGACTGACCATCCGCTCCAGCAGTTTGCACGGCACGTTAGTCAGGTTAATGGGCCGATAGCTATCCAAGGAAAGAGGATTTTTGTCAGGCTTAAGCACTGGGATGATGATACTCTCCCGCCACTGTGACGGGAAAACACCATCACACCAAATGCGGTTATAGACCGCAAGTAGGTTTCGCCGACTATCTGCTGAGAGATGTTTCAGCATTTGACTATGGATGCTATCAGGCCCTGGAGCCGTGTGAGGACATTGTTGAAGAGCACTGAGGAGCTCCCACTCAGAAAAGGGGGTGTTGTAAGATTCAGAGCGGCTGGTACGAAAGGAGAGAGACTGGCGTTCTACCCTCTCCTTTACTGCACGGAAGGCCGGTGGATAATTTGCAGAGGCAAAGGCACGAGCATAATGCTCGGCAAACATCTCTGCAAGAGTGGCCGGGTCCGTACATAGGACTCCATTTGTGGAGATCCCAGGGATTTCCGATGTAGTCTGTATTCCCTGTAGCCGCCTGATCTTACTCCAGACCTGCGAGGCTGAGGTACCTGTCCCAATAGTGGAAACGTACCTCTCCCAGCACTCCCGTTTCCGTCTTCTTATAAGCTGGCGAGCACGAGCGCGAAGCCGTTTAAAATTGATTAGGTGCTCCTGAGAGGGGTGCCGTTTGTATCGCTGTAAGGCCCGCCTGCGGTCTTTAATGGCCTCAGCGATCTCCGGCGACTACCACGGCACTGTCTTACGCCGTGGGCACCCTGATATACGCGGAATGGTCGCGTTCGCAGCAGAAATGATGGAATGTGTGGCACTCTAGACCACCACATCAATTTCCTCGAGCGGGGGAGGGCCAACGATGGCAGCAGAAGCATTGTCTTCCCAGTTAGCTCTGTGCAGAATCCACCAAGGTGGGCGCGCTGGGGACTCGTGTTGTGGGAGTGACAAAAAGACAGGGAAATGGTCACTGCCACACAAGTCGTCATGGGCTCTCCAGTGAACAGATGGTGGAAGGCCGTGGCTGCAGATCGACAGATCAATTGCCGAAAATGTGCCATGTGCCACACTAAAGTGTGTGGGGGCACCTGTATTTAAGAGGCAGAGGTCGAGTTGAGTTAGGAAATCCTCGACAACCCTGCCGTGACCTGAGATCGTAGAACCACCCCACAAGGGACTGTGGGCATTGAAGTCGCACAACAGTAAGAAAGGTGGGGGTAGTTGAGCAACGAGTGCAGCCAAGACGTTCACAGATATGTCACCATCTGGCGGCAAGTAGATACTGCCGATGGTCAACTCCTGTGTGGTCCTCACCCTGACAGCCACTGCTTCTAATGGCGTTTGAAGTGGCACAGATTCACTATACACAGAGGTGAGGACATACACACACACTACACCTGATACCCTGTTACATATGCTACGGTTGCAGTAATATCCCCTGTAGCCACGAAGGGCAGGGGTCCACATTGCTGGAAACCAAGTTTCCTGAAGAGCAATGCAGAGAGCAGGTGTCGTGCATAGAAGTTGCCGTAGCTCAGCCAGGTGGGGAAAGAAACCGCCGCAGTTCCACTGGAGAATTACATTGTTCGAGTGTTGGGAAGACATGAATGAGACAAATGACCAGGTCATACCTCAGCATCACTTGCATCCACCGATGGAGGTTTATCAGTGTCAGTCACCGGTTTGTCAAGGGCGTCCCCGAGAGCGAGGTCCTCGGGTGACGCAAGAATCTCCACCTCATCCTCAGAAGTAGAGGCGGAGGCAGAGGGGAGTGGTGGCACTGAAGCCACCATGGATTCTTGTGATTGGCCATTCTTTGGCCTTTGTTTTCCCCTCCGTTCCCTCGGGGGCTTCGCCGGTGTGAGGTGCTCCTCGGACTCAGCCACAGGGACTGAGGAGGAGCGCGAAGCCCAACGACCAGCAGCCTGCGAGCGCGCCCGCTTCTGGTTAGTGTCGCTACCGACACTGGCGGAAGGGAGCGTCCCAAGGGGCCCCTTCCGTGTGAGGGAAGCCGGAGAAGGTTGTTCTTTCTCCGGCGGAGAGGTGGTAGCTGATCCCGAGGCTTTCGCCTTGGGAGCTTTGGAAGGATGGCCCCCAACCTCCGTGGGTTCAGGCTTAGGTTGGCGGCCCTGGGGGCCCACAGGAACAGAGGAAGTAGAAACTACTGTCGCCGCCAAGGAGAGTGGCGACGACGTCACTGCTGCGAACGTTTTTGTCATTGTTACCGGGTGCAAACGATCAAACTTTTTCTTGGCCTCATTATAGGATATACGGTCCAGGGTTTTATACTCCGTAATTTTCCGCTCCCGTTGAAGTGCGGGACATTGCGACGAGCAGGGAGGATGGTTCTGACCACAGTTGACGCAGATGGGAGGCGGAGTACATGAGGCGCCCGGATGTGCTGGACGCCCGCAGTCCCTACATGTAGCACTGGACATACAACGGGAAGACATGTGGCCGAACTTCCAGCATTGGAAGCACCGCACAGGGGGAGGAATATAAGGCCGCACATCAACACGGTAAACCATCACCTTGACCTTTTCGGGCAACGTATCACCCTCAAAGGCCAAGATGAAGGCACCAGTTGCGACCCTATTATCCTTTGGGCCCCTATGGATGCGCCGGACAAAATGAACGCCTCGTCGTTCAAGGTTCGTCCGTAGCTCGTCGTCTGTCTGGAGCAACAAATCCCGGTGGAAAATTACTCCCTGAACCATATTCAGCGACTTATGGGGGGTGATGGTCACCGCAACGTCACCCAGCTTGTCACAAGCGAGTAGCGCCCGTGACTGGGCCGGGGATGCTGTGTGAATGAGTACAGAACCGTTGCGCATTTTAGAAATTGAGTCCACTTCTCCAAACCTGTCCTCCAGGTGGTCAACAAAGAACTGAGGCTTCACTGCCGTAAAAGATTCCCCATCAGTCCTTGTACACACTAAATATCGAGGTGAATATTGCTCATTTCCGGTAGCAGCCCTGCGTTCCACCCAGGGCGTGGCCAAGGAAGGAAACGACTTGGGGTCATAAGAAGAGGCATGAAAAAACTTCCCACGCTTAGAGACGGTGGTTGTACGTCCACCAACGTGTTCTTTTGCTCGTTTCATTTCGTTCCCACGAGCAGCTAGGGATCTAAAGGTCCACCCAGACAGAGCCCCGCTTGCCTGGGTAAGCCTTATACAACTTAGGTGCGGCAGGTTCCTCAGAGGTTGCTCGCTAGCGGCTGTTCAACCTCAACAGCCATGCATCTCCTCGGCACGTAGCACACCTTGAGATTGAGGTTTTTTTTATAGAGGTTTGTACTGTCCTCGCGACCCGGGCGATTAAGCCAAGATCCCCGGGCTCTGAGACGTACAACGTTCCACCGTCGCGCCGAACGATGGTCGTTGAAGCAAGCACAGAGCTTACGGTGTAGCGGACTGTTGGCGCGACACAGCCCACAGCTCAGGACCCCGGGTTCGCCAAGCCCGTACTCAGCAAACTAATGCTGAGCCCCTGAGGGGGCGAATACACTGCATTGGAGAGTAAAAGGCACAGAACATTTGGGACAACCAAACCCGAAGAAATTATGTCTAATAAAGAACCGGTAAAGGGACTCCTTGCACTGTTCAAGGGCATTGGTTGGCTTTACTAGATATACAGGGAGCGATACCACACAATAAACTTAGGTTTGGTGTGGGCAGTGGCGGTTTGGACCAAGACTTTTTTGGCTTTCCTGAGAAAATCAAATGAGACAGCACCTAAATATTGCACTTTACATACAATCTAGGTAACAATGTAGTTAACGTAACTTGAAAATTGAGGCTCCCAGACAGCTGTTCAACCTGAACATACAATGCTGTTGCACATAAAAAATGTTCAAATGTTTGTTAAGCTTATGGGACTTAACTACGGGGTCATCAGTCCCTAAACTTACAAACTACTTATGAACTCCTTACGAACTAGGACGGCACAAATATCCATGCCCGAGGGGGGATTCGAACCCCCGACCGTAGTGGCCGTGCTGACCGTGACTGGAGCGCCTCAGTCACCTCGGCCACCGCGGCCGGCTGTTGCACATAAATAAGAATAATTCTCAGAACGTACAATTCAGAAAATAACCATCAGAAATACATCTTATTGAAGTCAAATAACTTTTATTCTTATGCAGTGAGCTAAGTCTGTGTCGTTGTCAATATTCCCCCCTCCATTGTCTCAAAAGCTATGAATAGTCGGTGCTCCTGAAGCAAAAATTCTCGAGTGGCGGAGCTGAGAGGCGGCATGAGCCGTGGCCACGCCCAGCCCAGACCCCCGCCTGCCCCGCCTCTCGGCAGCCGGGCGTGGCGCTCGCTGGCAAGTGGATGCGAGTCCCTGCAGGCGCCCCTGACCGCGCGGCCTCTGCAGCCACCAGGGCCGCCGGTGCACGACACGGACTCTCCACTGTCTCCCAGGAATGATCGGTGGGGTTCCTGTCGTGGAACATTCGCTGGCACTTTAAGTGTTCCTTAGCTATCAGTTGTTGCCCCTAATGTCCGCGGTTTTGTGAGGTCTGCGCCGAAATCGAACCGTCAGCTCTCAGCTACTGAACTCAGCTACTGGGACTGACCAAACCGCAGTATCCAGTCACCTGGGGACTGACAGATTTGGTCACGACCCCGGTGATGCGCTGCAGGTCAAGTCGCGATGTTAGGTATTGAATTCGAGTGGGGTAGAGTGGGAATAATTTAGCAAGAGGACGAATTGTGCGGTCTTAACTTGCAGGAATTAAATCGCTAAACTCCAGTCGATGGTCTGGTGCCACAGCCGTTATCGCCAGACTGCAGTGCGCTGCCCTAACGGACACGTCCGCTGTACGTCCCACACTGATTAATGCACTCACCTCAGGCAGGGATGCTTTTCTGTCAGCGCTGACAACTCCAAACAAACGCCGCTGCTCTGGTCGTTACGTGCAGGCCGTGCGCCACTGGTGTGTCTGGTGAGAGGTAATATATCATGTTTGGTATTCTCGTCACACCCTTGGCCTGTGAATGTCACAATGAAATCCCTAACAGATCCTGAACCGCCTAGTCCTGCCGTCGGGCTCCAACTATCATATGGAGTAACAAGTCTGTCAGTTACCATTGTGTGGCCATAACCACGCCTGAAACATCTCGGCACGAATCACTGCAGCACAGGTGATGGCTCTGCCAACGCACAGACCTTTTTATAACTGGTGCACACGGTTCTACTGCTACCTTTGTCACATGACTTACTCCACCTTGGGATATACTACTAGTTTTAGAACGAATGAGGCTGAGGTGATAAACAATTCACATTTGTTAATTACACAAGTGTAGCTGTTTTATGTTTTCTTTTGAATGACAAGTAAGAGGCAAGAAGAGCTGTTCGAACCGTCTGGTGCAGAACCATCACCAGTCCTCAGTCACGCACTGCCTAGGAAGCCCGGACCTGCCACAGCGCTCGCTGTGCCGTTGTCGGCTATGCTCCAACCTTCCCTCCTGTCGTCTTTTTTGTGGTTTTAGAGCGCACAACTGCTTAGGTCATTAGCGCCTGACAAACGTGAATGTACCAAAAGCCAGGGTTAACACTACTGCCAAAGAGGACGATACCATGTTATCGCTAAAAACATATGGTAAAATACATCAGGAGGAAGAATTAAAAGTCCATTGATAAAGTAGTCCTCTGTATAAAACCAAAGACCCCAGCAGCTGTTGTTGTGTCATCGGCTGAAGTTTCCTCTTAAGTGTTCGGCAGATGAAGGGCAACATGGACATGATTGTTGTTGTTGTTGTTGTTGTTGTTGGTTGTTTAAGGGGGACAAAACTGCAATGGTTATCAGTCCCCCATTCCATCTCTAGGCGTCAAAAGCAAATCCAAACACGTAAAAGATAATACGCCTAGAGATTAAAATAGCGAAGTGGGAGAGGAGTCCCACTAGTCCATAAAACATCAAGAATCACAAGACTAAACAAAAGATGGTTACACAAAGACAACTTACAACAAAGAAACCGATAGCCGTGGTTGACCGACCATAAGAATAAAAAAGGAAAAGTCAACCACTCGGTTTCACAAAGAAATCTCCAGTTAGAGAGAACGATAAAATCCCCCTGCTCGAATAAAACGTAAAACGGTATCTGCCATTTTGGCATCGTCACCTAAAACTTCCGATAAAACAGCAGGGAGGTTAAAATATCTCCGCAAGGCGACTAAAAGGGGGCAGTCCAACAAAATGTGGATGACTGTCAAATTGGAGCCACACCGTCATTGGGCTGGGTCCCACCCCGAAGGAGATGTCCATGGGTGAGCCACGTATGCCAGATGCGGAGGCAACATAAAACCACTGAGTCCCGTCGTGAACCGCGCATGGAGGAGCGCCATGCAACCGTCGTTTCCTTGACCACCCGGAGCTTGTTGGGCGCGTGCAGGCTACGCCACTCAGTATCCCAAAGCTGACGTACTTTCTGGCGCAACAATGAACGGAGATCAGAAGCAGGGAGGCCGATCTCTAGACAGGACATACCTACAGCCTGCTTGGCAAGCCTGTCAACACGTTCATTGCCCGGGATACCAACATGACCCGGAGACCAGATGAACACCACCGATCGCCCGGACCGTGTAATGGCATAAAGTGTCTCCTGAACGGCCAACACCAGGGTAGACCGTGGGTAACACTGCTCCAGAGCTCGGAGGCTGCTCAGGGAGTCGCTGCAACAACAAAAGACTCGCCTGAGCAAGACTGGATATGCACAAGAGCTCTGTGAATGGCCACCAGCTCTGCAGTGTAAACACTGCAGCCATTCGGCAGAGAGTGCTGTTCCACATGGTCACCGTGTGTATAGTCAAATCCAACATGGTCATGCACCATTGAGCCATCGGTGTAGATCAGGTCATAACCACGGAACTCCGCTATGACAGCCGAGAACTGACGGCGGAGCGCCTCCAGTGGTACTGAGTCTTTGGGCCCATGGGCCAAGTCCAGCCGAATAGACAGCCTTGTCAAACACCATGGAGGTGTATGCACCTGGACCCGATATGGACACGGAAGGGGCAAAGACTCAAGTTCCAGGAGGAGGGACCGAACTCTATAGGCTATCGTATGACCTGACCTGGGGCGTCGCTGATGGTGAGGGACGACCACATTAGAAAAAAGAAAACGACGGTTTGGGTG
Organism: Locusta migratoria; assembly: GCA_026315105.1. Lineage (NCBI taxonomy): Eukaryota > Metazoa > Arthropoda > Insecta > Orthoptera > Acrididae > Locusta > Locusta migratoria. The sequence goes on along the minus strand of CM048750.1, from coordinate 1,873,616 downwards.
ACCTGGGGAGCAATACACGTTCGCTGCATAAGCTGCGAGCAGGTGTTGGCGGCGGATCCCCAAAGGTGGGATCCCAGCCTCCACTAGTAAACTGTTCACCGGGCTGGTGCGGAAAGCGCCCGTCGCAATGCAGACCCCACAGTTGTGAATGGGGTCCAGGAGATGCAGTGCCGAAGGTGCCGCAGACCCATAGGCAATGCACCCAAAATCGAGACAGGACTGCACCAGCGCTGTGTAAAGCCGCAACAGTGTCGAGCGATCAGCACCCCAGGTCGTATGACCCAGGTGGCAGAGAAGGTTGAGATGGCGCCAGCACTTCCTTTTCAGCTGACGAATGTGGGGGAGCCATGTCAGCCGGGCGTCAAAGACCAGTCCTAAAAAACGGTGAGTTTCCACTACCGTAAGAGGTTGGTCATTCAGATAAAGTTCAGGGTGTGGGTGGACGGTCCGACGCCGACAGAAGTGCATCACTCTGGTCTTGGAGGCAGAAAACTGAAAGCCATGGGTAAGCGGCCAGTTCTGCGCCTTCCGAATAGCACCTTGCAACCTGCGCTCGGCAACTTGGGTGCTGGAGGAACTAAAAGAGAGACAAAAGTCGTCAGCATAAAGAGAGGGGACACCGACGATCCAACCGCTGCAGCTAATCCGTTGATGGCGATTAAAAATAATGGGACGCTTAAAACGGAACCCTGAGGAACCCCATTTTCCTGGACATGAGAGGAGCTCAGAGAAGCACCAATTTGAACACGAAAGGTACGGACGGCTAAAAAATTCTGAATAAAAATCGGTAGGGAGCCCCGGAGGCCCCAGTCATATAAAGTGTTGAGGATGTGGCGTCGCCAGGTTGTATCATATGCTTTGTGCATATCGAAGAAGACGGCAACGAGGTGTTGGCGCCGGGAAAAGGCTGTGCGGATTGCAGACTCGAGGCACACCAGATTATCGGTGGTAGATCGACCCTGGCGAAAACCGCCCTGGCATGGAGCCAATAATCCACGAGTCTCAAGAATCCAACACAACCACCGACTAACCATCCGCTCCAACAGTTTGCAGGGAACGTTAGTCAGGTTAATGGGCCGATAGCTATCCAAGTTCAGAGGATGTTAGTCGGGTTTAAGTACAGGGATGATGATACTCTCCCGCCACTGTGACGGGAAAACACCATCACACCAAATGCGGTTATAGACCGCAAGTAGGGCCCTCCGACTATCTGGTGAGAGATGTTTCAGCATCTGGCTATGGATGCTATCAGGCCCTGACGCCGTGTCTGGACATTGTCGAAGAGCACTGAGGAGCTCCCACTCAGTGAAAGGACTGTTGTAGGATTCAGAGCGGCGGGTACGAAAGGAGAGGTGCTGGCGTTCTACCCGCTCCTTCAATGTACGGAAGGCCGTTTGTATCGCTGTAAGGCCCGCCTGCGGTCTTTAATGGCCTCAGCGATCTCCGGCGACCACCACGGCACTGTCTTACGCCGTGGGCACCCTGTGGAGCATGGAATTGCAGCTTTTGCAGCGGAAACAATGGTGTGAGTGACGCCCTCGACCACCACATCGATGGAATCGAGTGGGGGAGGTTGAACAATAGCAGTGGATGTGTAATCTTCCCAGTTAGCCCTGCCTAAAGCCCACCTAGGGGGGCGTTCTGGGGACTGACGTTGTGGGAGTGACAGAAAAAGCGGAAAATGGTCACTGCTACACAGATCGTCGTGGGCTCTCCAGTGGACAGATGGTGGAAGGCTGTGGCTGCAGATCGATAAATCAATGGCCGAAAACGTGCCATGTGCCACACTAAAGTGTGTGGGGGCACCAGTATTTAATAGGCAGAGGTCGAGTTGAGAAAGTAAAGACTCGACTACTCTGCCTCGGCCAGAAAGCGAAGTACTACCCTACAACGGGTTATGGGCATTGAAGTCGCCCAATAAGAAGAAAGGTGGGGGTAGTTGCGATATAAGTGCAGCCAAATCATTCAAAGAGAGGTCACCATCTGGAGGGAGATAAAGACTGCAGACAGTAAATTCCTGTGTTGTCCTTACCCTGACTGCCACTGCTTCGAATGGTGTATGAAGGGCACGGATTCACTATAAACAGAAGTAAGGACATACACACACACACCACCTGAGACCCTGTTATACGAGCTGCGGTTACAGTAATATCCCCTGTAGCCACGAAGGGTTGGGGTCCGCATTGCTGGAAACCAAGTTTCCTGTAAGGCAATGCAGAAAGCAGGTGTTATGCTCAAAAGGTGTCGTAGCTCAGCCAGGTGGGGGAAGAAACCGCCACAGTTCCACTGGAGGATGAAGTTGTCCGATAACTGAGAAAACATGAAAGTTAAGAGGGAAGATTACAACTCGGCGTCACTCAAATCTGCTGACTGCTGTTTTCCGGCTCGGCATCCATTAGTTCTGGGATGTCCCCGACAGCAAGGTCGTCCGGGGACGCCAGAATCTCCACCTCGTCCCCAGAGGTCGAGGTGGAGTGGGACGGTGACATGGGAGCCACCATGGTACCTTGCAACTCTTCACTTTCCACTTTTTTCCTCCGATCCTTCTTGCCCCTCGGGGGCTTTGCCGGCGGGGCTGGCTTCTCAGACTCAGCCGCAGGGACTGAGGAGGAGCATGAGGCCCTGCGTCCAGCAGCCTTCGGTGTAGCCTGCTGCTGGCGTGTGTCGGCAACGACACTGGCGTTAGCCTCGGAAGGGAGTGTCCCGAGGGACGCCTTCCGAACAAGGGGTGCCGGAGAGGGCTTTTCTTTCTCCGGCAGAAGGGTGGAGGTTGCTCCCGAGGCAATTACCTTGGGAGCAGAAGAAGGAAGGGAGCCCCCAACCATCTTGGGGGCAGGTGAAGGCTTACGGCCCTGAGGGCCCACAGAAGAGGAAGTACTACAAAACACCCGTGTCGCCAAAGAAGATGGCGACGACGTGACTGTCGCAAAAGAGGTGGTCATGCTAACTGGGTGTAGGCGCTCATACTTCTTTTTAGCCTCAGTATACGTCAACCGGTCCATAGTCTTATATTCGACGATTTTCCGTTCCTTGTGGAGAATAGGGCATTGCGACGAGCAGGGAGGATGCTCCAGGCCACAGTTCACACAGATAGGCGGCGGAGTGCATGGGGCGTCCGGGTGGGCTGGACGTCCACAATCCCGGCAAGTGACGCTGGAAGGGCAACGGGACGACATATGCCCAAACTTCCAGCACTGGAAGCATCGCATAGGAGGAGGGATATAGGGTTTCACATCACACCGGTAGCACATCACCTTCACCTTTTCAGGCAGTGTATCGCCTTCAAAGGCTACGATGAAGGCACCAGTGGCAACCCTATTTTCTTTCGACCCACGATGGACGCGCCGGACGAAGTGAACACCTCGCCGTTCGAGGTTGGCGCGCAGCTCCTCATCAGACTGTAAGAGCAGATCACGATGAAAGACAATGCCCTGGACCAGATTAAGAGACTTATGTGGCGTAATGTTGACTGCAACATCTCCCAGCTTATCGCAAGCAAGCAACGCCCGCGACTGGGCAGGGGATGTAGTGTGAATTAACACAGACCCATTGCGCACCTTGGAGAGGGACTCCACGTCTCCAAACTTCTCCTCCAGGTGGTCAACAAAGAACTGAGGCTTCACTGTAGTAAATGTCTCCCCATCAGTCCTTGTACAAACTAAATATCTCGGTGAATACGGCCCATTTCTGTCTTCAGCCCTGCGTTCCTCCCAGGGCGTGGCCAAGGAAGGGAACGACTTGGGGTCATATGATGTAGCATTAAACTTACCACGCTTTGAGACGGTGGTTATACGTCCACCAACGTAATCTTTAGCTCGCTTCATTGTGTTCCCACGAGCAGCTAGGGATCTAAAAGTCCACCCAGGCAGAGCCCCGCTTGCCTGGGTAAGCCTGGAACAACTGAGGTGCGGCAGGTTCCTCAGAGGTTGCTCGCTAGCGGCTGTTCAACCTCAACAGCCATGCATCTCCTCGGCACGTAGCACACCTTGAGTTTGAGGTTTTTTTTAGAGAGGTTTGTACCATCCTCGCGACCCGGGCGATTAAGCCAAGATCCCCGGGCTCTGAAACGTACAACGTTCCACCGTCGCGCCGAACGATGGTCGTTGAAGCACGCACAGAGCTTATGGTGTAGCGGACTGTTGGCGCGATACAGCCCACAGCTCAGGACCCCGGGGTCGCCAAGCCCGTACTCAGCAAACTAATGCTGAGCCCCTGAGGGGGACATGATTGTTGTTGTTGTTGGTGGTGTTTAAAGGTGACTCAACTGCTGGGTTATCAGTCCCCTGTTCCCAGCTAGGAGTGAACTGGTAAAAGTTTCCCTTTCGTCGCATACCACTCTAAGTCCAGGATGCTCCAGGTACAGAGCGACAGTCAATCGTAAAATGATGACAGAACAATGGACAAGACAGGAGTGGACAAAATAGACAGAACACTAAAACAAGGCTGCAGAAGCGTGTGGCTGGCTGATCACAAAATAATACAGGATGAGTCAGCCACTCTGCACACTTTAAAATCCGTAGTTAAAAAACAAGTCAAAAACCGTAGAATGACAGTGGCCTATTGTTCTGGAGGGGGTGAAGCCCGACAGGGCGGGCTTATAGGCCCCACCACTAAATAGACCCATAAAAGCCAGTTGCGTGAATAAAACCGAAAACACGATCGACCATAGCAGCATCGTCTCCTAACATAAAAGGAAGCGCATCTGGGAGATTAAAAGATTGTCGCAAAACAATTAAAAGTGGACAGTCCACCAGGATGTGGACCACTGTCAAGGGGGCGCCACAGTCACACTGTGGTGTGTCCTCCCGCCGAAGAAGGTGGCCATGCGTCAGCCATGTGTGGCCGATTCGTAGGCGGCAGAGAACAACAGATTCCCTACGACACGACCGCAGTGAGGACTTCCATGTGGCCGTAGAGAGCTTCACTGCACGAAGCTTGTTGGGGTGAGAAGAGTTAGCCCACTCGTAGTCCCACAGGCTACGGATCTTCCGATGGAACTCCAGTCGGAGATCGCTCTCTGGAAGACCAATAGCCAATGGACTGGAGGAAGTAGCCTGCTTAGCCAGCTGATCCACACGTTCGTTTCCAGGAATGCCGATGTGGCCTGGGGTCCAAACAAAGACCACCGAGCGACCAGACCGAACAAGCCTGGAAAGAGACTCCTGTACGGATTGTACCAAAGGATGTTTCGGGAAACATTTGCCGAGGGCTTGCAAACCACTAAGGGAATCAGAACAGATGACCAGAGACTCCCCATGGCAACCTCTGAGATGTTCAAGTGCCCGATAGATGGCAACTAGTTCCGCTGTGAACACGCTACTTCCACTGGGCAGCGAATGCTGTTCAGTATGCTCACCATGGACGTATGCATAGCCAGTACGGCCGTCGACCACAGAACCATCCGTGTACACGACGTCCGCGCCACAGTACGACTCTAAAACCGCCTGAAACTGGCGACGGAGACTCAGTGGCGCTACAGAGGCTTTTGATACATGCGCCAAGTCCAGCCGAAGCTGTGGACGTGAAAGTGACCAGGGAGCGATGCGGTAAGGCCTGTGAAAAGCCGGAGGGATAGGAATGGACTCAAGAGACGACAGGACGGAACGAACACGCACCGCGATCGGAAGACCCGACCTCGGTCGTCGTTGTGGAGATGGAAGTGCAGCAGTTGGAAAAAGAAGCCTGCGATTCAGATGATGTGGTATCTCATGAACATGGGCAGCATAGGAGGCCAACAGCTGCTGCCACCGAAATCGCTTCACGGCCACTACGGTCGGGGGTTCGAATCCCCCCTCGGGCATGGATATTTGTGCCGTCCTTAGGATAAGCTAGTTGATAAGTAGTTTGTAAGTTTAGGGACTGATAACCCCGTAGTTAAGTCCCATAAGCTTAACAAACATTTGAACATTTTTTTGAACACCGAAATCGCAGGGGAAGGACTCCAGCTTCGGCTAGTAGGCTTTCCACTGGACTTGTCCGAAAGGCCCCTGTCGCTAAACGGACGCCACTGTGTAGTACTGGGTCCAAGGCCTGCAATGCAGATGGGGCTGCTGAACCATACACGAAGCTCCCGTAATCCAATCGCGACTGAATCAGCGCCCTGTAGAGCTGCAAAAGACTCGTACGGGCGGCTCCCCAACTAGTGTGGCTGAGGCAGCGTAGGATATTGAGGTACCTCACGCACTTCTGCTTGAGCTGGCGAAGATGAGGCACCCAAGTGAGCCGGTTGTCGAAGAGCATGCCAAGAAATCGATGAGTCTCTTCGACACGAAGGAGTTCATCATATAAATATAGCTCTGGGTCCAAATGGACAGCTCGACGACGGCAGAAGTGCATAACCCGGGTTTTCGTTGGAGAAAACTGGAACCCATGGGTTGAGGCCCACGACTGCGCCTTTCGAATGGCTCCCTGTAGACGCCTTTCAGCTACCCCAATGCTAGCTGAGCTGTAGTATAAGCAGAAGTCATCGGCGAACAAGGAGGAAGAAACCGATGACCCCACTGCCTCAGCAAGTCCATTGATGGCAATTAAAAATAGGGGTACACTAAGGACAGAGCCCTGTGGGACACCGTTCTCCTGGACGCGAGAGGAGCTGAGGGAAGTACCAACCCGTACTCGAAAGGATCGGAGGGAAAGGAAGTTCTGAATAAAAACCGGCAGCGGACCTCTCAAGCCCCAAGCGTGCAGTGTAGCCAGAATGTGGTGGCGCCAAGTGGTGTCGTAGGCCTTCCTGAGGTCAAAAAAGACGGCAACAAGGTGCTCACGCCTGCTGAATGCCGAACGAATGGCGGACTCCAGAGCCACTAAGTTGTCAACAGTGGAGCGGCCTTGGCGGAAACCCCCTTGGCGTGGGGACAACAGACCCCGATGTTCAAGTACCCACGTAAGCCGCCGGCTCACCATACATTCGAATAGTTTGCACAGAACGTTGGTGAGGATGATTGGGCGGTAACTATCAGCCACCTGTGGATCAGCACCAGGTGTGATCACGGGAAGTACGATGCTTTCTCGCCATTGTGACGGGAAAGCCCCCCTCCACCCATAAACGGTTAAACATGGCGAGAAGCTGGCGCTGAAACTCCACGGAAAGGTGCCGAATGAACTGGCTGTGGATCCTGTCCGGACCTGGAGAGGTATCGGGGCATGCAGCAAGGGCAGTGTCGAATTCCCATTTACTAAAATCAGAGTTATACGATTCTGTTCGACGTGTGTGAAATGACAGCCGTCGCTGTTCCACCCTCTCTTTCAGTGCACGGAAGACTGCACTGTATGCCGCAGTTGCGGAATTGCGAGCATAATGCTCCGCCATATGCTCAGCAATGGCAGTGGCGTCAGTGCATACAGTACCCCTGATCCGTAAGCTGGGGATCGCTGCTGACGTGCGGTACCCAAAGAGGCGTCGAACGTGGGACCACACCTGAGATGGTGAAGCACGAGAGCCGATGCTGGCTACATACCTCTCCCAGCTGTCCTGTTTGCTCTGGCGAACGAGCTGCCGAGCTCGGGCCCGAAGCCGTTTGAAGGCTATCAGGTTGTCCAAGGTGGGGTGGCGTCGATGGCGCTGTAGCGCTCGCCGACGCTCCCGGATGGCTGCAGCAATCTCTGACGTCCACCAGGGCACAGACCTGCGCCGAGGGGTGCCAGAAGTGGTGGGAACAGTGGCCTCAGCGGCGGAAACGATAGCAGCAGTGACTTGACCAACCGCTATGACCACATTGGCAGGCAATGGTACAGGAAAAGTAGCAGTGGATGTATAATCCCGCCAATTAGCTCGACAGAGGGACCATCGAGGTGGGCTGCCTGCAGGTTGGAAGTGCAGGTGCGACACAAGGATAGGAAAATGGTCGCTGCCGCAAAGGTCATAATGGGTCCTCCAGCGAAAATGTGGGAGCAAAGTCGGACTACATAAAGAGTGATCGATTGCCGAGTAAGTGCCTCGCGCCACGCAAAAATGCGTGGGGGCCCCAGTGTTTAAAAGACAGATGTCCTGCTGGGACAGAAGTGTCTCGACGTCCCTACCACGAACCGTCGTCTGCGTTCCACCCCATAACGGGTGGTGGGCATTGAAATCCCCCAAGAGGAGAAATGGTGGGGGCAGTTGCGCTACCACTGCAGTAACATCAGTAGTGGAGACGGTTGCATCCGGGGGAAGGTAAATGGAACAGACGGTGAATTCCTGTCCCGCTCGGATGCGAACAGCGACTGCCTCTAAGGTCGTTTGGAGAGGCACAGCAGCGCTAGGGACAGTTGCAAAGACGTAAACAGCGACACCACCCGAAGCCCTATCGTATATATCGCGGTTACGGTAAAAGCCCCGATAGCCTCGAAGGGCTGGGGTCCTCTGAAGAGGAAACCACGTTTCCTGCAGTGCTATACAAAACACCGGGATGTGGCATAACAACTGCTGCAACTCAGCTAAGCGGTGGAAGAAACCGCCGATATTCCATTGGAGAATAACTTTGTCGTCTAGCTGAGATGCCATAAATAGTAGCTGAGGAGCAGGTTATTCCATTGCATCGCCGTCTGCCTTGAGTTCAGCATCAATAGATTCATGATCCATACGATCTATTGGATCAGTAAGTGCAAGATCCTCGGGGGAAGCGAGGATCTTGACTTCATCCTCTGAACCGGAGGATGAGGGTATATGTGGCTTTGGAGCCACCAAGGGTTCTTTTTTCCTTGTGGACTTTTTCTTAGCCTCTCGCTGGCCCTTGGGTTTGAAGGGCCGGGAGGGCTTCTCAGGCATGGTCTCGGGGGCTGACGAAGAGCAGGAGGCCCTTCGGTCAGCAACGAGAGGATCCTGCAGCAATTTGCTGGGATCCTCTTTGCCATGTGGAGAAGCCTCGGAAGGGAGTGTCCCAAGAGACCCCTTCCGAGCGAGAGGGGCAGGAGAAGGCCTCTCCTTCTCCGACTTAGAGGTGGGGACTGGTGTCCCCAATGTTTGTGGGGTTGTTGCTCCCACTGTGAAGAGAGTGGGAGCCACCGAAGAGGAAGTGCCCCCAGCTGGTAAGGGGGCAGGGGTAGTTGACTGGGTGTGGGAGCCCACTTGCAGTGGTTCAGTACGCGGTACTCGAGGCACTAAGGGTGACGATGAGGCTGCTGTGGCATAGGAAGTGGTCAGATGAACGGGATGGAGCTTTTGATACTTCCGTTTTGCTTCTGAGTAGGTCAGTCTGTCCCGGGTCTTGTATTCCATAATCTTCCGCTCTTGCTGCAATACTGAGCACGTAGATGAGCAAGGGGAGTGATGCTGGCCGCAGTTTACACATACTGGAGGAGGGGTGCAAGGGACGTTTGGATGGACTGCACGTCCGCACACCCGACACGTAGGATTGGCATCGCATCGGGAGGACATGTGCCCAAACCTCCAGCACTTGAAACAACGCATAGGGGGAGGAACGTAGGGCTTTACGTCGATCCGGTAGACCATGACCTTGACCTTCTTGGGCAATGAATCACCCTCGAAAGCCAAGATGAAGGCACCGGTCGCGACCCTATTCTCCTTCGGACCCCTATGGACTCCCCGAATAAAATGTACTCCCCGGCGTTCCAAGTTAGCATGTAGTTCTTCATCGGACTGCAGCAACAGGTCTTTATGGAATATTATCCACTGGACCATATTCAAGGTCATGTGTGGCGTTATTGTTACGGAAACATCACCCAGCTTGTCACAGGCAAGCATGGCCCGTGACTGGGCTGGGGATGACGTCGTAATTAAGACTGACCCAGAGCGCATCTTGGAAATTCCTTCAACCTCACCAAACTTGTCTTCCAAGTTCTCCACGAAAAACAAGGGCTTTGTGTTCTTAAACGATTCTCCATCAGTACGGGTACAGACAAGGTATTTCGAAGCATAAGCCTCACCCTTCTGTTTTGCCCGACGTTCCTCCCATGGTGGAGCCAGGGAAGGGAACGTTTGGGGATCATACTCTACCGCATTAAAGTCATTCTTACCATGCTTTGAGACGCCATGTTTGTGTGTGGCGACGCTATTGAGTGCTCGTTTCATGTTCGTCCCACGAGCAGCTAGGGAACTAAAGGTCCACCCAGGCAGAGCCCCGCTTGCCTGGGTAAGCCTTATACAACTGAGGTGCGGCAGGTTCCTCAGAGGTTGCTCGCTAGCGGCTGTTCAACCTCAACAGCCATGCATCTCCTCGGCACGTAGCACACCTTGAGATTGAGGGGTTTTTATAGAGGTTTGTACCGTCCTCGCAACCCGGGTGATTAAGCCAAGATCCCCGGGCTCTGAAACGTACAACGTTCCACCGTCGCGCCGAACGATGGTCGTTGAAGCACGCACAGAGCTTACGGTGTAGCAGACTGTTGGCGCGACACAGCCCACAGCTCAGGACCCCGGGTTCGCCAAGCCCGTACTCAGCAAATTAATGCTGAGCCCCTGAGGGGCATGATTAAAATTAGCAAAGGACATTACAACATGGCATACCGTCAGCGGGTGACCACAGGAACACAACTGTGCGAGGTCGCCTGTTAACAAGTGGTCATGGCTGACCGGCAATGACCGATCCTCAAGTGGGCCAGGATTACTTCCTCCCGTCGAGGGGTGTGGGGAGGTCTTCCAAGTTGTTGGGATTGGTTTATTGGTGCGAAGCTTACTGGCGTGAAGCGAGCACCACAATCTATGCCACGACAATAAAAGCGTTGGCAAATAGACGCTTAATATCACTGGATGAGATGCAGGGGGTAGCTGTCCGAGGCAGGAGGGTTGCAGCCCTGGCCGCGTCAGCAGCTTCGTTCCCAGGCATTCCTACGTGGCCAGGTACCCACAGGAAGCAAACGTGAGCACCATTGTCCGCTAACAATTGAAGGGAGTGTTGAATTCAGACTATGACTATGTGAATCAGATACTGGTCTCTCACACAGAATGGCACTAATGGATTCATAGCAAATGACATAGGAAGGATGGCGGTGGCGACGGACTTACAGAACAGCTCAATAGAGAGCAATAACCTCAGCTGTGGAAATCTAACACTGGACAGGAAGCCTGTATTGAAAGATTCGACACGATCAGTGGTCTTTGAGCAACCTCTGTAGATATAAATGGCAGTATCAAGCTGTGAACGAAGTTCAGCTTTTGAGTTCTAGCGAAAGGTAACTGCCAGTTAGAACATCAAGGAGAGGCTAAAAGCGAAGGATAAAAGACAATTAAAGGGGTTAAATATCCTTTGATAAGTTGGCCAAGTTGATAAAACGCAAAACTCGAGCAGCTGATCGTTTGTCATCAGCTAAAATTTCCTCCAGAGTAGACGGAAAGAGAAGGGCTACACGGAGATGATTAAAAGTAACACAGGACAGTAAAACATGTCGCACTGTCAACAGTTCACCGCAGGAGCACAGCGGTGCAGGGTCGGCAGATAGCAAGTGACGGTGGCTGAAACGGCAGTGACCGATCGGCAACCGGGCCAGGATGACATCCTCTCGCCGAGAGGGGCGTGAGGAGGTCCTCCAAGCGGTCGGGATCGCTTTTACAGTTCTCAATTTATTGTTGTACAGTGAAAACCACGCACTGTGCCATGACGACACGATACTCCGGCGAAGAGCCCGTTGAACATCGTCCGGTGGGACGCAAAAGGTAGCCATGCGAGGCAAAAGAGCTGCTGCCTTAGGTGCTATGGCGGCAGTCTCATTCCCGGGCACACCCACGTGGCCAGGGACCCACAGAAAAGAAACATGACAGCTGTCATCTGCTGCCAACTGGAGGGAGCGTTGAATCCGATACACGAGACACGAGAGGATGGTTCGAGAAAGGGTCCTTAAGACACTGCAGGGCACTAAGGGAGTCCGAACATATGGCATAGAAAGGTTGGCGGTGGCGGCAGGTATACAAAACGGCCTGGTGGAGGCCAAAAGCTCAGCCGTGAAATTCGAGCACCGGTCACGGAGCTTGTATTGGAAATGGTTGTCCCCGACGACGAAGGCAGATCCGACACCGGCAGTGCTCTTGGAACTATCAGTGTAAATAAATATGGCATTACCGAACCGCGAACGGTATTCGACAAGCCTCGAGCGGTATACCAAATCCGGAGTGCTCTCCTAGGGGAGCGAACTAAGTTCAAGGTGAGTGTGAACCTGGGCCTGATGCCATGGTGGCAATGGGCTGCCGCTCAACCGAAAGGTGGAAGGAAGGGTAAAATCGAGCCGCTGTAGTAGGCGGCGAAACCGAACTCCAGGTGGAAGCAAGGCAATTGCAGACAACTGATATTGGCGATCGAGTGAGTTGTCAAACAATAATTGGTAAGATGGATGGTTGGGCATCGACCACAGGCGGCATGCACACCGACACAAGAGTACATCACGCTGAGTGCTCAAGGGTAATACAGCAGCCTCGGAATACAGATTTTCAACAGGGCTGGTATAAAATGCACCAGTCGCCAGACATAATCCCTGATGAGTTGAGATGGCGGAGAATCGACGGCCATGCAGAAGAGTAAAGAAGGCTTTCGTAGTCGAGCTTCGACTGAACAATGGCCTGGTAAAGGTGAAGCAGGACGGTACGATCCGCTCCCCATGACGTGCCACTTTATACACATCGTTCTCCCGGTGGAGAATCGGAAGCCGTTTGCAATGCTCCAGGAATATAGATGGTCACGACAGCGTTGAAGACAAAGCTCCAAGAGACACGTCCGCTGGGCGCTGCAATAAATTGAGAAATCACCTACAAAGAGGGATCCAGAAACGTCGGCTGAAAGGCAATCTACGATCGGATTGATTGCAATGGCAAGGAGAGCCACACTCAAGACGGAGGCCTGCGTTACCCCATTTCCCTGGCAAAAGGTATCTGTCAAAACAGAGCCCACCCGTACCCGAAACTTGCGATCCGCCAAAAACGCTAGAATGAAAAGAGGGAGGCGGCCCCGAAGGCCCCATGTGTGCAATGTGCGGAGAGTGCTCGCTCTCCAACAGGTATCGTATGCCTTCTCCAAGTCGAAGAACACTGCTACTGTTTGACGCTTCTTTAGAAAGTTATTCATAATAAAGGTCGACAAGGTGACGAGGTGATCAATGCGGTTTTCGTCGACACCGCTCTGCTGCTGAACATTCGTTAGGAGACGGCGAGATTCGAGGAGCCAGACCAACCGAGCGTTAACCATGCGTTCCATCACCTTACAGAAGCAGCTCGTCAGGGAAATGGGTCGATAACTGGAAGGAAGATGTTTGTGCTTCCCTGGTTTGCGGATGGGGACAACAATGGCTTCACGCCAACTTGTGGGAACATGACCTTCAGTCCATATGCGATTGTAGGTACTAAGAAGAAAACACTTGCCTGCAGGAGAGAGGTTCTTCAGCATCTCAATATGAATGGAATCGGGGCCGGGAGCAGAAGATCGGGACAGGGCGAGAGCACGTTCTAGCTCCTGCATGGTGAAGGCAACATTATAATTTTCACGATTAAAAGAGTGGAAAGAAGGCGGCCGTGCCTCCTCTACTTGTTTCCGAGGGAGAAAGGCAGGGTGGTAATGGGCAGAGCTCGAAACCTCCGCAAAGAAACGGCCCAATGCGTTGGAAACAGCAGCGGGGTTCACGAGGACTGTGTTCTACACGGTCAGGCCAGGAATCGGGGAGAGGGCCTTGATGCCATATAAACGGCGTAGGCCACCCCAAACAACCGTGGAGGGAGTAAAACGGTTAAAAGAACTAGTAAAAGCAGTCCAGCAAGCTTTTTTGCTGTCGTTTCTGATACGACGACATTGCGCTCTCATTCGTATACAATGTATGCAATTCTCCAAAGTTGGGTGGCGGCTGAAGGTGCGTAAAGCACGGCGCCGGGCTCTAAGCGCGTCGCGGCAGGCTGCAGTCCACCAAGGGACCGGAACACGACGTGTTGTTGTTGTTGTTGTTGTGTATTGAGGGGACTAAACATCTAGGTCATCAGTCCCCTGTTACTAGCTCAGAGTCCACTGCCAAGAACGACAAAATTGAACGAAGCTCTAAAAATGATCGCGCACATAAGGGACAAGTGGACAATGGACAAACCTCTGATGACTTAAAACGAAGACACACAGAAATGGTAAAAGAAAGTCAGGTATAAAACTGGATAGCAGAGTACCTTGGCTGGCTGATCACAAAGAAAAAACAGGATGAGCCAGCCATACTGCATACACGAATAACCCCTAAGGGCGGAAAAGGTAAAAAATGGGATTGGTGGTGGCCTAAGATATCAGGCCACAGCACCTACCGTTAGATCGATTCATAAAAACCAGCAGCGCGGATAAAACGTAAAACTTTGGTAGCCATAGGGGCGTCGTCTCCTAAAACTGAAGGTAGTGCGTCTGGAAGAGTAAAATAGTGCCGCAGGTCGGCTAAAAGTGGACAGGCCATCAAAAGATGGGCCACTGTCAATACAGTGCCACATCGACACACGGGTGGAGCCTCACGCCGAAGAAGATACCCGTGGGTGAGCCACGTATGTCCAATCCGGAGGCGACAGAGGACAACTGACTCTCGGCGGGTCGGCCGCAGTGAAGATTTCCACAAAGCTGTGGAGAGCTTTACTGCCCGAAGCTTATTCGGTGCAGTCGCCGTAGCCCACTCGGTGCTCCAAGCCTCGCGCACCCTCCGGTGCAACACCAGTTTAAGATCCTGTTCCGTGACACCAATAGCCAGAGGCGGTCCCTTAGTGGCCTGCTTGGCCAATCTATCAACATGTTCATTCCCTGGTATGCCAACATGACCTGGGGTCCACACAAAGACCACAGAACGGCCCGATTGGCATAGAGAGTGAACAGTGTCCTGGATCGACCGCACTATTGGGTGCCGAGAGAAACACTGGTCGATCGCTTGTAAGCCACTCAGGGAGTCAGTACAGATGACGAATGACCCCCTGGGGCAGTCTTTGAGATGTTGGAGAGCTCTGAGAATAGCGACCAGCTCGGCGGAGAAGATGTTACTCTCACAGGGCAGAGAATGCTGTTCTACGTGGTTGTGATGTAGAAAGGCATACCCAGCACGGCCATCTACTACGGAACCATCCGTGTAAATGGCGTCTGTGGCACGGAACGGTTCGAGCGCTTGCAGAAACTGGTGACGGAGATGGACGGGAGAAACAGAGGCCTTCGACGCATGGGACAGGTCCAGACGGAGCTGCAAACGAGGAATGGACCAAGGAGGAGTGTGAGAGGAATAGTGGAAAATGGTAGGAAGTGGGTAGGATGTGAGAGACGAAAGAAGGATACGAACACGGACCGAGATCGGGTATCCCGACCTTGGCCGTCGTGCAGGGATAGGTAGTCCAGCGTCTGGAAATAGGAGCCGGCGGTTCGGGTGGAAGGGCGAGGCCTGAACACGAGCAACATAGGATGCCAGTAGGTGTTGCCTACGGAACCGCAGCGGGAGGACTCCAGCTTCGACAAGGAGGCTTGTCACAGGGCTTGTGCGAAAAGCCCCCGTCGCCAAACGGACACCACAGTGCAAAATTGGGTCCAACGCCTGCAGTGCTGATGGCGCAGCCGAATCGTAGACTATGCAGCCATAGTCTAGACGCGACTGAATGAGCGCCTTGTAAAGTTGTAACAGCGTCGGGCGTGAGGCTCCCCAAACAGTGTGGCTGAGACAACGCAGGATGTTGAGGTGTCGCCAGCACTTTCGTTTCAGCTGGCGAAGGTGTTGCACCCAGGTGAGACGGTTGTCGAACAGCATGCCTAGAAACGTGTGTGTTTCTACGACATGTAGCAGGTCTCCAGCTAAATAGAGTTCGGGTTCTGGGTGTACTGCCCGACGTCGGCAGAAATGCATGACACGGGTCTTCGGCGCAGAGAACTGAAAACCGTGGGCAAACGCCCACGACTGCGCTTTGCGAATGGCCAGTTGCAACCGACGTTCAGCAACACTGATGCTGGTGGAGCTAAAATACATGCAGAAGTCATCGGCATACAAAGAAGTGGATACCGATGACCCCACGGCCGCCGCAAGGCCGTTGATGGCGACTAAAAATAAAGGGACACTGAGAACGGAACCCTGCGGGACTCCGTTCTCTTGACAATGAGGTGAGCTAAAACAAGAACCAACACGAACTCTAAAAGAACGCAACGCCAGGAAATTCTGAATGAATATGGGAAGCGGACCCCGTAAACCCCAGTCGTACAGCGTAGACAGAATATGGTAGCGCCAGGTAGTGTCGTATGCTTTCCGCAGGTCGAAAAATACGGCAACCAGGTGTTCGCGGCGACTAAATGCTGTACGGATGGCCGACTCCAGTGACACGAGGTTGTCAACAGCGGAGCGACCTTGACGGAACCCACCCTGTTGTGGCACCAAAAGTCCCCGGTCCTCGAGGATCCACATGAGCCTCCGACTCACCAAGCGTTCGAGAAGCTTGCATGGAACGTTGGTGAGGCTGATCGGGCGGTAACTATCAGCCACCTGCGGATCTGCCCCAGGCTTAATCACCGGAATGATAATGCTTTCCCGCCACGAGGACGGAAAAACACCCTCCAGCCATATCCGATTAAGCAGGGCGAGAAGTTGGCTCTTGGCATCCGCTGATAGGTGTCGGAGGAACTGACTGTGAATTCGATCGGGTCCAGGGGAGGTATCTGGGCATGCAGCAAGGGCACCTTCAAACTCCCACTCAGTGAACGGGACGTTGTATGGTTCCCGACGTCGCGTTCGAAATGAAAGCAGATGTCTCTCTGCTCGCCCTTTAAGGGCGCGAAAGTCTGCACCATAAGCAGCAGTCTCTGAGATGCGACAAAAATGATCCGCCAGGTGCTCAGCGACGGCGACGGGGTCAGTACAGAGCGTACCCTGAACGCTGAGACAGGGAATTCCCGCCGGTGGGTGGTGCCCAAAGAGGCGTCGAACCTGCGACCACACCTTGGAAGGAGAAACGCGGGAACCAATGGAGGCGACGTACTTCTCCCAGGAAGCCCTCTTACTTTCCTGTATCAGTCGCCGGGCTCGTGCTCGGAGACGCTTGAAGGCCACGAGATGTTCGACACAAGGGTGGCGTCGGTGGCGCTGTAGAGCACGCCGACGTTCCCGGATGGCCTCAGCGATCTCCGGTGACCACCAGGGCACCGATGTACGACAGAGCGAACCGAACGTGGTGGGGACAGAGCTTTCGGCTGCAGAAACAACGGCCGCTGTGAACTGCTCAACGGCGGCATCAACATCTGCTGGAAAGTTTGAGGATAGTACAGCAGCTGCGGAATAGGCTGGCCAGTCAGCCCTACGGAGGGACCAGCGAGGCAGGCGGTCGGCAGGCAAACGCTGTGGGAGCGACAGGAAGATAGGAAAATGGTCGCTACCACACAGGTCGTCGTGGACCCTCCAGGTGAGATGTGGAAGAAGGCTAGGGCTGCAGACAGACAAGTCTATTGCAGAATAAGTACCATGCGCTGCACTAAAGTGAGTAGGAGCACCGGTGTTTAGGAGGCAAAGATTCTGCTCTGATAGTAAAGACTCAACATCCCTACCCCGAGCCGAGGTCTGTGTGCCACCCCACAGAGTGTGGTGGGCGTTAAAATCCCCCAAGAGAAGAAAGGGTGGGGGAAGTTGGGCGACCAAGGCAGCGAGGTCTACGGGAGAGACGACTTCATCTGGTGGAAGGTAGACAGAGCAGATCGTAAAGTCTCGTAATAACCGGAACCGCACAGCGACTGCCTCTAGAGGTGTTTGCAGAGGCACAGCAGCACTGGGGACTGAAGTGTGAACATAAACACACACGCCGCCGGAAACTCTGTTGTAGGAGTTTCGATTCTTAAAATAGCCCCGATAGCCTCGAAGGGCTGGGCTCCTCTCGACGGGGAACCATGTTTCCTGCAAGGCGAGACAGATAGCAGGGAATTGGCAGAGTAATTGCCGCAGCTCAGCTAGACGGCGGAAAAAACCGCCGCAATTCCACTGCAAGACGTCTTTTGCAGCGTGCTGAATATCCATAAGTTAAGATGTTGAATGGTTATTCAGCAGTGGCACCTGCTGCCAGCTCCGCAGACTCTGCAGGGTCCAGAACCATCGGTTCTGGCGACCCAAGTATGGCGAGATCCTCAGGCGACGCGAGGATCTCCACCTCATCTTCAGAGGCCGAAGATGTGATGGAGCGTTCCTTCCGAATCGCCGAGGAGTCCTCCTTTGGGTCAGTCTTCTTCTTCTTCTTCACTTTCTTTTTGCCCTCCCGCTGGCCCTTTGGTGTTAAGGGCTGGGAGGACTTCACGGGAGTGGCATCAGGGGCCGTCGAAGAGCCAGAAGCCCTTCGACCAGCAGGCTTCGGATCCTTCAGCCAAAGGCTGGGATCCACTGGCGCACCCTGGGACTCCCCAGAAGGGAGCGTCCCGAAGGACCCCTTCCGAGGGAGAGATGCCGGAGGAAGTTGTTGCTTCTCCGGCTGGGGGTTGGGGACTGGTGTCCCCAATGATTGTGGGGAGGTTTCCCCCACAACAGGTGCTGCAGCAGCAGATGGAACATCGCCCCCACCTAACGAGGGGGCAGTGGTAGTTTTGTGGCCCCTAGGGCCCACAGGAGGAAGCGATACCTTGGTAGATGTCGTACCCGTAGTGCGCGGGGACGACGTTACTACAGCATAAGAGGTGGTCATGTTTACCGGATGGAGCCGCTCATATTTCTTTCTCGCCTCATTGTATGACAGACGGTCCAAGGTCTTAATCTCCATTATTTTTCGTTCTTTGTGGAGAACTTTACAGTCTGGAGAGCACGGTGGATGCAGCTGGTTGCAGTTCACACAGACGGGAGGTGGGGTGCAGGGAGCGTCCGGATGAGATGGACGTCCACAATCCCTGCACACAGGGCTAGAAGTGCACCGGGAGGACATATGCCCGAACTTCCAGCACCTGAAGCACCTCATAGGGGGCGGGACGTACGGTGTAACGTCGCACCGGTAGATCATGACCTTGACCTTCTCAGGCAGTGTATCGCCTTCGAAGGCCAGGATGAATGCACCGGTGGCAACCTTGTTATCTCGTGGTCCCCTATAAACACGTCGAACAAGGTGAACACCTCTGCGCTCCAAGTTAGTACGTAGCTCTTCATCAGACTGTGACAATAGGTCACGATGGTAAATACGACCTTGGACCATGTTGAGGGTCTTGTGGGGCGTGACACTGACAGGTATATCACCCAGCTTGTCACAGGACAATAATGCCCTGGACTGGGCTGGGGATGCCGTCTGTATCAGAACAGCCCCACTTCTCATTTTAGAGAAAGACTCCACCTCACCGTACTTGTCCTCGAGATGGTCAACGAAGAACTGCGGTTTGGTGGACAAGAAAGAGTCTCCATCAGTCCGGGAAAAGACAAGATATCGCGGCGTGTAGGGATCTGAACTCCGTAACGTTTTGCGCTCTTCCCATGGCGTAGCCAGGGAAGGGAACGTCTTAGGGTCATATACTGTTGCATCAAAATCAGACTTTCCTCGCTTAGAAACGGCGTTTTTGCGACCGCCCACGCTAGTTAGTGCTCGTTTCATTTCCGTCCCACGAGCAGCTAGGGAAAAGAGGTCCACCCAGACAGAGCCCCGCTTGCCTGGGTAAGCCTTATACAACTGAGGTGCGGCAGGTTCCTCAGAGGTTGCTCGCTAGCGGCTGTTCAACCTCAACAGCCATGCATCTCCTCGGCACGTAGCACACCTTGAGATTGAGGGGTTTTTATAGAGGTTTGTACCATCCTCGCGACCCAGGCGATTAAGCCAAGATCCCCGGACTCTGAAACGTACAACGTTCCACCGTCGCGCCGAACGATGGTCGTTGAAGCACGCACAGAGCTTACGGTGTAGCGGACTGTTGGCGCGACACAGCCCACAGCTCAGGACCCCGGGTTCGCCAAGCCCGTACTCAGCAAATTAATGCTGAGCCCCTGAGGGGGAACACGACGTGGAGAAGAGGATGTACGAGATATGGAATGTTCGGCAGTGGTGAGAATAACCTCTGTGAGGTAGTCGACCGGACTGTCACAGTTGGGAAAATTATGATCGTGGTAAACAGCCATGGAAGAATAAAGCCCCCAGTCGGCTTTAGAAATGTTCCAATTGATGGGACGAGGAGATGGGGAATGATGCAGGAAGTGGATGATACAAGGATAATGGTCACTCGAGTACATGTCAGAAAGTGCATACCACTCAAACCGACCGGCAAGCTGAGGAGTGCAAATCACAAGGTCTATGTGGGAGTAAGTATGGGTTGTGTCAGAAAGGAAGGTCGGTGCACCAGTGTTGAGGCAGACAAGATTGAGGTGTTGGAGAAGGTCCACCAAAAGGGAGCCCCTTGGGCAAGGTGCCGGAGAGCCCCACAGGTGGTGGTGGGCATTGAAGTCGCCTACCAACAAGAAAGGAGAAGGTAGCTGGTCAACGAGGTGTAGTACATCTGACCTAGTAAGGGCAGATTACGATGGCGAATATATATTACAGAGGGAAAAGGTAAATGTGGATAGAGTGATACAGACGGCAACTGCCTGTAGGTAAGTATGCAATGTGATGGGGTAGTAATAGACGTTGTCTCGAATGAACATCAGAACCCCTCCATGGGCTGGGGTACCTTCCACAGGTGGCAGAGGTGTAGTGGGCAAATTCTACACTATCACTTGGACGCAACTTAGTGTCTTGGAGACAGACTAGAAGCGGGCAGTGCTATCTAAGTAGTTTTAACTCCTCCCGATTGGAACGAATGCCGCGAATATTCCATTGAAGGAGCGCCATGATAAAAAATGAGATAAGAAATGAGGATAAATACGAACAAGCAAGCGGGGTCACCTCGACGGCCGCTGAGGATAGGATTTCGAGGGAGCACTGCTATCGCTGTTTAGGGGTAAAGGGTCGTGGTCCATAGGTTCGACCGACGCACCTGCCACCTCCCTGAGTTGATCAGGAGAGGCAGTTTCCACCGCCGGTAAAGGGCCGGGTGCCCGGCAGTGGAGCGTCCCGGTGAAACAGAAGACGGCCGAGGCCGGCAACTGTTGGACGGCGTGACTGAAGAGTCACGCCGTGGCGGGGAAGGAGGGGGGCTATTCTTTTTGTGAGCCTTCTTTGAGGCATGACGGGCAGAGGTTGCGGTTGACGATGGAGAAGGCGTAGTCTTGAGGAAGTCTGCTCGAACAGGTTCTCTTTTTGTACTATGGGCAGCGGATTTAGGTGCCCGGGATGTGTGGGAACTGGCCAACGAATGTACCATAGAATGGGCAGAAGGGATCGGAGAGGTAGAACGAGCAATTTTCGGGCTATCTGACCTGACAACAGTGTCACAGAATGTTAAGTCGCAGGTCTGAATGCCTACCTCCTTAGTTGGTCGAGGTGAGGTGAGGACGTGGCTTTAAGTACCCAACGGAAGTACAGCGGGCTTCCTACTCGCTAATAACTTCCGAGTGGCATAGGTTGAGACCTTCTCCTTGACACGAATCTCTTGGATAACCCGCTCTTCTTCATAAACGGGGCAGTCCCGTGAAGAGGCAGCATGGTCACCCATGCAATTAATGCAGCGAGGGCATGAAGGTAGACAGTCACCCTCATGGGCGTCCCTGCCACAGGTGGCACACTTGGCTGCATTCGGACAAGACTTACTGGTATGGTTATACCTCTGGCAATTGAAGCAGCACGTAGGGTTGGGTATATATGGGTGAACGGAGATGACTTCTTAGCCCGCTTTTACCTTTGATGGTAGGTCAACCCTGTCGAAAGTCAAGAAGACAGTACGAGTTAGTACGATGTCGTTGTTATCCTTTTTCATGACGCGATGGACTGCCGTAACTCCCTGATCAGACATATAGCTGAGTATTTCATCATCGGATAACCCATCCAGGGATCTCGGAAAGACTACCCCCCATGAAGAGTTGAGGGTGCGGTGAGCCACCACTTTCACAGAGAAAGTATGTACAAGTGTAGCCCGAAGTAACTTCTGTGCCTGGAATGCATTCTCTATTTCAAGTAACAAGTTCCCATTGAGCTGCCTGGAGCAAGTTGTTGTTGTTGTTGTTGTTGTTGTTGGTTGTTTTAAGGGGACTAAACAGCTAGGTTATCAGTCCCCTGTTCATAGCTGAGAGTCAACTGTCAATAAAGATAAAACAATGCCCTGAAAATGACACCACACAAAAGGGCAGGTTAACAATAGACAAGCCACCGACAATACAAAACAAAGACACATAGAATGAGTAAAATAAAGTCACGAATAAAACTGGATAGCAGAGTACCTTGGTTGGCTGATCACAAAGAAAAAACAGGATGAGCCAGCCACACTGCACACACTAAAAACCCCTAAGGGCGCGAAAATATAAAAATCTGGGTTGGTGGTGGCCTAAGATATCAGGCCACAGCACCCACGGTTAGATAGAATCATAAAAACCGGCAGCGCGGATAAAACTTAAAACTATGTTAGCCATAGAGGCGTCGTCACCTAAAACTAAGGGTAGTGCGTCTGGAAGATTAAAAGAGTGCCGCAGATTGGCTAAAATCGGACAGTCCATCAAAAGATGGGCCACTGTCATTACGACACCACATCGACACACGGGTGGCGACTCACGGCGAAGGAGATACCCGTGGGTCAACCACGTGTGCCCAATACGGAGGCGGCAGAGGACAACCGCCTCTCGGCGGATCTGCCACAGTGAAGACTTCCACAGGGCTGTGGACGTCTTCACTGCCTGAAGCTTGTTTGGCACATTCGCCATAGCCCACTCGGCGCTCCAAGCCTCGCGCACCTTCCGGTGCAACACCGATTTTAGATCAGGCTCCATGACGCCAATATTTAGGGGTGGTTCCATAGTGGCCTGCTTGGCTAAGCGATCTACTTGTTCATTCCCTGGGTTGCCGACGTGGCCCGGGGTACACACAAAGACCACAGAACGGCCTGATTGGCCCAGGGAGTGAACAGTGTCCTGGATCGACCGCACTATTGGGTGCCGAGAGAAACACTGGTCGATCGCTTGTAAGCCACTCAGGGAGTCAGAACAGATGACAAATCACCGCCTGGGGCACGCTTTTAGGTGTTTCAGAGCCCTTAGAATGGCGACCAGTTCGGCAGAAAAAATGGAACTCTCACCTGGCAGAGAATGCTGTTCCACATGGTGGTCATGAAGAAACGCATACCCAGCATGGCCATCTACTACAGAACCATCTGTGTAGACGGGTTTTGCGGCATGGAACGAGTCTAGGAGTTGCAGAAACTCGTGGCGGAGATGTCTAGTGGAGACCGAGTCCTTTGACGTACAGGACAGATCCAGACGGAGCTGCAAACGAGGAATGGACCAAGGAGGAGTGTGAGAGGAATAGTGGAAAGTGGTAGGAAGTGGGTGGGATGTGAGAGACGAAAGAGGGATACGAACACGGACCGAGATCGGGTATCCCGACCTTGGCCGACGTGGAGGGATAGGTAATGCAGCGTCTGGAAATAGGAGCCGGCGGTTCGGATGGAAGGACGAGGCCTGAACACGAGCAACATAAGACGTTAACAGGTGTTGCCTACGGAACCGCAGCGGGAGGACTCCAGCTTCGACAAGGAGGCTTGTCACAGGGCTTGTGCGAAAAGCCCCCGTCGCCAAACGGACACCACAGTGCAAAATTGGGTCCAACGCCTGCAGTGCTGATGGCGCAGCCGAGTCGTAGACTATGCAGCCATAGTCTAGGCGTGACTGAATGAGGGCCTTGTAAAGTTGTAGGAGCGTTGGGCGTGAGGCTCCCCAAACCGTGTGGCTAAGACAGCGCAGGATGTTGAGGTGGCGCCAGCACTTTTGTTTTAACTGGCGTAGGTGCGGCACCCAGGTTAGACGGTCATCAAACACCATTCCTAAGAATCTGTGTGTCTCTACGACTTGTAGCAGATCGCCAGCTAAGTAAAGTTTGGGTTCCGGGTGTACTGCCCGACGTCGACAGAAATGCATCACGCGGGTTTTGGATGCCGAAAATTGAAAACGCCCACGACTGTGCCTTCCGAATTGCGATCTGCAACCGCCGTTCAGCTACGCCGATGCTGGAGGAGCTGTAATACATGCAGAAGTCATCGGCATACAAGGAAGTAGAAACCGATGACCCCGCAGCCGCAGCAAGGCCGTTTATGGCGATTAAGAATAAAGGAACACTAAGAACGGAACCTTGTGGGACTCCGTTCTCTTGACAATGAGGTGAGCTGAAACAAGAACCAACACGAACACGAAAAGAACGCAACACCAGGAAGTTCTTGATGAATGTAGGAAGTGGACCCCGTAAGCCCCAATCGTACAGCGTAGACAGAATATGATAGCGCCACGTGGTGTCGTATGCTTTCCGTAGGTCAAAGAAGACGGCATTCACAGGCTCTGTTCTCAATGGCACCTACACTGTGGAGGTATTGAGCATAGGGCCCATGCCCAGTCAAAAAGTGCACCATCCCGCGTGTTGGCCGCAGAAACGTGAGTCTCATGCATTCACGCACGTTAGGAAAGAAGCGGTGCACGCGCCTGCCAGTCTGGAGCTCATCCCACCGCTGCTGCCAATCATCATAGAGCCATTCACGGACTGCAGCTTTGCTGTCCGCCGGTCGGCCAAGGATGTTGGTGACATGGTCCATTTCGTTGTTCTTTAGCCAGTATAGGGCTCCCCTTTCCTGAATAAATAGATCCAGTGGGGGAATTCCCGTTATTACTTGCAGCGCATCTCCTGAAGGTGTTCTGTATGCACCGGTTAGGTGTATCAGCACACTCCTTTGCACTCGCCTAACCGCCAGCGCTGGTTTTATCTTCCATAGGCGATGTGCCCATGAGCTAGCTCCATATGCCATGATCGAGACAAGGAGGCTCTGGTGGTAGTGCCGAATGGTATCTAGATGTAGATGGTATGTCTTATTGGCTATGCTTGCCATTTTGTTAAACAAGATCAGGACTTTTCTGCATATTTCATCAATGTACTTTGAGACGAGCCTGGATTCATCGAGGTACAGTCCAAGGTACTGGGCGACTGGCTTTCGTCGTATCAGCCCTCTGTTCACTCGGAGCAATCGGTCTCTACGCAGGTTCCCTTTAAGAAACATGTAAGTTGTCTTTTCAGGGGACAGACGCAGCTTGACTCTGTGACACCAGTTCTCCAAAGCGGCTAATTCTGCGTTTCCGTTGGCCTCCAGCATCGCCCTAGATCGGCCTTCTATTACTATTAGGATGTCATCAGCATATGCCACGACTCCAAGTACTTGGTTGAACGCATCCAGTTCGTTCAGCACGGGATTGAGACCTATGTCCTAGAAGACTGGACCACAGACCGATCCCTGCGGACATCCCTTTGTGATCGACGTCTCCACCACTTGACCAGGGTATCGCAGTACTGCCTGCCTGTTGCGGCAGTAGTCCCGGATGCTCCTGTACACCAGCCCAGGGCATTCCAACTCTCTGAGGGTGCCGAACAGCGACTGCCACCACAGGTTGTCAAAAGCCCCAGCGATGTCGATCATAATCTCGAGAACATATTTGGACTCGGAAGTGTCTACTATCTTCATGGCCTTGTTTATGGCGTCCTCGGTACAGAGGCCCCTCCTAAAACCAAACTGGTTGGGACTACGTCCACAGTGTGCTCGGTACTCCTCCAGCCTTAGGCATAGGAGTTTTTCTTGCAACTTCGTCAGGCAGTTTAGGAGGCAGATGGGTCAGTAAGACTTCGGGAAGCCCGGGTCCTTGCCATCTCCCTTGTAAAATATGACAACTTCTGCTGTCTTCCAGGAGCGAGGTACCCTTCCCTGAACGAGGCACTCGTTGAAGTGTTTCGTTAGGTAAGGGCCGATCTGCATTCTAATGGCCTGGAGACATTCGGCGGCTATTCCATCTTGGCCCGTCGCCTTTCTACGGCACAACCCAAGGATCACATCCATAACTTAACGTTCCGTGAATGGAGCGAAAGGTGTCTCGTTGGCATACTCCTCATCTAGTTTCTGCTGCAGTTCTACCTGGCTCTCGTCCTCGTCTTTGCTACTGATGTCATCTGGCAATAAGGTGTCCAAGAGTAAGTCCGCTGTCTCTCGCCAGTTACCTGTGTGGCTTCCATCTGCCCTTATAAGGGCCGATAACACCGTGGGCGTCCGTACTTCAGCTGTGGCAATCTTGTACAGTAGACCCCATGGTTCCATCGCCAGCTTCTCACGCACAAATGTCTTCCAGCTTTCTATCCCCACCTCGTTCAAGGTACACTTAAACGTCGCTTTGGTCTCTCTGTATCTCGCTAGCATGGCCCGGCATCGCCAATGCTGCGCTGGTACGCTCGCCGAGCTCGTCTGCTTTCTCGTCTGAGTCGGTCGGGCTCGGGTGACCAAGGCGTTCGAGGCACCTTCGAGGGGTAGGCCCATGGCACGATTGTGTCCACTGCTGTTAGTAAGGCCTGTTTCAGGTTCTCATCTGCCCTGTCGACGTCATTCTCGCCCTCCGTCCAGTCCGGCACAACAAGTACCTGTCTAAGCTTTTCCCAGTTTGCTTTTCTCCAGGTGTATCTGACTAAGCCCTCGTTGTGGTCGTCCTCAGGAGTCTCACCTTGTATGGCTACAGTGAAAGTAATTAAGTTGTGGTCACTGTGACCTTTCCGGCTGACTTTCCAGTCTGCAGATCTTAAGCCCTCATGTGCACTTTGAAGTGTCACATCGATGTTAGAGGAGGCGCCTCGGCACCCCTCGTATGTTGGTGGAAAGCCAGGCCGGTTCAGTATTTCGAGCTGCAGCTCATGAAACATTTCAACCAGCTGTTCGCCCCTCCAGACAGCGCGTCGCGCTTTGCCGGGTACAATCACACTGTGCCACAGACGAGATCGTGCATTGCCGTCCATCGTGCAGATGAGCTTTGCTCCGCAGGTGAACCCAACCGCCTCTTGAAACCAGTTGATGTAAGTTTCGAGACTTTCCGCGTATTGAAAGTACGCATTCATTATGAAGAAACTGCCCTGTTGGTTCAGCACTTCGACCAGCTGCGTGTGTGTGTCACACAGATGTGATACGCTGATCACTCTGTAAGCTCTGTTCAGCACGACGATCGCCGCTCTCGCTGGCACTCCTGACGCCACGACTTGGGGCTATACTTGGCAAATTTAGTATTTTGCCTTCTTTTGTGTAGGGCTCTTGGAGACAGAGTATGTCTACAAAGTCCTCCTCGGCTACTCGCCTAATTTCTTGCATCACAAAAGCGTTGTTCTGGCAGTTTAGCCGCGCGATCACAGTGAAGGAGAAGCCGTTTTCGGTTTTCCCCTGTGTGTCGTTGTTTGCAGCTGGCGAGATTCTTTTCTGGCTTCAGGTCTCGTGTTCATTTCTGACTCAGAGTCGGAAACGTCCGCTGCGTTGTGCGTCATTGGGGTCGGGCCGCAGGTGCGCTTGTTAGGGGTCCCGTAATCCGTGCCCCTAATCCGGCACTCCAGCAGCACCTTGTAGAACTCGCAGTCCTTTCCTGGCTTCGAGCAGGGTTTCCCCTGCTTTCGGCACGGTACACAAACCGCTGGTTCCTCCTTCCTTCCGCAATCTTTCTTCTTGTGGCCATCTGTACCGCAGTACCCACAGGTTATCTTGTCAGGGGCCTGCTTGCAGGCCTTCTGTGAGTGACCCAGATCCATGCATCTTGTGCACTGGATCACCGCCAGGATTTCCACCCTCATTTCTGGGCTGACTTCTGGGCTTCAGCAGGAATTGCGATTTGAAGTCAACTTCGGAGAGTCCCCCTACGTCATTTTGAGCCCGTACCAGTCTGGCGACGGTAGAGTGATCGTATGCTGTAGGCACATTATAGATCATGACCTCCGGCTTGCGCCGGTGCGGCATTTCGCACTTTAGTGCGGTTGTTAGACTCTTGTTGTTCAAGAGTTTCTGGCGATCCGCTTCGGACGCTACGTCTACGACGAGCGTTTGTCCTGCTGTTCGGACTTGTGATATGCGGACACCATATTTTTCAGGCTTGACCAGGGTGGTAAATCTCTTTTTGAGATCCGCACTAGATTCTTCGGCCTTAGACTTGATGAAAAGTTGCCTTTTCTCCGTCTGAGCTGTCGAGATCATGGCCTGCCGTCCCGGGGTAATCTTTGGAGGAGCGACTACTGCCTGGGCGAAAGACATTGGCGGTACCACTGGGGCCGCCTCCTTCCTCGCAAACTCCTCCATGAGGAGCCGCCGCCCTCTCGACAACATTCAGGATGGCCACAAGATTGCCCGCTAGCTGGTGGATCGTATGAAAGTCTGCTTTCGTGGGGGCAGTGTCCTTAGCGACTGGGCCGCCTTGTTTGGCTACCTTCGCCGCTTCGGACTGTTGCGGTTTGTGGCACCTGATCCTTCGCCTCTTCCTCTTTGCCTGGGGCGCAGGGGTCGAGATGGGGGACACAGACACGTAGGACTCGGCGTCGCTGGAGGAGCTGCTTGGATTTCTCCGCACTGCTCTCTCCCACCGTCCTTTGTCATTTCGGCCCTTGCGGGCGACTAGTCGCCATTCCCCTTCCTCATTTGGGTCACAGGGCTCGTGCTTTGTTTCCCGCACTCGGTTTCCCGCACTCGGTCCGGGTTACGGCCTAGAGGCAGAGCGTCGGCCCCGGTTTTCGGTGCCTTCGCTTCTCCATCGAAGTGCGACTGCGGCTTTTTAACTTTAGTCTTCCTCCTTCGGCGAGACTTCGTGGGGACCTCGTTATCGGTCCGATAGCTGCGCGTGTGCATCGTTCCCTTGTCCGGCGAGGTCTCCCCTTTCCCGCGAGTTGTCTTCGGCCATTCGGCTTTAGACTTCTCGGGGTGAGGCTTAGCCTGGGCTGAGGTTTCAGCTGGGTCGTCATGCTTTCGCGGGGCGGCCTTCGCCGTCACCTTCGCTTTCTCTGCTGGCGGCGGTGTCCTCAGCCTTTCGGTCGAGGTCATCGCATGGGAGTCTGGCTCTACCTCAGCGGCCGAGTCCGCAGGGTTGGTTGGCTTGCGCCGCGCGTCCACCGCTCCCTCTTTTGCTGTGGTACCCTTGGGCGACATCCTTTGCCTTACGGCTCCGCGTCGTCCCTCCGGCAGAGACGTTTCTGGGTTGTCTCCTGCAGGTACTTGGCTTTCACCTGACACCGGTCCAGGAGTCAACCCCATTGAGGGCCCGGCTTGTTCTTCAATAGTGGCCGTTCCCTGATACTGCGGTTCCCGAGCAGCCTTCGGCAGAGCTTTGTGCTTTCCCGGGACCCGTGGGGGCAGCATGAGGCCGCAGGCACTTAGGACCTTCATGCGCTTCGCGAGCGTTACAACTTGCTTGTTGTGTTTTATACGCTTCCTTCGAGCTTGCCTTTGCTTTGCGCCTTCACTGTCGCTACTCATCTCGAGGAGAGTTTGCGACAGGAGTCGCTCTGCACATCTCTTTACATCCCGGTGGTGTTTCGGCTGGTCCGGCAAGAGAGACGTGCTGTTGCCATCTCGGTGTGAGACCGTGGGCCTTTTGGCTTCGGTCTCTCCCGGAGAGAGGTGTTCTGCCCTATGTGGTGACCCACCTAAGTCATCACGGCTATTATTCGCGACTATATCCAGTTCCCACGTTTAGCTAGGGAAAGTCGGTCCATCCAGGAGTTGCCCCCGCTCTCCTGGCTAAGCCTTAATACAACAAATGGGGCGGCTGACCCGCTGAGGGTGTTAGGCTCGCGACCATTCACAACTCAACGGCCTTGCATCCCCAGGTCGCCAAACTAACCTTGGAGTGAGGCGTTATTATAGAGATTTTCCTTTCTCTTGCCCAGGCGGTTAAGCCAAGACCCCGGTCCCTCAGTCTTCTACCCCCGCTCGCATAACTTGGGTCTACGATCGTGTCTTTGGGATTGCGGGTGCATGTCAGCAGCGAGTTCCCACAGCGGGCGGAGGTTCTCCGTGGGATTGCCACACCCGTTCAGTGCTGTACCAGCTCTGATACCCGCAGCGGGAGCACCCTCCCGTAGCGACGTCGGTCGCCGACCGCGTCGCATCTACTTTTCGGTAGACACTTTGCAGTCGTCTTCCAACTATCAGTCGCTAGTGTACGAGGCTCGCGTCGCAGTTTGCCGTAGCGTGCCACTCCGCAATCCTCTCTCGCCACTCGACTGTTGGCACCCCTCAAGGAGGGGGTGATCGCTAACCTCCCAGGTACGTCAGTGTGTCTTGACTTAGGCGTGGGTGTCGTTT
Organism: Locusta migratoria; assembly: GCA_026315105.1. Lineage (NCBI taxonomy): Eukaryota > Metazoa > Arthropoda > Insecta > Orthoptera > Acrididae > Locusta > Locusta migratoria. Next base: position 1,843,578 of record CM048750.1, on the reverse strand, counting down.
TGCGACACCTAGCGCTGTGATGGGTGAGGCAGTAGGCATAGACCTGCCACACACACTCGCACCACCTGTACCTGCCACTTACAAGCTTGGATACTAGGCCTACGTGGGGTCTGACACCTCATAGCGCTTGCTCATGGTGTGGGAGTTTGCTCCGAATCCGTCGGTGAGTTGTTCATACCGACCATAGACGCCGGCTCCCGGATCCCCGCCCTTGGGCGAAGTTCGGAGACTGGGTCATAATCGTCTCACGGTGCCTGGTCTTAGCCGCCACCACACCCCCCGCGCTTTCGACTTTCGCCGTAGGCGCGGGTTCCTCAGCAGCGCGCACTACTGCCCCTATATATGTCGCGACACGGCAACACAGGGGTTGCCGCGCTTTTCCTCCCGGCCGCCGTAGCCGACAGGCCGGAGCCGGGTCGGCGCGGGGGGCCGCAAGGCCGGGGGCGCGCGGCGCGTACCGGCCGCCGGCGGGGGCGTCGCCGCCATCACTGGCGGCTTCGCACCCCGCGCGGCTCGGCCGCCGCCTGCGCACATCCCGGGGCGCGTCCCGCGTCCATCCGTGTGCTATCATATCAAGGGCAGATCCTGCTTACTAAGTCCATTCCGGACCGATACGACAATTTTCACAGATTCTACCCACCAGGACTCGGATTCTGGCATGCTTTTACACACGCCGAGAAACGCAGGTCCTGGCTAAGGTACGGGAGCAAAACTCCTGGGAGGCGCCCTTCTCTGATTGGTTTCACCGGTTGCCCGGCTACTCACATCTCGTGCCACAGGAAGGCTCGGAGATCGGACATTTGAGTGTCTGTGCGTTTTACCAAGTGCCTGTGCTTTGCAGCGTCGGCCCGGGGGGCACCCCCTCTTGGTTTTACCACTCTCGGCGGTACACCGCCAGTGGTGACAGTAACACTCTTCACGAGATAGTAGATAGGGACAGCGGGAATCTCGTTAATCCATTCATGCGCGTCACTAATTAGATGACGAGGCATTTGGCTATGTAGCCGACTTTGTCATGTGCAAATATACAAGGTTTTTAACAATACCCACGCTAGGTGGGTTTACAAAAGTGCACTGCTTAAAGGTACCACTCCAATGAGTTTACAAGTACCAATAATTAAAATAGAGATATAAAACACCGCTCACAGGCGGCAATTGATAAAGTAACACAGTACACAGAAACAACAAACAGAAGATGGAATTTTGCCTGTTGGGTGGTGCGCCAGGCAGCAACGCATAAAATACTGGGCCCAGCAAACCAACCCCAGTGCGGGGCATTGTGCGGCGGTGAGGGGCAGTCATGGTCTCCAAACGCCGCACCGCCATGAGACTGCCCAGGAGTGCCCTCGTAGCCATAGTTAACAACTGGCTTCTTGTTACTCCTACTTCAAGGAGGTTCCTGGCAGACTCTGGTGACCAGACACCACGCCAGCTGATGGTCGCCGACGTTGTAACGATCCTCTGCACCCCTGGGAAGAGGTCTCTCACTTTCCTGTGGATGGCTGGCTGATCGTACACCGCTACCTTTTCCCTGTGGCACCAGTCGAGATCGAGATGATCACCAACAATCTGTGGGTCTATGATGTAGACTGCTTCTCCACGGACTGCAATCACATCAGGCTTCTTGAGGCCCTCTGATGTTCGAAGATGGGCCTCCAACAGCACTTCGAAGCCTTTCTTACGAAGCCCACACGCCATATAAGATGCTATAGGATCATGGCGTTCAATGCGGGCTTCATGCGACCTCCAGCAGTACTGTATGACGTGGTTGGCAGTCTCGATGGAATTCCATCCTGCTCAGCAGTTGGTGTCGCCCTCACGACCGCGCAGAAGCCGTGCCTGAGTTGGTAGGGCATTAATTCTCGCTCTCGAACAGGAGATATAATCTCGGCCACTCATGAACTGGCTGGTGTTGGATATCCAGCTGTGCTGTCCTGGTGTCTGGGCAGATTTCCGCAGCGCCGCGCCTTCCACAGATGAATAAAGGCGTTCCGCCCACATTTTACCCAGCTGGTAGCTTGTCTTCATAACGCCGTCATTCCAGCTTAAAGACTGGTCCAGACGATGGATCTCACGCTGGATGAGGACCTGTGAAGGATCTTCGACCTGGATGCCCAACTCTCCCAGGTTTGCCAGCCGCCTCCTCCTGAGGAGGGGACAAAGCCAGCGGGAAGAAGGAATCCCCAGTCCACCATATTTAACCGGGGCATGAAAGTACGCCACCGGGGTGTCCGCAGGGAGACGCAGCCAAGATCTTACGGCGGCACGGACTTACACATCAAGGGAGGAGAGCGCCCCAAGTCGAGTCCTTGCCAAAGCCAGGCCATGAAACAACCCCGGAAGGATAACTGAGGAAAGGGCATGGAGTCTCTGCTGAGGCTTTAATGGCACCCACTTAATGATGTCCAGCTGCTTGGAGACCTCCTGCCGAGGATGGAACAGGCTGCGCCCAGACGTTGTGAACTGCAGGCCCAGGTACTTAAAGGTATCGCCCATAGCAAGGGCTTTAATGGTGTTCTTTCCAGCCCAGAAGATGACTCTCCCGTCAACCTTAGTCTTCTTCTCCCTCCCAGATGAAACCAGGGAGAGACTGAAGCACTTGTTGCGATTGACCTCGAGACCGAGGTCAGTAAGGGCCAACGTTGCAATGGTGAGATGCTCCTGCAGTCCACCTTTCGTCTCGGCGAAAAGCAGCAGGTCATCCGCAAAAGCAGCAGCATTGATCCGCCGACCAAAAAGGCGGGCGCCAATATGCCCAGGGAGACGGGAAAGGAAGAGTTCGATACACATGTTAAAAAGGATTGGGGACAAAGGGTCACCTTGCCGAACACCCCTTGAGGGCCGCACCAGACCCGACGACCCTTGTTGTTGTTGTTGTTGTTGTTAGGTTGTTTGAGGGGGACAAAACTACAATGGTCATCAGTCCCCCATTCCACCTCTAGGCGGCAAAAGTAAAACCATACACGTGACAGGTATCACGCACAGAGTTTAAAATTGCGATGTGGGAGAGGAGTCCCACCGAGTCCATAAAACATAATCAAGAACAAGACAAAACGAAGAGATGGTCACACAAACACAACTTACAACAAATAAACCGATGGCCGTGGTTGACCGACCATAAGAATAAAAAAAAAGGAAAAGTCAACCACTCGGTAACACACAGAAATCTCCAGTTAAATCGAATGATAAAAACCCCCCGCTCGTATAAAACGTAAAACTGTATCTGCCATTGTGGCATCGTCACCTAAAACTTCCGATAAAACAGCAGGGAGGTTAAAATGTCTCCGCAAGGCGGCTAAAAGGGGGCAGTCCAACAATATGTGGACGACTGTCAAATGGGAGCCACACCGACATTGGGCTGGGTCCTCACCCCAAAGGAGATGTCCATGGGTGAGCCACGTATGCCCAATGCGGAGGCGACATAAAACCACTGAGTCCCGTCGTGAACCGCGCATGGAGGAGCGCCATGCAACCGTCGATTCCTTGACCACCCGGAGCTTGTTGGGCGTGCGCAGGCTACGCCACTCAGTATCCCAAAGCTGACGTACTTGCTGGCGCAACAATGAACGGAGATCAGAAGCTGGGAGGCCGATCTCTAGACAGGACATACCTACAGCCTGCTTGGCAAGCCTGTCAACACGTTCATTGCCCGGGATACCAACATGACCTGGAGACCAGACGAACACCACCGATCGCCCGGACCGTGTAATGGCATAAAGTGTCTCCTGAACGGCCAACACCAGGGTAGACCGTGGGTAACACTGCTCCAGAGCTCGAAGGCTGCTCAGGGAGTCGCTGCAAACAACAAAAGACTCGCCTGAGCAAGACCGGATATGCACAAGAGCTCTGTGAATGGCCACCAGCTCTGCAGTGTAAACACTGCAGCCATTCGGCAGAGAGTGCTGTTCCACATGGTCACCGTGTGTATAGGCAAATCCAACACGGTCATCCACCATTGAGCCATCGGTGTAGATCAGGTCATAACCACGGAACTCCGCTATGACAGCCGAGAACTGACGGCGGAGCGCCTCCAGTGGTACTGAGTCCTTGGGCCCATGGGCCAAGTCCAGCCGAATAGACGGCCTTGTCAAACACCATGGAGGTGTATGCACCTGGACCCGATATGGACACGGAAGGGGCAAAGACTCAAGTTCCAGGAGGAGGGACCGAACTCTATAGGCTATCGTATGACCTGACCTGGGGCGTCGCTGATGGTGAGGGACGACCACATTAGAAAAAAGAAAACGACGGTTTGGGTGGCCTGGGGAGCAATACACGTTCGCTGCATAAGCTGTGAGCAGGTGTTGGCGGCGGATCCCCAAAGGTGGGATCCCAGCCTCCACTAGTAAACTGTTCACCGGGCTGGTGCGGAAAGCGCCCATCGCAATGCGGACCCCACAGTTGTGAATGGGGTCCAGGAGATGCAGTGCTGAAGGTGCCGCAGACCCATAGGCAATGCACCCAAAATCGAGACGGGACTGCACCAGCGCCGTGTAAAGCCGCAACAGTGTCGAGCGATCAGCACCCCAGGTCGTATGACCCAGGTGGCGGAGAAGGTTGAGATGGCGCCAGCACTTCCGTTTCAGCTGACGGATGTGGGGGAGCCACGTCAGCTGGGCGTCAAAGACCAGACCCAAAAACCGATGCGTGTCTACCACTGTCAGGAGTTCGTCGTTAAGGTAAAGTTCAGGGTGAGGGTGGACGGTCCGACGCCGACAGAAGTGCACCACTCTAGTCTTGGTGGCAGAAAACTGAAAGCCATGACTTAGGGCCCAGGTATGTGCCTTCCGAATAGCACCTTGCAACCTACGCTCAGCAACCTGGGTGCTGCAGGAACTAAAAAAGATACAAAAGTCGTCAGCGTAAAGAGAAGGGGAGACCGACGATCCAACTGCTGTCGCTAGACCATTGATGGCAACTAAAAATAATGGAACACTTAAAACTGCCCCTCAGGGGCTCAGCATTAATTTGCTGAGTACGGGCTTGGCGAACCCGGGGTCCTGAGCTGTGGGCTGTGTCGCGCCAACAGTCCGCTACACCGTAAGCACTGTGCGTGCCTCAACGACCATCGTTCGGCGCGACGGTGGAACGTTGTACGTTTCAGAGCCCGGGGATCTTGGCTTAATCGCCCGGGTCGCGAGGACGGTAAAAACCTCTCTAAAAAACCCCTCAATCTCAAGGTGTGCTACGTGCCGAGGAGATGCATGGCTGTTGAGGTTGAACAGCCGCTAGCGAGCAACCTCTGAGGAACCTGCCGCACCTCAGTTGTACAAGGCTTACCCAGGCACGCGGGGCTCTGTCTGGGTGGACGCTTATTTCCCTAGCTGCTCGTGGGAACACCATGAAACGAACACGAAACGTTGGCGGACGTATAACCGCCGTCTCTAAGCGCGGTAGAAGCGAATACAATGCTACGCAGTATGACCCCCAAACGTTTCCTTCCTTGTCTACACCGTGGGAGGAACGTAGGGCCAAAACGCAAGGTGAGGCTTATGCCCCTAAGTATTTGGTGTGTACGCGAACCGATGGGGAATCTTTCATGTCCACAAAGCCGATGTTCTTTGTGGAAAATTTAGAAGATAAATATGGAGAGGTCGATGGTTTGTCGAAGATGCGATCTGGCTCAGTTCTCATAACGACGTCATCCCCGGCCCAGTCACGGGCTTTGCTAGCCTGTGACAAGCTGGGTGATGTTTCCGTTAGCATTACGCCACATAAGAGCTTAAATATGGTCCAGGGTATCATATTCCACAGGGATCTCTTGTTGCAATCTGACGACGAATTACGAGCTAACTTGGAGCGGCGAGGTGTGCATTTCATCCGGCGCATCTATAGGGGTCCGAAGGACAACAGGGTAGCCACCGGTGCCTTCATCTTGGCTTTCGAGGGCGATTCATTGCCTGAGAAGGTCAAGGTGATGGTCTACCGGATCGACGTAAAGCCCTACGTCCCTCCCCCTATGCGCTGCTTCAAGTGCTGGAGGTTCGGTCATATGTCCTCCCGATGTGATGCCAACCCAACATGTCGGGAGTGTGGGCGTGCATCCCACCCGGACGTCCCCTGTACCCCACCTCCAGTTTGCGTCAATTGCAACCAGCAGCATCCTCCATGTTCTCCCAACTGTTCTGTACTCCACAAAGAGCGTAAGATCATGGAGTACAAGACCCTGGACCGGCTGACATATGCAGAGGCCAGACGTAAGTATACAAAGCTCCATCCTGTGACCATGACCACCTCATACGCCTCTGTAGCTTCCCCATCGATCTCCAGACCACCTGTACCATCAATGCCAGCGGGCCCCCAGGCCCGAACCACTACACCTGCCCCCTTGGCAGTTGGGGGCGCCACTCCTTCGGTTGCTGCCACACTCTTCACGTTGGGAGCAACAGATAAACTATCTCAGGGGACGCCGGTCCCCACTCCACAGCCGGAGAAAAAACAACCTTCTCCGGCTCCTCTCGCCCGGAAGGGGTCCCATGGGACACTCCCTTCCGAGGCTTCTCCTCGTGGGAAGGTGGATCCCAGCAAATGGCTGAAGGATCCCCCGGCGGCTGATCGAAGGGCCTCCTGCTCTTCGTCAGCTCCTGCCGCCCCGTCTGAGAAGCCCCTACGGCCCTCAACACCCAAGGGCCAGCGAGAGGGTAGACGAAAAGAAAAGAAGAAAAAGGATTCTTTGGTGGCCTCCAAGCCACCCACACCCACATCCTCTGCTTCAGAGGATGAAGTCGAGATCCTCGCCTCCGCTGAGGATCTCGCACTTCTTGATTCGCCTGACCATAGGAGCTCTGCACAACCAGGTTCATCTGAGTCTATGGTCTTAGATTCTGTTGAGCCTGATCATAAAGCAACAGATGTTCCTATGGAATGATCTTCTTTTCTTTTTCTTTTATGGCTTTCGAGCGTGGAGAACGACTTATTCTCCAGTGGAATTGCGGCGGCTTCTTTAATCACCTGGCTGAGCTGCGACAACTACTGTACCGCTACCCGGCACTTTGTATCGCCCTACAGGAGACATGGTTTCCAGCACAGCGCACCCCTGCCCTTCGTGGGTATCGGGGCTATTACCGTAACAGGCCCATATACGATAGGGTGTCTGGTGGCGTCTGTCTGTACGTCCTGGACACTGTACCCAGTGCCCCGGTGCCGCTCAACACCACTCTTGAGGCAGTGGCTGTTAGAATCCGGGCAACTCAGGAATTCACTGTCTGCAGCTTGTACCTTCCACCGGATGAGGACGTGTCTCTCACCACCCTTACCGCTCTGGTCTCCCAACTTCCCCCACCATTCCTCCTTTTGGGGGACTTCAACGCCCACAACCTTTTGTGGGGTGGACTCCAGACCACAGGCCGCGGTAGGGATGTTGAGACATTGGTGGCGCACCAAGACCTTTGCCTCCTGAATACAGGTGCCCCCACGCATTTTAGCGTGGCACAGGGCACGTATTCAGCGATCGACCTCTCCGTCTGCAGCCCCAGCCTTCGACCACACCTTGGTTGGCGTGTGCATGAGGACCTGTGTGGTAGCGACCACTTTCCAATCTTTGTGTCGCTCCCGCAGTACCAAGCTGCAGACAGCTTACCCCGTTGGTGTCTCCGTAGGGCTGTCTGGCCAGTTTATACTTCAACCGCTAACATCACTGCACCACTGCCAGATGACATTGACAATGCAGTCCAGCAGGTGACTGATAATATTGTCAGGGCCGCTGAGGTAGCAGTTCCGCAAACCACCGGTTCCCCTAGGCATAGGTCCGTGCCTTGGTGGACACCGGAGATTGCTGAGGCCATCCGGGAACGTCGGCGAGCGCTCCAGCGCCATCGACGCCACCCATCCGTAGAGAATTTGGTGGCCTTTAAACGGCTCCGTGCGCGTGCTCGACGTCTCGTACAGCAGAGTAAGCAGGATTCCTGGGAGCGGTATGTAGCCAGTATCGGCTCCCGCACCTCCCTGACTAAGGTATGGACGCAAGTCCGACGCGTCTTCGGATACCGCCCGCCGACAGGAATCCCGTCCCTCACCATCCAGGGTGTCCTCTGCACGCTCCCGACAGCTATCGCCGAGCACATGGCAGACCACTACGCACAATGCTCTGCGACTGCCATGTACAGTGATGACTTCCGCTCCCTCAAAGAGCGGGCCGAGCGGAAACAGCTCTCTTTCCGCACTCGTCGTCGGGAAATATACAACGACCCGTTTACTGAGTGGGAGTTCCGAACTGCCCTTGCTGCGTGTCCTGATACAACTCCAGGACCTGATAGGATTCACGGCCAATTCCTCCGACACCTTTCACCAGAGTTTCAACGCCGCATTCTCGCCCTCTTTAACCATCTATGGGCAGAGGGCACTTTCCCGTCGCAGTGGCGGGAAAGCACTATCATCCCGGTGCTGAAACCTGGTGCAGATCCCCTGGTGGCTGACAATTACCGTCCGATCAGCCTCACCAACGTTCTCTGCAAGCTCTTCGAACGTATGGTGAGTCGGCGGCTTATGTGGATCCTTGAAGAGCGCGGACTCCTTGCTCCACAACAAGGGGGCTTTCGCCAGGGCCGTTCTACCATTGACAACCTCGTGTCATTGGAGTCGGCCATTCGCACTGCCTTCGCTAGGCGTGAACATTTAGTTGCTGTATTTTTCGACCTTCGAAAGGCGTATGACACCACCTGGCGCCACCATATTTTAACAACTCTTCATGACTGGGGCCTACGGGGTGCCCTTCCTATTTTTATCCATAATTTCCTCTCCCATCGCTCGTTCCGGGTGAGGGTTGGGGCGTCTTTTAGCTCCCCACGTATTCAAGAGAACGGTGTCCCACAGGGCTCCGTCCTCAGCGTTCCATTGTTTTTAGTGGCGATAAATGGTCTTGCTGCGGCTGTGGGGTCATCGGTCAGTTGCTCCCTGTTCGCCGATGACTTCTGCTTGTATTTCAGCTCAGTTAGCATCGGCGTAGCTGAACGGCGGCTGCAGGGTGCCATCCGAAAGGCCCACTCATGGGCTTCTACTCACGGCTTTCAGTTCTCCGCCCGAAAAACCTGCGTGATGCACTTCTGTCGCCGTCGGGTAGTTCACCCTGACCCAGAGCTCTACCTGGGTGGTGAACTACTTCAGGTTGAGGAAACACATCGCTTCCTGGGCATGGTCTTCGATGCCCAGCTGACATGGGTGCCACACCTAAGTCAGCTGAGACAGAAGTGTTGGCGGCATTTAAATGTCCTACGGTGCCTCAGCCATACTAGTTGGGGAGCAGCACGTTCCACCCTTCTTCAGCTCTACAAATCTCTTATTCTGTCGCGGCTTGATTACGGGAGCTTGGTGTACGACTCAGCAGCTCCTTCTGCCTTGCGGGTCCTAGACCCCGTTCACCACACAGGCGTACGGCTCGCAACAGGGGCTTTTCGCACCAGTCCCGTAACGAGCCTTCTAGCTGAAGCTGGTGTTCCCCCTCTGCGATATCGCCGGCAACGGCTGTTGGTGAGCTACATTGCCCGGGTTCATGCTTCACCCCGCCATCCGAACCACAGGCTTCTCTTCCCACTTTCTGCACTCCCTTCCCCACGACGTCGGCCCAGGTCGGGTCTCCCGATTGCGGTCCGCGTCCGTTCCCTTCTCTCCTCACTTGATTCCTTACCCCTTCCTCCACCTTACCATTACTCCCTCCGTATCCCCCCCTGGAAAATTCCTCGCCTGGTGCTTCGGCTGGACTTGTCCCGGGATTCGGAAGCCTCGATTTCACCACTACTTCTCCGTCGCCGGTTCCATGCACTGCTTGATATGTTTCACGGAGCGAACATCATCTACACGGACGGTTCTTTGGTCGATGGCCATGCTGGATATGCCTTTATCCATGATGACCACATCGAACAGCGGTCATTGCCTTGTGGAAGCAGCATCTTCACCGCAGAACTGGTCGGTATTTTGAGAGCTCTTGAACACCTCAGAGCTCACCCCAGGGGGTCGTTCGTCATCTGTAGCGACTCCCTGAGTGGCTTACAGGCCCTCGACCAGTTTCTACCGAAAAACACAGTAGTGCGAGCCATTCAAGATGCTGTCTTTGCCCTTGGCGAGTCAGGCCGTTCTGTCACCTTTGTCTGGACTCCGGGCCACATAGGTATACCGGGCAATGAACGCGTCGATGAGCTGGCCAAGCAGGCCACTACTTCGCGGTCCCTGGATATTGGCCTCCCAGTTTCCGACCTCCAAACCCAGTTGACCCGCAAGGTCTTAAGGGTTTGGAATTCTGAATGGGCAGATTCGACCGAACCGAATAAGCTCCGTGCTATCAAGCCGTCTACCGCAGCATGGAAGACGTCCCTGAGGGCTTCTCGCAGGGAGTCGGTCGTCCTTTGCCGACTCCGTATAGGCCATACTTGGCTTACGCATGGTCATCTCCTGCGTCGCGAGAACCCTCCTCAGTGTCGATGTGGTGCGCCTTTGACGGTCGCCCACATCTTAATTGAATGTCGCCATTTAGCCGCAACACGACGCTATTTTAATCTTCCTGACACTTTGCAGCTAGCATTAGCTGACAATACCTCCACGGTTGACTCTGTTTTAAATTTTATGCGTGAGTGTGGACTTTACAAGTCCATTTAATGTTTGTGTTTCTCTGTCGTTTCTCTGTCCTCCGCCTGCTTAAGTCAGTTAGGTAGGTGGTTTTAACGTGTTCCAGAGTGGCTGGGTGTGTTCCTTATATCCTGTGACCACCCAGCAAAAACACTCTTGTGCTGTTTCAGCTGTTTTATCCCTTCTTCGTTTTTAATCGTATCCTTTCTTTCTATTAGTCTGTAAGTTTTAAACTTTGACTTGTTAGTGCATTCACTTCGGATCGCTTAACACAATGTTTTATCTCTTGGACTGAAAAAAGGGACTGATAACCGTCGTTGTTTAGTCCCTTCAAAAACCCAACAACAACAACAACTTAAAACTGAGCCCTGAGGAACGCCATTCTCCTGGATGTATGAGGCGCTCAGGGAGGCACCAATTTGAACACGAAAGGTACGGACAGCTAAAAAATTCTGGATAAAAATCGGTAGGGAGCCCCGGAGGCCCCAGTCATATAAAGTGTTGAGGATGTGGCGTCGCCAGGTGGTATCGTATGCTTTGTGCATATCAAAGAAGACGGCAACAAGGTGTTGGCGCCGGGAAAAAGCTGTGCGGATTGCAGACTCGAGGTACACCAGATTATCGGTGGTAGATCGACCCTGGCGAAAACCGCCCTGGCATGGAGCCAACAATCCTCGAGTCTCAAGAATCCAACACAACCGCCGACTGACCATCCGCTCCAGCAGTTTGCACGGCACGTTAGTCAGGTTAATGGGCCGATAGCTATCCAAGGAAAGAGGATTTTTGTCAGGCTTAAGCACTGGGATGATGATACTCTCCCGCCACTGTGACGGGAAAGCACCATCACACCAAATGCGGTTATAGACCGCAAGTAGGTTTCGCCGACTATCTGCTGAGAGATGTTTCAGCATTTGACTATGGATGCTATCAGGCCCTGGAGCCGTGTCAGGACATTGTTGAAGAGCACTGAGGAGCTCCCACTCAGAAAAGGGGGTGTTGTAAGATTCAGAGCGGCTGGTACGAAAGGAGAGAGACTGGCGTTCTACCCTCTCCTTTACTGCACGGAAGGCCGGTGGATAATTTGCAGAGGCAAAGGCACGAGCATAATGCTCGGCGAACATCTCTGCAAGTGTAGCCGGGTCCGTACATAGGACTCCATTTGAGGAGATCCCAGGGATTCCCACTGGTGTCTGTAATCCCTGTAGCCGTCTGATCTTACTCCAGACCTGCGAGGCTGAGGTGCCTGTCCCAATAGTGGAAACGTACCTCTCCCAGCACTCCTGTTTCCGTCTTCTTATAAGCTGGCGAGCACGAGCGCGAAGCCGTTTAAAATTGATTAGGTGCTCCTGAGAGGGGTGCCGTTTGTATCGCTGTAAGGCCCGCCTGCGGTCTTTAATGGCCTCAGCGATCTCCGGCGACCACCACGGCACTGTCTTACGCCGTGGGCACCCTGTTGTACGCAGAATGGTCGCGTTCGCAGCAGAAATGATGGAATGTGTGGCACTCTCGACCACCACATCGATTTCCTCGAGTGGGGGAGGGCCAACGATGGCAGCGGAAGCATAGTCTTCCCAGTTAGCCCTGTGCAGAACCCACCTAGGTGGGCGCGCTGGGGACTCGCGTTGTGGGAGTGACAAAAAGACAGGGAAATGGTCACTGCCACACAAGTCGTCATGGGCTCTCCAGTGAACAAATGGTGGAAGGCCGTGGCTGCAGATCGACAGATCAATGGCCGAAAAAGTGCCATGTGCCACACTAAAGTGCGTGGGGGCACCTGTATTCAAGAGGCAGAGGTCGAGTTGAGTTAGGAAATCCTCGACAACCCTGCCATGACCAGAGATCGTAGAACCACCCCACAAGGGACTGTGGGCATTGAAGTCGCCCAACAGTAAGAAAGGTGGGGGTAGTTGAGCAACGAGTGCAGCCAAGACGTTCACAGATACGTCACCATCTGGCGGCAAGTAGATACTGCAGACGGTAAACTCCTGTGTGGTCCTCACCCTGACAGCCACTGCTTCTAATGGCGTTTGAAGTGGCACAGATTCACTATACACAGAGGTGAGGACATACACACACACTCCACCTGATACCCTGTTATATATGCTACGGTTGCAGTAAAATCCCCTGTAGCCACGAAGGGCTGTGGTCCGCATTGTTGGAAACCAAGTTTCCTGAAGAGCAATGCAGAAAGCAGGTGTCGTGCTCAAAAGCTGCCGTAGCTCAGCCAGGTGGGGGAAGAAACCGCCGCAGTTCCACTGGAGAATGACATTGTTCGAGTGCTGGGAAGACATGAATCCGAGTCGGTGGGCTACAACTCAGCATCACTGGCACCCACCGGTGTAGGCGTGTCATCGGGATTGTCCGTTTTCTCAATGGCGTCCCCGAGAGCGAGGTCCTCGGGTGACGCAAGAATCTCCACCTCATCCTCAGAAGCAGAGGTGGAGGTGGAGGGGAGTGGTGGCACTGTAGCCACCGTGGTGTCTCTTGAGATGCCTGTCTTTGGCTTCTGTTTACCCCTCCGTTCCCTCGGGGGCTTCGCCGGTGGGAGGTGCTCCTTGGACTCAGCCACAGGGACTGAGGAGGAGCGCGAAGCCCTACGACCAGCAGTCTGCGAGCGCGCCGGCTGCTGGTTAGTGTCGATATCGACACTGGCAGAAGGGAGTGTCCCAAGGGACCCCTTCCGCCTGAGGGAAGCCGGAGAAGGTTGTTCTTTCTCCGGTGGAGAGTTGGTTGCGGACCCCGAGGCTTTCGCCTTGGGAGCTGTGGAAGGATGGCCCCCAACCTCCGTGGGGGCAGGCTTAGGTTGGTGGCCCTGGGGGCCCACAGGAACAGGTGAAGTAGAAAATACTGTCGCCGCCAAGGAGAGTGGCGACGACGTCACTGCTGCGAATGAATTTTTCATAGGTACTGGGTGCAGACGATCGAACTTTTTCCGTGCCTCATTATAGGATATACGGTCCAGGGTTTTGTATTCTGTAATTTTCCGCTCCCGTTGAAGTGCGGGACATTGCGACGAGCAGGGAGGATGGTTCTGACCACAGTTGACACAGATGGGAGGCGGTGTACATGGGGCGCCCGGATGTGCTGGACGCCCACAGTCCCTACACATAGCATTGGACATACAACGGGACGACATGTGGCCGAACTTCCAGCATTGGAAGCACCTCACAGGGGGAGGAATATAAGGCCGCACGTCAACACGGTAAACCATCACCTTGACCTTTTCGGGCAATGTATCACCCTCGAAGGCCAAGATGAAGGCACCAGTTGCGACCCTATTATCCTTGGGGCCCCTATGGACACGCCGGATAAAATGAACGCCTCGTCGTTCCAGGTTCGCCCGTAGCTCGTCATCCGTCTGTAGCAATAGATCCCGATGAAATATTACACCCTGGACCATATTCAGGGACTTGTGTGGAGTAATAGTCACTGCAACATCACCCAGTTTGTCACAAGCGAGTAACGCCCGTGACTGGGCAGGAGATACTGTGTGGATGAGGACAGAGCCGTTGCGCATTTTAGACAGTGACTCCACTTCCCCAAACCTGTCCTCCAGATGGTCCACAAAGAACTGAGGCTTGGTCGCTGAGAATGAGTCCCCATCAGTCCTGCTGCACACGAGATACCTTGGAGCATATTCATCAGTCGGATTTGCGCCCCGACGTCCCTCCCAAGATGCAGTCAGGGAGGGGAACGTTTTGGGGTCATACGTGGAAGCATTGAATTTTCCTCGCTTAGAGACGGCGGTTGTACGTCCGCCAACGTCACCCGATTTTTGTCTCTTCATTGCGGGTGATCCGCCCCGATGCCACCCACTCCGATCAGGGGCTCTCCTCATGGGCGCCACCCAGCCACAGCAACGTCACCTAGCGGGATGACCGTTGCCGGGAGTCCTGATGCCCCACAGAGACAAGCATCGACTCCTTGGCTTGCACGAGGAGTATGCAGCTCTGGCACCGGTAGAGCGATCCCTGTGTTGTCAGGGGGCTACATCCAAGAGGGTACATGACGACCCCACCACAACGGACTGGCTACCGTGTTGGCTTTCTGGCGCTACGTGAACCATCAGAAAGGAGAGTGCTGAGATGGCAGTGCACAATGGACGCGACTTGCACGGAAAATCAGTGACGTGCCCAGTGGCAGAAGAGAATCCGCAGTCGCAAGTCCATTCCATGATGGGTGCATTAGATGGCATGGCACAAGAATGACATGTTGCACCACGTAAGGTGTCCTTCCCCAAATGGGTCGCTCTTCTGAAAAATTTTAAAAAATGGAGGGTCAAACCCACATAGGGGACCACAGATGGAAAGCCGAAAAGTATGAAGACTCCTTTTAGTCGCCTCTTACGACAGGCAGGAATACCGCGGGCCTATTCTTACCCCCGAACCCGCAGGGGGTCCGACGACCCTCCAGCGCAGCAGATAACATGGAACTCGCCCCATAGCAACCTCGGACGTAATCGATGAATTCAACCGGAAGACCATGAGCTCTCAAGACCGGCTCAAGAGCGTCATAGTCCAACGAATCAAATGCCTTCGACACGTCCAGGGAAGCCGAGTAAAGCGAACCCCCGCCTCCCTGCGCCTGAGACATCGCCAGGTCAAGAATAAAGGTGTTGTGAAGCATACCATCATGAGGGACAAAAGCCCGCTGACAACCATCCAAAACACAGCAGCGCATAAGGCGCCCAGCCAGTACCTTATGAAAAGCCCTGGCCAGGACCGAGCACACCGTGATAGGACGGAAGTCAGCGGGGGATGCAACTGCAGTCCTCTTGGGCAGCAAGGTGGTTTGGGCCTGAAGGAGTTGGGAAGGAAGGGAACGAGCCAGGAGAAATAGGTTCAAAACTTTAACCAGAACCTCACGTGGAAGACGGCGAAGCTGGGAGGGGGTGAGACCGTCAGGACCTGTTGCAGAATTATGAGGTGGGAGTGCTGATGCTGCCTCCTCCAATGTAATGGGTGCCCAGAGTTCACTAAAGGGCACCAATTTCGAGGAAGGTAACAAAGAAGATTCCTGCAGGACATTAGCCCTTGACCCATGGGGCCTGAACCGAGAAGTGGTAAAAAGCTCTTTCCAGAAGTCAAAAAGTCCAGGCACAGGGGATGGCTGATGAAAAAGGGTACCGTCTAGCAGGCCATTGATACAACGGGCAGGGCTCTTCGTAAAAGCCCGCTGAACTAGAGCATACTCCCACCTCCTCCGAAGACGCTTACGCTCTGGTGGTAACTGGGGCTTGGCCAAGTCACTGTTACTTGGATCAGGGTGGTTACTGCCAATCGCCTCGAGGGCAGAGGGCAGCATCGCCAAGATGGTATTGCGACTAGCCGCTGAACCCAAAGAAACAATGTTATCTAAACTGCGAAAGTGGGGACCAGACTGTGGCAGGCCCGAAAGAAAAGACCAGATGGACTGGTCAACCTCGTCACGACGGGCAAGAACAGATATCGAGGAAGCCGACTCAAGACCAGGTGGAGATGCATCCAGCAGATGCTGGCGCTCACGCGGCGAAGAGATTTCCACAGCGAAACTAGCTACCATTTCCTTGTACTCAGCGGATATACGCTGGCCCTTAATAGACTCAAGAGAACGATGAGGAAATACCTTAAACAGTTCCTGATTAAGGAAACGGCAGCCTCTAGAGGCTAATCTCGCCTCAGCATGCGCCATACGCAGGAGCTCTTCTTGAGACCACCTCGGCTTCTTCCGTTCTGTCTGGATACCCACGTTGGCTGCGACAGGATGGGCACGGCGCATATGAACGCCAAGCCCAATCTTGGTGTTGAAAGTCCGCATGCACTCTGGGCAGGACACGAGGGGCAGCGCTCCAGCTGCACCGGAAGGCTGGTTAGATGACCCATCAACTGGCACAGGCTCTCCAGTGAGAGGCCTGCCATCATGATTTTATGTGGTTGCGCCAGCTGGAACAAGGGCAAGGGGGGAGGAAACCCCAAGCCCAAAAACAATTTCGCCCTGCTCTGTCAGTCGAAGACAACCCCGCCACGTGAAGGCCAGAGCTAGGACTTGCCCACCTCAACATGAGGTAGAACGTTTGGGGAGAGTCATAGTTAATCCCACCGTTGACCCGCGCTTGCTTGAATTTCTTCACGTTGACATTATACCACGACGCACGCGCTCCGCCTAACCGAGTAAGTAAAGAAACAATGAAAGTAGTGGTATTTCACCGGCGATGTTGCCATCTCCCACTTATGCTACACCTCTCATGTCACCTCACAGTGCCAGAATAGTCAAGCTCAACAGGGTCTTCTTTCCCCGCTAATTTTTCCAAGCCTGTTCCCTTGGCAGTGGTTTCGCTAGATAGTATATAGGGACAGCGGGAATCTCGTTAATCCATTCATGTGCGTCACTAAATATATGACGAAGCATTCGGCGATTGCAGCCATCTTTATTCTCGAAAGAATAATATTTGTTTACAATTATACTCCCGTCTCTTGACAGGGAAGATGGTACAAAAATATACCCATCTCTTGATGGGGAATATATATATGTAACTAAGGTAGATGTTAATAATTCAATAAGTACACACAATACATATTGTTGTTCCTCCGCGTTGCTATCTGCAGTTACGGACTCGCTCTCGTAACGGAGCAACTGACTGGGGCCGAGGACGTGGGAGTAGGGCCGATTGGAACTCTGCAACCTCAAGAGCATTTATAATAGATGATAATTTATTGGACAAACACTGAACTTGGTATTAACACTGTCATCGGCGGCAGGTGTCACTTTAACCTCACGTAATACAATTCGATTACCTGTCTCCAACACAGGCGCACTAACGCAAGTCACTAGTCAGTCTCCTGCCAGAAGTGAACTACTCCACGGCACTGTACAACGTTTCTCCAATTGCTCTAGAGGGCGCACCTGCTCCACTTGTCTATCATGTGACGCCTCTATATGACGACTCGGTCGGCGTTGTCTGTGGTGCGCGCGCGCTTTCAAACTTGCGACGCCACACATGTAGTAATACAAAGAGAGAGTAACATATTGAGTCGGTTGTTAGGTTTCTGGGAAGAGACAGGGTATAAGAAGTTCAAAGAAGAATGAAACACTGAAATGAGAATAAAGAGGGTATTGCCCCTGTTTTGGGCTCCAGGGGCCAGGGAAGAAGAAGAAACCAACTCCTTAGCATCAGCCAACGCCAACGCGGTACATCGGTCTCTTTGATGTCATATTTTCGAAGAGCGTGTAGGCGACCGACGTCCTGACGAGAACACACGTGGCAAGGACTGCAAAGTCACGGGGTCTGAAACCCAGCAGGAGCAACTGGCGGCAGATGTTGGCGCCCAGACTCCTCCAGCTCAAGGTGATGCTAGAGAACTTCATGCAGTCAATCCCACGCCGGAAAGATGTAACTGCACGCCGCACTTCAGGGACATCGTACTTTGCCACTTTTTGCCGGTGACACCAGTCAGGGTAGTTGCCGACCACCTGTGCGTCGAGCACCTGGGCAACGCCATACTTCACTGCCACGAGGTCCGGCTTCCACAGGCCTCCAGGCGTCCGGAGGTGGGGCTCAACTGAGATATCGAAGCCCTTTTGAACCAGGCCGTGAGCGACGTAGTTGACGACCAGCACGCCTGGACTACATGGTTGGTTTCGATGGCGTTGCACTCGGTTCGACTTATCTTTACTTGATCTCTGCCGCGACTTTGCGCGTTGGAGGGCAAGGCGTTTATGCACGTCCTGATACAGGACACAGTCACGACTGGAAAGGAAACGGCTGGTGTCACACAGCCAGTTGTGCTGCCCAGGTGTTTCAGCCGATTGCTTCAGCGATGTCCCATCAACTGCGGCGTAAATTCACGTCGCCCACATCTCTCCAACTTCGACGGACGTCTGCACAAGCCGCTCGAGCGCCACAATCTCGTGACGCAGTTTTCCCAGGTCTGTGTCGCTGGTAGGTGCGACGAGTTGCTCCAGGATGAGGAGTCTACTCCACCTCAAGGAAGGATTGACCAAGCGAGCAGATGGTATGTTTTGTGTCCCAGCCTTGTCGCCGCTTTTGTGTCTCGTTTCCGTCGTAGGTGTCAGTGGCCGACTAGGATGATACTGACACAGGAATAAAGGAGGCACGCTTGTGCAGGTACGAAGGTAAGCAGCCATAGGGATAGCAGAAACTAGAAACACTAGAGTAAATTAGAACGAGATATATATTGCACAGAATTTATACAATACTTAACTTTTACATAGCTCAGTACTGCAGAATGCTGATACATAGTTGAGCTAGAGGCCTGCCTAGTGCCTATCCGATAGCCAAGTCTTCACTGGTGCCTATCTGATTCCGAAGTGCTAGCTGGTTCCTATCTCAGTCCCAAGTGAGCGATGTTGTTCAGTGCTGGCCACGAGCAGAGTTACAGCAGAGGACGCTCGTGGCTGACGTCGTAAGAATGCCACGCCGTGAATGCATGGCTGCGCGCGGCGAAAGTAGGTGGCGCGCACTTTAAACTAGTATGACACCACAGTATGCCCAGTCCACTGTGAGCTACTGGAGCGTGGAAGTAGCCCACAGGGGTGTCCTTCAGGAGGTGCTTCCAGTCCCTCACAGTGGCGCGGACGCAGATGTCGAGAGCCTTGAGGGCACCGATGTGGTTGCAACTCGTGGCGAAGCAATGATACAGGCCTGGTAGAATGACGTCAAGCAGGGTGTACAGGCAATGCTGCAGCTTCAGTGGCGCTCTGGTGACGATGTCCAGCTGTGCCCCCACTTGGTGTCTCGGGTTGAAAAGACACCTACAGGAAGTGGAGAACTGCTGTTCCAAATACCTAACGGTCTCCCTCACGTGCAGTGCCAGCATGGTGGTATGGCTGGCTGTGAAGGTGATGGTGTTATCCACCTGCACCTTCTTTTCGCGGCCTGAAGCCATGAGCGCGAGAGAGAAGTAATCCTTTGCATTCACTTGAAGCCCAAGATGGTCGAGGGCTGTGACTGCTTTGTCAATGAGGAACTGCAGTGCACCCTTCGTCGATGCGAAGAGCAGGACGTCACCTGCAAATGCTGCCACGTTGACCTGGCAGCCTAAAACTGGGACGCCTACATGGGATGGCAGCTGTGATAAAACATAATCAACGCCAAATTTAAAGAGGAGAGGAGAGAGGGTATCGCCCTGCCTGACTCCCCTGGAAGGCTGCACAACCACGGAATCCCTGGTGCTGCCCATAATGGTCATCGCACTGCCCTCTTAACAACCCTCAACATACTCTATGAATTCGCCCGGTAGGCCATGTGCCCTCAGCCCAGGACGGAGGGCCTTCGACACATCAAGGGAGATGAAAGCCCACTGACGCTCGTCCACAGCACAGAGGCGCCCCAGACGTGTCGCCAGTATTTTATGAAAGACCCTGGCGAGCTGGCGAGCACCAAGCACACCGTGATGGGGCGAAAGTCAGCGGGGGATGCTGGTGCGGCCTTCTTGGGAAGCAGGGTGGTCCAGGCACGAAGGAGGAAGGCGACGGGTGAGGAGAAATAGGTTGAGGAGCTTAGGAAGGACTTCTGCCGGGAGTTGGCGGAGTTGTGCTGGTGTAAGGCCGTCAGGAACGGCTGCAGAACCTATAGGCGGCAGGACAGCCGTAACCACCTCCGCGCCAGTCGGCTTCCAAAGGCATTCAAAGTCCACGGGCTTCGAGGTCGGGAGGAGCCGATCGGAGATGGAGACTATTGTGGAGGGCGGTTGCTTAATAAAAAGCTGCCGCCAGAACTCAGACAGCCCAGGGATGTCAGGCATCGGCACCAGCAAGGTTCCCTCAAGGAGGCCACGCACTCAGCGCGCGCGGTTCCTCCTAAAGGCCTTCCGAGTGCGGGCATAGGCCCACCGGCGTCTCTTCCTGTCCGCAAGAGGCGAGAACTCCATTACAGGCCGCTCAGATGTTGAGCGGGGCCCACCTCTCCTCACGTTTCGGCTGCCGACCACACGAAGTGCCGCAGGGTCAGAGCCTCGATCACTGCCGGGGGATCCGAGGCCCAAAGTTGATAGTTGAGAACCTATCGGAGGAACGAGGCAGCTCACCTGGACGACTCCAGATCGCCTTGTCGACAGGCGATGGTGGTGGCAGTGGCTCGAGCCCCAGCAGAGCCCCTATGGCAATGGCTCGGCAAGATCTCATTCGTTTAGCATGCCTTTGGCCGTCACTCGATCTGGTGGGGTACCTGCGAGAGTTACTAAAACTGCTGAGTCAGTGGCAGGAGTAATTACGACTCCCCGCTGTGGTTGGTCATATATGGTGTTCTTCATCACTGCCACAGACTCCTCGACCATATGATGGTGAGATGGATTTCTCCACCAACTCTTCACGGCCTCCAGCATCTGGCAAGGGAAGAGTGGTTGCAGCTCTTGGTTAACTAACAAGCAAGCTGAGCTCGCAGCACAGAGGAGCCTTGCCTCCACCAGAGCGAGCTCCTGTGCCTCCTCTTCTCGTGCATGAACCCTGCTGGTGCAGATGGCGGCGTTAGCCGCCTTCGGGTGGGCTCACTTTAGATGTTGACCAAGCCCCCACTTGGTAGCAAAGTCGCGCAGACAGTGTACGCATCGGGATCGACCAGCCGGTATGTCTTCTACTATCGTGCTGGTGGGCTGGCCGGGAGTTGGCACAGTTGGGCTGGAACCATCAGTGGACAGCCCTGAAACCCTTGGTTCTAAACTGCTTCCAGCAACTGAAACAGAGGAAATGAGAAGGAAGGCTGGTAACCCCCCAAATCCTTGATGTTGTCTTCAGTGAATCGGCGGGCCCATGAGAAGGGGGAAGACCACAAGTGTGGGAGAAGCTATAACTTGCGCTACATCACATCCAGTAATCATCGCCCATGTAGGCTTGCATGAGCTCCCGACAGACGCATCTTTCACAACTGTACTGAGTCTTCAGAAAGACTAGACCACCTGTGACCAACACTCCCAGTGGGTGAACGCGCGAATGCAGCGAGAGTCAGTTACTCCCGCCATTGCGGTGGTATTTCACCGGCGATATTGCCATCTCCCACTTATGCTACACCTCTCATGTCACCTCAAAGTGCCAGACTAGTCAAGCTCAACAGGGTCTTTTTCCCCTGCTAATTTTTCCAAGCCCGTTCCTTTGGCAGTGGTTTCGCTAGATAGTAGATAAGGACTGCTGAGCCTGTATCTCTCCAGGTTCTTGACGCTGAGTGAGTGATAGCAATTAGTCACTTGCCCATGAGCTTTCGTGGTCCGATTCCTCTGCCGAGGTATCTTCCTACGTCTCGGGATCATGGGGGTTCCCCGGACCAAGAGATCTAGTGGGGGGGATTCCTGTTATAATTTGCAGCGCATCACCTGAGGATGTTCTGTATGCACTGGTTAGGCGTATCAGCCCACTCCTTTGCACTCGGCTTACCGCCAGCGCCGGTTTCAACTTCCGTAGGAGATGGGCCCATGAGCTCACTCCATATGCCATGATCGATACTAGGAGGCTATGGTGATAGAACCGGATGGTATCTAGTCATAAATGTTACGTCTTATTGGCTATGCTTGCCATTTTATTAAACAAGATCAGGCCTTTCCTGCATACAACTTCGGTGTGCTTAGAGAAGAGACTGGATTCGTCTAGGAACAAGCTGAGGTACTGGGTGACCGGCTTCTGCCGTATCAACCCTTTGTTCACTGGGAGCAATGAGTCTCTACGCAACGACCCTCGAAGAAACATAAAAGTTGCCTTTTCCGGGGACAGTCGCAGCTTGACTTGTTGGCACCAATTCTCCAACGCGGCTAGAGCCGCATTTCCGTTGGCTTGCAGCATCGCCCTCGACCTGCCTTCTGTCACTAGAAGGATATCATCAGCGTACGCCACAACTCCAAGTACTTGGTTCAAGGCATCCAGTTCGTTCAGCACGGGGTCAAGACCTATGTCCCAGAATACTGGACCACAGACCAATCCCTGCAGACATCCCTTTGTGATCGACTTCTCTACCGCTTGACCAGGGCATTGCGGGACTGCCTGCCTGTTACGGCAGTAGTCCCGGAGGCTCCTGTACTGTGGCCCAGGGCATTCCAACTCCCTGAGGGTGACGAACGGCGCCGGCTACCACAGGTTGTGGAAAGCTCCAGTGATGTTGATCACAATCCCCAGAACATATTTGGCCTCCACTATCGCCATGGCCTTGTTTATAGTATCCTCCGTACACAGGCCCCTCCTAAAACCAAACTGGTTAGGACTATGTCCGTGGAGTGCTCGATACTCCTCCAGCCGAAGGCAAAAGTAGTTTCTCTTGCAACTTCGCCGGGCAGTTTAGGAGGCAGATGGATCGTATGACTTCAGAACGCCCGGGTCTTTACCGTCTCCCTGGTACAGAATGACGACTTCTGCGATTTTCCATGAACGAGGCACCCTTCCCTGAACGAGGCACTCGTTGAAGAGTTTCGTCAGGTAGGGGCCGATGTGCGTGCTAATGGCCTGGAGACATTCGGCGGCTATTCCATCTTGGCCCGTCGCCTTTCTACGGCGCAACCCGAGGATCGCGTCTGTAACTTCACGGTCCGTGAATGGAGCAACAGGTGTCTCGTTGGCGTAATCCTCGTCGACTTTTTGCTGCAGTTCTACCTGGCTCTCGTCCTCGTCTTCGCTACTGTTGTCATCCTGTAATAGGGTTTCCAAGAGCAAGTCCGCCGTCTCTCGCCAGTTCACAGTGTATCTTCCATCAACCCTTCTGAGAGCCGATAGGACCGTGGGCGTTCATTCTTTGGCTGCGGCAATCTTGTACGGAAGACCCCAAGGATCTACCGCCAGCTTCTCTCGCACGAAAGTCTGTCAATTCGCTATCCGAAACACGTTGAGGATACGCTTAAACGTCGCTTTGGCCACCTTGTACCTCGCTAGCATGGCCCGACGTAAGTCGTCGCTTATGCTGTGCCGGTACGCCAGCAGAGCTCATCTGCTTTCGCGTCTGAGTCGGTCAAGGTCGGGTGACCAAGGCCTTAGAGGCACCTTCGAGGGGTAGACTCGTGGCACGGCAGTGTCCACAGCTTTCAGTAAAGCCTGTGTCAGGTTCTCAGCCCCCCAGGGGACCCACAGCCCTTTTGTGGATACTTGGGTGGCGCGCACAGAGCCCCGAGCCAAAGCAGCCTTCCTGATCCCCCAGGCTGCTTCACTTTGCCTCGGAAACGGGTGTCTTTCGCGAGTTAAGGTGGTTTCTTGTTGTAGTCTCTCTTATTCCTTGGTTCCTTTCTTTCCTAACCTTTGTTTCTGTCTTCCTCTCCTTGCTGTACTCTCCAAGCCTTCTTCTCCTCCTCATTAGTCTCCGCTTCGGCGTTTGAGACAAGTCTTTCCTTCTCTCTCTTCACTTCCTCTATTCTTCTTCTTTCCTCCCTGTGCGTGTGTGAAGGCCGACCCACGCATTATCATGCGTAGCAGGTGATTGGGGTAACGCGTAATTCCTCGCCACGGGTACACAAGTAGGGCGCGTACGTACCCCCTGGTAAAGGCCAGGCCCAGGGAGGTGTGATTACCGAATCTGGTACCTTCTGAACATGCCGATTGGTCCCTCCATCAGTTCTCGGGAGGTGTGACCTGAGATGTGAACAATCACCTAAGGCGGGTAAGCCCTCTGAGAGGCCCCCCACTAGGAAGGAGCGCGCCATCGGAGACGCCCGTAATCACGAGAGACACTTCCGTAATGACTTCCTTCTGTTCTTCAGTGACGTTGACCCAGAAACGAAAGAGAGATTCGCCTCAGCAAAAGAAGACTCTGCCTAATCTACCGAAATTTCTTGTTGTCTCTAGAACCGATGGTAAAGATTTCAATTCCGTAAATCCTTCGTCATTCAGATAGGTGTTGATGCAATTGCTGGCCCTGTTAAAACCTGTTAGCTTCAGCGCATGGCACATTCTTGCTGGGAGCGGACAGTGCCTTTCAAGCCCAGAAACTAATCCGGACTACATTGTTACACACGTTTCCTGTCAAGATGGAAGCACATTGCACACTCAACTCGTCACGGGGGGTAGTCTTCACGAGATCCCTTGACGGGTTGTCTGATGAAGACATCCAATCCTATATGTCCGACCAGGGTGTGACAGCCGTCCATAGGGTGATGAAAAAGGTCGATAACCAATTGACACCGACTTGTACTGTGTTTTTGACGTTCGACAGAGTTGACCTCCCGGCGAAGGTCAAAGCAGGGTATGAAGTCATCTCCGTCCGCCCTTATGTACCTAACCCAACGCACTGTTTTCAGTGCCACAGGTACAGCCATACCTGTGAACATTGCCCAAATGCAGCAAAGTGTGTCACTTGATGTAGGGATGCCCATGAGGGGGATAGCCCACCTCCGTCCCCTCACTGCCTAAACTGCAACGGTGACCATGCGGCTTCCTCTCGCAACTGCCCTGTATACAAGGATGAGAAGGTAATCCAGCAAATTCGGGTTACGGAGATGGTATCAACATCTGCCACTCGAAAGTTGTTGGCGAGTCGAAAGCCCACTGTCCTCCCACCGGGTACATACAGTAAGGTCCTCACCTCAACTCGACCTACTAAGGATTCCAGTACTCAGACTTATGATTTCACTTCCGCTGACACAGTTGTGTGATCCGCCAGCCCGAAGATTGCCCGTTCCACATCCCCGCTTCCTCCTGCTGCTTCTAAGGTACAGTCTTCGTCAACCTCTAGTAAACAGCGGGCACCTAAACAAGATGCCCGGACCTTGAAAAAGGAACCCGTCTGTGAGCATTTTCTGCTCATTTTTTTTTTTTTTTTTTTTTTTTTTTTTTTTTTTTTTTTGTGGTTTTAGGGCGCACAACTTCTATGGTCATTAGCGCCCAGCCAAGAACATAGCTTCGCTATGATCTAAAAAAATGTAGACTGTCAGAACATCAACAATAGGCTAAAAACGAAAGATAAAAGACAATTAAAAGAGTTAAATATCCTTGGATAAGTTGGCCAAATTGATAAAACGCAAAACTCGAGCAGCTGCTCGTGTGTCATCAGCTAAGATTTCCTCCAGAGTAGACGGAAAGTGAAGGGCTACACGGAGATGATTAAAATTAACACAAGTCAGTAAAACATGTCGCACTGTCAGCAGTTCACCGCAGGAGCATAGCGGTGCAGGTTCGGCGGATAGCAAGTGACGGTGGCTGAAACGGCAATGACCGATCCGCAACCGAGCCAGGATGACCTCCTCCCGCCGAGAGGGGCGTGAGGATGTCCTCCAAGCGGTCGGGATCGGTTTGACAGTTCGCAATTTATTGTTGTGCAGTGAAAGCCACACACTGTGCCATTGCGACACGATACTCCGGCGAAGAGCCCGTTGAACATCGTCCGATGGGACGCAAAAGGTAGCCATGCGAGGCAAAAGAGCTGCTGCCTTGGCTGCTGTGTCGGCGGCCTCATTCCCGGGCACACCCACATGGCCAGGGACCCACAGGAAAGAAACGTGACAGCTGTCATCCGCCAGCAACTGGAGGGAGCGTTGGATCCGATACACGAGAGGATGGTTCGAGAAAGGGTCCTTAAGACTCTGCAGGGCACTAAGGGAGTCAGAACATATGGCATAGAAAGGGTGGCGGTGGCGGCAGGTATACAAAACGGCCTGGTGGAGGGCGAAAAGCTCAGCCGTGAAGTTTGAGCACCGGTCAGGGAGCTTGTATTGGAAACGGTTGTCCCCGACGACGAAGGCAGATCCGACACCGGCAGTGCTCTTGGAACCATCAGTGTAAATAAATACGGCATTATCGAACCGCGAACGGAGTTCGACAAGCCTCGAGCGGAATACCAAATCCGGAGTGCTCTCCTTGGGGAGCGAACTAAGTTCGAGGTGTGTGTGAACCTGGGCCTGATGCCACGGTGGCAATGGGCTTTCGCTCAACCGAAGGGTGGAAGGAAGGGTAAAATCGAGCCGTTGTAGCAGACGGCGAAACCGAACTCCCGGTGGAAGCAAGGCAATCGCAGACAACTGATATTGGCGATCGAGTGAGTCGTCAAAAAATAATCTGTAAGATGGATGGTTGGGCATCGACCGTAGGCGGCATGCGTACCGACACAAGAGTATGTCACGTCGATTGGTCAAGGGTAATACAGCAGCCTCGGCATACAGACTTTCAACAGGGCTGGTATAAAATGCACCGGTCGCCAGACGTAATCCACGATGGTGGATAGAGTTGAGACGGCGGAGAATCGACGGCCGTGCTGAAGAGTATACAAGGCTTCCATAGTCGAGCTTCGACTGAACAATGGCCTGGTAAAGGTGAAGCAGGACGGTACGATCCGCTCCCCATGACGTGCCACTGAGGACACGAAGAACGTTAAGGGATCGGGCACAACGGGCAGCCAGGTAGGACACGTGCGTGGACCAGCAAAGTTTCCGATCCAACATGAGTCCCAAGAATTTTGTAGTCTCCACGAAAGGGAGAGCAACCGGGCCGAGACGTAGAGAAGGTGGAAGAAATTCCTTGTATCTCCAGAAATTGATACACACAGTTTTCTCAGTGGAGAATCGGAAGCCGTTTGCGATGCTCCAGGAATATAGACGGTCAAGACAGCGTTGGAGAGAACGCTCCAAGAGACACGTCCGCTGGGCGCTACAATAAATTGCGAAATCGTCAACAAAAAGAGATCCGGAGACGTCGGCTGAAAGGCAGTCCACGATCGGATTGATTGCAATGGCAAAGAGCGCCACACTCAAGACGGAGCCCTGTGGTACCCCATTCTCCTGGCAAAAGGTATCTGACAAAACAGAGCCCACCCGCACCCGGAACTTGCGATCCGCCAAAAACGCTTGAATGAAAAGAGGAAGGCGGCCCCGAAGGCCCCATGTGTGCAATGTGCGGAGAATGCCCGCTCTCCAACAGGTATCGTATGCCTTCTCCAAGTCGAAGAACACGGCTACTGTTTGACGCTTCTTCAGAAAGTTGTTCATAATGAAGGTCGACAACGTAACGAGGTGGTCAGCAGCAGAGCGGTGTCGACGAAAACCGCATTGGATATTAGTCAGGAGGCGGCGAGATTCGAGGAGCCAGACCAACCGAGCGTTAACCATGCGTTCCATCACCTTACAGACGCAGCTCGTCAGAGAAATAGGACGATAACTGGAAGGAAGGTGTTTGTCCTTCCCTGGTTTGGGGATGGGGACAACAATGGCTTCACGCCAACTTGTGGGAACATGACCTTCAGTCCATATGCGATTGTAGGTACTAAGAAGAAAGCACTTGCCCGCTGGAGAGAGGTTCTTCAGCATTTCAATGTGAATGGAATCGGGCCCGGGAGCAGAAGACCGGGACAGGGCGAGAGCACGATCTAGCTCCTGCATGGTGAAGGCGACGTTATAATTTTCCCGATTAAAAGAGCGGAAAGAAGGCGGCCGTGCCTCCTCTACCTGTTTGCGAGGGAGAAAGGCAGGGTGGTAATGGGCAGAGCTCGAAACCTCCGCAAAGAAACGACCCAATGCGTTTGAAACATCAGCTGGGTCCACGAGGACCGCGTTCTCCACGGTCAGGCCAGGAATCGGGGAGTGGACCTTGATGCCGGACAAACGGCGTAGGCCACCCCAGACAACCGTGGAGGGAGTAAAACGGTTAAAAGAACTAGTAAAATCTGTCCAGCAAGCTTTCTTGCTGTCGTTTATGATACGACGGCACTGCGCTCTCATACGTTTGTAATTGATGCAATTCTCCAAAGTTGGGTGGCGGCGGAAGGTGCGTAAAGCACGGCGCCGGGCTCGAAGCGCGTCGCGGCAGGCTGCAGTCCACCAAGGGACCTGGACACGACGTGGAGTAGAGGATGTACGAGGTATGGAACGTTCAGCAGCAGTGAGGATAACCTCTGTGAGGTATTCGACCTGACTGTCACAGTTGGGAAAATTCTGATTGTGAAAAACAGCCATGGAAGAATAAAGCCCCCAGTTGGCTTTAGAAATGTTCCAACTGGTGGGACGTGGAGATGGGGAATGATGTAGGAAGTGGATGATACAAGGGAAATGGTCACTCGAGTACGTGTCAGAAAGTGCATACCACTCAAACCGACCGGCAAGCTGAGGAGTGCATATTGCGAGGTCTATATGGGAATAAGTGTGTGTTGTGTCAGAAAGGAAGGTCGGTGCACCGGTGTTGAGGCAGACAAGATCGAGGTGGTGGAGAATGTCCACCAAAAGGTAGCCTCTCGGACAAGGTGCCGGAGAGCCCCATAGGGGGTGGTGGGCATTAAAGTCGCCTACCAACACGAAAGGTGAAGGGAGCTGGTCAACAAGGTTTAGCACATCTGCCCTAGTAAGGGCAGATGACGATGGCGAATATATATTACAGAGGGAGAAGGTAAAGGTGGATAAGGTGATGCGGACGGCAACTGCCTGTAGGTGAGTGTGCAAGGAAATGGGATGGAAATAGACGTCGTCTCGAAGGAGCATCAGAACCCCTCCATGGGCTGGGACACCTTCCACGGGTGGCAGGTCGAACCGCACAGAGGTGTAGTGTGGAAAGTCTGCACGATCACGTGGACGCAACTTAGTTTCCTGGAGGCAGACTAGAAGCGGGCAGTGCAATCGAAGGAGTAGTTTTAACTCCTCCCGATTAGAACGAAAGCCGCGAATGTTCCATTGAAGGAGCGCCATGATAAAAATGAGAGAAGAAATAAGGATAAAAACCAAGTAGCGAGCGGGGTCACCTCGACGGCCGCTGAGGACCGGATTTCGAGGGAGCACTGCTATCGCTGTCTGGGGGCAAAGGGTCATGTTCCATTGGTTCGCCCGACGCGCCTGCCACCTCCCTGAGTTGATCAGGAGGGGCAGTTTCCACCGCCGGTAAAGGGCCGGGCGCCCGGCAAACGGAGCGTCCCGGTGAAACAGAAGACGGCCGAGGCCGGCAACTGTTGGACGGCGCGACAGATGGGTCACGCCTCGGCGGGGAAGGAGAGGAACTCTTTTCTTGTCAGCTCTTCTGGAAGAGTGACGGCGGGAAGAGGCAGTTGACGGTTGGGAAGCCTGAGAACGCAGAAAATCCTCACGGACGGGTTCCTTTTTCAAGGTCCGGGCATCTTGTTTAGGTGCCCGCGGTTTACTAGAGTTGGACGAAGACTGTACCCTAGAAGCAGCAGGAGGAAGCGGGGACGTGGAACGGGCAATCTTCGGGCTGGCAGATCGCACAACTGTGTCAGCGAAAGTCAAGTCACATGTCTGGGTACTGGAATCCTTGGTAGGTCGAGTTGAGGTGAGTACCTTACTGTATGTACCCGCTGGGAGGACAGTGGGCTTTCGACTCGCCAACATCTTTCGAGCGGCAGATGTTGATACCTTCTCCGTAACCCGAATTTGCTGGATTACCTTCTCATCCTTGTATACAGGGCAGTCGCGAGAGGAAGCCGCATGGTCACCGTTGCAGCTTAGGCAGTGAGGGGACGGAGGTGGGCAATCCCCCTCATGGGCGTCCCTACCACAAGTGACACACTTTGCTGCATTTGGGCAATGTTCACGGGTATGGTTGTACCTGTGGCATTGAAAACAGCGCGTTGGGTTAGGCACATAAGGTCGGACGGAGATGACTTCATACCCTGCTTTGACCTTCGACGGGAGGTCAACTCTGTCGAACGTCAAAAACACAGTACGAGTCGGTGTCAATTAGTTATCGACCTTTTTCATCACCCTGTGGACGGCTGTCACACCCTGATCGGACATATACGATTGGATGTCTTCATCAGACAACCCATCAAGGGATCTCGTGAAGACTACCCCCCGTGACGAGTTGAGTGTGCGGTGCGCTTCGACCTTAACTGGAAAAGTGTGCAACAACGTAGTACGTATCAGTTTTTGGGCTTGGAAGGCACTTTCCACTTCCAGCAACAATGTGCCATTGCGCTGACGTGAACAGGTTTTAACAGGGCCAGCAATTGCATCTACACCTTTCTGTATAACGAAAGGATTGACAGAATTGAAATCCTTTCCGTCGGTGCGAGAGACAACCAGATATTTAGGAACATTAGGCAGAGTCTTTTTAGGCTGAGGCGAGTCTAACTTACGTTTGTGGGTCAACGTCATGAAAGAAGATAAGGAGGAAGTCATCGCGGAAGTGTCCCCCGTGATTACCGGCGTCTCCGATGGCGCGCTCCTTCCTAGTGGGGGCCCTCTCCGAGGGCTTACCCGCCTTAGGTGATTGTTCACACCTCAGGTCACACCTCCCGAGAACTGACGGAGGGACCAATCGGCACGTTCGGAAGGTACCAGCTCGGGTAATCACCCCTCCCTGGGCCTGGCCTTTACCAGGGGGTACGTACGTGCCTTACATGTCTACCCGGGGCGGGGAATTACGCGTTACCCCGTCACCTGCTATGCACGATAATGCGTGGGTCGGCCTTCAGACACGCACAGGGAGGAAAGAAGAAGAGGATAGGAAAGGAAGAGAAAGAAGGAAAGAAAAGAAGTGTCTCAAACGCCGAGGCGGAGACTAATGAGGAGAAGAAGGCTAGGAGAGTTCAAGGAGAGAAAGACAGAAAACGAAAGGTAAGAAAGGAAGGAACGAAGGAAGAAAAAGCACAACAAGAACCACCGTATCTCACGAAATATGCCCGTCTCCGGGCGAAGGCATAAACCGGGAGGGAAAGTGAAGCAGCCTGGGGCAGAAGAAAGGCTGCTCCGGCTCGGGGCCCCGTGCGCGCCACACACGTACCCACAAAAGAACTGTGGGCCCCCTGGGGGGAGCATTTTCTGCGTTCTCAGGCTTCCCAACCGTCAACTGCCTCTTCCCGCCGTCACTCTTCCAGAAGAGCTGACAGGAAAAAGAGTTCCTCTCCTTCCCCGCCGAGGCGTGGCCCATCCGTCACGCCGTCCAACAGTTGCCGGCCACGTCCGTCTTATGTTTCACCGGGACGCTCCGTCTGCTGGTCACCCCGCCCTTTACCGGCCGTAGAAACTGCCCCTCCTGATCAACTCAGGGAGCTGACAGGCGCGTCGGTCGAACTTATGGACCACGACCCTTTGCCCCTAGACAGCGATAGCAGTGCTCCCTCGAAATCCGGTCCTCAGCGGCCGTCGAGGTGACCCCGCTCGCTACTTGGTTTTTATCCTTATTTCTTCTCTCATTTTTATCATGGCGCTCCTTCAATGGAATATTCGCGGCATTCGTTCCAATCGGGAAGAGTTAAAATTACTCCTTCGGTTGCTTCTAGTCTGTCTACAAGAAACAAAGTTGCCTCCACGTGATCGTGCAGACTTTCCACACTACACCTCTGAGCGGTTCGACCTGCCACCCATGGAAGGTGTCCCAGCCCATGGAGGGGTTCTGATGCTCCTTCGAGACGATGTATATTTCCATCCCATTTCCTTGCATACTCACCTACAGGCCGTTGCCGTCCGCATCACTTTATCCACATTTACCTTCTCCCTCTGTAATATCAATTTTCCATCGTCATCTGACCTTACTAGGGCAGATGTGCTACACCTTGTTGACCAGCTCCCTTCACCAATCGTGTTGGTAGGCGACTTTAATGCCCACCACCCCCTATGGGGCTCTCCGGCACCTTATCCGAGAGGCTCCCTTTTGGTGGACCTTCTCCAACACCTCGATCTTGTCTGCCTCAACATAGGTGCACCGACCTTCCTTTCAGACACAACACACACTTATTCCCATATAGACCTCGCAATATGCACTCCACAGCTTGCCGGTCCGTTTGAGGGGTATGCACTTTCTGACATGTACTCGAGTGACCATTTCCCTTGTATCATCCACTTCCTGCATCATTCTCCATCTCCTAGACCCACCAGTTGGAACATTTCTAAACCGACTGGGGGCTTTATTCTTCCATGGCTGTTTTTCACGATCAGAATTTTCCCAGCTGTGACAGTCAGGTCGAATACCTCACAGAGGTTATTCTCACCACTGCCGAACATTCCATACCTCGTATGTCATCTTCTCCACGTCGTGTGCCAGTCCCTTGGTGGACTGAAACCTGCCGCGATGCGCTTAGAGCCCGGCGACGTGCTTTGCGCACCTTACTCCGCCACCCGACGTTGGAGAATTGCATAAATTAAAAACGTATGAGAGCGCAATGTCGTCGTATCATAAACGACAGCAAGAAAGCTTGCTGGACTGCTTTTACTAGTTCTTTTAACCGTTTTACTCCCTCCACAGTTGTTTGGGGTGGCCTACGCCGTTTATCCGGCATCAAGGTCCACTCCCGGATTCCTGGCCTGACCGTGGAGAACGCAGTCCCCGTGGACCCCGCTGCTGTTTCCAACGCATTGGGCCGTTTCTTTGCGGAGGTTTCGAGCTCTGCCCATTACCACCCTGCCTTTCTCCCTCGCAAACAGGTAGAGGAGGCACGGCCGCCTTCTTTCCACTCCTTTAATCGTGAAAATTACAACGTCGCCTTCACCATGCAGGAGCTAGACCGTGCTCTCGCCCTGTCCCGATCTTCTGCTCCCGGGCCCGATTCCATTCATATTGAGATGCTGAAGAACCTCTCTCCTGCGGGCAAGTGCTGCCTTCTTAGTAGCTACAGTCGCATATGGAATGAAGGTCATGTTCCCACAAGTTGGCGTGAAGCCATTGTTGTCCCCATCCTCAAACCAGGGAAGGACAAACATCTTCCCTCCATTTATCGCCCCCATTTCTCTGACGAGCTGCGTCTGTAAGCTGATGGAACGCATGTTGTTGTTGTTGTTGTTGTTGGGTTGTTTAGGGGGGACCAAACTTCAATGGTCATCAGTCCCCCATTCCTTCTCTAGGCGTCAAAAGGAAAGCCATACACGTGAAAGATAACACGCCCAGAGCTTAAAGTTGTGAAGCGGGAGAGGAGTCCCACTGTGTCTAGAAAGAAAAACAGCAAGAATAACAAGACACAAAACGAAAAGATGAGCACTCAAAGACATCTGACAAGAAAGAAGCTGATGCCTGTGGTTGACCGACCAGAAGAATAAAAACGGAAAAGTCAACCACTCAGGAACACTAATAAATCTCCAGCTAGATGGAACGATAAAAACCCCCTGCTCGCATAAAACGTAAAACGGAATCTGCCATTGCAGCATCGTCACCTTAAACGTCCAAAAAAATGACAGGGAGGTTAAAATTCCGCTGCAAAGCGGGTAAAACGGGGCAGTCCAACAGGATGTGGACTATTGTAAGGCGCGAGCCACACTGACATTGGGGCGCATCCTCACCACAAAGGAGATGTCCATGGGTGAGCCACGTATACCCAATGCGGAGGCGACACAAAACCACTGAGTCCCGTCGTGAACCCGGCATGGAGGAGCGCCATGCGGCCGTCGTATCCTTGACCATCCGGAGCTTGTTGGGCGTGTTCAGGCTACGGCACTCAGCATCCCAAAGCCGATGTACCCGTTGGCGCAACAATGAACGGAGATCAGAAGCCGGGAGACCGATCTCTAGACAGGACATACCGACAGACTGCTTGGCAAGCCTGTCAACACGTTCATCGCCCCGGGATACCAACGTGACCCGGAGACCAGACGAACGTCACTGATCGCCCAGACAGTGCAACGGAACGAAGCGTCTCATGTATGGCCAACACCAGAGGTGACTGCGGGTAACACTGCTCCAGAGCTCGGAGGCTGCTCAGGGAGTCGCTGCAAACCACAAAAGACTCGCCTGAACAAGACCGGATATGCAGGAGAGCTCTGTGAATGGCCACCAGCTCTGCAGTGTAAACACTGCAGCCATTCGGCAGAGAGTGCTGTTCCACATGGTCACCATGAGTATACGCAAATCCCACACAGCCATCAACCATGGAACCATCTGTGTATATCAGGTCATATCCACGGAATTCCACTCTGATAGCCGAGAACTGACGGCGGAGCGCCTCCAGTGGAACTGAGTCTTTGGGCCCCTGGGCCAAGTCCAGCCGAGCAGACGGCCTTGGCAAACACCACGGAGGTGAACAGGCACGGACCCGATAGGAAGATGGAAGGGGAGAAGACTCAAGCTCCTGCAGGAGGGACTGAACCCGATAGGCAATCGTATGACCTGATCTGGGGCGTCGCTGATGGGGACGGTCCACCACATCAGGAAAGAAGAGACGATGGTTCGGGTGGCCTGGGGAGCAATACACATGGGCTGCGTAAGCCGCAAGTAGGTGTTGGCGGCGGATCCTCAAGGGTGGAACCCCAGCCTCCACTAGTAAGCTGTTCACTGGGCTGGTGCGGAAGGCACCCGTCGCGATGCGAACCCCACAGTTGTGGATGGGGTCCAGGAGATGCAGTGCCGAAGGTGCCACAGACCCATAGGCAATGCACCCAAAATTGAGACGGGACCGCAACAGTGCCGTGTAAAGCCGCAACAGTGTCGAGCGATCAGCACCCCAGGTCGTATGACCCAGGTGGCGGAGAAGGTTGAGATGGCGCCAGCACTTCCGTTTTAGCTGACGAATGTGGGGGAGCCACGTCAGCCGAGCGTCAAAGACCAGACCCAAAAACCGATGCGTGTCTACCACTGTCAGGAGTTCGTCGTTAAGGTAAAGTTCAGGGTGAGGGTGGACGGTCCGACGCCGACAGAAGTGCATCACTCTAGTCTTGGCGGCAGAAAACTGAAAGCCATGACTTAGGGCCCAAGTACGTGCCTTCCGAATAGCACCTTGCAACCTACGCTCAGCAACCTGAGTGCTGCAGGAACTAAAAAAGATCGTCAGCGTAAAGAGAAGGGGAGACCGACGATCCAACAGCTGTCGCTAGACCATTGATGGCAACTAAAAATAATGGAACACTTAAAACTGAGCCCTGAGGAACGCCATTCTCCTGGATGTATGAGGCGCTCAGGGAAGCATCAATTTGAACACGAAAGGTACGGACAGCTAAAAAATTCTGGATAAAAATCGGTAGGGAGCCCCGGAAGCCCCAGTCATATAAAGTGTTGAGGATGTGGCGTCGCCAGGTGGTATCGTATGCTTTGTGCATATCAAAGAAGACGGCAACAAGATGTTGGCGCCGGGAAAAAGCTGTGCGGATTGCAGACTCGAGGTACACCAGATTATCGGTGGTAGATCGACCCTGGCGAAAACCGCCCTGGCATGGAGCCAACAATCCTCGAGTCTCAAGAATCCAACACAACCGCCGACTGACCATCCGCTCCAGCAGTTTGCACGGCACGTTAGTCAGGTTAATGGGCCGATAGCTATCCAAGGAAAGAGGATTTTTGTCGGGCTTAAGCACTGGGAGGATGATACTCTCCCGCCACTGTGACGGGGAAACAACATCACACCAAATGCGGTTATAGACCGTAAGTAGGTTTCGCCGACTATCTGCTGAGAGATGTTTCAGCATTTGACTATGGATGCTATCAGGCCCTGGAGCCGTGTCAGGACATTGTTGAAGAGCACTGAGGAGCTCCCACTCAGAAAAGGGGGTGTTGTAAGATTCAGAGCGGCTGGTACGAAAGGAGAGAGACTGGCGTTCTACCCTCTCCTTTACTGCATGGAAGGCCGGTGGATAATTTGCAGAGGCAAAGGCACGAGCATAATGCTCGGCGAACATCTCTGCAAGTGTGGCCGGGTCCGTACATAGGACACCATTTGAGGAGATACCAGGGATTCCCACTGGTGTCTGTAATCCCTGTAGCCGTCTGATCTTACTCCAGACCTGCGAGGCTGAGGTGCCTGTCCCAATAGTGGAAACGTACCTCTCCCAGCACTCCCGTTTCCGTCTTCTTATAAGCTGGCGAGCACAAGCGCAAAGCCGTTTAAAATTGATTAGGTGCTCCTGAGAGGGGTGCCATTTGTATCGCTGTAAGGCCCGCCTGCGGTCTTTAATGGCCTCAGCGATCTCCGGCGACCACCACGGCACTGTCTTACGCCGTGGGCACCCTGATGTACGCGGAATGGTCGCGTTCGCAGCAGAAATGATGGAATGTGTGGCACTCTCGACCACCACATCGATTTCCTCGAGTGGGGGAGGGCCAACGATGGCAGCAGAAGCATAGTCTACCCACTTAGCCCTGTGCAGAACCCACCTAGGTGGGTGCGCTGGGGACTCGCGTTGTGGGAGTGACAAAAAGACAGGGAAATGGTCACTGCCACACAAGTCGTCATGGGCTCTCCAGTGAACAGATGGTGGAAGGCTGTGGCTGCAGATCGACAGATCAATGGCCGAAAAAGTGCCATGTGCCACACTAAAATGCGTGGGGGCACCTGTATTCAAGAGGCAGAGGTCGAGTTGAGTTAGGAAATCCGCGACAACCCTGCCATGACCAGAGATCGTAGAACCACCCCACAAGGGACTGTGGGCATTGAAGTCGCCCAACAGTAAGAAAGGTGCGGGTAGTTGAGCAACGAGTGCAGCCAAGACGTTCACAGATACATCACCATCTGGCGGCAAGTAGATACTGCAGACGGTAAACTCCTGTGTGGTCCTCACCCTGACAGCCACTGCTTCTAATGGCGTTTGAAGTGGCACAGATTCACTATACACAGAGGTGAGGACATGCACACACACTCCACCTGATACCCTGTTATATATGCTACGGTTGCAGTAAAATCCCCTGTAGCCACGAAGGGCAGGGGTC
Source organism: Locusta migratoria (assembly GCA_026315105.1). NCBI lineage: Eukaryota > Metazoa > Arthropoda > Insecta > Orthoptera > Acrididae > Locusta > Locusta migratoria. The sequence continues at coordinate 1,806,570 of CM048750.1, read as the reverse complement.
CGCATTTTTGGAAACGAAGTTTCCTGAAGAGCAATGCAGAAAGCAGGTGTAGTGCTCAAAAGATGCCGTAGCTCAGCCAGGTGGGGGAAGAAACCGCCGCAGTTCCACTGGAGAATGACATTGTTCGAGTGCTGGGAAGACATGAATCCGAGTCGGTGGGCTACAACTCAGCATCACTGGCACCCACCGGTGGAGGCGTGTCATCGGGATTGTCCGTTTTCTCAATGGCGTCCCCGAGAGCGAGGTCCTCGGGTGACGCAAGAATCTCCACCTCATCCTCAGAAGCAGAGGTGCAGGTGGAGGGGGGTGGTGGCACTGAAGCCACCGTGGTGTCTCTTGAGATGCCCGTCTTTGGTTTCTTCGCCGGTGTGAGGTGCTCCTTGGACTCAGCCACAGGGACTGAGGAGGAGCGTGAAGCCCTACGACCAGCAGTCTGCGAGCGCGCCCGCTGCTGGTTAGTGTCACTATTGACACTGGCAGAAGGGAGCATCCCAATGGACACCTTCCGTGTGAGGGAAGCCGGAGAAGGTTGTTCTTCCTCCGGCGGAGAGGTGGTAGCTGATCCCGAGGCCTTCGCCTTGGGAGCTTTGCAAGGATGGCCCCCAACCTCCGTGGGGGCAGGCTTAGGTTGGCGGCCCTGGGGTTCCACAGGAACAGAAGAAGTAGAAAATACTGTCGCCGCCAAGGAGAGTGGCGACGACGTCACTGCTGCGAACGTGTTTTTCATTGTTACAGGGTGCAGACGATCAAACTTTTTCCTGGCCTCATTATAGGATATACGGTCCAGGGTTTTATACTCCGTAATTTTCCACTCCCGTTGAAGTGCGGGACATTGCGACGAGCAGGGAGGATGGTTCTGACCACAGTTTACGCAGATGGGAGGCGGCGTACATGGGGCGCCTGGATGTGCTGGACGCCCACAGTCCCTACATGTAGCACTGGACATGCAACGGGAAGACATGTGGCCGAACTTCCAGCATTGGAAGCACCTCACAGGGGGAGGAATATAAGGCCGCACATCAACACGGTAAACCATCACCTTGACCTTTTCGGGCAATGTATCACCCTCAAAGGCCAAGATGAAGGCACCAGTTGCGACCCTATTATCCTTTGGGCCCCTATGGATACGCCGGATATAATGAACGCCCCGTCGTTCAAGGTTTGCCCGTAGCTCATCGTCTGTCTGGAGCAACAAATCCCGGTGGAAAATTACTCCCTGAACCATATTCAGCGACTTGTGGGGAGTGATGGTCACCGCAACGTCACCCAGCTTGTCACAAGCGAGTAACGCCCGTGACTGGGCCGGGGATGCTGTGTGGATGAGAACAGACCCGTTGCGCATTTTCGAAATGGAGTCCACTTCCCCAAACCTGTCCTCCAGATGGTCCACAAAGAACTGAGGCTTGGTCGCTGAGAATGAGTCCCCATCAGTCCTGCTGCACACGAGATATCGAGGAACATAATCTTCACCCTGTTTTGTGGCCCGACGTCCCTCCCAAGGCGTGGTCAGGGAGGGGAACGTTTGGGGGTCGTACGTAGATGCATTAAACTTTCCCTTCTTAGAGACGGCGGTTGTACGTCCGCCAACGTCACCCGATTTTTGTCTCTTCATTGCGGGTGATCCACCCCGATGCCACCCACTCCGATCAGGGGCTCTCCTCATGGGCGCCACCCAGCCACAGCAACGTCACCTGGCGGGATGACCATTGCCGGGAGTCCTGATGCCCCACAGAGACAAGCATCGACTCTTTGGCTTGCATGAGGAGTATGCAGCTCTGGCACCGGTAGAGCGATCCCTGTGTTGTCAGGGGGCTACAGCCAAGAGGGTACATGACGACCCCACCACAACGGACTGGCTACCGTGTTGGCTTTCTGGCGCTACGTGAACCATCAGAAAGGAGAGTGCTGAGATGGCAGTGCACAATGGACTCGACTTGCACGGAAAATCAGTGACATGCCCAGTGGCAGAAGAGAATCCGCAGTCGCAAGTCCATTCCATGATGGGTGCTTAAGATGGCATGGCACGAGAATTACATGATGCACCACGTAAGGTGTCCTTCCCCAAATGGTTCGCTCTTCTGAAAAATTTTGGAAAATGGAGGGTCAAACACACATAGGGGACCACAGATGGAAAGCCGAAAAGTATGAAGACTCCTTTTAGTCGCCTCTTACGACAGGCAGGAATACCGTGGGCCTATTCTTACCCCCGAACCCGTAGGGGGCTGGAGCGCATGGTTAACGCTCGGTTGGTCTGGCTCCTCGAATCTCGCCGCCTCCTGACTAATATCCAATGCGGTTTTCGTCGGCACCGCTCTGCTGCTGATCACCTCGTTACGTTGTCGACCTTCATTATGAACAACTTTCTAAAGAAGCGTCAAACAGTAGCGGTGTTCTTCGACTTGGAGAAGGCATACGATACCTGTTGGAGAGCGGGCATTCTTTGCACATTGCACACATGGGGCTTTTGGGGCTGCCTCCATCTTTTCATTCAAGCGTTTTGGGTGGATCGCAAGTTCCGGGTTCGGGTGGGCTCTGTTTTGTCAGATACCTCTTGCCATGAGAATGGGGTACCACAGGGCTCCATCTTGAGTGTGGCGCTCTTTGCCATTGAAATCAATCCGATCGTAGATTGCCTTTCAGCTGACGTCTCCGGACCTCTTTTTGTTGACGATTTCGCAATTTATTGTAGCGCTCAGTGGACGTGTCTCTTGGAGCGTTCTCTTCAACGCTGTCTTGACCGTCTATGTTCCTGGAGCATCGCAAACGGCTTCCGATTCTCCACTGAGAAAACTGTGAGTGTAAAATTCTGGAGATACAAGGAATTTCTTCCACCTTCACTACGTCTCGGCCCTGTTGTTCTCCCTTTCGTGGGGACTACGAAATTCTTGGGACTCGTGTTGGATCGGAAACTTTGCTGGTCCACACACGTGTCCTACCTGGCTGCCCATTGTGCCCGATCCCTTAACGTTCTTCGTGTCGTCAGTGGCACGTCATGGGGAGCGGATCGTACCGTCCTGCTTCACCTTTACCAGACCATTGTTCAGTCGAAGCTCGACTACGGAAACCTTGTATACTCTTCTGCACGGCCGTCGATTCTCCGCCGTCTCAACTCTATCGACCATCAGGGTTTACGTCTTGCGACCGGTGCATTTTATACTAGCCCTGTTGAAAGTCTGTATGCCGAGGCTGCTGTATTATCCTTGACCACTCGACGTGACATACTCTTGTGTCGGTACACATGCCGCCTGCGGTCGATGCCCAACCATCCATCTTACCGATTATTTTTTGACGACTCACTCGATCGCCAATATCAGTTGTCTTCGATTGCCTTGCTTCCACCTGGAGTTCGGTTTCGCCGCCTACTACAGCGGCTCGATTTTACCCTTCCTTCCACCCTTCGGTTGAGCGAAAGACCATTGCCACCGTGGCATCAGGCCCAGGCTCACACTCACCTTGAACTTAGTTCGCTCCCCAAGGAGAGCACTCCGGATTCGTTCGCGAGGACAAACGGTTCCAATACAAGCTCCCTGACCGGTGTTCGAGTTTCCCGGCTGAGCTTTTTGCCCTCCACCAGGCCGTTTTCTATACCTGCCGCCACCGCGAACCCTTCTATGCCATATGTTCGGACTCCCTTAGTGCCCTGCAGAGTCTTAAGGATCCTTTCTCGAACCATCCTCTCGTGTATCGGATCCAACGCTCCCTCCAGTTGCTAGCTGATGACAGCTGTCACGTTTCTTTCCTGTGGGTCCCTGGCCACGTGGGTGTGCCCGGGAATGAGGCCGCCGACATAGCAGCCAAGGCCGCAACTATTTTCCCTCGCATGGCTACATTTTGCGTCCCATCGGACGATGTTCAACGGGCTCTTCGCCGGAGTATCGTGTCGCAATGGCACAGTGCGTGGTTTTCAATGTACAACAATAAATTGAGAACTGTAAAACCGAACTCGACCGCTTGGAGGACCTCCTCACGCCCCTCTCGGCGAAAGGAGGTCATCCTGGCCCGGTTGCGGATCGGTCACTGCCGTTTCAGCCACCGTCACTTGCTCTCCGCCGACCCTGCACCGCTGTTTTCCTGCGGTGAACTGCTGACAGTGCGACATGTTTTACTGACTTGTGTTACTTTTAATCATCTCCGTGTAGCCCTTCACTTGCCGTCTACTCTGGAGGAAATTTTAGCTGATGACACACGAGCAGCTGCTAGAGTTTTGCGTTTTATAAACTTGGCCAACTTATCCAAGGATATTTAACCCTTTTAATTGTCTTTTATCTTTTTTCTTTGAGATCATAGCGAATCTATGTTCTTGGCTGGGCGCTAATGACCATAGAAGTTGTGCGCCCTAAAACCACAAACACACATCAAAGGACCAAAAAGCGACGTCGCTATGAACCCTTGGCCGCCACAAGCCAGGTATCCCTGTGGTAACTTTTCTGACAACTCTTGCTGGAAACTCTCACTGCACTGCACGCTGTGGCGCACGGACACGAAGCCGCAGCGCGAACGCAACCCTAACACGCTTGGCTTGAGAACACCGTGATGCCGGGTTGTTATACCACGACGCACGCGCTCTGCCTAACCGAGTAAGTAAAGAAACAATGAAAGTAGTGGTATTTCACCGGCGATGTTCCATCTCCCACTTATGCTACACCTCTCATGTCACCTCACAGTGCCAGACTAGTGTCAAGCTCAACAGGATCTTCTTTCCCCGCTAATTTTTCCAAGCCCGTTCCCTTGGCAGTGGTTTCGCTAGATAGTAGATAGGGACAGCGGGAATCTCGTTAATCCATTCATGCGCATCACTAATTAGATGACGAGGCATTTGGCTATCTGTAGCCGCTTTAATCGCAACATGTGCGAAATACAGAGTGTATTTATTTATGCCAATCAGGTGGGCTTACAAAGGTAACATATTCTATACATACAATAACAAAGTACACCCATACATGCGCGAATCATGCGGGTATTATGCCTGTAGGGTGCCATGCAGCAGCACATCAACAAGAGATGCCTTACCCAATGCCAGCACGTGGCATCGAGCCCTTCAGAGCTGTCATCTGCTCAAACCGCCTCGTCGCAATAATGGTGCCCAGGAGAACACGTGTAGCCATCGTCGCCAGTTGGAACTTGGTGAAACCTAAACCGCGAAGAGCCTTTGCAGAGTCTGGTGCCCAGACACCGCGCCAATTAATAGTCGCTGATGTTGTCTCAATCTGCTGAACGGAGGTGAACCTCATCTTCAGCTCCTGGTGGATGGTGGGACGATCATAGACCGCGACTTTGTTCTGGTTACACTGGTCGAGGTCGAGGTCGAGGTGATCGCCCACGACCTGGACGTCGACGACGTGAGCTGTAACGCCGCGGACCGCCACTACATCTGGTTTGCGGAGACCCTCCGACGTCCTGAGGTGGGGTTCGACGTGGACATCGAAACCCCGCTTCTTGAGGCCCCCTGCAGCATAAGTGACTAAGGTGTTGTGTCTCTTAATGCGAGCCTCATGACTCCGCCAACACGACTGAACCAGATGGTTAGCGGTCTCCACAGCGTTACAACCAGCCCGACATCGAGTGTCACCACCCCGCCCACGCTGAAGCCTTGCACGGGTAGGCAAGGCATTAATGCGTGTGTGGACACAGTTGATAAAGTCGCGGCCTGAAAGGAAGCTCCTCCCGGTGGAAATCCAGGCATGCTGCCCAGGTGTTCGGGCAGACTTCCTTAGAGCCGCACCATCCACTGACGCATGGAGCTGTTCCGCCCAGCAGCACCCCAGTTGGTAGTAATTCTTGATCAAAACGTCACCTCGCCACCGCAGATGTTGGTCCAGCCTCTCGAGCTCTCGCTGCACGCTGCCCTGTGCAGGGTCTTCATCCGGAATTCCAAGGGCCTGGAGGCCCATTAGTCGCCTTCTACGGAGCAGTGGGCCCAGCCAGCGGGCAGACGGCACCCCCAGCCCACCGGATGGAATAGGGGCATGGAAGTAGCCGACGGGAGTGTCTGCTGGAAGGCGCAGCCAAGATCTGATGGCTGTGCGCACACAAGCATCCATAGAAGAAAGTGCCCCTAGTTGAGTTCTTGACAGGGCCAGCCCGTGATGAAGACCCGGGATGATGCAGGTGCGCAGGGCATAAACCCATTGTTGCGGCTTAAGTGGCGCCCGCATCAGGAGCTGCAGCTGCTGAGCGACCTCCTTCCTAGGGTTGAAAAGGGTCCTGCCACTCGGGGAGAAGTCGACCCCAAGGTACCGGAATCGGCTTCCGATACCCATTGCTGGGATGGCCGCATTGCCAGCCGTGATGTTAACCGCAGCATCCACCTTGATCTTCTTATCCCGCCCTGATGCAACCAGGGCGAGGGTGAAGCACTTGGTAGGGTTCACTTCGAGCCCCAATTGCCCCAGAGTGGATACTGCGCTGGCCACCAAGTCCTGAAGGCCATCCCTTGTAGTGGCAAAAAGGAGGAGGTCGTCAGCAAAAGCAGCGACATTGACACGCCGCCCCAAGATGCGGGCGCCCACATGATCGGGGAGGCTGGCCAACATGAGGTCCAAGGCCATGTTGAAAAGGATCGGGGAAAGTGGATCACCCTGACGGACACCTCTGGAAGGACGCACTAGACCTGTCGACTTCCCATAACTGCATATCGTAGTAGAGCTCGCTGCGTAGCAGTCCCGGACATATCCAATGAACTTGACCGGGAGGCCATGGGCCCTGAGGGCAGGCCCCAGAGCACCATGATCAAGCGAGTCGAATGCCTTGGAAACATCCAGAGACGCCACATACAGCGAGCTACACGATGAAGCAGCCTGGGTAATCGCAAGGTCTAGCATGGTGGTGTTATGCAACATCCCATCCTGAGGGAGGAAGGCCCACTGACGCCCATCCAACACACACGTCCGCACCAGTCGACCCGCAAGGACCTTATGAAGGGCCCTGGCCAGCACTGAGCAGACGGTGATAGGACGGAAATCAGCGGGGGATGTTGGAGCGGCCTTCTTAGGTAACAGGGTGGTCTGGGCACGAAGGAGTCGGGATGGGAGCGAACGGAAAGGAGTAGAAGGTTTAGGATTTTAAGGAGGACCTCGCGGGGGAGGCGACGTAATTGTGCGGGGGTAAGGCCATCCGATCCGGCTGCTGATCTGAGAGGTGGGAGTGATGAAGCGGCCTCCTCCTCCGTAATCGGCGCCCAAAGCTGGTAGAAGGGCACCTCCTTGCAGAATGGAAGCACCCTGCTATCCAGGCTGTCTACCAGGCCAGTTGGACGCCTGGTAAACAAGTCAGCCCAGAAATCCAGCAGCCGCGGGACTTGCGGCGGCGGCTGGAGCAGGGTGCCATCGAGGAGGCCACGAACAGAGCGCGCCGGGTTCTTCTTAAATGCGCGCTGACACACGGAATACTCCCACCTCCGTCGTGCTCGCTTCCGCTCAGGCTGGGTCGTTCTAAAAGTGGCAGAAGGATGTAGCCCTGCCTCTCTACTACCGACAGCATCCAAGGCAGCTGGAAGCATACCGAGGATAACTGAGCTGTTGGCTTGCGGACCCAGCGCTGTGATGTCATCAAGACAGCGGAAGCGAGGAGCAGATGATGGTAGGGCAGCCAAAGCGGACCAGATGGCTGAGTCAACATCAGCGACCTCGCTGCCAGGAGATGGAGATGGCAGCGAAATGGGTGGCCCAGAACTTGCCTCCTGCAAGGCAGGTGGAAGCGCCTGGGTCAATGAAGGACCCACACTGGCCCCAGAGAGGACAGAAACAAAGCGGGCGACCTCATCCCTATAGGTCCTCCCCCTTCGCTGACCCTTGATGGACTCAAGTGTGCGGTCGGGGAAGGACTCCGCCAGTTCCTGGTTCATAAACCGGACGCCCTTGATGGTAAGTTCTGTCTCTCTATGGGCCAGGCGCAGAAGTTCCTCCCTGGACCACCGGGCCTTCTTGCGCGCGGTGTCTCTCTGCATTGAGCTCGGCGACGATGGACTCCCAGGCCGGTCTTAGTCGTAAATGACCGGCCACAGTCTGGGCACACGTGCGACGGAGGCGGCTGAGACGTGCTGGTTGACTGGGCAGGCATTTCGTCAGTTGGCTCGGACCCTCCAGCGGGAGGCTGTCCGGCACCTCTCTTATCTCTACGTGTTGGCATGCCACCTGAAACAGATGGGGTAGTGGGCTGGCAACCCTTCCACCCCCAAACGCGCCCTGCTCTGTCAGATATATGACCCCGCCACGTGAAGGCCAGAGCTCGGTCTTGTCACAGAGAGGCTTTTTGGTACCATCATCTCCCGACGCAGAAGCGCTAAGGGGAGATTGAGAGGGTCTGTGTAAGACGCATCATGTGACCATTCTGGAGTCATAGTTACTCCCGCCGTTTACACGCGCTTGCTTGAATTTCTTCATGTTGACATTCAGAGCACTGGGCAAAAATCACATTGCGTCAACACCCGCTAGGGCCATCGCAATGCTTTGTTTTAATTAGACAGTCGGATTCCCCCAGTCCGTGCCAGTTCTGAGTTGATCGTTGAATGGCGGCCGAATAGAATCCGCGCACCCACGCACCCCCGAAGGAGCGCGCTAAGGCGGACGCGGCCTCGCAGCAAGAAAAATCCGTGGGAGGCCAAGGCACGGGACCGAGCTCGGATCCTGCTCGCAGGTTGAAGCACCGGGGCGCGAACGCCGCGCAGGCGCGCGCATCCTGCACCGCCGGCCAGCACGAGGCCGACCAACGGCGAGAGCAGACCACGCCCGCGCTAAGCGCCCGCACTTACCGGCACCCCTATGGCACTCACCTCGCCCAGGCCCGGCACGTTAGCGCTGACCCACTTCCCGACCAAGCCCGACACGCCCCGATCCTCAGAGCCAATCCTTATCCCGAAGTTACGGATCCAATTTGCCGACTTCCCTTACCTACATTATTCTATCGACTAGAGGCTCTTCACCTTGGAGACCTGCTGCAGATATGGGTACGAACCGGCGCGACACCTCCACGTGGCCCTCTCCCGGATTTTCAAGGTCTGAGGGGAAGATCGGGACACCGCCGCAACTGCGGTGCTCTTCGCGTTCCAAACCCTATCTCCCTGCTAGAGGATTCCAGGGAACTCGAACGCTCATGCAGAAAAGAAAACTCTTCCCCGATCTCCCGACGTCGTCTCCGGGTCCTTTTGGGTTACCCCAACGAGCATCTCTAAAAGAGGGGCCCGACTTGTATCGGTTCCGCTGCCGGGTTCCGGATTGGAACCGGATTCCCTTTCGACCAACGGGGCCAGCACAAATAGGCATCATGCTATGACGGCCCCCATCGACATCGGATTTCTCCTAGGGCTTAGGATCGACTGACTCGTGTGCAACGGCTGTTCACACAAAACCCTTCTCCGCGTCAGCCCTCCAGGGCCTCGCTGGAGTATTTGCTACTACCACCAAGATCTGCACCGACAGCGGCTCCAGGCAGGCTCACGCCCAGACCCTTCTGCGCTCACCGCCGCGACCCTCCTACTCGTCAGGGCTTCGCGGGTGGCCGCGAGGACCGGCCATGACTGCCAGACTGACGGCCGAGTATAGGCACGACGCTTCAGCGCCATCCATTTTCAGGGCTAGTTGCTTCGGCCGGTGAGTTGTTACACACTCCTTAGCGGATTCCGACTTCCATGGCCACCGTCCTGCTGTCTTAAGCAACCAACGCCTTTCATGGTTTCCCATGAGCGTCGATTCGGGCGCCTTAACTCGGCGTTTGGTTCATCCCACAGCGCCAGTTCTGCTTACCAAAAGTGGCCCACTTGGCACTCCGATCCGAGTCGTTTCCCCCCTGCGGGTTCGGTTGTTGTTGTTGTTGTTGGTTTTAAGGGGACTAAACAGCTAGGTCATCAGTCCCCTGTCCCTAGCTAAGAGTCCTCTGTCAAGAGTATAAATGTAAAACACAGCTCCGAAGATGAAAACTCGGAAATGGGGTAAGCTGACATTGGAGAAATCGCGTACAACACAAAAGGAAGAGACACAATATGGAAAAAGAAGTTGAGATCTCAGCTAAAACTGGACAGCAGAAAAACACGGCTGGCTGATCACAGGGAAAAAACAGTATGAGCCAGCCATACTTCACACACTAAAAATCCCTCGGTAAATTACAGAAGGGTCTTAAAAGGGTTTAAAATAGCTGGATAGGTGGGGACCTGAAGTATCAGGCTATAGCACCCACCACTAGATGGAGTTGTAAAAACCAGCTGCGCGAATAAAACTTAAAACAGAATGAGCCATAGAGGCATCGTCGCCTAAGACTAAAGGTAGCGCGTCTGGTAGGTTAAAAGACTGGCGCAATGTAGCTAAAACTGGGCACTCCATCAGAAGATGGACGACTGTCAGCGCTGCTCCACACCGACACACAGGTGGTGCCTCACGGCGGAGGAGATGACCATGGGTCAGCCAGGTATGCCCAATACGGAGGCGGCAGAGGACAACTGACTCTCGACGTATGGGCCGCAGTGAAGACTTCCACAGAGTTGTGGATAGCTTCACGGCTCGGAGCTTGTTTGTGGCACCCATGGTGCACCATTCGGCACTCCAAGCATCACGCACCTTCTTGTGCAATGATAACCTAAGGTCTGATTCCGTGATGCCAATGGTGAAGGGTGGCGCAGTGGTGGCCTGTTGGCCAACTGGTCAACACGTTCATTCCCCGGTATGCCGACGTGGCCAGGGGTCCACAGGAAGACCACACATCGGCCAGATTGGGCAAGAGAGTAAGTAGTGTCTTGAATGGACTGCACTAACGGGTGACGAGGGAAGAACTGGTCGAGTGCCTGCAAGCCACTCAGGGAGTCACTACAGATGACAAATGACCCCCTGGGGCAGGCTCGGAGGTGTTCTAGAGCCTTGAGGATAGCGACCAGCTCTGCAGTGAAGACACTACTTTCACGGGGCAATGAATGTTGTTCGACATGGTCACCATGGAGACATGCATACCCAGCACGACCATCAGCTAGGGACCCATCAGTATTGATGGCTTCAGCACCACAGAAAGAGTTGAGGAGATCCAGGAACTGGTGTCGGAGTTGTGTTGGAGAAACGGAGTCCTTTGATCTATTGGACAGATCCAGACAAAGCTGCAGTCGGGGGATGGACCAAGGAGGGGTTTGAAAGGAATAGTGGAAAGTGGCAGGGAGTGGTTAGGATTCGAGGGACGAAAGTAGAGGACGAACACGGTCTGATATTGGGTAACCCGACCGAGGTCGTCTTGGAGGGATAGGGAGTGCAGCGCCTGGAAAAAGAAGCCGGTGGTTCGGATGGTGTGGCAAGGCCTTAACATGGGCAACGTACGAAGCCAGCAAGTGCTGCCGGCGGAACCGCAGAGGAAGGACCCCAGCTTCAACTAGTAGGCTTGTCACAGGGCTCGTGCGGAAAGCCCCTGTTGCCAAACGAACTCCAGAATGTAAGACTGGGTCTAATGTTTGCAGTGCTGAAGGTGCAGCCGAATCATATACTACGCAGCCATAGTCTAGGCGCGACTGGATGAGCGCCTTATAAAGTTGCAGGAGCGTTGGGCGTGACGCTCCCCAAACGGTATGGCTTAGACAACGTAGAATATTAAGGTGTCGCCAGCACTTTTGTTTGAGCTGGCGAAGGTGTGGCACCCAGGTGAGACGGTTGTCGAATAACATGCCTAAGAAACGGTGCGTCTCTTCGACACGCAGCAGGTCATCAGCGAGATACAGTTTGGGGTCAGGATGGACCGCCCGACGCCGACAGAAATGCATCACCCGGGTTTTCGTAGCGGAAAAGTTAAAACCATGAGTAAACGCCCACGACTGCGCCTTTCGAATAGCTATCTGCAACCGCCGTTCAGCAACGCCGATGCCAGTGGAGCTGAAATACATGCAGAAGTCATCGGCATACAACGAGGTGTAAACCGATGATCCCACAGCAGTAGCAAGACCATTGATAGCGACCAAAAGTAAAGGGACGCTTAGAACGGATCCCTGTGGGACACCGTTTTCTTGATAGTGATGGGAGCTGAAACAGGAACCAATACGAACTCGAAAAGAACGTTGCGCGAGAAAATTCTGTATGAATACAGGAAGCGGACCGCGTAAGCCCCAGTCATACAGCGTAGACAGTATGTGGTGGCGCCAGGTGGTGTCGTACGCTTTTCGCAGGTCAAAGAATACAGCAACCAGAGGTTCGCGGCGTGTAAAGGCTGTACGGATGGCCGACTCCAGTGACACGAGGTTATCGATAGCGGAGCGGCCACGACGGAACCCACTCTGTTGTGGGGACAGGAGTCCCCGGTCCTCAAGGATCCGCATAAGCCTCCGACTCACCATCCATTCGAGGAGTTTACACGGAACGTTGGTGAGGCTGATTGGGCGGTAACTATCAGCCACCTGTGGATCAGCCCCAGGCTTCATCACTGGGATGATGATGCTATCCCGCCATTGGGACGGGAAGACACCCTCAACCCAGAGACGATTCAGCAAGGAGAGAAGTTGGCGTTTAGAGTCTGCTGACAGGTGTCGGAGGAACTGACTATGGATGCGGTCGGGTCCAGGGGACGTGGCTGGGCATGCGGCAAGTGCACTTTCGAACTCCCGTTCGGTGAAAGGGATGTTGTAGGTTTCCTGGCGTCGCGTTCGAAAGGATATCTGCTTTCGCTCTGTGCGCTCCTTAAGGGCGCGGAAATCCGCATCATATGCAGCGGTCGCTGAGGTGCGAGCATAGTGGTGTGCCAAATGCTCTGCTATTGTGTGAGGGTCAGTGCAAAATGTACCCTGAATGCTCAGGCACGGAATTCCCACTGGTGGGCGGTGGCCAAAGAGGCGTCGAACTTGCGACCATACCCGTGAAGGCGATGCTCGGGAGCCAATGGAGGCGACATAGCGCTCCCAGGAGGCCCTCTTGCTTTGCTGGATCAATCGCCGCGCCCGTGCACGGAGACGCTTGAAGGCAACAAGATGTTCAACACAAGGGTGGCGTCGGTGGCGCTGTAGTGCTCGCCGACGTTCCCGGATGGCCTCAGCTATCTCCGGCGTCCACCAGGGCACTGACTTACGGTGGAGTGATCCAAGTGAGACGGGTATAGTGTTCTCAGCAGCAGAAATGATGGATTGTGTGACCTGCTGCACAGTGGTATCGATATCAGCCAGAAGAGGAGAGGGAAGCACAGCGGCTATGGAATATGCTGGCCAGTCGGCCCTATGGAGGGACCAGCGAGGCAGACGGTCAGCAGGTGGACACTGTGGGAGCGACAGGAAGATAGGGAAATGGTCGCTGCCACACAGGTCATCGTGGACCCTCCATGTGAAGTGCAGAAACAGGCTTGGGCTACAGACAGACAGATCTATGGCAGAGAATGTACCATGTGCCACGCTAAAGTGCGTAGCAGCACCTGTGTTCAGGAGGCAGATGTTCAGCTGCGTCAGTAGAGTCTCAACATCTCTCCCCCGTGCCGAAGTCTGTGTGCCACCCCACAAAGTGTGGTGGGCATTGAAATCCCCCAAAAGAAGGAAGGGTGGGGGAAGTTGGGCGACCAATGCAGCGAGGTCTACAGGAGAGACAACCTCATCAGGTGGTAGGTAGACCGAACATATGGTAATGTCTTGCACTTCCCGGAGCTGAACAGCAACCGCCTCTAGTGGCGTTTGAAGAGGCACGGCAGCGCTCGGGACAGTGGCTAGGACATAGACGCAGACTCCACCGGAAACTCTGCCATAGATAGAGCGATTTTTAAAATAGCCCTGGTAGCCTCGAAGGGCAGGGGACCGCATCGCTGGAAACCACGTTTCCTGAAGAGCGATACAGAAAGCAGGTGTTTGGCTGAGAAGCTGTCGTAGCTCAGGCAGGTGGTGGAAAAAGCCACCACAATTCCACTGGAGGATGATGTTTTCTCCTGGCTGTACCGCCATGATGAATAAAGGAGCAGATCACTCCATTGGATCGTCTGCTACCACGCGCTCTGAATCCACAGAACCAGAGATCTTGTCTGGGGAATCAGTAATTGCGAGATCCTCAGGAGACACGAGGATCTCGACTTCATCCTCTGAAGAAGAGGATGTGGGTGGTTGTGGCTTTGAAGCCACCGAACATTCTTTTTTCTTGTGTCTCTTCTTCTTCTCCTCTCGCTGGCACTTTGGTTTGCTGGGCCGTGAGAGCTTCCCAGAAGCGGCATCCGGGACGGAGGAAGAGCAAGAAGCTCTTGGACCGGCAGGTTGTGGATCTATAGGCCGGTGGCCAGGATCCTCCGGAGCGCTCTGAGTAGCCGCTGAAGGGGGTGTCCCGAGGGACCCCTTCTCGGTGAGAGGAGCCAGAGAAGGCTTCTCCTTCTCTGGCTTAGAGGTGGGGACTCGCGTCCCCGATGATTTAGTGGGTGTTGCTCCCACAGTGAAAAGTGTGGGAGCCACCGAAGAGGAAGCGCCCCTAGCTGGTAAGGGGGCAGGGATAGTTTGTTGGGCCTGGGAGCCCACTGGTACGGATTGCACTGACTGGTTTGTAAGCACAGTGGAGGGTGACAGTGAGGCTGCTGTGGCATAGGTGTTGACCTGGCGCACAGGGTGGAGCTTATGGTACTTCTTCTTCGCCTCTGAGTACGTCAATCGGTCTCTGGTCTTGTACTCTATGATCTTTCTTTCTTGGTGCAGAACTGTGCAGACAGGCGAACAAGGGGAGTGATTTTGGCCACAATTAACACATACTGGAGGAGGGGTGCAGGGGACGTTCGGATGGACAGCACGTCCGCACTCCCGACATGTAGGATTGGCATCACATCAGGAGGACATATGCCAAAACCTCCAGCACTTAAAACAGCGCATAGGGGGAGGAACGTAGGGCTTTACGTCGATCCGGTAGACCATCACCTTGACCTTCTCGGGCAATGAATCACCCTCGAAAGCCAATACGAAGGCACCGGTCGCGACCCTATTATCCTTCGGACCCCTATGGACTCGCCGAATAAAATGTACTCCCCGCCGTTCTAGATTGGCACGCAATTCGTCATCTGACTGCAGCAAGAGGTCTTTGTGGAAGATGATACCCTGTACAATATTTAGGGTCTTGTGCGGCGTAATGGTAACGGAAACATCACCCAGCTTGTCACAGGCAAGCAGTGCCCTTGACTGAGCTGGGGATGACGTCGTTATTAAGACAGACCCTGACCGCATCTTAGACATCCCTTCCACCTCACCATACTTGTCCTCCAAGTTTTCGACGAAGAACAAGGGCTTAGTCGTCTTAAAAGAGTCCCCATCAGTGCGGGTGCAAACTAGATATTTAGGGGCATAAGCCTCACCCTGCTTTCTTGCCCGACGTTCCTCCCATGGTGTAGCCAGGGAAGGGAACGTTTCGGGATCGTACTCTGCAGCATTGTACTCGTTTCTTCCACGCTTAGAGACGCCAGGTTTGCGTGTGTCGACGCTATTTATTGCTCGTTTCATGCCTGTCCCACGAGCAGCTAGGGAACTAAAGGTCCACCCAGGCAGAGCCCCGCTTGCCTGGGTAAGCCTTATACAACTGAGGTGCGGCAGGTTCCTCAGAGGTTGCTCGCTAGCGGCTGTTCAACCTCAACAGCCATGCATCTCCTCGGCACGTAGCACACCTTGAGATTGAGGTTTTTTTTATAGAGGTTTGTACCATCCTCGTGACCCAGGCGATTAAGCCAAGATCCCCGGACTCTGAAACGTACAACGTTCCACCGTCGCGCCGAACGATGGTCGTTGAAGCACGCACAGAGCTTACGGTGTAGCGGACTGTTGGCGCGACACAGCCCACAGCTCTGGACCCCGGGTTCGCCAAGCCCGTACTCAGCAAATTAATCTGGTGTACCTCGAGTCTGCAATCCGCACAGCCTTTTCCCGGCGCTAACACCTTGTTGCCGTCTTCTTCGATATGCACAAAGCATACGATACAACCTGGCGACGACACATTCTCAACACTTTATATGACTGGGGCCTCCGGGGCTCCCTACCGATTTTTATTCAGAATTTTTTAGCCGTCCGTACCTTTCGTGTCCAAATTGGTGCTTCTCTGAGCTCCTCCCATATCCAGGAAAATGGGGTTCCTCAGGGTTCCGTTTTAAGCGTTCCCTTATTTTTAATCGCCATCGACGGTTTAGCCACAGCGGTTGGGTCGTCGGTGTCCCCCTCTCTTTATGCTGACGACTTTTGTCTCTCTTTTAGTTCCTGCAGCACCCAAGTTGCTGACCGCAGGTTGCAAGGTGCTATTCGGAAGGCGCAGAACTGGGCGCTTACCCATGGCTTTCAGTTTTCTGCCTCCAAGACCAGAGTGATGCACTTCTGCCGGCGTCGGACCGTCCACCCACACCCTGAACTTTATCTGAATGACGAACCACTTACGGTAGTGGAAACTCACCGTTTTTTAGGACTGGTCTTTGATGCCCGGCTGACGTGGCTCCCCCACATTCGTCAGCTGAAACGGAAGTGCTGGCGCCATCTCAACCTTCTCAGACACTTGGGGCATACGACCTGGGGTGCAGACCGCTCCACACTGTTGCGGCTTTACACGGCGCTGGTGCAGTCCCGTCTCGATTTTGGGTGCATTGCCTATGGGTCTGCAGCACCTTCGGCACTGCACCTCCTGGACCCCATTCACAACTGTGGGGTTCGCATCGCGACGGGTGCCTTCCGCACCAGCCCAGTGAACAGCTTACTAGTAGAGGCTGGGGTTCCACCCTTGGGGATGCGCCGCCAACACCTACTTGCGGCTTATGCAGCCCATGTGTATTGCTCCCAAGGCCACCCGAACCATCGTCTCCTCTTTCCTGATGTGGTAGTCCGTCCCCATCAGCAACGCCCCAGATCAGGTCATACCATTGCCTATCGGGTTCAGTCCCTCCTGCAGGAGCTTCAGTCTTCTCCCCTTCCAACTTCCTATAGGGTCCGTGCCCGTACACCTCCGTGGTGTTTGCCAAGGCCGTCTACTCGGCTGGACTTGGCCCAGGGGCCCAAAGACTCAGTTCCACTGGAGGCGCTCCGCCGTCAGTTCTCTGCTGTCATAGCGGAGTTCCGTTGTCATGACCTGATCTACACAGATGGTTCAATGGTTGATGGCTGTGTGGGATATGCCTATACTCATGGTGCCCATGTGGAACAGCACTCTCTGCCGAATGGCTGCAGTGTTTACACTGCAGAGCTGGTGGCCATTCACAGAGCTCTCATGCATATCCGGTCCTGCTCTGGCGAGTCTTTTGTTGTTTGCAGCGACTCACTGAGCAGCCTCCGAGCTCTGGAGCACTGTTACCCGCGGTCTCCTCTGGTGTTGGCCATACAGGAGACGCTTTGTGCCATTGGAGAGTCCGGGCAATCGGTGGTGTTCGTCTGGTCTCCGGGTCATGTCGGCATCCCAGGCAATGAGCGTGTTGACAGACTGGCCAGGCAGGCAGTCAGTGCGTCCATTTTGGACATTGGTCTCCTGGCGTCTGATCTCCGTTCGTTGTTGCGCCACCGCGTACATCAGCGTTGGGATGCCGAGTGGCATAGCCTGGGCACACCCAACAAGCTTCGGCTAGTCAAGGAGACCACCACCGCATGGCGTTCTTCCGTTATGGCCTCTCGCCGGGACTCCGTGGTGCTGTGTCGACTCCGTATTGGCCATTCGTGGCTCTCCCACGGACATCTCCTTCGTGGTGAGGCCCCGCCCCAGTGTCGTTGTGGCTCCCACTTAACAATAGTCCACATCCTAGTGGACTGCCCGTTTTTAGCCGCCTTGCGGCGTCCTTTTAACATTCCTGGCGTTTTATCAGATATTTTACGTGACGATGCTTCAGCAGCAAATTCAGTTTTAAGTTTTATTCGAGCAGGAGGTTTTTATCAGTCTCTATGACTGGTCTTTTCCTTGCACTGCCGAGTGGTTGACTTTTCCTTTTTTATTCCTATGTTCGGTCAACCACTGCCTTCGGCCTCTTTGTAGTAAGGTGTCTTTGTGTGTTCGTCACCTTTTCTTTTAGTTTCTTCTCCGTTTTGTTGATGTTTTATAGACCCAGTGGGATTTCCATCCCACTTCGCAAACTTAATCTCTGGGCGCATTCATTTGACGTCCGCACTTTTATTTTTGACATTTTGTAATGGAATGGGGGACTGATGACCATTGTAGTTTTGTCCCCCTTAAACATCCAAACAACAACAACAACAACAACATGAATCCGAGTCGGTGGGCTACAACTCAGCATCACTTGCACCCACCGGTGGAGGCGTGTCATCTGGATTGTCCGTTTTCTCTAATGCATCCCCAAGAGTGAGGTCCTCGGGTGACGCAAGAATCTCCACCTCATCCTCAGAAGTAGAGGTGGAGGCGGAGGGGAGTGGTGGCACTGTAGCCACCGTGGTGTCTTGTGTCATGACTTTCTTTGGCTTCTGTTTACCCCTCCGTTCCCTCGGGGGCTTCGCCGGTGGGAGGTGCTCCTCTGACTCAGCCACAGGGACCGAGGAGGAGCGCGAAGCCCTACGACCAGCAGTCTGCGAGCGCGCCGGCTGCTGGTTAGTGTCGATATCGACACTGGCAGAAGGGAGTGTCCCAAGGGACACCTTCCGCCTGAGGGAAGCCGGAGAAGGTTGTTCTTTCTCCGGCGGAGAGGTGGTTGCTGACCCCGAAGCTTTCGCCTTGGGAGCTGTGGATGGATGGCCCCCAACCTCCGTGGGGGCAGGCTTAGGTTGGCGGCCCTGGGGGCCCACAGCAACAGTTGAAGTAGAAAATACTGTCGCCGCCAAGGAGAGTGGCGACGACGTCACTGCTGCGAATGAATTTTTCATAGGTACTAGGTGCAGACGATCGAACTTTTTCCTGGCCTCATTATAGGATATACGGTCCAGGCTTTTGTATTCTGTAATTTTCCGCTCCCGTTGAAGTGCGGGACATTGCGACGAGCAGGGAGGATGGTTCTGACCACAGTTGACACAGATGGGAGGCGGTGTACATGGGGCACCCGGATGTGCTGGACGCCCACAGTCCCTACACATAGCACTGGACATACAACGGGACGACATGTGGCCGAACTTCCAGCATTGGAAGCACCTCACAGGGGGAGGAATATAAGGCCGCACGTCAACACGGTAAACCATCACCTTGACCTTTTCGGGCAATGTATCACCCTCGAAGGCCAAGATGAAGGCACCAGTTGCGACCCTATTATCCTTGGGGACCCTATGGACACGCCGGATAAAATGAACGCCTCGTCGTTCTAGGTTCGCCCGTAGCTCGTCATCCGTCTGTAGCAATAGATCCCGATGAAAAATTACACCCTGGACCATATTCAGGGACTTGTGTGGAGTAATAGTCACTGCAACATCACCCAATTTGTCACAAGCGAGTAACGCCCGTGACTGGGCAGGAGATACTGTGTGGATGAGGACAGAGCCGTTGCGCATTTTAGACAGTGACTCCACTTCCCCAAACCTGTCCTCCAGATGGTCCACAAAGAACTGAGGCTTGGTCGCTGAGAATGAGTCCCCATCAGTCCTGCTGCACACGAGATATCTTGGAGCATATTCATCAGTTGGATTTGCGCCCCGACGTCCCTCCCAAGATGCAGTCAGGGAGGGGAACGTTTTGGGGTCATACGTGGAAGCATTGAATTTTCCTCGCTTAGAGACGGCGGTTGTACGTCCGCCAACGTCACCCGATTTTTGTCTCTTCATTGCGGGTGATCCGCCCCGATGCCACCCACTCCGATCAGGGGCTCTCCTCATGGGCGCCACCCAGCCACAGCAACGTCACCTGGCGGGATGACCGTTGCCGGGAGTCCTGATGCCCCACAGAGACAAGCATCGACTCCTTGGCTTGCACGAGGAGTATGCAGCTCTGGCACCGGTAGAGCGATCCCTGTGTTGTCAGGGGCTACATCCAAGAGGGTACAAGACGACCCCACCACAACGGACTGGCTACCGTGTCGGCTTTCTGGCGCTACGTGAACCATCAGAAAGGAGAGTGCTGGGATGGCAGTGCACAATGGACTCGACTTGCACGGAAAATCAGTGACATGCCCAGTGGCAGAAGAGAATCCGCAGTCGCAAGTCCATTCCATGATGGGTGCATCAGATGGCATGGCACAAGAATTACATGTTGCACCACGTAAGGTGTCCTTCCCCAAATGGGTCGCTCTTCTGAAAAATTTTGAAAAATAAAGGGTCAAACCCACATAGGGGACCACAGATGGAAAACCGAAAAGTGTGAAGACTCCTTTTAGTCGCCTCTTACGACAGGCAGGAATACCGCGGGCCTATTCTTACCCCCGAACCCGCAGGGGGGGCCCCCCCCTGCTTTTGCAATGGGACAGAGCACTTGGTGGACGCTGTTGGGCCGTCGTGGAAGGGCTCCCCGCCTCGGCTGGTCATCCCGCTGAGGATTGGACGTCATCTGTGAGCCGGGATCCCAACATCGGAGATGACAATGTGGCGCTCCTGTAGTTGTAGTGTAGCATTAGTGTAATGTATGTTGAGCATCACTATGTGTTGTAGTGTATGTTTGTAGAATGTAATTCTTGTTTGTTTGTTGTAGTTTGTATGTTTTGTTTTGTAAGTTCCCATGGCAGTGGTTTCCGTAGTAGTTGGCCCACTTCCCCATGGCAGGGACGGGAACGTGTCAGGAATAGCCTGACAGAGCTAAGTGGCCTAGCTTAAGGTCTAGCTTAGGAACCATTGTATTAGTAGCTAGTTACTTCTTGTATTGTAATTACGGTCCGTTATTGTTTCTAGGAAACGGACCATTTCTGTAATAAAGATGTAAAAAGATAGATGTCCCTATCTACTATCTAGCGAAACCACTGCCAAGGGAACGGGCTTGGAAAAATTAGCGGGGAAAGTAGAGCCTGTTGAGCTTGACTAGTCTGGCACTGTGAGGTGACATGAGAGGTGTAGCATAAGTGGGAGATGGCAACATCGCCGGTGAAATACCACTACTTTCATTGTTTCTTTACTTACTTGGTTAGGCGGAGCGCGTGCGTCATGGTATAACAACCCGGCGTCACGGTGTTCTCGAGCCAAGCGTGTTAGGGTAGCGTTCGCGCCGCGGCTCCGCGTCCGTGCGCCACAGCGTGCGGTGCGTGTGGGCGCAAGCCTGCGCGTGCCGTGCTTCCCGTGTGCATCGGCGCGTCCGCGCGTGCGGCGCAGTTTACTCCCTCGCGTGATCCGATTCGAGGACACTGCCAGGTGGGGAGTTTGACTGGGGCGGTACATCTGTCAAAGAATAACGCAGGTGTCCTAAGGCCAGCTCAGCGAGGACAGAAACCTCGCGTAGAGCAAAAGGGCAAAAGCTGGCTTGATCCCTCAGGATAGCTGGTGCTCGTACGAGTCTCATCCGGTAAAGCGAATGATTAGAGGCCTTGGGGCCGAAACGACCTCAACCTATTCTCAAACTTTAAATGGGTGAGATCTCCGGCTTGCTTGATATGCTGAAGCCGCGAGCAAACGACTCGGATGGTTGGTTGGTTTGATGTTTTAGGGGGACAAAACTGCGGAGGTCATCAGTCCCCCATTCCATCACCGATCTCTAAGACAGAGGCATTAACCGCCTGTTTGGCAAGCCCATCGGCACGTTCGTTGCCTGGGATGCCAACGTGACCCGGAGACCAAAGGAACACCACTGATCTGCCAGACTGAACAAGGGCAAAAACAGCCACTCGGATGGCCATCATCAATGGCGAACGTGGATAACACTGTTCCAGAGCGCATAAACTACTCAGGGAGTCACTACAAAGAAGGAAAGACTCACCTCAGCAGGAACGCATATGCTCGAGAGCACGGAAGATGGCCACCAGTTCTGCAGTAAGAACACTGCAGCCTTCTGGCAGAGATGGCTGCTCAACATGGTCACCATGTACGTAGGCAAGGCCAATGCGGCCGTTTACCATCGAGCCGTCCGTATAAACAATGTCGTAGCCAGGGTGCTCAGCAACGACAGCAAGAAACTGGCGACGGAGAGCCTCAGGGGGAAGTGAGTCCTTGCGACCATGGGCCAAGTCTAAACGAAGACATGGCCGTGGTAGGCACCATGGAGGTGTGCGTGAATGGGCCCGAAATGGAGGTGGTAGAGGATAGGACTCAAGCTCCCCCAGGAGGGACTGCACGCGGACGGCTATTGTGTGTCCTGACCTGGGGCGCTGCTGCTGGTGACGAACAGCCACAGTAGAAAAAAGTAGGCGGTAGTTGGGATGTCCTTTGGAACTATAGACGCGGGCTGCATACGCTGTCAACAGTTGCTGGCGGCGGACCCGTAGCGGGGGGACCCCGGCCTCCGCTAGAAGACTGGCCACAGGGCTGGTTCGGAAGGCACCCGTTGCAATTCGAACCCCACAGTGGTGAATAGGGTCCAATAGGCGCAACGCTGAAGGTGCTGCAGAGCCATAAGCGAGGCACCCATAATCTATACGCGATTGCACCAAGGCTGTATAGAGTCGCAGCAGCGTGGAGCGGTCAGCTCCCTATGCGGTATGGCCCAAACATCGAAGGGCGTTAAGATGTCGCCCACACTCCCGTTTCAGAAAACGAACATGAGGGAGCCAGGTCAGTTGGGCATCAAAAATCAGGCCGAGTAATCGGTGGGTGTCCACAACAGGAAGCAGTTGGCCGTCAAGATAGAGTTCAGGGTGGGGGTGCACCGTCCGACGCCGACAAAAGTGCATTACACGTGTTTTGCCGGCGGAAAACTGGAAGCCATGATGCTGAGCGCACATGTGTGCCTGGCGGATGGCCACCTGGAGTCGGCGTTCAGCAGCACTTGTTGTGGTGGAGGAGAAAGATAAGCAAAAATCATCGGCGTACAGGGAAGGAGACACCGATGACCCCACAGCTGCAGCCAGGCCATTAATGGCCACCAAAAACAGTGAGGCACTCAGCACAGACCCCTTTGGGACCCCATTTTCTTGGATGTGGGGCGAACTATGGGCAACACCGACTCGCACCCGAAACGTGCGGAGTCGGAAGAAATTCGCAATAAAGATGGGAAGTGACCCCCGAAGGCCCCACTCATGCAGTGTAGCAAGGATGTGATGCTGCCATGTGGTATCGTAGGCTTTCTGAAGGTCAAAGAAAACCGCAATGAGGTGCTGACGACGGGAAAAAGCTGTTCGAACCGCTGACTCCAGGCACACCAGATTATCTGTCGTAGAACGACCCTGGCGAAATCCACCCTGCGATGGCGCCAGAAGGCCCCGGGACTCAAGCACCCAAGTCAAGCGACGTGCGACCATGCGTTCGAGCAACTTGCATAGAACGTTGGTCAGGCAGATGGGACGATAACTATCAACCTCCAGTGGGTCCCTGCCAGGCTTCAGCACCGGTATGATGACTGCTTCCCGCCACTGGGACGGAAACTCGCCACTACCCCAAATGCGGTTGAATATCTCGAGGACATGGCGCTGAGAATCCCGCAAGAGGTGTTTGAGCATCTGTGCATGGACACGGTTGGGACCGGGAGCCGTATCTGGGCAATTGGCCAAGGCACTAAGCAGCTCACTTTCGGTAAATGGGGCGTTGTAGGACTCCTGACGGCGCGTCGCAAAGGAGAGGCGCTGTCGCTCCACACGCTCCATGAGGGAGCGAAATGCTGCACTGTAGTTAGCAGATGCAGAGCACCTAGCGAAGTGATCAGCAAGATGTTCAGCGATCACAGTCGGGTCTGTACACATAGCCCCATGGATAGAAAGCCCAGGGACGCTAACAGGAGGCTGGTGGCCATAGAGGCGCCTGATCTTAGCCCACACCTGAGATGGAGAGACACGAGAACCTAAGGTCGAGACATACCTCTCCCAACATTCTTGTTTGGCTCGTTTGATGAGTTGCCGAGCCTTGGCACGAAGTCGCTTGAAAGCGATGAGGTTGGCCACTGATGGGTGCCGTTTGTGACGCTGAAGAGCTCGCCTACGTTCTCTGATTGCGGCAGCGATTTCCGGCGACCACCAGGGCACGGACCTCTGCCGGGACGAACCAGAAGAAGACGGGATTGCAGACTGAGCTGCAGAGACAATGGCGTCTGTTAAATTATCGACCACCACATCAATGTTAGTGTCCGGCAAATATCGAACAGTGGCAGCAGTTGTAAATGCACCCCAGTCAGCTTTGTTAAGAGCCCAACGGGGCAAACGGCTAGGGCAATGACGCTGGGGCAGTGACAAAAAAATCGGAAAGTGGTCACTGCCACACAAGTAGTCATGCACTCTCCAATGAAGAGATTGTACGAGGCCAGGGCTGCAAATAGAGAGGTCGATGGCCGAGTAGGTGCCGTGTGCCACACTGAAATGCGTGGGAGCACCTGTATTTAAAATACAAAGGTCGAGCTGGGAGACAAGATTTTCAATCTCCCTACCTCGGCCAGTAGTCATGTCGCCACCCCACAAAGGGTTATGGGCGTTGAAATCACCCATGATGAGGAAGGGTGGGGGGAGCTGAGCAATCAGTGCAGCTAACACGTGGCAGGGGACTGCACCATCAGGTGGAAGATAAACACTGCAGACGGTTATAGCTTAGGGGCTTAGTCGTCTTAAAAGAGTCCCCATCAGTGCGGGTGCAAACTAGATATTTAGGGGCATAAGCCTCACCCTGCTTTCTTGCCCGACGTTCCTCCCACGGTGTAGGCAGGGAAGGGATCGAACGGGGGTTACATCCAGCAGCATTATAATCTCCTCTTCCACGCTTAGAGACGCCGTTTTCGCGACCGGCCACGCTTTTGCTTGCTCGTTTCATTGTCGTCCCACGAGCAGCTAGGGAAAAGAGGTCCACCCAGGCAGAGCCCCGCTTGCCTGGGTAAGCCTTATACAACTGAGGTGCGACAGGTTCCTCAGAGGTTGCTCGCTAGCGGCTGATCAACCTCAACAGCCATGCATCTCCTCGGCACGTAGCACACCTTGAGATTGAGGTTTT
This sequence comes from Locusta migratoria, assembly GCA_026315105.1. Classification (NCBI taxonomy): domain Eukaryota; kingdom Metazoa; phylum Arthropoda; class Insecta; order Orthoptera; family Acrididae; genus Locusta; species Locusta migratoria. The sequence continues at coordinate 1,781,744 of CM048750.1, read as the reverse complement.
TTTTATAGAGGTTTGTACCATCCTCGTGACCCAGGCGATTAAGCCAAGATCCCCGGACTCTGAAACGTACAACGTTCCACCGTCGCGCCGAACGATGGTCGTTGAGGCACGCACAGAGCTTACGGTGTAGCGGACTGTTGGCGCGACACAGCCCACAGCTCAGGACCCCGGGTTCGCCATGCCCGTACCCAGCAAATTAATGCTGAGCCCCTGAGGGGTCGGATTCATGTCTTCCCAGCCCTCGAACAATGTCATTCTCCAGTGGAACTGCGGCGGTTTCTTCCCCCACCTGGCTGAGCTACGGCAGCTTCTGAGCAAGACACCTCCTTTCTGCATTGCTCTTCAGGAAACTTGGTTTCGAGCAATGCGGACCCCTGTCCTTTGTGGCTACAGGGGATTTTACTGTAACCGTAGCATATATAACAGGGTCTCAGGTGGAGTGTGTGTGTACGTCCTCACCTCTGTGTATAGTGAACCCGTGCCCCTTCAAACCCCATTAGAAGCAGTGGCTGTCAGGGTGAGGACCACACAGGAGTTGACCGTCTGCAGTATCTACTTGCCGCCAGATGGTGACGTATCTGTGAACGTCTTGGCTGCTCTCGTTGCTCAACTACCCCCACCTTTCTTACTGTTGGGCGACTTCAATGCCCACAGTCCCTTGTGGGGTGTTTCTACGATCTCAGGTCACGGCAGGGTTGTCGAGGATTTCCCAACTCAACTCGACCTCAGCCTCTTAAATACAGGTGCCCCCACACACTTTAGTGTGGCACATGGCACATTTTCGGCCATTGATCTGTCGATCTGCAGCCACTGCCTTCCACCATCTGTTCACTGGAGAGCCCATGACGACTTGTGTGGCAGTGACCATTTCCCTGTCTTTTTGTCACTCCCACAACGCGAGTCCCCAGCGCGCCCACCTAGGTGGGTTCTGCACAGGGCTAACTGGGAAGACTATGCTTCTGCTGCTATCGTTGGCCCTCCCCCACTCGACGAAATCGATGTGGTGGTCGAGAGCGCCACACATTCCATCATTTCTGCTGCGAACGCGACCATTCCGCGTACAACAGGGTGCCCACGGCGTAAGACAGTGCCGTGGTGGTCGCCGGAGATCGCTGAGGCCATTAAAGACCGCAGGCGGGCCTTACAGCAATACAAACGGCACCCCTCTCAGGAGCACCTAATCAATTTTAAACGGCTTCGCGCTCGTGCTCGCCAGCTTATAAGAAGACGGAAACGGGAGTGCTGGGAGAGGTACGTTTCCACTATTGGGATAGGTACCTCAGCCTCGCAGGTCTGGAGTAAGATCAGGCGGCTACAGGGAATACAGACTACATCGGGAATTCCTGCGATCTCCACAAATGGAGTCCTATGTACGGACCCGGCCACTCTTGCAGAGAGGTTTGCCGAGCATTATGCTCGCACCTTTGCCTCTGCAAATTATCCACCGGCCTTCCATGCAGTAAAGGAGAGGGTAGAACGCCAGTCTCTCTCCTTTCGTACCAGCCGCTCTGAATCTTACAACACTCCTTTTACAGAGTGGGAGCTCCTCAGTGCTCTTCAACAATGTCCTAACACGGCGCCTGGGCCTTGCGGTCTATAACCGCATTTGGTGTGATGGTGTTTTCCCGTCACAGTGGCGGGAGAGTATCATCATCCCCGTACTTAAGCCCGAGAAACATCCTCTTTCTTTGGATAGCTATCGGCCCATTAACCTGACTAACGTGCCGTGCAAACTGTTGGAGCGGATGGTCAGTCGGCGGTTGTGTTGGATTCTTGAGACTCGGGGATTATTGGCTCCATGCCAGGGCGGTTTTCGCCAGGGTCGATCTACCACCGATAATCTGGTGTACCTCGAGTCTGCAATCCGCACAGCCTTTTCCCGGCGCCAACACCTTGTTGCCGTCTTCTTTGATATGCACAAAGCATACGATACCACCTGGCGACGCCACATCCTCAACACTTTATATGACTGGGGCCTCCGGGGCTCTCTACCCCCTTTTATTCAGAATTTTTTAGCCGTCCGTACCTTTCGTGTTCAAATTGGTGCTTCTCTGAGCTCCTCTCATGTCCAGGAAAATGGGGTTCCTCAGGGTTCCGTTTTAAGCGTCCCATTATTTTTAATCGCCATCAACGGTTTAGCCGCAGCGGTTGGATCGTCGGTGTCGCCCTCTCTTTATGCTGACGACTTTTATCACTCTTTTAGTTCCTCCAGCACCCAGGTTGCCGAGCGCAGGTTGCAAGGTGCTATTCGGAAGGCGCAGAACTGGGCGCTTACCCATGGCTTTCAGTTTTCTGCCTCCAAGACCAGAGAGATGCACTTCTGCCGGCGTCGGACCGTCCACCCACACCCTGAACTTTATCTGAATGACGAACCACTTACGGTAGTGGAAACTCACTGTTTTTTAGGACTGGTCTTTGACGCCCAGCTGACGTGGCTCCCCCACATTCGTCAGCTGAAGCGGAAGTGCTGGCGCCATCTCAACCTTCTCCGCCACCTGGGTCATACGACCTGGGGTGCTGATCGCTCGACACTGTTGCGGCTTTACATGGCGCTGGTGCAGTCCCGTCTCGATTTTGGGTGCATTGCCTATGGGTCTGCGGCACCTTTGGCACTGCATCTCCTGGACCCCATTCACAACTGTGGGGTTCGCATCGCGACGGGTGCCTTCCGCACCAGCCCAGTGAACAGCTTACTAGTGGAGGCTGGGGTTCCACCCTTGGGGATACTCCACCAACACCTACTTGCGGCTTACACAGCCCATGTGTATTGCTCCCCAGGCCACCCGAACCATCGTCTCCTCTTTCCTGATGTGGTAATCCGTGCCCATCAGCGACGCCCCAGATCAGGTCATACGATTGCCTATCGGGTTCAGTTCCTCCTGCAGGAGCTTGAGTCTTCTCCCCTTCCATCTTCCTATCGGGTCCGTGCCCGTACACCTCCGTGGTGTTTGCCAAGGCCGTCTACTCGGCTGGACTTGGCCCAGGGGCCCAAAGACTCAGTTCCACTGGAGGCACTCCGCCGTCAGTTCTCGACTATCGTAGCGGAATTCCGTGGATATGACCTGATCTACACAGATGGTTCCATGGTTGATGGCTGTGTGGGATTTGCATATACTCATGGTGACCATGTTGAACTGCACTCTCTGCCGAATGGCTGCAGTGTTTACACTGCAGAGCTGGTGGCCATTCACAGAGCTCTCATGCATATCCGGTCTTGTTCAGGCGCGTCTTTTGTCGTTTGCAGCGACTCCCTGAGCAGCCTCCGAGCTCTGGAGCAGTGTTACCCGCGGTCTCCCCTGGTGTTGGCCATACAGGAGACGCTTCGTTCCGTTGAACTGTCTGGGCCATCAGTGACGTTCATCTGGTCTCCGGGTCATGTTGACAGGCTTGCCAAGCAGGCAGTCGGTCTGTCCTGTCTAGAGATCGGCCTCCCGGCTTTGGGATACTGAGTGGCGTAGCCTGCGCACGCCCAACAAGCTCCGGGTGGTCAAGCAAACGACGGTTGCATGGCGCTCCTCCATGCGCGGTTCACGACGGGACTCAGTGGTCTTGTGTCGCCTCAGCATTGGGCATACATGGCTCACCCATGGACATCTCCTTCGGGGTGAGGACCCAGCCCAATGTCGGTGCGGCTCCCATTTGACAGTCGTCCACATATTGTTGGACTGCCCCGTTTTAGCTGCTTTGCGGCGGAATTTTAACCTGCCTGCCGTTCTATCAGATGTTTTAGGTGACGATGCTGCAATGGCAGATACAGTTTTACGTTTTATACGAGCAGGGGGTTTTTATCATTCGATTTAACTGGAGATTTCTGTGTGTTACCGAGTGGTTGACTTTTCCTTTTTTTATTCTTATGGTCGGTCAACCACGGCCATCGGTTTATTTGTTGTAAGTTGTGTTTGTGTGACCGTCTCTTCGTTTTGTCTTGTTATTCTTGATTATGTTTTATGGACTCGGTGGGACTCCTCTCCCACATCGCAATTTTAAACTCTGTGCGTGATATCTTTCACGTGTATGGTTTTACTTTTGCCACCTAGAGGTGGAATGGGGGACTGATGACCATTGTAGTTTTGTCCCCCTTAAACAACCTAACAACAACAACAATAACAACAACAACAACAGCAGGGGGGAACACCCACCTTCACACTCCTGCCTCCTTCCCCGTCCGTCCAATCCAGGTTCTTCAGTCAAGTCCAGTAAGTTATCGCGGATACAACTCCAAGGCTTTGTCCAACAACTTATTTGCGAAGGTGTTTAACACCTGTACCCGCTCAACGTCTCTTACAATCAAGAATATATCTATAGTACCAATACCAAGGCGCAAATCGCCAACTACGTCAGCGAAAATGGGGCACTCGAAGAGGACATGCTCTGGTGTCCCTGGAGTAACGCCACAGTCACACCCCTCCGTGTCCCTCTTCCCAATCCAGTGCAGGTACACTGGATACGGTCAATGGCCAGTAATGAAGTGAACTAAGCCCCTACTTGGCTCGAACTTGATCTTTAATCTCTCCCTGACATTCGGGAACACACTATGAACCCTCCGTGCTGTCTCACTTCTATCCCACTGATTCTGCCAGATGTCCAAAACCACCTCCATAATCTCCCTTTTACTTCCTGCATGGATACCCAAGATGTCTTTTATTTTTTCAAAATTCCTCTTCTTGAGCCAATAAACAGCGGCTCTCCGCCTTCCTTGCAAATCTAGGGGACAAAGCCCCATGACCTCAAGCAAGCCATCTGTGGGTGACGTGCCGAAAGCACCAATAGAGTTCAGTAATATATTTCTTTGGACTCTTCTTACCGCCCAAGAGCTCGCACCACACCCCACCATTGATTCTAGAACCGAACCATGGTACAACCATACCAGCTTCGACTCCAGATAGAATCTCTGCTGTCCGATTCGAATCAGTTTCTGCAGCACTGCAATCACCTTGCTAGCTACTATTTCAATGTGCCTCTCTTCCAGGTTCACCCCTAAATACCTATTAACGGCTTTTCGGCGTGTAACACACTCGTTGATGTGTATACTGGGATCCCTACTCAAATTCCCCTTGAAGAACATGTATGTCGTTTTATGTGGTGCTACAACCAATTTGGAAGCATTACACCACTTCTGCAAGATCTCCACAGCAGTTCTAGATCTGTTCTCCAACTGCAAACTACTGTTGCCATGCACAAGGATGAGTAAGTCATCTGCATAGGCGACTGCTTCCAACACTGATGCTTCCTCATGCACAGACTTCAGCAGCGGCTCCATGTTTATATCCCAAAACACGGGTCCGCATACCGAGCCATGCGGACATCCTTTTGTAATCATTTCGTCACAACCGTATCAGGAGATGTCTTCCTTACCACCCGGCTCTTGCAATAATCCATCAAACAATCGTGGAGTAGGCAGGAACACTGCATCTCTTGCAAGCGGGAGAACAGAGCCGGCCATCACAGATTGTCAAATGCACCAGCAATATCCACCATCACTCCCACCACATAGCTGAAGAAAGTCGGGTCACAAGTTTGGTCGCAAGGTTAATGGCGTCCTCAGCAGAACGCCCCCTGCGAAAACCAAACTGCCACTCGTGCATTCCATGCAGCTCACGGTGGCTACGCAGCCTGCAGCAGAGCAACTTCTCAAAGGCTTTCCCCAGCGTATCCAACAGGCAAATAGGTCTATACACTTTGACGTCCATCGGGTCCTTCTCAGGTTTCCTCAAGATTACAACTTCCGCTTGCTTCCATATGTTGGGAAACCTTCCGACCTCCAGGCAACGGTTGTACAAGACCGTGACAACAGGGACTAACTTTGGCACTAAACAATGCAACACTTCCACGGGCACGCCATCTGGCCCAGGAGACTTACCAGTTTTTAATTTCAGCAAAGTGTCCCTTACCTCCTCTTCAGAGAAAGGGTACACTTGCAGCTTGTTCTCGTAGTCTCTGGTCACTTGGGACCTGATCTCTGCCTGCTCCAGGGTGTACTGCCCCGGATCATCATCGGGGAGCATATCCTGCAGCAGGACCTGTATCGTTTCATACCTGGACGTGGTGACATGCCCATTAGCAGCATCCCTTATGGATGACAAAACCGTTGGAGCTCTTATCTTTTCTCTCACGATCTTGTAAGGTGTCCCCCAGGGGTCCACCGAAAGGTGTTCTCTAACGAACCGCTCCCAACTACTCAAGCGCACCTCTAAAATTTTCTGTTTGTATCGAGTCCGTAATTGCCTGTATAGATCCAATCTGTACTGGCGATCCAACGGATCAACCGTACGTTGGTATCTACTACGTGCCCTGCGAACAGCTTGGCGCAGACCAGAAAGTTCGGGATTACAGGGGGCCAGGCAAACGCCCTGTGACCCACCCCTCCTAGGCACGGCTATTTCAAGAGCACTTGCAATGGAATCTACAACCGCGGTAGCCGCCCAATCTACTTCGAATACTTGCCCCAACTCTGGAGGTACTTACCCCTCAGGGGCTAAGCAATAATTTGCTGAGTACGGGCTTGGCGACCCGGGGTCCTGAGCCGTGGGCTGTGTCACGCCAACAGTCCGCTACACCGTATGGCTGTTGAGGTTGATCAGCCGCTAGCGAGCAACCTCTGAGGAACCTGCCGCACCTCAGTTGTATAAGGCTTACCCAGGCAAGCGGGGCTCTGCCTGGGTGGACCTTTAGATCCCTAGCTGCTCGTGGGAACAACATGAAACGAGCCGAAGAAAACGTTGGTGGACGTATAACCACCGTCTCTAAGCGTGGTAAGTTTTATGCCTCTTCATATGACCCCAAGTCGTTCCCTTCCTTGGCCACGCCCTGGGAGGAATGCAGGGCTGCTACCATCAATGAGCCATATTCGCCTCGATATTTAGTCTGTACAAGGGTTGATGGGGAATCATTTACGACCGTAAAGCCTCAGTTCTTCGTAGACCATCTGGAGGAGAAGTTTGGAGATGTGGAGTCCCTCTCCAAGATGCGCAATGGCTCTGTGTTGATTCACACCGCATCCCCTGCCCAGTCGCGGGCATTGCTTGCCTGCGATAAGCTGGGAGACATCGCGGTCAACATTGCGCCACATAGGTCCCTCAATCTGGTCCAGGGTATTATTTTTCACCGGGATCTCCTCTTACAATCTGATGAGGAGCTGCGCGCCAACCTCGAGCGGCGAGGTGTTCACTTCGTCCGGCGCATACATCGTGGGTCGAAAGATAATAGGGTTGCCACCGGTGCCTTCATCGTAGCCTTTGAAGGCGATACACTGCCAGAGAAGGTGAAGGTGATGTGCTACCGGGTTGATGTCAAACCCTACATCCCTCCTCCTATGAGATGCTTCCAGTGCTGGAAGTTTGGGCATATGTCGTCCCGTTGCCCTTCCAGCGCCACTTGCCGGGATTGTGGACATCCAGCCCACCCGGACGCCCCATGTACTCCGCCGCCCATCTGTGTGAACTGTGGCCAGGAGCATCCTCCCTGCTCATCACAATGCCCTATGCTCCGGAAAGAAAGGAAAATCATCGAATATAAAACCTTGGACCGGTTGACCTATACTGAGGCATAAAAGAAATTTGAGCGCTTACACCCAGTGGCCATGACAACGTCTTTTGCGGCAATTGCATCATCATCTTCATCATCTGTGGCGACACCCATCTTGTCTGCTCATTCTTTTTCTGTAGGCCCCCAGGGCCGCAAACCTACATCTGCCCCCAAGGTGGTTGGGGGCCCCCTTCCTTCTTCTGCTCCCCAGGTAACTGCCTCGGGAGCAACCTCCACCCTTCTGCCGGAGACACAACAACCCACTCCGGCACCCCTCGTTCGGAAGGGGTCCCTTGGGACACTCCCTTTTGAGGGTTCCGCCCGTGTCACTTCTGACACACGCCAGCAGCAGGCAAAACCGAAGGCTGCTGGACGCAGGGCCTAATGCTCCTCCTCAGTCCCTGAGGCTGAGTCTGAGAAGCCAGTCCTGCCGGCGACGCCCCCGAGGGGCAAGAAGGACCGGAGGAAAAAGGTTGAAAACAACGACGTGAAGGATACCACGGTGGCTCCCGAGCCACCTCACCACTCCACCTCGACCTCTGGGGACGAGGTGGAATTTCTAGCGTCCCCAGACGACCTCGCCGTCGGGGACATCACAGACATTATGGATACTGAGCCAGAACAAAGGCAGACAGCGGATTTGAGTGACGCTAATTTGTAATCTCCATGTCTTCCCAGTTATCAGACAACATTATCCTCCAGTGGAACTGTGGCGGCTTCTTCCGCCACTTGGCCAAGTTACAGCAGTTGCTCTGTCACTACCCTTCCCTCTGTGTTGCTCTACAGGAAACTTGGTTTCCTGCTGAACGGACTCCTGCCCTTCGTGGGTATTGGGGTTATTATAAACATCGTGCAACGCACAACAGGGTATCCGGAGGAGTCTGTCTTTACGTTCTTGCCACTGTCCCCAGTTCACCGGTGCCACTTACCTCAGTGCTCGAGGCAGTGGCCGTGAGAATTCAGGCACGACAGGACATTACCATCTGCTCACTCTACCTTCCTCCGGATGAGGCAGTGTCTCCTGCAGACCTTGCGAACTTGGTCGCACAACTTCCCCCACCATTCCTTCTATTGGGGGATTTCAATGCCCACAACCCCTTGTGGGGTGGCTCTCAGGTCTCAGGTCGCGGTAGGGACATTGAAGTTCTACTAGCACAGCTGGACTGCTGCCTTCTTAATACCGGTGCCCCCACACATTTCAGTGTGGCGCATGGCACATACTCGGCTATAGACCTTTCTCTCTGCAGCCCAAGTCTTCTACCACAGCTTCATTGGGGGGGTCCACGATGACCTATGTGGTAGCGACCACTTCCCCATCCATAACTCTCTTCTCCAACACCAACCTCCAACTCGTTTGCCCCGTTGGTCCCTGTGTAGGGCTGACTGGCCTGCTTACACCTCAGCTACTAGGGCGATCCCTCCACTCCCAGATGACGTTGATCAGGCTGTTCATCACATTACTAGCGCCATCATTTCCGCTGCTGAAGCCAGTGTCCCGACCACCACTGGCTCAGTTCGGCGCAAGTCGGTTCCATGGTGGTCTGCAGAGATTGCTGAGGCCATCAGGGAACGTCGTAGGGCACTCCAGCGCCACTGGCGCCACCCTTGCATAGAGCACCTGATCGCTTTAAACGTCTTCGGGCTCAAGCTCGGAGGCTGATATGCCAGAGTAAGCAGGACTGTTGGGAGAGATATGTCGCTACCATTGGCTCGCGTGCCACCCCATCTCGGGTATGGTCACAGGTTCGGCACCTTTTTGGGTACCGCCCACAGGGAGGAATCCCCAGCTTGATCATTCGGGGTACCATATGCATGGATCCAGCTGCTATCTCCGAACACATGGCGGACCATTATGCCAGCACCTCTGTGACGTCTGCGTATATTGCGGGCTTCCGCGCTCGCAAAGAACAGTTCGAGCGGAGGCAGTTGTCTTTCTACACACGTCGGCGAGAACCATACAATGCCCCATTCACTGACTGGGAGTTTCAGAGTGCCCTCACTGCCTGCCCTGATACCACACCAGGGCCAGATCGAGTCCACAAACAGTTCCTGCGCCACCTGTCACAGGAGTTTAAAGACCAACTTCTCGCCCTGTTCAATCGCCTTTGGGTTGACGGTGTTTTCCCATCACAATGGCAGGACAGCATCGTCATCCCAGTGATAAAACCTGGCGCTGATCCACAGGTAGCAGACAGTTACCGCCCGATTAGCCTCACCAACGTTCCTTGCAAGCTCCTGGAACATATGGTGAGTCGACGGCTTATGTGGGTTCTTGAAGACAGTACACTCCTCGCCCCACAACAAGGGGGATTCCGCCGAGGTCGTTCTGCATTAGACAATCTGGTTCCGCTAGAGTCGGCCATCCGCACTGCTTTCGCCAGGCGTGAGCACCTGATTGCAGTCTTTTTCGATCTCCGAAAGGCTTATGACACTACCTGGCGCTACCATATTCTTGCTACGCTGCATGACTGGGGCTTGAGAGGACCGCTTCCGCTGTTCATCCAGAACTTTCTCTCACTTTGCACTTTTCGGGTAAGGGTAGGGACCCACCTCAGTACTCCACGCACCCAGGAGAATGGAGTCCCACAGGGCTCCGTTCTCAGTGTTCCACTGTTTCTGATTGCAATTAACGGACTTGCTACAGCAGTGGGGTCATCGGTGTCATCCTCCCTGTATGCCGATGACTTTTGTCTGTATTACAGCTCAGTTAGTATTGGTGTTGCTGAAAGGCGACTACAGGGAGCCATTCAAAGGGCTCATTCCTGGGCTTTAGCACTTGGATTCCGATTCTCTGCCCGCAAAACCCGGGTTATGCACTTTTGCCGCCGGCGAGCAGTGCACCCAGACCCGGAACTGTACTTGGGTGATGAGCTCCTTCAAGTTGAAGATACGCATCGCTTCTTGGGCATGGTGTTCGATGCTTGGCTCACGTGGGTCCCCCACTTACAACAGCTTAGACAAAAGTGTTGGCGGCATTTAAACATACTGCGCTGCCTCAGCCACACTGCCTGGGGAGCCGCCCGTCGAACCCTCTTACAACTTTATACGGTTCTCATCCAGTCCCGCTTGGATTATGGGAGCCAGGTGTACGACTCGGCAGCCCCTTCTGCACTCCGGGTACTAGACCCCATCCACAATGCTGGTGTTTGCTTGGCAACAGGAGCTTTTCGAACGAGCCCGGTGATGAGCCTCCTTGTTGAGGCCGGGATTCCCCCACTGCGGTTCCGTTGGCAACAGTTGTTGGCCTCGTACGTTGCTCGTGTGCGCACTTCCAACCATCATCCGAATCGCAGACTTCTCTTCCCAACCGCTGCACTCCCATCCCCTCACAGACGGCCTCGGTCGGGCTTCCGAATTGCAGTCCGTGTCCATTCCCTTCTCTCCTCCCTTGACTCCCTTCCCTTCCCTCCTACTTTCCTCTACTCCTCCCGTGCACCTCCTTGGTGTATTCCTCGTCCGCAGCTACGGTTGGACTTGTCCCGGGACTCGAAAGCTTCCACTTCACCATCGATCCTTCGTCGCCAGTTCCTGGAACTCCTGGATTCTTTCCATGGTGCAGAAGTCATCTATACCGACGGTTCCCTCATAGATGGCCATGCTGGGTACGCCTATCTCCATGGTGACCTTTTTGAACAGCGGTCTTTGCCCAGTGGGAGTAGTGTTTTTACTGCAGAGCTGGTCGCTATCTCTAGAGCTCTGGAACATCTCCGAGCCTGCCCTGGGGAGTCGTTTGTCATCTGTAGCGACTCCCTGAGTGCTTTGCGAGCGTTCGACCAGTGCTTCAGCAAACTCTCTCTGGTGCAGCGTATACAAGACACTGTTGCAGCTCTCCATAGGTCAGGTCGCTCAGTGGTCTTTGTATGGACCCCAGGGCACGTCGGCATACCTGGTAATGAGCGTGTGAACCAGTTGGCCAAGCAGGCCACCTCCTCACGCCGTCTTGACATTGGGCTCGTGGAAACGGACCTTAGGTTGATGCTGCACCGGAAGGTGCGAGACGCTTGGGGCTTGGAATGGTCTTCACTGAGTGTGCCAAACAAGCTTCATGCAGTCAAACCATCCACAGCCACATGGAAAACCTCACTGAGACCCCGTCGTCGAGACTCCATCGTGCTGTGCCGCCTCCGTATCGGGCACACTTGGTCGACACATGGCTATTTACTTCGCCGTGAGCCACTGCCCGTGTGTCGCTGTGGTGGCGCCTTGACGGTGGTTCATCTCCTGGTGGACTGTACTGTGTTGGCCCCATTGCGGCGGTCTTTTAATCTTCCAACTACCCTATCCTTAGTGCTAGGGGACGATGCCTCCATGGCTGAGTCAGTGCTCCGTTTTATCCGTGTAGCCGGTTTTTACAATTCTATTTAATGTAGGGTGATTTCGCCTTACTTTTTAACCGTATTTTAATGTTTTCTCTCTTCTGACTAACAGACATTCGTGTTGCTGTGACATTCGTGACTGGCCCATCCATTTTTATCTCAGTGACCAGCCAGCCACGGATTCTCATTTCAAATTTTAGCATGATTAACTAACTTGTTTTATTGTTTTATTTTTGTATCTGTGCTGTTGGTTTTTCTATGTGTGTTGTTTGTCAAATTTCATCGGTGACATGTACTCCTCTTGAGTATTCATATGGTTGTTTCCAATTAAATGGACATTCTTTGTTGGGAACGGGGGACTGATGACCCAGTAGTTTGGTCCCCTTTAAATAACAACAACAACATGGTAAGCACCGCCAGTCTAGACTCTGTAACCTCTGGGCACGCTTCAGCGACCACCATGTGGCGTAGCGGTGGAATGTTGTGTGTACTGGGAAATGGGGACCGCCTGGGTTGCGAGAATGGTGTAAAACTTTATAAAAAAAAGTCCTTCAATCCTAAGGTGTGCTACGTGCTGATGGGATGCATGGATGTTGAAGAGGAACAGTCGCTAGCGAGCAACCTCTGGGGATACTGCCACACCTCAGTTGTATATGGCTTACCTAGGCACATGGGGCTCTGTCTAGGTGGACATGTACTTCCCTAGCTACTTGTGGGACCGAGATGAGCAATTCGAATTTATCCCACGAACCTTCCAGTGGGATGGGTGTACCACTGGGGGGAACAAACACCCGCTCAAACAAGAGGGGGTTGCTTAGGCAGTGCTCCAGACACAGGTCTCTGTAATATGAGCAGGTCAAAGAGTAACAGTGAGAGGTGGTGGTCCTATTTTTAGAATTATTTGCTCCATTTTATCTGGATAATATTGTCTGGATTTATTATTTGGTCAAGTAGGCTCAACCACATAGATCGTGTATAAAACACAATAATATGACGCGTTTCGAGGGTCAAGCCCTCATCATCAGATAAAATATACAAGAATCTTTAAATTAATTCTTGTATATTTTATCTGATGATGAGGGCTTGACCCTCGAAACGCGTCATATTATTGTGTTTTATACACGATCTATGTGGTTGAGCCTACTTGACCAAATAATTAAGCATACAACCACGACCTCAAATCAATAATGGATATAATTGTCTGGATTTATTCCAGAAGGATATTAATAGTATTATCTTGTTTATATTCAGTTTCTTTCATTTTGTCTTGTAATTATCAGAGGATAGGAGTTTGGGAGGTAAATTTCTGTTCTCTCGGAGTATGAATCTGTTTTTTTATTGTTAAAAATATCGCCGATGGGATGACTGCCCTCCGAGGCCGAAGGCACTGGGCGACAGCCGCAGGCCGGCAGGGCAGCTGGCGGCTAGTTCTCTGATGTTGCTTTCAAGGCATTCTGCCGACACCGCCCGGAGGGCGACCGCTGGCCGCCACCACCCGTGGTGAGACCACTCCGTCTGCAGACGGACATTTATATTTGGGCTGTGCACGTCTGTGGCTGTCCTGAGTCCAGGTAGTTTGTTTACCGCTTCGATGCTGCTTTTGTGTAAGGAGGCTCTCCTGTCACGACGCACCGGAAGGTGGCTAAAGTACAAAGAGCAGAGGCAGTAAAAGTTGGCGTCGTTCTGGTCTGCACGGGCACCCATGGTATGGAACGCCAGGGGCGGGCGTCTGCGAATGTTTGTGTAAATTGCCGGAGGTGATTTCTGGGGAAGTTAGAGCGGCGCTCTCGCGACGGGGCGCTGGCGTCTCGTCGACAGTAAAGTCATTTCAGCGTCTGCAGATTCGTTCCAATGGTCCGCAAATTCTACGGATTTTGAGATATATTGGCTTACGTGCCGAATGCAGCGTGGGATAGTTTTGTAGGGAAGGAGACTGGCGTGTTGAACAATAGCTCTCGTATTCCATTGGTTTGACCATTAAGCAAAATTTGTGATTGGCTTGACGTCACCGATGGGAGGGGCTATAGAGGAAGATTTTGGAGTTGAGGAATTTTTGCTGTGGAGCGACAGGACTCCGGTGTCGGCGGCGCTGCTGGCCGCATCGTGCTGTTTTGGGAGTCAGGAGTTAGTCCTGTGTGGCTAAAATAGAGTAAATTGAAACTTGTAATATTCTGAAGTGCGAGTTTGCTGTCAGCTAAACCACTCAGAATTCTTACCGTTTCTTGAGAGTAAATTTTTATTTCCACTTTAGTATTGTCGTCGGATTAACCAATAAAACGTGTTTTAATCGTATCAATCCACATTTGCGATCACTGCTGTCAACACTGCACTGCCCTCAGATGGTCTTCTCCACCTTCAACGCCGTTCAACAGAAAGACGGTAAGGTTGCGCCAACGCATCTGCTGAGAAATGGGAGCTGAATGGTAGTATTAAGTGAGAGTTTATCGCGTGCCAGAAAGGACGTCCTTCGTCCTTATTCCTGCAGATCAAAAATAGACTTGATCAGAGTTAGGGTAAATTTTCATTTTTTTTTTTTTTAATTTTATACTTCGTGGGTTTGCCACTTCCCTCCTGTGACTTAGCCAGTCAAAACATTTATTTTCGTGTACCAACTTTAGTTATTTTCTAATTTTCATGTAAAGTCACCCATTTAGATATTAAGTTTATTTATTATCTTTCAAAACTGATCTATTTGTAAATTTATATATGTGGTATATGGTCACGTGTGTTGTTGTATCAGGCATGTTGTTAGATAGAATTTGTAAGTATAGTTTTTATTCAAATTTGTGCCTACCTCATTTCAACTACCTTTAACCGTAAATATTTTGGAGGGAAAATTGTTCTAAAGATAGGTGGGTCAGAGGAAAATATTTCCATGGCACAGTGTGTCCAATTAAAAAGCTTGCATGTCGCCACTGCATACAGTTAGTAACAGTATACAGTAAATTCACTTACGGATATATATATATTTATTTTTTCTAGTTTCTTTGTATCTTATAAATAAAAGCTAGTGGCGAGCAGCAAAGGTAGAATCAAAACGATTGAATGAATCCAATAAGGAACATAGTTTTTTAAAGTAACATTAGTACATTTAAAGACTACGTACTTTCAACAGAGCACATTGTACTGTACAGAATGTGTTTTTAGTAATTGAAAGGAAAGAGGGAAGTTTTGTAAAGATCTCGCCCTTCTACATTCAAAAGGATTGAGGACATTGCAGGAGGTTTGAAGTCCGTGAAACGGTTGCAAAATGGTAACCTACTGGTTGAAACTTCTAGTTCCCAACAAGCGTTAAACCTTCGAAAAGCCAAGTGCCTTGGGGATGATGAGATACAGACGGAGATGCATAGTACCCTAAATTACAAAGCTGTAGTCTCTTGTCGTGATCTTGTTGACATTCCAACTGAGTATCTATTGACAGTATTACGTCTGTTGTTAAATGTCCTGTTAAGTGGTCTTTATTTGTTGATGAATTCTCCCCCTTTTGCTCTTCATACAACCTAGCAACGACTACACGTCAGTTGCAGCTCACACTTCGCCGTTTGGGTGAATGGGCATATTGACATGTGGGATGTTCTGCAACGAATTGACTCATGGTGCAGGGAATGGTAATTGAATCTCAGTGTAGAGAAGTGTAATGTGCTACTAGACAGAAAGACAGATCCTTTATCATTTAGCTACACTGTAGTAGGTCAGCAAATGCAAGCAGTTAATTCCATAAATTATGTGGGAGTAGGCATTAGGGGTAATTTAAAATGGAACGACCATATAAAATCAATTGTCGGTAAAGCAAATGCCAGACAGATTCATTGGAAGAATACTAAGGAAATGCACTCCGAAAACAAAGGAAGTAGGTTACAGTACACTTGTTCGCCGGATCATTTGGTTATCATGAAAGCGTTAGGGGGTGATAAACTCCAGTGCCCCTCAGGGGCTCAGCATTAATTTGCTGAGTACGGGCTTGGCGAACCCGGGGTCCTGAGCTGTGGGCTGTGTCGCGCCAACAGTCCGCTACACCGTAAGCTCTGTGCGTGCCTCAACGATCATCGTTCGGCGCGACGGTGGTTTCAGAGCCCGGGGATCTTGGCTTAATCGCCCGGGTCGCGAGGACGGTACAAACCTCTCTAAAAAAACCTCAATCTCAAGGTGTGCTACATGCCGAGGAGATGCATGGCTGTTGAGGTTGAACAGCCGCTAGCGAGCAACCTCTGAGGAACCTGCCGCACCTCAGTTGTATAAGGCTTCCCCAGGCAAGCGGGGCTCTCTGGGTGGACGGATTTCCCTAGCTGCTCGTGGGACCACAATGAAACGAGCAACAGATAACGTTGGTGGACGTATAACCACCGTCTCAAAGCGTGGGAAGTTTCATGCCACTTATTATGACTCCAAGTCGTTCCCTTCCTTGGCTACGCCCTGGGAGGAACGCAGGGCTGCTAACAAAAATGAACCATATTCGCCTAGATATCTAGTATGTACGAGGGCTGATGGGGAATCATTTACAACAGTCAAGCCTCAGTTCTTCGTAGAACATCTGGAGGAGAAGTTTGGAGAGGTGGAGTCCCTCTCCAAGATGCGCAATGGCTCTGTCTTGATCCTCACCCAGTCGCGGGCGTTGGTTGCTTGCGATAAGCTGGGAGATATCGCTGTCAACATTGTGCCACATAAGTCCCTCAATCTGGTCCAGCGCATTATTTTCCACGGGGATCTCCTCTTATAATCTGATGAGGAGCTGCGCACCAACCTCAAGCGGCGAGGTGTTCACTTCGTCCGGAGCATCCATCGTGGGTCTAAAGACAATAAGGTTGCCACTGGTGCCTTCATTGTAGCCTTTGAAGGCGATACACATCCGGAGAAGGTGAAGGTGATGTGCTACCGGTGTGATGTAAAACCTTACATCCCTCCTCCCATGAGATGCTTCCAGTGCTGGAAATTTGGGCGTATGTCGTCCCGTTGCCCTTCAAGCGCCACTTGCCAGGATTGTGGACGTCCAGCCCACCCAGACGCTCCATGTACTCCACCGCCCATCTGCATGAACTGTGGCCAGGAGCATCCTCCCTGCTCATCACAATGCCCTATGCTCCAGAGAGAAAGAAAAATCGTTGAATATAAGACCTTGGACCGGTTGACCTATACTGAGGCGAAAAAGAAGTTTGAGCGCTTAGACCCTGTTGCCATGACGACTTCTTTTGCAGCAATTGCATTGTCAGCACCATCTGCGGCGACACCTATCTCTTCTCATTCTTTTTCTGTGGGCCCCCAGTGCCGCAAACCTACATCTGCCCCCAAGGTGGTTGGAGGCTCCCTTCCTTCTTCCGCTCCCAAGGTAATTGCCTCAGGAGCAACCTCCACCCTTCTGCCGGAGACACAACAACCTTCTCCGGCGGCACCCCTCGTTCGGAAGGGGTCCCTTGGGACACTCCCTTCCGAGGGTTCCGCCCGTGTCGCTTCCGACACACGCCAGCAGCAGGCAAAACCGAAGGCTGTTGGACGCAGGGCCTCCTGATCCTCCTCAGTCCGTGAGGCTGAGTCTGAGAAGCCAGCCCTGCCAGTGAAGCCCCCGAGTGTCAAGAAGGATCGGAGGAAAAAACTTGAAAATCACGACTTGAAGGATACCACGGTGGCTCCCGAGCCACCTCACCACTCCACCTCGACCTCTGGGGACGAAGTGGAATTTCTAGCGTCCCCAGACGACCTCGCCGTCGGGGACATCCCAGAAATAATGGATACTGAGCCTGAACAACGGCAGTCAGCGGATTTGAGTGACGCTGATTTGTAATCTTCATGACTTCCCAGTTCTCAGACAGTATTATCCTCCAGTGGAACTGCGGCGGTTTCTTCCCCCATGTGGCTGAGCTACGACACCTTTTAAGCATAACACCTGCTTTCTGCATTGCCTTACAGGAAACTTGGTTTCCAGCAATGCGGACCCCAGCCCTTCGTGGGTACAGGGGATATTACTGTAACCGTAGCTCATATAACCGGGTCTCAGGTGGTGTGTGTGTGTGTGTGTGTGTGTGTGTATGTGTGTGTGTGTGTGTGTTCTTACTTTTGTTCATAGTGAACCTGTGTCCCTTCGTACGCCACTAGAAGCAGTAGCATTCAGGGTAAGGACAACACAAGAGTTTACCGTCTGCAGCCTTTATCTCCCTCCAGATGGTGACCTCTCTTTTAATGATTTGGCTGCACTTATATCGCAACTACCCCCGCCTTTCTTCTTATTGGGCGACTTCAACACCCATAACCCATTGTGGTGTGGTACTACACTTTCTGGGCAGGGCAGACAAGTCGAGTCTTTACTTTCTCAACTCGACCTCTGCCTCTTAAATACTGGTGCCCCCACACACATTAGTGTGGCGCATGCCACGTTCTCGGCCATTGATTTATCGATCTGCAGCCACGGCCTTCCACGATCTGTCCACTGGAGAGCCCCCGAGGACCTTTGTGGCAGTGACCATTTTCCCCTTTTTCTGTCACTCCCACAACGTCAGTCCCCAGGACGCTCCCCAAGGTGGGCTTTAAGCAGGGCTAACTGGGAAGCTTACGCATCCACTGCTATTATTCAACCTCCCCCACTCGATGCCATCGATGTGGTGGTCGAGGGCGTCACTCACACCATTGTTTCTGCTGCAAAAGCTGCAATTCCATGTTCCACAGGGTGCCCACGGCGGAAGAGAGTGCCGTGGTGGTCGCCGGAAATAGCTGAGGCTATTAGAGATCGTAGGCGAGCCTTACAGCACCCGTCTCAGGTGCATCTCATTGATTTTAAATGGCTTCGCGCTCGTGCTCGGCAGCTAATAAAAGGACGGAAACAGGAGTGCTGGGAGAGGTACGTCTCCACTCTAGGGACGGGTACCTCTGCCTCACAGGTCTGGGGTGGAATCAGGCGGTTGAAGGGACTACAGTCTACAGCGAGAATACCCGGAATCTCCACAAATGGAGTTCTATGTACGGACCCGGCCACACTTGCAGAGATGTTTGCCGAGCATTATGCCTGCACTTTTGCCTCTGCAAATTATCCACCGGCCTTCCGTACAGTAAAGGAGAGGGTAGAACGCCAGTCTCTCTCCTTTCGTACCCGCCGCTCTGAATCCTACAACACTCCTTTCACTGAGTGGGAGCTCCTAAGTGCTCTTAACCTATGTCCTGACACGGCGCCTGGGCCTGATAGCATCCATAGCCAAGTGCTGAAGCACCTTTCAGCAGACAGCCTGCGTAATCTTCTAGCAGTCTTGTTGTTGTTGTTGTTGTAGTGTGTTTAAAGGGGACTCAACTGCTGGGTTATCAGTCCCCTGTTCCCAGCTAAGAGTAAACTTTTAAAGTTTCCTTTTGTCGCTTAGTACTCGAAGTCCAGTATACTCCCAGTTCAAAGAGACAGTCAATGGTAAAAGGACGTAACAAAGAACAAGACAAGTGTTGACAAAAGAGACAGAAAACTAAAACAAGGCAGCGGAATCGTGTGGCTGGCCGATCACAAGGATAATACAGGATGAGCCAGCCACTCTGCAAACTTTAAAATCTTTAAATGAAAGCAAGTCGTAAACCGTAAAATGACAGCGGCCTATTGTTCTGGAGGGGTGAAGCCCGACAAGGCGGGCCTATAGGCCCCACCATTAAATAGACCAATAGAAGCCAGTCGCACGAATAAAACCTAAAACACGATCGATCACAGAGACATCGTCAGATAAAATCAATGGGAGCTCACAAGGCAGCGTAAAAGCCTGCCTCAAGTCGGCTAAAAGTAAGCAGTCCACCAGAATGTGGACCACAGTCAATGGGGCACCACAACGGCAAGTTGGTGGGTCCTCTCTCCGTAGAAGGTAGCCGTGTGTTAACCACGTATGTCCGATACGTAGTCTGCAGAGGACTACAGACTCCCTACGAGAGGCTCGCAGGGAGGATCTCCACACAGCTGTGGTGGACTTGACGGTACGCAGCTTGTTCGGAACGTTCAAAGCATCCCATTACGAGGTCCAAATCCCTAGAACCTTACGGGTTAGTTGTAATCGTAGATCTCTTTCTTGAAGTCCTATCTTCAAGGGCCGTGATGCGGTGGCCTGCTTGGCGAGGCAATCAACCCGTTCATTTCCTGGGATGCCTACGTGGCCTGGGGTCCAAAGGAAAACCACCGAACGTCCTGATTCGCTGAGGGTATATATGGTGTCCTGAATGGACCGAACCAACTGGTGCTTTGGCATATACTGGCCTAGCGCCATCAGCCCACTCAGGGAGTCACTACAGACAACTATGGACTCCCCGGGGCAGTTGTGGAAATGTGAAAGAGCGCGCGAGATGGCCACCAGCTCAGCTGTGAAAACGCTCGTCCCACAGGGTAGGGAATGCTGCTCAATGTGGTCACTATGAACATACGCGTACCCAGCACGTCCGTCCACAACGGAGCCGTCAGTGTAGACGACTTCTGCACCACGGAAAGTATCTACGAGTGCCTGGAACTTTCGACGAAGGACCATTGGCGAAACTGAGGCTTTCGAGTCACTGGACAAATCGAACCGAAGCTGGAAGCGAGGTGCGAACCATGGAGGTGTAGGTGAAAGGTATCGGAATGTGGTAGGGATGGGAAGGGAAGCGATGGACGAAAGAAGGGAACGAACACGAACCGCAATCGGGAGACCCGACCGTGGACGTCGTCGTGGGGAAGGGAGGACAGCAGCTGGGAACAGAAGCCTGTGGTTCGGGTGGTCAGGTGAGGCATGAAGACGGGCGACATATGAAGCCAGTAGCTGCTGCCGGCGGATTCGGAGGGGGGGAACACCAGCTTCAGCAAGGAGACTTGTCACGGGACTTGTACGGAAGGCACCCGTCGCTAGACGGACGCCACTATGGTGTACTGGGTCCAAGGCCTGCAATGCGGATGGGGCTGCCGAACCATACACAAAGCTCCCGTAGTCTAACCGTGATTGTATCAGCGCTCTATAGAGCTGCATAAGACTCGAACGAGCGGCTCCCCAACTAGTGTGGCTGAGGCAGCGTAGAATGTTAAGGTACCGCATGCACTTCTGCTTGAGCTGGCGAAGATGGGGCGCCCAAGTGAGCCGGCTGTCGAAGAGCATGCCAAGAAATCGGTGAGTCTCTTCGACACGAAGAAGTTCATCATATAAATATAGCTCTGGGTCCAAATGGACAGCTCGACGGCGGCAGAAGTGCATAACCCGGGTTTTAGATGGAGAAAACTGGAACCCATGGGTTGAGGCCCACGACTGCGCTTTTCGAATGGCTCCCTGTAAACGCCTTTCAGCTACCCCAATGCTAGCTGAGCTGAAGTATAGGCAGAAGTCATCTGCGAACAAGGAGGAAGAAACCGACGACCCCACTGCCTCAGCAAGTCCATTAATGGCAATTAGAAATAGGGGTACACTAAGGACAGAGCCCTGTGGGACACCGTTCTCCTGGATGCGAGAGGAGCTGAGAGAAGTACCAACCCGTACTTGAAAGGATCGGAGGGAAAGGAAGTTCTGAATAAAAACCGGCAGCGGACCTCTCAAGCCCCAAGCGTGCAGTGTAGCCAGAATGTGGTGGCGCCAAGTGGTATCGTAGGCCTTCCTGAGGTCAAAAAAGACGGCAACAAGGTGCTCACGCCTGCTAAATGCCGAACGAATGGCGGACTCCAGAGCCACTAAGTTGTCAACAGTGGAGCGACATTGGCAGAAACCCCCTTGGCGTGGGGACAACAGACCCCGATGTTCAAGTACCCACATAAGCCGCCGGCTCACCATACGTTCAAATAGTTTGCACAGAACGTTGGTGAGGCTGATTGGGCGGTAACTATCAGCCACCTGTGGATCAGCACCAGGTTTGATCACGGGAAGAACGATGCTTTCTCGCCATTGTGACGGGAAAGCCCCCTCCACCCATAAACGGTTAAACATGGCGAGAAGCTGGTGCTGAAACTCCACGGAAAGGTGCCGAAGGAACTGGCTGTGGATCCTGTCCGGACCTGGAGAGGTATCGGGGCATGCAGCAAGGGCAGTGTCGAATTCCCATTTACTAAAAGCAGAGTTGTACGATTCTGTTCGACGTGTGTGAAATGACAGCCGTCGCTGTTCTACCCTCTCTTTCAGTGCACGGAAGTCTTCACTGTATGCCGCAGTTGCGGAATTGCGAGCATAATGCTCCGCCATATGCTCAGCAATGGCAGTGGCGTCAGTGCATACAGTACCCCTGATCCGTAAGCTGGGGATCGCTGCTGACGTGCGGTACCCAAAGAGGCGTCGAACGTGGGACCACACCTGAGATGGTGAAGCATGAGAGCCGATGCTGGCTACATACCTCTCCCAGCTGTCCTGTTTGCTCTGGCGAATGAGCTGTCGAGCTCGGGCCTGAAGCCGTTTGAAGGCTATCAGGTTGTCCAAGGTGGGGTGGCGTCGATGGCGCTGTAGCGCTCGCCGACGCTCCCAGATGGCTGCAGCAATCTCTGGCGTCCACCAGGGCACAGACCTGCGCCGAGGGGTGCCAGAAGTGGTGGGAACAGTGGCCTCAGCGGCGGAAACGATAGCAGCAGTGACTTGACCAACCGCTATGTCCACATTGGCAGGCAATGGTACAGGAAAAGTAGCAGTGGACGTATAATCCCGCCAATTAGCTCGACAGAGGGACCATCGAGGTGGGCTGCCTGCAGGTTGGAAGTGCAGGTGCGACACAAGGATAGGAAAATGGTCGCTGCCGCAAAGGTCATAATGGGTCCTCCAGCGAAAATGTGGGAGCAAAGTCGGACTACATAAAGAGAGGTCGATTGCCGAGTAAGTGCCTCGCGCCACGCAAAAATGCGTGGGGGCCCCAGTGTTTAAAAGACAGATGTCCTGCTGGGACAGAAGTGTCTCGACGTCCCTACCACGAACCGTCGTCTGCGTTCCACCCCATAACGGGTGGTGGGCATTGAAATCCCCCAAGAGGAGGAATGGTGGGGGCAGTTGCGCTACCACTGCAGCAACATCAGTAGTGGAGACGGTTGCATCCGGGGGAAGGTAAATGGAACAGACGGTGAATTCCTGTCCCGCTCGGATGCGAACAGCGACTGCCTCTAAGGTCGTTTGGAGAGGCACAGCAGCGCTTGGGACAGTTGCGAGGACGTAAACAGCGACACCACCCGAAGCCCTATCGTATATATCGCGGTTACGGTAAAAGCCCCGATAGCCTCGAAGGGCTGGGGTCCTCTGAACAGGAAACCAAGTTTCCTGCAGTGCTATACAAAACACCGGGATGTGGCATAACAACTGCCGCAACTCAGCTAAGCGGTGGAAGAAACCGCCGATATTCCATTGGAGAATAACTTTGTCGTCTAGCTGAGATGCCATAAATAGTAGCTGAGGAGCAGGTTATTCCATTGCATCGCCGTCTGCCTTGAGTTCAGCATCAATAGGTTCATGATCCATATGATCTATTGGATCAGTAAGTGCAAGATCCTCGGGGGAAGCGAGGATCTTTACCTCATCCTCTGAACCAGAGGATGAGGGTATATGTGGCTTTGGAGCCACCAAGGGTTCTTTTTTTCTTGTTGATTTTTTCTTAGCCTCTCGCTGGCCCTTGTGTTTTAAGGGCCGGGATGGCTTCTCAGGCATGGTCTCGGGGGCTGACGAAGAGCAGGAGGCCCTTCGGTCAGCAACAAGAGGATCCTGCAGCAATTTGCTGGGATCCTCTGTGCCATGTGGAGAAGCCTCGGAAGGGAGTGTCCCAAGGGACCCCTTCCGAGCGAGAGGGGCAGGAGAAGGCTTCTCCTTCTCCGACTTAGAGGTGGGGACTGGTGTCCCCAATGTTTGTGGGGTTGTTGCTCCCACTGTGAAAAGAGTGGGAGCCACCGAAGAGGAAGTGCCCCCAGCTGGTAAGGGGGCAGTGGTAGTTGATTGGGCGTGGGAGCCCACTTGCAGTGGTTCAGTACGCGGTACTCGAGGCACTAAGGGTGACGATGAGGCTGCTGTGGCATAGGAAGTGGTCAGATGAACGGGATGGAGCTTTTGATACTTCCGTTTTGCTTCTGAGTAGGTCAGTCTGTCCCGGGTCTTGTATTCCATAATCTTCCGCTCTTGCTGCAATACCGAGCACATAGTTGAGCACGGGGAGTGATGCTGGCCGCAGTTTACACATACTGGAGGAGGGGTGCAAGGGACGTTTGGATGGACTGCACGTCCGCACTCCCGACACGTAGGATTGGCATCGCATCGGGAGGACATGTGCCCAAACCTCCAGCACTTGAAACAACGCATAGGGGGAGGGACGTAGGGCTTTACGTCGATCCGGTAGACCATCACCTTGACCTTCTCGGGCAATGAATCACCCTCGAAAGCCAAGATGAAGGCACCGGTCGCGACCCTATTCTCCTTCGGACCCCTATGGACTCCCCGAATAAAATGTACTCCCCGGCGTTCCAAGTTAGCACGTAGTTCTTCATCGGACTGCAGCAACAGGTCTTTATGGAATATTATCCCCTGGACCATATTCAAGGTCTTGTGTGGCGTTATTGTTACGGAAACATCACCCAGCTTGTCACAGGCAAGCAATGCCCGTGACTGGGCTGGGGATGACGTCGTAATTAAGACTGACCCAGAGCGCATCTTGGACATTCCTTCAACCTCACCGATCTTGTCTTCCAAGTTCTCCACGAAAAACAAGGGCTTTGTGTTCTTAAACGATTCTCCATCAGTACGGGTACAGACAAGGTATTTCGGAGCATAGGTCTCACCCTTCTGTTTTGCCCGACGTTCCTCCCATGGTGTAGCCAGGGAAGGGAACGTTTGGGGATCATACTCTACCGCATTAAAGTCATTCTTACCACGCTTTGAGACGCCATGTTTGCGTGTGGCGACGCTATTGAGTGCTCGTTTCATGTTCGTCCCACGAGCAGCTAGGGAACTAAAGGTCCACCCAGGCAGAGCCCCGCTTGCCTGGGTAAGCCTTATACAACTGAGGTGCGGCAGGTTCCTCAGAGGTTGCTCGCTAGCGGCTGTTCAACCTCAACAGCCATGCATCTCCTCGGCACGTAGCACACCTTGAGATTGAGGTTTTTTTTATAGAGGTTTGTACCGTCCTCGCGACCCGGGCGATTAAGCCAAGATCCCTGGGCTCTGAAACGTACAACGTTCCACCGTCGCACCGAACGGTGGTCGTTGAAGCACGCACAGAGCTTACGGTGTAGCGGGCTGTTGGCGCGACACAGCCCACAGCTCAGGACCCCGGGTTCGCCAAGCCCGTACTCAGCAAATTAATGCTTCTAGCAGTCTATAAACGCATTTGGTGTGATGGTGTTTTCCCGTCTCAGTGGCGGCAGAGTATCATTATTCCGGTGCTTAAACCAGATAAACATCCTCTTTCCTTGGATAGCTATCGTTACATTAACCTGCCTAACGTTTCATGCAAACTGTTGGAGCGGATGGTCAGTCGGCGGTTGTGTTGGATTCTGGGGACTCGAGGCTTACTGGCTCCATGCCAGGGCGGTTTTCGCCATGGTCGATCTACCACCGACAATCTGGTGCATCTCGAGTCTGCAATACGCACAGCCTTTTCCAGGCGCCATCATCTAGTAGCCATCTTCTTTGATATGCACAAAGCATACGATACCACCTGGCGACGACACA
Source organism: Locusta migratoria (assembly GCA_026315105.1). NCBI lineage: Eukaryota > Metazoa > Arthropoda > Insecta > Orthoptera > Acrididae > Locusta > Locusta migratoria. Next base: position 1,756,321 of record CM048750.1, on the reverse strand, counting down.
TCCTCAACACTGTATATGACTGGGGTCTTCGGGGCGCCCTACCGATTTTTATCCAGAATTAGCTGTCCGTACCTTTCGTGTTCAAATTGGTGCTTCCCTGAGCTCCTCTCATATCCAGGAAAACGGGGTTCCTCAGGGTTCTGTTTTAAGCGTTCCATTATTTTTAATTTCTATCAACGGTTTAGCGACAGCGGTTGGATCGTCGGTGTCCCCTTCACTTTATGCTGACGACTTTTGTCTCTCTTTTAGTTCCTGCAGCACCGAAGTTGCCAAGCTCATGTTGCAAGGTGGTATTCGGAAGGTACAGAACTGGGCGCTTACCCACGGGTTTCAGTTTTCTGCCACCAAGACTAGAGTGATGCACTTCTGTCAGTGTCGGACTGTCCACCCGCACCCTGAACTTTATCTTAATGACGAACTACTTACTATAGTGGACACTCGTCGTTTTTTGGGGCTTGTTTTCGACTCACGGCTGACGTGACTCCCCCACATCCGTCAACTAAAACGTAAGTGCTGGCGTCACCTCAATGTCCTCCGCCACCTGGGCCATACTTCCTGGGGAGCTGACCGCACCACCCTGTTGCGTCTCTATCAGGCTCTGGTGCAGTCTCGTTTAGACTTTGGATGTGTCGCCTACGGTTCTGCGTCACCCTCAGCATTGCGCTTGCTGGACCCCATCCACCACTGTGGGGTTCACATCGTGACAGGTGCCTTTTGTACCAGCCCTGTGACCAGCTTGCTTGCTGAGGCCGCCGTACCACCTTTGTCGATCCGTCGCCAACAACTGCTTGTACCCTATGCAGTGCTCGTGCACAGCTCATCCAGCCACCTGAAAAACCGTGTTCTTTTCTCCTGCATTATCGTCCATGACCAACGACGACGACCCAGGTCGGGTCATATGACCGCCTTCAGGGTCCAGTCACTGCTGCAGGAACTTGAGTCTTACCCCCTACCACCTCCATATCGGGTCCACACACGCACGCCTCCATGGCACCTGCCAAGGCCCTCTATTTGCCTGGACTTGGCCTGTGGACCCAAAGACTCAGTTCCACCGGCAGCTCTCCATCGCCAGTTTTCAGCACTCATAGCTCGGTTTCCTGGACACGATCTAATTTAAACGGATGGTTCGAAAGTTGAGAGCCGGGTTGGTTATGCATTCACTCATGACACCCATGTCGAACAACGCACTCTGCTGGCTGGCTGCGGTGTCTATACTGCAGAGCTGGTGGCTATTTCCCGCACCCTCGAGAACGCCAGGTCCTGCTCAGGTGAGTCCGTTCTCATCTGCAGTGACTCGCTGAGAAGCCTTAGAGCCATTGACCAGTGCTATCCGCCGTCTCCCCTGGTGTTGGGTATTCAGGAGGCTCTATCTGCCCTTGACAGGTCTGGTCGATCAGTGGTGTTCCTCTGGTCCCCGGGCCATGTCTGTATTCCGGGGAATGAACATGTTGACATGCTGGCCAAGCAGGCTGTTGATGCACATGGTTTAGAGATCGGCCTCTCGCCTGCTGATCTGCGGACGGTGCTGCGACAAAGAGTGCACGAGCTCTGGGCCACCGAGTGGCGTAGTATGCCAACAGTCTGACTCAAGGCCATCTCCTTCATGGCCCCCCCAGGGGGCCCACAGCTCTTTTGTGGGTACGTGTGTGGCGCGCATGGGGCCCTGAGCCGAAGCGACCTTTCTTCCGTCCAAGGCCGCTTCCCTCTTTCCCCCCCCCGGTTTGTGCCTTCGCCCAGAGACGGGCGTTTTTTCATCAGTCAAAGGTTTCTTTTTCGCTTCCTGTCTTCTCTTCTTGGTCCTCTTCCTTTCCTGTTCTTCAGCCTTCTCCTCTTTTTCCTTTCTCCTTGTTCTTGACTCACCCTTTAATCTCCGTCTCGGCGTTTGAGATTCTCCCTCCTCCTTCATCCCTTTCTCTCCTTCCTCCTTTCTTTCCTCCCTGTGAGTGTCTGAAGGTCGACCCACGCTCTGCGTAGCCGGTGACGGGGTAAGGCATAACTCCCGCCCCGGGTAGACATGTAGGGCACGTACGTACCCCCCGGTAAAGGCCGGGCCCAGGGAGAGGTCATTACCCGAGCTGATACCTTCCGAAAATGCCAATTGGTCCCTCCGTCCATTCTCGGGAGGTGTGACCTGAGGTGCGAACAGTCACCTAAGGTGGGTGCGCCCTCAGTGAGGGCCCCCACAAGGAACGAGCGCGCCATCAGAGACGCCGGTAATCATGGGGGACACCTCCACTATGAAACCTTCCACATCATCTATAACCCTGACCCATAAGCGGAAACATGATTCTCAGCCACAGAAAGCATTGCCAAACATTCCTAGGTTCCTGGTGGTAACACGTACCGATGATAAGGATTTTTCTGCAGTAAGTCCGTTCATTATTCAGAAGGGTGTCGATGCGATCGCAGGTCCCTTGAAGACCTGCTCTAGGCAGCGCAACGGGACCTTGTTGCTCGAAATAGAAAATGCATTCCAGGCACAGAAGTTGCTTCGAGCTACCCTTGTACATACTTTCCCTGTGAAAGTGGAGGCTCACCGCACCCTCAACTCTTCGTGGGGGTAGTGTTTTCTAGATCACTGGATGGGTTATCGGACGAGGAGATATTGAACTATATGTCCGATCAGGGAGTCACAGATGTTCATCGCGTGATGAAAAAGATTAACAATGACCTTGTGCCAATCCGTACTGTCTTATTGACTTTTGACAAGGTTGACCTACCATCGAAAGTGAAAGCGGGCTACGAGGTCATTTCCGTCCGCCTGTACATACCAAATCCTACACGCTGCTTCCATTGCCAAAGTTACAACCATACCAGTAAATCTTGTCCAAATGCAGCCAAGTGCGCCACCTGTGGCAGGGACGCTCATGAGGGTGAATGTCTACCTCCATCCCTTCGCTGCATTAATTGCATGGGTGACCATGCTGCTTCTTCACGGGACTGCCCCGTTTACAAAGAAGAGCGGGTCATCCAGGAGATTCGCGTGAAGGAGAAGGTCTCGACCTATGCCGCTCGGAAGTTATTAGCTAGTAGGAAGCCCGCAGTACTCCCATCAGGTACTTTCAGCCAGTTCCTCGCCTCCCATCTAAGGAGGTAGGCATTCAGACTTGCGATTTAACGTTCAGTGACACTATCGTCAGGTCGGCTAGCCAGAAAATTGCTCGTTCCACCTCTCCGATGCCTTCTACCCGTTCTACGGTGAATTCGTCGACCAGTTCACACACATCCCGGGCACCCAAATCTGCTGCCCGGAGTTCAAAAAGGGAACCCGTCCATGAAGATTTTCTCAAGACTCCGACTTCTCAATCGTCAACCGCTTCTTCAACCCATCATACTTATAAGAAGGCTTCCAGATAAAACAGCCCCCCCTTCCCCGCCACGGCGTGACTCTTCGGTCACGCCATCCAACAGTTGCCGGCCTCGGCCGTCTTCTGTTTCACCGGGACGCTCCGTTTGCCAGGCACCCGGCCGTCTACCGGCGGTGGAAGCTGCCCCTCCTGATCAACTCCGGGAGGTGGCAGATGCGTCGATCGAACCAATGGAACATGACCCTTTGCCACTAGATGGCGATAGCAGTGCTCCCTCGAAATCCGGTCCTCAGCGGCCGTCGAGGTGACCCCGCTCGCTACTTGGTTTTTATCCTTATTTCTTATTTCATTTTTTATCATGGCGCTCCTTCAATGGAATATTCGCGGCATTCGTTCCAATCGGGAGCAGTTAAAACTACTCCTTCGATTGCACTGCCCGCTTCTAATCTGTCTCCAGGAAACGAAATTGCGTCCAAGTGACCGTGCAGATTTTCCACACTACACCTCTGTGCGGTTCGACCTGCCACCCGTGGAAGGTATCCCAGCCCATGGAGGAGTTCTGATGGTCCTTCGAGACGACGTCTATTTCCATCCCATTTCATTGCATTCTCACCTACAGGCAGTTGCCGTCCGCATCACTTTATCCACATTCACCTTTTCCCTCTGTAATATCTATTCGCCATCGTCATCTGCCCTTACCAGGGCAGATGTGCTACACCTTGTTGACCAGCTCCCTTCACCTTTCGTGTTGGTAGGCGACTTTAATGCCCACCACCCCCTATGGGGCTCTCCGGCACCTTGTCCGAGAGGCTCCCTTTTGGTGGACATTCTCCAACACCTCGATCTTGTCTGCCTCGACACCGGTGCACCGACCTTCCTTTCAGACACAACACACACCTATTCCCATATAGACCTTGCAATATGCACTCCTCAGCTTGCCGGTCGGTTTGACTGGTATGCACTTTCTGACACGTACTCAAGTGACCATTTCCCTTTTATCATCCACTTCCTGCATCATTCCCCATCTCCTCGCCCCTCCAGTTCGAACATTTCTAAAGCCGCCTGGGGGCTTTATTCTTCCATGGATGTTTTTCATGATCAGAATTTTCCCAACTGTGACAGTCAGGTCGAATACCTCACAGATGTTATTCTCACCGCTGCTGAATGTTCCATACCTCGTACATCCTCTTCTCCACGTCGTGTGCCAGTCCCTTGGTGGACAGCAGCCTGCCGCGACGCGCTTCGAGCCCGGCGCCCTGCTTTACGCACCTTCCGCCGCCACCCAACTTTGGAGAATTGCATCAATTATCAACGTATGAGAGCGCAGTGCCGTCGTATCATAAACGACAGCAAGAAAGCTTGCTGGACTGCTTTTACTAGTTCTTTTAACCGTTTACTACCTCCACGGTTGTTTGCGGTGGCCTACGCCGTTTATCCGGCATCAAGGTCCACTCCCCGATTCCTGGCCTGACCGTGGAGAACGCAGTCCTCGTGGACCCCGCTGACGTTTGAAACGCATTGGGCCGTTTCTTTGCGGAGGTTTCGAGCTCTGCCCATTATCACCCTGCCTTTATCCCTCGCAAACAGGTAGAGGAGGCACGGCCGCGTTCTTTCCAGTCTTTAAATCGTGAAAATTATAACGTCGCCTTCACCATGCAGGAGCTAGACTGTGCTCTCGCCCTGTTCCGATCTTATGCTCCCGGGCCCGAATCCATTCATATTGAGATGCTGAAGAACCTCTCTCCTGCGGGCAAGTGCTTTCTTCTTAGTACCTACAATCGCATATGGACTGAAGGTCATGTTCCCACAAGTTGGCGTGAAGCCATTGTTGTCCCCATCCCCAAACCAGGGAAGGACTAACACCTTCCTTCCAGTTATCGCCCCATTTCTCTGACGAGCTGCGTCTGTAAGGTGATGGAACGCATGGTTAACGCTCGGTTGGTCTGGCTCCTCGAATCTCGCCGCCTCCTGACTAATATCCAATGCGGTTTTCGTCGACACCGCTCTGCTGCTGATCACCTCGTTACGTTGTCGACCTTCATTATGAACAACTTTCTAAAGAAGCGTCAAACAGTAGCAGTGTTCTTCGACTTGGAGAAGGCATACGATACCTGTTGGAGAGCGAGCATTCGCCGCACATTGCACACATGGGGCCTTCGGGGCCGCCTCCCTCTTTTCTTCAAGCGTTTTTGGGGGATCGCAAGTTCCGGGTATGGGTGGGCTCCGTTTTGTCAGATACCATTTGCCAGGAGAATGGGGTACCACAGGGCTCCGTCTTGAGTGTGGCGCTCTTTGCCATTGCAATCAATCCGATCGTAGATTGCCTTTCAGCCGACGTCTCCGGATCTCTTTTTGTTGACGATTTCGCAATTTATTGCAGCGCCCAGCGGACGTGTCTCTTGGAGCGTTCTCTTCAACGCTGTCTTGACCGTCTATATTCCTGGAGCATCGCAAACGGCTTCCGATTCTCTACTGAGAAAACTGTGTGTATCAACTTCTGGAGATACAAGGAATTTCTTCCACCTTCTCTACGTCTCGGCCCTGTTGCTCTCCCTTTCGTGGAGACAACGAAATTCTTGGGACTCGTGTTGTATCGTAAACTTTGCTGGTCCACACACGTGTCCTACCTGGCTGCCCGTTGTGCCCGATCCCTTAACGTTCTTCGTGTCGTCAGTGGCACGTCATGGGGAGCGGATCGTACCGTCCTGCTTCACCTTTACCAGGCCATTTTTCAGTCGAAGCTCGACTACGGAAGCCTTGTATACTCTTCTGCACGGCCGTCGATTCTCCGCCGTCTCAACTCTATCCACCATCGGGGATTGCATCTAGCGACCGGTGCATTTTATACCAGCCCTGTTGAAAGTCTGTATGCAGAAGCAGCTGTATTACCCTTGACCACTCGACGTGACATACTATTGTGTCGGTACGCATGCCGCTTGCGGTCGATGCCCAACCATCCATCTTACCGATTATTTTTTGACGACTCACTCGATCGCCAATATCAGTTGTCTGCGATTGCCTTGCTTCCACCTGGAGTTCGGTTTCGCCGCCTACTACAGCGGCTCGATTTTACCCTTCCTTCCACCCTTCGGTTGAGCGAAAGCCCATTGCCACCATGGCATCATGCCCAGGCTCACACTCACCTTGAACTTAGTTCGCTCCCCAAGGAGAGCACTCCGGATTTGGTATACCGCTCGAGGCTTGTCGAACTCCGTTCGCGGTTCGATAATGCCATATTTATTTACACTGATGGTTCCAAGAGCACTGCCGGTGTCGGTCTGTCTTCGTCGTCGGGGACAACCGTTTCCAATACAAGCTCCCTGACCGGTGCTCTAACTTCACGGCTGAGCTTTTCGCCCTCCACCAGGCCGTTTTGTATACCTGCCGCCACCGCCAACCTTTCTATGCCATATGTTCTGACTCCCTCAGTGCCCTGCAGAGTCTTAAGGACCCTTTCTCGAACCATCCTCTCGTGTATCGGATCCAACGCTCCCTCCAGTTGCTGGCGGATGACAGCTGTCACGTTTCTTTCCTGTGGGTCCCTGGCCATGTGGGTGTGCCCGGGAATGAGGCCGCCGACACAGCAGCCAAGGCAGCAGCTCTTTTGCCTCGCATGGCTACCTTTTGCGTCCCACCGGACGATGTTTAACGGGCTCTTCGCCGGAGTATCGTGTCGCAATGGCACAGTGCGTGGCTTTCACTGTACAACAATAAATTGCGAACTGTCAAACCGATCCCGACCGCTTCGGGGACCTCCTCACGCCCCTCTCGACGGGAGGAGGTCATCCTGGCCCGGTTGCGGATCGGTCACTGCTGTTTCAGCCACCGTCACTTGCTCTCTGCCGACCCTGCACCGCTGTGCTCCTGCGGTGAACTGCTGACAGTGCGACATGTTTTACTGACTTGTGTTAATTTTAATCATCTCCGTGTAGCCCTTCACTTTCCGTCTACTCTGGAGGAAATTTTAGCTGATGACGCACGAGCAGCTGCTCGAGTTTTGCGTTTTATCACCTTGGCCAACTTATCCAAGGATATTTAACCCCTTTCATTATCTTTTATCTTTCGTTTTTAGCCCCTTGTTGATGTTCTGACAGTCACCATTTTTTTATGAGATCATAGCGAATCTATGTTCTTGGCTGGGCGCTAATGACCATAGTAGTTGTGCGCCCTAAAATCACAAAAAAATCCTTCATGACGGCGAATCGCATGTGTGTCGCTGTGGCGCCCGCCTGATGGTGGCGCACATATTAATGGAATGCCCTATTTTAGCCCCTCTGCGGCGGAGTTTTAATTTTCCTGTGCTTTTATCCTAAGTTTTAATTGACGATTCCAAAATGGCTGATACTGTTTAAAGTTTATTCGGGACAGTGGTTTTTACCCCTCCATTTAACGCTTTCTTTCTGTGTCTGTGTCTGTCCTGTCATGACCTCCGTTTAAAGGTTTCCCTTTGTTTCCGTGTGGCTGACTTTTCCTGTTTTTAGTCTCACGGTCGGTCAGCCACAGACGTCGCTTTTACTTTTTATTTCTTGTCATTGCTCAGTTCTACTGTGTCTTTGTCATTGTTTTAGTTGTCTCTTGCCGGCTTTGTTTTCTTTTAACTGACTCAGGGGATCTTCCTCCCCTCTAGTTGTTCTCCACTCTAGGCTCCTTTGCCTGTTCACGTCCTTTATTGTGACTCCTAATGATGAAATGTGGGACTGATGATCTTCGCAGTTTTGTCCCCCTAAAACATCAAAACAACAACAACAACAACAATTATCACACTAATGCAAGCTACATGTTTTGGAATATGAGTACAAAAATGGGAAGAATTGTGCAGTATTAAATTTCAATAATAAATTCGGAAATCTAACGACAATTAAGTTTCATAGATACATGAATTTATTAGGTGGTCAGTTTTAGGCACTGATAGTCACAAAAGTACCTCTACTCAGAAGGGATTTACATCCATTACTTTAAGTGGACTGAGCTGCTATTTCGATCACTCATTACACACACAAGGCTCATCACAGGGTACTTAAATACATTTCACCTCTATACATTGGAGTGCGCCCCCCAGGGGGCCCACAGCTCTTTGGTGGGTACGTGTGTGGCGCGCACGGGTCCCCGAGCCATTGCGGCCTTCCTTCCTGTTTCCCAGGCCGCTTTTCCTCACCCTGGTTCCCTCCCTTCCTAATCCTTTTTCCCACCCTACCCTTCTCCAACCCCGTCTCTAGGTGTTCTCGTGTTGATGGCCCGGCTTTTCCCATGGTACTGTTGGTTTTGTAATTGTGTCTTTGTTTGCCGTGTTCACAGTTTTCGGCCCAGTTAGGTCCCCATTGTGGTTTGACCTCCACCAAAATTTCTGATTAAGTGTGAGCCATTTGGGGAAGAACTCCCAACCTAGCCCCTACGGCGCGGATTCCTACCCTTTCCTTCCACATCCATTCCTCGCCGTAGCCCCCTGCCCCGCTAGGTCACCAGCACGGTAGCCAGTCCGTGTGGTGGGGCTGTTATGTACCTTCATGGTTGAGCCCCCTGAATTGCACAGGGATCACACTGCCGATGCCTGAGCTGTGACCACCTCATGAATGCCAAGGAGTCGATGCTTGTCTTTGCGGGGCATCAGGACTCCCGGCAACGGTCATCCTGCCAGGTGACGTTGCTGTGGCTGGGTGGCGCCCTTGAGGAGAGCCCCTGTTTCGGAGTGGGTGGCATCGGGGCGGACACTCCGCAATGAAGAGGAAACAACCCTCTCAAAATCCTGGCTCTCAGTCAGGTGTCTCCAAGTGTGGAAAGTTTAATTTCAATGCTGCAAGATACGACCCCAAATCGTTCCCTTCCCTAACTCCATCATGGGGGGAACGTGGGCCCACTAAACAGACAGAGCCATATACACCAAGATATTTTAGTATGTACCAGACGAGATGGGGAATCTTTCCAGGCAACTAAGCCCTCTTTCTTCGTGGAACACCTCGAAGAAAGGTATGGCGAAGTTGCTGGAATGTCGAAACTGCGAGATGGTTGAGGGTGGCCACTGGCGCATTTGTTTTGGCCTTTGAGGGTGACAATCTGCCTGAAAAGGTCAAAGTCATGATGTATCGCTGTGACGTCCAGCCATACATCCCCCCTCCAATGCGATGCTATAAATGTTGGCGCTTTGGGCACATGTCCTCTCGCTGCAACGCTGCTGCAACCTGCAGGGACTGTGGCCGTGCCTTACATCCTGACACTGCCTGTGCCCCACCACCTTATTGTGTCAATTGCGGCGTTCACCACTCTCCCTGTTCGCAGGACTGTCCTGCTCTACATAAAGAGAAGAAGATAGTCGAGTATAAAACATATTCAGAGGCACGAAAGAACTATGAAAAGCTGCATCCTGTTTCCTTAGTGAGTACATACGCTGCTGCTACATCGATGGCGCCACCACCGGTGGCCACATCTCGCCCTGCTCTACCTCCGTCTGTGGGCCCTATGGACCGGCCCTCTACCTCTGCCTCCCAGACATCTGGAGGCACACAATCTTCTGTGGGGCAGGTACTGCCCCCCACGTCGGGAGTGGCTACCCCCACTCCCCAGCCAGAAAAGGGAACCTCTTCTGCCCTTCCAACCATGTCCCCCCAGATATCTGACACTAGCCAGCGGCTGAAGGACCCTCGGCCAGAAAGCCGCCTGGCTCCTCAGTCTTCCCACACTCCTCAAGCCCCTCCGGGGAAACCCTCCTCCTCCGGTAGGCCCAAGGAACGACGGGAAGACAAGAAGGAAAGGAAAGAAAAGACAGTAAAGTGCAAGGAGACACTGGCGGCCTCGGTGCCCCCAGCCCCTGCACCTGACGCGCCTGAGGATGATGTGATCCTTCTAGCTACGCCAGAAGATTTGGCCTTTGCCGATATTGGGGATACCATGGACACGGAGGATCAGGCTTCACAGCCAGCGACGAGTGCTAATACCACTCCTCTTCCATCTTCAGCTTCATGCACCGTCAGCCGGGAGACAGTCTGATCCTCCAATGGAACTGTGGAGGATTTTTCTGCCGTTTGGCTGAATTGCGTCAGCTGTTGAGCGCATTTCCACCTCTCTGTGTTGCTCTCCAGGAAACCTGGTTTCCTGGTGATCGGACCCCCACCCTTCGGGGCTACCGGGGGTACTTCAATAATCGCACCATTTACAACAGGGTGTCGGGCGGGGTATGTCTATATGTACACTCTTTGACAAAAAACCTGGCCGCCGGCCGGCCGCCGCTGAGCCTAAGTCCGAGCCGATCGCTACATGGGACAATAAAAGTGGCCACGCTGATTCGCTCTAAGTCCAGCTATCTGCACAATCTGGCAACACTGCAGACTGCGGGAGTTCATACAGCACTTCTTGTGTGCAGTTAGAAGAAAACTGGGTCAGCTCCCTCCATGGTCTTGCGGTAAAGTGCGCGACTTGCATGTTCAGTATTAGCCATCGGAACCGACTGTTGACAAAAATTTTTAATTCACGTCACTCGTTCATGCTCATGCCCCATGTGAAAGGGAAGCGTATTTCATTTTTTGGTACACTGGTAATAACATTTCGGCCCAATAACATCGCCGCCTATGGCCGCAGCACTTGGCAGAGCTCTCCGCGGCCCACTCGCCGGCAGCAGCGGTGGCGGCGCTACACAGCGCTGCCTCGCCCTCTGCCCACTGCGCCTGCCGCCGCTCATCGCCCTGGATGTGTTAAACGCGTTACTCTTGAGTGGTGATCCACAAAAAACGTTGTGATTCGTATTTCACACAGGATATAACAAAGCAGACCACCTATTTTGAATGATGAGCATATATAGTACATTAGAGAGGCAAAAAAATGTCATTGTCCAATCTAATGGCACTCTACGATGGTTAACACTTATTTGTGATTTAAATCTCGATCCTTTTCCTTTCAGAAAAGCCTTTCATGTAATTTGTTATTGTCATTAGTTCATATGTTTTCATCAAGACACAACATGTAACTCACTAAAATGTTTTAGTGTCGTTGTTTCACTCCGTGCGGTAAATGAATGAGCTAAATTATGTGAATACGTTTCAGTGCACGTTCTAAAGCAATACAGGCACACTGCAAGGTTCGTGTCTTCATGTCTCATTTCTACAGGAGATATTTCACATCAATGGAGATGAATTCGAATTTCTTCGAAGGCGTTTGTATGGTGAAGCAAAGAAGACATCTAATACCATTTCCATAATTTGAAGTCGACCTTTCTGCAAGACTTATTGAATAAAGTTTTTCTTATGATTCCGTTAAAGAGTTTCTTCTTGCAATCTGCAGCGTATAAAGTAAAATAAAATGAAATTATATTCCATCCCCAAACGCACTTTCTCCAACCAGGATTAGAACTGCCGACTCACACTAGGGCTGCATCACAAGACACAAGCAGAACCACACAGCCAACCACACACTGTGGCATCGTGCCCTCAGTCTCTCACATATTCAATGCTGAGCCTCTAACGCATCGCGAAAGTCACCTACACAAATAACTACATTCCTTGAGTGCAAAAGTAAAATTTCTGTCTCTCATTTCACGACGGCATTACAAATCATTAGTCATGAAACTAGAAAAGGAATGTCAAGTGAACTTAGTGAGACAATTCAGTACCACTTGAGGAAGTAACTTCACTGTCACAGTGTTGCCAAATATCAGCAACGATGTTGCCAGTTCTTAGCTGTACTAGGAAGACCTGTGAAGCGATAAGCGACGCGAAATCGCGCTAGTCTCATGCGGGCTTCTAGAGGGGAGTCGCGCATTTCGGTTAATATGCGGCGCTGTCTCCTGATAGATTCCGTCGTCACATTTACGATGCAGATATTAAATTCGTCCAATGAGGCCGAAACTATCGTTGAAATTTTTTGAAGCTTTACTGCATTATGATATATTTTCAGCAAATGACTAGAGAAAAAAATACTGATATTGTGATTGCAACATACGGCAAATCGAAGACTGAGATACGTAAACATGCATCACGATTACAGTTTTATCACCCCCCCAAAAAAAGACTAAAACAATTGCTTTGATACATTTCAACAAAAGCTAATTTTTTATGAAAAGTTACTGGAAATCAATGATGCCCCATCCATCTCGAAAAACTTGAAAGGGACTGCGTTTCAAAATGCAACCTTACGACTGTTCAAGTAATATTTCATGTCTTCTACGTGTTGGTTTGCTTGAAAGCCAGAAGAAACATACTTAACTGATTATTTGTGCAACACAGTAATTATTTTACTTAAGTATTCAGAAGACTGGATATTTAAAATTACGGCCATGAACACAGAAACTAAACTGTATATGTGGGCAACGTGCAATTCTGATGTTTTTCCTCTGCAAACATATACATATAATCTATAGACTACTAAGCAGCTTATTGATTTCGTTGTGTTACAGCCTTGATGGGCCAACAAATGATGATGAAAATCCGAACCCATGTGTCTGATGGATTTTTCGAACGTTGCAACCTATGACTTGCACATGATGTTGCTTAGTATCTGTCGTCACGATGTTGTTGTTGTTGTTGTTGCTGTTGTTGTTGTTGTTTAAGGGGGGTAACACTACAATGGTCATCAGTCCCCCATTCCACCTCTAGGCGGCAAAAGTAAAACCATACGCGTGAAAGATATCACGCACAGAGTTTAAAGTTACGATGTGGGAGAGGAGTCCCACTGAGTCAATAAAACATAATCAAGAATAACAAGACAAAACGAAGAGACGGTCACACAAACACAACTTACAACAAATAAACCGATGGCCGTGGTTGACCGACCATAAGAATAAAAAAAGGAAAAGTCAACCACTCGGTAACACACACAAATCTCCAGTTAAATCGAATGATAAAAACCCCCTGCTCGTATAAAACGAAAAACTGTATCTGCCATTGCAGCATCGTCACCTAAAACATCTGATAAAACGGCAGGCAGGTTAAAATTCCGCCGCAAAGCAGCTAAAACGGGGCAGTCCAACAATATGTGGACGATTGTCAGACGGGAGCCGCACCGACATTGGGCTGGGTCCTCACCCCGAAGGAGATGTCCATGGGTGAGCCATGAATGCCCAATGCGGAGGCGACACAAGACCACTGAGTTCCGTCGTGAACCGCGCATGGAGGAGCGCCATGCAACCGTCGTTTGCTTGACCACCCAGAGCTTGTTGGGCGTGCGCAGGCTACGCCACTCAGTATCCCAAAGCTGACGTACTCGCTGGCGCAACAACGAACGGAGATCAGAAGCCGGGAAGCCGATCTCTAGACAGGACAGACCGAATGCCTGCTTGGCAAGCCTGTCAACACGTTCATTGCCCGGGATACCAACATGACCCGGAGACCAGATGAACGTCACTGATCGCCCAGACAGTTCAACGGAACGAAGCGTCTCCTGTATGGCCAACACCAGGGGAGACCGCGGGTAACACTGCTCCAGAGCTCGGAGGCTGCTCAGGGAGTCGCTGCAAACGACAAAAGACTCGCCTGAACAAGACCGGATATGCATGAGAGCTCTGTGAATGGCCACCAGCTCTGCAGTGTAAACACTGCAGCCATTCGGCAGAGAGTGCAGTTCAACATGGTCACCATGAGTATATGCAAATCCCACACAGCCATCAACCATGGAACCATCTGTGTAGATCAGGTCATATCCACGGAATTCCGCTACGATAGTCGAGAACTGACGGCGGAGTGCCTCCAGTGGAACTGAGTCTTTGGGCCCCTGGGCCAAGTCCAGCCGAGTAGACGGCCTTGCCAAACACCACGGAGGTGTACGGGCACGGACCCGATAGGAAGATGGAAGGGGAGAAGACTCAAGCTCCTGCAGGAGGAACTGAACCCGATAGGCAATCGTATGACCTGATCTGGGGCGTCGCTGATGGGCACGGATTACCACATCAGGAAAGAGGAGACGATGGTTCGGGTGGCCTGGGGAGCAATACACATGGGCTGTGTAAGCCGCAAGTAGGTGTTGGTGGAGGATCCCCAAGGGTGGAACCCCAGCCTCCACTAGTAAGCTGTTCACTGGGCTGGTGCGGAAGGCACCCGTCGCGATGCGAACCCCACAGTTGTGAATGGGGTCCAGGAGATGCAGTGCCAAAGGTGCCGCAGACCCATAGGCAATGCACCCAAAATCGAGACGGGACTGCACCAGCGCCATGTAAAGCCGCAACAGTGTCGAGCGATCAGCACCCCAGGTCGTATGACCCAGGTGGCGGAGAAGGTTGAGATGGCGCCAGCACTTCCGCTTCAGCTGACGAATGTGGGGGAGCCACGTCAGCTGGGCGTCAAAGACCAGTCCTAAAAAACAGTGAGTTTCCACTACCGTAAGTGGTTCGTCATTCAGATAAAGTTCAGGGTGTGGGTGGACGGTCCGACGCCGGCAGAAGTGCATCACTCTGGTCTTGGAGGCAGAAAACTGAAAGCCATGGGTAAGCGCCCAGTCCTGCGCCTTCCGAATAGCACCTTGCAACCTGCGCTCGGCAACCTGGGTGCTGGAGGAACTAAAAGAGAGACAAAAGTCGTCAGCATAAAGAGACGGCGACACTGACGATCCAACCGCTGCGGCTAAACCGTTGATGGCGATTAAAAATAATGGGACGCTTATAATGGAACCCTGAGGAACCCCATTTTCCTGGACATGAGAGGAGCTCAGAGAAGCACCAATTTGAACACGAAAGGTACGGACGGCTAAAAAATTCTGAATAAAAATGGGTAGTGAGCCCCAGAGGCCCCAGTCATATAAAGTGTTGAGGATGTGGCGTCGCCAGGTGGTATCGTATGCTTTGTGCATATCAAAGAAGACGGCAACAAGGTGTTGGCGCCGGGAAAAGGCTGTGCGGATTGCAGACTCGAGGTACACCAGATTATCGGTGGTAGATCGACCCTGGCTAAAACCGCCCTGGCATGGAGCCAATAATCCCCGAGTCTCAAGAATCCAACACAACCGCCGACTGACCATCCGCTCCAACAGTTTGCATGGCACGTTAGTCAGGTTAATGGGCCTATAGCTATCCAAGGAAAGAGGACGTTTGTCGGGCTGAAGCACTGGGATGATGATACTCTCCCGGCACTGTGACGGGAAAACACCATCACACCAAATGCGGTTATAGACCGCAAGTAGATTACGCCGACTATCTGCTGAGAGATGTTGCAGCATGTTGCTATGGATGCTATCAGGCCCTGGCGCCGTGTCAGGACATTGTTGAAGAGCACTGAGGAGCTCCCACTCAGAAAAGGGAGTGTTGTAAGATTCAGAGCGGCTGGTACGAAAGGAGAGAGACTGGCGTTCAACCCTCTCCTTTACTGCACGGAAGGCCGGTGGATAATTTGCAGAGGCAAAGGCACGAGCATAATGCTCGGCAAACATCTCTGCAAGAGTGGCCGGGTCCGTACATAGGACTCCATTTGTGGAGATCCCAGGGATTCCCGATGTAGTCTGTATTCCCTGTAGCTGCCTGATCTTACTCCAGACCTGCGAGGCTGAGGTGCCTGTCCCAATAGTGGAAACGTACCTCTCCCAGCACTCCTGTTTCCGTCTTCTTATAAGCTGGCGAGCACGAGCGCAAAGCCGTTTAAAATTGATTAGGTGCTCCTGAGAGGGGTGCCGTCTGTATCGCTGTAAGGCCCGCCTGCGGTCTTTAATGGCCTCAGCGATCTCCGGCGACCACCACGGCACTGTCTTACGCCGTGGGCACCCTGATGTACGCGGAATGGTAGCGTTCGCGGCAGAAATAATGGACTGCGTGGCGCTCTCAACCACCACATCGATGATATCGAGTGGGGGAGGGCCAACAATGGCAGCAGAGGTGTAGCCTTCCCACTGAGCCCTATGGAGAGCCCACCGAGGAGAGCGTGCTGGAGACTGACGTTGTGGGAGTGACAAAAAGACAGGGAAATGGTCACTGCCACACAAGTCGTCATGGGCTCTCCAATGAACAGATGGTGGAAGGCAGTGGCTGCATATCGACAGATCAATGGCCGAAAATGTGCCATGTGCCACACTAAAGTGTGTGGGGGCACCTGTATTTAAGAGGCAGAGGTCGAGTTGAGTTAGGAAATCCTCAACAACCCTGCCGTGACCTGAGATCGTAGAACCACCCCACAAGGGACTGTGGGCATTGAAGTCGCCCAACAGTAAGAAAGGTGGGGGTAGTTGAGCAACGAGTGCAGCCAAGACGTTCACAGATACGTCACCATCTGGTGGCAAGTAGATACTGCAGACGGTAAACTCCTATGTGGTCCTCACCCTGACAGCCACTGCTTCTAATGGTGTTTGAAGGGGCACGGGTTCACTATACACAGAGGTGAGGGCGTACACACACACTCCACCTGAGACCCTGTTATATATGCTACGGTTACAGTAAAATCCCCTGTAGCCACGAAGGACAGGGGTCCGCATTGCTGGAAACCAAGTTTCCTGAAGAGCAATGCAGAAAGCAGGTGTCTTGCTCAGAAGCTGCCGTAGCTCAGCCAGGTGGGGGAAGAAACCGCCGCAGTTCCACTGGAGAATGACATTGGTCGAGGGCTGGGAAGACATGAATCCGATTGTTGTTGTTGTTGTTGTTGTTGTTGTTGTTGTTGTTGTTGGGTTTTTGAAGGGACTAAACAACGACGGTTATCAGTCCCTTTTTCCAGTCCAAGAGATAAAACATCGTGTTAAGCGATCCGAAGTGAATGCACTAACAAGTCAAAGTTTAAAACTTACAGATTAATAGAAAGGAAGGATACGATTAAAAACGAAGAAGGGATAAAACAGCTGAAACATTACAAGAGTGTTGTTGCTGGGTGGTCACAAGGATATAAGGAACACACCCAGCCACTCTGGAACACGTTAAAACCGCCTACCTAACAGACTTAAGCAGGCGGAGGACAGAGAAACGACAGAGAAACACAAACATTAAATGGACTTGTAAAGTCCACACTCACGCATAAAATTTAAAACAGAGTGAACCGTGGAGGTACTGTCAGCTAATGCTAGCTGCAAAGTGTCAGGAAGATTAAAATAGCGTCGTGTTGCGGCTAAATGGTGACATTCAATTAAGATGTGGGCGACCGTCAAAGGCGCACCACATCGACACTGATGAGGGTTCTCGCGACGCAGGAGATGACCATGCGTAAGCCAAGTATGGCCTATACAGAGTCGGCAAAGGACAACCGACTCCCTGCGAGAAGCCCTCAGGGACGTCTTCCATGCAGCGGTAGACGGCTTGACAGCACGGAGCTTATTTGGTTCAGTGGAGTCTGCCCATTCCGAATTCCAAACCCTTAAGACCTTGCGGGTCAACTGGGTTTGGAGGTCGGAAACTGGGAGACCAATATCCAGGGACCGCGAAGTAGTGGCCTGCTTGGCCAGCTCATCGACGCGTTCATTGCTCGGTATACCTATGTGGCCCGGAGTCCAGACAAAGGTGACAGAACGGCCTGACTCGCCAAGGGCAAAGACAGCATCTTGAATGGCTCGCACTACTGTGTTTTTCGGTAGAAACTGGTCGAGGGCCTGTAAGCCACTCAGGGAGTCGCTACAGATGACGAACGACCCCCTGGGGTGAGCTCTGAGGTGTTCAAGAGCTCTCAAAATACCGACCAGTTCTGCGGTGAAGATGCTGCTTCCACAAGGCAATGACCGCTGTTCGATGTGGTCACCATGGATAAAGGCATATCCAGCATGGCCATCGACCAAAGAACCGTCCGTGTACACAATGTTTGCTCCGTGAAACGTATTAATCAGTGCATAGAACCGGCGACGGAGAAGCAGTGGTGAAATCGAGGCTTTTGAATCCCGGGACAAGTCCAGCCGAAGCTCCAGGCGAGGAATTTTCCAGGGGGGGATACGGAGGGAGTAATGGTAAGGTGGAGGAAGGGGTAAGGAATCAAGTGAGGAGAGAAGGGAATGGACGCGGACCGCAATCGGGAGACCCGACCTGGGCTGACGTCGTGGGGAAGGGAGTGCAGAAAGTGGGAAGAGAAGCCTGTGGTTCGGATGGCGGGGTGAAGCATGAACCCGGGCAACGTAGCTCACCAACAGCCGTTGCCGGCGATATCGCAGAGGGGGAACACCAGCTTCAGCTAGAAGGCTCGTTACGGGACTGGTGCGAAAAGCCCCTGTTGCGAGCCGCACGCCTGTGTGGTGAACGGGGTCTAGGACCCGCAAGGCAGAAGGGGCTGCTAGTCATACACCAAGCTCCCGTAATCAAGCCGCGACAGAATGAGAGACTTGTAGAGCTGAAGAAGGGTGGAACGGGCTGCTCCCCAACTAGTATGGCTGAGGCACCGTAGGACATTTAAATGCCGCCAACACTTCTGTCTCAGCTGACGTAGGTGTGGCACCCAAGTCAGCCGGGCATCGATCACCATGCCCAGGAAGCGATGTGTTTCCTCAACCTGAAGTAGTTCACCACCCAGGTAGAGCTCTGGGTCAGGGTGAACTACTCGACTGCGACAGAAGTGCATCACGCAGGTTTTTCGGGCGGAAAACTGAAAGCCGTGAGTAGAAGCCCATGAGTGGGCCTTTCGGATGGCACCCTGCAGCCGCCGTTCAGCTACGCCGATGCTAACTGAGCTGAAATACAAGCAGAAGTCATCGGCGAACAGGGAGCAACTGACCGATGACCCCACAGCCGCAGCAAGACCATTTATCGCCACTAAAAACAGTGGAACGCTGAGGACGGAGCCCTGTGGGACACCGTTCTCTTGAATACGTGGGGAGCTAAAAGACGCCCCAACCCTTACCCGGAACGAGCGATGGGAGAGGAAATTATGAATAAAAATAGGAAGGGCACCCCGTAGGCCCCAGTCATGAAGAGTTGTTAAAATATGGTGGCGCCAGGTGGTGTCATACACCTTTCGAAGGTCGAAAAATACAGCAACTAAATGTTCACGCCTAGCGAAGGCAGTGCGAATGGCCGACTCCAATGACACGAGGTTGTCAATGGTAGAACGGCCCTGGCGAAAGCCCCCTTGTTGTGGAGCAAGGAGTCCGCGCTCTTCAAGGATCCACATAAGCCGCCGACTCACCATACGTTCGAAGAGCTTGCAGAGAACGTTGGTGAGGCTGATCGGACGGTAATTGTCAGCCACCAGGGGATCTGCACCAGGTTTCAGCACTGGGATGATAGTGCTTTCCCGCCACTGCGACGGGAAAGTGCCCTCTGCCCATAGATGGTTAAACAGGGCGAGAATGCGGCGTTGAAACTCTGGTGAGAGGTGTCGGAGGAATTGGCCGTGAATCCTATCAGGTCCTGGAGTTGTATCAGGACACGCAGCAAGGGCAGTTCGGAACTCCCACTCGCTAAACGGGTCGTTGTATATTTCCCGACGACGAGTGCGGAAAGAGAGCTGTTTCCGCTCGGCCCGCTCTTTGAGGGAGCGGAAGTCAGCATTGTACATGGCAGTCGCAGAGCATTGTGCGTAGTGGTCTGCCATGTGCTCGGCGATAGCTGTCGGGAGCGTGCAGAGGACACCCTGGATGGTGAGGGACGGGATTCCTGTCGGCGGGCGGTATCAGAAGACGCGTCGGACTTGCGTCCATACCTTAGTCAGGGAGGTGCGGGAGCCGATACTGGCTACATACCGCTCCCAGGAATCCTGCTTGCTCTGCTGTACGAGTCGTCGAGCACGCGCACGGAGCCGTTTAAAGGCCACCAAATTCTCCACGGATGGGTGGCGTCGATGGCGCTGGAGCGCTCGCCGACGTTCCCGGATGGCCTCAGCAATCTCCGGTGTCCACCAAGGCACGGACCTATGCCTAGGGGAACCGGTGGTTTGCGGAACCGCTACTTCAGCGGCCCTGACAATATTATCAGTCACCTGCTGGACTGCATTGTCAATGTCATCTGGCAGTGGTGCAGTGATGACAGCGGTTGAAGTATAGACTGGCCAGTCAGCCCTACGGAGACACCAACGGGGTAAGCTGTCTGCAGCTTGGTACTGCGGGAGCGAAACAAAGATTGGAAAGTGGTCGCTACCACACAGGTCCTCATGCACACGCCAACCGAAGTGTAGTCGAAGGCTGGGGCTGCAGATGGAGAGGTCGATCGCTGAATACGTGCCCTGTGCCACGCTAAAATGCGTGGGGGCACCTGTATTCAGGAGGCAAAGGTCGTGTTGCGCCAACAATGTCTCAACATCCCTACCGCGGCCTGTGGTCTGGAGTCCACCCCACAGAGGGTTGTGGGCGTTGAAGTCCCCCAAAAGGAGGAATGGTGGAGGAAGTTGCGAGACCAGAGCGGTAAGGGTGGTGAGAGACACGGCCTCATCCGGAGGAAGATACAAGCTGCAGACAGTGAATTCTTGTGTTACCCGAATTCTGACAGCCACTGCCTCAAGAGTGGTTGTGAGGGGCACGGGGGCACTTGGGACAGTGTCCAGGATATATAGGCACACACCGCCAGACATCCTGTCGTAAAGGGTCCTGTTGCGGTAGTAGCCCCGATACCCACGGAGGGCAGGGGTGCGCTGTGCTGGAAACCATGTCTCCTGTAGGGCGATACAAAATGCCGGGTAGCGGTACAGTAGTTGTCGCAGCTCAGCCAGGTGATTAAAGAAGCCGCCGCAATTCCACTGGAGAATAAGTCGTTCTCCACGCTCAAAGGCCATAAAAGAAAAAGAAAAGAAGATCATTCCATAGGAACATCTGCTGCTTTATGATCAGGCTCAACAGAATCTAAGACCATAGACTCAGATGAACCTGGTTGTGCAGAGCTCCTATGGTCAGGCGAATCAAGAAGTGCGAGATCCTCAGCGGAGGCGAGGATCTCGACTTCATCCTCTGAAGCAGAGGATGTGGGTGTGGGTGGCTTGGAGGCCACCAAAGAATCCTTTTTCTTCTTTTCTTTCCTTCTACCCTCTCGCTGGCCCTTGGGTGTTGAGGGCCGTGGGGGCTTCTCAGACGGGGCGGCAGGAGCTGACGAAGAGCAGGAGGCCCTTCGATCAGCCGCCGGGGGATCCTTCAGCCATTTGCTGGGATCCACCTTCCCACGAGGAGAAGCCTCGGAAGGGAGTGTCCCATGGGACCCCTTCCGGGCGAGAGGAGCCGGAGAAGGCTGTTTTTTCTCCGGCTGTGGAGTGGGGACTGACGTCCCCTGAGGTAGTTTATCTGTTGCTCCCAACGTGAAGAGTGTGGGAGCAACCGAAGGAGTGGCGCCCCCAACTGCCAAGGGGGGCAGGTGCAGTGGTTCGGGCCTGGGGGCCCGCTGGCGTTGATGGTAGAGGTGGTCTGGAGATCGATGGGGAAGCTATAGAGGCGTATGAGGTGGTCATGGTCACAGGATGGAGCTTTGTATACTTACGTCTGGCCTCTGCATATGGCAGCCGGTCCAGGGTCTTGACTCCATGATCTTACGCTCTTTGTGGAGTACAGAACAGTTGGGAGAACACGGAGGATGCTGCTGGTTGCAATTGACGCAAACTGGAGGTGGGGTACAGGGGGCGTCCGGGTGGGATGCACGCCCACACTCCCGACATGTTGGGTTGGCATCACATCGGGAGGACATATGACCGAACCTCCAGCACTTGAAGCAGCGCATAGGGGGAGGGACGTAGGGCTTTACGTCGATCCGGTAGACCATCACCTTGACCTTCTCAGGCAATGAATCGCCCTCGAAAGCCAAGATGAAGGCACCGGTGGCTACCCTGTTGTCCTTCGGACCCCTATAGATGCGCCGGATGAAATGCACACCTCGCCGCTCCAAGTTAGCTCGTAATTCGTCGTCAGATTGCAACAAGAGATCCCTGTGGAATATGATACCCTGGACCATATTTAAGCTCTTATGTGGCGTAATGCTAACGGAAACATCACCCAGCTTGTCACAGGCTAGCAAAGCCCGTGACTGGGCCGGGGATGACGTCGTTATGAGAACTGAGCCAGATCGCATCTTCGACAAACCATCGACCTCTCCATATTTATCTTCTAAATGTTCCACAAAGAACATTGGCTTTGTGGACATGAAAGATTCCCCATCGGTTCGCGTACACACCAAATACTTAGGGGCATAAGCCTCACCTTGCGTTTTGGCCCTACATTCCTCCCACGGTGTAGACAGGGAAGGAAACGTTTGGGGGTCATACTGCGTAGCATTGTATTCGCTTCTACCGCGCTTAGAGACGGCGGTTATACGTCCGCCAACGTTTCGTGTTCGTTTCATGGTGTTCCCACGAGCAGCTAGGGAAATAAGCGTCCACCCAGACAGAGCCCCGCGTGCCTGGGTAAGCCTTGTACAACTGAGGTGCGGCAGGTTCCTCAGAGGTTGCTCGCTAGCGGCTGTTCAACCTCAACAGCCATGCATCTCCTCGGCACGTAGCACACCTTGAGATTGAGGGTTTTTTTATAGAGGTTTGTACCGTCCTCGCGACCCGGGCGATTAAGCCAAGATCCCCGGGCTCTGAAACGTACAACGTTCCACCGTCGCGCCGAACGAAGGTCGTTGAAGCACGCACAGAGCTTACGGTGTAGCGGACTGTTGGCGCGACACAGCCCACGGCTCAGGACCCCGGGTTCGCCAAGCCCGTACTCAGCAAATTAATGCCGAGCCCCTGAGGGGACATGAATCCGAGTCGGTGGGCTACAACTCAGCATCACTTGCACCCACCGGTGGAGGCGTGTCATCTGGATTGTCCGTTTTCTCAATGGCGTCCCCGAGAGCGAGGTCCTCGGGTGACGCAAGAATCTCCACCTCATCCTCAGAAGTAGAGGTGGAGGCGGAGGGGAGTGGTGGCACTGTAGCCACCGTGGTGTCTTGTGTCGTGACTTTCTTTGGCTTCGTTTTTCCCCTCCGTTCCCTCGGGGGCTTCGCCGGTGGGAGGTGCTCCTCTGACTCAGCCACAGGGACCGAGGAGGAGCGCGAAGCCCTACGACCAGCAGTCTGCGAGCGCGCCGGCTGCTGGTTAGTTCGATATCGACACTGGCACAAGGGAGTGTCCCACGGGACCCCTTCCGCCTGAGGGAAGCCGGAGAAGGTTGTTCTTTCTCCGGCGGAGAGGTGGTTGCTGACCCCAAGGCTTTTGCCTTGGGAGCTGTGGAAGGATGGCCCCCAACCTCCGTGGGGACAGGCTTAGGTTGGTGGCCCTGGGGGCCCACAGGAACAGTTGAAGTAGAAAATACTGTCGCCGCCAAGGAGAGTGGCGACGACGTCACTGCTGCGAATGAATTTTTCATAGGTACTGGGTGCAGACGATCGAACTTTTTCCGTGCCTCATTAAAGGATATACGGTCCAGGGTTTTGTATTCTGTAATTTTCCGCTCCCGTTGAAGTGCGGGACATTGCGACGAGCAGGGAGGATGGTTCTGACCACAGTTGACACAGATGGGAGGCGGTGTACATGGGGCACCCAGATGTGCTGGACGCCCACAGTCCCTACACATAGCACTGGACATACAACGGGACGACATGTGGCCGAACTTCCAGCATTGGAAGCACCTCAAAGGGGGAGGAATATAAGGCTGCACGTCAACACGGTAAACCATCACCTTGACCTTTTCGGGCAATGTATCACCCTCGAAGGCCAAGATGAAGACACCAGTTGCGACCCTATTATCCTTGGGGCCCCTATGGACACGCCGGATAAAATGAACGCCTCGTCGTTCTAGGTTCGCCCGTAGCTCGTCATCCGTCTGTAGCAATAGATCCCGATGAAAAATTACACCCTGGACCATATTCAGGGACTTGTGTGGAGTAATAGTCACTGCAACATCACCCAGTTTGTCACAAGCGAGTAACGCCTGTGACTGGGCAGGAGATACTGTGTGGATGAGGACAGAGCCGTTGCGCATTTTAGACAGTGACTCCACTTCCCCAAACCTGTCCTCCAGATGGTCCACAAAGAACTGAGACTTGGTCGCTGAGAATGAGTCCCCATCAGTCCTGCTGCACACGAGATATCTTGGAGCATATTCATCAGTCGGATTTGCGCCCCGACGTCCCTCCCAAGATGCAGTCAGGGAGGGGAACGTTTTTGGGTCATACGTGGAAGCATTGAATTTTCCTCGCTTAGAGACGGCGGTTGTACGTCCGCCAACGTCACCCGATTTTTGTCTCTTCATTGCGGGTGATCCGCCCCGATGCCACCCACTCCGATCAGGGGCTCTCCTCCATGGTCGCCACCCAGCCACAGCAACGTCACCTGGCGGGATGACCGTTGCCGGGAGTCCTGATGTCCCACAGAGAAAAGCATCGACTCCTTGGCTTGCACGAGGAGTATGCAGCTCTGGCACCGGTAGAGCGATCCCTGTGTTGTCAGGGGCTACATCCAAGAGGGTACATGACGACCCCACCACAATGGACTGGCTACCGTGTTGGCTTTCTGGCGCTACGTGAACCATCAGAAAGGAGAGTGCTGAGATGGCAGTGCACAATGAACTCGACTTGCACGGAAAAGCAGTGACGTGCCCAGTGGCAGAAGAGAATCCGCAGTCGCAAGTCCATTCCATGATGGGTGCATCAGATGGCATGGCACAAGAATTACATGTTGCACCACGTAAGGTGTCCTTCCCCAAATGGGTCGCTCTTCTGAAAAATTTTGAAAAATGGAGGGTCAAACCCACATAGGGGACCACAGATGGAAAACCGAAAAGTGTGAAGACTCCTTTTAGTCGCCTCTTACGACAGGCAGGAATACCGCGGGCCTATTCTTACCCCCGAACCCGCAGGGGGCCCCCCCCCTGCTTTTGCAATGGGACAGAGCACTTGGTGGACGCTGTTGGGCCGTCGTGGAAGGGCTCCCCACCTCGGCTGGTCATCCCGCTGAGGATTCGACGTCATCTGTGAGCCGGGATCCCAACATCGGAGATGACAATGTGGCGCTCCTGTAGTTGTAGTGTAGCATTAGTGTAATGTATGTTGAGCATCACTATGTGTTGTAGTGTATGTTTGTAGAATGTAATTCTTGTTTGTTTGTTGTAGTTTGTATGTTTTGTTTTGTAAGTTCCCATGGCAGTGGTTTCCGTAGTAGTTGGCCCACCTCCCCATGGCAGGGACGGGAACCTGTCAGGAATAGCCTGACAGAGCTAAGTGGCCTAGCTTAAGGTCTAGCTTAGGAACCATTGTATTAGTAGCTAGTTACTTCTTGCATTGTAATTACGGTCCGTTATTGTTTCTAGGAAACGGACCATTTCTGTAATAAAGATGTAAAAAAATAGATGTCCCTATCTACTATCTAGCGAAACCACTGCCAAGGGAACGGGCTTGGAAAAATTAGCGGGGACAGTAGAGCCTGTTGAGCTTGACTAGTCTGGCACTGTGAGGTGACATGAGAGGTGTAGCATAAGTGGGAGATGGCAACATCGCCGGTGAAATACCACTACTTTCATTGTTTCTTTACTTACTCGGTTAGGCGGAGCGCGTGCGTCATGGTATAACAACCCGGCGTCACGGTGTTCTCGAGCCAAGCGTGTTAGGGTAGCGTTCGCGCCGCGGCTCCGCGCCCGTGCGCCACAGCGTGCGGTGCGTGTGGGCGCAAGCCTGCGCGTGCCGTGCTTCCCGTGTGCATCGGCACGCCCGCGCGTGCGGCGCAGTTTACTCCCTCGCGTGATCCGATTCGAGGACACTGCCAGGCGGGGAGTTTGACTGGGGCGGTACATCTGTCAAAGAATAACGCAGGTGTCCTAAGGCCAGCTCAGCGAGGACAGAAACCTCGCGTAGAGCAAAAGGGCAAAAGCTGGCTTGATCCCTCAGGATAGCTGGTGCTCGTACGAGTCTCATCCGGTAAAGCGAATGATTAGAGGCCTTGGGGCCGAAACGACCTCAACCTATTCTCAAACTTTAAATGGGTGAGATCTCCGGCTTGCTTGATATGCTGAAGCCGCGAGCAAACGACTCGGATGGTTGGTTGGTTGGTTGGTTTGATGTTTTAGGGGGACAAAACTGCGGAGGTCATCAGTCCCCCATTCCATCACAGGGCTAGAGAAGTGTGGAAACACTGAAAAGTCCGCCCAGAGTTAAAACTGTTACGGGAGGAAAACCCCACTGAATCAATAAAATGTAAACAAATTCGACAAAGGACAACAAGGCGGGAGACAACATGATAGGACACAATCACTCGGAAACAGCAAACAAGTGTGGAAATGAAATGACAAAGTCAAAGTTCGTGGTTGACCGACCATGAGAATAAATTAGGAAGGGTCAGCCACGGGGCAACACAAGCTTCATATAGAGTTGTAAAAACTGCTGTTACGAATAAAACCTAAAACAGAATCAGCCATATTGGCATCGTTACATAAAACGTCAGATAAAATTGCAGGAAGATTAAAATCCCGCCGCAGGGCGGCTAAAAGACGACAGTCCATCAAAATGTGGGACACTGTCAAGGGAGAACCACAACGACAACGAGGCGGTTCCTCACCGCGCAGGAGATGGCCGTGGGTCAGCCAAGTATGGCCAATGCGGAGCCGGCACAGGACTACCGAGTCCCGGCGAGAGGCCCGCATTGAGGAGCGCCACGCAGCCGTAGTCTCCTTGACAACCCGAAGCTTGTTGGGCGTGCTCAGGTTGCGCCATTCAGCATCCCAAAGCTGATGTACCCGACGGCGCAACAAGGTACGGATATCTGAAGCTGGGAGACCGATCTCTAAGACAGAGGCATTAACCGCCTGTTTGGCAAGCCCATCGGCACGTTCGTTGCCTGGGATGCCAACGTGACCCGGAGACCAAAGGAACACCACTGATCTGCCAGACTGAACAAGGGCAAAAACAGCCACTCGGATGGCCATCATCAATGGCGAACGTGGATAACACTGTTCCAGAGCGCATAAACTACTCAGGGAGTCACTACAAAGAAGGAAAGACTCACCTCAGCAGGAACGCATATGCTCGAGAGCACGGAAGATGGCCACCAGTTCTGCAGTAAGAACACTGCAGCCTTCTGGCAGAGATGGCTGCTCAACATGGTCACCATGTACGTAGGCAAGGCCAATGCGGCCGTTTACCATCGAGCCGTCCGTATAAACAATGTCGTAGCCAGGGTGCTCAGCAACGACAGCAAGAAACTGGCGACGGAGAGCCTCAGGGGGAAGTGAGTCCTTGCGACCATGGGCCAAGTCTAAACGAAGACATGGCCGTGGCAGGCACCATGGAGGTGTGCGTGAATGGGCCCGAAATGGAGGTGGTAGAGGATAGGACTCAAGCTCCCCCAGGAGGGACTGCACGCGGACGGCTATTGTGTGTCCTGACCTGGGGCGCTGCTGCTGGTGACGAACAGCCACAGTAGAAAAAAGTAGGCGGTAGTTGGGATGTCCTTTGGAACTATAGACGCGGGCTGCATACGCTGTCAACAGTTGCTGGCGGCGGACCCGTAGTGGGGGGACCCCGGCCTCCGCTAGAAGACTGGCCACAGGGCTGGTTCGGAAGGCACCCGTTGCAATTCGAACCCCACAGTGGTGAATAGGGTCCAATAGGTGCAACGCTGAAGGTGCTGCAGAGCCATAAGCGAGGCACCCATAATCTATACGCGATTGCACCAAGGCTGTATAGAGTCACAGCAGCGTGGAGCGGTCAGCTCCCTATGCGGTATGGCCCAAACATCGAAGGGCGTTAAGATGTCGCCCACACTCCCGTTTCAGAAAACGAACATGAGGGAGCCAGGTCAGTTGGGCATCAAAAATCAGGCCGAGTAATCGGTGGGTGTCCACAACAGGAAGCAGTTGGCCGTCAAGATAGAGTTCAGGGTGGGGGTGCACCGTCCGACGCCGACAAAAGTGCATTACACGTGTTTTGCCGGCGGAAAACTGGAAGCCATGATGCTGAGCGCACATGTGTGCCTGGCGGATGGCCACCTGGAGTCGGCGTTCAGCAGCACTTGTTGTGGTGGAGGAGAAAGATATGCAAAAATCATCGGCGTACAGGGAAGGAGACACCGATGACCCCACAGCTGCAGCCAGGCCATTAATGGCCACCAAAAACAGTGAGGCACTCAGCACAGACCCCTTTGGGACCCCATTTTCTTGGATGTGGGGCGAACTATGGGCAACACCGACTCGCACCCGAAACGTGCGGAGTCGGAGGAAATTCGCAATAACGATGGGAAGTGACCCCCGAAGGCCCCACTCATGCAGTGTAGCAAGGATGTGATGCTGCCATGTGGTATCGTAGGCCTTCTGAAGGTCGAAGAAAACCGCAATGAGGTGCTGACGACGGGAAAAAGCTGTTCGAACCGCTGACTCCAGGTTTTGTGTCCCAACTTCGTCGCCGCTTTTGTGTCCCAGCCTCATCGTAGGTGTCGGTGGCCGAGTGGAATGAGACCGACACGCTGGTGCAGGTACGGAGGGGAGCAGCCAGAAACTATAAACACTCGAGTAAATTAGAAAGAGATATATTGCACAGAATGTAACAATACTTAACTTTTACATAGTACTGCAGAATGTTGATACATAGTTGTTAGAGGCCTGCCTAGTGCCTGTACAATAGCAAAGTCTTCACTGGTGCCTATCTGATTACGAAGGTCCTAACTCGTTGCTATCTCAGTCCGAAGTGCCCGGTGTTCTTCAGTGGTGGCCACGAGCCGCGTTCCAGCAGAGGGCGCTCGTGGCTGTCGTCGTGAGATCGCCGCGCCGTGCGTGCATGGCGGCGCGCGGTGAAAGTAGGTGGCGCGCACTTTGTACTTGTGCGACACCACACCCCTCCCCCCCAAACCGACGCGCCGTCGTGGCGTAGGGCTGAGGGCCACGGCGACGGCACTGGGAGGAGGGCCTGAGCGGGGGCGTTACTGGTGGGACGGGCGTCGTAGCTGAGGCCGGGATCGAGACGCCGTCCGCGCCCCGGCATCCGCCTTGCGATCCTCCAGGGAACCCGCCGAAACCTGGGGAAGGGCGCCCGCCCCCGCCCAGAGGGAGCAGGTCATCTTCTTCTGAGGTGCGTGGCCCAAGCTGGAGGGGCCCGCACGGTCCCGGAGTCCCTCTCGGTGACGCTGTCATCTGCGGCGGCGACAGCGGCGGCGACGACTGCGTCGGATGTACGTCGACGTCCATAGGGATCTCGTAGTCCGGGGACGAACGATGTGGTTGTGCTCCCTGGCGGTGAACTGGGTCTGGAATCAAGAAACCGGAGACAGGATCGCGCGGCCAGTGCAGGCGCAATTGGTTTGCGTGGCGCCGCAGCTCCGACCCTGTGGAAGAACGTACAACATACATATTGTGCCCAAGCACGCGTTGAATGGTGCCCGGCAACCATGTCTTCTTGTTTCCAGCAAACACTCTGTACAGCACCGGCGTAGAAACCTGAAAACGCGTAGCGCCATACGAACCGACTCGGTGCGTGGGAGGCTGCAGCAGGTGAAGGAGAGTGCGGTGACGTCGGCCGTGTAGCAGCTCGGCAGGAGACGGGCCGTCACGTGGCATGCACCGATACCTAGACAGGAAAATTTGAAGAGCTTGCTGCCTGGAGTGCTGACCTTTCATCTTTTCCATGTGTGACTTGAATGTTCGGACGAAACGTTCTGCTTCACCATTGGACTGAGGGTGAAAAGGTGCAGTGGTAATATGCTGAATGCCATTCACACGACAAAACTGTTGAAATTCCGCACTAACAAACTGAGGTCCATTGTCACTGACGATAGTTTCAGGCAAGCCTTCGATGCAAAACACTGATGTTAAGGCACTGATTGTACTAGAAGCTGTCGTTGAGTTCATGGCAATCACAAAAGGAAACTTGCTGAAAGCGTCTACAACAATTAACCAGCGCGTATTCCAGAAAGGTCCGGCAAAGTCAATATGTAAACGTTGCCATGGTCCCTTGGGGCGTGGCCAGTCTGAGAAACGCTGTGGAGGAGCCGCCTGATGCTCCGCACAAACTGTACACTGTGATGTCATGCTCTCTATCTGAACGTCCATACCAACCCAGGTACAATGACGTCTGGCCAGTTGCTTTGTCCTAACAATACCCAAATGTCCTTGATGCAGGAGGCGTAACACTTCTCGTTGCAGGGAACGAGGAACAATCACTCTTGCTTGGTCGTTGTCGGTATGCAACAACAGTACACCTTGACTTAAAGATAATGCATGACGTTGTGCAAAATAACGTCGAACCAGAGGCCGATCAATGTCTTTGGCTCTTGCAGGCCACCCTGAGCGAACAAAATGTGCTACCACACTTAGGTCTGCATCCGCAGCTGTTTCCTGTGCAACCCGACGAGAGTTTAAAGGAAAGTCTGCGACAGTGGAAGCATCTCTGGAGTCTATCTGACAACATGCCATTTCTGAAGAATCAAATGATACATCCTGGCCAACCGGAAGTCGGGAAAGTGTGTCCGCGTTAGCATGTTGAGTGGTAGGTTGGTACAAAATCTCATACTGATAATTAGACAATATCAAGGACCATCTCTGAAGCTTTTGTGCCGTTCGTGGCGGAATTGGCTTTGTGGGTGAGAACAACGACGTGAGAGGCTTGTGGTCAGTCAACAAATAGAATTTTCTGCCATAGAGATAATGATGAAACTTTGTGACGCCGTAAATGATTGCTAAGGCCTCCTTTTCTATCTGACTGTAATTCTGTTGCGTCGGCGTCAGTAGCTTGGATGCAAAGGCAATAGGACGATCATGACATCCAATACGATGTGACAGAACCGCGCCCACACCGTACGACGAGGCGTCAACTGCTAACACTACAGGCTTCTGTGGGTCAAAGGGAATCAAACATGCATCACTGAGTAGTGCTGACTTTAGTTTGTCAAAGGCAACCTGACAATCTTTAGACCATACAAAAGGAACATTCTTCCTACGTAAGTGATGCAGTGGAGCTGCAATCTGAGAGGCATTGGGAATAAATCTGAAATAATAGTTAAGCTTTCCCATCACTGCTTGCAATTCATGCACATTCTTAGGAGGAGGCAAGTCTTTGATCGCTCGAAGACGTGACTGTAAGGGATGAATTCCTTGGGCATTAATCACATGGCCTAGGTACTCTATTTCAGTTTGAAAAAACGAACACTTTGCTTTATTACAACGTAGACCTGCTGCAGTCAACACTTTGAAAAGGCACTCCAGGTTTGCTAAATGTTCTTCAACTGTACGTCCGGATACCACAATATCATCTAAATAGTTCGAACAACACGGTACAGAAACTGTCAGCTGTTCCAAAAAAACGCTGAAAAATAGCGGGAGCGGAAGAACTGCCAAAGGGTAGGCGTTGAAATTGAAAAAGGCCCATGTGAGTATTAATGACGAAAAACTTTTTTGACTCGTCATCAAGTGGAATCTGTAAGTATGCCTCTGCTAAATCAATCTTGGAAAAGAAACGAGACTGTCCTAATTTGTCCATTAGTTCGTCAGGTCTGGGCAGGGGATAAGTGTCTACAATTGTTTGACTGTTCACTGTTGATTTGAAGTCCGCACAGAGACGAAGTTTTCCTGACGGCTTGGGTATAATTACTATAGGCGAGGCCCACTGACTCGCAGAAACAGGAGAAATCACCCCACTATCTTGCCAACGTTTAAGTTCTTCGGCAACTGTATCACGCAAGGCGATAGGCACTGGTCTAGCTTTACGAAATTTTGGAACTGCAGATTCTTTTAAAGTCACATGTGCCACGAAGTCTTTTGCACAACCTAGTTCCGGCGAAAACAAGTCACTATATTTGTCACACAATGCATTGATTTTATCCTGAGGCACTATTGACGAAATTTGAAGCACATCTCTTTGAATCGATAAACCAAACAAGTCAAAAGCATCTAGTCCAAAAATGTTCTGCGTAGATTTGGCCTGAAGAACAACAAAAGCAACTCTTTTCGTAACACCTTGAAAAGAGGCAGGCAGGCTACACGTTCCTAGCACGGGAATATTTTGACCTGTATAAGCTGTTAACACTTGTTGACACAGCGATAATTTTGGCGAACCCAGAAGTTCATAAGTATCTTTATTAATTAAGGTAACAGCGGAACCAGTGTCGAGCTGAAATTGCACAGTCTTATTGTCAATGGAAAGATTCACAAAAAGTTTTTGCTTGCGGCGCTCGACAGGTGCGCGAATATGGGCAACGTCTGCTACGGTTTGTTTACTGCGCTTGCGCGGGCCGCGTAGTGAAGTAAGCGACGCAGACTCGGCACGCAGCGGATGAACAACACTGTCACTAGAGGGCACTACCGCCGGATCGGCGTCCGCGCAATGCGAGGCTACTGCACTAAAATTACTTTCAGTATCTACAACAAGTCTACTGTCACTAGCTACACAGTACTGGGCACTATTACAAGGAGCAGTTGCAGAAGGCACTATTTTCACTACAGGAATGCACTGTTCATAGTCATTTTGCTTGTCCCGAACCCTTTTCCGTTGCACTGTTTTACGCGCTCGTCGGCGCTTGCTACGTGGTGCACTATATAGTTTTGCCATAGGCGCAGAACTACTTTCTTGCAATTGAGAATCAAGAGAAGCACTGTTCAAGTCCACAGCGTCGATAACATTTACTGCATGCACTGTTCTCGCACTTTGCGAAGCAATGTTCCGAAAGGCACCGTTCTTTGAGTTTTTATTTTACATACACACAGACTGCACATGTCCCAATTTGCCACATTGATAACAGGTTGCGTTGCGACTAGGGCAATGAGCACGCTTGTGGCGAGACACACACTGGGGGCAAGATTTACGTACATTTTTCTGAAATGAGCGTTGGCGCCCGTTATTCAAATTACTGTTTCTAACACGACGGGGCGACCTTTGCGTCGCACTTTTACACTGGCTACTGTTCACTGTCTGTTCAGCACGGCCGGTAGAAAAATAAGAATCACTAGTGCTATACTGAGAACTACGGCTAGGAAAGCGTCCGTTGCGGCGCACTGAATTTACACTGTGGCTTTGCATTTCTACATCTGCTAAGTCAAAAGTATCATGCGCTTCTATAAGCTGCAGTACACTGTCTAAGGAGGGGTCAGACTGTTTCAGAATTGCTGCCCTAATTCTGGGGTCCTGAATGTTCTGCGTAATCGCATCTCGCAACATCACGTCACTATACGAAAGTCCACAAGAACACGTAAATTTACATTTGCGGGTTAAGCCCTTCAACTCGGTGATCCATTCTTGGTGTGACTGCTGTGGTAATTTTTTAAGTCTGAAAAATCGGTATCGTGCAGCGGCTACAAGAACTTTTCTCTCATAATGAGCATTCAGTGCATCTACAATTTGTTCAAAGTCTACATCACGAGGAGATACGTCAGGGAAAAGTTTTTTCAGTAACACGAAAGTTTTGGGGCCCACCACAGACAATAAAAGATGCTTAACAGTCTGACCTGTAAGTTGATGAGCCGCGACGAGTTCTTGAAACTGTGCGAAATAGTCGCTCCATTCTTCCTCACGTTCGTTGTATTGGCGAAACGTAGGAAGTGTTGCGGCGGCAGGTGTGGGCTGCTGAAGCGGCGGCTGTTGTTGGTTAGCTGCCTGCGCTGTGAGCTGGGACACCGCCTGGAGGAGTTGCGTTATTTGCGCCGTCTGTAACTGAATAATTTCCATTAAGTTTGGGTTCGGGGTAGTGGCCATGCTGACCGATTAGGCGCCGCGTATACAAGTAACTTATAACAAAACACAAATGCAATATGAAAGAAGGGCTCGCTCTGCAACAAAAAAGTCAACAAAATACGTAACAGAATATGTTCCCCCAAAAATCTTATAATAAGGGTGGGTGGGCGGGAGCAATTTTTGCGTGCTCCGACTGCTGCTGTCTGGCTGCTGCAAGCGGGCTGGTCCAAGGATCTATCACTACTCGTCGCCACTTTTGTGTCCCAACTTCGTCGCCGCTTTTGTGTCCCAGCCTCGTCGTAGGTGTCGGTGCCCGAGTGGAATGAGACCGACACGCTGGTGCAGGTACGGAGGGGAGCAGCCAGAAACTATAAACACTCGAGTAAATTAGAAAGAGATATATTGCACAGAATGTAACAATACTTAACTTTTACATAGTACTGCAGAATGTTGATACATAGTTGTTAGAGGCCTGCCTAGTGCCTGTACAATAGCAAAGTCTTCACTGGTGCCTATCTGATTACGAAGGTCCTAACTCGTTGCTATCTCAGTCCGAAGTGCCCGGTGTTCTTCAGTGGTGGCCACGAGCGGCGTTCCAGCAGAGGGCGCTCGTGGCTGTCGTCGTGAGATCGCCGCGCCGTGCGTGCATGGCGGCGCGCGGTGAAAGTAGGTGGCGCGCACTTTGTACTTGTGCGACACCACACCAGGCACCCCAAATGCGGTTGAATATCTCGAGGACATGGCGCTGAGAATCCCGCAAGAGGTGTTTGAGCATCTGTGCATGGACACGGTCGGGACCGGTAGCCGTATCTGGGCAATTGGCCAAGGCACTAAGCAGCTCACTTTCGGTAAATGGGGAGTCGCAAAGGAGAGGCGCTGTCGCTCCACACGCTTCATGCGGGAGCGAAATGCTGCACTGTAGTTAGCAGATGCAGAGCACCTAGCGAAGTGATCAGCAAGATGTTCAGCGATCACACTCGGGTCTGTACACATAGCCCCATGGATAGAAAGCCCAGGGACGCTAACAGGAAGCTGGTGGCCATAGAGGCGCCTGATCTTAGCCCACACCTGAGATGGAGAGACACGAGAACCTAAGGTCGAGACATACCTCTCCCAACATTCTTGTTTGGTTCGTTTGATGAGTTGCCGAGCCTTGGCACGAAGTCGCTTGAAAGCGATGAGGTTGGCCACTGATGGGTGCCGTTTGTGACGCTGAAGAGCTCGCCTACGTTCTCTGATTGCGGCAGCGATTTCCGGCGACCACCAGGGCACGGACCTCTGCCGGGACGAACCAGAAGAAGACGGGATTGCAGACTGAGCTGCAGAGACAATGGCGTCTGTTAAATTATCGACCACCACATCAATGTTAGTGTCCGGCAAATATCGAACAGTGACAGCAGTTGTAAATGCACCCCAGTCAGCTTTGTTAAGAGCCCAACGGGGCAAACGGCTAGGGCAATGACGCTGGGGCAGTGACAAAAAAATCGGAAAGTGGTCACTGCCACACAAGTAGTCATGCACTCTCCAATGAAGAGATGGTACGAGGCCAGGGCTGCAAATAGAGAGGTCGATGGCCGAGTAGGTGCCGTGTGCCACACTGAAATGCGTGGGAGCACCTGTATCTTTCTCCTGAGGGACATCTTTTTTTCTCGCCCGCTCCCGCTTGGGTTTGGGCTTCGGTGCTCGAGTGGGCTTCCCAGAAATGGCGTCGGATGTCGACGCAGATGGGGAGGCCCGGCTACCAGCAGGTACCTGAACTTTGAGCCACTGGCTGACGTTTGGCTGCGACGAAACTGGCGTTTCGGAGACCTCAAGAGACCCTTTCCGTGCAGCTATAGGTCGACTGACATCCAGGGTGTCAGACACAGTGGGAACTGCAGGAGGTGGTGGAAGGGGCTCGTCAGGCCCTTTCCCTGAGGGAAGAGCCGGAGAAGGATGACATTTCTCCGGCAGAGGGACGGGGTTCAAAGACCCTGTTGAAGGGGGAGGCAAAAGCCTCGCAGAAAAAGGTGCTCCCCCTGGCGTCTGGGGAGTGGAGATTAACTGATGGCCCAAAGGGCCCACAGAAGGTTTGATAGGGGGTCGGGAAACCGCCCTCGATGGAGGTGATGACACTGTGGCAGCAGCATATGTAGTCATCATGGATACCGGGTGGAGTTTCTCATACTTGCGGCGGGCCTCAGAGTAACTTACGCGATCGAGGGTGTTATATTCTACGATCTTGCACTCCCTTTGGAAAGCGGGACAGTCCGGTGAGCAAGGCGAGTGATGGCCGCTGCAGTTGACACAAGAAGGTGGTGGGGTACAAGGTGCATCAGGGTGTACAGGACGGCCACAGTCATGACAAACAGGGGCTGCGTCGCAACGGGAAGACGTGTCCAAACCGCCAGCACTTGAAACAGCGCATGGGTGGAGGGATGTACGGTCGGACATCACCTCTGTACACCATCACCTTGACCTTCTCGGGCAAGGTATCGCCGTCGAAGGCCAAGATGAAGGCCACGGTTGCCACCCTATTGTCTTTTGTACCCCGAAAGACACGGCGGACAAAATGGACACCGCGTCATTGCAGGTTTTCGCGCAACTCCTCATCAGACTGCAGTAAGAGGTCACGGTGAAAAATGACTCCCTGCACCAGATTCAAAGTCTTATGTGCCGTTACAGACACTGGCACGTCGCCAAGCGTAGTGCACGTGAGAAAAGCACGAGACTGTGCAGGGGACTCTGCCTGTATAAGAATAGACCCGTCTCGCATCTTGGAAATTCCCGAACTTGTCCTCTATATGTTCAACAAAGAACATGGGCTTGGTTGCCTGGAAGAATCCCCCATCTGTCCTAGTACATACCAGAAATTTCGGGACATACGACTCATTAGGTCGATCCCCACGTTCCCGCCAAGAAGAAGTCAGGGAAGGAAACGATGAGGGATCATAAGTAACTGCATTGAACTTACCTCGCTTAGAGACACCTGTCTGACCAGGATTATGGTGGCTGGATTTATTTCGCTTCATCGCGAATCATCCGCCCCGATGCCACCCACTCCGAACAGGGGCTCTCCTCATGGGCGCCACCCAACCACAGCAACGTCACCTGGCAGGATGACCGTTGCCGGGAGTCCCGATGCTCCACGGTGACAAGCATGTACTCCTAGGCCTGCATGAGGAGCTTACAGCTCTGGCATCGGTAGAGCGATCCCTGCGTTGTCAGGGGGCTACAGCCAAGAGGGTACATGACGACCCCACCACAACGGACTGGCTACTGTGTTGACTTTCTGGCGCTATGTGAACCATCATAATCGAGAGTGCTGAGATATCGGTGCACAATGGACGCGACTTGCATGAAAAAGAGATGGCATCCCCGATGGCAGAATAGAAGCTGCAGTCGCAAGTCCATTCCATGATGGGTGCGTAGGATGGCATGGCACGAGAATTACATGTAGCACCACGTAAGGTGTCCTTCCCCAAATGGTTCCCTCTTCTGAAAAAATTTTGAAAAATGGAGGGTCAAACCCAAATAGGGGACCACAGATGGAAAGCCGAAAAGTATGAAGACTCCTTTTAGTCGCCTCTTACGACAGGCAGGAATACCACGGGCCTATTCTTACCCCCGAACGCGCAGGGGGGAAACGACTCGGATCGGAGTGCCAAGTGGGCCACTTTCGGTAAGCAGAACTGGCGCTGTGGGATGAACCAAACGCCGAGTTAAGGCGCCCGAATCGACGCTCATGGGAAACCATGAAAGGCGTTGGTTGCTTAAGACAGCAGGACGGTGGCCATGGAAGTCGGAATCCGCTAAGGAGTGTGTAACAACTCACCGGCCGAAGCAACTAGCCCTGAAAATGGATGGCGCTGAAGCGTCGTGCCTATACTCGGCCGTCAGTCTGGCAGTCATGGCCGGTCCTCGCGGCCAGCCGCGAATCCCTGACGAGTAGGAGGGTCCGGCGGTGAGCGCAGAAGGGTCTGGGCGTGAGCCTGCCTGGAGCCGCCGTCGGTGCAGATCTTGGTGGTAGTAGCAAATACTCCAGCGAGGCCCTGGAGGGCTGACGCGGAGATGGGTTTCGTGTGAACAGCCGTTGCACACGAGTCAGTCAATCCTAAGCCCTAGGAGAAATCCGATGTCGATGGGGGCCGTCATAGCATGATGCCTATTTGTGCTGGCCCCGTTGGGCGAAAGGGAATCCGGTTCCAATCCGGAACCCGGCAGCGGAACCGATACAAGTCGGGCCCCTCTTTTAGAGATGCTCGTCGGGGTAACCCAAAAGGACCCGGAGACGCCGTCGGGAGATCAGGGAAGAGTTTTCTTTTCTGCATGAGCGTTTGAGTTCCCTGGAATCCTCTAGCAGGGAGATAGGGTTTGGAACGCGAAGAGCACCGCAGTTGCGGCGGTGTCCCGATCTTCCCCTCGGACCTTGAAAATCCGGGAGAGGGCCACGTGGAGGTGTCGCGCCGGTTCGTACCCATATCTGCAGCAGGTCTCCAAGGTGAAGAGCCTCTAGTCGATAGAATAATGTAGGTAAGGGAAGTCGGCAAATTGGATCCGTAACTTCGGGATAAGGATTGGCTCTGAGGATCGGGGCGTGTCGGGCTTGGTCGGGAAGTGGGTCAGCGCTAACGTGCCGGGCCTGGGCGAGGTGAGTGCCATAGGGGTGCCGGTAAGTGCAGGCGCTTAGCGCGGGCGTGGTCTGCTCTCGCCGTTGGTCGGCCTCGTGCTGGCCGGCGGTGCAGGATGCGCGCGCCTGCGCGGCGTTCGCGCCCCGGTGCTTCAACCTGCGAGCAGGATCCGAGCTCGGTCCCGTGCCTTGGCCTCCCACGGATTTTTCTTGCTGCGAGGCCGTGTCCGCCTTAGCGCGCTCCTTCGGGGGTGCGCGGGTGCGCGGATTCTCTTCGGCCGCCATTCAACGATCAACTCAGAACTGGCACGGACTGGGGGAATCCGACTGTCTAATTAAAACAAAGCATTGCGATGGCCCTAGCGGGTGTTGACGCAATGTGATTTTTGCCCAGTGCTCTGAATGTCAACATGAAGAAATTCAAGCAAGCGCGTGTAAACGGCGGGAGTAACTATGACTCCAGAATGGTCACATGATGCGTCTTACACGGACCCTCTCAATCTCCCCTTAGCGCTTCTGCGTCGGGAGATGATGGTACCAAAAAGCCTCTCTGTGACAAGACCGAGCTCTGGCCTTCACGTGGCGGGGTCATATATCTGACAGAGCTGGGCGCGTTTGGGGGTGGAAGGGTTGCCAGCCCACTACCCCATCTGTTTCAGGTGGCATGCCAACACGTAGAGATAAGAGAGGTGCCGGACAGCCTCCCGCTGGAGGGTCCGAGCCACCTGACGAAATGCCTGCCCAGTCAACCAGCACGTCTCAGCCGCCTCCGTCCCACGTGTGCCCAGACTGTGGCCGGTCATTTACGACTAAGACCGGCCTGGGAGTCCATCGTCGCCGAGCTCAATGCAGAAAGACACCGCGCGCAAGAAGGCCCGGTGGTCCAGGGAGGAACTTCTGCGCCTGGCCCATAGAGAGACAGAACTTACCATCAAGGGCGTCTGGTTTATGAACCAGGAACTGGCGGAGTCCTTCCCCGACCGCACACTTGAGTCCATCAAGGGTCAGCGAACGGGGAGGACCTATAGGGATGAGGTCGCCCGCTTTGTTTCTGTCCTCTCTGGGGCCAGTGTGGGTCCTTCATTGACCCAGGCGCCTCCACCTGCCTTGCAGGAGGCAAGTTCTGGGCCACCCAAATGCGCTGCCATCTCCATCTCCTGGCAGCGAGGTCGCTGATGTTGACTCAGCCATCTGGTCCGCTTTGGCTGCCCTACCATCATCTGCTCCTCGCTTCCACTGTCTTGATGACATCACAGCACTGGGTCCGCAAGCCGACAGCTCAGTTATCCTCGGTATGCTTCCAGCTGCCTTGGATGCTGTCGGTAGTAGAGAGGCAGGGCTACATCCTTCTGCCTCTTTTAGAACGACCCAGCCTCCTGAGCGGAAGCGAGCACGACGGAGGTGGGAGTATTCCGTGTGTCAGCGCGCATTCAAGAAGAACCCGGCGCGCTCTGTTCGTGGCCTCCTCGATGGCACCCTGCTCCAGCCGCCGCCGCAAGTCCCGCGGCTGCTGGATTTCTTGGCTGACTTGTTTACCAGGCGTCCAACTGGCCTGGTAGACAGCCTCGATAGCAGGGTGCTTCCATTCTGCAAGGAGGTGCCCTTCTACCAGCATTGGGCGCCGATTACGGAGGAGGAGGCCGCTTCATTACTCCCACCTCGCAGATCAGCAGCCGGACCGGATGGCCTTACCCCCACACAATTACGTCGCCTCACCCGCGAGGTCCTCCTTAAGATCCTAAACCTTCTACTCCTTTCCCGTTCGCTCCCATCCCGACTCCTTCGTGCCCGGACCACCCTGTTACCTAAGAAGGCCGCTCCAACATCCCCCGCTGATTTCCGTCCTATCACCGTCTGCTCAGTGCTGGCCAGGGCCCTTCATAAGGTCCTGGCGGGTCGACTGGTGCGGACGTGTGTGTTGGATGGGCGTCAGTGGGCCTTCCTCCCTCAGGATGGGATGTTGCATAACACCACCATGCTAGACCTTGCGATTACCCAGGCTGTTTCATCGTGTAGCTCGCTGTATGTGGCGTCTCTGGATGTATCCAAGGCATTCGACTCGCTTGATCATGGTGCTCTGGGGCCTGCCCTCAGGGCCCATGGCCTCCCGGTCAAGATCATTGGATATGTCCGGGACTGCTACGCGGCGAGCTCTACTACGATATGCAGTTATGGGAAGTCGACAGGTCTAGTGCGTCCTTCCAGAGGTGTCCGTCAGGGTGATCCACTTTCCCCGATCCTTTTCAACATGGCCTTGGACCTCATGTTGGCCAGCCTCCCCGATCATGTGGGCGCCCGCATCTTGGGGCGGCGTGTCAATGTCGCTGCTTTTGCTGACGACCTCCTCCTTTTTGCCACTACAAGGGATGGCCTTCAGGACTTGGTGGCCAGCGCAGTATCCACTCTGGGGCACTTGGGGGCTCGAAGTGCATCATCCCGGGTCTTCATCACGGGCTGGCCCTGTCAAGAACTCAACTAGGGGCACTTTCTTCTATGGATGCTTGTGTGCGCACAGCCATCAAATCTTGGCTGCGCCTTCCAGCGGACACTCCCGTCGGCTACTTCCATGCCCCTATTCCATCCGGTGGGCTGGGGGTGCCGTCTGCCCGCTGGCTGGGCCCACTGCTCCGTAGAAGGCGACTAATGGGCCTCCAGGCCCTTGGAATTCCGGATGAAGACCCTGCACAGGGCAGCGTGCAGCGAGAGCTCGAGAGGCTGGACCAACATCTGCGGTGGCGAGGTGACGTTTTGATCAAGAATTACTACCAACTGGGGTGCTGCTGGGCGGAACGGCTCCATGCGTCAGTGGATGGTGCGGAGCTAAAATTTCCTCCAGAGTAGACGGCAAGTGAAGGGCTACACGGAGATGATTAAAAGTAACACAAGTCAGTAAAACATGTCGCACTGTCAGCAGTTCACCGCAGGAAAACAGCGGTGCAGGGTCGGCGGAGAGCAAGTGACGGTGGCTGAAACGGCAGTGACCGATCCGCAACCGGGCCAGGATGACCTCCTCTCGCCGAGAGGGGCGTGAGGAGGTCCTCCAAGCGGTCGAGTTCGGTTTTACAGTTCTCAATTTATTGTTGTACATTGAAAACCACGCACTGTGCCATTGCGACACGATACTCCGGCGAAGAGCCCGTTGAACATCGTCCGATGGGACACAAAATGTAGCCATGCGAGGCAAAATAGCTGCGGCCTTGGCTGCTATGTCGGCGGCCTCATTCCCGGACACACCCACGTGGCCAGGGACCCACAGGAAAGAAACGTGACAGCTGTCATCAGCTAGCAACTGGAGGGAGCGTTGGATCCGATACACAAGAGGATCGTTCGAGAAAGGATCCTTAAGACTCTGCAGGGCACTAAGGGAGTCCGAACATATGGCATAGAAGGGTTCGCGGTGGCGGCAGGTATAGAAAACGGCCTGGTGGAGGGCAAAAAGCTCAGCCGGGAAACTCGAACACCGGTCAGGGAGCTTGTATTGGAACCGGTTGTCCTCGCGGACGAAGGCAGATCCGACACCGGCAGTGCTCTTGGAACCATCAGTGTAAATAAATATGGCATTATCGAACGGCGAACGGAGTTCGACAAGCCTCGAGCGGTATACCAAATCCGGAGTGCTCTCCTTGAGGAGCGAACTAAGTTGAAGGTGAGTGTAAACCTGGGCCTGATGCCATGGTGGCAATGGGCTTTCGCTCAACCGAAGGGTGGAAGGAAGGGTAAAATCGAGCCGCTGTAGTAGGCGGCGAAACCGAACTCCAGGTGGAAGCAAGGCAATCGAAGACAACTGATATTGGCGATCGAGTGAGTCGTCAAAAAATAATCGGTAAGATGGATGGTTGGGCATCGACCGCAGGCGGCATGCGTACCGACACAAGAGTATGTCACGTCAAGTGGTCAAGGGTAATACAGCAGCCTCGGCATACAGACTTTCA
Organism: Locusta migratoria; assembly: GCA_026315105.1. Classification (NCBI taxonomy): domain Eukaryota; kingdom Metazoa; phylum Arthropoda; class Insecta; order Orthoptera; family Acrididae; genus Locusta; species Locusta migratoria. The sequence goes on along the minus strand of CM048750.1, from coordinate 1,714,072 downwards.
ACAGGGCTAGTATAAAATGCACCGGTCGCAAGACGTAAAACCCGATGGTCGATAGAGTTGAGACGGCGGAGAATCGACGGCCGTGCAGAAGAGTATACAAGGCTTCCGTAGTCGAGCTTCGACTGAACAATGGCCTGGTAAAGGTGAAGCAGGACGGTACGATCCGCTCCCCATGACGTGCCACTGAGGACATGAAGAACGTTAAGGGATCAGGCACTATGGGCAGCCAGGTAGGACACGTGTGTGGACCAGCAAAGTTTACGATCCAACATGAGTCCCAAGAATTTCGTAGTCCCCACGAAAGGGAGAACAACAGGGCCGAGATGTAGTGAAGGTGGAAGAAATTCCTTGTATCTCCAGAAGTTTATACTCTCAGTTTTCTCAGTGGAGAATCGGAAGCCGTTTGCGATGCTCCAGGAACATAGACGGTCAAGACAGCGTTGAAGAGAACGCTCCAAGAGACACGTCCACTGAGCGCTACAATAAATTGCGAAATCGTCAACAAAAAAAGGTCCGGAGACGTCAGCTGAAAGGCAATCTACGATCGGATTGATTGCAATGGCAAAGAGCGCCACACTCAAGATGGAGACTTGTGGTACCCCATTCTCATGGCAAGAGGTATCTGACAAAACAGAGCCCACCTGAACCCGGAACTTGCGATCCACCCAAAACGCTTGAATGAAAAGATGGAGGCAGCCCCAAAAGCCCCATGTGTGCAATGTGTAAAGAATGCCCGCTCTCCAACAGGTATCGTATGCCTTCTCCAAGTCGAAGAACACCGCTACTGTTTGACGCTTCTTTAGAAAGTTGTTCATAATGAAGGTCGACAACGTAACGAGGTGATCAGCAGCAGAGCGGTGCCGACGAAAACCGCATTGGATATTAGTCAGGAGGCGGCGAGATTCGAGGAGCCAGACCAACCGAGCGTTAACCATGCGCTCCAGCCCCCTGCGGGTTCGGGGGTAAGAATAGCCCCGCGGTATTCCTGCCCGTCGTAAGAGGCGACTAAGAGGAGTCTTCATACTTTTCGGCTTTCCATCTGTGGTCCCCTATGTGGGTTTGACCCTCCATTTTTCAAAATTTTTCATAAGAGCGAACCATTTGGGGAAGGACACCTTACGTGGTGCATCATGTAATTCTCGTGCCATGCCATCTTAAGCACCCATCATGGAATGGACTTGCGACTGCGGATTCTATTCTGCCACTGGGCAGGTCATTTCTTTTTCCGTGCAAGTCGCATCCATTGTGCACTGATATCTCAGCACTCTAATTTATGATGGTTCACGTAGCGCTAGAAAGCCAACACGGTAGCCAGTCCGTTATGGTGGTGTCGTCATGTACCCTCTTGGCTGTAGCCCCCTGACAACACAGGGATCGCTCTACCGGTGCCAGAGCTGCATACTCCTCATGCAAGCCAAGGAGTCGATGCTTGTCTCTGTGGGGCATCAGGACTCCCGGCAATGGTCATCCCGCCAGGTGACGTTGCTGTGGCTGGGTGGCGCCCATGAGGAGAGCTCCTGATCGGAGTGGGTGGCATCGGGGTGGATCACCCGCCATGAAAAGACACAAATCGGGTGACGTTGGCGGACGTACAACCACCGTCTCTAAGAAGGGAAAGTTTAATGCATCTACGTACGACCCCCAAACGTTCCCCTCCCTGACCACGCTTTGGGAGGGACGTCGGGCCACAAAACAGGGTGAAGATTATGTTCCTCGATATCTCGTGTGCAGCAGGACTGATGGGGACTCATTCTCAGCGACCAAGCCTCAGTTCTTTGTGGACCATCTGGAGGACAGGTTTGGGGAAGTGGACTCCATTTCGAAAATGCGCAACGGGTCTGTTCTCATCCACACAGCATCCCCGGCCCAGTCACGAGCGTTACTCGCTTGTGACAAGCTGGGTGACGTTGCGGTGACCATCACTCCCCACAAGTCGCTGAATATGGTTCAGGGAGTAATTTTCCACCGGGATTTGTTGCTCCAGACAGACGATGAGCTACGGGCAAACCTTGAACGACGGGGCGTTCATTTTATCCGGCGTATCCATAGGGGCCCAAAGGATAATAGGGTCGCAACTGGTGCCTTCATCTTGGCCTTTGAGGGTGATACATTGCCCGAAAAGGTCAAGGTGATGGTTTACCGTGTTGATGTGCGGCCTTATATTCCTCCCCCTGTGAGGTGCTTCCAATGCTGGAAGTTCGGCCACATGTCTTCCCGTTGCATGTCCAGTGCTACATGTAGGGACTGCGGGCGTCCAGCACATCCAGGCGCCCCATGTACGCCGCCTCCCATCTGTGTAAACTGTGGTCAGAACCATCCTCCCTGCTCGTCGCAATGTCCCGCACTTCAACGGGAGCGGAAAATTACGGAGTATAAAACCCTGGACCGTATATCCTATAATGAGGCCAGGAAAAAGTTTGATCGTCTGCATCCTGTAACAAGGAAAAACACGTTCGCAGCAGTGACGTCGTCGCCACTCTCCTTGGCGGCGACAGTATTTTCTACTTCTTCTGTTCCTGTGGGACCCCAGGGCCGCCAACCTAAGCCTGCCCCCACGGAGGTTGGGGGCCATCCTTGCAAAGCTCCCAAAGCGAAGGCCTCGGGATCAGCTACCACCTCTCCGCCGGAGGAAGAACAACCTTCTCCGGCTTCCCTCACACGGAAGGTGTCCATTGGGATGCTCCCTTCTGCCAGTGTCAATAGTGACACTAACCAGCAGCGGGCGCGCTCGCAGACTGCTGGTCGTAGGGCTTCACGCTCCTCCTCAGTCCCTGTGGCTGAGTCCAAGGAGCACCTCCCACCAGCGAAGCCCCCGAGGGAACGGAGGGGTAAACAGAAACCAAAGACGGGCATCTCAAGAGACACCACGGTGGCTTCAGTGCCACCACCCCCCTCCACCTGCACCTCTGCTTCTGAGGATGAGGTGGAGATTGAGATTCTTGCGTCACCCGAGGACCTCGCTCTCGGGGACGCCATTGAGAAAACCGACAATCCCGATGACACGCCTACACCGGTGGGTGCCAGTGATGCTGAGTTGTAGCCCACAGACTCGGATTCATGTCTTCATGTCTTCGAACAATGTCATTCTCCAGTGGAACTGCGGCGGTTTCTTCCCCCACCTGGCAGAGCTACGGCAGCTTTTGAGCACGACACCTGCTTTCTGCATTGCTCTTCAGGAAACTTCGTTTCCAACAATGCGGACCCCTGCCCTTCGTGGCTACAGGGGATTTTACTGCAACCGTAGCATATATAACAGGGTATCAGGTGGAGTGTGTGTGCATGTCCTCACCTCTGTGTATAGTGAATCTGTGCCACTTCAAACGCCATTAGAAGCAGTGGCTGTCAGGGTGAGGACCACACAGGAGTTTACCGTCTGCAGTATCTACTTGCCGCCAGATGGTGACGTATCTGTGAACGTCTTGGCTGCACTCGTTGCTCAACTACCCCCACCTTTCTTACTGTTGGGCGACTTCAATGCCCACAGTCCCTTGTGGGGTGGTTCTACGATCTCTGGTCATGGCAGGGTTGTCGAGGATTTCCTAACTCAACTCGACCTCTGCCTCTTGAATACAGGTGCCCCCACGCATTTTAGTGTGGCACATGGCACTTTTTCGGCCATTGATCTGTCGATCTGCAGCCACAGCCTTCCACCATCTGTTCACTGGAGAGCCCATGACGACTTGTGTGGCAGTGACCATTTCCCTGTCTTTTTGTCACTCCCACAACGCGAGTCCCCAGCGCACCCACCTAGGTGGGTTCTGCACAGGGCTAAGTGGGAAGACTATGCTTCTGCTGCCATCGTTGGCCCTCCCCCACTCGAGGAAATCGATGTGGTGGTCGAGAGTGCCACACATTCCATCATTTCTGCTGCGAACGCGACCATTCCGCGTACATCAGGGTGCCCACGGCGTAAGACAGTGACGTGGTGGTCGCCGGAGATCGCTGAGGCCATTAAAGACCGCAGGCGGGCCTTACAGCGATACAAATGGCACCCCTCTCAGGAGCACCTAATCAATTTTAAACGGCTTCGCGCTCGTGCTCGCCAGCTTATAAGAAGACGGAAACAGGAGTGCTGGGAGAGGTACGTTTCCACTATTGGGACAGGCACCTCAGCCTCGCAGGTCTGGAGTAAGATCAAACGGCTACAGGGATTACAGACACCAGTGGGAATCCCTGGTATCTCCTCAAATGGAGTCCTATGTACGGACCCGGCCACACTTGCAGAGATGTTCGCCGAGCATTATGCTCGTGCCTTTGCCTCTGCAAATTATCCACCGGCCTTCCATGCAGTAAAGGAGAGGGTAGAACGCCAGTCTCTCTCCTTTCGTACCAGCCGCTCTGAATCTTACAACACTCCCTTTTCTGAGTGGGAGCTCCTCAGTGCTCTTCAACAATGTCCTGACACGGCGCCAGGGCCTGATAGCATCCATAGCCAGATGCTGAAACATCTCTCAGCAGATAGTCGGCGAAACCTACTTGCAGTCTATAACCGCATTTGGTGTGATGGTGTTTTCCCGTCACAGTGGCGGGAGAGTATCATCCTCCCAGTGCTTAAGCCCGACAAAAATCCTCTTTCCTTGGATAGCTATCGGCCCATTAACCTGACTAACGTGCCGTGCAAACTGCTGGAGCGGATGATCAGTCGGCGGTTGTGTTGGATTCTTGAGACTCGAGGATTGTTGGCTCCATGCCAGGGCGGTTTTCGCCAGGGTCGATCTACCACCGATAATCTGGTGTACCTCGAGTCTGCAATCCGCACAGCTTTTTCCCGGCGCCAACACCTTGTTGCCGTCTTCTTTGATATGCACAAAGCATACGATACCACCTGGCGACGCCACATCCTCAACACTTTATATGACTGGGGCTTCCGGGGCTCCCTACCGATTTTTATCCAGAATTTTTTAGCTGTCCGTACCTTTCGTGTTCAAATTGGTGCCTCCCTGAGCGCCTCATACATCCAGGAGAATGGCGTTCCTCAGGGCTCAGTTTTAAGTGTTCCATTATTTTTAGTTGCCATCAATGGTCTAGCGACAGCTGTTGGATCATCGGTCTCCCCTTCTCTTTACGCTGACGACTTTTGTATCTTTTTTAGTTCCTGCAGCTCCCAGGTTGCTGAGCGTAGGTTGCAAGGTGCTATTCGGAAGGCACGTACCTGGGCCCTAAGTCATGGCTTTCAGTTTTCTGCCACCAAGACTAGAGTGATGCACTTCTGTCGGCGTCGGACCGTCCACCCTCACCCTGAACTTTACCTTAACGACGAACTCCTGACAGTGGTAGACACGCATCGGTTTTTGGGTCTGGTCTTTGACGCTCGGCTGACGTGGCTCCCCCACATTCGTCAGCTAAAACGGAAGTGCTGGCGCCATCTCAACCTTCTCTGCCACCTGGGTCATACGACCTGGGGTGCTGATCGCTCGACACTGTTGCGGCTTTACACAGCACTGTTGCGGTCCCGTCTCGATTTTGGGTGCATTGCCTATGGGTCTGCGGCACCTTCGGCACTGCATCTCCTGGACCCCATCCACAACTGTGGGGTTCGCATCGCGACGGGTGCCTTCCGCACCAGCCCAGTGAACAGCTTACTAGTGGAGGCTGGGGTTCCACCCTTGGGGATCCGCCGCCAACACCTACTTGCGGCTTACGCAGCCCATGTGTATTGCTCCCCCAGGCCACCCGAACCATCGTCTCTTCTTTCCTGATGTGGTGGTCCGTCCCCATCAGCGACGCCCCAGATCAGGTCTTATGATTGCCTATCGGGTTCAGTCCCTCCTGCAGGAGCTTGAGTCTTCTCCCCTTCCATCTTCCTATCGGGTCCATGCCTGTACACCTCCGTGGTGTTTGCCAAGGCCGTCTGCTCGGCTGGACTTGGCCCAGGGGCCCAAAGACTCAGTTCCACTGGAGGCGCTCCGCCGTCAGTTCTCGGCTATCATAGCGGAATTCTGTGGATATGACCTGATATACACAGATGGTTCCATGGTTGATGGCTGTGTGGGATTTGCGTATACTCATGGTGACCATGTGGAACAGCACTCTCTGCCGAATGGCTGCAGTGTTTACACTGCAGAGCTGGTGGCCATTCACAGAGCTCTCCTGCATATCCGGTCTTGCTCAGGCGAGTCTTTTGTGGTTTGCAGCGACTCCCTGAGCAGCCTCCGAGCTCTGGAGCAGTGTTACCCGCAGTCACCTCTGGTGTTGGCCATACATGAGACGCTTCGTTCCGTTGAACTGTCTGGGCGATCAGTGACGTTCGTCTGGTCTCCGGGTCACGTTGGTATCCCGGGCAATGAACGTGTTGACAGGCTTGCCAAGCAGTCTGTCGGTATGTCCTGTCTAGAGATCGGTCTCCCGGCTTCTGATCTCCGTTCATTGTTGCGCCAACGGGTACATCGGCTTTGGGATGCTGAGTGGCGTAGCCTGAACACGCCCAACAAGCTCCGGATGGTCAAGGATACGACGGCCGCATGGCGCTCCTCCATGCGGGGTTCACGACGGGACTCAGTGGTTTTGTGTCGCCCTGCATTGGGCATACGTGGCTCACCCATGGACATCTCCTTTGTGGTGAGGATGCGCCCCAATGTCAGTGTGGCTCGCGCCTTACAATAGTCCACATCCTGTTGGACTGCCCCGTTTTAGCCGCTTTGCAGCGGAATTTTAACCTCCCTGTCATTTTATCGGACGTTTTAGGTGACGATGCTGCAATGGCAGATTCCGTTTTACGTTTTATGCGAGCAGGGGTTTTTTATCGTTCCATCTAGCTGGAGATTTATTAGTGTTCCTGAGTGGTTGACTTTTCCGTTTTTATTCTTCTGGTCGGTCAACCACAGGCATCAGCTTCTTTCTTGTCAGATGTCTTTGAGTGCTCATCTTTTCGTTTTGTGTCTTGTTATTCTTGCTGTTTTTCTTTCTAGACACAGTGGGACTCCTCTCCCGCTTCACAACTTTAAACTCTGGGCGTGTTATCTTTCACGTGTATGGCTTTCCTTTTGACGCCTAGAGAAGGAATGGGGGACTGATGACCATTGAAGTTTCGTCCCCCATAAACAACCCAACAACAACAACAACAACAACAACATGCGTTCCATCACCTTACAGATGCAGCTCGTCAGAGAAATGGGGGCGATAAATGGAGGGAAGATGTTTGTCCTTCCCTGGTTTGAGGATGGGGACAACAATGGCTTCACGCCAACTTGTGGGAACATGACCTTCATTCCATATGCGACTGTAGCTACTAAGAAGGCAGCACTTGCCCGCAGGAGAGAGGTTCTTCAGCATCTCAATATGAATGGAATCGGGCCCGGGAGCAGAAGATCGGGACAGGGCGAGAGCACGGTCTAGCTCCTGCGTGGTGAAGGCGACGTTGTAATTTTCACGATTAAAGGAGTGGAAAGAAGGCGGCCGTGCCTCCTCTACCTGTTTGCGAGGGAGAAAGGCAGGGTGGTAATGGGCAGAGCTCGAAACCTCCGCAAAGAAACGGCCCAATGCGTTGGAAACAGCAGCGGGGTCCACGGGGACTGCGTTCTCCACGGTCAGGCCAGGAATCGGGGAGTGGACCTTGATGCCGGATAAACGGCGTAGGCCACCCCAAACAACTGTGGAGGGAGTAAAACGGTTAAAAGAACTAGTAAAAGCAGGCCAGCAAGCTTTCTTGCTGTCGTTTATGATACGACGACATTGCGCTCTCATACGTTTATAATTTATGCAATTCTCCAACGTCGGGTGGCGGAGTAAGGTGCGCAAAGCACGTCGCTGGGCTCTAAGCGCGTCGCGGCAGGTTGCAGTCCACCAAGGGACTGGCACACGACGTGGAGAAGATGACATACGAGGTATGGAATGTTCGGCAGTGGTGAGAATAACCTCTGTGAGGTATTCGACCTGACTGTCACAGCTGGGAAAATTCTGATCGTGAAAAACAGCCATGGAAGAATAAAGCCCCCAGTCGGCTTTAGAAATGTTCCAACTGGTGGGTCTAGGAGATGGAGAATGATGCAGGAAGTGGATGATACAAGGGAAATGGTCACTCGAGTACATGTCAGAAAGTGCATACCCCTCAAACGGACCGGCAAGCTGTGGAGTGCATATTGCAAGGTCTATATGGGAATAAGGGTGTGTTGTGTCAGAAAGGAAGGTCGGTGCACCTGTGTTGAGGAGATAAAGTGATGCGGACGGAAACGGCCTGTAGGTGAGTGTGCAAGGAAATGGGATGGAAATAGACGTCGTCTCGAAGGAGCATCAGAACCCCTCCATGGGCTGGGACACCTTCCATGGGTGGCAGGTAGAACCGCTCAGAGGTGTAGTGTGGAAAGTCTGCACGATCACGTGGAGGCAACTTTGTTTCTTGTAGACAGACTAGAAGCAACCGAAGGAGTAATTTTAACTCTTCCCGATTGGAACGAATGCCGCGAATATTCCATTGAAGGAGCGCCATGATAAAAATGAGAGAAGAAATAAGGATAAAAACCAACTAGCAAGCGGGGTCACCTCGACGGCCGCTGAGGACCGGATTTCGAGGGAGCACTGCTATCGCTGTCTAGGGGCAAAGGGTCGTGGTCCATAAGTTCGACCGACGCGCCTGTCAGCTCCCTGAGTTGATCAGGAGGGGCAGTTTCTACGGCCGGTAAAGGGCCGGGTGCCCGGCAGACGGAGCGTCCCGGTGAAACATAAGACGGACGTGGCCGGCAACTGTTGGACGGCGTGACGGATGGGCCACGCCTCGGCGGGGAAGGAGAGGAACTCTTTTTCTTGTCAGCTCTTCTGGAAGAGTGACGGCGGGAAGAGGCAGTTGACGGTTGGGAAGCCTGAGAATGCAGAAAATGCTCACAGACGGGTTCCTTTTTCAAGGTCCGGCATCTTGTTTAGGTGCCCGCTGTTTACTAGAGGTTGACGAAGACTGTACCTTAGAAGCAGCAGGAGGAAGCGGGGATGTGGAACGGGCAATCTTCGGGCTGGCGGATCACACAACTGTGTCAGCGGAAGTGAAATCATAAGTCTGAGTACTGGAATCCTTAGTAGGTCGAGTTGAGGTGAGGACCTTACTGTATGTACCCGGTGGGAGGACAGTGGGCTTTCGACTCGCCAACAACTTTCGAGTGGCAGATGTTGATACCATCTCCGTAACCCGAATTTGCTGGATTACCTTCTCATCCTTGTATACAGGGCAGTCGCGAGAGGAAGCCGCATGGTCACCGTTGCAGTTTAGGCAGTGAGGGGACGGAGGTGGGCAATCCCCCTCATGGGCGTCCCTACATCAAGTGACACACTTTGCTGCATTTGGGCAATGTTCACGGGTATGGTTGTACCTGTGGCACTGAAAACAGCGCGTTGTGTTAGGTACATAAGGGCGGACGGAGATGACTTCATACCCTGCTTTGACCTTCGACGGGAGGTCAACTTTGTCAAACGTCAAAAACACAGTACAAGTCGGTGTCAATTGGTTATCGACCTTTTTCATCACCCTATGGACGGCTGTCACACCCTGGTCGGACATATAGGATTGGATGTCTTCATCAGACAACCCGTCAAGGGATCTCGTGAAGACTACCCCCCGTGACGAGTTGAGTGTGCAATGTGCTTCCATCTTGACAGGAAACGTGTGTAACAACGTAGTCCGGATTAGTTTCTGGGCTTGGAAGGCACTGTCCGCTCCCAGCAAGAATGTGCCATGCGCTGAAGCTAACAGGTTTTAACAGGGCCAGCAATTGCATCAACACCTATCTGAATGACGAAGGATTTACGGAATTGAAATCTTTACCATCGGTTCTAGAGACAACAAGAAATTTCGGTAGATTAGGCAGAGTCTTCTTTTGCTGAGGCGAATCTCTTTCGTTTCTGGGTCAACGTCACTGAAGAACAGAAGGAAGTCATTGCGGAAGTGTCTCTCGTGATTACGGGCGTCTCCGATGGCGCGCTCCTTCCTAGTGGGGGCCCTCTCAGAGGGCTTACCCGCCTTAGGTGATTGTTCACATCTCAGGTCACACCTCCCGAGAACTGATTGAGGGACCAATCGGCATGTTCAGAAGGTACCAGATTCGGTAATCACACCTCCCTGGGCCTGGCCTTTACCAGGGGGTACGTACGCGCCCTACTTGTGTACCCGTGGCGAGGAATTACGCGTTACCCCAATCACCTGCTACGCATGATAATGCGTGGGTCGGCCTTCACACACGCACAGGGAGGAAAGAAGAAGAATAGAGGAAGTGAAGAGAGAGAAGGAAAGACGTGTCTCAAACGCCGAAGCGGAGACTAATGAGGAGGAGAAGAAGGCTTGGAGAGTACAGCAAGGAGAGGAAGACAGAAACAAAGGTTAGGAAAGAAAGGAACCAAGGAATAAGAGAGACTACAACAAGAAACCACCTTAACTCGCGAAAGACACCCGTTTCCGAGGCAAAGTGAAGCAGCCTGGGGGATCAGGAAAGCTGCTTTGGCTCGGGGCTCTGTGCGCGCCACCCAAGTATCCACAAAAGGGCTGTGGGTCCCCTGGGGGGCTGAGAACCTGACACAGGCTTTACTGAAAGCTGTGGACACTGCCGTGCCACGAGTCTACCCCTCGAAGGTGCCTCTAAGGCCTTGGTCACCCGACCTTGACCGACTCAGACGCGAAAGCAGATGAGCTCTGCTGGCGTACCGGCACAGCATAAGCGACGACTTACGTCGGGCCATGCTAGCGAGGTACAGGGTGGCCAAAGCGACGTTTAAGCGTATCGTCAACGTGTTTCGGATAGCGAATTGACAGACTTTCGTGCGAGAGAAGCTGGCGGTAGATCCTTGGGGTCTTCCGTACAAGATTGCCGCTGCCAAAGTACGAACGCCCACGGTCCTATCGGCTCTCAGAAGGGTTGATGGAAGATACACTGTGAACTGGCGAGAGACGGCGGACTTGCTCTTGGAAACCCTATTACAGGATGACAACAGTAGCGAAGACGAGGACGAGAGCCAGGTAGAACTGCAGCAAAAAGTCGACGAGGATTACGCCAACGAGACACCTGTTGCTCCATTCACGGACCGTGAAGTTACAGACGCGATCCTCGGGTTGCGCCGTAGAAAGGCGACGGGCCAAGATGGAATAGCCGCCGAATGTCTCCAGGCCATTAGCACGCACATCGGCCCCTACCTGACGAAACTCTTCAACGAGTGCCTCGTTCAGGGAAGGGTGCCTCGTTCATGGAAAATCGCAGAAGTCGTCATTCTGTACCAGGGAGACGGTAGAGACCCGGGCGTTCTGAAGTCATACGATCCATCTGCCTCCTAAACTGCCCGGCGAAGTTGCAAGAGAAACTACTTTTGCCTTCGGCTGGAGGAGTATCGAGCACTCCACGGACATAGTCCTAACCAGTTTGGTTTTAGGAGGGGCCTGTGTACGGAGGATACTATAAACAAGGCCATGGCAATAGTGGAGGACAAATATGTTCTGGGGATTGTGATCAACATCACTGGAGCTTGCCACAACCTGTGGTGGCCGGCGCCGTTCGGCACCCTCAGGGAGTTGGAATGCCCTGGGCCACAGTACAGGAGCCTCCGGGACTACTGCCGTAACAGGCAGGCAGTCCCGCAATGCCCTGGTCAAGCGGTAGAGAAGTCGATCACAAAGGGATGTCTGCAGGGATTGGTCTGTGGTCCAGTATTCTGGGACATAGGTCTTGACCCCGTGCTGAACGAACTGGATGCCTTGAACCAAGTACTTGGAGTTGTGGCGTACGCTGATGATATCCTTCTAGTGACAGAAGGCAGGTCGAGGGCGATGCTGCAAGCCAACGGAAATGCGGCTCTAGCCGCGTTGGAGAATTGGTGCCAACAAGTCAAGCTGCGACTGTCCCCGGAAAAGGCAACTTTTATGTTTCTTCGAGGGTCGTTGCGTAGAGACTCATTGCTCCCAGTGAACAAAGGGTTGATACGGCAGAAGCCGGTCACCCAGTACCTCAGCTTGTTCCTAGACGAATCCAGTCTCTTCTCTAAGCACACCGAAGTTGTATGCAGGAAAGGCCTGATCTTGTTTAATAAAATGGCAAGCATAGCCAATAAGACGTAACATTTATGACTAGATACCATCCGGTTCTATCACCATAGCCTCCTAGTATCGATCATGGCATATGGAGTGAGCTCATGGGCCCATCTCCTACGGAAGTTGAAACCGGCGCTGGCGGTAAGCCGAGTGCAAAGGAGTGTGCTGATACGCCTAACCAGTGCATACAGAACATCCTCAGGTGATGCGCTGCAAATTATAACAGGAATCCCCCCCACTAGATCTCTTGGTCCGGGGAACCCCCATGATCCCGAGACGTAGGAAGATACCTCGGCAGAGGAATCGGACCACGAAAGCTCATGGGCAAGTGACTAATTGCTATCACTCACTCAGCGTCAAGAACCTGGAGAGATACAGGCTCAGCAGTCCTTATCTACTATCTAGCGAAACCACTGCCAAAGGAACGGGCTTGGAAAAATTAGCAGGGGAAAAAGACCCTGTTGAGCTTGACTAGTCTGGCACTGTGAGGTGACATGAGAGGTGTAGCATAAGTGGGAGATGGCAATATCGCCGGTGAAATACCACCTCAATGGCGGGAGTAACTGACTCTCGCTGCATTCGCGCGTTTAACCACTGGGAGTGTTGGTCACAGGTGGTCTAGTCTTTCTGAAGACTCAGTACAGTTGTGAAAGATGCGTCTGTCGGGAGCTCATGCAAGCCTACATGGGCGATGATTACTGGATGTGATGTAGCGCAAGTTATAGCTTCTCCCACACTTGTGGTCTTCCCCTTTCTCATGGGCCCACCGATTCACCGAAGACCACATCAAGAATTTGGGGGGGTTACCAGCCTTCCTTCTCATTTCCTCTGTTTCAGTTGCTGGAAGCAGTTTAGAACCAAGGGTTTCAGGGCTGTCCACTGATGGTTCCAGCCCAACTGTGCCAACTCCCGGCCAGCCCACCAGCACGATAGTAGAAGACATACCGGCTGGTCGATCCCGATGCGTACACTGTCTGCGCGACTTCGCTACCAAGTGGGGGATTGGTCAACATCTAAAGTGAGCCCACCCGAAGGCGGCTAACGCCGCCATCTGCACCAGCAGGGTTCATGCACGAGAAGAGGAGGCACAGGAGCTCGCTCTGGTGGAGGCAAGGCTCCTCTGTGCTGCGAGCTCAGCTTACTTGTTAGTTAACCAAGAGCTGCAACCACTCTTCCCTTGCCAGATGCTGGAGGCCGTGAAGAGTTGGTGGAGAAATCCATCTCACCATCGTATGGTCGAGGAGTCTGTGGCAGTGATGAAGAACACCATATATGACCGACCACAGCGGGGAGTCGTAATTACTCCTGCCACTGACTCAGCAGTTTTAGTAACTCTCGCAGGTACCCCACCAGATCGAGTGACGGCCAAAGGCATGCTAAACGAATGAGCCCTTGCCGAGCCATTGCCATAGGGGCTCTGCTGGGGCTCGAGCCACTGCCACCACCATCGCCTGTCGACAAGGAGATCTGGAGTCGTCCAGGTGAGCTGCCTCGTTCCTCCGATAGGTTCTCAACTATCAACTTTGGGCCTCGGATCCCCCTGCAGTGATCGAGGCTCTGACCCTGCGGCACTTCGTGTGGTCGGCAGCCGAAACGTGAGGAGAGGTGGGCCCCGCTCAACATCTGAGCGGCCTGTAATGGAGTTCTCGCCTCTTGCGGACAGGAAGAGACGCCGGTGGGCCTATGCCCGCACTCAGAAGGCCTTTAGGAGGAACCGCGCGCGCTGAGTGCGTGGCCTCCTTGAGGGAACCTTGCTGGTGCCGATGCCTGACATCCCTGGGCTGTCTGAGTTCTGGCGGCAGCTTTTTATTAAGCAACCGCCCTCCACAATAGTCTCCATCTCCGATCGGCTCCTCCCGACCTCGAAGCCCGTGGACTTTGAATGCCTTTGGAAGCCGACTGGCGCGGAGGTGGTTACGGCTGTCCTGCCGCCTATAGGTTCTGCAGCCGTTCCTGACGGCCTTACACCAGCACAACTCCGCCAACTCCCGGCAGAAGTCCTTCCTAAGCTCCTCAACCAATTTCTCCTCACCCGTCGCCTTCCTCCTTCGTGCCTGGACCACCCTGCTTCCCAAGAAGGCCGCACCAGCATCCCCCGCTGACTTTCGCCCCATCACAGTGTGCTTGGTGCTCGCCAGCTCGCCAGGGTCTTTCATAAAATACTGGCGACACGTCTGGGGCGCCTCTGTGCTGTGGACGAGCGTCAGTGGGCTTTCATCTCCCTTGATGTGTCGAAGGCCCTCCGTCCTGTGCTGAGGGCGCATGGCCTACCGGGCGAATTCATAGAGTATGTTGAGGGTTGTTAAGAGGGCAGTGCGATGACCATTATGGGCAGCACCAGGGATTCCGTGGTTGTGCAGCCTTCCAGGGGAGTCAGGCAGGGCGATACCCTCTCTCCTCTCCTCTTTAACTTTGGCGTTGATTATGTTTTATCACAGCTGCCATCCCATGTAGGCGTCCCAGTTTTAGGCTGCCAGGTCAACGTGGCAGCATTTGCAGGTCACGTCCTGCTCTTCGCATCGACGAAGGGTGCACTGCAGTTCCTCATTGACAAAGCAGTCACAGCCCTCGACCATCTTGGGCTTCAAGTGAATGCAAAGAATTACTTCTCTCTCGCGCTCATGGCTTCAGGCCGCGAAAAGAAGGTGCAGGTAGATAACACCATCACCTTCACAGCCAGCCATACCACCATGCTGGCACTGCACGTGAGGGAGACCGTTAGGTATTTGGAACAGCAGTTCTCCACTTCCTGTAGGTGTCTTTTCAACCCGAGACACCAAGTGGGGGCACAGCTGGACATCGTCACCAGAGCGCCACTGAAGCTGCAGCATTGCCTGTACACCCTGCGCGACATTCTACCAGGCCTGTATCATTGCTTCGCCACGAGTTGCACCCACATCGGTGCCCTCAAGGCTCTCGACATCTGCGTCCGCGCCACTGTGAGGGACTGGGAGCACCTCCTGAAGGACACCCCTGTGGGCTACTTCCACGCTCCAGTAGCTCACAGTGGACTGGGCATACTGTGGTGTCATACTAGTTTAAAGTGCGCGCCACCTACTTTCGCCGCGCGCAGCCATGCATGCACGGCGTGGCATTCTTACGACGACAGCCACGAGCGTCCTCTTTTTTTTTTTTTTTTTTTTTTTTGTGGTTTTAGGGCGCACAACATCTATGGTCATTAGCGCCCAGCCAAGAACATAGATTCGCTATGATCTAAAAAAATGTAGACTGTCAGAACATCAACAATAGGCTAAAACCGAAAGATAAAAGACAATTAAAAGAGTTAAATATCCTTGGATAAGTTGGCCAAATTGATAAAACGCAAAACTCGAGCAGCTGCTCGTGTGTCATCAGCTAAGATTTCCTCCAGAGTAGACGGAAAGTGAAGGGCTACACGGAGATGATTAAAATTAACACAAGTCAGTAAAACATGTCGCACTGTCAGCAGTTCACCGCAGGAGCATAGCGGTGCAGGTTCGGCGGATAGCAAGTGACGGTGGCTGAAACGGCAATGACCGATCCGCAACCGAGCCAGGATGACCTCCTCCCGCCGAGAGGGGCGTGAGGATGTCCTCCAAGCGGTCGGGATCGGTTTGACAGTTCGCAATTTATTGTTGTGCAGTGAAAGCCACACACTGTGCCATTGCGACACGATACTCCGGCGAAGAGCCCGTTGAACATCGTCCGATGGGACGCAAAAGGTAACCATGCGAGGCAAAAGAGCTGCTGCCTTGGCTGCTGTGTCGGCGGCCTCATTCCCGGGCACACCCACATGGCCAGGGACCCACAGGAAAGAAACGTGACAGCTGTCATCCGCCAGCAACTGGAGGGAGCGTTGGATCCGATACACGAGAGGATGGTTCGAGAAAGGGTCCTTAAGACTCTGCAGGGCACTTAGGGAGTCAGAACATATGGCATAGAAAGGGTGGCGGTGGCGGCAGGTATACAAAACGGCCTGGTGGAGGGCGAAAAGCTCAGCCGTGAAGTTTGAGCACCGGTCAGGGAGCTTGTATTGGAAACGGTTGTCCCCGACGACGAAGGCAGATCCGACACCGGCAGTGCTCTTGGAACCATCAGTGTAAATAAATACGGCATTATCGAACCGCGAGCGGAGTTCGACAAGCCTCGAGCGGAATACCAAATCCGGAGTGCTCTCCTTGGGGAGCGAACTAAGTTCGAGGTGTGTGTGAACCTGGGCCTGATGCCACGGTGGCAATGGGCTTTCGCTCAACCGAAGGGTGGAAGGAAGGGTAAAATCGAGCCGCTGTAGCAGGCGGCGAAACCGAACTCCCGGTGGAAGCAAGGCAATCGCAGACAACTGATATTGGCGATCGAGTGAGTCGTCAAAAAATAATCTGTAAGATGGATGGTTGGGCATCGACCGTAGGCGGCATGCGTACCGACACAAGAGTATGTCACGTCGATTGGTCAAGGGTAATACAGCAGCCTCGGCATACAGACTTTCAACAGGGCTGGTATAAAATGCACCGGTCGCCAGACGTAATCCACGATGGTGGATAGAGTTGAGACGGCGGAGAATAGACGGCCGTGCTGAAGAGTATACAAGGCTTCCACAGTCGAGCTTCGACCGAACAATGGCCTGGTAAAGGTGAAGCAGGACGGTACGATCCGCTCCCCATGACGTGCCACTGAGGACACGAAGAACGTTAAGGGATCGGGCACAACGGGCAGCCAGGTAGGACACGTGTGTGGACCAGCAAAGTTTCCGATCCAACATGAGTCCCAAGAATTTTGTAGTCTCCACGAAAGGGAGAGCAACAGGGCCGAGACGTAGAGAAGGTGGAAGAAATTCCTTGTATCTCCAGAAATTGATACACACAGTTTTCTCAGTGGAGAATCGGAAGCCGTTTGCGATGCTCCAGGAATACAGACGGTCAAGACAGCGTTGGAGAGAACGCTCCAAGAGACACGTCCGCTGGGCGCTACAATAAATTGCGAAATCGTCAACAAAAAGAGATCCGGAGACGTCGGCTGAAAGGCAGTCCACGATTGGATTGATTGCAATGGCAAAGAGCGCCACACTCAAGACGGAGCCCTGTGGTACCCCATTCTCCTGGCAAAAGGTATCTGACAAAACAGAGCCCACCCGCACCCGGAACTTGCGATCCGCCAAAAACGCTTGAATGAAAAGAGGAAGGCGGCCCCGAAGGCCCCATGTGTGCAACGTGCGGAGAATGCCCGCTCTCCAACAGGTATCGTATGCCTTCTCCAAGTCGAAGAACACGGCTACTGTTTGACGCTTCTTCAGAAAGTTGTTCATAATGAAGGTCGACAACGTAACGAGGTGGTCAGCAGCAGAGCGGTGTCGACGAAAACCGCATTGGATATTAGTCAGAAGGCGGCGAGATTCGAGGAGCCAGACCAACCGAGCGTTAACCATGCGTTCCATCACCTTACAGACGCAGCTCGTCAGAGAAATAGGACGATAACTGGAAGGAAGGTGTTTGTCCTTCCCTGGTTTGGGGATGGGGACAACAATGGCTTCACGCCAACTTGTGGGAACATGACCTTCAGTCCATATGCGATTGTAGGTACTAAGAAGAAAGCACTTGCTCGCAGGAGAGAGGTTCTTCAGCATTTCAATGTGAATGGAATCGGGCCCGGGAGCAGAAGACCGGGACAGGGCGAGAGCACGATCTAGCTCCTGCATGGTGAAGGCGACGTTATAATTTTCCCGATTAAAAGAACGGAAAGAAGGCGGCCGTGCCTCCTCTACCTGTTTTCGAGGGAGAAAGGCAGGGTGGTAATGGGCAGAGCTCGAAACCTCCGCAAAGAAACGACCCAATGCGTTTGAAACATCAGCTGGGTCCACGAGGACCGCGTTCTCCACGGTCAGGCCAGGAATCGGGGAGTGGACCTTGATGCCGGACAAACGGCGTAGGCCACCCCAGACAACCGTGGAGGGAGTAAAACGGTTAAAAGAACTAGTAAAAGCAGTCCAGCAAGCTTTCTTGCTGTCGTTTATGATACGACGACACTGCGCTCTCATACGTTTGTAATTGATGCAATTCTCCAAAGTTGGGTGGCGGCGGAAGGTGCGTAAAGCACGGCGCCGGGCTCGAAGCGCGTCGCGGCAGGCTGCAGTCCACCAAGGGACCTGGACACGACGTGGAGAAGAGGATGTACGAGGTATGGAACGTTCAGCAGCAGTGAGGATAACCTCTGTGAGGTATTCGACCTGACTGTCACAGTTGGGAAAATTCTGATTGTTAAAAACAGCCATGGAAGAATAAAGCCCCCAGTCGGCTTTAGAAATGTTCCAACTGGTGGGACGTGGAGATGGGGAATGATGTAGGAAGTGGATGATACAAGGGAAATGGTCACTCGAGTACGTGTCAGAAAGTGCATACCACTCAAACCGACCGGCAAGCTGAGGAGTGCATATTGCGAGGTCTATATGGGAATAAGTGTGTGTTGTGTCAGAAAGGAAGGTCGGTGCACCGGTGTTGAGGCAGACAAGATCGAGGTGGTGGAGAATGTCCACCAAAAGGGAGCCTCTCGGACAAGGTGCCGGAGAGCCCCATAGGGGGTGGTGGGCATTAAAGTCGCCTACCAACACGAAAGGTGAAGGGAGCTGGTCAACAAGGTTTAGCACATCTGCCCTAGTAAGGGCAGATGACGATGGCGAATATATATTACAGAGGGAGAAGGTAAATGTGGATAAGGTGATGCGGACGGCAACTGCCTGTAGGTGAGTGTGCAAGGAAATGGGATGGAAATAGACGTCGTCTCGAAGGAGCATCAGAACCCCTCCATGGGCTGGGACACCTTCCACAGGTGGCAGGTCGAACCGCACAGAGGTGTAGTGTGGAAAGTCTGCACGATCACGTGGACGCAACTTAGTTTCCTGGAGGCAGACTAGAAGCGGGCAGTGCAATCGAAGGAGTAATTTTAACTCCTCCCGATTAGAACGAATGCAGCGAATGTTCCATTGAAGGAGCGCCATGATAAAAATGAGAGAAGAAATAAGGATAAAAACCAAGTAGCGAGCGGGGTCACCTCGACGGCCGCTGAGGACCGGATTTCGAGGGAGCACTGCTATCGCTGTCCAGGGGCAAAGGGTCGTGGTCCATAGGTTCGACCGACGCGCCTGCCACCTCCCTGAGTTGATCAGGAGGGGCAGTTTCCACCGCCGGTAAAGGGCCGGGCGCCCGGCAAACGGAGCGTCCCGGTGAAACAGAAGACGGCCGAGGCCGGCAACTGTTGGACGGCGCGACAGATGGGTCACGCCTCGGCGGGGAAGGAGAGGAACTCTTTTTCTTGTCAGCTCTTCTGGAAGAGTGACGGCGGGAAGAGGCAGTTGACGGTTGGGAAGCCTGAGAACGCAGAAAATCCTCGCGGACGGGTTCCTTTTTCAAGGTCCGGGCATCTTGTTTAGGTGCCCGCGGTTTACTAGATGTTGACGAAGACTGTACCTTAGAAGCAGCAGGAGGAAGCGGGGACGTGGAACGGGCAATCTTCGGGCTGGCGGATCGCACAACTGTGTCAGCGAAAGTGAAATCACATGTCTGGGTACTGGAATCTTTGGTAGGTCGAGGTGAGGTGAGTACCTTACTGTATGTACCCGCTGGGAGGACAGTGGGCTTTCGACTCGCCAACAACTTACGAGCGGCAGATGTTGATACCTTCTCCGTAACCCGGATTTGCTGGATTACCTTCTCATCCTTGTATACAGGACAGTCGCGAGAGGAAGCCGCATGGTCACCGTTGCAGTTTAGGCAGTGAGGGGACGGAGGTGGGCAATCCCCCTCATGGGCGTCCCTACCACAAGTGACACACTTTGCTGCATTTGGGCAATGTTCACGGGTATGGTTGTACCTGTGGCATTGAAAACAGCGCGTTGGGTTAGGCACATAAGGTCGGACAGAGATGACTTCATACCCTGCTTTGACCTTCGACGGGAGGTCAACTCTGTCGAACGTCAAAAACACAGTACGAGTCGGTGTCAATTGGGTATCGACCTTTTTCATCACCCTATGGACGGCTGTCACACCCTGATCGGACATATACGATTGGATGTCTTCATCAGACAGCCCGTCAAGGGATCTCGTAAAAACTACCCCCCTTGACGAGTTGAGTGTGCGGTGTGCTTCTACCTTAACGGGAAACGTGTGCAACAACGTAGTACGTATAAGTTTTTGGGCTTGGAAGGCACTGTCCACTTCCAGCAACAATGTGCCATTGCGCTGACGTGAACAGGTTTTAACAGGGCCAGCAATTGCATCTACACCTTTCTGTATAACGAAAGGATTGACAGAATTGAAATCCTTTCCGTCGGTGCGAGAGACAACCAGAAATTTAGGCACATTAGGCAGAGTCTTTTTAGGCTGAGGCGAGTCTGACTTACGTTTGTGAGTCAACGTCACGAAAGAAGATAAGGAAGTCATCGCGGAAGTGTCCCCCGTGATTACCGGCGTCTCCGATGGCGCGCTCCTTCCTAGTGGGGGCCCTCTCCGAGGGCTTACCCGCCTTAGGTGATTGTTCACACCTCAGGTCACACCTCCCGAGAACTGACGGAGGGACCAATCGGCACGTTCGGAAGGTACCAGCTCGGGTAATCACCCCTCCCTGGGCCTGGCCTTTACCAGGGGGTACGTACGTGCCCTACTTGTCTACCCGGGGCGGGGAATTACGCGTTACCCCGTCACCTGCTACGCACGATAATGCGTGGGTCGGCCTTCAGACACGCACAGGGAGGAAAGAAGAAGAGGATAGGAAATGAAGAGAAAGAAGGAAGAAGTGTCTCAAACGCCGAAGCGGAGACTAATGAGGAGAAGAAAGCCAGGAGAGTACAAGGAGAGAAAGACAGAAAACAAAGGGTAAGAAGGGAAGGAACGAAGGAAGAAAAACCACAACAAGAACCACAGTAGCTCACGAAATATGCCCGTCTCCGGGCGAAGGCATAAACCGGGAGGGACAGTGAAGCAGCCTGGGGCAGAAGAAAGGCTGCTCCGGCTCGGGGCCCCGTGCGCGCCACACACGTACCCACAAAAGAACTGTGGGCCCCCTGGGGGGGCGAGCGTCCTCTGCTGTAACTCTGCTCGTGGCCAGCACTGAACAACATCGCTCACTTGGGACTTAGATAGGAACCAGCTAGCACTTCGGAATCAGATAGGCACCAGTGAAAACTTGGCTATCGGATAGGCACTAGGCAGGCCTCTAGCTCAACTATGTATCAGCATTCTGCAGTACTGAGCTATGTAAAAGTTAAGTATTGTATAAATTCTGTGCAATATATATCTCGTTCTAATTTACTCTAGTGTTTCTAGTTTCTGCTATCCCTATGGCTGCTTACCTTCGTACCTGCACAAGCGTGACTCCTTTATTCCTGTGTCCGTATCATCCTAGTCGGCCACTGACACCTACGACCGAAACGAGACACAAAAGCGGCGACGAGGCTGGGACACAAAACATACCATCTGCTCGCTTGGTCAATCCTTCCTTGAGGTGGAGTAGACTCCTCATCCTGGAGCAACTCGTCGCACCTGCCAGCGACACAGACCTGGGAAAACTGCGTCACGAGATTGTGGCGCTCGAGCGGCTTGTGCAGACGTCCGTCGAAGTTGGAGAGATGTGGGCGACGTGACTTTACGCCGCAGTTGATGGGACATCGCTGAAGCAATCGGCTGAAACACCTGGGCAGCACAACTGGCTGTGTGACACCAGCCGTTTCCTTTCCAGTCGTGACTGTGTCCTGTATCAGGACGTGCATAAACGCCTTGCCCTCCAACACGCGAAGTCGCGGCAGAGATCAAGTAAAGATAAGTCGAACCGAGTGCAACGCCATCGAAACCAACCATGTAGTCCAGGCGTGCTGGTCGTCAACTACGTCGCTCACGGCCTGGTTCAAAAGGGCTTCGATATCTCAGTTGAGCCCCACCTCCGGACGCCTGGAGGCCTGTGGAAGCCGGACCTCGTGGCAGTGAAGTATGGCGTTGCCCAGGTGCTCGACGCACAGGTGGTCGGCAACTACCCTGACTGGTGTCACCGGCAAAAAGTGGCAAAGTACGATGTCCCTGAAGTGCGGCGTGCAGTCTCATCTCTCCGGCGTGGGATTGACTGCATGAAGTTATCTAGCATCACCTTGAGCTGGAGGAGTCTGGGCGCCAACATCTGCCGCCAGTTGCTCCTGCTGGGTTTCAGACCCCGTGACTTTGCAGTCCTTGCCACGTGTGTTCTCGTCAGGACGTCGGTCGCCTACACGCTCTTCGAAAATATGACATCAAAGAGACCGATGTACCGCGTTGGCGTTGGCTGAGGCTAAGGAGTTGGTTTCTTCTTCTTCCCTGGCCCCTGGAGCCCAACACAGGGGCAACACCCTCTTTATTCTCATTTCAGTGTTTCATTCTTCTTTCAACTTCTTATACCCTGTCTCTTCCCAGAAACCTAACAACCGACTCAATATGTTACTCTCTCTTTGTATTACTACATGTGTGGCGTCGCAAGTTTGAAAGCGCGCGCGCACCACAGACAACGCCGACCGAGTCGTCATATAGAGGCGTCACATGATAGACAAGTGGAGCAGGTGCGCCCTCTAGAGCAATTGGAGAAACGTTGTACAGTGCCGTGGAGTAGTTCACTTCTGGCAGGAGACTTACTAGTGACTTGCGTTAGTGCGCCTGTGTTGGGGACAGGTAATCGAATTGTATTACGTGAGGTTAAAGTGACACCTGCCGCCGATGACAGTGTTAATACCAAGTTCAGTGTTTGTCCAATAAATTATCATCTATTATAAATGCTCTTGAGGTTGCAGAGTTCCAATCGGCCCTACTCCCACGTCCTCGGCCCCAGTCAGTTGCACCGTTACGAGAGCGAGTCCATAACTGCAGATAGCAACGCAGAGGAACAACAATATGTATTGTGTGTACTTATTTAATTATTAACATCTACATTAGTTACATATATATATTCCCCATCAAGAGATGGGTATATTTTTGTACCATCTTCCCTGTCAAGAGACGGGAGTATAATTGTAAACAAGTATTATTCTTTCGAGAATAAAGATGGCTGCAATCGCCGAATGCTTCGTCATATATTTAGTGACGCACATGAATGGATTAACGAGATTCCCACTGTCCCTATATACTATCTAGCGAAACCACTGCCAAGGGAACGGGCTTGGAAAAATTAGCGGGGAAAGAAGACCCTGTTGAGCTTGACTATTCTGGCACTGTGAGGTGACATGAGAGGTGTAGCATAAGTGGGAGATGGCAACATCGCCGGTGAAATACCACTACTTTCATTGTTTCTTTACTTACTTGGTTAGGCGGAGCGCGTGCGTCGTGGTATAATGTCAACGTGAAGAAATTCAAGCAAGCGTGGGTAAACGGTGGGATTAACTATGACTCTCCCCAAACGGTCTACCTCATGTTGAGGTGGGCAAGTCCTAGCTCTGGCCTTCACGTGGCGGGGTTGTCTTCGACTGACAGAGCAGGGCGAAATTTTTTTTGGGCTTGGGGTTTCCTCCCCCCTTGCCCTTGTTCCAGCTGGCGCAACCACATAAAATCATGATGGCAGGCCTCTCACTGGAGAGCCTGTGCCAGTTGATGGGTCATCTAACCAGCCTTCCGGTGCAGCTGGAGCGCTGCCCCTCGTGTCCTGCCCAGAGTGCATGCGGACTTTCAACACCAAGATTGGGCTTGGCGTTCATATGCGCCGTGCCCATCCTGTCGCAGCCAACGTGGGTATCCAGACAGAACGGAAGAAGCCGAGGTGGTCTCAAGAAGAGCTCCTGCGTATGGCGCATGCTGAGGCGAGATTAGCCTCTAGAGGCTGCCGTTTCCTTAATCAGGAACTGTTTAAGGTATTTCCTCATCGTTCTCTTGAGTCTATTAAGGGCCAGCGTAAATCCGCTGAGTACAAGGAAATGGTAGCTAGTTTCGCTGTGGAAATCTCTTCGCCGCGTGATCGCCAGCATCCGCAGGATGCATCTCCACCTGGTCTTGAGTCGGCTTCCTCGATATCTGTTCCTGCCCGTCGTGACGAGGTTGACCAGTCCATCTGGTCTTTTCTTTCGGGCCTGCCACAGTCTGGTCCCCACTTTCGCAGTTTAGATGACATTGTTTCTTTGGGTTCAGCGGCTAGTCGCAATACCATCTTGGCGATGCTGCCCTCTGCCCTCGAGGCGATTGGCAGTAACCACCCTGATCCAAGTAACAGTGACTTGGCCAAGCCCCAGTTACCACCAGAGCGTAAGCGTCTTCGGAGGAGGTGGGAGTATGCTCTAGTTCAGCGGGCTTTTACGAAGAGCCCTGCCCGTTGTATCAATGGCCTGCTAGACGGTACCCTTTTTCATCAGCCATCCCCTGTGCCTGGACTTTTTGACTTCTGGAAAGAGCTTTTTACTACTTCTCGGTTCAGGCCCCATGGATCAAGGGCTAATGTCCTGCAGGAATCTTCTTTGTTACCTTCCTCGAAATTGGTGCCCTTTAGTGAACTCTGGGCACCCATTACATTGGAGGAGGCAGTATCAGCACTCCCACCTCATAATTCTGCAGCAGGTCCTGACGGTCTCACCCCCTCCCAGCTTCACCGTCTTCCACGTGAGGTTCTGGTTAAAGTTTTGAACCTATTTCTCCTGGCTCGTTCCCTTCCTTCCCAACTCCTTCAGGCCCAAACCACCTTGCTGCCCAAGAGGACTGCAGTTGCATCCCCCGCTGACTTCTGTCCTATCACGGTGTGCTCGGTCCTGGCCAGGGCTTTTCATAAGGTCCTGGCTGGGCGCCTTATGCGCTGCTGTGTTTTGGATGGTTGTCAGCGGGCTTTTGTCCCTCATGATGGTATGCTTCACAACACCTTTATTCTTGACCTGGCGATGTCTCAGGCGCAGGGAGGCGGGGGTTCGCTTTACTTGGCTTCCCTGGACGTGTCGAAGGCATTTGATTCGTTGGACCATGACGCTCTTGAGCCGGTCTTAAGAGCTCATGGTCTTCCGGTTGAATTCATCGATTACGTCCGAGGTTGCTATGGGGCGAGTTCCATGTTATCTGCTGCGCTGGAGGGTCGTCGGGTCTGGTGCGGCCCTCAAGGGGTGTTCGGCAAGGTGACCCTTTGTCCCCAATCCTTTTTAACATGTGTATCGAACTCTTCCTTTCCCGTCTCCCTGGGCATATTGGCGCCCGCCTTTTTGGTCGGCGGATCAATGCTGCTGCTTTTGCGGATGACCTGCTGCTTTTCGCCGAGACGAAAGGTGGACTGCAGGAGCTTCTCACCATTGCAACGTTGGCCCTTACTGACCTCGGTCTCGAGGTCAATCGCAACAAGTGCTTCAGTCTCTCCCTGGTTTCATCTGGGAGGGAGAAGAAGACTAAGGTCGACGGGAGAGTCATCTTCTGGGCTGGAAAGAACACCATTAAAGCCCTTGCTATGGGCGATACCTTTAAGTACCTGGGCCTGCAGTTCACAACATCTGGGTGCAGCCTGTTCCATCCTCGGCAGGAGGTCTCCAAGCAGCTGGACATCATTAAGCGGGTGCCATTAAAGCCTCAGCAGAGACTCCATGCCCTTTCCTCAGTTATCCTTCCGGGGTTGTTTCATGGCCTGGCTTTGGCAAGGACTCGACTTGGGGCGCTCTCCTCCCTTGATGTGTAAGTCCGTGCCGCCGTACGATCTTGGCTGCATCTCCCTGTGGACACCCCGGTGGCGTACTTTTATGCCCCGGTTAAATATGGTGGACTGGGCATTCCTTCTTCCCGCTGGCTTCGTCCCCTCCTCAGGAGGAGGCGGCTGGCAAACCTGGGAGAGTTGGGCATCCAGGTCGAAGATCCTTCACAGGTCCTCATCCAGCGTGAGATCCATCGTCTGGACCAGTCTTTAAGCTGGAATGACGGCGTTATGAAGACAAGCTACCAGCTGGGTAAAATGTGGGCGGAACGCCTTTATTCATCTGTGGAAGGCGCGGCGCTGCGGAAATCTGCCCAGACACCAGGACAGCACAGCTGGATATCCAACACCAGCCAGTTCATGAGTGGCCGAGATTATATCTCCTGTTCGAGAGCGAGAATTAATGCCCTACCAACTCAGGCACGGCTTCTGCGCGGTCGTGAGGGCGACACCAACTGCTGAGCAGGATGGAATTCCATCGAGACTGCCAACCACGTCATACAGTACTGCTGGAGGTCGCATGAAGCCCGCATTGAACGCCATGATCCTATAGCATCTTATATGGCGTGTGGGCTTCGTAAGAAAGGCTTCGAAGTGCTGTTGGGGGCCCATCTTCGAACATCAGAGGGCCTCAAGAAGCCTGATGTGATTGCAGTCCGTGGAGAAGCAGCCTACATCATAGACCCACAGATTGTTGGTGATCATCTCGATCTCGACTGGTGCCACAGGGAAAAGGTAGCGGTGTACGATCAGCCAGCCATCCACAGGAAAGTGAGAGACCTCTTCCCAGGGGTGCAGAGGATCGTTACAACGTCGGCGACCATCAGCTGGCGTGGTGTCTGGTCACCAGAGTCTGCCAGGAACCTCCTTGAAGTAGGAGTAACAAGAAGCCAGTTGTTAACTATGGCTACGAGGGCACTCCTGGGCAGTCTCATGGCGGTGCGGCGTTTGGAGACCATGACTGCCCCTCACCGCCGCACAATGCCCCGCACTGGGGTTGGTTTGCTGGGCCCAGTATTTTATGCGTTGCTGCCTGGCGCACCACCCAACAGGCAAAATTCCATCTTCTGTTTGTTGTTTCTGTGTACTGTGTTACTTTATCAATTGCCGCCTGCGAGCGGTGTTTTATATCTCTATTTTAATTATTGGTACTTGTAAACTCATTGGAGTGGTACCTTTAAGCAGTGCACTTTTGTAAACCCACCTAGCGTGGGTATTGTTAAAAACCTTGTATATTTGCACATGACAAATAAAGTCGGCTACATAGCCAAATGCCTCGTCATCTAATTAGTGACGCGCATGAATGGATTAACGAGATTCCCGCTGTCCCTATCTACTATCTCGTGAAGAGTGTTACTGTCACCACTGGCGGTGTACCGCCGAGAGTGGTAAAACCAAAAGGGGGTGCCCCCCGGGCCGACGCTGCAAAGCACAGGCACTTGGTAAAACGCACAGACACTCAAATGTCCGATCTCCGAGCCTTCCTGTGGCACGAGATGTGAGTAGCCGGGCAACCGGTGAAACCAATCGGAGAAGGGCGCCACCCAGGAGTTTTGCTCCCGTACCTTAGCCAGGACCTGTGTTTCTCGGCGTGTGTAAAAGCATGCCAGAATCCGAGTCCTGGTGGGTAGAATCTGTGAAAATTGTCGTATCGGTCCGGAATGGACTTAGTAAGCAGGATCTGCCCTTGATATGATAGCACACGGATGGACGCGGGACGCGCCCCGGGATGTGCGCAGGCGGCGGCCGAGCCGCGCGGGGTGCGAAGCCGCCAGAGATGGCGGCGACGCCCCCGCCGGCGGCCGGTACGCGCCGCGCGCCCCCGACCTTGCGGCCCCCCGCGCCGACCCGGCTCCGGCCTGTCGGCTGCGGCGGCCGGGAGGAAAAGCGCGGCAACCCCTGTGTTTTTTTATTTTTTTTGTGGTTTTAGGGCGCACAACTTCTATGGTCATTAGCGCCCAGCCAAGAACATAGATTCGATATGATCTAAAAAAATGTAGACTGTCAGAACATCAACAAGAGGCTAAAAACGAAAGATAAAAGACAATTAAAAGAGTTAAATATCCTTGGATTAGTTGGCCAAGTTGATAAAACGCAAAACTCGAGCAGCTGCTCGTGTGTCATCAGCTAAAATTTCCTCCAGAGTAGACGGAAAGTGAAGGGCTACACGGAGATGATTAAAATTAACACAAGTCAGTAGAACATGTCGCACTGTCAGCAGTTCACCGCAGGAGCATAGCGGTGCAGGTTCGGCGGATAGCAAGTGACGGTGGCTGAAACGGCAATGACCGATCCGCCACCGAGCCAGGATGACCTCCTCCCGCCGAGAGGGGCGTGAGGATGTCCTCCAAGCGGTCGGGATCGGTTTGACAGTTCGCAATTTATTGTTGTACAGTGAAAGCCACACACTGTGCCATTGCGACACGATACTCCGGCGAAGAGCCCGTTGAACATCGTCCGATGGGACGCAAAAGGTAGCCATGCGAGGCAAAAGAGCTGCTGCCTTGGCTGCTGTGTCGGCGGCCTCATTCCCGGGCACACCCACATGGCCAGGGACCCACAGGAAAGAAACGTGACAGCTGTCATCCGCCAGCAACTGGAGGGAGCGTTGGATCCGATACACGAGAGGATGGTTCGAGAAAGGGTCCTTAAGACTCTGCAGGGCACTAAGGGAGTCAGAACATATGGCATAGAAAGGGTGGCGGTGGCGGCAGGTATACAAAACGGCCTGGTGGAGGGCGAAAAGCTCAGCCGTGAAGTTTGAGCACCGGTCAGGGAGCTTGTATTGGAAACGGTTGTCCCCGACGACGAAGGCAGATCCGACACCGGCAGTGCTCTTGGAACCATCAGTGTAAATAAATATGGCATTATCGAACGGCGAACGGAGTTCGACAAGCCTCGAGCGGTATACCAAATCCGGAGTGCTCTCCTTGGGGAGCGAACTAAAGTCGAGGTGTGTGTGAACCTGGGCCTGATGCCACGGTGGCAATGGGCTTTCGCTCAACCGAAGGGTGGAAGGAAGGGTAAAATCGAGCCGCTGTAGCAGGCGGCGAAACCGAACTCCCGGTGGAAGCAAGGCAATCGCAGACAACTGATATTGGCGATCGAGTGAGTCGTCAAAAAATAATCTGTTGTTGTTGTTGGGTATTGAGGGGACTAAACATCTAGGTCATCAGTCCCCTGTTACTAGCTCAGAGTCCACTGCCAAGAACGACAAAAATTAAACAAAGCTCTAAAAGGATAACGCACATAAGGGACAGGTTGACAATGGACAAACCTCTGATAACTTAAAACGAAGACACACAGAAATGGTAAAAGAATGTCAGGAATAAAACTGGATAGCAGAGTACCTTGGCTGGCTGATCACAAAGAAAAAACAGGATGAGCCAGCCATACTGCATACACGAAGAACCCCTAAGGGCGGAAAAGGTAAAAAAAAAAACGGGATTGGTGAGGGCCTAAGATGTCAGGCCACAGCACCTACCGTTAGATCGAGTCATAAAAACCAGCAGCGCGGATAAAACGTAAAACTTTGGTAGCCATAGAGGCGTCGTCTCCTAAAACTAAAGGTAGTGCGTCTGGAAGAGTAAAATAGTGCCGCAGGTCGGCTAAAAGTGGACAGGCCATCAAAAGATGGGCCACTGTCAATACAGTGCCACATCGACACACGGGTGGAGCCTCACGCTGAAGAAGATACCCGTGGGTGAGCCACGTATGTCCAATCCGGAGGCGACAGAGGACAACTGAATCTCGGCAGGTCGGCCGCAGTGAAGATTTCCACAAAACTGTGGAGAGCGTCACTGCCCGAAGCTTATTCGGTGCAGTCGCCGTAACCCACTCGGTGCTCCAAGCCTCGCGCACCCTCCGGTGCAACACCAGTTTAACATCCTGTTCCGTGACACCAATTGTGAGAGGTGTCCCATAGTGGCCTGCTTGGCCAATCGATCTACATGCTCATTCCCTGGTATGCCAACATGACCTGGGGTCCACACAAAGACCACAGAACGGCCTGATTGGCATAGGGAGTGAACAGTGTCCTGGATCGACCGCACTATTGGGTGCCGAGAGAAACACTGGTCGATCGCTTGTAAGCCACTCAGGGAGTCAGTACAGATGACGAATGACCCCCTGGGGCAGGCTTTGAGATGTTGGAGAGCTCTGAGAATAGCGACCAGCTCGGCGGAGAAGATGCTACTCTCACAGGGCAGAGAATGCTGTTCGACGTGGTTGTGATGTAGAAACGCATACCCAACACGGCCATCTACTACGGAACCATCTGTGTAAATGGCGTCTGCGGCACGGAACGGCTCGAGCAGTTGCAGAAACTGGTGACGGAGATGTACGGGAGAAACAGAGGCCTTCGACACATGGGACAGTTCCAGACGGAGCTGCAAACGAGGAATGGACCAAGGAGGGGTGTGAGAGGAATAGTGGAAAGTGGTTGGAAGTGGGTAGGATGTAAGAGACGAAAGAAGGAGACGAACACGGACCGAGATCGGGTATCCCGACCTTGGCCGTCGTGGAGGGATAGGTAGTGCAGCGTCTGGAAAAAGGAGCCGGCGGCTCGGGTGGAAGGGTGAGGCCTGAACACGAGCAACATAGGATGCCAGCAGGTGTTGCCTACGGAACCGCAGTGGGAGGACTCCAGCTTCGACAAGGAGGCTTGTCACCGGGCTCGCGCGAAAAGCCCCCGTCGCTAAACGGACACCACAGTGTAAAATTGGGTCCAACGCCTGCAGTGCTGATGGCGCAGCCGAATCGTAGACTATGCAGCCATAGTCTAGGCGTGACTGAATGAGGGCCTTGTAAAGTTGTAGGAGCGTTGGGCGTGAGGCTCCCCAAACAGTGTGGCTGAGACAACGCAGGATGTTGAGGTGTCGCCAGCACTTTCGTTTCAGCTGGCGAAGGTGTTGCACCCAGGTGAGACGGTTGTCGAACAGCATGCCTAGAAACGTGTGTGTTTCAACGACATGTAGCAGGCCTCCAGCTAAATAGAGTTCGGGTTCTGGGTGTACTGCCCGACGTCGGCAGAAATGCATTACACGGGTCTTCGACGTAGAGAACTGAAAACCGTGGGCAAACGCCCACGACTGCGCTTTTCGAATGGCCAGTTGCAACCGACGTTCAGCAACACTGATGCTGGTGGAGCTAAAATACATGCAGAAGTCATCGGCATACAAGGAAGTGGATACCGATGACCCCACGGCCGCCGCAAGGCCGTTGATGGCGACTAAAAATAAAGGGACACTGGGAACGGAATCCTGCGGGACTCCGTTCTCTTGACAAAGAGGTGAGCTAAAACAGGAACCAACACGAACTCTAAAAGAACGCAACGCCAGGAAATTCTGAATGAATATGGGAAGCGGACCCCGTAAACCCCAGTCATACAGCGTAGACAGGATTTGGTAGCGCCAGGTAGTGTCGTATGCTTTCCGCAGGTCGAAAACTACGGCAAGCAGGTGTTCGCGGCGACTAAATGCTGTACGGATGGCCGACTCCAGTGACACAAGATTGTCAACAGCGGAGCGACCTTGACGGAACCCACCCTGTTGTGGCACCAAAAGTCCCCGGTCCTCGAGGATCGACATGAGCCTCCGACTCACCAAGCGTTCGAGAAGCTTGCATGGAACGTTGGTGAGGCTGATCGGACGGTAACTATCAGCCACCTGCGGATCTGCCCCAGGCTTAATCACCGGAATGATAATGCTTTCCCGCCACGAGGACGGAAAAACACCCTCCAGCCATATCCGATTAAGCAGGGCGAGAAGTTGGCTCTTGGCATCCGCTGATAGGTGTCGGAGGAACTGACTGTGAATGCGATCGGGTCCAGGGGAGGTATCGGGGCACGCAGCAAGGGCACCTTCAAACTCCCACTCAGTGAACGGGACGTTGTATGGTTCCCGACGTCGCGTTCGAAATGAAAGCAGATGTCTCTCTGCTCGCCCTTTAAGGGCGCGAAAGTCTGCACCATAAGCAGCAGTCTCTGAGATGCGACAAAAATGATCCGCCAGGTGCTCAGCGACGGCGACGGGGTCAGTACAGAGCGTACCCTGAATGCTGAGACAGGGAATTCCCGCCGGTGGGCGGTGCCCAAAGAGGCGTCGAACCTGCGACCACACCTTGGAAGGAGAAGCGCGGGAACCAATGGAGCCGACGTACTTCTCCCAGGAAGCCCTCTTACTTTCCTGTATCAGTCGCCGGGCTCGTGCTCGGAGACGCTTGAAGGCCACGAGATGTTCGACACAAGGGTGGCGTCGGTGGCGCTGTAGAGCTCGCCGACGTTCCCGGATGGCCTCAGCGATCTCCGGTGACCACCAGGGCACCGATGTACGACAGAGCGAACCGAACGTGGTGGGGACAGAGTTTTCGGCTGCAGAAACAACGGCCGCTGTGAACCGCTCAACGGCGGCATCAACATCAGCTGGAAAGTGAGAGGATAGCACAGCAGCTGCGGAATAGGCTGGCCAGTCAGCCCTACGGAGGGACCAGCGAGGCAGGCGGTCGGCAGGCAAACGCTGTGGGAGCGACAGGAAGATAGGTAAATGGTCGCTACCACACAGGTCGTCGTGGACCCTCCAGGTGAGATGTGGAAGAAGGCTAGGGCTGCAGACAGACAAGTCTATTGCAGAATAAGTACCATGCGCTGCACTGAAGTGAGTAGGAGCACCGGTGTTTAGGAGGCAAAGATTCTGCTCTGATAGTAAAGACTCAACATCCCTACCCCGAGCCGAGGTCTGTGTGCCACCCCACAGAGTGTGGTGGGCGTTAAAATCCCCCAAAAGAAGAAAGGGTGGGGGAAGTTGAGCGACCAAGGCAGCGAGGTCTACGGGAGAGACGACTTCATCTGGTGGAAGGTAGAAAGAGCAGATCGTAAAATCTCGTAATAACCGGAGCCGTACAGCGACTGCCTCTAGAGGTGTTTGCAGAGGCACAGCAGCACTGGGTACTGAAGTGTGAACATAAACACATACGCCGCCGGAGACTATGTTGTAGGAGTTTCGGTTCTTAAAATAGCCCCGGTAGCCTCGGAAGGCTGGGGTCCTCTCGACGGGGAACCATGTTTCCTGCAAGGCGAGGCAGATAGCAGGGAAGTGGCAGAGTAATTGCCGCAGCTCAGCCAGACGGCGGAAAAAACCGCCGCAATTCCACTGCAAGATGTCTTTTGCAGCGTGCTGAATATCCATAAGTTAAGATGTTGAATGGTTATTCAGCAGTGGCACCTGCTGCCAACTCCGCAGACTCTGCAGGGTCCAGAACCATCGGTTCTGGCGACCCAAGTATGGCGAGATCCTCAGGCGACGCGAGGATCTCCACCTCATCTTCAGAGGCCGAAGATGTGATGGAGCGTTCCTTCCGAATCGCCGAGGAGTCCTCCTTTGGGTCAGTCTTCTTCTTCTTCTTCACTTTCTTTTTGCCCTCTCGCTGGCCCTTTGGTGTTAAGGGCTGGGAGGACTTCACGGGAGTGGCATCAGGGGCCGTCGAAGAGCCAGAAGCCCTTCGACCAGCATGCTTCGGATCCTTCAGCCAAAGACTAGGATCCACTGGCGCACCCTGGGACTCCCCAGAAGGGAGCGTCCCGAAGGACCCCTTCCGAGGGAGAGATGCCGGAGGAAGTTGTTGCTTCCCCGGCTGGGGGTTGGGGACTGGTGTCCCCGATGGTTGTGGGGAAGTTGCCCCCACAACAGGTGCTGCAGCAGCAGATGGAGTATTGCCCCCACCTAACGATGGGGCAGTGGTAGTTTTGTGGCCCCTAGGGCCCACAGGAGGAAGCGATACCTTGGGAGATGTCGTACCCGTAGTGCGCGGGGAAGACGTTACTACAGCATAAGAGGTGGTCATGTTCACCGGATGGAGCCGCTCGTATTTCTTTCTCGCCTCATTGTATGACAGTCGGTCCAAGGTCTTAATCTCCATTATTTTTCGTTCTTTGTGTAAGACTTTACAGTCCGGGGAGCACGGCGGATGCAGCTGATTACAGTTCACACAGACGGGAGGTGGCGTGCATGGAGTGTCCGGATGAGCTGGACGTCCACATTCCCTCCATGCAGGGCTGGAAGTACACCGGGAGGACATACGCCCAAACTTCCAGCACCTGAAGCACCTCATAGGGGGCGGGAC
The DNA here is from genome assembly GCA_026315105.1 of Locusta migratoria. NCBI lineage: Eukaryota > Metazoa > Arthropoda > Insecta > Orthoptera > Acrididae > Locusta > Locusta migratoria. Next base: position 1,680,336 of record CM048750.1, on the reverse strand, counting down.
ATACGGTGTGACGTCGCACCGGTAGATCATGACCTTGACCTTCTCGGGCAGTGTATCGCCCTCAAAGGCCAGGATGAACGCACCAGTGGCAACTCTATTATCCTTAGGTCCCCTATAAATACGTCGTACAAAGTGAACTCCCCTGCGTTCCAGGTTGGTCCGTAACTCCTCATCGGACTGCGACAATAAGTCGCGATGGTAAATTAGACCTTGGACCATATTGAGGGTCTTGTGCGGCGTGACACTGACAGGTATATCACCCAGCTTGTCACAGGCCAATAATGCCCTGGACTGGGCTGGGGAAGCCGTCTGTATCAAAACAGCCCCACTTCTCATTTTTGAGAATGACTCCACCTCACCGTACTTGTCCTTGAGATGGTCAACGAAGAACTGCGGTTTGGTGGACAAGAAAGAGTCTCCATCAGTCCGGGAAAAGACAAGATATCGCGGCGTGTAGGGATCTGAACTCCGTAAAGTTTTGCGCTCTTCCCATGGCGTAGCCAGGGAAGGGAACGTCTTAGGGTCGTATACTGTCGCATCAAAATCAGACTTTCCTCGCTTAGAAACGGCGTTTTTGCGACCGCCCACGCTAGTTAGTGCTCGTTTCATTTCCGTCCCACGAGCAGCTAGGGAAAAGAGGTCCACCCAGACAGAGCCCCGCTTGCCTGGGTAAGCCTTATACAACTGAGGTGCGGCAGGTTCCTCAGAGGTTGCTCGCTAGCGGCTGTTCAACCTCAACAGCCATGCATCTCCTCGGCACGTAGCACACCTTGAGATTGAGGTTTTTTTTATAGAGGTTTGTACCGTCCTCGCGACCCGGGCGATTAAGCCAAGATCCCCGGGCTCTGAAACGTACAACGTTCCACCGTCGCGCCGAACGATGGTCGTTGAGGCACGCACAGAGCTTACGGTGTAGCGGACTGTTGGCGTGACATAGCCCACGGCTCAGGACCCTGGGTCGCCAAGCCCGTACTCAGCAAATTAATGCTGAGCCCCTGAGGGGAAATAATCTGTAAGATGGATGGTTGGGCATCGACCGTAGGCGGCATGCGTACCGACACAAGAGTATGTCACGTCGATTGGTCAAGGGTAATACAGCAGCCTCGGCATACAGACTTTCAACAGGGCTGGTATAAAATGCACCGGTCGCCAGACGTAATCCACGATGGTGGATAGAGTTGAGACGGCGGAGAATCGACGGCCGTGCAGAAGAGTATACAAGGCTTCCATAGTCGAGCTCCGACTGAACAATGGCCTGGTAAAGGTGAAGCAGGACGGTACGATCCGCTCCCCATGACGTGCCACTGAGGACACGAAGAACGTTAAGGGATCGGGCACAATGGGCAGCCAGGTAGGACACATGTGTGGACCAGCAAAGTTTCCGATCCAACATGAGTCCCAAGAATTTTGTAGTCTCCACGAAAGGGAGAGCAACAGGGCCGAGACGTAGAGAAAGTGGAAGAAATTCCTTGTATCTCCAGAAATTGATACACACAGTTTTCTCAGTGGAGAATCGGAAGCCGTTTGCGATGCTCCAGGAATATAGACGGTCAAGACAGCGTTGGAGAGAACGCTCCAAGAAACACGTCCGCTGGGCGCTACAATAAATTGCGAAATCGTCAACAAAGAGATCCGGAGACGTCGGCTGAAAGGCAATCTACGATCGGATTGATTGCAATGGCAAAGAGCGCCACACTCAAGACGGAGCCCTGTGGTACCCCATTCTCCTGGCAAAAGGTATCAGACAAAACAGAGCCCACCCGTACCCGGAACTTGCGATCCGCCAAAAACGCTTGAATGAAAAGAGGAAGGCGGCCCCGAAGGCCCCATGTGTGCAATGTGCGGAGAATGCCCGCTCTCCAACAGGTATCGTATGCCTTCTCCAAGTCGAAGAACACTGCTACTGTTTGACGCTTCTTTAGAAAGTTGTTCATAATGAAGGTCGACAACGTAACGAGGTGGTCAGCAGCAGAGCGGTGTCGACGAAAACCGCATTGGATATTAGTCAGGAGGCGGCGAGATTCGAGGAGCCAGACCAACCGAGCGGTAACCATGCGTTCCATCACCTTACAGACGCAGCTCGTCAGAGAAATGGGGCGATAACTGGAAGGAAGGTGTTTGTCCTTCCCTGGTTTGGGGATGGGGACAACAATGGCTCCACGCCAACTTGTGGGAACATGACCTTCAGTCGATATGCGATTGTAGGTACTAAGAAGAAAGCACTTGCCTGCAGGAGAGAGGTTCTTCAGAATCTCAATATGAATGGAATCGGGCCCGGGAGCAGAAGACCGGGACAGGGCGAGAGCACGATCTAGCTCCTGCATGGTGAAGGCGACGTTAGAATTTTCACGATTAAAAGAGCGGAAAGAAGGCGGCCGTGCCTCCTCTACCTGTTTGCGAGGGAGAAAGGCAGGGTGGTAATGGGCAGAGCTCGAAACCTCCGCAAAGAAACGACCCAATGCGTTTGAAACATCAGCTGGGTCCACGAGGACCGCGTTCTCCACGGTCAGGCCAGGAATCGGGGAGTGGACCTTGATGCCGGACAAACGGCGTTGGCCACCCCAGACAACCGTGGAGGGAGTAAAACGGTTAAAAGAACTAGTAAAAGCAGTCCAGCAAGCTTTCTTGCTGTCGTTTATGATACGACGGCATTGCGCTCTCATACGTTTGTAATTGATGCAATTCTCCAAAGTTGGGTGGCGGCGGAAGGTGCGTAAGGCACGGCGTCGGGCTCGAAGCGCGTCGCGGCAGGCTGCAGTCCACCAAGGGACCTGGACACGACGTGGAGAAGAGGATGTACGAGGTATGGAACGTTCAGCAGCAGTGAGAATAACCTCCGTGAGGTATTCGACCTGACTGTCACAGTTGGGAAAATTCTGATTGTGAAAAACAGCCATGGAAGAATAAAGCCCCCAGTCGGCTTTAGAAATGTTCCAATTGGTGGGACGTGGAGATGGGGAATGATGTAGGAAGTGGATGATACAAGGGAAATGGTCACTCGAGTACGTGTCAGAAAGTGCATACCACTCAAACCGACCGGCAAGCTGAGGAGTGCATATTGCGAGGTCTATATGGGAATAAGTGTGTGTTGTGTCAGAAAGGAAGGTCGGTGCACCGGTGTTGAGGCAGACAAGATCGAGGTGGTGGAGAATGTCCACCAAAAGGGAGCCTCTCGGACAAGGTGCCGGAGAGCCCCATAGGGGGTGGTGGGCATTAAAGTCGCCTACCAACACGAAAGGTGAAGGGAGCTGGTCAACAAGGTGTAGCACATCTGCCCTAGTAAGGTCAGATGACGATGGAAAATTGATATTACAGAGGGAGAAGGTAAATGTGGATAAGGTGATGCGGACGGCAACTGCCTGTAGGTGAGTGTGCAAGGAAACGGGATGGAAATAGACGTCGTCTCGAAGGAGCATCAGAACCCCTCCATGGGCTGGGACACCTTCCACGGGTGGCAGGTCGAACCGCACAGAGGTGTAGTGTGGAAAGTCTGCACGATCACGTGGACGCAACTTAGTTTCCTGGAGGCAGACTAGAAGCGGGCAGTGCAATCGAAGGAGTAGTTTTAACTCCTCCCGATTAGAACGAATGCCGCGAATGTTCCATTGAAGGAGCGCCATGATAAAAATGAGAGAAGAAATAAGGATAAAAACCAAGTAGCGAGCGGGGTCACCTCGACGGCCGCTGAGGACTGGATTTCGAGGGAGCACTGCTATCGCTGTCTGGGGGCAAAGGGTCATGTTCCATTGGTTCGACCGACGCGCCTGCCACCTCCCTGAGTTGATCAGGAGGGGCAGTTTCCACCGCCGGTAAAGGGCCGGGCGCCCGGCAAACGGAGCGTCCCGGTGAAACAGAAGACGGCCGAGGCCAGCAACTGCGGGGAAGGAGAGGAACTCTTTTTCTTATCAGCTCTTCTGGAATAGTGACGGCGGGAAGAGGCAGTTGACGGTTGGGAAGCCTGAGAACGCAGAAAATCCTCACGGACGGGTTCCTTTTTCAAGGTCCGGGCATCTTGTTTAGGTGCCCGCGGTTTACTAGAGTTTGACGAAGACTGTACCCTAGAAGCAGCAAGAGGGAGCGGGGACGTGGAACGGGCAATCTTCGGGCTGGCGGATCACACAACTGTGTCAGTGAAAGTGAAGTCACATGTCTGGGTACTGGAATCCTTGGTAGGTCGAGTTGAGGTGAGTACCTTACTGTATGTACCCGCTGGGAGGACAGTGGGCTTTCGACTCGCCAACAACTTACGAGCGGCAGATGTCGATACCTTCTCCGTAACCCGAATTTGCTGGATTACCTTCTCATCCTTGTATACAGGGCAGTCGCGAGAGGAAGCCGCATGGTCACCGTTGCAGTTTAGGCAGTGAGGGGACGGAGGTGGGCAATCCCCCTCATGGGCGTCCCTACATCAAGTGACACACTTTGCTGCATTTGGGCAATGTTCACGGGTATGGTTGTACCTGTGGCACTGAAAACAGCGCGTTGTGTTAGGTACATAAGGGCGGACGGAGATGACTTCATACCCTGCTTTGACCTTCGACGGGAGGTCAACTTTGTCAAACGTCAAAAACACAGTACGAGTCGGTGTCAGATGGTTATCGACCTTTTTCATGACCCTGTGGACGGCTGTCACACCCTGATCGGACATATACGATTGGATATCTTCATCAGACAACCCGTCAAGGGATCTCGTGAAGACTACCCCCCGTGACGAGTTGAGTGTGCGGTGCGCTTCGACCTTAACTGGAAAAGTGTGCAACAACGTAGTACGTATCAGTTTTTGGGCTTGGAAGGCACTTTCCACTTCCAGCAACAATGTGCCATTGCGCTGACGTGAACAGGTTTTAACAGGGCCAGCAATTGCATCTACACCTTTCTGTATAACGAAAGGATTGACAGAATTGAAATCCTTTCCGTCGGTGCGAGAGACAACCAGAAATTTAGGTACATTAGGCAGAGTCTTTTTAGGCTGAGGCGAGTCTAACTTACGTTTATGGGTCAACGTCACGAAAGAAGATAAGGAAGTCATCGCGGAAGTGTCCCCCGTGATTACCGGCGTCTCCGATGGCGCGCTCCTTCCTAGTGGGGGCCCTCTCCGAGGGCTTACCCGCCTTAGGTGATTGTTCACACCTCAGGTCACACCTCCCGAGAACTGACGGAGGGACCAATCGGCACGTTCGGAAGGTATCAGCTCGGGTAATCACCCCTCCCTGGGCCTGGCCTTTACCAGGGGGCCTTACTTGTCTACCCGGGGCGGGGAATTACGTGTTACCCCGTCACCTGCTACGCACGATAATGCGTGGGTCGGCCTTTAGACACGCACAGGGAGGAAGAAGAAGAGGATAGGAAAGGAAGAGAAAGAAGGAAAGAAAAGAAGTGTCTCAAACGCCGAGGTGGAGACTAATGAGGAGAAGAAGGCTAGGAGAGTTCAAGGAGAGAAAGACAGAAAACGAAGGGTAAGAAAGGAAGGAACGAAGGAAGAAAAACCACAACAAGAACCACCGTATCTCACGAAATATGCCCGTCTTCGGGCGAAGGCATAAACCGGGAGGGAAAGTGAAGCAGCCTGGGGCAGAAGAAAGGCTGCTCCGGCTCGGGGCCCCGTGCGCGCCACACACGTACCCACAAAAGAACTGTGGGCCCCCTGGGGGAACCCCTGTGTTGCCGTGTCGCGACATATATAGGGGCAGTAGTGCGCGCTGCTGAGGAACCCGCGCCTACGGCGAAAGTCGAAAGCGCGGGGGGTGTGGTGGCGGCTAAGACCAGGCACCGTGAGACGATTATGACCCAGTCTCCGAACTTCGCCCAAGGGCGGGGATCCGGGAGCCGGCGTCTATGGTCGGTATGAACAACTCACCGACGGATTCGGAGCAAACTCCCACCCCATGAGCAAGCGCTATGAGGTGTCAGGCCCCACGTAGGCCTAGTATCCAAGCTTGCAAGTGGCAGGTACAGGTGGTGCGAGTGTGTGTGGCGGGTCTATGCCTACTGCCTCACCCATCACAGCGCTAGGTGTCGCAAAACGACACCCACGCCTAAGTCAAGACACACTGACGTACCTGGGAGGTTAGCGATCACCCCCCCTTGAGGGGTGCCAACAGTCGAGTGGCGAGAGCGGATTGCGGAGTGGCGCGCTACGGCAAACTGCGACGCGAGCCTCGTACGCTAGCGACTGATAGTTGGAAGACGACTGCAAAGTGCCTACCGAAAAGTAGATGCGACGCGGACGGCGACCGACATCGCTACGGGAGGGTGCTCCCGCTGGGGGGTCAGAGCTGGTACAGCACTGAACGGGTGTGGCAATCCCACGGAGAACCTCCGCCCGCTGTGGGAACTCGCTGCTGACATGCACCCGCAATCCCAAAGACATGATCGGAGACCCAAGTTATGCGAGCGGGGGTAGAAGACTGAGGGACCGGGATCTTGGCTTAACCGCCTGGGCAAGAGAAAGGAAAATCTCTATAATAACGCCTCACTCCAAGGTTAGTTTGGCGACCTGGGGATGCAAGGCCGTTGAGTTGTGAATGGTCGCGAGCCTAACACCCTCAGCGGGTCAGCCGCCCCGTTTGTTGTATTAAGGCTTAGCCAGGAGAGCGGGGCAACTCCTGGATGGACCGACTTTCCCTAGCTAATCGTGGGAACTGGATATAGTCGCGAGTAATAGCCGTGATGACTTAGGTGGGTCACCACATAGGGCAGAACACCTCTCTCCGGGAGAGACCGAAGCCGAAAGGCCCACGGTCTCACACCGAGATGTTGTTGTTGTTGTTGGGTTTTTAAAGGGGACTCAACTGCTGGGTTATCAGTCCCCTGTTCCCTGTTAAGAGTTAACTTCTAAAAGTTTCCTTTTCGTCGCATTGTACCCGAGGTCCAGCGTACTCTGGCACAGAGAGACAGTCAATGGTAAAATAATGACATGAAACAAAGAACAAAGAACAAGACAGAAGTTGACAAAATAGACAGTAAGCTAAAACAAGGCAGCAGAAGCGTGTGGCTGACTGATCACAAAATAATACAGGATGAGCCAGCCACTCTGCACACTTTAAAATCCTCAATTGAAAATCAAGTCATAAACCGTAAAATAACAGCGGACTATTGTTCTGGAGGGGTTGAAGCCCGACAGGGCGGGCTTATAGGCCCCACCACTAAATGGACCAATAAAAGCCAGTTGCGAGAATAAAACCTAAAACACGATCGACCATAGAGGCATCGTCTGATAAAACCAATGGAAGCTCGGAAGGCAGTGCAAAAGACTGCCTGAAGTCGGCTAAAAGTAAGCAGTCCACCAGAACGTGGACCACAGTCAATAGGGCGCCACAACGGCAAGTTGGTGGGTCCTCTCGTCGTAGAAGATGGCCGTGCGTCAACCACCTATGTCCAATACGTAGTCTGCAGATGACTACAGACTCCCTACGAGAGGCTCGCAGGGAGGATCGCCAGACGGCCGTGGTGGGCTTGATTATGCGCAGCTTATTTGGTTCAGTCAAGGCAGCCCATTCCGAGGTCCAAATCCCCAGAACCTTACGGGTCAGTTGCTGCCTGAAGTCCTGGTCTTGGAGACCTATCTTTAAGGGTCGTGATGTGGTGGCCTGCTTGGCCAGGCGATCAACCCGTTCGTTACCCGGAATGCCTACATGGCCCGGGGTCCAAATGAACACCACCGAACGGCCTGACTCGCCCAAAGCGAAAACGGCGTCCTGAATGGACTGAACCAAATGGTGCTTTGGCATAAACTTGTCTAGGGCGATCAAGGCACTCAGGGAGTCACTACAGATAACTATTGACTCCCCGGGGCAGGCACGGAAATGTTTAAGAGTGCGAGAGATAGCCACCAGCTCAGCTGCGAAAACACTAGTCCCACAGGGTAAGGAACGCTGCTCAACATGATCACCGTGAACATAGGCGTACCCAACACGACCGTCCACAAGGGAGCCATCGGTGTACACTACTTCTGCACCACGGAAAGAATCAATGAGTGCATGGAACTGACGACACAGGACCATTGGCGAAACGGAGGCTTTTGAGTCACCGGACAAGTCTAACCTAAGCTGTAGGCGAGGTACACACCATGGAGGTGTATGGGAAAGGTATCGGAATGTGGTAGGGATAGGAAGGGATGCGATTGAAAAAGAAGGGAACGAACACGAACCGCAATCGGGAAATCCGACCGTGGACGTCGTCGTGGGGAAGGGAGAACGGCAGCTGGGAACAGAAGCCTATGATTTGGGTGGTTGGGTGAGGCATGAATACAGGCGACGTACGACGCCAGTAGCTGCTGCCGGCGGATTCGGAGGGGGGGAACCCCAGCCTCAACAAGGAGACTTGTCACGGGACTTGTGCAGAAGGCACCTGTCGCTAAACGTACGCCACTATGGTGTATTGGGTCCAAGACACGCAGTGCAGAAGGGGCTGCAGAATCGTATACCAGGCTACCATAATCCAGACGGGATTGGATAAGAGCCCTATACAGTTGCAGGAGAGATGTACGAGCTGCTCCCCAAGTGGTATGGCTTAGGCAACGAAGGACATTCAGGTGGCGCCAACACTTCTTCCGCAGCTGTTGCAGGTGTGGGACCCACGTGAGCCGGGAATCGAACAGCATACCTAAAAAACGGTGCGTCTGAACGACACAAAGCAAATCCTGACCCAAATACAGCTCAGGGTCTGGGTGTACTGCCCGACGGCGACAGAAGTGCATGACCCGTGTTTTGGCGGCTGAGAACTGGAATCCATGGGTCGTGGCCCAGGACTGAGCTTTTGTGATGGCCCCCTGCAAACGCCTTTCAGCGACACCCATGCCGTGAGAACTGAAATATAGGCAGAAGTCATCGGCATAGAGTGAGGAGGATACGGTTGATCCCACTGCCGCAGCAAGGCCGTCGATAGCGATCAGAAAGAGAGGAACACTAAGGACCGAGCCCTGCGGGACTCCATTCTCCTGTATACGGGGTGAGCTAAGAGAGGTTGTTGTTGTTGTTGTTGGGGGTTTTTAAAGGGGGGCTAAACGACTGGGTTATCAGTCCCCCGTTCCTTTCGAGGAGTGCACTAAGGATGGTTTTCCGTTGAAAAGACGAGCACTACTTAGCTCATTCTGCAAAATGATGAGGTGACAAGAGGCGCTAAGATGGCAACAAAAAAGGGAAAAACGATAAAAGTCGACGCTCAAATAAGAAATGTTGTTAAAATAGCTCAACAGAAGATTGAGGCTGGCTGATCACTAGGATAATAATGGATGAGCCAGCCATTCTGCACGTACTAAAACTGCCAAGTAAAAAAGATTAGCGAGACATAAGTAACAACATATTAAAACTGCTTGATGGTGGCCGCCTGAAAGATCGAGTTTCAGGTGTCACCATTAAATCATGTGATAAAATCCAGCTGCGCGAATAAAATGTAAAACACGGTTAACCATGAGGGCATCGTCGGATAAAATAGAAGAAAGCGCAGAAGGAAGCATAAAAGACTGCCGCAATGCAGCTAAAAGCGGACAGTCCGACAAGATGTGGGCCACCGTGAGCAGCGCGCCACAACGGCAGCCTGGTGGGTCCTCACGTCGCAACAGGTAGCCGTGTGTTAGCCATGTATGGCGTATACGCAGGCGACACAGGACAACCGAGTCTCTTCGAGAAGGCAAGAAGGAGGTCTTCCAAGCTGCAGTTGACTGTTTAACTGCATGGAGTTTATTTGGCGTTGTCAACGTGGACCATTCACCGTCCCAGGCCATGGAGATTTTCTGGTGTAGAACCAATCGGATATCCCTTTCTGGGGTACCGATCTCCAGGCGCTGGCAGTCGATTGCCTGCTTGGCCAGCTGATCAGCACGTTCGTTCCCCTGAATGCCAATGTGGCCTGGGGTCCAGATGAAGGCCACAGATCGGCCGGACTTGCCGAGAATGAAAACGGAGTCCTGGATGGACCGCACCAGGTGGTGTTCGGGAAAACACTGGTCAAGGGCTCGTAAGCCGCTCAGGGAGTCACTGCATATGACATACGACTTCCTGGGGCATGTACGGAGATGGTCGAGGGATCTGAGTATTGCGACCAACTCTGCTGTAAAGACTGTGCAGCCATGTGGGAGCGAGCGTTGTTCACAGTGGTCGCCATGAACGTAGGCGTAACCCACTCTGCCATCTACCTGGGAGCCATCAGTATATATCACGTCTGCATCACCGAACGCGCAAAGTGTGTCCTGAAACTGGTGACGAAGTATGTGTGATGGAACCGTTGCCTTGGGGTCGCAGGACAATTGTAGGTTGATCTGTAGGCGAGGGATGGACCAAGGAGGGATATGCGAATGGCAGGAGAATGCGATAGGGAGAGGGAGAGCCTCGAGGGAGGAAAGGAGACCACGAACGCGGACTGCAATCGGATGACCCGATCTGGGTCGACGCTGTGGACAGGGTAGGGCAGTATTCGGAAAAAAAAGCCTGCGATTGGGATGATGCGGTGTAGTGTGAACATGGGCAACATAAGAAGCCAACAGCTGTTGCCGGCGGTACCGCAAAGGCGGGATGCCAGCTTCGGCTAGGAGGCTTAGAACAGGGCTAGTACGGAAAGCCCCTGTTGCTAAACGTACACCACCATGAAGGATCGGATCCAAGATCTGTAAGGCGGAAGGTGCTGCAGAGGCATACACCTGGCTTCCATAATCCAGGCGTGACTGGATTAGAGCCTTGTAGAGGTGAAGGAGAGTTTGACGGCTAGCTCCCCAGGTAGTGTGGCTGAGACAACGCAAGATATTTAGAGACCTCCAGCACTGCTGCTTCAACTGACGAAGGTGCGGCCCCCAAGTCAGTCGGTTGTCAAACAGCATGCCGAGAAACCGGTGTGTTTCTTCAACACGAAGCTGTTCATCAGCTAGATAGAGTTCTGGATCGGGGTGAACAGCCCGACGACGACAGAAGTGTACAACCCGGGTTTTGGGAGAGGAGAAGGTGAAGCCATCGGCTGAGGCCCATGACTGTGCCTTGCGAATGGCTCCCTGCAGACGCCGTTCGGCGACAACAATGCTAGAAGAGCTGTAATATATGCAAAAGTCATCGGCAAATAAGGAACAGCTAACCGATGACCCAACAGCCGCTGCTAGACCGTTAATCGCAATTAAAAAGAGTGGTACACTGAGAACGGAGCCTTGTGGGACACCGTTCTCTTGGACTCGGGAAGAGCTGAGGGCGGTACCAACTCTAACCCTGAATGTGCGGAGTGAAAGAAAATTCTGGATAAAAATGGGGAGTGAACCCCGGAAGCCCCAGTCATATAATGTCGCAAGAATGTGGTGGCGCCAGGTAGCGTCATATGCCTTCCGGAGGTCAAAAAAGACCGCAACTAGGTGCTCGCGCCTAGAGAAGGCTGTTCGAATGGCAGATTCCAGAGACACTAGATTGTCAATACTGGAGCGACCCTGACGGAAACCCCCCTGTTGCGGGGCCAGGAGACATCGATCTTCGAGTACCCACAGAAGCCGGCGACTCACCATACGTTCAAGCAGCTTACACAGTACATTTGTTAAGCTGATGGGACGGTAACTATCAACCGCCAGCGGATCTCCACCTGGTTTCAGCACAGGGACAATGATACTATCCCTCCACTGGGATGGAAAAACACCCACTGCCCAAACACTATTAAACAGGGACAGCAGTTTGGTTTGGAAATCCGCCGACAGGTGACGAATGAACTGGCTGTGTATGCGGTCTGGCCCTGGGGTGGTGTCAGGGCATGCATTGAGAGCAGTTTGGAACTCCCACTCTGTAAACGGGTCATTGTACGGTTCCCGGCGACGTGTAGCGAAAGATAACCGAGTCCGCTCTACCCGCTGCTTGAGGAAACGGAAGGATGCAGTATAGTTCACCGTCGCAGAGCATCGTGCATAATGGTCTGCCAAGCACTCGGCTATTATGGACGGGTCACTGCAAAGGGTGCCCTCGATATTCAGAGATGGGACTCCTGCCGGTGGCCGATACCCGAAAAGACGCCGTACTTGACACCAGACGCAGGAAGGGGAGGCGCGAGAACCGATGGAGGCGACATACCTCTCCCAACAGTCCTGCTTGCTTTGTCGAATGAGTCGTCGGGCTCGGGCTCGTAGTCTTTTAAAGGCAATTAAATTTTCTAATGTGGGACGGCGCCGGTGGCGTTGCAGCGCTCTTCGACGGTCTCGGATGGCCTCAGCAATTTCCAACGTCCACCAGTGCACATACTTGCGCCGAGGGGAACCAGCAGTAGTCGGAACATTAGCCTCGGCAGCAGAAACTATGGCAGTAGTGATCAGGTGAACCGCCATATCCGTGTCTGCTGGTAGTGGAGTAGTGACCACAGCAGTCGAGGCGTAACCCTGCCAATCAGCTCGACGGAGACACCAACGGAGTGGCCCGGCTGCAGGGTGAAAATCCAAGTGCGACAGAATGACAGGGAAGTGGTCGCTACCACAAAGATCGTCGTGGACGCTCCAGCTAAGATGTGGCAAAAGGCTTGGGCTGCAGATGGATAGATCTATGGAAGAATATGTGCCATGTGCGATGCTGAAGTGCGTAGGAGCACCAGTATTCAGAAGGCACACATCCTGCCGCGCCAGCAAAGCTTCAACTTCCCTACCACGCGCCGAGGTCTGAGAACCACCCCACAAAGGGTGGTGGGCGTTGAAGTCCCCCAGAAGAAGGAAGGGTGGGGGAAGTTGGGCGACCAAGGCAGCAAGGTCAGTGGAAGAAACTGCCTCATCTGGGGGCAGGTAAAGAGAGCAGACCGTGATGTCTTGTAGCGCTCTGATCCTGACAGCCACTGCCTCTAGGCCAGTATGAAGAGCCACGGGAGCACTGGGGACAGTAGCAAGGACGTACACGCAAACACCTCCAGAGACCCTGTCATAGTCCACACGGTTTTTAAAATAACCCCGATAGCCACGAAGGGCAGGGGTCCGCTGGGCAGGAATCCACGTTTCCTGCAGAACGACGCAAAATGCTGCGTAGCGGCAAAGTAATTGTCGCAGCTCAGCAATATGGTGGAAAAGACCGCCACAATTCCATTGGAGGATGGAATTTGCAACGAGCTGATGAGCCATAGTCTGAAAGCAAGGCAGCTTATTCCACAGGAGTATCCGCTGCTAACTGCTCAGAATCTGCTGGATCAAGAACCATAGGTTCCGGCGAGTTGAGAATGGCGAGATCCTTGGGCGATGCAAGGATCTCCAACTCGTCGTCAGAAGCAGATGATGTAAGATGGCGTGGCTTTAGAGCCACAGAAGAATCCTTTTTCTTAGGTTTCTTTTTCTTATCCTCTCGCTGTCCTTTTGGTTTTACGGACTGAGAGGGCTTCTCAGAGGATGTGGCAGGGCTCGAGTTAGACTGTAGAGCCCTTTGATCAGGGGTGTGCGAGTCCGACAGCCGTTGGCTGGGACCCTCCGTGGCACTCTGAGAGGCCTTGGAAGGGAGCGTCCCAAGGGACCCCTTCCGAGCGAGAGGAGCCGGAGGAAGGTGTTGCTTCTCCGGCTGAGTAATGGGGACTGGTGTCCCCGATGGGGGATGTGCTCCCCCAGGAGGTGTATTGGGGGCAGCACATGGTGGAGAACCCCCAACCATCGAGGGGGCGGATGGAGCTTTACGGCCCTGAGGGCCCACAGAAGGTGTTAAAGACATGGGGACCGCCGACACCGAGGGAAAAGGCGACGACGTGACAGTCGCAAATGACGTCTTCAGTGATACAGGGTGCAGTCGCTCAAACTTCTTTTTGGCCTCATTGTACGACAGCTTATCCATGGTCTTGTATTCCATAATTTTTCTTTCCTTATGGAGCACCGTGCAGTTTGGCGAGCAAGGGGGATGGTGCTGTCCGCAGTTCACACAAATAGGTGGAGGAGCACAAGGAGCGTCCGGATGGGATGGACGCCCACATTCTCTACAGGTGGAGCTGGAATTGCACCTGGAGGACATGTGCCCAAATTTCCAGCATTTGAAGCACCGCATCGGAGGAGGAATATAAGGTTTTACATCGCACCGGTAGACCATAATCTTGACCTTTTCGGGCAAAGAATCGCCCTCAAAGGCCAGGATGAAGGCACCGGTGGCTACCTTGTTCTCCTTGGGTCCCCTATAGATGCGCCGGACGAAGTGCACACCTCGTCGTTCAAGGTTGGCGCGGAGCTCATCATCTGTCTGCAGGAGGAGATCACGGTGGAAAACAATCCCCTGAACCATGTTTAAACTCTTGTGAGGAGTGAAAGTAACAGGAATATCGCCCAGCTTATCACAGGCCAGAAGTGCCCGTGACTGTGCTGGGGATGCCGCTTCAATGAGGACTGCACCACTTCTCATTTTAGACAGACCTGAGACTTCGCCATACTTGTCTTCTAGATTATCCACAAAGAAGAGTGGCTTCGTGTTGCTAAAAGTTTCCCCATCAGTCCTGGCACAGACAAGAAATTTAGGGGAGTAGGACTCAACCCTGTCTTTCACCCGTCGTTCCTCCCATGGTGTAGCTAGGGATGGGAACGATTGGGGATCATATTGTGAGGCATTGAATGTACTTCTACCACGCTTTGAGACGCCGTTTTCGCGGCCGGCCACGCTTTTATTTGCTCGTTTCATGTACATCCCACGAGCAGCTATGGAACTAAAAGTCCACCCAGGCAGAGCCCCGCTTGCCTGGGTAAGCCTGCAACAACTGAGGTGCGGCAGGTTCCTCAGAGGTTGCTCGCTAGCGGCTGTTCTACATCAACAGCCATGCATCTCCTCGGCACGTAGCACACCTTGAGATTGAGGGGTTTTTTAGAGAGGTTTGTACCGTCCTCGCGACCCGGGCGATTAAGCCAAGATCCCCGGGCTCTGAAACGTACAACGTTCCACCGTCGCGCCGAACGATGGTCGTTGAAGCACGCACAGAGCTTACGGTGTAGCGGACTGTTGGCGCGACACAGCCCACAGCTCAGGACCCCGGGTTCGCCAAGCCCGTACTCAGCAAATTAATGCTGAGCCCCTGAGGGGGCTAAGAGAGGTACCGACACGAACTCTGAAAGAGCGAAGCGAAATAAAGTTCTGTATAAAAAGCGGGAGTGAGCCCCGCAAGCCCCAACTGTGCAGTGTCGCCAGAATGTGGTGGCGCCAGGTGGTGTCATAGGCCTTCCTGAGGTCAAAAAAGACGGCAACAAGGTGTTCACGTCTGCTGAAAGCCTTATGGATGGCCGACTCCAGAGTTACCAGTTTATCTACAGTGGAGCGGCCTTGGCGGAAGGCCCCCTGTCGTGGAGACAACAGACCCCGACGTTCTAGTATCCATATGAGCCGCCGACTCACCATACGTTCTAAGAGCTTGCACAGAACGTTGGTGAGGCAGATCGGACGGTAGCTATCAGCCACCTGTGGGTCAGCACCAGGTTTCATCACGGGGATAACGATGCTTTCCCGCCATTGTGATGGGAAAGCCCCCTCTGCCCTTAGATGGTTGAACAGGGCGAGAAGGTGGTATTGGGACTCTGCTGAAAGGTGGCGAAGGAACTGGCTATGGATACGATCCGGTCCCGGGGAGGTATCGGGACATGCAGCAAGGGCAGTTTCGAATTCCCATTGACTGAAAGGGGCATTGTACGTTTCTTCACGGCGGGTACAGAATGACAGATGTCTTTTGACCCGCGCTTTCAGTGCACGGAAGGCTGCACTGTAAGCCGCAGTTGCGGAGATGCAAGCATAGTGGTCCGCCAGGTGTTCAGCGATGGCAGTGGGATCTGTGCAGACAGTGCCCCGAATGTTTATGCTGGGAATTGCTGCTGGTGGTCGGTGCCCAAAGAGGCGCCGAACCTGCGACCACACCAGAGACGAGGATGTGCGAGAGCCAATGTTGGCGACATACTGCTCCCAACAGTCCTGCTTACTCTGTCAGATGAGCTGTCGAGCTCGGGCCCGGAGCCGTTTAAAGGCCATCAGGTTGTCCATGGTGGGATGACGGCGGTGGTGCTGGAGCGCCCGTCGACGATCCCGGATGGCTTCGGCGATTTCTGGTGTCCACCAGGGCACGGACCTGCGCCGGGGGGAGCCAGATGTTTTGGGGATAGTTGCCTCAGCGGCTGAGACTATGGAGCTGGTGACCTGGTGAACCGCCATGTCCACATCAGCTGGCAGTGAAACAGGAATCACAGCGGCTGAGGTATAACGTTGCCAATCAGCTCTTCGGAGAGACCATCGAGGCTGGTGGCCGGCAGGTTGGAAATGCAGCAGCGACACGAGGATAGGGAAGTGGTCGCTACCGCAAAGGTCATCATGGACCTTCCATTGGAGATGCGGGAGCAGGCTCGGGCTACAAACAGAAAGATCTATCGCCGAGTATGTGCCTCGCGCCACACAGAAGTGCGTGGGGGCACCCGTGTTTAAGAGGCAGACATCTTGCTGTGACAAAAGTGCCTCCACATCTCTACCGCGGCTCGTCGTTTGTGTTCCACCCCACAATGGGTGGTGGGCATTAAAATCCCCCAAAAGGAGAAATGGTGGGGGTAGCTGTGTTAGTAACGCAGCAATATCGGCGATAGAGACAGCTTCATCTGGAGGAAGGTAGATGGAGCAGATGGTGAACTCCTGCCTCGCCCGAATTCTAACAGCAACTGCCTCCAGAGCCGTGTGGAGAGGCACAGTAGCACTGGGGACAGTTGCGAGAATGTAGAGACAGACCCCTCCTGAAACCCTGTCATATGCCACCCGGTTCTTGTAGTACCCCCGAAGGCCGCGAAGGGCCGGGGTCCGCTGGGCAGGAAACCACGTTTCCTGCAATGCCAAACAGAGCACAGGGAAGCGGCACAACAACTGCTGCAATTCAGCTAGGTGGTTGAAAAAACCACCGCAGTTCCACTGAAGGAGTACGTGGTCGCCGAGCTGAAAGGCCATATTAAATTTTCGAATTGGGTTCATCCATAGGTACATCTGCCGCCAACTGTTCAGAATCGCCAGTGTCAGCGATCCTGGATGCTGGAGAACCCATTATTGCGAGATCCTCGGCAGACACGAGGATCTCAACCTCATCCTCCGAAGTAGAGGATGAGGATGCCTGTGGCTTTCTAGCCACCAAAGTCGCCTTCTTCTTGATTTTTTTCTGTCGTCTCTCTCGCTGGCCCTTTGGTCTAGAGGCCTGGGAGGGCTTCTCACTGGTGGCATCTGGGTTGGACGAAGAGCGAGAAGCCCTTCTACCAGCAGGTCGTGGATCCTTCAGCCGTCGGCTGGGATCCCCACGTTCACTGTGAGAAGCCTCGGAAAGGAGTGTCCCCAGGGACCCCTTCCGAGCGAGAGGAGCCGGAGGAGGCTGTTCCTTCTCCGGCTGGGAGGTGGGGACTGCTGTCCCCGATGGAGGGGAAGTATTTGCTCCCACTGGTGGTGTTGTGGGAGCAACTGTTGAAGTGGTGCCCCCACCCATCGAGGGGGCAGTAGATCATTGTTGGCCCATAGGGCCCACGGACGAAGAGATGTTGTTGTTATGTTGTTATTTGGATGTTTAAGGGGGACAAAACTACAATGGTCATCAGTCCCCCATTCCATTACAAAATGTCAAAAATAAAAGTGCGGACGTCAAATGAATGCGCCCAGAGACTAAGTTAGCGAAGTGGGATGGAAATCCCACTGGGTCTATAAAACATCAACAAAACGGAGAAGAAACTAAAAGAAAAGGGGGCGAACACACAAAGACACCTTACTACAAAGAGGCCGAAGGCAGTGGTTGACCGACCATAGGAATAAAAAAGGAAAAGTCAACCACTCGGCAGTGCAAGGAAAAGACAAGTCATAGAGACTGATAAAAACCTCCTGCTCGAATAAAACTTAAAACTGAATTCGCTGCTGAAGCATCGTCACGTAAAATATCTGATAAAACGCCAGGAATGTTAAAACGACGCCGCAAGACGGCTAAAAACGGGCAGTCCACTAGGATGTGGACTATTGTTAAGTGGGAGCCACAACGACACTGGGGCGGGGCCTCACCACGAAGGAGATGTCCGTGGGTGAGCCACGAATGGCCAATACGGAGTCGACACAGCACCACGGAGTCCCGGCGAGAGGCCAGCACGGAAGAACGCCATGCGGTGGTGGTCTCCTTGACTAGCCGAAGCTTGTTGGGTGTGCCCAGGCCATGCCACTCGGCATCCCAACGCTGATGTACGCGGTGGCGCAACAACGAACGGAGATCAGACGCCAGGAGGCCGATGTCCAAAATGGATGCACTGACTGCCTGCCTGGCAAGTCTGTCAACACGTTCATTGCCCGGGATGCCGACATGACCCGGAGACCAGACGAACACCACCGATAGCCCGGACTCTCCAATGGCACAAAGCGTCTCCTGTATGGCCAACACCAGAGGAGACCGCGGGTAACAGTGCTTCAGAGCTCGGAGGCTGCTCAGAGAGTCGCTGCAAACAACAAAAGACTCGCCGGAGCAGGACCGGATATGCATGAGAGCTCTGTGAATGGCCACCAGCTCTGCAGTGTAAACACTGCAGCCATTCGGCAGAGAGTGCTGTTCCACATGGTCACCATGAGTATAGGCATATCCTACACAGCCATCAACCATTGAACCATCTGTGTAGATCAGGTCATAACAACGGAACTCCGCTATGACAGCAGAGAACTGACGGCGGAGTGCCTCCAGTGGAACTGAGTCTTTGGGCCCATGGGCCAAGTCCAGACGAGTAGACGGCCTTGGCAAACACCACGGAGGTGTACGGGCACGGACCCGATAGGAAGATGGAAGGGGAGAAGACTCAAGCTCCCGCAGGAGGGACTGAACCCGATAGGCAATAGTATGACCTGATCTGGGGCGTCGCTGATGGGGACGGACCACCACATCAGGAAAGAGGAGACGATGGTTCAGGTGGCCTGGGGAGCAATACACATGTGCTGCGTAAGCCGCAAGTAGGTGTTGGCGGCGGATCCCCAAGGGTGGAACCCCAGCCTCCACTAGTAAGCTGTTCACTGGGCTGGTGCGGAAGGCACCCGTCGCGATGCGAACCCCACAGTTGTGGATGGGGTCCAGGAGATGCAGTGCCGAAGGTGCCGCAGACCCATAGGCAATGCACCCAAAATCGAGACGGGACCGCAACAGTGCCGTGTAAAGCCGCAACAGTGTCGAGCGATCAGCACCCCAGGTCGTATGACCCAGGTGGCGGAGAAGGTTGAGATGGCGCCAGCACTTCCGTTTTAGCTGACGAATGTGGGGGAGCCACGTCAGCCGGGCGTCAAAGACCAGACCCAAAAACTGATGCGTGTCCACCACTGTCAGGAGTTCGTCGTTAAGGTAAAGATCGGGGTGAGGGTGGACGGTCCGACGCCGACAGAAGTGCATCACTCTAGTCTTGCTGGCAGAAAACTGAAAGCCATGGGTAAGCGCCCAGTTCTGCGCCTTCCGAATAGCACCTTGCAACCTACGCTCAGCAACCTGGGAGCTGCAGGAACTAAAAAAGATACAAAAGTCGTCAGCGTAAAGAGAAGGGGAGACCGACGATCCAACTGCTGTAGCTAAACCGTTGATGGCGATTAAAAATAATGGGACGCTTATAACGGAACACTGAGGAACCCCATTTTCCTGGATATGAGAGGAGCTCAGAGAAGCACCAATTTGAACACGAAAGGTACGGACGGCTAAAAAATTCTGAATAAAAATCGGTAGGGAGCCCCGGAGGCCCCAGTCATATAAAGTGTTGAGGATGTGTCGTCGCCAGGTCGTATCGTATGCTTTATACATATCGAAGAAGACGGCAACAAGGTGTTGGCGCCGGAAAAAGGCTGTGCGGATTGCAGACTCGAGGTACACCAGATTATCGGTGGTAGACCGACCCTGCCGAAAACCGCCCTAGCATGGAGCCAATAATCCCCGAGTCTCAAGAATCCAACACAACCGCCGACTGACCATCCGCTCCAACAGTTTGCATGGAACGTTAGTCAGGTTAATGGGCCGATAGCTATCCAAGTTCAGAGGATGTTTGTCGGGCTTAAGCACTGGGATGATGATACTCTCCCGCCACTGTGACGGGGAAACACCATCACACCAAATGCGGTTATAGACCGCAAGGAGGTTACGCCGACTATCTGCTGAGAGATGTTTCAGCATTTGACTATGGATGCTATCAGGCCCTGGCGCCGTGTCTGGACATTGTTGAAGAGCACTGAGGAGCTCCCACTCAGTAAAGGGAGTGTTGTAAGATTCAGTGCGGCGGGTACGAAAGGAGAGGGGCTGGCGTTCCATCCTCTCCTTCAATGTACGGAAGGCCGGTGGATAGTGTGCAGAGGCAAAGGCGTGGGCATAATGCTCAGCAAACATCTCTGCAATAGTGGCCGGGTCCGTACAAACGACTCCATTTGAGGAGATCCCAGGGATTCCCACTGGTGTCCGTAATCCCTGTAGCCGCCTGATCTTACTCCAGACCTGCGGGGCTGAGGTGCCTGTCCCAATAGTGGAAACGTACCTCTTCCAGCACTCCTGTTTCCGTCTTCTTATTAACTGGCGAGCACGAGCGCGAAGCCGTTTAAAATCAATGAGATGCTCCTGAGAGGGGTGACGCTTATAGCGCTGTAAGGCCCGCCTACGATCTCTAATAGCCTCAGCTATTTCCGGCGACCACCACGGCACTGCCTTACGCCGTGGGCACCCTGTGGAGCATGGAATTGCAGCTTTTGCAGCAGAAACAATTGTGTGAGTGACGCCCTCAACCACCACATCGACGGAATCGAGTGGGGGAGGTTGAACAATAGCAGTGGACGTGTAATCTTCCCAGTTAGCCCTGCCTAAAGCCCACCTGGGGGGGGCGTTCTGGGGACTGACGTTGTGGGAGTGACAGAAAAAGCGGAAAATGGTCACTGCCACACAGATCGTCGTGGGCTCTCCAGTGGACAGATGGTGGAAGGCTGTGGCTGCAGATCAATAAATCAATGGCCGAGAACGTGCCATGTGCCACACTAAAGTGTGTGGGAGCACCAGAATTTAATAGGCAGAGGTCGAGTGGAGAAAGTAAAGACTCGACTACTCTGCCTCGGCCAGAAAGCGAAGTACTACCCCACAACGGGTTATGGGCATTGAAGTCGCCCAATAAGAAGAAAGGCGGGGGTAGTTGCGATATAAGTGCAGCCAAAACATTCAAAGAAATATCACCATCTGGAGGGAGATAAAGGCTGCAGACGGTAAACTCTTGTGTTGTCCTTACCCTGACAGCCACTGCTTCTAGTGGTGTACGAAGGGCCACAGGGTCACTATGAACAGAGGTAAGGACATACACACATACACCACCTGAGACCCTGTTATATGAGCTACGGTTACAGTAATATCCCCTGTAGCCACGAAGGGCTGGGGTCCGCATTGCTGGAAACCATGTTTCCTGTAAGGCAATGCAGAAGGCAGGTGTTGTGCTTAAAAGGTGTCGTAGCTCAGCCAGGTGGGGGAAGAAACCGCCGCAGTTCCACTGGAGGATAATGTTGTCTGATAATTGGGAAGACATGGAGATTACAAATCAGCGTCACTCAAATCCGCTGTCTGCCTTTGTTCTGGCTCAGTATCCATAATTTCTGTGATGTCCCCGACGGCGAGGTCATCTGGGGACGCTAGAATTTCCACCTCGTCCCCAGAGGTCGAGGTGGAGTGGTGAGGTGGCTCAGGAGCCACCGTGGTATCCTTCACGTCGTTTTCAACCTTTTTCCTCCGGTCCTTCTTGCCCCTCGGGGGCTTCGCCGGCAGGGCTGGCTTCTCAGACTCAGCCTCAGGGACTGAGGAGGAGCATGAGGCCTTGCGTCCAGCAGCCTTCGGTTTTGCCTGCTGCTGGCGTGTGTCAGAAGTGACACGGGCGGAACCCTCGGAAGGGAGTGTCCCAAGGGACGAGGGGTGCCGGAGTGGGTTGTTGTGTCTCCGGCAGAAGGGGGGAGGTTGCTCCCGAGGCAGTTACCTGGGGAGCAGAAGAAGGAAGGGGGCCCCCAACCACCTTGGGGGCAGATGTAGGTATGTGACCCTGGGGGCCTACAGAAAAAGAATGAGCAGACAAGATGGGTGTCGCCACAGATGATGAAGATGATGATGCAATTGCCGCAAAAGACGTTGTCATGGCCACTGGGTGTAAGCGCTCAAATTTCTTTTTTGCCTCAGTATAGGTCAACCGGTCCAAGGTCTTATATTCGATGATTTTCCTTTCTTTCCGGAGCATAGGGCATTGTGATGAGCAGGGAGGATGCTCCTGGCCACAGTTCACACAGATGGGCGGCGGAGTACATGGGGCGTCCGGGTGGGCTGGATGTCCACAATCCCGGCAAGTGGCGCTGGAAGGGCAACGGGACGACATATGCCCAAACTTCCAGCACTGGAAGCATCTCATAGGAGGAGGGATGTAGGGTTTGATATCAACCCGGTAGCACATCACCTTCACCTTCTCTGGCAGTGTATCGCCTTCAAAGGCTACGATGAAGGCACCGGTGGCAACCCTATTATCTTTCGACCCACGATGTATGCGCCGGACGAAGTGAACACCTCGCCGCTCGAGGTTGGCGCGCAGCTCCTCATCAGATTGTAAGAGGAGATCCCGGTGAAAAATAATACCCTGGACCAGATTGAGGGACCTATGTGGCGCAATGTTGACCGCGATGTCTCCCAGCTTATCGCAGGCAAGCAATGCCCGCGACTGGGCAGGGGATGCGGTGTGAATCAACACAGAGCCATTGCGCATCTTGGAGAGGGACTCCACATCTCCAAACTTCTCCTCCAGATGGTCTACGAAGAACTGAGGCTTTACGGTCGTAAATGATTCCCCATCAACCCTTGTATAGACTAAATATCGAGGCGAATATGGCTCATTGATGGTAGCAGCCCTGCGTTCCTCCCAGGGCGTGGCCAAGGAAGGGAACGACTTGGGGTCATATGAAGAGGCATAAAACTTACCACGCTTAGAGACGGTGGTTATACGTCCACCAACGTTTTCTTTTGCTCGTTTCATGTTGTTCCCACGAGCAGCTAGGGATCTAAAGGTCCACCCAGGCAGAGCCCCGCTTGCCTGGGTAAGCCTTATACAACTGAGGTGTGGCAGGTTCCCCAGAGGTTGCTCGCTAACGACTGTTCAACCTCAACAGCCATGCATCTCCTCAGCACGTAGCACACCTTGAGATTGAGGTTTTTTTTATAGAGGTTTGTACCGTCCTCGCGACCCGGGCGATTAAGCCAAGATCCCCGGGCTCTGAGACGTACAACGTTCCACCGTTGCGCCGAACGATGGTCGTTGAGGCACGCACAGAGCTTACGGTGTAGCGGACTGTTGGCGCGACACAGCCCACAGCTCAGGACCCCAGGTTCGCCAAGCCCGTACTCAGCAAATTAATGCTGAGCCCCTGAGGGGACCGAAAGGCTGAGGACACCGCCGCCAGCAGAGAAAGCGAAGGTGACGGCGAAGGCCGCCCCGCGAAAGCATGACGACCCAGCTGAAACCTCAGCCCAGGCTAAGCCTCACCCCGAGAAGTCTAAAGCCGAATGGCTGAAGACAACTCGCGGGAAAGGGGAGACCTCGCCGGACAAGGGAACGATGCACACGCGCAGCTATCGGACCGATAACGAGGTCCCCACTTAGTCTCGCCGAAGGAGGAAGACTAAAGTTGAAAAGCCGCAGTCGCACTTCGATGGAGAAGCGAAGGCACCGAAAACTGGGGCCGACGCTCCGCCTCTAGGCCGTAACCCGGACCGAGTGCGGGAAACAAAGCACGAGCCCTGTGACCCAAATGAAGAAGGGGAATGGCGACTAGTCGCCCGCAAGGGCCGAAAGGACAAAGGACGGTGGGAGAGAGCAGTGCGGAGAAATCCAAGCAGCTCCTCCAGCGACGCCGAGTCCTTCGTGTCTGTGTCCCTCATCTCGACCCCTGCGCCCCAGGCAAAGAGGAAGAGGCGAAGGATCAGGTGCCGCAAACCGCAACAGTCCGAAGCGGCGAAGGTAGCCAAACAAGGCGGCCCAGTCGCTAAGGACACTGCCCCCACGAAAGCAGACGTTCATACGATCCACCAGCTAGCGGGCAATCTTGTGGCCATCCTGAATGTTGTCGAGAGGGCAGCGGCTCCTCATGGAGGAGTTGGCGAGGAAGGAGGCGGCCCCAGTGGTACCGCCAATGTCTTTCGCCCAGGCAGTAGTCGCTCCTCCAAAGATTACCCCGGGACGGCAGGCCATGATCTCGACAGCTCAGACGGAGGAAAGGCAACTTTTCATGAAGTCTAAGGCCGAAGAATCTAGTGCGGATCTCAAAGAGAGATTTACCACCCTGGTCAAGCCTGAAAAATATGGTGTCCGCATATCACAAGTCCGAACAGCAGGACAAACGCTCGTCGTAGACGTAGCGTCCGAAGCGGATCGCCAGAAACTCTTGAACAACAAGAGTCTAACAACCGCACTAAAGTGCGAAATGCCGCACCGGCGCAAGCCGGAGGTCATGATCTATAATGTGCCTACAGCATACGATCACTCTACCGTCGCCAGACTGGTACGGGCTCAAAATGACGTAGGGGGACTCTCCGAAGTTGACTTCAAATCGCAATTCCTGCTGAAGCCCAGAAGTCAGCCCAGAAATGAGGGTGGAAATCCTGGCGGTGATCCAGTGCACAAGATGCATGGATCTGGGTCACTCACAGAAGGCCTGCAAGCAGGCCCCTGACAAGATAACCTGTGGGTACTGCGGTACAGATGGCCACAAGAAGAAAGATTGCGGAAGGAAGGAGGAACCAGCGGTTTGTGTACCGTGCCGAAAGCAGGGGAAACCCTGCTCGAAGCCAGGAAAGGACTGCGAGTTCTACAAGGTGCTGCTGGAGTGCCGGATTAGGGGCACGGATTACGGGACCCCAAACAAGCGCACCTGCGGCCCGACCCCAACGACGCACAACGCAGCGGACGTTTCCGACTCTGAGTCAGAAATGAACACGAGACCTGAAGCCAGAAAAGAATCTCGCCAGCTGCAAACAACGACACACAGGGGAAAACCGAAAACGGCTTCTCCTTCACTGTGATCGCGCAGCTAAACTGCCAGAACAACGCTTTTGTGATGCAAGAAATTAGGCGAGTAGCCGAGGAGGACTCTGTAGACATACTCTGTCTCCAAGAGCCCTACACAAAAGAAGGCAAAATACTAAATTTGCCAAGTATAGCCCCAAGTCGTGGCGTCAGGAGTGCCAGCGAGAGCGGCGATCGTTGTGCTGAACAGAGCTTACAGAGTGATCAGCGTATCACATCTGTGTGACACACACACGCAGCTGGTCGAAGTGCTGAACCAACAGGGCAGTTTCTTCATAATGAATGCGTACTTTCAATACGCGGAAAGTCTCGAAACTTACATCAACTGGTTTCAAGAGGCGGTTGGGTTCACCCGCGGAGCAAAGCTCATCTGCACGATGGACGGCAATGCACGATCTCGCCTGTGGCACAGTGTGATTGTACCCGGCAAAGCGCGACGCGCTGTCCGGAGGGGCGAACAGCTGGTTGAAATGTTTCATGAGCTGCAGCTCGAAATACTGAACCGGCCTGGCTTTCCACCAACATACGAGGGGTGCCGAGGCGCCTCCTCTAACATCGATGTGACACTTCAAAGTGCACATGAGGGCTTAAGATCTGCAGACTGGAAAGTCAGCCGGAAAGGTCACAGTGACCACAACTTAATTACTTTCACTGTAGCCATACAAGGTGAGACTCCTGAGGACGACCACAACGAGGGCTTAGTCAGATACACCTGGAGAAAAGCAAACTGGGAAAAGCTTAGACAGGTACTTGTTGTGCCGGACTGGACGGAGGGCGAGAATGACGTCGACAGGGCAGATGAGAACCTGAAACAGGCCTTACTAACAGCAGTGGACACAATCGTGCCATGGGCCTACCCCTCGAAGGTGCCTCGAACGCCTTGGTCACCCGAGCTCGACCGACTCAGACGAGAAAGCAGACGAGCTCGGCGAGCGTACCAGCGCAGCATTGGCGACGCCGGGCCATGCTAGCGAGATAGAGAGAGACCAAAGCGACGTTTAAGTGTACCTTGAACGAGGTGGGGATAGAAAGCTGGAAGACATTTGTGCGTGAGAAGCTGGCGGTGGAACCATGGGGTCTACTGTACAAGATTGCCACAGCTGAAGTACGGACGCCCACGGTGTTATCGGCCCTTATAAGGGCAGATGGAAGCCACACAGGTAACTGGCGAGAGACAGCGGACTTACTCTTGGACACCTTATTGCCAGATGACATCAGTAGCGAAGACGAGGACGTGAGCCAGGTAGAACTGCAGCAGAAACTAGATGAGGGGTATGCCAACGAGACACCTTTCGCTCCATTCACGGAACGTTAAGTTATGGATGTGATCCTTGGGTTGTGCCGTAGAAAGGCGACGGGCCAAGATGGAATAGCCGCCGAATGTCTCCAGGCCATTAGAATGCAGATCGGCCCTTACCTAACGAAACACTTCAACGAGTGCCTCGTTCAGGGAAGGGTACCTCTCTCCTGGAAGACAGCAGAAGTTGTCATATTTTACAAGGGAGATGGCAAGGACCCGGGCTTCCCGAAGTCTTACTGACCCATCTGCCTCCTAAACTGCCTGACGAAGTTGCAAGAAAAACTCCTATGCCTAAGGCTGGAGGAGTACCGAGCACACTGTGGACGTAGTCCCAACCAGTTTGGTTTTAGGAGGGGCCTCTGTACCGAGGACGCCATAAACAAGGCCATGAAGATAGTAGACGCTTCCGAGTCCAAATATGTTCTCGAGATTATGATCGACATCGCTGGGGCTTTTGACAACCTGTGTTGGCAGTCGCTGTTCGGCACCCTCAGAGAGTTGGAATGCCCTGGGCTGGTGTACAGGAGCATCCGGGACTACTGCCGCAACAGGCAGGCAGTACTGCGATACCCTGGTCAAGTGGTGGAGAAGTCGATCACAAAGGGATGTCCGCAGGGATCGGTCTGTGGTCCAGTCTTCTAGGACATAGGTCTCAATCCCGTGCTGAACGAACTGGATGCGTTCAACCAAGTACTTGGAGTCGTGGCATATGCTGATGACATCCTAATAGTAATAGAAGGCCGATCTAGGGCGATGCTGGAGGCCAACGGAAACGCAGAATTAGCCGCTTTGGAGAACTGGTGTCACAGAGTCAAGCTGCGTCTGTCTCCTGAAAAGACAACTTACATGTTTCTTAAAGGGAAGCTGCGTAGAGACCGATTGCTCCGAGTGAACAGAGGGCTGATACGACGAAAGCCAGTCACCCAGTACCTTGGACTGTACCTCGATGAATCCAGGCTCGTCTCAAAGTACATTGATGAAATATGCAGAAAAGTCCTGATCTTGTTTAACAAAATGGCAAGCATCGCCAATAAGACATACCATCTACGTCTAGATACCATTCGGCACTACCACCAGAGCCTCCTTGTCTCGATCATGGCATATGGAGCTAGCTCATGGGCACATCGCCTATGGAAGATAAAACCAGCGCTGGCGGTTAGGCGAGTGCAAAGGAGTGTGCTGATACACCTAACCGGTGCATACAGAACACCTTCAGGAGATGCGCTGCAAGTAATAACGGGAATTCCCCCACTGGATCTATTTATTCAGGAAAGGGGAGCCCTATACTGGCTAAAGAACAACGAAATGGACCATGTCACCAACATCCTTGGCCGACCGGCGGACAGCAAAGCTGCAGTCCGTGAATGGCTCTATGATGATTGGCAGCAGCGGTGGGATGAGCTCCAGACTGGCAGGCACGTGCACCGCTTCTTTCCTAACGTGCGTGAATGCATGAGACTCACGTTTCTGCGGCCAACATGCGGGATGGTGCACTTTCTGACTGGGCATGGGCCCTATGCTCAATACCTCCACAGTGTAGGTGCCATTGAGAACAGAGCCTGTGAATGCGAAGGGGAAGGGACTCCAGAGCATGTCCTATGGGACTGCCCACTTTACGCAAATACGCGTACCGGTGAACTACCGCCACACAGATGTCGGGAGACTGCTAAGAAGCCGAGCTCACTGGCGAGTCT
Source organism: Locusta migratoria (assembly GCA_026315105.1). NCBI lineage: Eukaryota > Metazoa > Arthropoda > Insecta > Orthoptera > Acrididae > Locusta > Locusta migratoria. The sequence goes on along the minus strand of CM048750.1, from coordinate 1,652,372 downwards.
TAGACACCCTGGCGTCGGCGGTGTCAGCTGAGGCCCATGACAAGCACATGCGCCGTCAAGGCATAGAGCGTCTACAGGGTAGGGGCCGAAACCCCCATGATCCTTGTCAGAAGAGACCTCGGCAGAGGAATCGGAAGACGAAAGCTCGTGGGCAAGTGACTAATTGCCACTACTCAGCGCTAAGAACCCGGAGCGATCCGGGCTCGACAGTAGGCGGGTAAGGCGCACCCGAGCCGCGACCTCCCAGTCAGTCCTTAACAGGACCTGACAGGGTTGAGTCGATGGCTGATGACTGCTGTAAGCGGATGCCTAACAAGGCGGCGCCACCTCCACGCGGTTTCCTGTGGGCACTGGAACGCCGGTCGAAAGACTGGCCGCCCAGTGGCTAAGAGCGCTCCTCTGCGGATATAGAGGGTCCGTTCCTCCGCTTAATGGTGACGAAGCGGAGGTAGTTTTTCCAAGCAAGTTCTCGTGGCAAGCGTGTGCTAGCGATAGTGTCGTTTTTGCAGTGAAAGATGGGAAGATATTCGTATTGACTCAATTCAAGTCAGAAATGACAAGTCTCTTACAGAGCTATGAAAGTAACTGGGGCAGCTCAACACAGAAGATGATATACTCGGATGTCCCTATCTAAAGCTAGTGGACTTGGAAGTCTCCTTGTGGCTGTAAGTCCTCCCTTTTATGTCTTTGGGGGAGGCAGCCTGTAGGTGAGGAGGAAGTCCAAAGCGCAGGCCACGCTACTAGATTGGGTCCCCGGGTGGCGGATAGGGGATTCCTCCTGTAATGGGAGGGTGTCGCTAAATAAACAGACTAGGCGACCCCGGACCAAGGCAAGTGGTTCCGCTGAGGGCCCCTCGTAATAGGGGGTCATTGTTCTATATATTGAAGGGGCAGTCCATGCACGTTTGCCCTCTTGTAATGGGAGGTGGTCACTGAATAACATGCAATAGGTGACTGCATGGGGCCCTCTGTAATGGAGGGTTACTACTGAATACGCTGAACAGGTAGTCTCAATCGGACCGCGACCAAGGGTGATTGGCTAGGGGACATTGTTCGAGGAGTCGGACCACGTTTCTCAACGTGGGATTAACTAGTAACCGAGAGTCAATAGCTTAACAGCTGGCCAGCTGCAAGGCAATCACCCTAAAAACTGTCCATGTTCAAACTGATTCCTAGCTTCCTACGTGGTAGTCTGTTAGGTGGAAAGGGGCGAATATGGCAGAATACATCAGTGCAGCAGAGGTTTGCTCCTGCGTCCTCGACCGGTAAATCATCACACGGAGTGGGAGGAGTCCCGCTGATACGGGTAGTGTTGGTAAACACACGACCAAGCGGTATGCGGTGGGATAGCCGTTGATATGTCGGATCATGTGGTGGCATGGTCTAGTATCCGAACCCGAAGTGGTAAAACCCCGACCTTGCAGTGACAGCATGAGTCGGAAGAGGTCCGGCGATGTCCCAGGGCTGACAACGCGCCGCATACTCACAAAACAGCTGATAACTACCCGATCCCAAAACTGGGTAAAGGACGTTGCTCAGTTTGTAGAAGATGTGTGGTAGAGGTCTTGCGTATTTGCGTCCTCGAACAGCGACTCGTCATGTGGCACGTCGAATTACGCCAAAACGAGTACCCATCGTTGATGGGGTAACATGGGATTAAAGATGGGGAAGTCGTCTGAGGTGTCTGGCCTCGCATGAGCCTAGTATCCAAGTTCCCCTTTGGGGGAAACGATGCACCCCTTGGCAGACCACGCGGCTTTCATCCCTAGAACTGCTACAAACTACCCAATCCCAGTCTGTTGAGGCGCTCCTGGACTGGGTAACGGGCGTTCTCAGGTACATAGTAGATGCGTGGTAGAGGCTTGCATGTTTATGCACCCTCGACGGTGACTCGTCTAACGTGGCGGGACTTGAATCTGCCGACACGAGTAGTAGATATCTTAATGCAGGCCCGATCAGCAGGGTACTGCTTGAAAACTGCCTAGAACCTGGTCAAATCCGAGCGTAGCTGGGCTAATACCTGGTGAGCTCCGGGACGACCGGGCTCGACGGTGAGTAGGTCTGGCCAACCGCAGACTGAATACTGGACTACGAGTTTCAGATCTGATCGCGTTGCTCACCGACGGATTCCGATCCCGAGTTTTCGGCTAGGAGGCGCCCTGTCCGCGTCGGTCCCCGTGGGCACTTTCCAGATGGAATCGACCCTGGAAATCTGGCTAAGAGCACTCCTCATACAAGGGTCCTTCCGTCTAAGATGACGGTCGTTTTTCCAGGCCCCAGTACATGGCAGTGAGAAAGTAGCTACGTAGTAGATGTCGTTTTGTACAGTCGAATTGGCTTCAAAATGCTCTAATGAGTACGGCCTACACAGTTTTATAGGGTATACACCGAACTGCATAGTAAAAGGAGCAGTTCCTAACAAACAGGGGATACACACGAATGTCCGTATCTACTATCTAGCTAAACCACTGCCAAGGGAACGGGCTTGGAAAAGAAGACCCTGTTTAGCTTGACTAGTCCGGCATTGTGAGGTGACATGAGAGGTGTAGCGTAAGTGGGAGATGGCAACGTCACCGGTGAAATACCACTACTTTCATTGTTTGTTTACTTACTCGGTTAGGCGGAGCGCGTGCGTCGTGGTATAATGTCAACGTGATGAAATTCAAGCAAGCGCGGATAAACGGCGGGAGTAACTATAACTCCCTCTGCCACACCATCGCCCCTACTGAGATATGCGGCGCCAATGTGCTAGGACCCAGATAAGTGGCTAACGAATGGAGAACACCAACCATGGAGGCGACTCCTCAAGCAACGGACTCGAGGTGTCGTGATATGGCAAGAACATCAACGCCAACACACAACAGGGCGCTGCTAAGTGTCTCAATTCAGCGGCACTTCTTACTCTCTGTAGCAAGATTGTTACTCGGGGAATGAAGTGTCTCTTAAAGGCTCTCATTCCCAAGTGGTCTTCCTGCCTCCTAGTGGTTCCGCCGGATAACTGACATTCTGTCAGGAAACTGAAAGGAAAGACCGCACTGGAGGCCTGGGGGTTACCAGCCCCTCCTAGCATTACCCCTCCTACAGTTGGTAGCAGCATACAAATAGAAAGGGATTCCGGTCTGTCCGCCAACAGATCCGGCCCAACTTCGCCAGCTCCCGGCCTGCCCACCGGTACGGAAGTAGAAGACGTGCCGGCTGGCCTGTCCCTATGTGAACACTGCTTGCGGGACTTTGCTACAAAGAGGGGGCTCGGACAACACCTAAAGCTAGCCATATGTACTAGTAGGGATGCTCCTTTGGAAAACACCTTCCTCCTTGACCAGGTGCTCACCGGCGCCGTCCGCTGGTGCGGCTCTGTTTTCGTAGCATCCCTTGATGTGTCGAAGGCGTTCGACTCGCTGGACCATGCTGCCCTAAGCCCCGTGCCGAGGGCACATGGCCTACCGGGCGAATTCGTGGAATACATCGAGGGATGCTATGGGGGCAGCGCGACAACCTTGGCGGGCGAAGCCAGTGAATCCTTGGTTGTGCAGCCTTCCAGGGGAGTCAGGCAGGGTGATCCCCTCTCTCCTCTCCTCTTCAACTTTGCAATAGATCATGTTCTAGCTCAGCTGCCGTCCCACATCGGCGTCCCCGTCTTGGGCCGCCAGGTCAACGCGGCCGCGTTCGCCGATGACGTCCTCCTCTTCGCTTCAGCGAGGGGAGGACTGCAGTCCCTCATAGATGCAGCGGTCACAGCCCTCGACCACCTTGGGCTGAATGTCAACGCCGAGAAGTGTTTCTCCCTTGCCCTGTGGCGTCAGGCCGTGAGAAGAAGGTGCAAGTGGACGACACAATCACGTTCACAGCGGGCCACACCAGCATGCCTGCACTGGGCATGGGAGAAACCTTCAGATATCTGGGACTGCTGTTCTCCACCTCGGGAAGGTGCCTCTTCAACCTGAGGCAGGAAGTGGAGGCACAGCTGGACGTCATCACCAGAGCGCCGCTGAAGCCGTAACAACGTCTCTACGAACTCCGTGACGTCATTCTCCCTCCGGAAGGACACTCCCATGGGCTACTTCCACGCTCCTGTAGAACACGGTGGGCTGGGCATTCCATCTGCCCGCTGGCTCGGTCCGTCCCTGGGGCGAGGCAGACTCCTCACCCTGGAGCAACTCGGCGCACCAGCCGTGGACGCGAACCTGGGGGAGCTGCGTCACGAGATCGCGACGCTCGAGGGACGCCTGACCCAAGACGATTGGCTGCTGTGGACGTCTGCGGAGATCGGAGAGATGTGGGCGACACGTCTTCACGCTGCAGTCGACAGGATGTCGTTTAAGCCTTCTGCAAAAACACCAGGCCAGCACAACTAACTGCACGAAACCAGCCGCTTCCTCTCTGGCCGCGACTTCGTATCTTCCGTAAGGACGTGACTTAACGCCCATCCATCTAAGGCGTGAACAAGTCGCGGTCAGAACCAGGAGAAGATGTGCAGAGCTGGGTGCTACACCGTCGAAACCGCCAACCACGTAGTCCAGTCCTCACCGGGTCCGCATCCACCGGCACGTCGCCGTCGTTAAATACGTCGCGCGCGGCCTGGCGCAAAAGGGCTTCGACACCTCCGTGGAGCCCCACCTCCGAACACCTGGTGGCCTATGGAAGCCGGACCTCGTGGCGGTTAAAGACGGCGTTGCCCAAGTGATCGACGCACAGGTGGTCGGCGACCACCTCGACCCCGTCAGGTGTCACCAGCAGAAGGCAGCAAAATAGGATGTCCCTGACATGCGGCGTGTGGTTACGTCTCTCCGGCCCGGCATCGACAGCATCGCATTTTCTACCATCACTCTAAACGGGAGAGGAGTTTGGGCGCCCATTTCAGCCCGTCAACTACTGTTACTAGGTTTTAAATCCCGGGACCTTTCCATCCCTGCAACACGTGTTCTCATCGGGACGTCGGCCCCCTACACGCTCTTCGAACATATGACGTCGAAGAGACTGATGTACTGCGCCGGCGTTGGCTGAGGAGATGGCTTTCTTCCTCCCTGACCCCTGGGGACTGTCACAGGGGCAATACACACTCTATTCCCTTTTCCTTCTCTCTTCTAATATATACCCCATCTCTCCACTGTCGTTCATCTGACTAGTATTATTTATTTATTTATTTATTTATTTATGTTTCGTATTACAATTTACCTGTAAATATAACACCTTATCCAAATTTAAGTCCTCATCACGAGATGGGCGTATTACTGTAATACAATCCTGATCAGGAGATGGGCGTATATTGTACCTTGCTTATTCTCTCGGGAATAAAGACGGCTTTAAATAGCCAAATGCCTCGTCATCTAATTAGTGACGTGGATGAATGGATTAACGAGTTTCCCGTTGTCCCTATCTACTATTTCGCGTCGAGATCTCGTGCTGAGTAGCCTGAGTGGTCCGGCGAACTCAGACGGAAATAGTTCTCGAGACGAGGGGTCCCGCAGTTCACTGTCGGTTCTCGGTTAGTGGCTGCTCGGTTTGTCCGGGACCCTGAGTCGGGGAAAGGATGCGCCTCTGATAGCCTCTCCTTTCCCAAGTGCCCTCGATTCCGCCTTCCCGTGGTGCGAGATGTTTACCCAGAGTTCTGGGGACCAAAGGGCGAGGGTGCGCCGGGGTGCTGTCCATCTGCGCCTCGATTATTAGGGGCCAGCTGTGGGTGCCCCCTACACGTCGACTAACCGACGTGTCTTACCGGTGTGTAGTTCTGCTACACGCCGGTTTTGTATGCCGTTTTGCGGCTTACCGGCTTGTGGGACTTGTCTCACTTGCCGATTTTTTATGCCGATTTCCGGGGCATGAACCGTCAAGCCGTTGCTGTGGTGACATGGCACGGTTAGGCTAGCTGGGCTCAGATGCCTTAACGACTGGGTGACCGGCCCGGCACCTGAGTAGGGTCGGGTCATTGGCCTTTGGTGGGAGCCCGGGCTAGTAGGGGGCGAAGAGCAGAGGGTGCATCCTCCTTCTCGGTGTGCTGGGGGTACTCGCCGGGGGGGGGGGGGGGTTAAATGAAATCCACTGTGGGGTAGTCCTTGAAGAGGACTAGGGCGCTGGGAACGGCGTCCTAAATCTTGCGGCTTCGTTGTACCCTTGGCTCTGAGGCGGAGCTGGTGGTTGAGCCGCATTAGCCTGCCCCCATGCCAGAGATGGAAACAGACGGGCCCCATTTCTTTTGTCTCTCTCTCAAGATGACTGCAAATAACAAGGGAGATATCGCGCATGCTCGTACGAGCTCTAGTGCCATGCTCGGAGCCCAGGAGAGGCTGGCCGAGCTTTATTCGCTGTTGGAAGGGAAGCTTACGGTACAGAAGGTAAATGAAATTAAACTGAAGCTGGCCGACTGGGCAATTGCCCAAGGAATGTTACAGGGTAGAATAGAAGAATTGGAAAAAGAAAATGAGAGACTGCGCAGAAAGCCCGTGAAATCATACGCAGAGGCATTTGATGCTGTACGACCGGCTGTGACAATTAAAGAAAACATTGAAAACACTGTGGCCAAGCAAGGGGAGACATTATTTCTCAAGCCGAAAAAAGGCCAAAACACATAGCAAGTGTTAGATGTCTTCCACAAGTTAGTGAACCCCCGGAAAGACAAGGTAAAGATTAATAAGATCAGAACAACTAAGACTGCGGTCATTGTAGAGACTTTCTCGGAGTCCTCCTTCGAGGCAATCATAAAAAAATGAGAAAATTCAGGCAGAAGTCATTTGTGAGCCTCCTAGGAAAAGGTGGCCACTCATGATTATGTATGATGTCCCAAGTAGGTTGAAAGGTGACGAGCTATTGGACCTGGTATACAGTCAGAATTTTTCTCACACTGATGAATATAAATATTTACGGAAGGACTTTGACTGTGACTTTAGGCTTAGATTCAAACTGGGTAATAGGGAGAAAGACACAGGGCACCACGTGATTGAGGTCTCGCCTCAGATGAAGCAGATCTTAAGGAAAGGAAGGCTTTTGTGGAGTATTGTTCTATTTCAGTGCAAGATTATTGTGTGGTACCAAGGTGCAACAAGTGTTGTGACCTTGGTCATGTGCAAAAGCATTGTCCTGCGCTTCATGTAGAGTGTGGGCATTGCGGTAGTACAGAACATACATGGAAGGATTGCGAAAGGTTGAAGAATCCTGTGTGCATTCCATGCCTCAAGAGGGGTAAGAAGAAGACTCGTGCACCCGGCACCTCTGTGTCCAACCTATCAGCTTCTCCTAAGTCGTGTAATTGCCAGAACTGATTATGGAGAATAAATCTCAAAAGAAGGGGAAGCATAAGGCCCCTAGCAAACAGCTGAGAGACGCATTAAGAAGTTTACGTTTAAGGGAAGCGATAGGTTGTTGTTGTTCTTTTTCAGGAGACAGGCGAGAAGTGTGTGTGGTATGTCCTGTGGTGTCTGCTGGTGCAGGACTGGCAAACGAAGACCACGACCAAGAGGAGCAACAGGACGTGCGCAAGATGGATACTGGGAATTTGATGGAACATGGATTGTATTCTGACACTAATTCAGATGTAGAGTCTAAAGGAGTAGATGTAGGCATGCAAATTGGGATGGATGAGGTGGTGTCTGGTGATGTGGAAAAGGATGAGGTGAAAAGTGTTGATGAGGAAGTAGGATACAATGCGGTAGATCCGAAGGAGGTGTATGGTATATGTTGTTGTTGTTGTTGGTTGTTTAAGGGGGACAAAACTGCAATGGTCATCAGTCCCCCATTCCATCTCTAGGCGTCAAAAGTAAATCCAAACACGTAAAAGATAATACGCCTAGAGTTTAAAATAGCGAAGTGGGAGAGGAGTCCCACTAGTCCATAAAACATCATCAAGAATAACAAGACTAAACGAAAAGATGGTTACACAGAGACAACTTACAACAAAGAAACCAATAGCCATGGTTGACCGACGATAAGAATAAAAAAGGAAAAGTCAACCGCTCGGTTTCACAAAGAAATCTCCAGTTAGAGAGAACGATAAAATCCCCCTGCTCGAATAAAACGTAAAACGGTATCTGCCATTGTGGCATCGTCACCTAAAACTTCCGATAAAACAGCAGGGAGGTTAAAATGTCTCCCCAAGGCGGCTAAAAGGGGGCAGTCCAACAATATGTGGACGACTGTCAAATTGGAGCCACACAGACATTGGGCTGGGTCCTCACCCCGAAGGAGATGTCCATGGGTGAGCCACGTATGCCCAATGCGGAGGCGACATAAAACCACTGAGTCTCGTCGTGAACTGCGCATGGAAAGCGCCATGCAACCGTCATTTCCTTGACCACCCGGAGCTTGTTGGGCGCGCGCAGGCTACGCCACTCAGTATCCCAAAGCTGACGTACTCGCTGGCTCAACAATGAACCGAGATCAGAAGCCGGGAGGCCGATCTCTAGACAGGACATACGTACAGCCTGCTTGGCAAGCCTGTCAACACGTTCATTGCCTGGGATACCAACATGACCCGGAGACCAGATGAACACCACCGATCGCCCGGACCGTGTAATGGCATAAAGTGTCTCCTGAATGGCCAACACCAGGGTAGACCGTGGGTAACACTGCTCCAGAGCTCGGAGGCTGCTCAGGGAGTCGCTGCAACAACAAAAGACTCGCCTGAGCAAGACTGGATATGCACAAGAGCTCTGTGAATGGCCACCAGCTCTGCAGTGTAAACACTGCAGCCATTCGGCAGAGAGTGCTGTTCCACATGGTCACCGTGTGTATAGGCAAATCCGACACGGTCATCCACCATTGAGCCATCGGTGTAGATCAGGTCATAACCATGGAACTCCGCTATGACAGCCGAGAACTGACGGCGGAGCGCCTCCTGTGGTACTGAGTCTTTGGGCCCATGGGCCAAGTCCAGCCGAATAGACGGCCTTGTCAAACACCATGGAGGTGTCTGCACCTGGACCCGATATGGACACGGAAGGGGCGAAGACTCAAGTACCAGGAGGAGGGACCGAACTCTATAGGCTATCGTATGACCGGACCTGGGGCGTCGCTGATGGTGAGGGACGATCACATTAGAAAAGAGGAAACGACGGTTTTGGTGGCCTGGGGAGCAATACACGTTCTCTGCATAAGCTGCGAGCAGGTGTTGGCGGCGGATCCCCAAAGGTGGGATCCCAGCCTCCACTAGTCAACTGTTCACCGGGCTGGTGCGGAAAGCGCCTGTCACAATGCGGACCCCACAGTTGTGAATGGGGTCCAGGAGATGCAGTGCTGAAGGTGCCGCAGACCCATAGGCAATGCACCCAAAATCGAGACGGGACTGCACCAGCGCCATGTAAAGCCGCAACAGTGTCGAGCGATCAGCACCCCACGTCGTATGACCCAGGTGGCGGAGAAGGTTGAGATGGCGCCAGCACTTCCGTTTCAGCTGACGAATGTGGGGGAGCCACGTCAGCCGGGCGTCAAAGACCAGTCCTAAAAAACGGTGAGTTTCCACTACCGTAAGTGGTTCGTCATTCAGATAAAGTTCAGGGTGTGGGTGGACGGTCCGACGCTGGCAGAAGTGCATCACTCTGGTCTTGGAGGCAGAAAACTGAAAGCCATGGGTAAGCGCCCAGTTCTGCGCCTTCCGAATAGCACCTTGCAACCTGCGCTCGGCAACTTGGGTGCCGGAGGAACTAAAAGAGAGACAAAAGTCGTCAGCATAAAGAGAGGGGGACACCGACGATCCAACCGCTGTGGCTAAACCGTTGATGGCGATTAAAAATAATGGGACGCTTATAACGGAACCCTGAGGAACCCCATTTTCCTGGATATGAGAGGAGCTCAGGGAAGCTCCAACTTGAACACGAAAGGTACGGACGGCTAAAAAATTCTGAATAAAAATCGGTAGGGGGCCCCGGAGGCCCCAGTCATATAAAGTGTTGAGGATGTGGCGTCGCCAGGTTGTATCATATGCTTTGTGCATATCGAAGAAGACGGCAACGAGGTGTTGGCGCCGGGAAAAGGCTGTGCGGATTGCAGACTCGAGGCACACCAGATTATCGGTGGTAGATCGACCCTGGCGAAAACCGCCCTGGCATGGAGCCAATAATCCACGAGTCTCAAGAATCCAACACAACCGCCGACTAACCATACGCTCCAACAGTTTGCAGGGAACGTTAGTCAGGTTAATGGGCCGATAGCTATCCAAGTTCAGAGGATGTTTGTCGGGTTTAAGTACGGGGATGATGATACTCTCCCGCCACTGTGACGGGAAAACACCATCACACCAAATGCGGTTATAGCCCGCAAGTAGGGCCCTCCGACTATCTGCTGCGAGATGTTTCAGCATCTGGCTATGGATGCTATCAGGCCCTGGCGCCGTGTCTGGACATTGTCGAAGAGCACTGAGGAGCTCCCACTCAGTGAAAGGACTGTTGTAGGATTCAGAGCGGCGGGTACGAAAGGAGAGGTGCTGGCGTTCTACCCGCTCCTTCAATGTACGGAAGGCCGGTGGATAGTTTGCAGAGGCAAAGGTGCGAGCATTTTTTTTTTTTTTTTTTGTGGTTTTAGGGCGCACAACTTCCATGGTCATTAGCGCCCAGCCAAGAACATAGATTCGCTATGATCTAAAAAAATGTAGACTGTCAGAACATCAACAATAGGCTAAAAACGAAAGATAAAAGACAATTAAAAGAGTTAAATATCCTTGGATAAGTTGGCCAAATTGATAAAACGCAAAACTCGAGCAGCTGCTCGTGTGTCATCAGCTAAAATTTCTTCCAGAGTAGACGGAAAGTGAAGGGCTACACGGAGATGATTAAAATTAACACAAGTCAGTAAAACATGTCGCACTGTCAGCAGTTCACCGCAGGAGCATAACGGTGCAGGTTCGGCGGATAGCAAGTGACGGTGGCTGAAACGGCAATGACCGATCCGCAACCGAGCCAGGATGACCTCCTCCCGCCGAGAGGGGCGTGAGGATGTCCTCCAAGCGGTCGGGATCGGTTTGACAGTTCGCAATTTATTGTTGTACAGTGAAAGCCACACACTGTGCCATTGCGACACGATACTCCGGCGAAGAGCCCGTTGAACATCGTCCGATGGGACGCAAAAGGTAGCCATGCGAGGCAAAAGAGCTGCTGCCTTGGCTGCTGTGTCGGCGGCCTCATTCCCGGGCACACCCACATGGCCAGGGACCCACAGGAAAGAAACGTGACAGCTGTCATCCGCCAGCAACTGGAGGGAGCGTTGGATCCGATACACGAAAGGATGGTTCGAGAAAGGGTCCTTAAGACTCTGCAGGGCACTAAGGGAGTCAGAACATATGGCATAGAAAGGGTGGCGGTGGCGGCAGGTATACAAAACGGCCTGGTGGAGGGCGAAAAGCTCAGCCGTGAAGTTTGAGCACCGGTCAGGGAGCTTGTATTGGAAACGGTTGTCCCCGACGACGAAGGCAGATCCGACACCGGCAGTGCTCTTGGAACCATCAGTGTAAATAAATACGGCATTATCGAACCGCGAACGGAGTTCGACAAGCCTCGAGCGGTATACCAAATCCGGAGTGCTCTCCTTGGGGAGCGAACTAAGTTCGAGGTGTGTGTGAACCTGGGCCTGATGCCACGGTGGCAATGGGCTTTCGCTCAACCGAAGGGTGGAAGGAAGGGTAAAATCGAGCCGCTGTAGCAGGCGGCGAAACCGAACTCCCGGTGGAAGCAAGGCAATCGCAGACAACTGATATTGGCGATCGAGTGAGTCGTCAAAAAATAATCTGTAAGATGGATGGTTGGGCATCGACCGTAGGCGGCATGCGTACCGACATAAGAGTATGTCACGTCGATTGGTCAAGGGTAATACAGCAGCCTCGGCGTACAGACTTTCAACAGGGCTGGTATAAAATGCACCGGTCGCCAGACGTAATCCACGATGGTGGATAGAGTTGAGACGGCGGAGAATCGACGGCCGTGCTGAAGAGTACACAAGGCTTCCATAGTCGAGCTTCGACTGAACAATGGCCTGGTAAAGGTGAAGCAGGACGGTACGATCCGCTCCCCATGACGTGCCACTGAGGACACGAAGAACGTTAAGGGATCGGGCACAACGGGCAGCCAGGTAGGACACGTGCGTGGACCAGCAAAGTTTCCGATCCAACATGAGTCCCAAGAATTTTGTAGTCTCCACGAAAGGGAGAGCAACCGGGCCGAGACGTAGAGAAGGTGGAAGAAATTTCTTGTATCTCCAAAAATTGATACACACAGTTTTCTCAGTGGAGAATCGGAAGCCGTTTGCGATGCTCCAGGAATACAGACGGTCAAGACAGCGTTGGAGAGAACGCTCCAAGAGACACGTCCGCTGGGCGCTACAATAAATTGCGAAATCGTCAACAAAAAGAGATCCGGAGACGTCGGCTGAAAGGCAGTCCACGATCGGATTGATTGCAATAGCAAAGAGCGCCACACTCAAGACGGAGCCCTGTGGTACCCCATTTTCCTGGCAAAAGGTATCTGACAAAACAGAGCCCACCCGCACCCGGAACTTGCGATCCGCCAAAAACGCTTGAATGAAAAGAGGAAGGCGGCCCCGAAGGCCCCATGTGTGCAATGTGCGGAGAATGCCCGCTCTCCAACAGGTATCGTATGCCTTCTCCAAGTCGAAGAACACGGCTACTGTTTGACGCTTCTTCAGAAAGTTGTTCATAATGAAGGTCGACAACGTAACGAGGTGGTCAGCAGCAGAGCGGTGTCGACGAAAACCGCATTGGATGTTAGTCAGGAGGCGGCGAGATTCGAGGAGCCAGACCAACCGAGCGTTAACCATGCGTTCCATCACCTTACAGACGCAGCTCGTCAGAGAAATAGGACGATAACTGGAAGGAAGGTGTTTGTCCTTCCCTGGTTTGGGGATGGGGACAACAATGGCTTCACGCCAACTTGTGGGACCATGACCTTCAGTCCATATGCGATTGTAGGTACTAAGAAGAAAGCACTTGCCCGCTGGAGAGAGGTTCTTCAGCATTTCAATGTGAATGGAATCGGGCCCGGGAGCAGAAGACCGGGACAGGGCGAGAGCACGATCTAGCTCCTGCATGGTGAAGGCGACGTTATAATTTTCCCGATTAAAAGAGCGGAAAGAAGGCGGCCGTGCCTCCTCTACCTGTTTGCGAGGGAGAAAGGCAGGGTGGTAATGGGCAGAGCTCGAAACCTCCGCAAAGAAACGACCCAATGCGTTTGAAACATCAGCTGGGTCCACGAGGACCGCGTTCTCCACGGTCAGGCCAGGAATCGGGGAGTGGACCTTGATGCCGGACAAACGGCGGAGGCCACCCCAGACAACCGTGGAGGGAGTAAAACGGTTAAAAGAACCAGTAAAATCTGTCCAGCAAGCTTTCTTGCTGTCGTTTATGATACGACGGCACTGCGCTCTCATACGTTTGTAATCGATGCAATTCTCCAAGGTTGGGTGGCGGCGGAAGGTGCGTAAAGCACGGCGCCGGGCTCGAAGCGCGTCGCGGCAGGCTGCAGTCCACCAAGGGACCTGGACACGACGTGGAGAAGAGGATGTACGAGGTATGGAACGTTCAGCAGCAGTGAGAATAACCTCTGTGAGGTATTCGACCTGACTGTCACAGTTGGGAAAATTCTGATTGTGAAAAACAGCCATGGTAGAATAAAGCCCCCAGTCGGCTTTAGAAATGTTCCAACTGGTGGGACATGGAGATGGGGAATGATGTAGGAAGTGGATGATACAAGGGAAATGGTCACTCGAGTACGTGTCAGAAAGTGCATACCACTCAAACCGACCGGCAAGCTGAGGAGTGCATATTGCGAGGTCTATATGGGAATAAGTGTGTGTTGTGTCAGAAAGGAAGGTCGGTGCACCGGTGTTGAGGCAGACAAGATCGAGGTGGTGGAGAATGTCCACCAAAAGGGAGCCTCTCGGACAAGGTGCCGGAGAGCCCCATAGGGGGTGGTGGGCATTAAAGTCGCCTACCAACACGAAAGGTGAAGGGAGCTGGTCAACAAGGTTTAGCACATCTGCCCTAGTAAGGGCAGATGACGATGGCGAATATATATTACAGAGGGAGAAGGTAAAGGTGGATAAGGTGATGCGGACGGCAACTGCCTGTAGGTGAGTGTGCAAGGAAATGGGATGGAAGTAGACGTCGTCTCGAAGAAGCAACAGAACCCCTCCATGGGCTGGGACACCTTCCACGGGTGGCAGGTCGAACCGCACAGAGGTGTAGTGTGGAAAGTCTGCACGATCACGTGGACGCAACTTAGTTTCCTGGAGGCAGACTAGAAGCGGGCAGTGCAATCGAAGGAGTAGTCTTAACTCCTCCCGATTAGAACGAAAGCCGCGAATGTTCCATTGAAGGAGCGCCATGATAAAAATGAGAGAAGAAATAAGGATAAAAACCAAGTAGCGAGCGGGGTCACCTCGACGGCCGCTGAGGACCGGATTTCGAGGGAGCACTGCTATCGCTGTCTGGGGGCAAAGGGTCATGTTCCATTGGTTCGCCCGACGCGCCTGCCACCTCTTTGAGTTGATCAGGAGGGGCAGTTTCCACCGCCGGTAAAGGGCCGGGCGCCCGGCAAACGGAGCGTCCCGGTGAAACAGAAGACGGCCGAGGCCGGCAACTGTTGGACGGCGCGACAGATGGTTCACGCCTCGGCGGGGAAGGAGAGGAACTCTTTTTCTTGTCAGCTCTTCTGGAAGAGTGACGGCGGGAAGAGGCAGTTGACGGTTGGGAAGCCTGAGAACGCAGAAAATCCTCACGGACGGGTTCCTTTTTCAAGGTCCGGGCATCTTGTTTAGGTGCCCGCGGTTTACTAGAGTTTGACGAAGACTGTACCCTAGAAGCAGCAAGAGGGAGCGGGGACGTGGAACGGGCAATCTTCGGGCTGGCGGATCGCACAACTGTGTCAGCGAAAGTCAAGTCACATGTCTGGGTACTGGAATCCTTGGTAGGTCGAGTTGAGGTGAGTACCTTACTGTATGTACCCGCTGGGAGGACAGTGGGCTTTCGACTCGCCAACAACTTTCGAGCGGCAGATGTTGATACCTTCTCCGTAACCCGAATTTGCTGGATTACCTTCTCATCTTTGTATACAGGGCAGTCGCGAGAGGAAGCCGCATGGTCACCGTTGCAGTTTAGGCAGTGAGGGGACGGAGGTGGGCAATCCCCCTCATGGGCGTCCCTACCACAAGTGACACACTTTGCTGCATTTGGGCAATGTTCACGGGTATGGTTGTACCTGTGGCATTGAAAACAGCGCGTTGGGTTAGGCACATAAGGTCGGACGGAGATGACTTCATACCCTGCTTTGACCTTCGACGGGAGGTCAACTCTGTCGAACGTCAAAAACACAGTACGAGTCGGTGTCAATTGGTTATCGACCTTTTTCATCACCCTGTGGACGGCTGTCACACCCTGATCGGACATATACGATTGGATGTCTTCATCAGACAACCCATCAAGGGATCTCGTGAAGACTACCCCCCGTGACGAGTTGAGTGTGCGGTGCGCTTCGACCTTAACTGGAAAAGTGTGCAACAACGTAGTACGTATCAGTTTTTGGGCTTGGAAGGCACTTTCCACTTCCAGCAACAATGTGCCATTGCGCTGACGTGAACAGGTTTTAACAGGGCCAGCAATTGCATCTACACCTTTCTGTATAACGAAAGGATTGACAGAATTGAAATCCTTTCCATCGGTGCGAGAGACAACCAGATATTTAGGAACATTAGGCAGAGTCTTTTTAGGCTGAGGCGAGTCTAACTTACGTTTGTGGGTCAACGTCATGAAAGAAGATAAGGAGGAAGTCATCGCGGAAGTGTCCCTCGTGATTACCGGCGTCTCCGATGGCGCGCTCCTTCCTAGTGGGGGCCCTCTCCGAGGGCTTACCCGCCTTAGGTGATTGTTCACACCTCAGGTCACACCTCCCGAGAACTGACGGAGGGACCAATCGGCACGTTCGGAAGGTACCAGCTCGGGTAATCACCCCTCCCTGGGCCTGGCCTTTACCAGGGGGTACGTACGTGCCTTACTTGTCTACCCGGGGCGGGGAATTACGCGTTACCCCGTCACCTGCTACGCACGATAATGCGTGGGTCGGCCTTCAGACACGCACAGGGAGGAAAGAAGAAGAGGATAGGAAAGGAAAAGAAAGAAGGAAAGAAAAGAAGTGTCTCAAACGCCGAGGCGGAGACTAATGAGGAGAAGAAGGCTAGGAGAGTTCAAGGAGAGAAAGACAGAAAACGAAGGGTAAGAAAGGAAGGAACGAAGGAAGAAAAAGCACAACAAGAACCACCGTATCTCACGAAATATGCCCGTCTCCGGGCGAAGGCATAAACCGGGAGGGAAAGTGAAGCAGCCTGGGGCAGAAGAAAGGCTGCTCCGGCTCGGGGCCCCGTGCGCGCCACACACGTACCCACAAAAGAACTGTGGGCCCCCTGGGGGGAAGGTGCGAGCATAATGCTCGGCAAACATCTCTGCAAGAGTGGCCGGGTCCGTACATAGGACTCCATTCGTGGAGATCCCAGGGATTCCCGATGTAATCTGTATTCCCTGTAGCCGCCTGATCTTACTCCAGACCTGCGAGGCTGAGGTACCTATCCCAATAGTGGAAACGTACCTCTCCCAGCACTCCCGTTTCCGTCTTCTTATAAGTTGGCGAGCACGAGCGCGAAGCCGTTTAAAATTGATTAGGTGCTCCTGAGAGGGGTGCCGTTTGTATCGCTGTAAGGCCCGCCTGCGGTCTTTAATGGCCTCAGCGATCTCCGGCGACCACCACGGCACTGTCTTACGCCGTGGGCACCCTGTTGTACGCGGAAAGGTCGC
The DNA here is from genome assembly GCA_026315105.1 of Locusta migratoria. Classification (NCBI taxonomy): domain Eukaryota; kingdom Metazoa; phylum Arthropoda; class Insecta; order Orthoptera; family Acrididae; genus Locusta; species Locusta migratoria. Next base: position 1,635,595 of record CM048750.1, on the reverse strand, counting down.
GTTCGCAGCAGAAATGATGGAATGTGTGGCGCTCTCGACCACCACATCGATTTCGTCGAGTGGGGGAGGGCCAACGATAGCAGCAGAAGCATAGTCTTCCCAGTTAGCCCTGTGCAGAACCCACCTAGGTGGGCGCGCTGGGGACTCGAGTTGTGGGAGTGACAAAAAGACAGGGAAATGGTCACTGCCACACAAGTCGTCATGGGCTCTCCAGTGAACAGATGGTTGAAGGCCGTGGCTGCAGATCGACAGATCAATGGCCGAAAATGTGCCATGTGCCACACTAAAGTGTGTGGGGGCACCTGTATTTAAGAGGCAGAGGTCGAGTTGAGTTAGGAAATCCTCGACAACCCTGCCATGACCAGAGATCGTAGAACCACCCCACAAGGGACTGTGGGCATTGAAGTCGCCCAACATTAAGAAAGGTGGGGGTAGTTGAGCAACGAGTGCAGCCAAGACGTTCACAGATACGTCACCATCTGGCGACAAGTAGATACTGCAGATGGTAAACTCCTGTGTGGTCCTCACCCTGACAGCCACTGCTTCTAATGGCGTTTGAAGTGGCACAGATTCACTATACACAGAGGTGAGGACATACACACACACTCCACCTGATACCCTGTTATATATGCTACAGTTGCAGTAAAATCCCCTGTAGCCACGAAGGGCAGGGGTCCGCATTGTTGGAAACGAAGTTTCCTGAAGAGCAATGCAGAAAGCAGGTGTCTTGTTCAGAAGTTGCCGTAGCTCAGCCAGGTGGGGGAAGAAACCGCCGCAGTTCCACTAGAGAATGACATTGTTCGAGGGCTGGGAAGACATGAATCCGAGTCGGTGGGCTGCAACTCAGCATCACTGGCACCCACCGGTGTAGGCGTGTCATCGGGATTGTCGGTTTTCTCAATGGCGTCCCCGAGAGCGAGGTCCTCGGGTGACGCAAAAATCTCCATCTCATCCTCAGAAGCAGAGGTGCAGGTGGAGGGGGGTGGTGGCACTGAAGCCACCGTGGTGTCTCTTGTGATGCCCGTCTTTGGTTTCTGTTTACCCCTCCGTTCCCTCGGGGGCTTCGCTGGTGGGAGGTGCTCCTTGGACTCAGCCACAGGGACTGAGGAGGAGCGTGAAGCCCTACGACCAGCAGTCTGCGAGCGCGCCTGCTGCTGGTTAGTGTCACTATTGACACTGGCAGAAGGGAGCGTCCCAAGGGACCCCTTCCGTGTGAGGGAAGCCGGAGAAGGTTGTTCTTTCTCCGGCGGAGAGGTGGTAGCTGATCCCGAGGCTTTCGCCTTGGGAGCTTTGGAAGGATGTCCCCCAACCTCCGTGGGGGCAGGCTTAGGTTGGCGGCCCTGGGGGCCCACAGGAACAGTTGAAGTAGAAAATACTGTCGCCGCCAAGGAGAGTGGCGACGACGTCACTGCTGCGAATGTGTTTTTCATTGTTACACGGTGCAGACGATCAAACTTTTTCCTGGCCTCATTATAGGATATACGGTCCAGGGTTTTATACTCCATAATTTTCCGCTCCCGTTGAAGTGGGGGACATTGCGATGCGCAGGGAGGATGGTTCTGACCACAGTTTACGCAGATGGGAGGTGGCGTACATGGGGCGCCTGGATGTGTTGGACGCCCGCAGTCCCTACATGTAGCACTGGACATGCAACGGGAAGACATGTGGCCGAACTTCCAGCATTGGAAGCACCTCACAGGGGGAGGAATTTTGTTGTTGTTGTTGTTGTTGTTTGTTTAAGGGGGACAAAACTGCAATGGTCATCAGTCCCCCATTCCACCTCTAGGCGACAAAAGGAAAACCATACATGTGAAAGATATCACGCACAGAGTTTAAAGTTACGATGTGGGAGAGGAGTCCCACTGAGTCAATAAAACATCATCAAGAATAACAAGACAAAACGAAAAGACGGATACAAAGAGACAACTTACAACAAAGAAACCGATGGCCGTGGTTGACCGACCATAAGAATAAAAAAGGAAAAGTCAACCACTCGGTTTCACAAAGAAATCTCCAGTTAGAGAGAACGATAAAATCCCCCTGCTCGAATAAAACGTAAAACGGTATCTGCCATTGCGGCATCGTCACCTAAAACTTCCGATAAAACAGCAGGGAGGTTAAAATGTCTCCGCAAGGCGGCTAAAAGGGGGCAGTCCAACAATATGTGTACGACTGTCAAATGGGAGCCACACCGACATTGGGCTGGGTCCTCACCCCGAAGGAGATGTCCATGGGTGAGCCACGTATGTCCAATGCGGAGGCGACACAAAACCACTGAGTCCCGTCGTGAACCGTGCATGGAGGAGCGCTATGCAACCGTCGTGTCCTTGACTACCCGGAGCTTGTTGGGCGTGCGCAGGCTACGCCACTCAGTATCCCAAAGCTGACGTACTTGCTGGCGCAACAATGAACAGAGATCAGAAGCCGGGAGGCCGATCTCTAGACAGGACATACCTACAGCCTGCTTGGCAAGCCTGTCAACACGTTCATTGCCCGGGATACCAACATGACCTGGAGACCAGACGAACACCACCGATCGCCCAGACCGTGTAATGGCATAATGTGTCTCCTGAACGGCCAACACCAGGGAAGACCGCGGGTAACACTGCTCCAGAGCTCGGAGGCTGCTCAGGGAGTCGCTGCAAACAACAAAAGACTCACCTGAGCAAGACCGGATATGCACAAGAGCTCTGTGAATGGCCACCAGCTCTGCAGTGTAAACACTGCAGCCATTCGGCAGAGAGTGCTGTTCCACATGGTCACCGTGTGTATACGCAAATCCGACATGGTCATCCACCATTGAGCCATCGGTGTAGACCAGGTCATAGCCACGGAACTCCACTATGACAGCCGAGAACTGATGACGGAGCGCCTCCAGTGGTACTGAGTCTTTGGGCCCATGGGCCAAGTCCAGCCGAATAGACGGCCTTGTCAAACACCATGGAGGTGTATGCACCTGGACCCGATATGGAGACGGAAGGGGCAAAGACTCAAGTTCCAGGAGGAGAGACCGAACTCTATAGGCTATTGTATGACCTGACCTGGGGCGTCGCTGATGTTGAGGGACGCCCACATTAGAAAAGAGAAGACGACGGTTTGGGTGGCCTGGGGAGCAATACACGTTCGCTGCATAAGCCGCGAGCAGGTGTTGGCGGAGGATCCGCAAGGGTGGAACCCCAGCCTCCACTAGTAAGCTGTTCACTGGGCTGGTGCGGAAGGCACCCGTCGCGATGTGAACCCCACAGTTGTGAATGGGGTCCAGGAGATGCAGTGCCGAAGGTGCCGCAGACCCATAGGCAATGCACCCAAAATCAAGACGGGACTGCACCAGCGCCGTGTAAAGCCACAACAGTGTCGAGCGATCAGCACCCCAGGTCGTATGACCCAGGTGGCGGAGAAGGTTGAGATGGCGCCAGCACTTCCGTTTCAGCTGACGAATGTGGGGGAGCCACGTCAGACGGGCGTCAAAGACCAGTCCTAAAAAACGGTGAGTTTCCACTACCGTAAGTGGTTCGTCATTCAGATAAAGTTTAGGGTGTGGGTGGACGGTCCGACGCCGGCAGAAGTGCATCACTCTGGTCTTGGAGGCAGAAAACTGAAAGCCATGAGTAAGCACCCAGTTCTGCGCCTTCCGAATAGCACCTTGCAACCTGCGCTCGGCAACTTGGGTGCTGGAGGAACTAAAAGAGAGACAAAAGTCGTCAGCATAAAGAAAGGGGGACACCGATGATCCAACCGCCGCGGCTAAACCGTTGATGGCGATTAAAAATAATGGGACGCTTATAACGGAACCCTGAGGAACCCCATTTTCCTGGACATGAGAGGAGCTCAGAGAAGCACCAATTTGATCACGAAAGGTACGGACGGCTAAAAAATTGTGAATAAAAATCGGTAGGGAGCCCCGGAGGCCCCAGTCACATAAAGTGTTGAGGATGTGTCGTCGACAGGTTGTATCATATGCTTTGTGCATATCGAAGAAGACGGCAACAAGGTGTTGGCACCGGGAAAAGGCTGTGCGGATTGCAGACTCGAGGTACACCAGATTATCAGTGGTAGATCGACCCTGGCGAAAACCGCCCTGGCATGGAGCCAATAATCCCCGAGTCTCAAGAATCCAACACAACCGCCGACTGACCATCCGCTCCAACAGTTTGCACGGCACGTTAGTCAGGTTAATGGGCCGATAGCTATCCAAGGAAAGAGGATTTTTGTCGGGCTTAAGCACTGGTATGATGATACTCTCCCGCCACTGTGACGGGAAAACACCATCACACCAAATGCGTTTATAGACCGCAAGTAGGTTTCGCCGACTATCTGCTGAGAGATGTTTCAGCATTTGACTATGGATGCTATCAGGCCCTGGAGCCGTGTCAGGACATTGTTGAAGAGCACTGAGGAGCTCCCACTCAGAAAAGGGAGTGTTGTAAGATTCAGAGCGGCTGGTACGAAAGGAGAGAGACTGGCGTTCTACCCTCTCCTTTACTGCACGGAAGGCCGGTGGATAATTTGCAGAGGCAAAGGCACGAGCATAATGCCCGGCAAACATCTCTGCAAGAGTGGCCGGGTCCGTACATAGGACTCCATTCGTGGAGATCCCAGGGATTCCCGATGTAGTCTGTATTCCCTGTAGCCGCCTGATCTTACTCCAGACCTGCGAGGCTGAGGTACCTATCCCAATAGTGGAAACGTACCTCTCCCAGCACTCCCGTTTCCGTCTTCTTATAAGCTGGCGAGCACGAGCGCGAAGCCGTTTAAAATTGATTAGGTGCTCCTGAGAGGGGTGCCGTTTGTATCGCTGTAAGGCCCGCCTGCGGTCTTTAATGGCCTCAGCGATCTCCGGCGACCACCACGGCACTGTCTTACGCCGTGGGCACCCTGACGTTCATGGAATGTTCGCGTTCGCAGCAGAAATGATGGAATGTGTGGCGCTCTCAACCACCACATCGATTTCCTCGAGTGGGGGAGGGCCAACGATGGCAGCAGCAGCATAGTCTTCCCAGTTAGCCCTGTGCATAACCCACCGAGGTGGGCGCGCTGGGGACTCGCGTTGTGGGAGTTGGTTGGTTGGTTGGTGTTGGGGGTTTAAAGGGGACTAAACTGCTTGGTCATCAGTCCCCTGTTCCCAGCTAAGAGATTACAGGGTTTCATGTATGATTAAAATAAGCGCCCTGCAACTAGTACAAAAGACGTACAGGAAGACAGTGTTGGTCATAATTGCAACATAAAAAGGAAAAGGGAACCACAGTAGTGGTGGAACAAATAATCAACTAAAAATCACAGCAGATGTTGTTGGATGGCCGATCTCTAGGATAATAATGGATGAGCCAGCCATTCTGCACATGCCAGTCGGAAAAGGGTCTGACAAGACATAAGTGACAACAGATTAAAACTATAAGCGGTGTATGCCTGAAGATCATGCATACGAACCCACCGCTAAAGCTTGTGATAAAAGCCCGCTGCGCGAATAAAACCTAAAACACAGTCAGCCATAGAGGCGTCGTCAGCTAAAATCAAAGCGAGTGCAGGAGGCAGATTAAAAGACTGCCGCAATGCGGCTAAAATTGGACAGTCCAACAAGATGTGGACTACAGTCAATACAGCTCCACAATGACATTCTGGCGGTTCCTCTCGGTGTAAGAGGTAGCCGTGCGTTAGCCATGTATGGCCGATACGCAGGCGACAGAGAACGACTGAGTCCCTTCGAGAAGGCCTTAGGGAAGTTTTCCAAGCTGCTGTCGTGGGCTTGATTCCACTGAGCTTATTGGGCGTACTCATTGTTGCCCATTCCGAATTCCAAGCCTCAAAGATCTTTCGGTGGAGACCCAAGCGGATATCTCCTTCTGGGGTACCGATATCCAGGCGCTGGCATGTGATGGCCTGCTTGGCCAGCTGATCAGCGCCTTCGTTCCCTGGAATTCCGATGTGGCCTGGGGCCCATATGAAAGCCACAGAACGGCCTGACTTGCCAAGACTAAACACCGTGACTTGGATGGATCGCACCAAGCGGTGCCTGGGGAAGCAGTGGTCTAGAGCGTGCAAGGCACTCAGGGAGTCACTACAGATAAGATATGACTTCCTGGGGCATGCTCTGAGATGGTCGAGTGCACGGGTTATTGCGATTAGCTCTGCCGTAAAGACAGTACAGCCAGAGGGCAGGGAGCGCTGTTCGGTGTGGTCGCCATGAACATAGGCGTAACCCACTCTGCCGTCTACCTGGGAGCCATCAGTGTATATGACTTCTGCATCACGGAATGTGTTAAGTATGTCCAGGAACTGGTGTCGAAGTAATTGTGGTGAAATCGACGCCTTTGGACCGCCAGACAGTTGCAGGTGAAGCTGGAGGCGTGGGATGGTCCAAGGAGGAATATTAGATAGGCAAGAGAATGCAGGACGGAGAGGAAAAGACTCTAGGGAAGAAAGAAGAGAATGTACACGGACAGCAACTGGAAGACCCGATCTGGGTCGACGTTGCGGAGAGGGAAGGTCGGTATTTGCAAACAATAACCTACGATTTGGATGGTGAGGCGTAGCGTGGACATGGACAATGTAGGAGGCCAGCAACTGTTGCCGGCGGTACCTCAAGGGAGGAATGCCAGCTTCGGCAAGGAAGCTAGGCACAGGGCTGGTGCGGAATGCCCCTGTTCCTAAACGGACACCACTATGTAGAATGGGATCCAAGATCCTCAGTGCTGAAGGTGATGCAGAGTCATATACTTGGCTCCCATAATCCAGGCGTGATTGGATGAGCGCCTGAAAAAGGTGCATGAGGGTTCGACGGTGAGCTCCCCAGGCAGTATAGCTGAGACATCGCAATATATTTAGGTGCCTTAAGGTCACACAGAAAATGAATGGTTTACCTGCTTTAATAGATTTTGGCTGTCATTCTTGGTTTCATCACATTCATTTGTTTTACTTAAGAGAATGAAATTTAAAGCATTACATTATTTGTGTATATAGTAACTGTGCACTGACTAGTGAGGGCAGCAGCAGCCAGACAACAGTGGCCAGGTGGCCCTGCTCAAGCTGCATTAGTAAGAATGTTCAGTTTCCTTAAGGTCACACAGAAAATGAGTGGTTTATCTGCTTTAATAGATTTTGGCTGTTATTCTTGGTTTCATCACATTCATTTGTTTTACTTAAGAGAATGAAATTTAAAGAATAACATTATTTGTGTATATAGTAACAGTGCACTGACTAGTGAGGGCAGAGGCAGCTAGTCTGCAGTGGCCAGCTGGCCCTGCTCAATCTGCATTTGTAAAGAATGTTCAGTTTCCTTAAGGTCACACAGAAAATGAGTGGTATATCTGCTTTAATAGATTTTGGCTGTTATTCTTGGTTTCATCACATTCATTTGTTTTACTTAAGAGAATGAAATTTAAAGCATTACATTATTTGTGTATATAGAAACTGTGCACTGACTAGTGAGGGCGGTGGCAGCTAGTTTGCAGTGGCCAAGTGCCCCTGCTCAATCTGCATTTATAAAGGATATTCAGTTTCCTTAAGGTCACACAGCAAATGAGTGGTTTATCTGCTTTAATAGATTTTGGCAGTCAATCCATCATTCATCACATTCATTTGTTTTACTTAAGAAAATGAAATTTAAAGCATTACATTATTTGTGTATATAGTAACTGTGCAAGGACTAGTGAGGGCAGAGGCAGCTAGTCTGCAGTGGCCAGCGGGCCCTGCTCAATCTGCATTTATAAAGAATATTCAGTTTCCTTAAGGTCACACAGAAAATGAGTGGTTTATCTGCTTTAATAGATTTTGACTGTTATTCTTGGTTTCATCACATTCATTTGTTTTACTTAACAGAATGGATTTTAAAGCATTACATTATTTGTGTATATAGTAACTGTGCACTGACTAGTGAGGGCAGAGGCAGCTAGTCTGCAGTGGCCAGCTGGCCCTGCTCAATCTGCATTTGTAAAGAATGTTCAGTTTCCTTAAGGTCACACAGAAAATGAGTGGTTTATCTGCTTTAATAGATTTTGACTGTTATTCTTGGTTTCATCACATTCATTTGTTTTACTTAAGAGAATGAAATTTAAAGCATTACATGATTTGTCTATATAGTAACAGTGCACTGACTAGTGAGGGCAGAGGCAGCTAGTCTGCAGTGGCCAGCTGGCCCTGCTCAATCTGCATTTGTAAAGAATGTTCAGTTTCCTTAAGGTCACACAGAAAATGAGTGGTATATCTGCTTTAATAGATTTTGGCTGTTATTCTTGGTTTCATCACATTCATTTGTTTTACTTAAGAGAATGAAATTTAAAGCATTACATTATTTGTGTATATAGAAACTGTGCACTGACTAGTGAGGGCGGTGGCAGCTAGTTTGCAGTGGCCAAGTGCCCCTGCTCAATCTGCATTTATAAAGGATATTCAGTTTCCTTAAGGTCACACAGCAAATGAGTGGTTTATCTGCTTTAATAGATTTTGACTGTTATTCTTGGTTTCATCACATTCATTTGTTTTACTTAACAGAATGGATTTTAAAGCATTACATTATTTGTGTATATAGTAACTGTGCACTGACTAGTGAGGGCAGAGGCAGCTAGTCTGCAGTGGCCAGCTGGCCCTGCTCAATCTGCATTTGTAAAGAATGTTCAGTTTCCTTAAGGTCACACAGAAAATGAGTGGTTTATCTGCTTTAATAGATTTTGACTGTTATTCTTGGTTTCATCACATTCATTTGTTTTACTTAACAGAATGGATTTTAAAGCATTACATTATTTGTGTATATAGTAACTGTGCACTGACTAGTGAGGGCAGAGGCAGCTAGTCTGCAGTGGCCAGCTGGCCCTGCTCAATCTGCATTTGTAAAGAATGTTCAGTTTCCTTAAGGTCACACAGAAAATGAGTGGTTTATCTGCTTTAATAGATTTTGACTGTTATTCTTGGTTTCATCACATTCATTTGTTTTACTTAAGAGAATGAAATTTAAAGCATTACATGATTTGTCTATATAGTAACAGTGCACTGACTAGTGAGGGCAGAGGCAGCTAGTCTGCAGTGGCCAGCTGGCCCTGCTCAATCTGCATTTGTAAAGAATGTTCAGTTTCCTTAAGGTCACACAGAAAATGAGTGGTTTATCTGCTTTAATAGATTTTGACTGTTATTCTTGGTTTCATCACATTCATTTGTTTTACTTAAGAGAATGAAATTTAAAGCATTACATGATTTGTCTATATAGTAACAGTGCACTGACTAGTGAGGGCAGAGGCAGCTAGTCTGCAGTGGCCAGCTGGCCCTGCTCAATCTGCATTTGTAAAGAATGTTCAGTTTCCTTAAGGTCACACAGAAAATGAGTGGTTTATCTGCTTTAATAGATTTTGACTGTTATTCTTGGTTTCATCACATTCATTTGTTTTACTTAAGAGAATGAAATTTAAAGCATTACATGATTTGTCTATATAGTAACACTGCACTGACTAGTGAGGGCAGAGGCAGCTAGTCTGCAGTGGCCAGCTGGCCCTGCTCAATCTGCATTTGTAAAGAATGTTCAGTTTCCTTAAGGTCACACAGAAAATGAGTGGTATATCTGCTTTAATAGATTTTGGCTGTTATTCTTGGTTTCATCACATTCATTTGTTTTACTTAAGAGAATGAAATTTAAAGCATTACATTATTTGTGTATATAGTAACTGTGCACTGACTAGTGAGGGCAGAGGCAGCTAGTCTGCAGTGGCCAGCTGGCCCTGCTCAATCTGCATTTGTAAAGAATGTTCAGTTTCCTTAAGGTCACACAGAAAATGAGTGGTTTATCTGCTTTAATAGATTTTGACTGTTATTCTTGGTTTCATCACATTCATTTGTTTTACTTAACAGAATGGATTTTAAAGCATTACATTATTTGTGTATATAGAAACTGTGCACTGACTAGTGAGGGCAGAGGCAGCTAGTCTGCAGTGGCCAGCTGGCCCTGCTCAATCTGCATTTGTAAAGAATGTTCAGTTTCCTTAAGGTCACACAGAAAATGAGTGGTTTATCTGCTTTAATAGATTTTGACTGTTATTCTTGGTTTCATCACATTCATTTGTTTTACTTAAGAGAATGAAATTTAAAGCATTACATTATTTGTGTATATAGTAACTGTGCACTGACTAGTGAGGGCAGAGGCAGCTAGTCTGCAGTGGCCAGCTGGCCCTGCTCAATCTGCATTTGTAAAGAATGTTCAGTTTCCTTAAGGTCACACAGAAAATGAGTGGTTTATCTGCTTTAATAGATTTTGACTGTTATTCTTGGTTTCATCACATTCATTTGTTTTACTTAAGAGAATGAAATTTAAAGCATTACATGATTTGTCTATATAGTAACAGTGCACTGACTAGTGAGGGCAGAGGCAGCTAGTCTGCAGTGGCCAGCTGGCCCTGCTCAATCTGCATTTGTAAAGAATGTTCAGTTTCCTTAAGGTCACACAGAAAATGAGTGGTTTATCTGCTTTAATAGATTTTGACTGTTATTCTTGGTTTCATCACATTCATTTGTTTTACTTAAGAGAATGAAATTTAAAGCATTACATGATTTGTCTATATAGTAACACTGCACTGACTAGTGAGGGCAGAGGCAGCTAGTCTGCAGTGGCCAGCTGGCCCTGCTCAATCTGCATTTGTAAAGAATGTTCAGTTTCCTTAAGGTCACACAGAAAATGAGTGGTATATCTGCTTTAATAGATTTTGGCTGTTATTCTTGGTTTCATCACATTCATTTGTTTTACTTAAGAGAATGAAATTTAAAGCATTACATTATTTGTGTATATAGAAACTGTGCACTGACTAGTGAGGGCGGTGGCAGCTAGTTTGCAGTGGCCAAGTGCCCCTGCTCAATCTGCATTTATAAAGGATATTCAGTTTCCTTAAGGTCACACAGCAAATGAGTGGTTTATCTGCTTTAATAGATTTTGACTGTTATTCTTGGTTTCATCACATTCATTTGTTTTACTTAACAGAATGGATTTTAAAGCATTACATTATTTGTGTATATAGTAACTGTGCACTGACTAGTGAGGGCAGAGGCAGCTAGTCTGCAGTGGCCAGCTGGCCCTGCTCAATCTGCATTTGTAAAGAATGTTCAGTTTCCTTAAGGTCACACAGAAAATGAGTGGTTTATCTGCTTTAATAGATTTTGACTGTTATTCTTGGTTTCATCACATTCATTTGTTTTACTTAACAGAATGGATTTTAAAGCATTACATTATTTGTGTATATAGTAACTGTGCACTGACTAGTGAGGGCAGAGGCAGCTAGTCTGCAGTGGCCAGCTGGCCCTGCTCAATCTGCATTTGTAAAGAATGTTCAGTTTCCTTAAGGTCACACAGAAAATGAGTGGTTTATCTGCTTTAATAGATTTTGACTGTTATTCTTGGTTTCATCACATTCATTTGTTTTACTTAACAGAATGGATTTTAAAGCATTACATTATTTGTGTATATAGTAACTGTGCACTGACTAGTGAGGGCAGAGGCAGCTAGTCTGCAGTGGCCAGCTGGCCCTGCTCAATCTGCATTTGTAAAGAATGTTCAGTTTCCTTAAGGTCACACAGAAAATGAGTGGTTTATCTGCTTTAATAGATTTTGACTGTTATTCTTGGTTTCATCACATTCATTTGTTTTACTTAAGAGAATGAAATTTAAAGCATTACATGATTTGTCTATATAGTAACAGTGCACTGACTAGTGAGGGCAGAGGCAGCTAGTCTGCAGTGGCCAGCTGGCCCTGCTCAATCTGCATTTATAAAGGATATTCAGTTTCCTTAAGGTCACACAGCAAATGAGTGGTTTATCTGCTTTAATAGATTTTGGCAGTCAATCCATCATTCATCACATTCATTTGTTTTACTTAAGAAAATGAAATTTAAAGCATTACATTATTTGTGTATATAGTAACTGTGCAAGGACTAGTAAGGGCAGAGGCAGCTAGTCTGCAGTGGCCAGGTGGCCCTGCTCAATCTGCATTTGTAAAGAATGTTCAGTTTCCTTAAGGTCACACAGAAAATGAGTGGTTTATCTGCTTTAATGGATTTTGACTGTTATTCTTGGTTTCATCACATTCATTTGTTTTACTTAACAGAATGAAATTTAAAGAATTACATTATTTGTGTATATAGTAACTGTGCACTGACTAGTGAGGGCAGAGGCAGCTAGTCTGCAGTGGCCAGCTGGCCCTGCTCAATCTGCATTTGTAAAGAATGTTCAGTTTCATTAAGGTCACACAGAAAATGAGTGGTTTATCTGCTTTAATAGATTTTGACTGTTATTCTTGGTTTCATTACATTCATTTGTTTTACTTAACAGAATGAAATTTAAAGCATTACATTATTTGTGTATATAGTAACTGTGCACTGACTAGTGAGGACAGAGGCAGCTAGTCTGCAGTGGCCAGCTGGCCCTGCTCAATCTGCATTTGTAAAGAATGTTCAGTTTCCTTAAGGTCACACAGAAAATGAGTGGTTTATCTGCTTTAATAGATTTTGACTGTTATTCTTGGTTTCATTACATTCATTTGTTTTACTTAACAGAATGAAATTTAAAGCATTACATTATTTGTGTATATAGTAACTGTGCACTGACTAGTGAGGACAGAGGCAGCTAGTCTGCAGTGGCAAGCTGGCCCTGCTCAATCTGCATTTGTAAAGAATGTTCAGTTTCCTTAAGGTCACACAGAAAATGAGTGGTTTATCTGCTTTAATAGATTTTGACTGTTATTCTTGGTTTCATTACATTCATTTGTTTTACTTAACAGAATGAAATTTAAAGCATTACATTATTTGTGTATATAGTAACTGTGCACTGACTAGTGAGGACAGAGGCAGCTAGTCTGCAGTGGCAAGCTGGCCCTGCTCAATCTGCATTTGTAAAGAATGTTCAGTTTCCTTAAGGTCACACAGAAAATGAGTGGTTTATCTGCTTTAATAGATTTTGACTGTTATTCTTGGTTTCATTACATTCATTTGTTTTACTTAACAGAATGAAATTTAAAGCATTACATTATTTGTGTATATAGTAACTGTGCACTGACTAGTGAGGACAGAGGCAGCTAGTCTGCAGTGGCCAGCTGGCCCTGCTCAATCTGCATTTGTAAAGAATGTTCAGTTTCCATAAGGTCACACAGAAAATGAGTGGTTTATCTGCTTTAATAGATTTTGACTGTCAATCATGGTTTCATCACATTCATTTGTTTTACTTAAGAGAATAAAATTTAAAGCATTACATTATTTGGGTATATAGTAACTGTGCACTGACTAGTGAGGGCAGAGGCAGCTAGTCTGCAATGGCCAGCTGGACCTGCTCAATCTGCATTTGTAAAGAATATTCAGTTTCCTTAAGGTCACACAGAAAATGAGTGGTTTATCTGCTTTAATAGATTTTGACTGTCAATCATGGTTTCATCACATTCATTTGTTTTACTTAAGAGAATAAAATTTAAAGCATTACATTATTTGGGTATATAGTAACTGTGCACTGACTAGTGAGGGCAGAGGCAGCTAGTCTGCAATGGCCAGCTGGACCTGCTCAATCTGCATTTGTAAAGAATATTCAGTTTCCTTAAGGTCACACAGAAAATGAGTGGTTTATCTGCTTTAATAGATTTTGACTGTCAATCATGGTTTCATCACATTCATTTGTTTTACTTAAGAGAATAAAATTTAAAGCATTACATTATTTGGGTATATAGTAACTGTGCACTGACTAGTGAGGGCAGAGGCAGCTAGTCTGCAGTGGCCAGCTGGACCTGCTCAATCTGCATTTGTAAAGAATATTCAGTTTCCTTAAGGTCACACAGCAAATGAGTGGTTTATCTGCTTTAATAGATTTTGGCAGTCAATCCATCATTCATCACATTCATTTGTTTTACTTAAGAAAATGAAATTTAAAGCATTACATTATTTGTGTATATAGTAACTGTGCACTGACTAGTGAGGGCAGAGGCAGCTAGTCTGCAGTGGCCAGCTGGACCTGCTCAATCTGCATTTGTAAAGAATGTTCAGTTTCCTTAAGTTCACACAGAAAATGAGTGGTTTATCTGCTTTAATAGATTTTGACTGTCAATCATGGTTTCATCACATTCATTTGTTTTACTTAAGAGAATAAAATTTAAAGCATTACATTATTTGGGTATATAGTAACTGTGCACTGACTAGTGAAGGCAGAGGCAGCTAGTCTGCAGTGGCCAGCTGGCCCTGCTCAATCTGCATTTGTAAAGAATATTCAGTTTCCTTAAGGTCACACAGAAAATGAGTGGTTTATCTGCTTTAATAGATTTTGACTGTTATTCTTGGTTTCATTACATTCATTTGTTTTACTTAACAGAATGAAATTTAAAGCATTACATTATTTGTGTATATAGTAACTGTGCACTGACTAGTGAGGACAGAGGCAGCTAGTCTGCAGTGGCCAGCTGGCCCTGCTCATTCTGCATTTGTAAAGAATATTCAGTTTCCTTAAGGTCACACAGCAAATGAGTGGTTTATCTGCTTTAATAGATTTTGGCAGTCAATCCATCATTCATCACATTCATTTGTTTTACTTAAGAAAATGAAATTTAAAGCATTACATTATTTGTGTATATAGTAACTGTGCACTGACTAGTGAGGGCAGAGGCAGCTAGTCTGCAGTGGCCAGCTGGCCCTGCTCAATCTGCATTTGTAAAGAATATTCAGTTTCCTTAAGGTCACACAGAAAATGAGTGGTTTATCTGCTTTAATAGATTTTGACTGTTATTCTTGGTTTCATTACATTCATTTGTTTTACTTAACAGAATGAAATTTAAAGCATTACATTATTTGTGTATATAGTAACTGTGCACTGACTAGTGAGGACAGAGGCAGCTAGTCTGCAGTGGCCAGCTGGCCCTGCTCAATCTGCATTTGTATAGAATGTTCAGTTTCCTTAAGGTCACACAGAAAATGAGTGGTTTATCTGCTTTAATAGATTTTGACTGTCAATCATGGTTTCATCACATTCAATTGTTTTACTTAAGAGAATAAAATTTAAAGCATTACATTATTTGGGTATATAGTAACTGTGCACTGACTAGTGAGGGCAGAGGCAGCTGGTCTGCAGTGGCCAGCTGGACCTGCTCAATCTGCATTTGTAAAGAATATTCAGTTTCCTTAAGGTCACACAGCAAATGAGTGGTTTATCTGCTTTAATAGATTTTGGCAGTCAATCCATCATTCATCACATTCATTTGTTTTACTTAAGAAAATGAAATTTAAAGCATTACATTATTTGTGTATATAGTAACTGTGCACTGACTAGTGAGGGCAGAGGCAGCTAGTCTGCAGTGGCCAGGTGGCCCTGCACAATCTGCATTTGTAAAGAATATTCAGTTTCCTTAATGTCACACAGAAAATTAGTGGTTTATCTGCTTTAATAGATTTTGGCTGTTATTCTTGGTTTCATCACATTCATTTGTTTTACTTAAGAGAATGAAATTTAAAGCATTACATTATTTGTGTATATAGTAACTGTGCACTGACTAGTGAGGGCAGAGGCAGCTAGTCTGCAGTGGCCAGCTGGCCCTGCTCAATCTGCATTTGTAAAGAATGTTCAGTTTCCTTAAGGTCACACAGCAAATGAGTGGTTTATCTGCTTTAATAGATTTTGGCAGTCAATCCATCATTCATCACATTCATTTCTTTTACTTAAGAGAATGAAATTTAAAGCATTACATTATTTGTGTATATAGTAACTGTGCACTGACTAGTGAGGGCAGCAGCAGCTTGTCAGCAGTGGCCAGGTGGTCCTGCTCAATCTGCATTTTTAAAGAATGTTCAGTTTCCTTAAGGTCACACAGAAAATGAGAGGTTTATCTGCTTTAATAGATTTTGGCTGTTATTCTTGGTTTCATCACATTCATTTGTTTTACTTAACAGAATGAAATTTAAGGCATTACATGATTTGTGTATATAGTAACTGTGCACTGACTAGTGAGGGCAGCAGCAGCTAGTCTGCAGTGGCCAGCTGGCCCTGCCCAATCTGCATTTGTAAAGAATGTTCAGTTTCCTTAAGGTCACACAGAAAATGAGTGGTTTATCTGCTTTAATAGATTTTGGCTGTTATTCTTGGTTTCATCACATTCATTTGTTTTACTTAACAGAATGAAATTTAAAGCATTACATTATTTGTGTATATAGTAACTGTGCACTGACTAGTGAGGGCAGAGGCAGCTAGTCTGCAGTGGCCAGCTGGCCCTGCTCAATCTGCATTTGTAAAGAATGTTCAGATTCCTTAAGGTCACACAGAAAGTGAGTGGTTTATCTGCTTTAATAGATTTTGGCTGTTATTCTTGGTTTCATCACATTCATTTGTTTTACTTAACAGAATGAAATTTAAAGCATTACATGATTTGTGCATATAGTAACTGTGCACTGACTAGTGAGGGCAGCAGCAGCTAGTCTGCAGTGGCCAGCTGGCCCTGCTCAATCTGCATTTGTAAAGAATGTTCAGTTTCCTTAAGGTCACACAGAAAATGAGTGGTTTATCTGCTTTAATAGATTTTGGCTGTTATTCTTGGTTTCATCACATTCATTTGTTTTACTTAACAGAATGAAATTTAAAGCATTACATTATTTGTGTATATAGTAACTGTGCACTGACTAGTGAGGGCAGAGGCAGCTAGTCTGCAGTGGCCAGCTGGCCCTGCTCAATCTGCATTTGTAAAGAATGTTCAGTTTCCTTACGGTCACACAGCAAATGAGTGGTTTATCTGCTTTAATAGATTTTGGCAGTCAATCCATCATACATCACATTCATTTGTTTTACTTAAGAGAATGAAATTTAAAGCATTACATTATTTGTGTATATAGTAAATGTGCACTGACTAGTGAGGGCAGCAGCAGCTAGTCTGCAGTGGCCAGCTGGCCCTGCTCAATCTGCATTTGTAAAGAATGTTCAGTTTCCTTAAGGTCACACAGAAAATGAGTGGTTTATCTGCTTTAATAGATTTTGGCTGTTATTCTTGGTTTCATCACATTCATTTGTTTTACTTAACAGAATGAAATTGAAAGCATTACATTATTTGTGTATATAGTAACTATGCACTGACTAGTGAGGGCAGAGGCAGCTAGTCTGCAGTGGCCAGCTGGCCCTGCTCAATCTGCATTTGTAAAGAATGTTCAGTTTCCTTAAGGTCACACAGCAAATGAGTGGTTTATCTGCTTTAATAGATTTTGGCAGTCAATCCATCATTCATCACATTCATTTCTTTTACTTAAGAGAATGAAATTTAAAGCATTACATTATTTGTGTATATAGTAACTGTGCACTGACTATTGAGGGCAGCAGCAGCTTTTCAGCAGTGGCCAGGTGGCCCTGCTCAATCTGCATTTTTAAAGAATGTTCAGTTTCCTTAAGGTCACACAGCAAATGAGTGGTTTATCTGCTTTAATATATTTTGGCAGTCAATCCATCATTCATCACATTCATTTGTTTTACATAAGAGATTGAAATTTAAAGCATTACATTATTTGTGTATATAGTAACTGTGCACTGACTAGTGAGGGCAGAGGCAGCTAGTCTGCAATGGCCAGGTGGCCCTGCTCAATCTGCATTTGTAAAGAATGTTCAGTTTCCTTAAGCTCACACAGAAAGTAAGTGGTTTATCTGCTTTAATAGATTTTGGCTGTTATTCTTGATTTCATCACATTCATTTGTTTTACTTAAGAGAATGAAATTTAAAGCATTACATTATTTGTGTATATAGTAACTGTGCACTGACTAGTGAGGGCAGCAGCAGCTAGTCTGCAGTGGCCAGGTGGCCCTGCTCAAGCTGCATTTGTAAAGAATGTTCTGCTTCATTAAGGTCACACAGAAAATGAGTGGTTTATCTGCTTTAATAGATTTTGGCAGTCAATCCATCATTCATCACATTCATTTGTTTTAGTTAAGAGAATGAAATTTAAAGCATTACATTATTTGTGTATATAGTAACTGTGCACTGACTAGTGAGGGCAGAGGCAGCTAGTCTGCAGTGGCCAGCTGGCCCTGCTCAATCTGCATTTGTAAAAAATGTTCAGTTTCCATAAGGTCACACAGCAAATGAGTGGTTTATCTGCTTTAATAGATTTTGGCTGTTATTCTTGGTTTCATCACATTCATTTGTTTTACTTAAGAGAATGAAATTTAAAGCATTACATTATTTGTGTATATAGTAACTGTGCACTGACTAGTGAGGGCAGAGGCAGCTAGTCTGCAATGGCCAGGTGGCCCTGCTCAATCTGCATTTGTAAAGAATGTTCAGTTTCCTTAAGCTCACACAGAAAGTAAGTGGTTTATCTGCTTTAATAGATTTTGGCTGTTATTCTTGATTTCATCACATTCATTTGTTTTACTTAAGAGAATGAAATTTAAAGCATTACATTATTTGTGTATATAGTAACTGTGCACTGACTAGTGAGGGCAGCAGCAGCTAGTTTGCAGTGGCCAGGTGGCCCTGCTCAAGCTGCATTTGTAAAGAATGTTCAGCTTCATTAAGGTCACACAGAAAATGAGTGGTTTATCTGCTTTAATAGATTTTGGCAGTCAATCCATCATTCATCACATTCATTTGTTTTAGTTAAGAGAATGAAATTTAAAGCATTACATTATTTGTGTATATAGTAACTGTGCACTGACTAGTGAGGGCAGAGGCAGCTAGTCTGCAGTGGCCAGCTGGCCCTGCTCAATCTGCATTTGTAAAGAATATCCAGTTTCCTTAAGGTCACACAGAAAATGAGTGGTTTATCTGCTTTAATAGATTTTGGCTGTTATTCTTGGTTTCATCACATTCATTTGTTTTACTTAAGAGAATGAAATTTAAAGCATTACATTATTTGTGTATATAGTAACTGTGCACTGACTAGTGAGGGCAGAGGCAGCTAGTCTGCAGTGGCCAGCTGGCCCTGCTCAATCTGCATTTGTAAAGAATGTTCAGTTTCCTTAAGGTCACACAGAAAATGAGAGGTTTATCTGCTATAATAGATTTTGGCTGTTATTCTTGGTTTCATCACATTCATTTGTTTTACTTAAGAGAATGAAATTTAAAGCATTACATTATTTGTGTATATAGTAACTGTGCACTGACTAGTGAGGGCAGAGGCAGCTAGTCTGCAGTGGCCAGCTGGCCCTGCTCAATCTGCATTTGTAAAGAATGTTCAGTTTCCTTAAGGTCACACAGAAAATGAGTGGTTTATCTGCTTTAATAGATTTTGGCTGTTATTCTTGGTTTCATCACATTCATTTGTTTTACTTAAGAGAATGAAATTTAAAGCATTACATTATTTGTGTATATAGTAACTGTGCACTGACTAGTGAGGGCAGAGGCAGCTAGTCTGCAGTGGCCAGGTGGTCCTGCTCAATCTGCATTTGTAAAGAATGTTCAGTTTCCTTAAGGTCACACAGCAAATGAGTGGTTTATGTGCTTTAATAGATTTTGGCAGTCAATCCATCATTCATCACATTTGTTTTACTTAAGAGAATGAAATTTAAAGCATTATATTATTTGTGTATATAGTAACTGTGCACTGACTAGTGAGGGCAGAGGCAGCTAGTCTGCAGTGGCCAGGTGGTCCTGCTCAATCTGCTTTTGTAAAGAATGTTCAGTTTCCTTAAGGTCACACAGCAAATGAGTGGTTTATCTGCTTTAATATATTTTGGCACTCAATCCATCATTCATCACATTCATTTGTTTTACATAAGAGATTGAAATTTAAAGCATTACATTATTTGTGTATATAGTTACTGTGCACTGACTAGTGAGGGCAGAGGCAGCTAGTCTGCAGTGGCCAGCTGGCCCTGCTCAATCTGCATTTGTAAAGAATGTTCAGCTTCATTAAGGTCACACAGAAAATGAGTGGTTTATCTGCTTTAATAGATTTTGGCTGTTATTCTTGGTTTCATCACATTCATTTGTTTTACTTAAGAGAATGAAATTTAAAGCATTACATTATTTGTGTATATAGTAACTGTGCACTGACTAGTGAGGGCAGAGGCAGCTAGTCTGCAGTGGCCAGGTGCCCCTGCTTAATCTGCATTTGTAAAGAATATTCAGTTTCCTTAAGGTCACACAGCAAATGAGTGATTTATCTCCTTTAATAGATTTTGGCTGTTATTCTTGGTTTCATCACATTCATTTGTTTTACTTAAGAGAATGAAATTTAAAGCATTACATTATTTGTGTATATAGTAACTGTGCACTGACTAGTGAGGGCAGCAGCAGCTAGTCTGCAGTGGCCAGCTGGCCCTGCTCAAGCTGCATTTGTAAAGAATGTTCAGTTTCCTTATGGTCACACAGAAAATGAGTGGTTTATCTGCTTTAATAGATTTTGGCTGTTATTCTTGGTTTCATCACATTCATTTGTTTTACTTAACAGAATGAAATTTAAAGCATTACATGATTTGTGCATATAGTAACTGTGCACTGACTAGTGAGGGCAGCAGCAGCTAGTCTGCAGTGGCCAGCTGGCCCTGCTCAATCTGCATTTGTAAAGAATGTTCAGTTTCCTTAAGGTCACACAGAAAATGAGTGGTTTATCTGCTTTAATAGATTTTGGCTGTTATTCTTGGTTTCATCACATTCATTTGTTTTACTTAACAGAATGAAATTTAAAGCATTACATTATTTGTGTATATAGTAACTGTGCACTGACTAGTGAGGGCAGAGGCAGCTAGTCTGCAGTGGCCAGCTGGCCCTGCTCAATCTGCATTTGTAAAGAATGTTCAGTTTCCTTAAGGTCACACAGCAAATGAGTGGTTTATCTGCTTTAATAGATTTTGGCAGTCAATCCATCATACATCACATTCATTTGTTTTACTTAAGAGAATGAAATTTAAAGCATTACATTATTTGTGTATATAGTAAATGTGCACTGACTAGTGAGGGCAGCAGCAGCTAGTCTGCAGTGGCCAGCTGGCCCTGCTCAATCTGCATTTGTAAAGAATGTTCAGTTTCCTTAAGGTCACACAGAAAATGAGTGGTTTATCTGCTTTAATAGATTTTGGCTGTTATTCTTGGTTTCATCACATTCATTTGTTTTACTTAACAGAATGAAATTGAAAGCATTACATTATTTGTGTATATAGTAACTATGCACTGACTAGTGAGGGCAGAGGCAGCTAGTCTGCAGTGGCCAGCTGGCCCTGCTCAATCTGCATTTGTAAAGAATGTTCAGTTTACTTAAGGTCACACAGCAAATGAGTGGTTTATCTGCTTTAATAGATTTTGGCAGTCAATCCATCATTCATCACATTCATTTGTTTTACATAAGAGATTGAAATTTAAAGCATTACATTATTTGTGTATATAGTTACTGTGCACTGACTAGTGAGGGCAGAGGCAGCTAGTCTGCAGTGGCCAGCTGGCCCTGCTCAATCTGCATTTGTAAAGAATGTTCAGCTTCATTAAGCTCACACAGAAAGTAAGTGGTTTATCTGCTTTAATAGATTTTGGCTGTTATTCTTGATTTCATCACATTCATTTGTTTTACTTAAGAGAATGAAATTTAAAGCATTACATTATTTGTGTATATAGTAACTGTGCACTGACTAGTGAGGGCAGCAGCAGCTAGTCTGCAGTGGCCAGGTGGCCCTGCTCAAGCTGCATTTGTAAAGAGTGTTCAGTTTCCTTAAGGTCACACAGCAAATGAGTGGTTTATCTGCTTTAATAGATTTTGGCAGTCAATCCATCATTCATCACATTCATTTGTTTTAGTTAAGAGAATGAAATTTAAAGCATTACATTATTTGCGTATATAGTAACTGTGCACTGACTAGTGAGGGCAAAGGCAGCTAGTCTGCAGTGGCCAGGTGCCCCTGCTCAATCTGCATTTGTAAAGAATGTTCAGTTTCCTTAAGGTCACACAGAAAGTAAGTGGTTTACCTGCTTTAATAGATTTTGGCTGTTATTCTTGGTTTCATCACATTCATTTGTTTTACTTAAGGGAATGAAATTTTAAGTATTACATGATTTGTGTATATAGTAACTGTGCACTGACTAGTGAGGGCAGAGGCAGCTAGTCCTAATTGGCCAGTTGCCCCTGCTTAAACTGCATTTGTAAAGAATATTCAGTTTCCTTAAGGTCACACAGCAAATGAGTGGTTTATCTGCTTTAATAGATTTTGGCAGTCAATCCATCATACATCACATTCATTTGTTTTAATTAAGAGAATGAAATTTAAAGCATAACATTATTTGTGTATATAGTAAATGTGCACTGACTAGTGAGGGCGGCAGCAGCAGCTAGTCTGCAGTGGCCAGGTGGCCCTGCTCAATCTGCATTTGTAAAGAATGTTCAGTTTCCTTAAGGTCACACAGCAAATGAGTGGTTTATCTGCCTTAATAGATTTTGGCTGTCAATCATGGTTTCATCACATTCATTTGTTTTACTTAAGAGAATGAAATTTAAAGCATTACATTATTTGTGTATATAGTAACTGTGCACTGACTAGTGAGGGCAGAGGCAGCTAGTCTGCAGTGGCCAGGTGCCCCTGCTCAATCTGCATTTGTAAAGAATGTTCAGTTTCCTTAAGGTCACAGAGAAAATGAGTGGTTTATCTGCTTTAATAGATTTTGGCTGTTATTCTTGGTTTCATCACATTCATTTGTTTTACTTAAGAGAATGAAATTTAAAGCATTACATTATTTGTGTATATAGTAAATGTGCACTGACTAGTGAGGGCGGCAGCAGCAGGTAGTCAGCAGTGGCCAGGTGGCCCTGCTCAATCTGCATTTGTAAAGAATGTTCAGTTTCCTTAAGGTCACACAGCAAATAAGTGGTTTATCTGCTTTAATAGATTTTGGCTGTCAATCATGGTTTCATCACATTCATTTGTTTTACTTAAGAGAATGAAATTTAAAGCATTACTTTATTTGTGTATATAGTGACTGTGCACTGACTAGTGAGGGCAGAGGCAGCTAGTCCGCAGTGGCCAGGTGCCCCTGCTCAATCTGCATTTGTAAAGAATGTTCAGTTTCCTTAAAGTCACACAGAAAATGAGTGGTTTATCTGCTTTAATAGATTTAGGCTGTTATTCTTGGTTTCTTCACATTCATTTGTTTTACTTAAGAGAATGAAATTTAAAGAATTACATGATTTGTGTATATAGTAACTGTGCACTGACTAGTGAGGGCAGCGGCAGCTAGTCTGCAGTGGCCAGGTGGCCCTGCTCATTCTGCATTTGTAAAGAATGATCAGTTTCCTTAAGGTCACACAGAAAATGAGTGGTTTATCTGCTTTCATAGATTTTGGATGTTATTCTTGGTTTCATCACATTCATTTGTTTTACTTAAGAGAATGAAATTTAAAGCATTACATTATTTGTGTATATAGTAAATGTGCACTGACTAGTGAGGGCGGCAGCAGCAGCTAGTCTGCAGTGGCCAGGTGGCCCTGCTCAAGCTGCATTTGTAAAGAATGTTCAGTTTCCTTAAGGTCACACAGCAAATGAGTGGTTTATCTGCTTTAATAGATTTTGGCAGTCAATCCATCATTCATCACATTCATTTGTTTTACTTAAGAGAATGAAATTTAAAGCATTACATTATTTGTGTATATAGTAACTGTGCACTTACTAGTGAGGGCAAAGGCAGCTAGTCTGCAGTGGCCAGCTGGCCCTGCTCAAGCTGCATTTTTAAAGAATGTTCAGTTTCCTTAAGGTCACACAGAAAATGAGTGGTTTATATGCTTTAATAGATTTTGGCTGTTATTCTTGGTTACATCACATTCATTTGTTTTACTCAAGAGAATGAAATTTAAAGCATTACATTATTTGTGTATATAGTAACTGTGCACTGACTAGTGAGGGCAGAGGCAGCTACTCTGCAGTGGCCAGCTGGCCCTGCTCAAGCTGCATTTGTAAAGAATATTCAGTTTCCTTAAGGTCACACAGAAAATGAGTGGTTTATCTGCTTTAATAGGTTTTGGCTGTTATTCTTGGTTTCATCACATTCATTTGTTTTACTTAAAAGAATGAAATTTAAAGCATTACATTATTTGTGTATATAGTATCTGTGCACTGACTAGTGAGGGCAGAGGCAGCTAGTCTGCAGTGGCCAGCTGGCCCTGCTCAATCTGCATTTGTGAAGAATGTTCAGTTTCCTTAAGGTCACACAGAAAATGAGTGGTTTATCTGCTTTAATAGATTTTGGCTGTTATTCTTGGTTTCATCACATTCATTTGTTTTACTTAAGAGAATGAAATTTAAAGAATTACATTATTTGTGTATATAGTAACTGTGCACTGACTAGTGAGGGCAGAGGCAGCTAGTCTGCAGTGGCCAGCTGGCCCTGCTCAATCTGCATTTGTAAAGAATGTTCAGTTTCCTTAAAGTCACACAGAAAATGAGTGGTTTATCTGCTTTAATAGGTTTTGGCTGTTATTCTTGGTTTCATCACATTCATTTGTTTTATTTAAGAGAATGAAACTTAAAGCATTACATTATTTGTGTATATAGTATATGTGCACTGACTAGTGAGGGCAGAGGCAGCTAGTCTGCAGTGGCCAGCTGGCCCTGCTCAATCTGCATTTGTAAAGAATGTTCAGTTTCCTTAAGGTCACACAGCAAATGAGTGGTTTATCTGCTTAAATAGATTTTTGCTGTCAATCATGGATTCATCACATTCATTTGTTTTACTTAAGAGGAAGAAATTTAAAGCATTACATTATTTGTGTATATAGTAACTGTGCACTGACTAGTGAGGGCAGAGGCAGCTAGTCTGCAGTGGCCAGCTGGCCCTGCTCAATCTGCATTTGTAAAGAATGCTCAGTTTCCATAAGGTCACATAGAAAATGAGTGGTTTATCTGCTTTAATAGATTTTGGCTGTTATTCTTGGTTTCATCACATTCATTTGTTTTACTTAAGAGAATGAAATTTAAAGCATTACATTATTTGTGTATATAGCAACTGTGCACTGACTAGTGAGGGCAGAGGCAGCTAGTCTGCAGTGGCCAGCTGGCCCTGCTCAATCTGCATTTGTGAAGAATGTTCAGTTTCCTTAAGGTCACACAGAAAATGAGTGGTTTATCTGCTTTAATAGATTTTGGCTGTTATTCTTGGTTTCATCACATTCATTTGTTTTACTTAAGAGAATGAAATTTAAAGAATTACATTATTTGTGTATATAGTAACTGTGCACTGACTAGTGAGGGCAGAGGCAGCTAGTCTGCAGTGGCCAGCTGGCCCTGCTCAATCTGCATTTGTAAAGAATGTTCAGTTTCCTTAAAGTCACACAGAAAATGAGTGGTTTATCTGCTTTAATAGGTTTTGGCTGTTATTCTTGGTTTCATCACATTCATTTGTTTTATTTAAGAGAATGAAACTTAAAGCATTACATTATTTGTGTATATAGTATATGTGCACTGACTAGTGAGGGCAGAGGCAGCTAGTCTGCAGTGGCCAGCTGGCCCTGCTCAATCTGCATTTGTAAAGAATGTTCAGTTTCCTTAAGGTCACACAGCAAATGAGTGGTTTATCTGCTTAAATAGATTTTTGCTGTCAATCATGGATTCATCACATTCATTTGTTTTACTTAAGAGGAAGAAATTTAAAGCATTACATTATTTGTGTATATAGTAACTGTGCACTGACTAGTGAGGGCAGAGGCAGCTAGTCTGCAGTGGCCAGCTGGCCCTGCTCAATCTGCATTTGTAAAGAATGCTCAGTTTCCATAAGGTCACATAGAAAATGAGTGGTTTATCTGCTTTAATAGATTTTGGCTGTTATTCTTGGTTTCATCACATTCATTTGTTTTACTTAAGAGAATGAAATTTAAAGCATTACATTATTTGTGTATATAGCAACTGTGCACTGACTAGTGAGGGCAGAGGCAGCTAGTCTGCAGTGGCCAGGTGGCCCTGCTCAAGCTGCATTTGTAAAGAATGTTTAGTTTCCTTAAGTTCACACAGCAAATGAGTGGTTTATCTGCTTTAATAGATATTTGCTGTCAATCATGGTTTCATCACAATCATTTGTTTTACTTAAGAGAAAGAAATTTAAAGCATTACATTATTTGTGTATATAGTAACTGTGCACTGACTAGTGAGGGCAGAGGCAGCTAGTCTGCAGTGGCCAGCTGGCCCTGCTCAATCTGCATTTGTAAAGAATGCTCAGTTTCCATAAGGTCACATAGAAAATGAGTGGTTTATCTGCTTTAATAGATTTTGGCTGTTATTCTTGGTTT
Organism: Locusta migratoria; assembly: GCA_026315105.1. Lineage (NCBI taxonomy): Eukaryota > Metazoa > Arthropoda > Insecta > Orthoptera > Acrididae > Locusta > Locusta migratoria. The sequence goes on along the minus strand of CM048750.1, from coordinate 1,609,435 downwards.
CATCACATTCATTTGTTTTACTTAAGAGAATGAAATTTAAAGAATTACATTATTTGTGTATATAGTAACTGTGCACTGACTAGTGAGGGCAGAGGCAGCTAGTCTGCAGTGGCCAGCTGGCCCTGCTCAATCTGCATTTGTAAAGAGTGTTCAGTTTCCTTAAGGTCACACAGCAAATGAGTGGTTTATCTGCTTTAATAGATTTTGGCAGTCAATCCATCATTCATCACATTCATTTGTTTTACTTAAGAGAATGAAATTTAAAGCATTACATTATTTGTGTATATAGTAACTGTGCACTGACTAGTGAGGGCAGAGGCAGCTAGTCTGCAGTGGCCAGCTGGCCCTGCTCAATCTGCATTTGTAAAGAATGTTCAGTTTCCTTAAGGTCACACAGCAAATGAGTGGTTTATCTGCTTAAATAGATTTTTGCTGTCAATCATGGATTCATCACATTCATTTGTTTTACTTAAGAGGAAGAAATTTAAAGCATTACATTACTTGTGTATATAGTAACTGTGCACTGACTAGTGAGGACAGAGGCAGCTAGTCTGCAGTGGCCAGGTGGCCCTGCTCAATCTGCATTTGTAAAGAATGTTCAGTTTCCTTAAGGTCACACAGCAAATGAGTGGTTTATCTCCTTTAATAGATTTTGGCAGTGAATCCATCATTCATCACATTCATTTGTTTTACTTAAGAGAATGAAATTTTAAGCATTACATTATTTGTGTATATAGTAACTGTGCACTGACTAGTGAGTGCAGAGGCAGCTAGTCTGCAGTGGCCAGCTGGCCCTGCTCAATCTGCATTTGTAAAGAATGCTCAGTTTCCATAAGTTCACATAGAAAATGAGTGGTTTATCTGCTTTAATAGATTTTGGCTGTTATTCTTGGTTTCATCACATTCATTTGTTTTACTTAAGAGAATCAAATTTAAAGCATTACATTATTTGTGTATATAGTAACTGTGCACTGACTAGTGAGGGCAGGAGCAGCTAGTCTGCAGTGGCCAGGTGGCCCTGCTCAATCTGCATTTGTAAAGAATGTTCAGTTTCCTTAAGGTCACACAGAAAATGAGTCGTTTATCTGCTTTAATAGATTTTGGCTGTTATTCGTGGTTTCATCACATTCATTTGTTTTACTTAAGAGAATGAAATTTAAAGTATTACATTATTTGTGTATATAGTAACTGTGCACTGACTAGTGAGGGCAGAGGCAGCTAGTCTGCATTGGCCAGTTGCCCCTGCTTAAACTGCATTTGTAAAGAATATTCAGTTTCCTTAAGGTCACATAGAAAATGAGTGGTTTATCTGCTTTAATAGATTTTGGCTGTTATTCTTGGTTTCATCACATTCATTTGTTTTACTTAAGAGAATGAAATTTAAAGCATTACATTATTTGTGTATATAGCAACTGTGCACTGACTAGTGAGGGCAGAGGCAGCTAGTCTGCAGTGGCCAGGTGGCCCTGCTCAAGCTGCATTTGTAAAGAATGTTTAGTTTCCTTAAGTTCACACAGCAAATGAGTGGTTTATCTGCTTTAATAGATATTTGCTGTCAATCATGGTTTCATCACAATCATTTGTTTTACTTAAGAGAAAGAAATTTAAAGCATTACATTATTTGTGTATATAGTAACTGTGCACTGACTAGTGAGGGCAGAGGCAGCTAGTCTGCAGTGGCCAGCTGGCCCTGCTCAATCTGCATTTGTAAAGAATGCTCAGTTTCCATAAGGTCACATAGAAAATGAGTGGTTTATCTGCTTTAATAGATTTTGGCTGTTATTCTTGGTTTCATCACATTCATTTGTTTTACTTAAGAGAATGAAATTTAAAGAATTACATTATTTGTGTATATAGTAACTGTGCACTGACTAGTGAGGGCAGAGGCAGCTAGTCTGCAGTGGCCAGCTGGCCCTGCTCAATCTGCATTTGTAAAGAGTGTTCAGTTTCCTTAAGGTCACACAGAAAATGAGTGGTTTATCTGCTTTAATAGATTTTGGCAGTCAATCCATCATTCATCACATTCATTTGTTTTACTTAAGAGAATGAAATTTAAAGCATTACATTATTTGTGTATATAGTAACTGTGCACTGACTAGTGAGGGCAGAGGCAGCTAGTCTGCAGTGGCCAGCTGGCCCTGCTCAATCTGCATTTGTAAAGAATGTTCAGTTTCCTTAAGGTCACACAGCAAATGAGTGGTTTATCTGCTTAAATAGATTTTTGCTGTCAATCATGGATTCATCACATTCATTTGTTTTACTTAAGAGGAAGAAATTTAAAGCATTACATTACTTGTGTATATAGTAACTGTGCACTGACTAGTGAGGACAGAGGCAGCTAGTCTGCAGTGGCCAGGTGGCCCTGCTCAATCTGCATTTGTAAAGAATGTTCAGTTTCCTTAAGGTCACACAGCAAATGAGTGGTTTATCTCCTTTAATAGATTTTGGCAGTGAATCCATCATTCATCACATTCATTTGTTTTACTTAAGAGAATGAAATTTTAAGCATTACATTATTTGTGTATATAGTAACTGTGCACTGACTAGTGAGTGCAGAGGCAGCTAGTCTGCAGTGGCCAGCTGGCCCTGCTCAATCTGCATTTGTAAAGAATGCTCAGTTTCCATAAGTTCACATAGAAAATGAGTGGTTTATCTGCTTTAATAGATTTTGGCTGTTATTCTTGGTTTCATCACATTCATTTGTTTTACTTAAGAGAATCAAATTTAAAGCATTACATTATTTGTGTATATAGTAACTGTGCACTGACTAGTGAGGGCAGGAGCAGCTAGTCTGCAGTGGCCAGGTGGCCCTGCTCAATCTGCATTTGTAAAGAATGTTCAGTTTCCTTAAGGTCACACAGAAAATGAGTCGTTTATCTGCTTTAATAGATTTTGGCTGTTATTCGTGGTTTCATCACATTCATTTGTTTTACTTAAGAGAATGAAATTTAAAGTATTACATTATTTGTGTATATAGTAACTGTGCACTGACTAGTGAGGGCAGAGGCAGCTAGTCTGCATTGGCCAGTTGCCCCTGCTTAAACTGCATTTGTAAAGAATATTCAGTTTCCTTAAGGTCACACAGCAAATGAGTGGTTTATCTGCTTTAATAGATTTTGGCAGTCAATCCATCATACATCACATTCATTTGTTTTAATTAAGAGAATGAAATTTAAAGCATAACATTATTTGTGTATATAGTAACTGTGCACTGACTAGTGAGGGCAGAGGCAGCTAGTCTGCAGTGGCCAGCTGGCCCTGCTCAATCTGCATTTGTGAAGAATGTTCAGTTTCCTTAAGGTCACAGAGAAAATGAGTGGTTTATCTGCTTTAATAGATTTTGGCTGTTATTCTTGGTTTCATCACATTCATTTGTTTTACTTAAGAGAATGAAATTTAAAGCATTTCATTATTTGTGTATATAGTAAATGTGCACTGACTAGTGAGGGCGGCAGCAGCAGGTAGTCAGCAGTGGCCAGGTGGCCCTGCTCAATCTGCATTTGTAAAGAATGTTCAGTTTCCTTAAGGTCACACAGCAAATAAGTGGTTTATCTGCTGTAATAGATTTTGGCTGTCAATCATGGTTTCATCACATTCATTTGTTTTACTTAAGAGAATGAAATTTAAAGCATTACATTATTTGTGTATATAGTAACTGTGCACTGACTAGTGAGGGCAGAGGCAGCTAGTGTGCAGTGGCCAGGTGCCCCTGCTCAATCTGCATTTGTAAAGAATGTTCAGTTTCCTTAAAGTCACACAGAAAATGAGTGGTTTATCTGCTTTAATAGATTTAGGCTGTTATTTCTGGTTTCTTCACATTCATTTGTTTTACTTAAGAGAATGAAATTTAAAGAATTACATGATTTGTGTATATAGTAACTGTGCACTGACTAGTGAGGGCAGCGGCAGCTAGTCTGCAGTGTCCAGGTGGCCCTGCTCATTCTGAATTTGTAAAGAATGATCAGTTTCCTTAAGGTCACACAGAAAATGAGTGGTTTATCTGCTTTCATAGATTTTGGCTGTTATTCTTGGTTTCATAACATTCATTTGTTTTACTTAAGAGAATGAAATTTAAAGCGTTACATTATTTGTGTATATAGTAACTGTGCACTGACTAGTGAGGGCAGCAGCAGCTAGTCTGCAGTGGCCAGCTGGCCCTGCTCAAGCTGCATTTGTAAAGAATGTTCAGTTTCCTTAAGGTCACACAGAAAATGAGTTGTTTATCTGCTTTAATAGATTTTGGCACTCAATCCATCATTCATCACATTCATTTGTTTTACTTAACAGAATGAAATTTAAAGCATTATATTATTTGTGTATATAGTAACTGTGCACTGACTAGTGAGGGCAGAGGCAGCTAGTCTGCAGTGGCCAGCTGGCCCTGCTCAATCTGCATTTGTGAAGAATGTTCAGTTTCCTTAAGGTCACACAGCAAATGAGTGGTTTATCTGCTTTAATAGATTTTGGCAGTCAATCCATCATTCATCACATTCATTTCTTTTACTTAAGAGAATGAAATTTAAAGCATTATATTATTTGTGTATATAGTAACTGTGCACTGACTAGTGAGGGCAGAGGCAGCTAGTCTGCAGTGGCCAGCTGGCCCTGCTCAATCTGCATTTGTGAAGAATGTTCAGTTTCCTTAAGGTCACACAGAAAATGAGTGGTTTATCTGCTTTAATAGATTTTGGCTGTTATTCTTGGTTTCATCACATTCATTTGTTTTACTTAAGAGAATGAAATTTAAAGCATTACATGATTTGTGTATATAGTAACTGTGCACTGACTAGTGAGGGCAGAGGCAGCTAGTCTGCAGTGGCCAGCTGGCCCTGCTCAATCTGCATTTGTAAAGAGTGTTCAGTTTCCTTAAGGTCACACAGCAAATGAGTGGTTTATCTGCTTTAATAGATTTTGGCAGTCAATCCATCATACATCACATTCATTTGTTTTACTTAAGAGAATGAAATTTAAAGCATTACATTATTTGTGTATATAGCAACTGTGCACTGACTAGTGAGGGCAGAGGCAGCTAGTCTGCAGTGGCCAGGTGGCCCTGCTCAAGCTGCATTTGTAAAGAATGTTTAGTTTCCTTAAGTTCACACAGCAAATGAGTGGTTTATCTGCTTTAATAGATTTTGGCTGTTATTCTTGGTTTCATCACATTCATTTGTTTTACTTAAGAGAATGAAATTTTAAGCATTACATTATTTGTGTATATAGTAACTGTGCACTGACTAGTGAGGGCAGGAGCAGCTAGTCTGCAGTGGCCAGGTGGCCCTGCTCAATCTGCATTTGTAAAGAATGTTCAGTTTCCTTAAGGTCACACAGAAAATGAGTGGTTTATCTGCTTTAATAGATTTTGGCTGTTATGCTTGGTTTCATCACATTCATTTGTTTTACTTAAGAGAATGAAATTTAAAGCATTACATTATTTGTGTATATAGTATCTGTGCACTGACTAGTGAGGGCAGAGGCAGCTAGTCTGCAGTGGCCAGATGGTCCTGCTCCAGCTGCATTTGTAAAGAATGTTCAGTTTCCTTAAGGTCACACAGCAAATGAGTGGTTTATCTGCTTTAATAGATTTTGGCAGTCAATCCATCATTCATCACATTCATTTGTTTTACTTAAGAGAATGAAATTTAAAGCATTACATTATTTGTGTATATAGCAACTGTGCACTAACTAGTGAGGGCAGAGGCAGCTAGTCTGCAGTGGCCAGGTGGCCCTGCTCAAGCTGCATTTGTAAAGAATGTTCAGTTTCCTTAAGGTCACACAGAAAATGAGTGGTTTATCTGCTTTAATAGATTTTGGCTGTTATTCTTGGTTTCATCACATTCATTTGTTTCACTTAAGAGAATGAAATTTAAAGCATTACATTATTTGTGTATATAGTAACTGTGCACTGACAAGTGAGGGCAGCAGCAGCAGCTAGTCTGCAGTGGCCAGCTGGCCCTGCTCAATCTGCATTTGTAAAGAATGTTCAGTTTCCTTAAGGTCACACAGAAAATGAGTGGTTTATCTGCTTTAATAGATTTTGGCTGTTATTCTTGGTTTCATCACATTCATTTGTTTCACTTAAGAGAATGAAATTTAAAGCATTACATTATTTGTGTATATAGTAACTGTGCACTGACAAGTGAGGGCAGCAGCAGCAGCTAGTCTGCAGTGGCCAGGTGGCCCTGCTCAAGCTGCATTTGTAAAGAATGTTCAGCTTCCTTAAGGTCATACAGAAAATGAGTGGTTTATCTTTTTTAATAGATTTTAGCTGTCAATGATGGTTTCATCACATTCATTTGTTTTACTTAAGAGAAAGAAATTTAAAGCATTACATTTTTTGTGTATATAGTAACTGTTCACTGACTAGTGAGGGCAGAGGCAGCTAGTCTGCAGTGGCCAGGTGGCCCTGCTCAAGCTGCATTTGTAAAGAATGTTCAGCTTCCTTAAGGTCACACAGAAAATGAGTGGTTTATCTGCTTTAATAGATTTTGGCTGTTATGCTTGGTTTCATCACATTCATTTGTTTTACTTAAGAGAATGAAATTTATAGCATTACATTATTTGTGTATATAGTAACTGTGCACTAACTACTGAGGGCAGAGGCAGCTAGTCTGCAGTGGCCAGGTGGCCCTGCTCAAGCTGCATTTGTAAAGAATGTTCAGTTTCCTTAAGGTCACACAGCAAATGAGAGTTTTATCTGCTTTAATAGATTTTGGCAGTCAATCCATCATTCATCACATTCATTTGTTTTACTTAAGAGAAAGAAATTTAAAGTATTACATTATTTGTGTATATAGTAACTGTGCACTGACTAGTGAGGGCAGAGGCAGCTAGTCTGCAGTGGCCAGGTGGCCCTGCTCAATCTGCATTTGTAAAGAATGGTCAGTTTCCATAAAGTCACATAGAAAATGAGTGGTTTATCTGCTTTAATAGATTTTGGCTGTTATTCTTGTTTTCATTAGATTCATTTGTTTTACTTAAGAGAATGAAATTTAAAGCATTACATTATTTGTGTATATAGTAACTGTGCACTGTCTAGTGAGGGCAGAGGCAGCTAGTCTGCAGTGGCCAGCTGGCCCTGCTCAATCTGCATTTGTAAAGAATGTTCAGTTTCCTTAAGGTCACACAGCAAATGATTGGTTTATCTGCTTTAATAGATTTTGGCAGTCAATCCATCATTCATCACATTCATTTGTTTTACTTAAGAGAATGAAATTTAAAGCATTACATTATTTGTGTATATGGTAACTGTTCACTGACTTGTGAGGGCAGAGGCATCAAGTCTGCAGTGGCCAGGTGGCCCTGCTCAAGCTGCATTTGTAAAGAATGTTCAGTTTCCTTAAGGTCACACAGCAAATGAGTGGTTAATCTGCTTTAATAGATTTTGGCAGTCAATCCATCATTCATCACATTCATTTGTTTTACTTAAGAGAATGAAATTTAAAGCATTACATTATTTGTGTATATAGTAACTGTTCACTGACTTGTGAGGGCAGAGGCAGCTAGTCTGCAGTGGCCAGGTGGCCCTGCTCAAGCTGCATTTGTAAAGAATGTTCAGTTTCCTTAAGGTCACACAGCAAATGAGTGGTTAATCTGCTTTAATAGATTTTGGCAGTCAATCCATCATTCATCACATTCATTTGTTTTACTTAAGAGAATGAAATTTAAAGCATTACATTATTTGTGTATATAGTAACTGTTCACTGACTTGTGAGGGCAGAGGCAGCTAGTCTGCAGTGGCCAGGTGGCCCTGCTCAAGCTGCATTTGTAAAGAATGTTTAGTTTCCTTAAGGTCACACAGCAAATGAGTGGTTAATCTGCTTTAATAGATTTTGGCAGTCAATCCATCGTTCATCACATACATTTGTTTTACTTAAGAGAATGAAATTTAAAGCATTACATTATTTGTGTATATAGTAACTGTTCACTGACTTGTGAGGGCAGAGGCAGCTAGTCTGCAGTGGCCAGGTGGCCCTGCTCAAGCTGCATTTGTAAACAATGTTCAGTTTCCTTAAGGTCACACAGCAAATGAGTGGTTAATCTGCTTTAATAGATTTTGGCAGTCAATCCATCATTTATCACATTCATTTGTTTTACTTAAGAGAATGAAATTTAAAGCATTACATTATTTGTGTATATAGTAATTGTGCACTGACTAGTGAGGGCAGCAGCAGCAGCTAGTCTGCAGTGGCCAGGTGGCCCTGCTCAAGCTGCATTTGTAAAGAATGTTCAGTTTCCTTAAGGTCACACAGCAAATGAGTGGTTTATCTGCTTTAATAAATTTTGGCTGTTATTCTTGGTTTCATCACATTCATTTGTTTTAGTTAAGAGAATGAAATTTAAAGCATTACATTATTTGTGTATATAGTAACTGTGCACTGTCTAGTGAGGGCAGCAGCAGCAGCTAGTCTGCAGTGGCCAGCTGGCCCTGCTCAATCTGCATTTGTAAAGAATGTTCTGTTTCCTTAAGGTCACACAGAAAATGAGTGGTTTATCTGCTTTAATAGATTTTGGCTGATATTCTTGGTTTCATCACATTCATTTGTTTTACTTAAGAGAATGAAATTTAAAGCAGTACATTATTTGTGTATATAGTAACTGTTCACTGACTAGTGAGGGCAGAGGCAGCTAGTCTGCAGTGGCCAGCTGGCCCTGCTCAAGCTGCATTTGTAAACAATGTTCAGTTTCCTTAAGGTCACACAGAAAATGAGTGGTTTTTCTGCTTTAATAGATTTTGGCTGATATACTTGGTTTCATCACATTCATTTGTTTTACTTAAGAGAAAGAAATTTAAAGCATTACATTATTTGTGTATATAGTAACTGTTCACTGACTTGTGAGGGCAGAGTCAGATAGTCTGCAGTGGCCAGGTGGCCCTGCTCAAGCTGCATTTGTAATGAATGTTCAGTTTCCTTAAGGTCACACAGAAAATGAGTGGTTTATCTGCTTTAATAGATTTTGGCTGTTATTCTTGGTTTCATCACATTCATTTGTTTCACTTAAGAGAATGAAATTTAAAGCATTACATTATTTGTGTATATAGTAACTGTGCACTGACAAGTGAGGGCAGCAGCAGCAGCTAGTCTGCAGTGGCCAGCTGGCCTGCTCAATCTGCATTTGTAAAGAATGTTCAGTTTCCTTAAGGTCACACAGAAAATGAGTGGTTTATCTGCTTTAATAGATTTTGGCTGTTATTCTTGGTTTCATCACATTCATTTGTTTCACTTAAGAGAATGAAATTTAAAGCATTACATTATTTGTGTATATAGTAACTGTGCACTGACAAGTGAGGGCAGCAGCAGCAGCTAGTCTGCAGTGGCCAGCTGGCCCTGCTCAATCTGCATTTGTAAAGAATGTTCAGTTTCCTTAAGGTCACACAGAAAATGAGTGGTTTATCTGCTTTAATAGATTTTGGCTGTTATTCTTGGTTTCATCACATTCATTTGTTTCACTTAAGAGAATGAAATTTAAAGCATTACATTATTTGTGTATATAGTAACTGTGCACTGACAAGTGAGGGCAGCAGCAGCAGCTAGTCTGCAGTGGCCAGGTGGCCCTGCTCAAGCTGCATTTGTAAAGAATGTTCAGCTTCCTTAAGGTCATACAGAAAATGAGTGGTTTATCTTTTTTAATAGATTTTAGCTGTCAATGATGGTTTCATCACATTCATTTGTTTTACTTAAGAGAAAGAAATTTAAAGCATTACATTATTTGTGTATATAGTAACTGTTCACTGACTAGTGAGGGCAGAGGCAGCTAGTCTGCAGTGGCCAGGTGGCCCTGCTCAAGCTGCATTTGTAAAGAATGTTCAGCTTCCTTAAGGTCACACAGAAAATGAGTGGTTTATCTGCTTTAATAGATTTTGGCTGTTATGCTTGGTTTCATCACATTCATTTGTTTTACTTAAGAGAATGAAATTTATAGCATTACATTATTTGTGTATATAGTAACTGTGCACTAACTACTGAGGGCAGAGGCAGCTAGTCTGCAGTGGCCAGGTGGCCCTGCTCAAGCTGCATTTGTAAAGAATGTTCAGTTTCCTTAAGGTCACACAGCAAATGAGAGTTTTATCTGCTTTAATAGATTTTGGCAGTCAATCCATCATTCATCACATTCATTTGTTTTACTTAAGAGAAAGAAATTTAAAGTATTACATTATTTGTGTATATAGTAACTGTGCACTGACTAGTGAGGGCAGAGGCAGCTAGTCTGCAGTGGCCAGGTGGCCCTGCTCAATCTGCATTTGTAAAGAATGCTCAGTTTCCATAAAGTCACATAGAAAATGAGTGGTTTATCTGCTTTAATAGATTTTGGCTGTTATTCTTGTTTTCATTAGATTCATTTGTTTTACTTAAGAGAATGAAATTTAAAGCATTACGTTATTTGTGTATATAGTAACTGTGCACTGTCTAGTGAGGGCAGAGGCAGCTAGTCTGCAGTGGCCAGCTGGCCCTGCTCAAGCTGCATTTGTAAAGAATGTTCAGTTTCCTTAAGGTCACACAGCAAATGAGTGGTTAATCTGCTTTAATAGATTTTGGCAGTCAATCCATCATTCATCACATTCATTTGTTTTACTTAAGAGAATGAAATTTAAAGCATTACATTATTTGTGTATATAGTAACTGTTCACTGACTTGTGAGGGCAGAGGCAGCTAGTCTGCAGTGGCCAGGTGGCCCTGCTCAAGCTGCATTTGTAAAGAATGTTCAGTTTCCTTAAGGTCACACAGCAAATGAGTGGTTAATCTGCTTTAATAGATTTTGGCAGTCAATCCATCGTTCATCACATACATTTGTTTTACTTAAGAGAATGAAATTTAAAGCATTACATTATTTGTGTATATAGTAACTGTTCACTGACTTGTGAGGGCAGAGGCAGCTAGTCTGCAGTGGCCAGGTGGCCCTGCTCAAGCTGCATTTGTAAACAATGTTCAGTTTCCTTAAGGTCACACAGCAAATGAGTGGTTAATCTGCTTTAATAGATTTTGGCAGTCAATCCATCATTTATCACATTCATTTGTTTAACTTAAGAGAATGAAATTTAAAGCATTACATTATTTGTGTATATAGTAATTGTGCACTGACTAGTGAGGGCAGCAGCAGCAGCTAGTCTGCAGTGGCCAGGTGGCCCTGCTCAAGCTGCATTTGTAAAGAATATTCAGTTTCCTTAAGGTCACACAGCAAATGAGTGGTTTATCTGCTTTAATAAATTTTGGCTGTTATTCTTGGTTTCATCACATTCATTTGTTTTAGTTAAGAGAATGAAATTTAAAGCATTACATTATTTGTGTATTTAGTAACTGTGCACTGTCTAGTGAGGGCAGCAGCAGCAGCTAGTCTGCAGTGGCCAGCTGGCCCTGCTCAATCTGCATTTGTAAAGAATGTTCTGTTTCCTTAAGGTCACACAGAAAATGAGTGGTTTATCTGCTTTAATAGATTTTGGCTGATATTCTTGGTTTCATCACATTCATTTGTTTTACTTAAGAGAATGAAATTTAAAGCATTACATTATTTGTGTATATAGTAACTGTTCACTGACTAGTGAGGGCAGAGGCAGCTAGTCTGCAGTGGCCAGCTGGCCCTGCTCAAGCTGCATTTGTAAACAATGTTCAGTTTCCTTAAGGTCACACAGAAAATGAGTGGTTTTTCTGCTTTAATAGATTTTGGCTGATATACTTGGTTTCATCACATTCATTTGTTTTACTTAAGAGAAAGAAATTTAAAGCATTACATTATTTGTGTATATAGTAACTGTTCACTGACTTGTGAGGGCAGAGTCAGATAGTCTGCAGTGGCCAGGTGGCCCTGCTCAAGCTGCATTTGTAATGAATGTTCAGTTTCCTTAAGGTCACACAGAAAATGAGTGGTTTATCTGCTTTAATAGATTTTGGCTGTTATTCTCGGTTTCATCACATTCATTTGTTTTAGTTAAGATAATGAAATTTAAAGCATTACATTATTTGTGTATATAGTAACTGTGCACTGACTAGTGAGGGCAGCAGCAGCAGCTAGTCTGCAGTGGCCAGATGGTCCTGCTCCAGCTGCATTTGTAAAGAATGTTGAGTTTCCTTAAGGTCACACAGCAAATGAGTGGTTTATCTGCTTTAATAGATTTTGGCAGTCAATCCATCATTCATCACATTCATTTGTTTTACTTAAGAGAATGAAATTTAAAGCATTACATTATTTGTGTATATAGTAACTGTGCACTGACTACTGAGGGCAAGAGGCAGCTAGTCTGCAGTGGCCAGCTGGCCCTGCTCAAGCTGCATTTGTAAAGAATGTTCAGCTTCCTTAAGGTCATACAGAAAATGAGTGGATTATCTGTTTTAATAGATTTTTGCTGTCAATGATGGTTTCATCACATTCATTTGTTTTACTTAAGAGAAAGAAGTTTAAAGCATTACATTATTTGTGTATATAGTAACTGTTCACTGACTAGTGAGGGCAGAGGCAGCTAGTCTGCAGTGGCCAGGTGGCCCTGCTCAAGCTGCATTTGTAAAGAATGTTCAGCTTCCTTAAGGTCACACAGAAAATGAGTGGTTTATCTGCTTTAATAGATTTTGGCTGTTATGCTTGGTTTCATCACATTCATTTGTTTTACTTAAGAGAATGAAATTTAAAGCATTACATTATTTGTGTATATAGTAACTGTGCACTGACTAGTGAGGGCAGCAGCAGCAGCTAGTCTGCAGTGGCCAGATGGTCCTGCTCCAGCTGCATTTGTAAAGAATGTTCAGTTTCGTTGAGGTCACACAGCAAATGAGTGGTTTATCTGCTTTAATAGATTTTGGCAGTCAATCCATCATTCATCACATTCATTTGTTTTACTTAAGAGAATGAAATTTAAAGCATTACATTATTTGTGTATATAGTAACTGTGCACTGACTACTGAGGGCAAGAGGCAGCTAGTCTGCAGTGGCCAGGTGGCCCTGCTCAAGCTGCATTTGTAAAGAATGTTCAGCTTCCTTAAGGTCATACAGAAAATGAGTGGATTATCTGTTTTAATAGATTTTTGCTGTCAATGATGGTTTCATCACATTCATTTGTTTTACTTAAGAGAAAGAAATTTAAAGCATTACATTATTTGTGTATATAGTAACTGTTCACTGACTAGTGAGGGCAGAGGCAGCTAGTCTGCAGTGGCCAGGTGGCCCTGCTCAAGCTGCATTTGTAAAGAATGTTCAGCTTCCTTAAGGTCACACAGAAAATGAGTGGTTTATCTGCTTTAATAGATTTTGGCTGTTATGCTTGGTTTCATCACATTCATTTGTTTTACTTAAGAGAATGAAATTTAAAGCATTACATTATTTGTGTATATAGTAACTGTGCACTGACTACTGAGGGCAGAGGCAGCTATTCTGCAGTGGCCAGGTTGCCCTGCTCAAGCTGCATTTGTAAAGAATGTTCAGTTTCCTTAAGGTCACACAGCAAATGAGAATTTTATCTGCTTTAATAGATTTTGTCAGTCAATCCATCATTCATCACATTCATTTGTTTTACATAAGAGAAAGAAATTTAAAGCATTACATTATTTGTGTATATAGTAACTGTGCACTGACTAGTGAGGGCAGAGGCTGCTAGTCTGCAGTGGCTAGGTGGCCCTGCTCAAGCTGCATTTGTAATGAATGTTCAGTTTCCTTGAGGTCACACAGCAAATGAGTGGTTTATCAGTTTTAATAGATTTTGGCTTCCAATCATGGTATCATCACATTCATTTGTTTTACTTAAGAGAAAGAAATTTAAAGCATTACATTATTTGTGTATATAGTAACTGTTCACTGACTAGTGAGGGCAGAGGCAGCTAGTCTGCAGTGGCCAGGTGGCCCTGCTCAAGCTGCATTTGTAAAGAATGTTCAGCTTCCTTAAGGTCATACAGAAAATGAGTGGATTATCTGTTTTAATAGATTTTTGCTGTCAATGATGGTTTCATCACATTCATTTGTTTTACTTAAGAGAAAGAAATTTAAAGCATTACATTATTTGTGTATATAGTAACTGTGCACTGACTAGTGAGGGCAAGAGGCAGCTAGTCTGCAGTGGCCAGGTGGCCCTGCTCAAGCTGCATTTGTAAAGAATGTTCTGCTTCATTAAGGTCACACAGAAAATGAGTGGTTTATCTGCTTTAATAGATTTTGGCAGTCAATCCATCATTCATCACATTCATTTGTTTTAGTTAACAGAATGAAATTTAAAGCATTACATTATTTGTGTATATAGCAACTGTGCACTGACTAGTGAGGGCAGAGGCAGCTAGTCTGCAGTGGCCAGGTGGCCCTGCTCAATCTGCATTTGTAAAGAATGTTCAGTTTCCATAAGGTCACATAGAAAATGAGTGGTTTATCTGCTTTAATAGATTTTGGCTGTTATTATTGGATTCATCACATTCATTTGTTTTACTTAAGAGAATGAAATTTAAAGCATTACATTATTTGTGTATATAGTAACTGTGCACTGACTAGTGAGGGCAGGAGCAGCTAGTCTGCAGTGGCCAGGTGGCCCTGCTCAATCTGCATTTTTAAAGAATGTTCAGTTTCCTTAAGGTCACACAGAAAATGAGTGGTTTATCTGCTTTAATAGATTTTGGCTGTTATTCATGGTTTCATCACATTCATTTGTTTTACTTAAGAGAATGAAATTTAAAGTATTACATTATTTGTGTATATAGTAACTGTGCACTGACTAGTGAGGGCAGAGGCAGCTAGTCTGCAGTGGCCAGCTGGCCTGCTCAGCCTGCATTTGTAAAGAATGTTCAGTTTCCTTAAGGTCACACAGAAAATGAGTGGTTTATCTGCTTTAATAGATTTTGGCAGTCAATCCATCATTCATCACATTCATTTGTTTTAGTTAAGAGAATGAAATTTAAAGCATTACATTATTTGTGTATATAGTAACTGTGCACTGACTACTGAGGGCAAGAGGCAGCTAGTCTGCAGTGGCCAGGTGGCCCTGCTCAAGCTGCATTTGTAAAGAATGTTCAGCTTCCTTAAGGTCATACAGAAAATGAGTGGATTATCTGTTTTAATAGATTTTTGCTGTCAATGATGGTTTCATCACATTCATTTGTTTTACTTAAGAGAAAGAAATTTAAAGCATTACATTATTTGTGTATATAGTAACTGTTCACTGACTAGTGAGGGCAGAGGCAGCTAGTCTGCAGTGGCCAGGTGGCCCTGCTCAAGCTGCATTTGTAAAGAATGTTCAGCTTCCTTAAGGTCACACAGAAAATGAGTGGTTTATCTGCTTTAATAGATTTTGGGTGTTATGCTTGGTTTCATCACATTCATTTGTTTTACTTAAGAGAATGAAATTTAAATCATTACATTATTTGTGTATATAGTAACTGTGAACTGACTACTGAGGGCAGAGGCAGCTATTCTGCAGTGGCCAGGTGGCCCTGCTCAAGCTGCATTTGTAAAGAATGTTCAGTTTCCTTAAGGTCACACAGCAAATGAGAATTTTATCTGCTTTAATAGATTTTGGCAGTCAATCCATCATTCATCACATTCATTTGTTTTACTTAAGAGAAAGAAATTTAAAGCATTACATTATTTGTGTATATAGTAACGGTGCACTGACTAGTGAGGGCAGAGGCAGCTAGTCTGCAGCGGCCAGGTGGCCCTGCTCAATCTGCATTTGTAAAGAATGCTCAGTTTCCATAAGGTCACATAGAAAATGAGTGGTTTATCTGCTTTAATAGATTTTGGCTGTTATTCTTGGTTTCATTACATTCATTTGTTTTACTTAAGAGAATGAAATTTAAAGTATTACATTATTTGTGTATATAGTAACTGTGCACTGACTAGTGAGGGCAGAGGCAGCTAGTCTGCAGTGGCCAGCTGGCCCTGCTCAATCTGCATTTGTAAAGAATGTTCAGTTTCCTTAAGGTCACACAGAAAATGAGTGGTTTATCTGTTTTAATAGATTTTTGCTGTCAATGATGGTTTCATCACATTCATTTGTTTTACTTAAGAGAAAGAAATTTAAAGCATTACATTATTTGTGTATATAGTAACTGTGCACTGACTACTGAGGGCAAGAGGCAGCTAGTCTGCAGTGGCCAGGTGGCCCTGCTCAAGCTGCATTTGTAAAGAATGTTCAGCTTCCTTAAGGTCATACAGAAAATGAGTGGATTATCTGTTTTAATAGATTTTTGCTGTCAATGATGGTTTCATCACATTCATTTGTTTTA
Organism: Locusta migratoria; assembly: GCA_026315105.1. Classification (NCBI taxonomy): domain Eukaryota; kingdom Metazoa; phylum Arthropoda; class Insecta; order Orthoptera; family Acrididae; genus Locusta; species Locusta migratoria. The sequence continues at coordinate 1,593,248 of CM048750.1, read as the reverse complement.
CTTAAGAGAAAGAAATTTAAAGCATTACATTATTTGTGTATATAGTAACTGTTCACTGACTAGTGAGGGCAGAGGCAGCTATTCTGCAGTGGCCAGGTGGCCCTGCTCAAGCTGCATTTGTAAAGAATGTTCAGCTTCCTTAAGGTCATACAGAAAATGAGTGGATTATCTGTTTTAATAGATTTTTGCTGTCAATGATGGTTTCATCACATTCATTTGTTTTACTTAAGAGAAAGAAATTTAAAGCATTACATTATTTGTGTATATAGTAACTGTGCACTGACTACTGAGGGCAAGAGGCAGCTAGTCTGCAGTGTCCAGGTGGCCCTGCTCAAGCTGCATTTGTAAAGAATGTTCAGCTTCCTTAAGGTCACACAGAAAATGAGTGGTTTATCTGCTTTAATAGATTTTGGCTGTTATGCTTGGTTTCATCACATTCATTTGTTTTACTTAAGAGAATGAAATTTAAAGCATTACATTATTTGTGTATATAGTAACTGTGCACTGACTAGTGAGGGCAGAGGCAGCTAGTCTGCAGTGGCCAGCTGGCCCTGCTCAATCTGCATTTGTAAAGAATGTTCAGTTTCCTTAAGGTCACACAGAAAATGAGTGGTTTATCTGCTTAAATAGATTTTTGCTGTCAATCATGGTTTCATCACATTCATTTGTTTTACTTAAGAGGAAGAAATTTAAAGCATTACATTATTTGTGTATATAGTAACTGTGCACTGACTAATGAGGGCAGAGGCAGCTAGTCTGCAGTGTCCAGATGGTCCTGCTCAAGCTGCATTTGTAAAGAATGTTCAGTTTCCTTACGGTCACACAGCAAATGAGTGGTTTATCTGCTTTAATAGATTTTGGCAGTCAATCCATCATTCATCACATTCATTTGTTTTACTTAAGAGAATGAAATTTAAAGCATTACATTATTTGTGTATATAGTAACTGTGCACTGAATAGTGAGGGCAGAGGCAGCTAGTCTGCAGCGGCCAGCTGGCCCTGCTCAATCTGCATTTGTAAAGAATGCTCAGTTTCCTTAAGGTCACACAGAAAATGAGTGGTTTATCTGCTTTAATAGATTTTGGCTGTTATTCTTGGTTTCATCACATTCATTTGTTTTACTTAAGAGAATGAAATTTAAAGTATTACATTATTTGTGTATATAGTAACTGTGCACTGACTAGTGAGGGCAGAGGCAGCTAGTCTGCAGTGGCCAGCTGGCCCTGCTCAATCTGCATTTGTAAAGAATGTTCAGTTTCCTTAAGGTCACACAGAAAATGAGTGGTTTATCTGCTTAAATAGATTTTTGCTGTCAATCATGGTTTCATCACATTCATTTGTTTTACTTAAGAGGAAGAAATTTAAAGCATTACATTATTTGTGTATATAGTAACTGTGCACTGACTAATGAGGGCAGAGGCAGCTAGTCTGCAGTGTCCAGATGGTCCTGCTCAAGCTGCATTTGTAAAGAATGTTCAGTTTCCTTACGGTCACACAGCAAATGAGTGGTTTATCTGCTTTAATAGATTTTGGCAGTCAATCCATCATTCATCACATTCATTTGTTTTACTTAAGAGAATGAATTTTAAAGCATTACATTATTTGTGTATATAGTAACAGTGCACTGAATAGTGAGGGCAGAGGCAGCTAGTCTGCAGCGGCCAGCTGGCCCTGCTCAATCTGCATTTGTAAAGAATGCTCAGTTTCCTTAAGGTCACACAGAAAATGAGTGGTTTATCTGCTTTAATAGATTTTGGCTGTTATTATTGGTTTCATCACATTCATTTGTTTTACTTAAGAGAATGAAATTTAAAGCATTACATTATTTGTGTATATAGTAACTGTGCACTGACTAATGAGGGCAGAGGCAGCTAGTCTGCAGTGGCCAGCTGGCCCTGCTCAATCTGCATTTGTAAAGAATGTTCAGTTTCCTTAAGGTCACACAGCAAATGGTTGGTTTATCTGCTTTAATAGATTTTGGCAGTCAATCCATCATTCATCACATTCATTTGTTTTACTTAAGAGAATGAAATCTAAAGCATTACATTATTTGTGTATATAGTAACTGTGCACTGACTAGTGAGGGCAGAGGCAGCTAGTCTGCAGTGGCCAGGTGGCCCTGGTCAAGCTGCATTTGTAAAGAATGTTCAGTTTCCTTAAGGTCACACAGCAAATGAGTGGTGTATCTGCTTTAATAGATTTTGGCAGTCAATCCATCATTCATCACATTCATTTGTTTTACTTAAGAGAATGAAATTTAAAGCATTACATTATTTGTGTAAATAGTAACTGTGCACTGAATAGTGAGGGCAGAGGCAGCTAGTCTGCAGTGGCCAGCTGGCCCTGCTCAATCTGCATTTTTAAAGAATGTTCAGTTTCCTTAAGGTCACACAGAAAATGAGTGGTTTATCTGCTTTAATATGTTTTGGCTGTTATTCTTGGTTTCATCACATTCATTTGTTTTACTTAAGAGAATGAAATTTAAAGCATTACATTATTTGTGTATATAGTAACTATGCACTGACTAGTGAGGGCAGAGGCAGCTAGTCTGCAGTGGCCAGGTGGCCCTGGTCAAGCTGCATTTGTAAAGAATGTTCAGTTTCCTTAAGGTCACACAGCAAATGAGTGGTTTATCTGCTTTAATAGATTTTGGCAGTCAATCCATCATTCATCACATTCATTTGTTTTACTTAAGCGATTGAAATTTAAAGCATTACATTATTTGTGTATATAGTAACTGTGCACTGACTAGTGAGGGCAGAGGCAGCTAGTCTGCAGTGGCCAGGTGCCCCTGCTCAATCTGCATTTGTAAAGAATGTTCAGTTTCCTTAAGGTCACACAGAAAATGAGTGGTTTATCTGCTTTAATAGATTTTGGCTGTTATTCTTGGTTTCATCACATTCATTTGTTTTACTTAAGAGAATGAAATTTAAAGCATTACATTATTTGTGTATATAGTAACTGTGCACTGACTAGTGAGGGCAAAGGCAGCTAGTCTGCAGTGGCCAGGTGCCCCTGCTCAATCTGCATTTGTAAAGAATGTTCAGTTTCCTTAAAGTCACACAGAAAATGAGTGGTTTATCTGCTTTAATAGATTTTGGCTGTTATTCTTGGTTTCATTACATTCATTTGTTTTACTTAAGAGAATGAAATTTAAAGCATTACATTATTTGTGTGTATAGTAATTGTGCACTGACTAGTGAGGGCAGCAGCAGCAGCATGTCTGCAGTGGCCAGCTGGTCCTGCTCAATCTGCATTTGTAAAGAATGTTCAGTTTCCTTAAGGTCACACAGAAAATGAGTGGTTTATCTGCTTTAATAGATTTTGGCTGTTATTCTTGGTTTCATCACATTCATTTGTTTTACTTAAGAGAATGAAATTTAAAGCATTACATTATTTGTGTATATAGTAACTGTGCACTGACTAATGAGGGCAGAGGCAGCTAGTCTGCAGTGGCCAGCTGGCCCTGCTCAATCTGCATTTGTAAAGAATGTTCAGTTTCCTTAAGGTCACACAGCAAATGGTTGGTTTATCTGCTTTAATAGATTTTGGCAGTCAATCCATCTTTCATCACATTCATTTGTTTTACTTAAGAGAATGAAATCTAAAGCATTACATTATTTCTGTATATAGTAACTGTTCACTGACTAGTGAGGGCAGAGGCAGCTAGTCTGCACGGGCCAGGTGGCCCTGCTCAAGCTGCATTTGTAAAGAATGTTCAGTTTCCTTAAGGTCACACAGCAAATGGTTGGTTTATCTGCTTTAATAGATTTTGGCAGTCAATCCATCATTCATCACATTCATTTGTTTTACTTAAGAGAATGAAATCTAAAGCATTACATTATTTCTGTATATAGTAACTGTTCACTGACTAGTGAGGGCAGAGGCAGCTAGTCTGCAGTGGCCAGGTGGCCCTGCTCAATCTGCATTTGTAAACAATGTTCAGTTTCCTTAAGGTCACACAGCAAATGGTTGGTTTATCTGCTTTAATAGATTTTGGCAGTCAATCTATCATTCATCACATTCATTTGTTTTACTTAAGAGAATGAAATCTAAAGCATTACATTATTTCTGTATATAGTAACTGTTCACTGACTAGTGAGGGCAGAGGCAGCTAGTCTGCAGTGGCCAGGTGGCCCTGCTCAAGCTGCATTTGTAAAGAATGTTCAGTTTCCTTAAGGTCACACAGCAAATGGTTGGTTTATCTGCTTTAATAGATTTTGGCAGTCAATCCATCATTCATCACATTCATTTGTTTTACTTAAGAGAATGAAATCTAAAGCATTACATTATTTCTGTATATAGTAACTGTTCACTGACTAGTGAGGGCAGAGGCAGCTAGTCTGCAGTGGCCAGGTGGCCCTGCTCAATCTGCATTTGTAAACAATGTTCAGTTTCCTTAAGGTCACACAGCAAATGGTTGGTTTATCTGCTTTAATAGATTTTGGCAGTCAATCCATCATTCATCACATTCATTTGTTTTACTTAAGAGAATGAAATCTAAAGCATTACATTATTTCTGTATATAGTAACTGTTCACTGACTAGTGAGGGCAGAGGCAGCTAGTCTGCAGTGGCCAGGTGGCCCTGCTCAATCTGCATTTGTAAACAATGTTCAGTTTCCTTAAGGTCACACAGCAAATGGTTGGTTTATCTGCTTTAATAGATTTTGGCAGTCAATCCATCATTCATCACATTCATTTGTTTTACTTAAGAGAATGAAATCTAAAGCATTACATTATTTCTGTATATAGTAACTGTTCACTGACTAGTGAGGGCAGAGGCAGCTAGTCTGCAGTGGCCAGGTGGCCCTGCTCAATCTGCATTTGTAAACAATGTTCAGTTTCCTTAAGGTCACACAGCAAATGAGTGGTTAATCTGCTTTAATAGATTTTGGCAGTCAAACCATCATTCATCACATTCATTTGTTTTAGTTAAGAGAATGAAATTTAAAGCATTACATTATTTGTGTATATAGTAACTGTGCACTGACTAGTGAGGGCAGCAGCAGCAGCTAGTCTGCAGTGGCCAGCTGGCCCTGCTCAATCTGCATTTGTAAAGAATGTTCAGCTTCCTTAAGGTCACACAGAAAATGAGTGGTTTATCTACTTTAATAGATTTTGGCTGATATTCTTGGTTTCATCACATTCATTTGTTTTACTTAAGAGAAAGAAATTTAAAGCATTACATTATTTGTGTATATAGTAACTGTTCACTGACTAGTGAGGGCAGAGGCAGCTAGTCTGCAGTGGCCAGGTGGCCCTGCTCAAGCTGCATTTGTAAAGAATGTTCAGTTTCCTTAAGGTCACACAGCAAATGTGTGGTTTAATTGCTTTAATAGATTTTGGCTGTTATTCTTGATTTCATCACATTCATTTGTTTTACTTAAGAGAAAGAAATTTAAAGCATTACATTATTTGTGTATATAGTAACTGTTCACTGACTAGTGAGGGCAGAGGCAGCTAGTCTGCAGTGGCCAGGTGGCCCTGCTCAAGCTGCATTTGTAAAGAATGTTCTGTTTCCTTAAGGTCACACAGAAAATGAGTGGTTTATCTGCTTTAATAGATTTTTGCTGTCAATCATGGTTTCATCACATCCATTTGTTTTACTTATGAGAAAGAAATTTAAAGCATTACATTATTTGTGTATATAGTAACTGTGCACTGACTAGTGAGGGCAGAGGCAGCTAGTCTGCAGTGGCCAGCTGGCCCTGCTCAAGCTGCATTTGTAAACAATGTTCAGTTTCCTTAATGTCACACAGCAAATGAGTGGTTTATCTGCTTTAATAGATTTTTGCTGTCAATCATGGTTTCATCATATTCATTTGTTTTACTTAAGAGAAATAAATTTAAAGCATTACATTATTTGTGTATATAGTAACTGTTCACTGACTTGTGAGGGCAGAGTCAGTCTGCAGTGGCCAGGTGGCCCTGCTCAAGCTGCATTTGTAAAGAATGTTCAGTTTCCTTAAGGTCACACAGCAAATGAGTGGTTTATATGCTTTAATAGATTTTGGCAGTCAATCCATCATTCATCACATTCATTTGTTTTACTTAAGAGAATGAAATTTAAAGCATTACATTATTTGTGTATATAGTAACTGTGCACTGACTAGTGAGGGCGTAGGCAGCTAGTCTGCAGTGGTCATCTGGCCCTGCTCAGTCTGCATTTGTAAAGAATGTTCAGTTTCCTTAAGGTCACACAGAAAATGAGTGGTTTATCTACTTTAATAGATTTTGGCTGTTATTCTTGGTTTCATCACATTCATTTGTTTTCATTAAGAGAATGAAATTTAAAGCATTACATTATTTGTGTATATAGTAACTGTGCACTGACTAGTGAGGGCAGAGGCAGCTAGTCTGCAGTGGCCAGGTGGCCCTGCTCAAGCTGCATTTGTAAAGAATGTTTTGTTTCCTTAAGGTCACACAGAAAATGAGTGGTTTATCTGCTTTAATAGATTTTTGCTGTCAATCATGGTTTCATCACATCCATTTGTTTTACTTATGAGAAAGAAATTTAAAGCATTACATTATTTGTGTATATAGTAACTGTGCACTGACTAGTGAGGGCAAAGGCAGCTAGTCTGCAGTGGCCAGGTGCCCCTGCTCAATCTGCATTTGTAAAGAATGTTCAGTTTCCTTAAAGTCACACAGAAAATGAGTGGTTTATCTGCTTTAATAGATTTTGGCTGTTATTCTTGGTTTCATTACATTCATTTGTTTTACTTAAGAGAATGAAATTTAAAGCATTACATTATTTGTGTATATAGTAATTGTGCACTGACTAGTGAGGGCAGCAGCAGCAGCAGCTAGTCTGCAGGGGCCAGCTGGCCCTGCTCAATCTGCATTTGTAAAGAATGTTCAGTTTCCTTAAGGTCACACAGAAAATGAGTGGGTTATCTGCTTTAATAAATTTTGGCTGTTATTCTTGGTTTCATCACATTCATTTGTTTTACTTAAGAGAATGAAATTTAAAGTATTACTTTATTTGTGTATATAGTAACTGTGCACTGACTAGTGAGGGCAGAGGCAGCTAGTCTGCAGTGGCCAGCTGGCCCTGCTCAATCTGCATTTGTAAAGAATGTTCAGTTTCCTTAAGGTCAAACAGCAAATGAGTGGTTTATCTGCTTTAATAGATTTTGGCTGTTATTCTTGGTTTCATCACATTCATTTGTTTTACTTAAGAGAATGAAATTTAAAGCATTACATTATTTGTGTATATAGTATCTGTGCACTGACTAGTGAGGGCAGAGGCAGCTAGTCTGCAGTGGCCAGCTGGCCCTGCTCAATCTGCATTTGTAAAGAATGTTCAGTTTCCCTAAGGTCACACAGCAAATGAGTGGTTTATCTGCTTAAATAGATTTTTGCTGTCAATCATGGTTTCATCACATTCATTTGTTTTACTTAAGAGGAAGAAATTTAAAGCATTACATTACTTGTGTATATAGTAACTGTGCACTGACTAGTGAGGGCAGAGGCAGCTAGTCTGCAGTGGCCAGATGGTCCTGCTCCAGCTGCATTTGTAAAGAATGTTCAGTTTCCTTAAGGTCACACAGCAAATGAGTGGTTTATCTGCTTTAATAGATTTTGGCAGTCAATCCATCATTCATCACATTCATTTGTTTTACTTAAGAGAATGAAATTTAAAGCATTACATTATTTGTGTATATAGTATCTGTGCACTGACTAGTGAGGGCAGAGGCAGCTAGTCTGCAGTGGCCAGCTGGCCCTGCTCAATCTGCATTTGTAAAGAATGTTCAGTTTCCCTAAGGTCACACAGCAAATGAGTGGTTTATCTGCTTAAATAGATTTTTGCTGTCAATCATGGTTTCATCACATTCATTTGTTTTACTTAAGAGGAAGAAATTTAAAGCATTACATTACTTGTGTATATAGTAACTGTGCACTGACTAGTGAGGGCAGAGGCAGCTAGTCTGCAGTGGCCAGGTGGCCCTGCTCAAGCTGCATTTGTAAAGAATGTTTAGTTTCCTTAAGTTCACACAGCAAATGAGTGGTTTATCTGCTTTAATAGATTTTTGCTGTCAATCATGGTTTCATCACATTCATTTGTTTTACTTAAGAGAAAGAAATTTAAAGCATTACATTATATGTGTATATAGTAACTGTGCACTGACTAGTGAGGGCAGAGGCAGCTAGTCTGCAGTGGCCAGCTGGCCCTGCTCAATCTGCATTTGTAAAGAATGTTCAGTTTCCTTAAGGTCACACGGCAAATGAGTAGTTTATCTGCTTAAATAGATTTTTGCTGTCAATAATGGTTTCATCACATTCATTTGTTTTACTTAAGAGGAAGAAATTTAAAGCATTACATTACTTGTGTATATAGTAACTGTGCACTGACTAGTGAGGGCAGAGGCAGCTAGTCTGCAGTGGCCAGATGGTCCTGCTCAAGCTGCATTTGTAAAGAATGTTCAGTTTCCTTAAGGTCACACAGCAAATGAGTGGTTTATCTGCTTTAATAGATTTTGGCAGTCAATCCATCATTCATCACATTCATTTGTTTTACTTAAGAGAATGAAATTTAAAGCATTACATTATTTGTGTATATAGTAACTGTGCACTGAATAGTGACGGCAGAGGCAGCTAGTCTGCAGTGGCCAGCTGGCCCTGCTCAATCTGCATTTTTAAAGAATGTTAAGTTTCCTTAAGGTCACACAGAAAATGAGTGGTTTATCTGCTTTAATATGTTTTGGCTGTTATTCTTGGTTTCATCACATTCATTTGTTTTACTTAAGAGAATGAAATTTAAAGCATTACATTATTTGTGTATATAGTAACTGTGCACTGACTAGTGAGGGCAGAGGCAGCTAGTCTGCAGTGGCCAGGTGGCCCTGCTCAAGCTGCATTTGTAAAGAATGTTCAGTTTCCTTAAGGTCACACAGCAAATGAGTGGTTTATCTGCTTTAATAGATTTGGCAGTCAATCCATCATTCATCACATTCATTTGTTTTACTTAAGTGAATGAAATTTAAAGCATTACATTATTTGTGTATATAGTAACTGTGCACTGACTAGTGAGGGCAGAGGCAGCTAGTCTGCAGTGGCCAGGTGGCCCTGCTCAAGCTGCATTTGTAAAGAATGTTCAGTTTCCTTAAGGTCACACAGCAAATGAGAGGTTTATCTGTTTTAATAGATTTTGGCAGTCAATCCATCATTCATCATATTCATTTTTTTTACTTAAGAGAAAGAAATTTAAAGCATTACATTATTTGTGTATATAGTAACTGCGCACTGACTAGTGAGGGCAGAGGCAGCTAGTCTGCAGAGGCCAGCTGGCCCTGCTCAATCTGCATTTGTAAAGAATGCTCAGTTTCCATAAGGTCACATAGAAAATTAGTGGTTTATCTGCTTTAATAGATTTTGGCTGTTATTCTTGGTTTCATCACATTCATTTGTTTTACTTAAGAGAATGAAATTTAAAGCATTACATTATTTGTGTATATAGTAACTGTGCACTGACTACTGAGGGCAGAGGCAGCTAGTCTGCAGTGGCCAGGTGGCCCTGCTCAAGCTGCATTTGTAAAGAATGTTCAGTTTCCTTAAGGTCACACAGCAAATGAGAGGTTTATCTGTTTTAATAGATTTTGGCAGTCAATCCATCATTCATCATATTCATTTTTTTTTACTTAAGAGAAAGAAATTTAAAGCATTACATTATTTGTGTATATAGTAACTGCGCACTGACTAGTGAGGGCAGAGGCAGCTAGTCTGCAGAGGCCAGCTGGCCCTGCTCAATCTGCATTTGTAAAGAATGCTCAGTTTCCATAAGGTCACATAGAAAATGAGTGGTTTATCTGCTTTAATAGATTTTGGCTGTTATTCTTGTTTTCATTAGATTCATTTGTTTTACTTAAGAGAATGAAATTTAAAGCATTACATTATTTGTGTATATAGTAACTGTGCACTGACTAGTGAGGGCAGCAGCAGCTAGTCTGCAGTGGCCAGGTGGCCCTGCTCAATCTGCATTTGTAAAGAATGTTCAGTTTCCTTAATGTCACACAGCAAATGAGTGGTTTATCTGCTTTAATAGATTTTTGCTGTCAATCATGGTTTCATCACATTCATTTGTTTTACTTAAGAGAAAGAAATTTAAAGCATTACATTATTTGTGTATATAGTAACTGTGCACTGACTAGTGAGGGCAGAGGCAGCTAGTCTGCAGTGGCCAGCTGGCCCTGCTCAATCTGCATTTGTAAAGAATGTTCAGTTTCCTTAAGGTCACACAGCAAATGAGTGGTTTATCTGCTTAAATAGATTTTTGCTGTCAATCATGGTTTCATCACATTCATTTGTTTTACTTAAGAGGAAGAAATTTAAAGCATTACATTACTTGTGTATATAGTAACTGTGCACTGACTAGTGAGGGCAGAGGCAGCTAGTCTGCAGTGGCCAGCTGGCCCTGCTCAATCTGCATTTGTAAAGAATGTTCAGTTTCCTTAAGGTCACACGGCAAATGAGTAGTTTATCTGCTTAAATAGATTTTTGCTGTCAATAATGGTTTCATCACATTCATTTGTTTTACTTAAGAGGAAGAAATTTAAAGCATTACATTACTTGTGTATATAGTAACTGTGCACTGACTAGTGAGGGCAGAGGCAGCTAGTCTGCAGTGGCCAGATGGTCCTGCTCAAGCTGCATTTGTAAAGAATGTTCAGTTTCCTTAAGGTCACACAGCAAATGAGTGGTTTATCTGCTTTAATAGATTTTGGCAGTCAATCCATCATTCATCACATTCATTTGTTTTACTTAAGAGAATGAAATTTAAAGCATTACATTATTTGTGTATATAGTAACTGTGCACTGAATAGTGACGGCAGAGGCAGCTAGTCTGCAGTGGCCAGCTGGCCCTGCTCAATCTGCATTTTTAAAGAATGTTAAGTTTCCTTAAGGTCACACAGAAAATGAGTGGTTTATCTGCTTTAATATGTTTTGGCTGTTATTCTTGGTTTCATCACATTCATTTGTTTTACTTAAGAGAATGAAATTTAAAGCATTACATTATTTGTGTATATAGTAACTGTGCACTGACTAGTGAGGGCAGAGGCAGCTAGTCTGCAGTGGCCAGGTGGCCCTGCTCAAGCTGCATTTGTAAAGAATGTTCAGTTTCCTTAAGGTCACACAGCAAATGAGTGGTTTATCTGCTTTAATAGATTTGGCAGTCAATCCATCATTCATCACATTCATTTGTTTTACTTAAGTGAATGAAATTTAAAGCATTACATTATTTGTGTATATAGTAACTGTGCACTGACTAGTGAGGGCAGAGGCAGCTAGTCTGCAGTGGCCAGGTGGCCCTGCTCAATCTGCATTTGTAAAGCATGTTCAGTTTCCTTAAGGTCACACAGAAAATGAGTGGTTTATCTGCTTTAATAGATTTTGACTGTTATTCTTGGTTTCATCACATTCATTTGTTTTACTTAAGAGAATGAAATTTAAAGCATTACATTATTTGTGTATATAGTAACTGTGCACTGACTAGTGAGGGCAGCAGCAGCAGCTAGTCTGCAGTGGCCAGCTGGCCCTGCTCAATCTGCATTTGTAAAGAATGTTCAGACTCCTTAAGGTCACACAGCAAATGATTGGTTTATCTGCTTTAATAGATTTTGGCAGTCAATCCATCATTCATCACATTCATTTGTTTTACTTAAGAGAATGAAATTTAAAGCATTACATTATTTGTGTATTTAGTAACTGTGCACTGACTAGTGAGGGCAGAGGCAGCTAGTCTGCAGTGGCCAGGTGGCCCTGCTCAAGCTGCATTTGTAAAGAATGTTCAGTTTCCTTAAGGTCACACAGCAAATGAGTGGTTTATCTGCTTTAATAGATTTTGGCAGTCAATCCATCATTCATCACATTCATTTCTTTTAGTTAAGAGAATGAAATTTAAAGCATTACATTATTTGTGTATATAGTAACTGTGCTCTGACTAGTGAGGGCTGCAGCAGCAGCTAGTCTGCAGTGGCCAGGTGGCCCTGCTCAAGCTGCATTTTTAAAGAATGTTCAGTTTCCTTAAGGTCACACAGCAAATGAGTGGTTTATCTGCTTTAATAGATTTTGGCAGTCAATCCATCATTCATCACATTCATTTGTTTTACTTAAGAGAATGAAATTTAAAGCATTACATTATTTGTGTATATAGTAACTGTGCACTGACTAGTGAGGGCAGAGGCAGCTAGTCTGCAGTGGCCAGGTGGCCCTGCTCAAGCTGCATTTGTAAAGAATGTTCAGTTTCCTTAAGGTCACACAGCAAATGAGTGGTTTATCTGCTTTAATAGATTTTGGCTGTTATTCTTGGTTTCATCACTTTCATTTGTTTTACTTAAGAGAATGAAATTTAAAGCATTACATTATTTGTGTATATAGTAACTGTGCACTGACTAGTGAGGGCAGCAGCGGCAGCTAGTCTGCAGTGGCCAGGTGGCCCTGCTCAAGCTGCATTTGTAAAGAATGTTCAGTTTCCTTAAGGTCACACAGCAAATGATTGGTTTATCTGCTTTAATAGATTTTGGCAGTCAATCCATCATTCATCACATTCATTTGTTTTACTTAAGAGAATGAAATGTAAAGCATTACATTATTTGTGTATATAGTAACTGTGCACTGACTAATGAGGGCAGAGGCAGCTAGTCTGCAGTGGCCAGGTGGCCCTGATCAATCTGCATTTGTAAAGAATGTTCAGTTTCCTTAAGGTCACACAGAAAATGAGTGGTTTATCTACTGTAATAGATTTTGGCTGTTATTCTTGGTTTCATCACATTCATTTGTTTTACTTAAGAGAATGAAATTTAAAGCATTACATTATTTGTGTATATAGTAACTGTGCACTGACTAGTGAGGGCAGAGGCAGCTAGTCTGCAGTGGCCAGCTGGCCCTGCTCAATCTGCATTTGTAAAGAATGTTCAGTTTCCTTAAGGTCACACAGCAAATGAGTGGTTTATCTGCTTTAATACATTTTGGTAGTCAGTCCATCATTCATCACATTCATTTGTTTTACTTAAGAGAATGAAATTTAAAGCATTACATTATTTGTGTATATAGTAACTGTGCACTGACTAGTGAGGGCAGAGGCAGCTAGTCTGCAGTGGCCAGCTGGCCCTGCTCAATCTGCATTTGTAAAGAATGTTCAGTTTCCTTAAGGTCACACAGCAAATGAGTGGTTTATCTGCTTTAATACATTTTGGTAGTCAGTCCATCATTCATCACATTCATTTGTTTTACTTAAGAGAATGAAATTTAAAGCATTACATTATTTGTGTATATAGTAACTGTGCACTGACTAGTGAGGGCAGAGGCAGCTAGTCTGCAGTGGCCAGCTGGCCCTGCTCAATCTGCATTTGTAAAGAATGTTCAGTTTCCTTAAGGTCACACAGCAAATGAGTGGTTTATCTGCTTTAATACATTTTGGTAGTCAGTCCATCATTCATCACATTCATTTGTTTTACTTAAGAGAATGAAATTTAAAGCATTACATTATTTGTGTATACAGTAACTGTACACTGACTAGTGAGGGCAGAGGCAGCTAGTCTGCAGTGGCCAGCTGGCCCTGCTCAATCTGCATTTGTAAAGAATGTTCAGTTTCCTTAAGGTCACACAGCAAATGATTGGTTTATCTGCTTTAATAGATTTTAGCAGTCAATCCATCATTCATCACATTCATTTGTTTTACTTAAGAGAATGAAATTTAAAGCATTACATTATTTGTGTATATAGAAATTGTGCACTGACTAGTGAGGCCAGCAGCAGCAGCTAGTCTGCAGTGGCCAGCTGGCCCTGCTCAATCTGCATTTGTAAAGAATGTTCAGTTTCCTTAAGGTCACAAAGAAAATGAGTGGTTTATCTGCTTTAATAGATTTTGGCTGTTATACCTGGTTTCATCACATTCATTTGTTTTACTTAAGAGAATGAAATTTAAAGCATTACATTATTTGTGTATATAGTAACTGTTCACTGACTAGTGAGGGCAGAGGCAGCTAGTCTGCAGTGGCCAGGTGGCCCTGCTCAAGCTGCATTTGTAAAGAATGTTTAGTTTCCTTAAGGTCACACAGCAAATGAGAGGTTTATCTGCTTTAATAGATTTTGGCAGTCAATCCATCATTCATCACATTCATTTGTTTTACTTAAGAGAATGAAATTTAAAGCATTACATTATTTGTGTATACAGTAACTGTACACTGACTAGTGAGGGCAGAGGCAGCTAGTCTGCAGTGGCCAGCTGGCCCTGCTCAATCTGCATTTGTAAAGAATGTTCAGTTTCCTTAAGGTCACACAGCAAATGATTGGTTTATCTGCTTTAATAGATTTTAGCAGTCAATCCATCATTCATCACATTCATTTGTTTTACTTAAGAGAATGAAATTTAAAGCATTACATTATTTGTGTATATAGAAATTGTGCACTGACTAGTGAGGCCAGCAGCAGCAGCTAGTCTGCAGTGGCCAGCTGGCCCTGCTCAATCTGCATTTGTAAAGAATGTTCAGTTTCCTTAAGGTCACAAAGAAAATGAGTGGTTTATCTGCTTTAATAGATTTTGGCTGTTATTCTTGGTTTCATCACTTTCATTTGTTTTACTTAAGAGAATGAAATTTAAAGCATTACATTATTTGTGTATATAGTAACTGTGCACTGACTAGTGAGGGCAGAGGCAGCTAGTCTGCAGTGGCCAGGTGGCCCTGCTCAAGCTGCATTTGTAAAGAATGTTCAGTTTCCTTAAGGTCACACAGCAAATGATTGGTTTATCTGCTTTAATAGATTTTGGCTGTTATTCTTGGTTTCATCACATTTATTTGTTTTACTTAAGAGAATGAAATTTAAAGCATTACATTATTTGTGTATATAGTAACTGTGCACTGACTAGTGAGGGCAGAGGCAGCTAGTCTGCAGTGGCCAGGTGGCCCTGCTCAATCTGCATTTGTAAAGAATGTTCAGTTTCCTTAAGGTCACACAGCAAATGATTGGTTTATCTGCTTTAATAGATTTTGGCAGTCAATCCATCATTCATCACATTCATTTGTTTTACTTAAGAGAATGAAATGTAAAGCATTACATTATTTGTGTATATAGTAATTGTGCACTGACTAGTGAGGGCAGCAGCAGCAGCTAGTCTGCAGTGGCCAGCTGGCCCTGCTCAATCTGCATTTGTAGAGAATGTTCAGTTTCCTTAAGGTCACACAGCAAATGAGTGGTTTATCTGCTTTAATAGATTTTGGCTGTTATTCTTGGATTCATCACATTCTTTTGTTTTAGTTAAGAGAATGAAATTTAAACCATTACATTATTTGTGTATTTAGTAACTGTGCACTGACTAGTGAGGGCAGAGGCAGCTAGTCTGCAGTGGCCAGCTGGCCCTGCTCAATCTGCATTTGTAAAGAATGTTCAGTTTCCTTAAGGTCACACAGCAAATGATTGGTTTATCTGCTTTAATAGATTTTAGCAGTCAATCCATCATTCATCACATTCATTTGTTTTACTTAAGAGAATGAAATTTAAAGCATTACATTATTTGTGTATATAGTAACTGTTCACTGACTAGTGAGGGCAGAGGCAGCTAGTCTGCAGTGGCCAGGTGGCCCTGCTCAAGCTGCATTTGTAAAGAATGTTCAGTTTCCTTAAGGTCACACAGCAAATGATTGGTTTATCTGCTTTAATAGATTTTAGCAGTCAATCCATCATTCATCACATTCATTTGTTTTACTTAAGAGAATGAAATTTAAAGCATTACATTATTTGTGTATATAGTAACTGTTCACTGACTAGTGAGGGCAGAGGCAGCTAGTCTGCAGTGGCCAGGTGGCCCTGCTCAAGCTGCATTTTTAAAGAATGTTCAGTTTCCTTAAGGTCACACAGCAAATGAGTGGTTTAACTGCTTTAATAGATTTTGGCTGTTATTCTTGGTTTCATCACTTTCATTTGTTTTACTTAAGAGAATGAAATTTAAAGCATTACATTATTTGTGTATATAGTAACTGTGCACTGACTAGTGAGGGCAGAGGCAGCTAGTCTGCAGTGGCCAGGTGGCCCTGCTCAAGCTGCATTTGTAAAGAATGTTCAGTTTCCTTAAGGTCACACAGCAAATGATTGGTTTATCTGCTTTAATAGATTTTGGCTGTTATTCTTGGTTTCATCACATTTATTTGTTTTACTTAAGAGAATGAAATTTAAAGCATTACATTATTTGTGTATATAGTAACTGTGCACTGACTAGTGAGGGCAGAGGCAGCTAGTCTGCAGTGGCCAGGTGGCCCTGCTCAATCTGCATTTGTAAAGAATGTTCAGTTTCCTTAAGGTCACACAGCAAATGATTGGTTTATCTGCTTTAATAGATTTTGGCAGTCAATCCATCATTCATCACATTCATTTGTTTTACTTAAGAGAATGAAATGTAAAGCATTACATTATTTGTGTATATAGTAATTGTGCACTGACTAGTGAGGGCAGCAGCAGCAGCTAGTCTGCAGTGGCCAGCTGGCCCTGCTCAATCTGCATTTGTAGAGAATGTTCAGTTTCCTTAAGGTCACACAGCAAATGAGTGGTTTATCTGCTTTAATAGATTTTGGCTGTTATTCTTGGATTCATCACATTCTTTTGTTTTAGTTAAGAGAATGAAATTTAAACCATTACATTATTTGTGTATTTAGTAACTGTGCACTGACTAGTGTGGGCAGAGGCAGCTAGTCTGCAGTGACCAGGTGGCCCTGCTCAAGCTGCATTTGTAAAGAATGTTCAGTTTCCTTAAGGTCACACAGCAAATGATTGGTTTATCTGCTTTAATAGATTTTGGCAGTCAATCCATCATTCATCACATTCATTTGTTTTACTTAAGAGAATGAAATTTAAAGCATTACATTATTTGTGTATATAGTAATTGTGCACTGACTAATGAGGGGAGCAGCAGCAGCTAGTCTGGAGTGGCCAGGTGGCCCTGCTCAAGCTGCATTTGTAAAGAATGTTCAGTTTCCTTAAGGTCACACAGCAAATGAGTGGTTTATCTGCTTTAATAGATTTTGGCTGTTATTCTTGGTTTCATCACATTCTTTTGTTTTAGTTAAGAGAATGAAATTTAAAGCATTACATTATTTGTGTATATAGTAACTGTGCACTGACTAGTGTGGGCAGAGGCAGCTAGTCTGCAGTGGCCAGGTGGCCCTGCTCAAGCTGCATTTGTAAAGAATGTTCAGTTTCCTTAAGGTCACACAGCAAATGATTGGTTTATCTGCTTTAATAGATTTTGGCAGTCAATCCATCATTCATCACATTCATTTGTTTTACTTAAGAGAATGAAATTTAAAGCATTACATTATTTGTGTATATAGTAATTGTGCACTGACTAATGAGGGGAGCAGCAGCAGCTAGTCTGCAGTGGCCAGGTGGCCCTGCTCAAGCTGCATTTGTAAAGAATGTTCAGTTTCCTTAAGGTCACACAGCAAATGAGTGGTTTATCTGCTTTAATAGATTTTGGCTGTTATTCTTGGTTTCATCACATTCATTTGTTTTAGTTAAGAGAATGAAATATAAGCATTACATTATTTGTGTATATAGTAACTGTTCACTGACTAGTGAGGGCAGAGGCAGCTAGTCTGCAGTGGCCAGGTGGCCCTGCTCAAGCTGCATTTGTAAATAATGTTCAGTTTCCTTAAGGTCACACAGCAAATGATTGGTTTATCTGCTTTAATATATTTTGGCAGTCAATCCATCATTCATCACATTCATTTGTTTTACTTAAGAGAATGAAATTTAAAGCATTACATTATTTGTGTATATAGTAATTGTGCACTGACTAGTGAGGGCAGCAGCAGCAGCTAGTCTGCAGTGGCCAGGTGGCCCTGCTCAATCTGCATTTGTAGAGAATGTTCAGTTTCCTTAAGGTCACACAGAAAATGAGTGGTTTATCTGCTTTAATAGATTTTGGCTGTTATTCTTGGTTTCATCACATTCTTTTGTTTTAGTTAAGAGAATGAAATTTAAAGCATTACATTATTTGTGTATTTAGTAACTGTTTACTGACTAGTGAGGGCAGAGGCAGCTAGTCTGCAGTGGCCAGGTGGCCCTGCTCAAGCTGCATTTGTAAAGAATGTTCAGTTTCCTTAAGGTCACACAGCAAATGATTGGTTTATCTGCTTTAATAGATTTTGGCAGTCAATCCATCATTCATCACATTCATTTGTTTTACTTAAGAGAATGAAATTTAAAGCATTACATTATTTGTGTATATAGTAATTGTGCACTGACTAATGAGGGGAGCAGCAGCAGCTAGTCTGCAGTGGCCAGGTGGCCCTGCTCAAGCTGCATTTGTAAAGAATGTTCAGTTTCCTTAAGGTCACACAGCAAATGAGTGGTTTATCTGCTTTAATAGATTTTGGCTGTTATTCTTTGTTTCATCACATTCATTTGTTTTAGTTAAGAGAATGAAATATAAGCATTACATTATTTGTGTATATAGTAACTGTTCACTGACTAGTGAGGGCAGAGGCAGCTAGTCTGCAGTGGCCATGTGGCCCTGCTCAAGCTGCATTTGTAAATAATGTTCAGTTTCCTTAAGGTCACACAGAAAATGAGTGGTTTATCTGCTTTAATAGATTTTGGCTGTTATTCTTGGTTTCATCACATTCATTTGTTTTAGTTAAGAGAATGAAATTTAAAGCATTACATTATTTGTGTATATAGTAACTGTGCACTGACTAGTGAGGGCAGAGGCAGCTCGTCTGCAGTGGCCAGGTGGCCCTGCTCAATCTGCATTTGTAAAGAATGTTCAGTTTCCTTAAGGTCACACAGCAAATGATTGGTTTATCTGCTTTAATAGATTTTGGCAGTCAATCCATCATTCATCACATTCATTTGTTTTACTTAAGAGAATGAAATGTAAAGCATTACATTATTTGTGTATATAGTAATTGTGCACTGACTAGTGAGGGCAGCAGCAGCAGCTAGTCTGCAGTGGCCAGCTGGCCCTGCTCAATCTGCATTTGTAGAGAATGTTCAGTTTCCTTAAGGTCACACAGCAAATGAGTGGTTTATCTGCTTTAATAGATTTTGGCTGTTATTCTTGGATTCATCACATTCTTTTGTTTTAGTTAAGAGAATGAAATTTAAACCATTACATTATTTGTGTATTTAGTAACTGTGCACTGACTAGTGTGGGCAGAGGCAGCTAGTCTGCAGTGACCAGGTGGCCCTGCTCAAGCTGCATTTGTAAAGAATGTTCAGTTTCCTTAAGGTCACACAGCAAATGATTGGTTTATCTGCTTTAATAGATTTTGGCAGTCAATCCATCATTCATCACATTCATTTGTTTTACTTAAGAGAATGAAATTTAAAGCATTACATTATTTGTGTATATAGTAATTGTGCACTGACTAATGAGGGGAGCAGCAGCAGCTAGTCTGGAGTGGCCAGGTGGCCCTGCTCAAGCTGCATTTGTAAAGAATGTTCAGTTTCCTTAAGGTCACACAGCAAATGAGTGGTTTATCTGCTTTAATAGATTTTGGCTGTTATTCTTGGTTTCATCACATTCTTTTGTTTTAGTTAAGAGAATGAAATTTAAAGCATTACATTATTTGTGTATATAGTAACTGTGCACTGACTAGTGTGGGCAGAGGCAGCTAGTCTGCAGTGGCCAGGTGGCCCTGCTCAAGCTGCATTTGTAAAGAATGTTCAGTTTCCTTAAGGTCACACAGCAAATGATTGGTTTATCTGCTTTAATAGATTTTGGCAGTCAATCCATCATTCATCACATTCATTTGTTTTACTTAAGAGAATGAAATTTAAAGCATTACATTATTTGTGTATATAGTAATTGTGCACTGACTAATGAGGGGAGCAGCAGCAGCTAGTCTGCAGTGGCCAGGTGGCCCTGCTCAAGCTGCATTTGTAAAGAATGTTCAGTTTCCTTAAGGTCACACAGCAAATGAGTGGTTTATCTGCTTTAATAGATTTTGGCTGTTATTCTTGGTTTCATCACATTCATTTGTTTTAGTTAAGAGAATGAAATATAAGCATTACATTATTTGTGTATATAGTAACTGTTCACTGACTAGTGAGGGCAGAGGCAGCTAGTCTGCAGTGGCCAGGTGGCCCTGCTCAAGCTGCATTTGTAAATAATGTTCAGTTTCCTTAAGGTCACACAGCAAATGATTGGTTTATCTGCTTTAATATATTTTGGCAGTCAATCCATCATTCATCACATTCATTTGTTTTACTTAAGAGAATGAAATTTAAAGCATTACATTATTTGTGTATATAGTAATTGTGCACTGACTAGTGAGGGCAGCAGCAGCAGCTAGTCTGCAGTGGCCAGGTGGCCCTGCTCAATCTGCATTTGTAGAGAATGTTCAGTTTCCTTAAGGTCACACAGAAAATGAGTGGTTTATCTGCTTTAATAGATTTTGGCTGTTATTCTTGGTTTCATCACATTCTTTTGTTTTAGTTAAGAGAATGAAATTTAAAGCATTACATTATTTGTGTATTTAGTAACTGTTCACTGACTAGTGAGGGCAGAGGCAGCTAGTCTGCAGTGGCCAGGTGGCCCTGCTCAAGCTGCATTTGTAAAGAATGTTCAGTTTCCTTAAGGTCACACAGCAAATGATTGGTTTATCTGCTTTAATAGATTTTGGCAGTCAATCCATCATTCATCACATTCATTTGTTTTACTTAAGAGAATGAAATTTAAAGCATTACATTATTTGTGTATATAGTAATTGTGCACTGACTAATGAGGGGAGCAGCAGCAGCTAGTCTGCAGTGGCCAGGTGGCCCTGCTCAAGCTGCATTTGTAAAGAATGTTCAGTTTCCTTAAGGTCACACAGCAAATGAGTGGTTTATCTGCTTTAATAGATTTTGGCTGTTATTCTTTGTTTCATCACATTCATTTGTTTTAGTTAAGAGAATGAAATATAAGCATTACATTATTTGTGTATATAGTAACTGTTCACTGACTAGTGAGGGCAGAGGCAGCTAGTCTGCAGTGGCCATGTGGCCCTGCTCAAGCTGCATTTGTAAATAATGTTCAGTTTCCTTAAGGTCACACAGAAAATGAGTGGTTTATCTGCTTTAATAGATTTTGGCTGTTATTCTTGGTTTCATCACATTCATTTGTTTTAGTTAAGAGAATGAAATTTAAAGCATTACATTATTTGTGTATATAGTAACTGTGCACTGACTAGTGAGGGCAGAGGCAGCTAGTCTGCAGTGGCCAGCTGGCCCTGCTCAATCTGCATTTGTAAAGAATGTTCAGTTTCCTTAAGGTCACACAGAAAATGAGTGGTTTATCTACTTTAATAGATTTCGGCTGTTATTCTTGGTTTCATCACATTCATTTGTTTTACTTAAGAGAATGAAATTTAAAGCATTACATTATTTGTGTATATAGTAACTGTGCCCTGACTAGTGTGGGCAGAGGCAGCTAGTCTGCAGTGGCCAGGTGGCCCTGCTCAAGCTGCATTTGTAAAGAATGTTCAGTTTCCTTAAGGTCACACAGAAAATGAGTGGTTTATCTACTTTAATAGATTTTGGCTGTTATTCTTGGTTTCATCACATTCATTTGTTTTACTTAAGACAATGAAATTTAAAGCATTACATTATTTGTGTATATAGTAACTGTGCACTGACTAGTGAGGGCAGAGGCAGCTAGTCTGCAGTGGCCAGCTGGCCCTGCTCAATCTGCATTTGTAAAGAATGTTCAGTTTCCTTAAGGTCACACAGAAAATGAGTGGTTTATCTACTTTAATAGATTTCGGCTGTTATTCTTGGTTTCATCACATTCATTTGTTTTACTTAAGAGAATGAAATTTAAAGCATTACATTATTTGTGTATATAGTAACTGTGCCCTGACTAGTGTGGGCAGAGGCAGCTAGTCTGCAGTGGCCAGGTGGCCCTGCTCAAGCTGCATTTGTAAAGAATGTTCAGTTTCCTTAAGGTCACACAGAAAATGAGTGGTTTATCTACTTTAATAGATTTTGGCTGTTATTCTTGGTTTCATCACATTCATTTGTTTTACTTAAGAGAATGAAATTTAAAGCATTACATTATTTGTGTATATAGTAACTGTGCCCTGACTAGTGTGGGCAGAGGCAGCTAGTCTGCAGTGGCCAGGTGGCCCTGCTCAAGCTGCATTTGTAAAGAATGTTCAGTTTCCTTAAGGTCACACAGAAAATGAGTGGTTTATCTACTTTAATAGATTTCGGCTGTTATTCTTGGTTTCATCACATTCATTTGTTTTACTTAAGAGAATGAAATTTAAAGCATTACATTATTTGTGTATATAGTAACTGTGCCCTGACTAGTGTGGGCAGAGGCAGCTAGTCTGCAGTGGCCAGGTGGCCCTGCTCAAGCTGCATTTGTAAAGAATGTTCAGTTTCCTTTAGGTCACACAGCAAATGAGTGGTTTATCTACTTTAATAGATTTTGGCTGTTATTCTTGGTTTCATCACATTCATTTGTTTTACTTAAGAGAATGAAATTTAAAGCATTACATTATTTGTGGTTATAGTAACTGTGCCCTGACTAGTGTGGGCAGAGGCAGCTAGTCTGCAGTGGCCAGGTGGCCCTGCTCAAGCTGCATTTGTAAAGAATGTTCAGTTTCCTTAAGGTCACACAGAAAATGAGTGGTTTATCTACTTTAATAGATTTCGGCTGTTATTCTTGGTTTCATCACATTCATTTCATTTACTTAAGAGAATGAAATTTAAAGCATTACATTATTTGTGTATATAGTAACTGTGCCCTGACTAGTGTGGGCAGAGGCAGCTAGTCTGCAGTGGCCAGGTGGCCCTGCTCAAGCTGCATTTGAAAAGAATGTTCAGTTTCCTTAAGGTCACACAGAAAATGAGTGGTTTATCTACTTTAATAGATTTTGGCTGTTATTCTTGATTTCATCACATTCATTTGTTTTACTTAAGAGAATGAAATTTAAAGCATTACATTATTTGTGTATATAGTAATTGTGCACTGACTAATGAGGGCAGCAGCAGCAGCTAGTCTGCAGTGGCCAGCTGGCCCTGCTCAAGCTGCATTTGCAAAGAATGTTCAGTTTCCTTAAGGTCACACAGCAAATGATTGGTTTACCTGCTTTAATAGATTTTGGCAGTCAATCCATCATTCATCACATTCATTTGTTTTACTTAAGAGAATGAAATTTAAAGCATTACATTATTTGTGTATATAGTAATTGTGCACTGACTAATGAGGGCAGCAGCAGCAGCTAGTCTGCAGTGGCCAGGTGGCCCTGCTCAAGCTGCATTTGTAAAGAATGTTCAGTTTCCTTAAGGTCACACAGAAAATGAGTGGTTTATCTACTTTAATAGATTTTGGCAGTGAATCCATCATTCATCACATTCATTTGTTTTACTTAAGAGAAAGAAATTTAAAGCATTACATTATTTGTGTATATAGTAACTGTTCACTGACTAGTGAGGGCAGAGGCAGCTAGTCTGCAGTGGCCAGGTGGCCCTGCTCAAGCTGCATTTGTAAATAATGTTCAGTTTCCTTAAGGTCACACAGAAAATGAGTGGTTTATCTGCTTTAATAGATTTTGGCTGTTATACTTGGTTTCATCACATTCATTTGTTTTACTTAAGAGAATGAAATTTAAAGCATTACATTATTTGTGTATATAGTAACTGTTCACTGACTAGTGAGGGCAGAGGCAGCTAGTCTGCAGTGGCCAGGTGGCCCTGCTCAATCTGCATTTGTAAAGAATGTTCAGTTTCCTTAAGGTCACACAGAAAATGAGTGGTTTATCTACTTTAATAGATTTTGGCTGTTATTCTTGGTTTCATCACATTCATTTGTTTTACTTAAGAGAATGAAATTTAAAGCATTACATTATTTGTGTATATAGTAACTGTGCACTGACTAGTGTGGGCAGAGGCAGCTAGTCTGCAGTGGCCAGGTGGCCCTGCTCAAGCTGCATTTGTAAAGAATGTTCAGTTTCCTTAAGGTCACACAGCAAATGATTGGTTTATCTGCTTTAATAGATTTTGGCAGTCAATCCATCATTCATCACATTCATTTGTTTTACTTAAGAGAATGAAATTTAAAGCATTACATTATTTGTGTATATAGTAATTGTGCACTGACTAGTGAGGGCAGCAGCAGCAGCTAGTCTGCAGTTGCCAGGTGGCCCTGCTCAAGCTGCATTTGTAAAGAATGTTCAGTTTCCTTAAGGTGACACAGCAAATGAGTGGTTTATCTGCTTTAATAGATTTTGGCTGTTACTCTTGGTTTCATCACATTCATTTGTTTTACTTAAGAGAAAGAAATTTAAAGCATTACATTATTTGTGTATATAGTAACTGTTCACTGACTAGTGAGGGCAGAGGCAGCTAGTCTGCAGTGGCCAGGTGGCCCTGCTCAAGCTGCATTTGTAAAGAATGTTCTGTTTCCTTAAGGTCACACAGCAAATGAGAGGTTTATCTGCTTTAATAGATTTTGGCAGTCAATCCATCATTCATCACATTCATTTGTTTTACTTAAGAGAATGAAATTTAAAGCATTACATTATTTGTGTATATAGTAACTGTGCACTGACTAGTGAGGGCAGAGGCAGCTAGTCTGCAGTGGCCAGCTGGCCCTGCTCAATCTGCATTTGTAAAGAATGTTCAGTTTCCTTAAGGTCACACAGAAAATGAGTGGTTTATCAGCTTTAATAGATTTTGGCTGTTATTCTTGGTTTCATCACATTCAGTTGTTTTACTTAAGAGAATGAAATTTAAAGCAATACATTATTTGTGTATATAGTAACTGTGCACTGACTAGTGAGGGCAGAGGCAGCTAGTCTGCATTGGCCAGCTGGCCCTGCTCAATCTGCATTTGTAAAGAATGTTCAGTTTCCTTAAGGTCACACAGAAAATGAGTGGTTTATCTGCTTTAATAGATTTTGGCTATTATTCTTGGTTTCATCACATTCAGTTGTTTTACTTAAGAGAATGAAATTTAAAGCATTACATTATTTGTGTATGTAGTAACTGTGCACTGACTAGTGAGGGCAGAGGCAGCTAGTCTGCAGTGGCCAGCTGGCCCTGCTCAATCTGCATTTGTAAAGAATGTTCAGTTTCCTTAAGGTCACACAGAAAATGAGTGGTCTATCTGCTTTAATAGATTTTGGCTATAATTCTTGGTTTCATCACATTCATTTGTTTTACTTAAGAGAATGAAATTTAAAGCATTACATTATTTGTGTATGTAGTAACTGTGCACTGACTAGTGAGGGCAGAGGCAGCTAGTCTGCAGTGGCCAGCTGGCCCTGCTCAATCTGCATTTGTAAAGAATGTTCAGTTTCCTTAAGGTCACACAGAAAATGAGTGGTCTATCTGCTTTAATAGATTTTGGCTATAATTCTTGGTTTCATCACATTCATTTGTTTTACTTAAGAGAATGAAATTTAAAGCATTACATTATTTGTGTATATAGTAACTGTGCACTGACTAGTGAGGGCAGAGGCAGCTAGTCTGCAGTGGCCAGCTGGCCCTGCTCAATCTGCATTTGTAAAGAATGTTCAGTTTCCTTAAGGTCACACAGAAAATGAGTGGTTTATCTGCTTTAATAGATTTTGGCTATTATTCTTGGTTTCATCACATTCATTTGTTTTACTTAAGAGAATGAAATTTAAAGCATTACATTATTTGTGTATATAGTAACTGTGCACTGACTAGTGAGGGCAGAGGCAGCTAGTCTGCAGTGGCCAGCTGGCCCTGCTCATTCTGCATTTGTAAAGAATGTTCAGTTTCCTTAAGGTCACACAGAAAATGAGTGGTTTATCTGCTTTAATAGATTTTGGCTATAATTCTTGGTTTCATCACATTCATTTGTTTTACTTAAGAGAATGAAATTTAAAGCATTACATTATTTGTGTATATAGTAACTGTGCACTGACTAGTGAGGGCAGAGGCAGCTAGTCTGCATTGGCCAGCTGGCCCTGCTCAATCTGCATTTGAAAAGAATGTTCAGTTTCCTTAAGGTCACACAGAAAATAAGAGGTTTATCTGCTTTAATAGATTTTGGCTGTTATTCTTGGTTTCATCACATTCATTTGTTTTACTTAAGAGAATGAAATTTAAAGCATTACATTATTTGTGTATATAGTAACTGTGCACTGACTAGTGAGGGCAGAGGCAGCTAGTCTGCAGTGGCCAGCTGGCCCTGCTCAATCTGCATTTGTAAAGAATGTTCAGTTTCCTTAAGGTCACACAGAAAATGAGTGGTCTATCTGCTTTAATAGATTTTGGCTATAATTCTTGGTTTCATCACATTCATTTGTTTTACTTAAGAGAATGAAATTTAAAGCATTACATTATTTGTGTATATAGTAACTGTGCACTGACTAGTGAGGGCAGAGGCAGCTAGTCTGCAGTGGCCAGCTGGCCCTGCTCAATCTGCATTTGTAAAGAATGTTCAGTTTCCTTAAGGTCACACAGAAAATGAGTGGTCTATCTGCTTTAATAGATTTTGGCTATAATTCTTGGTTTCATCACATTCATTTGTTTTACTTAAGAGAATGAAATTTAAAGCATTACATTATTTGTGTATGTAGTAACTGTGCACTGACTAGTGAGGGCAGAGGCAGCTAGTCTGCAGTGGCCAGCTGGCCCTGCTCAATCTGCATTTGTAAAGAATGTTCAGTTTCCTTAAGGTCACACAGAAAATGAGTGGTTTATCAGCTTTAATAGATTTTGGCTGTTATTCTTGGTTTCATCACATTCAGTTGTTTTACTTAAGAGAATGAAATTTAAAGCAATACATTATTTGTGTATATAGTAACTGTGCACTGACAAGTGAGGGCAGAGGCAGCTAGTCTGCAGTGGCCAGCTGGCCCTGCTCAATCTGCATTTGTAAAGAATGTTCAGTTTCCTTAAGGTCACACAGAAAATGAGTGGTTTATCTGCTTTAATAGATTTTGGCTATTATTCTTGGTTTCATCACATTCAGTTGTTTTACTTAAGAGAATGAAATTTAAAGCATTACATTATTTGTGTATGTAGTAACTGTGCACTGACTAGTGAGGGCAGAGGCAGCTAGTCTGCAGTGGCCAGCTGGCCCTGCTCAATCTGCATTTGTAAAGAATGTTCAGTTTCCTTAAGGTCACACAGAAAATGAGTGGTCTATCTGCTTTAATAGATTTTGGCTATAATTCTTGGTTTCATCACATTCATTTGTTTTACTTAAGAGAATGAAATTTAAAGCATTACATTATTTGTGTATGTAGTAACTGTGCACTGACTAGTGAGGGCAGAGGCAGCTAGTCTGCAGTGGCCAGCTGGCCCTGCTCAATCTGCATTTGTAAAGAATGTTCAGTTTCCTTAAGGTCACACAGAAAATGAGTGGTCTATCTGCTTTAATAGATTTTGGCTATAATTCTTGGTTTCATCACATTCATTTGTTTTACTTAAGAGAATGAAATTTAAAGCATTACATTATTTGTGTATATAGTAACTGTGCACTGACTAGTGAGGGCAGAGGCAGCTAGTCTGCAGTGGCCAGCTGGCCCTGCTCAATCTGCATTTGTAAAGAATGTTCAGTTTCCTTAAGGTCACACAGAAAATGAGTGGTTTATCTGCTTTAATAGATTTTGGCTATTATTCTTGGTTTCATCCCATTCAGTTGTTTTACTTAAGAGAATGAAATTTAAAGCATTACATTATTTGTGTATGTAGTAACTGTGCACTGACTAGTGAGGGCAGAGGCAGCTAGTCTGCAGTGGCCAGCTGGCCCTGCTCAATCTGCATTTGTAAAGAATGTTCAGTTTCCTTAAGGTCACACAGAAAATGAGTGGTTTATCAGCTTTAATAGATTTTGGCTATAATTCTTGGTTTCATCACATTCATTTGTTTTACTTAAGAGAATGAAATTTAAAGCATTACATTATTTGTGTATATAGTAACTGTGCACTGACTAGTGAGGGCAGAGGCAGCTAGTCTGCAGTGGCCAGCTGGCCCTGCTCAATCTGCATTTGTAAAGAATGTTCAGTTTCCTTAAGGTCACACAGAAAATGAGTGGTCTATCTGCTTTAATAGATTTTGGCTGTTATTCTTGGTTTCATCACATTCATTTGTTTTACTTAAGAGAATGAAATTTAAAGAATTACATTATTTGTGTATATAGTAACTGTGCACTGACTAGTGAGGGCAGAGGCAGCTAGTCTGCAGTGGCCAGCTGGCCCTGCTCAATCTGCATTTGTAAAGAATGTTCAGATTCCTTAAGGTCACACAGAAAATGAGTGGTTTATCTGCTTTAATAGATTTTGGCTGTTATTCTTGGTTTCATCACATTCAGTTGTTTTACTTAAGAGAATGAAATTTAAAGCAATACATTATTTGTGTATATAGTAACTGTGCACTGACTAGTGAGGGCAGAGGCAGCTAGTCTGCATTGGCCAGCTGGCCCTGCTCAATCTGCATTTGTAAAGAATGTTCAGTTTCCTTAAGGTCACACAGAAAATGAGTGGTTTATCTGCTTTAATAGATTTTGGCTATTATTCTTGGTTTCATCACAATCAGTTGTTTTACTTAAGAGAATGAAATTTAAAGCATTACATTATTTGTGTATGTAGTAACTGTGCACTGACTAGTGAGGGCAGAGGCAGCTAGTCTGCAGTGGCCAGCTGGCCCTGCTCAATCTGCATTTGTAAAGAATGTTCAGTTTCCTTAAGGTCACACAGAAAATGAGTGGTCTATCTGCTTTAATAGATTTTGGCTATAATTCTTGGTTTCATCACATTCATTTGTTTTACTTAAGAGAATGAAATTTAAAGCATTACATTATTTGTGTATGTAGTAACTGTGCACTGACTAGTGAGGGCAGAGGCAGCTAGTCTGCAGTGGCCAGCTGGCCCTGCTCAATCTGCATTTGTAAAGAATGTTCAGTTTCCTTAAGGTCACACAGAAAATGAGTGGTTTATCTGCTTTAATAGATTTTGGCTATAATTCTTGGTTTCATCACATTCATTTGTTTTACTTAAGAGAATGAAATTTAAAGCATTACATTATTTGTGTATATAGTAACTGTGCACTGACTAGTGAGGGCAGAGGCAGCTAGTCTGCAGTGGCCAGCTGGCCCTGCTCAATCTGCATTTGTAAAGAATGTTCAGTTTCCTTAAGGTCACACAGAAAATAAGTGGTTTATCTGCTTTAATAGATTTTGGCTATAATTCTTGGTTTCATCACATTCATTTGTTTTACTTAAGAGAATGAAATTTAAAGCATTACATTATTTGTGTATATAGTAACTGTGCACTGACTAGTGAGGGCAGCAGCAGCTAGTCTGCAGTGGCCAGCTGGCCCTACTCGATCTGCATTTGTAAAGAATGTTCAGTTTCCTTAAGGTCACACAGAAAATGAGTGGGTTATCTGCTTTAATAGATTTTGGCTGTTATTCTTGGTTTCATCACATTCAGTTGTTTTACTTAAGAGAATGAAATTTAAAGCATTACATTATTTGTGTATATAGTAACTGTGCACTGACTAGTGAGGGCAGAGGCAGCTAGTCTGCAGTGGCCAGCTGGCCCTGCTCAATCTGCATTTGTAAAGAATGTTCAGTTTCCTTAAGGTCACACAGAAAATGAGTGGTTTATCTGCTTTAATAGATTTTGGCTATTATTCTCGGTTTCATCACATTCAGTTGTTTTACATAAGAGAATGAAATTTAAAGCATTACATTATTTGTGTATGTATTAACTGTGCACTGACTAGTGAGGGCAGAGGCAGCTAGTCTGCAGTGGCCAGCTGGCCCTACTCAATCTGCATTTGTAAAGAATGTTCAGTTTCCTTAAGGTCACACAGAAAATGAGTGGTTTATCTGCTTTAATAGATTTTGGCTGTTATTCTTGGTTTCATCACATTCAGTTGTTTTACTTAAGAGAATGAAATTTAAAGCATTACATTATTTGTGTATATAGTAACTGTGCACTGACTAGTGAGGGCAGAGGCAGCTAGTCTGCAGTGGCCAGCTGGCCCTGCTCAATCTGCATTTGTAAAGAATGTTCAGTTTCCTTAAGGTCACACAGAAAATGAGTGGTTTATCTGCTTTAATAGATTTTGGCTATTATTCTTGGTTTCATCACATTCAGTTGTTTTACTTAAGAGAATGAAATTTAGAGCATTACATTATTTGTGTATGTAGTAACTGTGCACTGACTAGTGAGGGCAGAGGCAGCTAGTCTGCAGTGGCCAGCTGGCCCTGCTCAATCTGCATTTGTAAAGAATGTTCAGTTTCCTTAAGGTCACACAGAAAATGAGTGGTTTATCTGCTTTAATAGATTTTGGCTGTTATTCTTGGTTTCATCACATTCAGTTGTTTTACTTAAGAGAATGAAATTTAAAGCAATACATTATTTGTGTATATAGTAACTGTGCACTGACTAGTGAGGGCAGAGGCAGCTAGTCTGCATTGGCCAGCTGGCCCTGCTCAATCTGCATTTGTAAAGAATGTTCAGTTTCCTTAAGGTCACACAGAAAATGAGTGGTTTATCTGCTTTAATAGATTTTGGCTATTATTCTTGGTTTCATCACATTCAGTTGTTTTACTTAAGAGAATGAAATTTAAAGCATTACATTATTTGTGTATGTAGTAACTGTGCACTGACTAGTGAGGGCAGAGGCAGCTAGTCTGCAGTGGCCAGCTGGCCCTGCTCAATCTGCATTTGTAAAGAATGTTCAGTTTCCTTAAGGTCACACAGAAAATGAGTGGTCTATCTGCTTTAATAGATTTTGGCTATAATTCTTGGTTTCATCACATTCATTTGTTTTACTTAAGAGAATGAAATTTAAAGCGTTACATAATTTGTGTATGTAGTAACTGTGCACTGACTAGTGAGGGCAGAGGCAGCTAGTCTGCAGTGGCCAGCTGGCCCTGCTCAATCTGCATTTGTAAAGAATGTTCAGTTTCCTTAAGGTCACACAGAAAATGAGTGGTTTATCTGCTTTAATAGATTTTGGCTGTTATTCTTGGTTTCATCACATTCAGTTGTTTTACTTAAGAGAATGAAATTTAAAGCAATACATTATTTGTGTATATAGTAACTGTGCACTGACAAGTGAGGGCAGAGGCAGCTAGTCTGCAGTGGCCAGCTGGCCCTGCTCAATCTGCATTTGTAAAGAATGTTCAGTTTCCTTAAGGTCACACAGAAAATGAGTGGTTTATCTGCTTTAATAGATTTTGGCTGTTATTCTTGGTTTCATCACATTCATTTGTTTTACTTAAGAGAATGAAATTTAAAGAATTACATTATTTGTGTATATAGTAACTGTGCACTGACTAGTGAGGGCAGAGGCAGCTAGTCTGCAGTGGCCAGCTGGCCCTGCTCAACCTGCATTTGTAAAGAATGTTCAGTTTCCTTAAGGTCACACAGAAAATGAGTGGTTTATCTGCTTTAATAGATTTTGGCTGTTATTCTTGGTTTCATCACATTCATTTGTTTTACTTAAGAGAATGAAATTTAAAGCATTACATTATTTGTGTGTATAGTAACTGTGCACTGACTAGTGAGGGCAGAGGCAGCTAGTCTGCAGTGGCCAGCGGGCCCTGCTCATTCTGCATTTGTAAAGAATGTTCAGTTTCCTTAAAGTCACACAGTAAAATGAGTGGTTTATCTGCTTTAATAGATTTTGGCTGTTATTCTTGGTTTCATCACATTCATTTGTTTTACTTAAGAGAATGAAATTTAAAGAATAACATTATTTGTGTATATAGCAACAGTGCACTGACTAGTGAGGGCAGAGGCAGCTAGTCTGCAGTGGCCAGCTGGCCCTGCTCAATCTGCATTTGTAAAGAATGTTCAGTTTCCTTAAGGTCACACAGAAAATGAGTGGTTTATCTGCTTTAGTAGATTTTGGCTGTTATTCTTGGTTTCATCACATTCATTTGTTTTACTTAAGAGAATGAAATTTAAAGAATTACATTATTTGTGTATATAGTAACTGTGCACTGACTAGTGAGGGCAGAGGCAGCTAGTCTGCAGTGGCCAGCTGGCCCTGCTCAACCTGCATTTGTAAAGAATGTTCAGTTTCCTTAAGGTCACACAGAAAATGAGTGGTTTATCTGCTTTAATAGATTTTGGCTGTTATTCTTGGTTTCATCACATTCATTTGTTTTACTTAAGAGAATGAAATTTAAAGCATTACATTATTTGTGTATATAGTAACTGTGCACTGACTAGTGAGGGCAGAGGCAGCTAGTCTGCAGTGGCCAGCGGGCCCTGCTCATTCTGCATTTGTAAAGAATGTTCAGTTTCCTTAAAGTCACACAGAAAATGAGTGGTTTATCTGCTTTAATAGATTTTGGCTGTTATTCTTGGTTTCATCACATTCATTTGTTTTACTTAAGAGAATGAAATTTAAAGCATTACATTATTTGTGTATATAGTAACTGTGCACTGACTAGTGAGGGCAGAGGCAGCTAGTCTGCAGTGGCCAGCTGGCCCTGCACAATCTGCATTTGTAAAGAATATTCAGTTTCCTTAATGTCACACAGAAAATTAGTGGTTTATCTGCTTTAATAGATTTTGGCTGTTATTCTTGGTTTCATCACATTCATTTGTTTTACTTAAGAGAATGAAATTTAAAGCATTACATTATTTGTGTATATAGTAACTGTGCACTGACTAGTGAGGGCAGAGGCAGCTAGTCTGCAGTGGCCAGCGGGCCCTGCTCATTCTGCATTTGTAAAGAATGTTCAGTTTCCTTAAAGTCACACAGAAAATGAGTGGTTTATCTGCTTTAATAGATTTTGGCTGTTATTCTTGGTTTCATCACATTCATTTGTTTTACTTAAGAGAATGAAATTTAAAGCATTACATTATTTGTGTATATAGTAACTGTGCACTGACTAGTGAGGGCAGAGGCAGCTAGTCTGCAGTGGCCAGCTGGCCCTGCACAATCTGCATTTGTAAAGAATATTCAGTTTCCTTAATGTCACACAGAAAATTAGTGGTTTATCTGCTTTAATAGATTTTGGCTGTTATTCTTGGTTTCATCACATTCATTTGTTTTACTTAAGAGAATGAAATTTAAAGCATTACATTATTTGTGTATATAGTAACTGTGCACTGACTAGTGAGGGCAGAGGCAGCTAGTCTGCAGTGGCCAGCTGGCCCTGCTCAATCTGCATTTGAAAAGAATGTTCAGTTTCCTTAAGGTCACACAGAAAATAAGAGGTTTATCTGCTTTAATAGATTTTGGCTGTTATTCTTGGTTTCATCACATTCATTTGTTTTACTTAAGAGAATGAAATTTAAAGAATTACATTATTTGTGTATATAGTAACTGTGCACTGACTAGTGAGGGCAGAGGCAGCTAGTCTGCAGTGGCCAGCTGGCCCTGCTCAATCTGCATTTGAAAAGAATGTTCAGTTTCCTTAAGGTCACACAGAAAATGAGTGGTTTATCTGCTTTAATAGATTTTGGCTGTTATTCTTGGTTTCATCACATTCATTTGTTTTACTTAAGAGAATGAAATTTAAAGCATTACATTATTTGTGTATATAGTAACTGTGCACTGACTAGTGAGGGCAGAGGCAGCTAGTCTGCAGTGGCCAGCTGGCCCTGCTCATTCTGCATTTGTAAAGAATGATCAGTTTCCTTAAGGTCACACAGAAAATGAGTGGTTTATCTGCTTTAATAGATTTTGGCTGTTATTCTTGGTTTCATCACATTCATTTGTTTTACTTAAGAGAATGAAATTTAAAGAATTACATTATTTGTGTATATAGTAACTGTGCACTGACTAGTGAGGGCAGAGGCAGCTAGTCTGCAGTGGCCAGCTGGCCCTGCTCAATCTGCATTTGAAAAGAATGTTCAGTTTCCTTAATGTCACACAGAAAATGAGTGGTTTATCTGCTTTAATAGATTTTGGCTGTTATTCTTGGTTTCATCACATTCATTTGTTTTACTTAAGAGAATGAAATTTAAAGCATTACATTATTTGTGTATATAGTAACTGTGCACTGACTAGTGAGGGCAGAGGCAGCTAGTCTGCAGTGGCCAGCGGGCCCTGCTCATTCTGCATTTGTAAAGAATGTTCAGTTTCCTTAAAGTCACACAGAAAATGAGTGGTTTATCTGCTTTAATAGATTTTGACTGTTATTCTTGGTTTCATCACATTCATTTGTTTTACTTAAGAGAATGAAATTTAAAGCATTACATTATTTGTGTATATAGTAACTGTGCACTGACTAGTGAGGGCAGAGGCAGCTAGTCTGCAGTGGCCAGCGGGCCCTGCTCATTCTGCATTTGTAAAGAATGTTCAGTTTCCTTAAAGTCACACAGAAAATGAGTGGTTTATCTGCTTTAATAGATTTTGGCTGTTATTCTTGGTTTCATCACATTCATTTGTTTTACTTAAGAGAATGAAATTTAAAGCATTACATTATTTGTGTATATAGTAACTGTGCACTGACTAGTGAGGGCAGAGGCAGCTAGTCTGCAGTGGCCAGCTGGCCCTGCTCAATCTGCATTTGAAAAGAATGTTCAGTTTCCTTAAGGTCACACAGAAAATGAGTGGTTTATCTGCTTTAATAGATTTTGGCTGTTATTCTTGGTTTCATCACATTCATTTGTTTTACTTAAGAGAATGAAATTTAAAGCATTACATTATTTGTGTATATAGTAACTGTGCACTGACTAGTGAGGGCAGAGGCAGCTAGTCTGCAGTGGCCAGCTGGCCCTGCTCAATCTGCATTTGAAAAGAATGTTCAGTTTCCTTAAGGTCACACAGAAAATAAGAGGTTTATCTGCTTTAATAGATTTTGGCTGTTATTCTTGGTTTCATCACATTCATTTGTTTTACTTAAGAGAATGAAATTTAAAGAATTACATTATTTGTGTATATAGTAACTGTGCACTGACTAGTGAGGGCAGAGGCAGCTAGTCTGCAGTGGCCAGCTGGCCCTGCTCAATCTGCATTTGAAAAGAATGTTCAGTTTCCTTAAGGTCACACAGAAAATAAGAGGTTTATCTGCTTTAATAGATTTTGGCTGTTATTCTTGGTTTCATCACATTCATTTGTTTTACTTAAGAGAATGAAATTTAAAGAATTACATTATTTGTGTATATAGTAACTGTGCACTGACTTGTGAGGGCAGAGGCAGCTAGTCTGCAGTGGCCAGCTGGCCCTGCTCATTCTGCATTTGTAAAGAATGATCAGTTTCCTTAAGGTCACACAGAAAATGAGTGGTTTATCTGCTTTAATAGATTTTGGCTGTTATTCTTGGTTTCATCACATTCATTTGTTTTACTTAAGAGAATGAAATTTAAAGCATTACATTATTTGTGTATATAGTAACTGTGCACTGACTTGTGAGGGCAGAGGCAGCTAGTCTGCAGTGGCCAGCTGGCCCTGCTCATTCTGCATTTGTAAAGAATGATCAGTTTCCTTAAGGTCACACAGAAAATGAGTGGTTTATCTGCTTTAATAGATTTTGGCTGTTATTCTTGGTTTCATCACATTCATTTGTTTTACTTAAGAGAATGAAATTTAAAGAATTACATTATTTGTGTATATAGTAACTGTGCACTGACTAGTGAGGGCAGAGGCAGCTAGTCTGCAGTGGCCAGCTGGCCCTGCTCAATCTGCATTTGAAAAGATTGTCAGTTTCCTTAAGGTCACACAGAAAATAAGAGGTTTATCTGCTTTAATAGATTTTGGCTGTTATTCTTGGTTTCATCACATTCATTTGTTTTACTTAAGAGAATGAAATTTAAAGAATTACATTATTTGTGTATATAGTAACTGTGCACTGACTAGTGAGGGCAGAGGCAGCTAGTCTGCAGTGGCCAGCTGGCCCTGCTCAATCTGCATTTGAAAAGAATGTTCAGTTTCCTTAATGTCACACAGAAAATGAGTGGTTTATCTGCTTTAATAGATTTTGGCTGTTATTCTTGGTTTCATCACATTCATTTGTTTTACTTAAGAGAATGAAATTTAAAGCATTACATTATTTGTGTATATAGTAACTGTGCACTGACTAGTGAGGGCAGAGGCAGCTAGTCTGCAGTGGCCAGCGGGCCCTGCTCATTCTGCATTTGTAAAGAATGTTCAGTTTCCTTAAAGTCACACAGAAAATGAGTGGTTTATCTGCTTTAATAGATTTTGGCTGTTATTCTTGGTTTCATCACATTCATTTGTTTTACTTAAGAGAATGAAATTTAAAGCATTACATTATTTGTGTATATAGTAACTGTGCACTGACTAGTGAGGGCAGAGGCAGCTAGTCTGCAGTGGCCAGCGGGCCCTGCTCATTCTGCATTTGTAAAGAATGTTCAGTTTCCTTAAAGTCACACAGAAAATGAGTGGTTTATCTGCTTTAATAGATTTTGGCTGTTATTCTTGGTTTCATCACATTCATTTGTTTTACTTAAGAGAATGAAATTTAAAGCATTACATTATTTGTGTATATAGTAACTGTGCACTGACTTGTGAGGGCAGAGGCAGCTAGTCTGCAGTGGCCAGCTGGCCCTGCTCAATCTGCATTTGTAAAGAATGATCAGTTTCCTTAAGGTCACACAGAAAATGAGTGGTTTATCTGCTTTAATAGATTTTGGCTGTTATTCTTGGTTTCATCACATTCATTTGTTTTACTTAAGAGAATGAAATTTAAAGCATTACATTATTTGTGTATATAGTAACTGTGCACTGACTAGTGAGGGCAGAGGCAGCTAGTCTGCAGTGGCCAGCTGGCCCTGCTCAATCTGCATTTGTAAAGAATGTTCAGTTTCCTTAAGGTCACACAGAAAATAAGAGGTTTATCTGCTTTAATAGATTTTGGCTGTTATTCTTGGTTTCATCACATTCATTTGTTTTACTTAAGAGAATGAAATTTAAAGAATTACATTATTTGTGTATATAGTAACTGTGCACTGACTAGTGAGGGCAGAGGCAGCTAGTCTGCAGTGGCCAGCTGGCCCTGCTCATTCTGCATTTGTAAAGAATGTTCAGTTTCCTTAAGGTCACACAGAAAATAAGAGGTTTATCTGCTTTAATAGATTTTGGCTGTTATTCTTGGTTTCATCACATTCATTTGTTTTACTTAAGAGAATGAAATTTAAAGCATTACATTATTTGTGTATATAGTAACTGTGCACTGACTAGTGAGGGCAGAGGCAGCTAGTCTGCAGTGGCCAGCGGGCCCTGCTCATTCTGCATTTGTAAAGAATGTTCAGTTTCCTTAAAGTCACACAGAAAATGAGTGGTTTATCTGCTTTAATAGATTTTGGCTGTTATTCTTGGTTTCATCACATTCATTTGTTTTACTTAAGAGAATGAAATTTAAAGAATTACATTATTTGTGTATATAGTAACTGTGCACTGACTAGTGAGGGCAGAGGCAGCTAGTCTGCAGTGGCCAGCTGGCCCTGCTCATTCTGCATTTGTAAAGAATGTTCAGTTTCCTTAAGGTCACACAGAAAATAAGAGGTTTATCTGCTTTAATAGATTTTGGCTGTTATTCTTGGTTTCATCACATTCATTTGTTTTACTTAAGAGAATGAAATTTAAAGCATTACATTATTTGTGTATATAGTAACTGTGCACTGACTTGTGAGGGCAGAGGCAGCTAGTCTGCAGTGGCCAGCTGGCCCTGCTCAATCTGCATTTGTAAAGAATGTTCAGTTTCCTTAAGGTCACACAGAAAATGAGTGGTTTATCTGCTTTAATAGATTTTGGCTATAATTCTTGGTTTCATCACATTCATTTGTTTTACTTAAGAGAATGAAATTTAAAGAATTACATTATTTGTGTATATAGTAACTGTGCACTGACTAGTGAGGGCAGAGGCAGCTAGTCTGCAGTGGCCAGCTGGCCCTGCTCAATCTGCATTTGTAAAGAATGTTCAGTTTCCTTAAGGTCACACAGAAAATGAGTGGTTTATCTGCTTTAATAGATTTCGGCTATAATTCTTGGTTTCATCACATTCATTTGTTTTACTTAAAAGAATGAAATTTAAAGAATTACATTATTTGTGTATATAGTAACTGTGCACTGACTAGTGAGGGCAGAGGCAGCTAGTCTGCAGTGGCCAGCTGGCCCTGCTCAATCTGCATTTGTAAAGAATGTTCAGTTTCCTTAAGGTCACACAGAAAATGAGTGGTTTATCTGCTTTACTAGATTTTGGCTGTTATTGTTGGTTTCATCACATTCATTTGTTTTACTTAAGAGAATGAAATTTAAAGCATTACATTATTTGTGTATATAGTAACTGTGCACTGACTAGTGAGGGCAGAGGCAGCTAGTCTGCAGTGGCCAGCGGGCCCTGCTCATTCTGCATTTGTAAAGAATGTTCAGTTTCCTTAAAGTCACACAGAAAATGAGTGGTTTATCTGCTTTAATAGATTTTGGCTGTTATTCTTGGTTTCATCACATTCATTTGTTTTACTTAAGAGAATGAAATTTAAAGCATTACATTATTTGTGTATATAGTAACTGTGCACTGACTAGTGAGGGCAGAGGCAGCTAGTCTGCAGTGGCCAGCTGGCCCTGCTCAATCTGCATTTGAAAAGAATGTTCAGTTTCCTTAAGGTCACACAGAAAATAAGAGGTTTATCTGCTTTAATAGATTTTGGCTGTTATTCTTGGTTTCATCACATTCATTTGTTTTACTTAAGAGAATGAAATTTAAAGCATTACATTATTTGTGTATATAGTAACTGTGCACTGACTAGTGAGGGCAGAGGCAGCTAGTCTGCAGTGGCCAGCGGGCCCTGCTCATTCTGCATTTGTAAAGAATGTTCAGTTTCCTTAAAGTCACACAGAAAATGAGTGGTTTATCTGCTTTAATAAATTTTGGCTGTTATTCTTGGTTTCATCACATTCATTTGTTTTACTTAAGAGAATGAAATTTAAAGCATTACATTATTTGTGTATATAGTAACTGTGCACTGACTAGTGAGGGCAGAGGCAGCTAGTCTGCAGTGGCCAGCGGGCCCTGCTCATTCTGCATTTGTAAAGAATGTTCAGTTTCCTTAAAGTCACACAGAAAATGAGTGGTTTATCTGCTTTAATAGATTTTGGCTGTTATTCTTGGTTTCATCACATTCATTTGTTTTACTTAAGAGAATGAAATTTAAAGAATTACATTATTTGTGTATATAGTAACTGTGCACTGACTTGTGAGGGCAGAGGCAGCTAGTCTGCAGTGGCCAGCGGGCCCTGCTCATTATGCATTTGTAAAGAATGTTCAGTTTCCTTAAAGTCACACAGAAAATGAGTGGTTTATCTGCTTTAATAGATTTTGGCTGTTATTCTTGGTTTCATCACATTCATTTGTTTTACTTAAGAGAATGAAATTTAAAGCATTACATTATTTGTGTATATAGTAACTGTGCACTGACTAGTGAGGGCAGAGGCAGCTAGTCTGCAGTGGCCAGCTGGCCCTGCTCATTCTGCATTTGTAAAGAATGTTCAGTTTCCTTAAAGTCACACAGAAAATGAGTGGTTTATCTGCTTTAATAGATTTTGGCTGTTATTCTTGGTTTCATCACATTCATTTGTTTTACTTAAGAGAATGAAATTTAAAGAATAACATTATTTGTGTATATAGTAACAGTGCACTGACTAGTGAGGGCAGAGGCAGCTAGTCTGCAGTGGCCAGCTGGCCCTGCTCAATCTGCATTTGTAAAGAATGTTCAGTTTCCTTAAAGTCACACAGATAATGAGTGGTTTATCTGCTTTAATAGATTTTGGCTGTTATTCTTGGTTTCATCACATTCA
This sequence comes from Locusta migratoria, assembly GCA_026315105.1. NCBI lineage: Eukaryota > Metazoa > Arthropoda > Insecta > Orthoptera > Acrididae > Locusta > Locusta migratoria. Next base: position 1,553,548 of record CM048750.1, on the reverse strand, counting down.
TTTGTTTTACTTAAGAGAATGAAATTTAAAGCATTACATTATTTGTGTATATAGTAACTGTGCACTGACTAGTGAGGGCAGAGGCAGCTAGTCTGCAGTGGCCAGCTGGCCCTGCTCAATCTGCATTTGTAAAGAATGTTCAGTTTCCTTAAGGTCACACAGAAAATGAGTGGTTTATCTGCTTTAATAGATTTTGGCTATAATTCTTGGTTTCATCACATTCATTTGTTTTACTTAAAAGAATGAAATTTAAAGAATTACATTATTTGTGTATATAGTAACTGTGCACTGACTAGTGAGGGCAGAGGCAGCTAGTCTGCAGTGGCCAGCTGGCCCTGCTCAATCTGCATTTGTAAAGAATGTTCAGTTTCCTTAAGGTCACACAGAAAATGAGTGGTTTATCTGCTTTACTAGATTTTGGCTGTTATTGTTGGTTTCATCACATTCATTTGTTTTACTTAAGAGAATGAAATTTAAAGAATAACATTATTTGTGTATATAGTAACTGTGCACTGACTAGTGAGGGCAGAGGCAGCTAGTCTGCAGTGGCCAGCGGGCCCTGCTCATTCTGCATTTGTAAAGAATGTTCAGTTTCCTTAAAGTCACACAGAAAATGAGTGGTTTATCTGCTTTAATAGATTTTGGCTGTTATTCTTGGTTTCATCACATTCATTTGTTTTACTTAAGAGAATGAAATTTAAAGCATTACATTATTTGTGTATATAGTAACTGTGCACTGACTAGTGAGGGCAGAGGCAGCTAGTCTGCAGTGGCCAGCTGGCCCTGCTCAATCTGCATTTGAAAAGAATGTTCAGTTTCCTTAAGGTCACACAGAAAATAAGAGGTTTATCTGCTTTAATAGATTTTGGCTGTTATTCTTGGTTTCATCACATTCATTTGTTTTACTTAAGAGAATGAAATTTAAAGCATTACATTATTTGTGTATATAGTAACTGTGCACTGACTAGTGAGGGCAGAGGCAGCTAGTCTGCAGTGGCCAGCGGGCCCTGCTCATTCTGCATTTGTAAAGAATGTTCAGTTTCCTTAAAGTCACACAGAAAATGAGTGGTTTATCTGCTTTAATAGATTTTGGCTGTTATTCTTGGTTTCATCACATTCATTTGTTTTACTTAAGAGAATGAAATTTAAAGCATTACATTATTTGTGTATATAGTAACTGTGCACTAACTAGTGAGGGCAGAGGCAGCTAGTCTGCAGTGGCCAGCGGGCCCTGCTCATTCTGCATTTGTAAAGAATGTTCAGTTTCCTTAAAGTCACACAGAAAATGAGTGGTTTATCTGCTTTAATAGATTTTGGCTGTTATTCTTGGTTTCATCACATTCATTTGTTTTACTTAAGAGAATGAAATTTAAAGCATTACATTATTTGTGTATATAGTAACTGTGCACTGACTAGTGAGGGCAGAGGCAGCTAGTCTGCAGTGGCCAGCTGGCCCTGCTCATTCTGCATTTGTAAAGAATGTTCAGTTTCCTTAAAGTCACACAGAAAATGAGTGGTTTATCTGCTTTAATAGATTTTGGCTGTTATTCTTGGTTTCATCACATTCATTTGTTTTACTTAAGAGAATGAAATTTAAAGCATTACATTATTTGTGTATATAGTAACTGTGCACTGACTAGTGAGGGCAGAGGCAGCTAGTCTGCAGTGGCCAGCGGGCCCTGCTCATTATGCATTTGTAAAGAATGTTCAGTTTCCTTAAAGTCACACAGAAAATGAGTGGTTTATCTGCTTTAATAGATTTTGGCTGTTATTCTTGGTTTCATCACATTCATTTGTTTTACTTAAGAGAATGAAATTTAAAGCATTACATTATTTGTGTATATAGTAACTGTGCACTGACTAGTGAGGGCAGAGGCTGCTAGTCTGCAGTGGCCAGCTGGCCCTGCTCATTCTGCATTTGTAAAGAATGTTCAGTTTCCTTAAAGTCACACAGAAAATGAGTGGTTTATCTGCTTTAATAGATTTTGGCTGTTATTCTTGGTTTCATCACATTCATTTGTTTTACTTAAGAGAATGAAATTTAAAGCATTACATTATTTGTGTATATAGTAACTGTGCACTGACTAGTGAGGGCAGAGGCAGCTAGTCTGCAGTGGCCAGCGGGCCCTGCTCATTCTGCATTTGTAAAGAATGTTCAGTTTCCTTAAAGTCACACAGATAATGAGTGGTTTATCTGCTTTAATAGATTTTGGCTGTTATTCTTGGTTTCATCACATTCATTTGTTTTACTTAAGAGAATGAAATTTAAAGCATTACATTATTTGTGTATATAGTAACTGTGCACTGACTAGTGAGGGCAGAGGCAGCTAGTCTGCAGTGGCCAGCTGGCCCTGCTCATTCTGCATTTGTAAAGAATGTTCAGTTTCCTTAAAGTCACACAGCAAATGAGTGGTTTATCTGCTTTAATAGATTTTGGCTGTTATTCTTGGTTTCATCACATTCATTTGTTTTACTTAAGAGAATGAAATTTAAAGCATTACATTATTTGTGTATATAGTAACTGTGCACTGACTAGTGAGGGCAGAGGCAGCTAGTCTGCAGTGGCCAGCTGGCCCTGCTCATTCTGCATTTGTAAAGAATGTTCAGTTTCCTTAAGGTCACACAGAAAATGAGTGGTTTATCTGCTTTAATAGATTTTGGCTGTTATTCTTGGTTTCATCACATTCATTTGTTTTACTTAAGAGAATGAAATTTAAAGCATTACATTATTTGTGTATATAGTAACTGTGCACTGACTAGTGAGGGCAGAGGCAGCTAGTCTGCAGTGGCCAGCGGGCCCTGCTCATTCTGCATTTGTAAAGAATGTTCAGTTTCCTTAAAGTCACACAGAAAATGAGTGGTTTATCTGCTTTAATAGATTTTGGCTGTTATTCTTGGTTTCATCACATTCATTTGTTTTACTTAAGAGAATGAAATTTAAAGCATTACATTATTTGTGTATATAGTAACTGTGCACTGACTAGTGAGGGCAGAGGCAGCTAGTCTGCAGTGGCCAGCTGGCCCTGCTCAATCTGCATTTGAAAAGAATGTTCAGTTTCCTTAAGGTCACACAGAAAATAAGAGGTTTATCTGCTTTAATAGATTTTGGCTGTTATTCTTGGTTTCATCACATTCATTTGTTTTACTTAAGAGAATGAAATTTAAAGCATTACATTATTTGTGTATATAGTAACTGTGCACTGACTAGTGAGGGCAGAGGCAGCTAGTCTGCAGTGGCCAGCGGGCCCTGCTCATTCTGCATTTGTAAAGAATGTTCAGTTTCCTTAAAGTCACACAGAAAATGAGTGGTTTATCTGCTTTAATAGATTTTGGCTGTTATTCTTGGTTTCATCACATTCATTTGTTTTACTTAAGAGAATGAAATTTAAAGCATTACATTATTTGTGTATATAGTAACTGTGCACTGACTAGTGAGGGCAGAGGCAGCTAGTCTGCAGTGGCCAGCGGGCCCTGCTCATTCTGCATTTGTAAAGAATGTTCAGTTTCCTTAAAGTCACACAGAAAATGAGTGGTTTATCTGCTTTAATAGATTTTGGCTGTTATTCTTGGTTTCATCACATTCATTTGTTTTACTTAAGAGAATGAAATTTAAAGCATTACATTATTTGTGTATATAGTAACTGTGCACTGACTAGTGAGGGCAGAGGCAGCTAGTCTGCAGTGGCCAGCGGGCCCTGCTCATTCTGCATTTGTAAAGAATGTTCAGTTTCCTTAAAGTCACACAGAAAATGAGTGGTTTATCTGCTTTAATAGATTTTGGCTGTTATTCTTGGTTTCATCACATTCATTTGTTTTACTTAAGAGAATGAAATTTAAAGCATTACATTATTTGTGTATATAGTAACTGTGCACTGACTAGTGAGGGCAGAGGCAGCTAGTCTGCAGTGGCCAGCGGGCCCTGCTCATTATGCATTTGTAAAGAATGTTCAGTTTCCTTAAAGTCACACAGAAAATGAGTGGTTTATCTGCTTTAATAGATTTTGGCTGTTATTCTTGGTTTCATCACATTCATTTGTTTTACTTAAGAGAATGAAATTTAAAGCATTACATTATTTGTGTATATAGTAACTGTGCACTGACTAGTGAGGGCAGAGGCAGCTAGTCTGCAGTGGCCAGCTGGCCCTGCTCAATCTGCATTTGAAAAGAATGTTCAGTTTCCTTAAGGTCACACAGAAAATAAGAGGTTTATCTGCTTTAATAGATTTTGGCTGTTATTCTTGGTTTCATCACATTCATTTGTTTTACTTAAGAGAATGAAATTTAAAGCATTACATTATTTGTGTATATAGTAACTGTGCACTGACTAGTGAGGGCAGAGGCAGCTAGTCTGCAGTGGCCAGCGGGCCCTGCTCATTCTGCATTTGTAAAGAATGTTCAGTTTCCTTAAAGTCACACAGAAAATGAGTGGTTTATCTGCTTTAATAGATTTTGGCTGTTATTCTTGGTTTCATCACATTCATTTGTTTTACTTAAGAGAATGAAATTTAAAGCATTACATTATTTGTGTATATAGTAACTGTGCACTGACTAGTGAGGGCAGAGGCAGCTAGTCTGCAGTGGCCAGCGGGCCCTGCTCATTCTGCATTTGTAAAGAATGTTCAGTTTCCTTAAAGTCACACAGAAAATGAGTGGTTTATCTGCTTTAATAGATTTTGGCTGTTATTCTTGGTTTCATCACATTCATTTGTTTTACTTAAGAGAATGAAATTTAAAGCATTACATTATTTGTGTATATAGTAACTGTGCACTGACTAGTGAGGGCAGAGGCAGCTAGTCTGCAGTGGCCAGCTGGCCCTGCTCAATCTGCATTTGTAAAGAATGTTCAGTTTCCTTAAAGTCACACAGAAAATGAGTGGTTTATCTGCTTTAATAGATTTTGGCTGTTATTCTTGGTTTCATCACATTCATTTGTTTTACTTAAGAGAATGAAATTTAAAGAATTACATTATTTGTGTATATAGTAACTGTGCACTGACTAGTGAGGGCAGAGGCAGCTAGTCTGCAGTGGCCAGCTGGCCCTGCTCATTCTGCATTTGTAAAGAATGTTCAGTTTCCTTAAAGTCACACAGAAAATAAGAGGTTTATCTGCTTTAATAGATTTTGGCTGTTATTCTTGGTTTCATCACATTCATTTGTTTTACTTAAGAGAATGAAATTTAAAGCATTACATTATTTGTGTATATAGTAACTGTGCACTGACTAGTGAGGGCAGAGGCAGCTAGTCTGCAGTGGCCAGCTGGCCCTGCTCAATCTGCATTTGAAAAGAATGTTCAGTTTCCTTAAGGTCACACAGAAAATAAGAGGTTTATCTGCTTTAATAGATTTTGGCTGTTATTCTTGGTTTCATCACATTCATTTGTTTTACTTAAGAGAATGAAATTTAAAGCATTACATTATTTGTGTATATAGTAACTGTGCACTGACTAGTGAGGGCAGAGGCAGCTAGTCTGCAGTGGCCAGCTGGCCCTGCTCAATCTGCATTTGAAAAGAATGTTCAGTTTCCTTAAGGTCACACAGAAAATAAGAGGTTTATCTGCTTTAATAGATTTTGGCTGTTATTCTTGGTTTCATCACATTCATTTGTTTTACTTAAGAGAATGAAATTTAAAGCATTACATTATTTGTGTATATAGTAACTGTGCACTGACTAGTGAGGGCAGAGGCAGCTAGTCTGCAGTGGCCAGCTGGCCATGCTCAATCTGCATTTGAAAAGAATGTTCAGTTTCCTTAAGGTCACACAGAAAATAAGAGGTTTATCTGCTTTAATAGATTTTGGCTGTTATTCTTGGTTTCATCACATTCATTTGTTTTACTTAAGAGAATGAAATTTAAAGCATTACATTATTTGTGTATATAGTAACTGTGCACTGACTAGTGAGGGCAGAGGCAGCTAGTCTGCAGTGGCCAGCTGGCCCTGCTCAATCTGCATTTGTAAAGAATGTTCAGTTTCCTTAAGGTCACACAGAAAATAAGAGGTTTATCTGCTTTAATAGATTTTGGCTGTTATTCTTGGTTTCATCACATTCATTTGTTTTACTTAAGAGAATGAAATTTAAAGCATTACATTATTTGTGTATATAGTAACTGTGCACTGACTAGTGAGGGCAGAGGCAGCTAGTCTGCAGTGGCCAGCTGGCCCTGCTCAATCTGCATTTGAAAAGAATGTTCAGTTTCCTTAAGGTCACACAGAAAATAAGAGGTTTATCTGCTTTAATAGATTTTGGCTGTTATTCTTGGTTTCATCACATTCATTTGTTTTACTTAAGAGAATGAAATTTAAAGCATTACATTATTTGTGTATATAGTAACTGTGCACTGACTAGTGAGGGCAGAGGCAGCTAGTCTGCAGTGGCCAGCTGGCCATGCTCAATCTGCATTTGAAAAGAATGTTCAGTTTCCTTAAGGTCACACAGAAAATAAGAGGTTTATCTGCTTTAATAGATTTTGGCTGTTATTCTTGGTTTCATCACATTCATTTGTTTTACTTAAGAGAATGAAATTTAAAGCATTACATTATTTGTGTATATAGTAACTGTGCACTGACTAGTGAGGGCAGAGGCAGCTAGTCTGCAGTGGCCAGCTGGCCCTGCTCAATCTGCATTTGAAAAGAATGTTCAGTTTCCTTAAGGTCACACAGAAAATAAGAGGTTTATCTGCTTTAATAGATTTTGGCTGTTATTCTTGGTTTCATCACATTCATTTGTTTTACTTAAGAGAATGAAATTTGAAGCATTACATTATTTGTGTATATAGTAACTGTGCACTGACTAGTGAGGGCAGAGGCAGCTAGTCTGCAGTGGCCAGCTGGCCCTGCTCAATCTGCATTTGAAAAGAATGTTCAGTTTCCTTAAGGTCACACAGAAAATAAGAGGTTTATCTGCTTTAATAGATTTTGGCTGTTATTCTTGGTTTCATCACATTCATTTGTTTTACTTAAGAGAATGAAATTTAAAGCATTACATTATTTGTGTATATAGTAACTGTGCACTGACTAGTGAGGGCAGAGGCAGCTAGTCTGCAGTGGCCAGCTGGCCCTGCTCAATCTGCATTTGTAAAGAATGTTCAGTTTCCTTAAGGTCACACAGAAAATAAGAGGTTTATCTGCTTTAATAGATTTTGGCTGTTATTCTTGGTTTCATCACATTCATTTGTTTTACTTAAGAGAATGAAATTTAAAGCATTACATTATTTGTGTATATAGTAACTGTGCACTGACTAGTGAGGGCAGAGGCAGCTAGTCTGCAGTGGCCAGCTGGCCCTGCTCAATCTGCATTTGAAAAGAATGTTCAGTTTCCTTAAGGTCACACAGAAAATAAGAGGTTTATCTGCTTTAATAGATTTTGGCTGTTATTCTTGGTTTCATCACATTCATTTGTTTTACTTAAGAGAATGAAATTTAAAGCATTACATTATTTGTGTATATAGTAACTGTGCACTGACTAGTGAGGGCAGAGGCAGCTAGTCTGCAGTGGCCAGCTGGCCATGCTCAATCTGCATTTGAAAAGAATGTTCAGTTTCCTTAAGGTCACACAGAAAATAAGAGGTTTATCTGCTTTAATAGATTTTGGCTGTTATTCTTGGTTTCATCACATTCATTTGTTTTACTTAAGAGAATGAAATTTAAAGCATTACATTATTTGTGTATATAGTAACTGTGCACTGACTAGTGAGGGCAGAGGCAGCTAGTCTGCAGTGGCCAGCTGGCCCTGCTCAATCTGCATTTGAAAAGAATGTTCAGTTTCCTTAAGGTCACACAGAAAATAAGAGGTTTATCTGCTTTAATAGATTTTGGCTGTTATTCTTGGTTTCATCACATTCATTTGTTTTACTTAAGAGAATGAAATTTGAAGCATTACATTATTTGTGTATATAGTAACTGTGCACTGACTAGTGAGGGCAGAGGCAGCTAGTCTGCAGTGGCCAGCTGGCCCTGCTCAATCTGCATTTGAAAAGAATGTTCAGTTTCCTTAAGGTCACACAGAAAATAAGAGGTTTATCTGCTTTAATAGATTTTGGCTGTTATTCTTGGTTTCATCACATTCATTTGTTTTACGTAAGAGAATGAAATTTAAAGAATAACATTATTTGTGTATATAGTAACTGTGCACTGACTAGTGAGGGCAGAGGCAGCTAGTCTGCAGTGGCCAGCTGGCCCTGCTCAATCTGCATTTGTAAAGAATGTTCAGTTTCCTTAAGGTCACACAGAAAATAAGAGGTTTATCTGCTTTAATAGATTTTGGCTGTTATTCTTGGTTTCATCACATTCATTTGTTTTACTTAAGAGAATGAAATTTAAAGCATTACATTATTTGTGTATATAGTAACTGTGCACTGACTAGTGAGGGCAGAGGCAGCTAGTCTGCAGTGGCCAGCTGGCCCTGCTCAATCTGCATTTGAAAAGAATGTTCAGTTTCCTTAAGGTCACACAGAAAATAAGAGGTTTGTCTGCTTTAATAGATTTTGGCTGTTATTCTTGGTTTCATCACATTCATTTGTTTTACTTAAGAGAATGAAATTTAAAGAATAACATTATTTGTGTATATAGTAACTGTGCACTGACTAGTGAGGGCAGAGGCAGCTAGTCTGCAGTGGCCAGCTGGCCCTGCTCAATCTGCATTTGTAAAGAATGTTCAGTTTCCTTAAGGTCACACAGAAAATGAGTGGTTTATCTGCTTTAATAGAATTTGGCTATAATTCTTGGTTTCATCACATTCATTTGTTTTACTTAAGAGAATGAAATTTAAAGAATAACATTATTTGTGTATATAGTAACTGTGCACTGACTAGTGAGGGCAGAGGCAGCTAGTCTGCAGTGGCCAGCTGGCCCTGCTCAATCTGCATTTGTAAAGAATGTTCAGTTTCCTTAAGGTCACACAGAAAATGAGTGGTTTATCTGCTTTAATAGATTTTGGCTGTTATTCTTGGTTTCATCACATTCATTTGTTTTACTTAAGAGAATGAAATTTAAAGAATTACATTATTTGTGTATATAGTAACTGTGCACTGACTAGTGAGGGCAGAGGCAGCTAGTCTGCAGTGGCCAGCGGGCCCTGCTCATTCTGCATTTGTAAAGAATGTTCAGTTTCCTTAAAGTCACACAGAAAATGAGTGGTTTATCTGCTTTAATAGATTTTGGCTGTTATTCTTGGTTTCATCACATTCATTTGTTTTACTTAAGAGAATGAAATTTAAAGAATTACATTATTTGTGTATATAGTAACTGTGCACTGACTAGTGAGGGCAGAGGCAGCTAGTCTGCAGTGGCCAGCGGGCCCTGCTCATTCTGCATTTGTAAAGAATGTTCAGTTTCCTTAAAGTCACACAGACAATGAGTGGTTTATCTGCTTTAATAGATTTTGGCTGTTATTCTTGGTTTCATCACATTCATTTGTTTTACTTAAGAGAATGAAATTTAAAGAATAACATTATTTGTGTATATAGTAACTGTGCACTGACTAGTGAGGGCAGAGGCAGCTAGTCTGCAGTGGCCAGCTGGCCCTGCTCAATCTGCATTTGTAAAGAATGTTCAGTTTCCTTAAGGTCACACAGAAAATGAGTGGTTTATCTGCTTTAATAGATTTTGGCTGTTATTCTTGGTTTCATCACATTCATTTGTTTTACTTAAGAGAATGAAATTTAAAGCATTACATTATTTGTGTATATAGTAACTGTGCACTGACTAGTGAGGGCAGAGGCAGCTAGTCTGCAGTGGCCAGCGGGCCCTGCTCATTCTGCATTTGTAAAGAATGTTCAGTTTCCTTAAGGTCACACAGAAAATAAGAGGTTTATCTTCTTTAATAGATTTTGGCTGTTATTCTTGGTTTCATCACATTCATTTGTTTTACTTAAGAGAATGAAATTTAAAGAATTACATTATTTGAGTATATAGTAACTGTGCACTGACTAGTGAGGGCAGAGGCAGCTAGTCTGCAGTGGCCAGCTGGCCCTGCTCAATCTGCATTTGAAAAGAATGTTCAGTTTCCTTAAGGTCACACAGAAAATAAGAGGTTTATCTGCTTTAATAGATTTTGGCTGTTATTCTTGGTTTCATCACATTCATTTGTTTTACTTAAGAGAATGAAATTTAAAGAATTACATTATTTGTGTATATAGTAACTGTGCACTGTCTAGTGAGGGCAGAGGCAGCTAGTCTGCAGTGGCCAGCTGGCCCTGCCCAATCTGCATTTGAAAAGAATGTTCAGTTTCCTTAAGGTCACACAGAAAATAAGAGGTTTATCTGCTTTAATAGATTTTGGCTGTTATTCTTGGTTTCATCACATTCATTTGTTTTACTTAAGAGAATGAAATTTAAAGAATTACATTATTTGTGTATATAGTAACTGTGCACTGACTAGTGAGGGCAGAGGCAGCTAGTCTGCAGTGGCCAGCTGGCCCTGCTCAATCTGCATTTGAAAAGAATGTTCAGTTTCCTTAAAGTCACACAGAAAATGAGTGGTTTATCTGCTTTAATAGATTTTGGCTGTTATTCTTGGTTTCATCACATTCATTTGTTTTACTTAAGAGAATGAAATTTAAAGAATTACATTATTTGTGTATATAGTAACTGTGCACTGACTTGTGAGGGCAGAGGCAGCTAGTCTGCAGTGGCCAGCTGGCCCTGCTCAATCTGCATTTGTAAAGAATGTTCAGTTTCCTTAAGGTCACACAGAAAATGAGTGGTTTATCTGCTTTAATAGATTTTGGCTATAATTCTTGGTTTCATCACATTCATTTGTTTTACTTAAGAGAATGAAATTTAAAGAATTACATTATTTGTGTATATAGTAACTGTGCACTGACTAGTGAGGGCAGAGGCAGCTAGTCTGCAGTGGCCAGCTGGCCCTGCTCAATCTGCATTTGTAAAGAATGTTCAGTTTCCTTAAGGTCACACAGAAAATGAGTGGTTTATCTGCTTTAATAGATTTTGGCTGTTATTCTTGGTTTCATCACATTCATTTGTTTTACTTAAGAGAATGAAATTTAAAGAATTACATTATTTGTGTATATAGTAACTGTGCACTGACTTGTGAGGGCAGAGGCAGCTAGTCTGCAGTGGCCAGCTGGCCCTGCTCAATCTGCATTTGTAAAGAATGTTCAGTTTCCTTAAGGTCACACAGAAAATGAGTGGTTTATCTGCTTTAATAGATTTTGGCTATAATTCTTGGTTTCATCACATTCATTTGTTTTACTTAAGAGAATGAAATTTAAAGAATTACATTATTTGTGTATATAGTAACTGTGCACTGACTAGTGAGGGCAGAGGCAGCTAGTCTGCAGTGGCCAGCTGGCCCTGCTCAATCTGCATTTGTAAAGAATGTTCAGTTTCCTTAAGGTCACACAGAAAATGAGTGGTTTATCTGCTTTAATAGATTTTGGCTGTTATTCTTGGTTTCATCACATTCATTTGTTTTACTTAAGAGAATGAAATTTAAAGAATTACATTATTTGTGTATATAGTAACTGTGCACTGACTTGTGAGGGCAGAGGCAGCTAGTCTGCAGTGGCCAGCTGGCCCTGCTCAATCTGCATTTGTAAAGAATGTTCAGTTTCCTTAAGGTCACACAGAAAATGAGTGGTTTATCTGCTTTAATAGATTTTGGCTATAATTCTTGGTTTCATCACATTCATTTGTTTTACTTAAGAGAATGAAATTTAAAGAATTACATTATTTGTGTATATAGTAACTGTGCACTGACTAGTGAGGGCAGAGGCAGCTAGTCTGCAGTGGCCAGCTGGCCCTGCTCAATCTGCATTTGAAAAGAATGTTCAGTTTCCTTAAAGTCACACAGAAAATGAGTGGTTTATCTGCTTTAATAGATTTTGGCTGTTATTCTTGGTTTCATCACATTCATTTGTTTTACTTAAGAGAATGAAATTTAAAGAATTACATTATTTGTGTATATAGTAACTGTGCACTGACTAGTGAGGGCAGAGGCAGCTAGTCTGCAGTGGCCAGCTGGCCCTGCTCAATCTGCATTTGAAAAGAATGTTCAGTTTCCTTAAAGTCACACAGAAAATGAGTGGTTTATCTGCTTTAATAGATTTTGGCTGTTATTCTTGGTTTCATCACATTCATTTGTTTTACTTAAGAGAATGAAATTTAAAGAATTACATTATTTGTGTATATAGTAACTGTGCACTGACTAGTGAGGGCAGAGGCAGCTAGTCTGCAGTGGCCAGCTGGCCCTGCTCAATCTGCATTTGTAAAGAATGTTCAGTTTCCTTAAGGTCACACAGAAAATAAGAGGTTTATCTGCTTTAATAGATTTTGGCTGTTATTCTTGGTTTCATCACATTCATTTGTTTTACTTAAGAGAATGAAATTTAAAGAATTACATTATTTGTGTATATAGTAACTGTGCACTGACTTGTGAGGGCAGAGGCAGCTAGTCTGCAGTGGCCAGCTGGCCCTGCTCAATCTGCATTTGTAAAGAATGTTCAGTTTCCTTAAGGTCACACAGAAAATGAGTGGTTTATCTGCTTTAATAGATTTTGGCTATAATTCTTGGTTTCATCACATTCATTTGTTTTACTTAAGAGAATGAAATTTAAAGAATTACATTATTTGTGTATATAGTAACTGTGCACTGACTAGTGAGGGCAGAGGCAGCTAGTCTGCAGTGGCCAGCTGGCCCTGCTCAATCTGCATTTGTAAAGAATGTTCAGTTTCCTTAAGGTCACACAGAAAATGAGTGGTTTATCTGCTTTAATAGATTTTGGCTGTTATTCTTGGTTTCATCACATTCATTTGTTTTACTTAAGAGAATGAAATTTAAAGAATTACATTATTTGTGTATATAGTAACTGTGCACTGACTTGTGAGGGCAGAGGCAGCTAGTCTGCAGTGGCCAGCTGGCCCTGCTCAATCTGCATTTGTAAAGAATGTTCAGTTTCCTTAAGGTCACACAGAAAATGAGTGGTTTATCTGCTTTAATAGATTTTGGCTATAATTCTTGGTTTCATCACATTCATTTGTTTTACTTAAGAGAATGAAATTTAAAGAATTACATTATTTGTGTATATAGTAACTGTGCACTGACTAGTGAGGGCAGAGGCAGCTAGTCTGCAGTGGCCAGCTGGCCCTGCTCAATCTGCATTTGAAAAGAATGTTCAGTTTCCTTAAAGTCACACAGAAAATGAGTGGTTTATCTGCTTTAATAGATTTTGGCTGTTATTCTTGGTTTCATCACATTCATTTGTTTTACTTAAGAGAATGAAATTTAAAGAATTACATTATTTGTGTATATAGTAACTGTGCACTGACTAGTGAGGGCAGAGGCAGCTAGTCTGCAGTGGCCAGCTGGCCCTGCTCAATCTGCATTTGAAAAGAATGTTCAGTTTCCTTAAAGTCACACAGAAAATGAGTGGTTTATCTGCTTTAATAGATTTTGGCTGTTATTCTTGGTTTCATCACATTCATTTGTTTTACTTAAGAGAATGAAATTTAAAGAATTACATTATTTGTGTATATAGTAACTGTGCACTGACTAGTGAGGGCAGAGGCAGCTAGTCTGCAGTGGCCAGCTGGCCCTGCTCAATCTGCATTTGTAAAGAATGTTCAGTTTCCTTAAGGTCACACAGAAAATGAGTGGTTTATCTGCTTTAATAGATTTTGGCTGTTATTCTTGGTTTCATCACATTCATTTGTTTTACTTAAGAGAATGAAATTTAAAGAATTACATTATTTGTGTATATAGTAACTGTGCACTGACTTGTGAGGGCAGAGGCAGCTAGTCTGCAGTGGCCAGCTGGCCCTGCTCAATCTGCATTTGTAAAGAATGTTCAGTTTCCTTAAGGTCACACAGAAAATGAGTGGTTTATCTGCTTTAATAGATTTTGGCTATAATTCTTGGTTTCATCACATTCATTTGTTTTACTTAAGAGAATGAAATTTAAAGAATTACATTATTTGTGTATATAGTAACTGTGCACTGACTAGTGAGGGCAGAGGCAGCTAGTCTGCAGTGGCCAGCTGGCCCTGCTCAATCTGCATTTGTAAAGAATGTTCAGTTTCCTTAAGGTCACACAGAAAATGAGTGGTTTATCTGCTTTAATAGATTTTGGCTGTTATTCTTGGTTTCATCACATTCATTTGTTTTACTTAAGAGAATGAAATTTAAAGAATTACATTATTTGTGTATATAGTAACTGTGCACTGACTTGTGAGGGCAGAGGCAGCTAGTCTGCAGTGGCCAGCTGGCCCTGCTCAATCTGCATTTGTAAAGAATGTTCAGTTTCCTTAAGGTCACACAGAAAATGAGTGGTTTATCTGCTTTAATAGATTTTGGCTATAATTCTTGGTTTCATCACATTCATTTGTTTTACTTAAGAGAATGAAATTTAAAGAATTACATTATTTGTGTATATAGTAACTGTGCACTGACTAGTGAGGGCAGAGGCAGCTAGTCTGCAGTGGCCAGCTGGCCCTGCTCAATCTGCATTTGAAAAGAATGTTCAGTTTCCTTAAAGTCACACAGAAAATGAGTGGTTTATCTGCTTTAATAGATTTTGGCTGTTATTCTTGGTTTCATCACATTCATTTGTTTTACTTAAGAGAATGAAATTTAAAGAATTACATTATTTGTGTATATAGTAACTGTGCACTGACTAGTGAGGGCAGAGGCAGCTAGTCTGCAGTGGCCAGCTGGCCCTGCTCAATCTGCATTTGAAAAGAATGTTCAGTTTCCTTAAAGTCACACAGAAAATGAGTGGTTTATCTGCTTTAATAGATTTTGGCTGTTATTCTTGGTTTCATCACATTCATTTGTTTTACTTAAGAGAATGAAATTTAAAGAATTACATTATTTGTGTATATAGTAACTGTGCACTGACTAGTGAGGGCAGAGGCAGCTAGTCTGCAGTGGCCAGCTGGCCCTGCTCAATCTGCATTTGTAAAGAATGTTCAGTTTCCTTAAGGTCACACAGAAAATAAGAGGTTTATCTGCTTTAATAGATTTTGGCTGTTATTCTTGGTTTCATCACATTCATTTGTTTTACTTAAGAGAATGAAATTTAAAGAATTACATTATTTGTGTATATAGTAACTGTGCACTGACTTGTGAGGGCAGAGGCAGCTAGTCTGCAGTGGCCAGCTGGCCCTGCTCAATCTGCATTTGTAAAGAATGTTCAGTTTCCTTAAGGTCACACAGAAAATGAGTGGTTTATCTGCTTTAATAGATTTTGGCTATAATTCTTGGTTTCATCACATTCATTTGTTTTACTTAAGAGAATGAAATTTAAAGAATTACATTATTTGTGTATATAGTAACTGTGCACTGACTAGTGAGGGCAGAGGCAGCTAGTCTGCAGTGGCCAGCTGGCCCTGCTCAATCTGCATTTGTAAAGAATGTTCAGTTTCCTTAAGGTCACACAGAAAATGAGTGGTTTATCTGCTTTAATAGATTTTGGCTGTTATTCTTGGTTTCATCACATTCATTTGTTTTACTTAAGAGAATGAAATTTAAAGAATTACATTATTTGTGTATATAGTAACTGTGCACTGACTTGTGAGGGCAGAGGCAGCTAGTCTGCAGTGGCCAGCTGGCCCTGCTCAATCTGCATTTGTAAAGAATGTTCAGTTTCCTTAAGGTCACACAGAAAATGAGTGGTTTATCTGCTTTAATAGATTTTGGCTATAATTCTTGGTTTCATCACATTCATTTGTTTTACTTAAGAGAATGAAATTTAAAGAATTACATTATTTGTGTATATAGTAACTGTGCACTGACTAGTGAGGGCAGAGGCAGCTAGTCTGCAGTGGCCAGCTGGCCCTGCTCAATCTGCATTTGAAAAGAATGTTCAGTTTCCTTAAAGTCACACAGAAAATGAGTGGTTTATCTGCTTTAATAGATTTTGGCTGTTATTCTTGGTTTCATCACATTCATTTGTTTTACTTAAGAGAATGAAATTTAAAGAATTACATTATTTGTGTATATAGTAACTGTGCACTGACTAGTGAGGGCAGAGGCAGCTAGTCTGCAGTGGCCAGCTGGCCCTGCTCAATCTGCATTTGAAAAGAATGTTCAGTTTCCTTAAAGTCACACAGAAAATGAGTGGTTTATCTGCTTTAATAGATTTTGGCTGTTATTCTTGGTTTCATCACATTCATTTGTTTTACTTAAGAGAATGAAATTTAAAGAATTACATTATTTGTGTATATAGTAACTGTGCACTGACTAGTGAGGGCAGAGGCAGCTAGTCTGCAGTGGCCAGCTGGCCCTGCTCAATCTGCATTTGTAAAGAATGTTCAGTTTCCTTAAGGTCACACAGAAAATAAGAGGTTTATCTGCTTTAATAGATTTTGGCTGTTATTCTTGGTTTCATCACATTCATTTGTTTTACTTAAGAGAATGAAATTTAAAGCATTACATTATTTGTGTATATAGTAACTGTGCACTGACTAGTGAGGGCAGAGGCAGCTAGTCTGCAGTGGCCAGCTGGCCCTGCTCAATCTGCATTTGAAAAGAATGTTCAGTTTCCTTAAGGTCACACAGAAAATGAGTGGTTTATCTGCTTTAATAGATTTTGGCTATAATTCTTGGTTTCATCACATTCATTTGTTTTACTTAAGAGAATGAAATTTAAAGAATTACATTATTTGTGTATATAGTAACTGTGCACTGACTAGTGAGGGCAGAGGCAGCTAGTCTGCAGTGGCCAGCTGGCCCTGCTCAATCTGCATTTGTAAAGAATGTTCAGTTTCCTTAAGGTCACACAGAAAATGAGTGGTTTATCTGCTTTAATAGATTTTGGCTGTTATTCTTGGTTTCATCACATTCATTTGTTTTACTTAAGAGAATGAAATTTAAAGAATTACATTATTTGTGTATATAGTAACTGTGCACTGACTAGTGAGGGCAGAGGCAGCTAGTCTGCAGTGGCCAGCTGGCCCTGCTCAATCTGCATTTGTAAAGAATGTTCAGTTTCCTTAAGGTCACACAGAAAATGAGTGGTTTATCTGCTTTAATAGATTTTGGCTATAATTCTTGGTTTCATCACATTCATTTGTTTTACTTAAGAGAATGAAATTTAAAGAATTACATTATTTGTGTATATAGTAACTGTGCACTGACTAGTGAGGGCAGAGGCAGCTAGTCTGCAGTGGCCAGCTGGCCCTGCTCAATCTGCATTTGAAAAGAATGTTCAGTTTCCTTAAAGTCACACAGAAAATGAGTGGTTTATCTGCTTTAATAGATTTTGGCTGTTATTCTTGGTTTCATCACATTCATTTGTTTTACTTAAGAGAATGAAATTTAAAGAATTACATTATTTGTGTATATAGTAACTGTGCACTGACTAGTGAGGGCAGAGGCAGCTAGTCTGCAGTGGCCAGCTGGCCCTGCTCAATCTGCATTTGAAAAGAATGTTCAGTTTCCTTAAAGTCACACAGAAAATGAGTGGTTTATCTGCTTTAATAGATTTTGGCTGTTATTCTTGGTTTCATCACATTCATTTGTTTTACTTAAGAGAATGAAATTTAAAGAATTACATTATTTGTGTATATAGTAACTGTGCACTGACTTGTGAGGGCAGAGGCAGCTAGTCTGCAGTGGCCAGCTGGCCCTGCTCAATCTGCATTTGAAAAGAATGTTCAGTTTCCTTAAAGTCACACAGAAAATGAGTGGTTTATCTGCTTTAATAGATTTTGGCTGTTATTCTTGGTTTCATCACATTCATTTGTTTTACTTAAGAGAATGAAATTTAAAGAATTACATTATTTGTGTATATAGTAACTGTGCACTGACTAGTGAGGGCAGAGGCAGCTAGTCTGCAGTGGCCAGCTGGCCCTGCTCAATCTGCATTTGAAAAGAATGTTCAGTTTCCTTAAAGTCACACAGAAAATGAGTGGTTTATCTGCTTTAATAGATTTTGGCTGTTATTCTTGGTTTCATCACATTCATTTGTTTTACTTAAGAGAATGAAATTTAAAGAATTACATTATTTGTGTATATAGTAACTGTGCACTGACTAGTGAGGGCAGAGGCAGCTAGTCTGCAGTGGCCAGCTGGCCCTGCTCAATCTGCATTTGAAAAGAATGTTCAGTTTCCTTAAAGTCACACAGAAAATGAGTGGTTTATCTGCTTTAATAGATTTTGGCTGTTATTCTTGGTTTCATCACATTCATTTGTTTTACTTAAGAGAATGAAATTTAAAGAATTACATTATTTGTGTATATAGTAACTGTGCACTGACTTGTGAGGGCAGAGGCAGCTAGTCTGCAGTGGCCAGCTGGCCCTGCTCAATCTGCATTTGTAAAGAATGTTCAGTTTCCTTAAGGTCACACAGAAAATGAGTGGTTTATCTGCTTTAATAGATTTTGGCTATAATTCTTGGTTTCATCACATTCATTTGTTTTACTTAAGAGAATGAAATTTAAAGAATTACATTATTTGTGTATATAGTAACTGTGCACTGACTAGTGAGGGCAGAGGCAGCTAGTCTGCAGTGGCCAGCTGGCCCTGCTCAATCTGCATTTGTAAAGAATGTTCAGTTTCCTTAAGGTCACACAGAAAATGAGTGGTTTATCTGCTTTAATAGATTTTGGCTGTTATTCTTGGTTTCATCACATTAATTTGTTTTACTTAAGAGAATGAAATTTAAAGAATTACATTATTTGTGTATATAGTAACTGTGCACTGACTTGTGAGGGCAGAGGCAGCTAGTCTGCAGTGGCCAGCTGGCCCTGCTCAATCTGCATTTGTAAAGAATGTTCAGTTTCCTTAAGGTCACACAGAAAATGAGTGGTTTATCTGCTTTAATAGATTTTGGCTATAATTCTTGGTTTCATCACATTCATTTGTTTTACTTAAGAGAATGAAATTTAAAGAATTACATTATTTGTGTATATAGTAACTGTGCACTGACTAGTGAGGGCAGAGGCAGCTAGTCTGCAGTGGCCAGCTGGCCCTGCTCAATCTGCATTTGAAAAGAATGTTCAGTTTCCTTAAAGTCACACAGAAAATGAGTGGTTTATCTGCTTTAATAGATTTTGGCTGTTATTCTTGGTTTCATCACATTCATTTGTTTTACTTAAGAGAATGAAATTTAAAGAATTACATTATTTGTGTATATAGTAACTGTGCACTGACTAGTGAGGGCAGAGGCAGCTAGTCTGCAGTGGCCAGCTGGCCCTGCTCAATCTGCATTTGTAAAGAATGTTCAGTTTCCTTAAGGTCACACAGAAAATAAGAGGTTTATCTGCTTTAATAGATTTTGGCTGTTATTCTTGGTTTCATCACATTCATTTGTTTTACTTAAGAGAATGAAATTTAAAGAATTACATAATTTGTGTATATAGTAACTGTGCACTGACTTGTGAGGGCAGAGGCAGCTAGTCTGCAGTGGCCAGCTGGCCCTGCTCAATCTGCATTTGAAAAGAATGTTCAGTTTCCTTAAAGTCACACAGAAAATGAGTGGTTTATCTGCTTTAATAGATTTTGGCTGTTATTCTTGGTTTCATCACATTCATTTGTTTTACTTAAGAGAATGAAATTTAAAGAATTACATTATTTGTGTATATAGTAACTGTGCACTGACTAGTGAGGGCAGAGGCAGCTAGTCTGCAGTGGCCAGCTGGCCCTGCTCAATCTGCATTTGAAAAGAATGTTCAGTTTCCTTAAAGTCACACAGAAAATGAGTGGTTTATCTGCTTTAATAGATTTTGGCTGTTATTCTTGGTTTCATCACATTCATTTGTTTTACTTAAGAGAATGAAATTTAAAGAATTGCATTATTTGTGTATATAGTAACTGTGCACTGACTAGTGAGGGCAGAGGCAGCTAGTCTGCAGTGGCCAGCTGGCCCTGCTCAATCTGCATTTGTAAAGAATGTTCAGTTTCCTTAAGGTCACACAGAAAATAAGAGGTTTATCTGCTTTAATAGATTTTGGCTGTTATTCTTGGTTTCATCACATTCATTTGTTTTACTTAAGAGAATGAAATTTAAAGCATTACATTATTTGTGTCTATAGTAACTGTGCACTGACTAGTGAGAGCAGAGGCAGCTAGTCTGCAGTGGCCAGCTGGCCCTGCTCAATCTGCATTTGAAAAGAATGTTCAGTTTCCTTAAGGTCACACAGAAAATGAGTGGTTTATCTGCTTTAATAGATTTTGGCTATAATTCTTGGTTTCATCACATTCATTTGTTTTACTTAAGAGAATGAAATTTAAAGAATTACATTATTTGTGTATATAGTAACTGTGCACTGACTAGTGAGGGCAGAGGCAGCTAGTCTGCAGTGGCCAGCTGGCCCTGCTCAATCTGCATTTGTAAAGAATGTTCAGTTTCCTTAAGGTCACACAGAAAATAAGAGGTTTATCTGCTTTAATAGATTTTGGCTGTTATTCTTGGTTTCATCACATTCATTTGTTTTACTTAAGAGAATGAAATTTAAAGAATTACATTATTTGTGTATATAGTAACTGTGCACTGACTAGTGAGGGCAGAGGCAGCTAGTCTGCAGTGGCCAGCTGGCCCTGCTCAATCTGCATTTGAAAAGAATGTTCAGTTTCCTTAAAGTCACACAGAAAATGAGTGGTTTATCTGCTTTAATAGATTTTGGCTGTTATTCTTGGTTTCATCACATTCATTTGTTTTACTTAAGAGAATGAAATTTAAAGAATTACATTATTTGTGTATATAGTAACTGTGCACTGACTAGTGAGGGCAGAGGCAGCTAGTCTGCAGTGGCCAGCTGGCCCTGCTCAATCTGCATTTGTAAAGAATGTTCAGTTTCCTTAAGGTCACACAGAAAATAAGAGGTTTATCTGCTTTAATAGATTTTGGCTGTTATTCTTGGTTTCATCACATTCATTTGTTTTACTTAAGAGAATGAAATTTAAAGCATTACATTATTTGTGTATATAGTAACTGTGCACTGACTAGTGAGGGCAGAGGCAGCTAGTCTGCAGTGGCAGCTGGCCCTGCTCAATCTGCATTTGAAAAGAATGTTCAGTTTCCTTAAGGTCACACAGAAAATGAGTGGTTTATCTGCTTTAATAGATTTTGGCTATAATTCTTGGTTTCATCACATTCATTTGTTTTACTTAAGAGAATGAAATTTAAAGAATTACATTATTTGTGTATATAGTAACTGTGCACTGACTAGTGAGGGCAGAGGCAGCTAGTCTGCAGTGGCCAGCTGGCCCTGCTCAATCTGCATTTGTAAAGAATGTTCAGTTTCCTTAAGGTCACACAGAAAATAAGAGGTTTATCTGCTTTAATAGATTTTGGCTGTTATTCTTGGTTTCATCACATTCATTTGTTTTACTTAAGAGAATGAAATTTAAAGAATTACATTATTTGTGTATATAGTAACTGTGCACTGACTAGTGAGGGCAGAGGCAGCTAGTCTGCAGTGGCCAGCTGGCCCTGCTCAATCTGCATTTGAAAAGAATGTTCAGTTTCCTTAAGGTCACACAGAAAATGAGTGGTTTATCTGCTTTAATAGATTTTGGCTGTTATTCTTGGTTTCATCACATTCATTTGTTTTACTTAAGAGAATGAAATTTAAAGAATTACATTATTTGTGTATATAGTAACTGTGCACTGACTTGTGAGGGCAGAGGCAGCTAGTCTGCAGTGGCCAGCTGGCCCTGCTCAATCTGCATTTGTAAAGAATGTCCAGTTTCCTTAAGGTCACACAGAAAATAAGAGGTTTATCTGCTTTAATAGATTTTGGCTGTTATTCTTGGTTTCATCACATTCATTTGTTTTACTTAAGAGAATGAAATTTAAAGCATTACATTATTTGTGTATATAGTAACTGTGCACTGACTTGTGAGGGCAGAGGCAGCTAGTCTGCAGTGGCCAGCTGGCCCTGCTCAATCTGCATTTGTAAAGAATGTTCAGTTTCCTTATGGTCACACAGAAAATAAGAGGTTTATCTGCTTTAATAGATTTTGGCTGTTATTCTTGGTTTCATCACATTCATTTGTTTTACTTAAGAGAATGAAATTTAAAGCATTACATTATTTGTGTATATAGTAACTGTGCACTGACTTGTGAGGGCAGAGGCAGCTAGTCTGCAGTGGCCAGCTGGCCCTGCTCAATCTGCATTTGTAAAGAATGTTCAGTTTCCTTAAGGTCACACAGAAAATAAGAGGTTTATCTGCTTTAATAGATTTTGGCTGTTATTCTTGGTTTCATCACATTCATTTGTTTTACTTAAGAGAATGAAATTTAAAGCATTACATTATTTGTGTATATAGTAACTGTGCACTGACTTGTGAGGGCAGAGGCAGCTAGTCTGCAGTGGCCAGCTGGCCCTGCTCAATCTGCATTTGTAAAGAATGTTCAGTTTCCTTAAGGTCACACAGAAAATAAGAGGTTTATCTGCTTTAATAGATTTTGGCTGTTATTCTTGGTTTCATCACATTCATTTGTTTTACTTAAGAGAATGAAATTTAAAGCATTACATTATTTGTGTATATAGTAACTGTGCACTGACTTGTGAGGGCAGAGGCAGCTAGTCTGCAGTGGCCAGCTGGCCCTGCTCAATCTGCATTTGTAAAGAATGTTCAGTTTCCTTAAGGTCACACAGAAAATAAGAGGTTTATCTGCTTTAATAGATTTTGGCTGTTATTCTTGGTTTCATCACATTCATTTGTTTTACTTAAGAGAATGAAATTTAAAGCATTACATTATTTGTGTATATAGTAACTGTGCACTGACTTGTGAGGGCAGAGGCAGCTAGTCTGCAGTGGCCAGCTGGCCCTGCTCAATCTGCATTTGTAAAGAATGTTCAGTTTCCTTAAGGTCACACAGAAAATAAGAGGTTTATCTGCTTTAATAGATTTTGGCTGTTATTCTTGGTTTCATCACATTCATTTGTTTTACTTAAGAGAATGAAATTTAAAGAATTACATTATTTGTGTATATAGTAACTGTGCACTGACTTGTGAGGGCAGAGGCAGCTAGTCTGCAGTGGCCAGCTGGCCCTGCTCAATCTGCATTTGTAAAGAATGTTCAGTTTCCTTAAGGTCACACAGAAAATAAGAGGTTTATCTGCTTTAATAGATTTTGGCTGTTATTCTTGGTTTCATCACATTCATTTGTGTTACTTAAGAGAATGAAATTTAAAGCATTACATTATTTGTGTATATAGTAACTGTGCACTGACTAGTGAGGGCAGAGGCAGCTAGTCTGCAGTGGCCAGCTGGCCCTGCTCAATCTGCATTTGAAAAGAATGTTCAGTTTCCTTAAGGTCACACAGAAAATAAGAGGTTTATCTGCTTTAATAGATTTTGGCTGTTATTCTTGGTTTCATCACATTCATTTGTTTTACTTAAGAGAATGAAATTTAAAGCATTACATTATTTGTGTATATAGTAACTGTGCACTGACTTGTGAGGGCAGAGGCAGCTAGTCTGCAGTGGCCAGCTGGCCCTGCTCATTCTGCATTTGTAAAGAATGATCAGTTTCCTTAAGGTCACACAGAAAATGAGTGGTTTATCTGCTTTAATAGATTTTGGCTGTTATTCTTGGTTTCATCACATTCATTTGTTTTACTTAAGAGAATGAAATTTAAAGCATTACATTATTTGTGTATATAGTAACTGTGCACTGACTAGTGAGGGCAGAGGCAGCTAGTCTGCAGTGGCCAGCTGGCCCTGCTCAATCTGCATTTGTAAAGAATGATCAGTTTCCTTAAGGTCACACAGAAAATGAGTGGTTTATCTGCTTTAATAGATTTTGGCTGTTATTCTTGGTTTCATCACATTCATTTGTTTTACTTAAGAGAATGAAATTTAAAGCATTACATTATTTGTGTATATAGTAACTGTGCACTGACTAGTGAGGGCAGAGGCAGCTAGTCTGCAGTGGCCAGCTGGCCCTGCTCATTCTGCATTTGTAAAGAATGATCAGTTTCCTTAAGGTCACACAGAAAATGAGTGGTTTATCTGCTTTAATAGATTTTGGCTGTTATTCTTGGTTTCATCACATTCATTTGTTTTACTTAAGAGAATGAAATTTAAAGCATTACATTATTTGTGTATATAGTAACTGTGCACTGACTAGTGAGGGCAGAGGCAGCTAGTCTGCAGTGGCCAGCTGGCCCTGCTCAATCTGCATTTGTAAAGAATGTTCAGTTTCCTTAAGGTCACACAGAAAATGAGTGGTTTATCTGCTTTAATAGATTTTGGCTATAATTCTTGGTTTCATCACATTCATTTGTTTTACTTAAGAGAATGAAATTTAAAGCATTAGATTATTTGTGTATATAGTAACTGTGCACTGACTAGTGAGGGCAGAGGCAGCTAGTCTGCAGTGGCCAGCTGGCCCAGCTCAATCTGCATTTGTAAAGAATGTTCAGTTTCCTTAAGGTCACACAGAAAATAAGAGGTTTATCTGCTTTAATAGATTTTGGCTGTTATTCTTGGTTTCATCACATTCATTTGTTTTACTTAAGAGAATGAAATTTAAAGAATTACATTATTTGTGTATATAGTAACTGTGCACTGACTAGTGAGGGCAGAGGCAGCTAGTCTGCAGTGGCCAGCTGGCCCTGCTCAATCTGCATTTGAAAAGAATGTTCAGTTTCCTTAAGGTCACACAGAAAATAAGAGGTTTATCTGCTTTAATAGATTTTGACTGTTACTCTTGGTTTCATCACATTCATTTGTTTTACTTAAGAGAATGAAATTTAAAGCATTAGATTATTTGTGTATATAGTAACTGTGCACTGACTTGTGAGGGCAGAGGCAGCTAGTCTGCAGTGGCCAGCTGGCCCTGCTCAATCTGCATTTGTAAAGAATGTTCAGTTTCCTTAAGGTCACACAGAAAATGAGTGGTTTATCTGCTTTAATAGATTTTGGCTATAATTCTTGGTTTCATCACATTCATTTGTTTTACTTAAGAGAATGAAATTTAAGGAATTACATTATTTGTGTATATAGTAACTGTGCACTGACTAGTGAGGGCAGAGGCAGCTAGTCTGCAGTGGCCAGCTGGCCCTGCTCAATCTGCATTTGTAAAGAATGTTCAGTTTCCTTAAGGTCACACAGAAAATAAGAGGTTTATCTGCTTTAATAGATTTTGGCTATAATTCTTGGTTTCATCACATTCATTTGTTTTACTTAAGAGAATGAAATTTAAGGAATTACATTATTTGTGTATATAGTAACTGTGCACTGACTAGTGAGGGCAGAGGCAGCTAGTCTGCAGTGGCCAGCTGGCCCTGCTCAATCTGCATTTGTAAAGAATGTTCAGTTTCCTTAAGGTCACACAGAAAATGAGTGGTTTATCTGCTTTAATAGATTTTGGCTATAATTCTTGGTTTCATCACATTCATTTGTTTTACTTAAGAGAATGAAATTTAAGGAATTACATTATTTGTGTATATAGTAACTGTGCACTGACTAGTGAGGGCAGAGGCAGCTAGTCTGCAGTGGCCAGCTGGCCCTGCTCAATCTGCATTTGTAAAGAATGTTCAGTTTCCTTAAGGTCACACAGAAAATGAGTGGTTTATCTGCTTTAATAGATTTTGGCTGTTATTCTTGGTTTCATCACATTCATTTGTTTTACTTAAGAGAATGAAATTTAAGGAATTACATTATTTGTGTATATAGTAACTGTGCACTGACTAGTGAGGGCAGAGGCAGCTAGTCTGCAGTGGCCAGCTGGCCCTGCTCAATCTGCATTTGTAAAGAATGTTCAGTTTCCTTAAGGTCACACAGAAAATGAGTGGTTTATCTGCTTTAATAGATTTTGGCTATAATTCTTGGTTTCATCACATTCATTTGTTTTACTTAAGAGAATGAAATTTAAAGAATTACATTATTTGTGTATATAGTAACTGTGCACTGACTAGTGAGGGCAGAGGCAGCTAGTCTGCAGTGGCCAGCTGGCCCTGCTCAATCTGCATTTGTAAAGAATGTTCAGTTTCCTTAAGGTCACACAGAAAATAAGAGGTTTATCTGCTTTAATAGATTTTGGCTGTTATTCTTGGTTTCATCACATTCATTTGTTTTACTTAAGAGAATGAAATTTAAAGCATTACATTATTTGTGTATATAGTAACTGTGCACTGACTAGTGAGGGCAGAGGCAGCTAGTCTGCAGTGGCCAGCTGGCCCTGCTCAATCTGCATTTGAAAAGAATGTTCAGTTTCCTTAAGGTCACACAGAAAATAAGAGGTTTATCTGCTTTAATAGATTTTGGCTGTTATTCTTGGTTTCATCACATTCATTTGTTTTACTTAAGAGAATGAAATTTAAAGAATTACATTATTTGTGTATATAGTAACTGTGCACTGACTAGTGAGGGCAGAGGCAGCTAGTCTGCAGTGGCCAGCTGGCCCTGCTCAATCTGCATTTGAAAAGAATGTTCAGTTTCCTTAAGGTCACACAGAAAATAAGAGGTTTATCTGCTTTAATAGATTTTGGCTGTTATTCTTGGTTTCATCACATTCATTTGTTTTACTTAAGAGAATGAAATTTAAAGCATTACATTTTATGTGTATATAGTAACTGTGCACTGACTAGTGAGGGCAGAGGCAGCTAGTCTGCAGTGGCCAGCTGGCCCTGCTCAATCTGCATTTGAAAAGAATGTTCAGTTTCCTTAAGGTCACACAGAAAATAAGAGGTTTATCTGCTTTAATAGATTTTGGCTGTTATTCTTGGTTTCATCACATTCATTTGTTTTACTTAAGAGAATGAAATTTAAAGAATTACATTATTTGTGTATATAGTAACTGTGCACTGACTTGTGAGGGCAGAGGCAGCTAGTCTGCAGTGGCCAGCTGGCCCTGCTCAATCTGCATTTGAAAAGAATGTTCAGTTTCCTTAAGGTCACACAGAAAATAAGAGGTTTATCTGCTTTAATAGATTTTGGCTGTTATTCTTGGTTTCATCACATTCATTTGTTTTACTTAAGAGAATGAAATTTAAAGAATTACATTATTTGTGTATATAGTAACTGTGCACTGACTAGTGAGGGCAGAGGCAGCTAGTCTGCAGTGGCCAGCTGGCCCTGCTCAATCTGCATTTGAAAAGAATGTTCAGTTTCCTTAAGGTCACACAGAAAATAAGAGGTTTATCTGCTTTAATAGATTTTGGCTGTTATTCTTGGTTTCATCACATTCATTTGTTTTACTTAAGAGAATGAAATTTAAAGAATTACATTATTTGTGTATATAGTAACTGTGCACTGACTTGTGAGGGCAGAGGCAGCTAGTCTGCAGTGGCCAGCTGGCCCTGCTCATTCTGCATTTGTAAAGAATGATCAGTTTCCTTAAGGTCACACAGAAAATGAGTGGTTTATCTGCTTTAATAGATTTTGGCTGTTATTCTTGGTTTCATCACATTCATTTGTTTTACTTAAGAGAATGAAATTTAAAGCATTACATTATTTGTGTATATAGTAACTGTGCACTGACTAGTGAGGGCAGAGGCAGCTAGTCTGCAGTGGCCAGCTGGCCCTGCTCAATCTGCATTTGTAAAGAATGTTCAGTTTCCTTAAGGTCACACAGAAAATAAGAGGTTTATCTGCTTTAATAGATTTTGGCTGTTATTCTTGGTTTCATTACATTCATTTGTTTTACTTAAGAGAATGAAATTTAAAGAATTACATTATTTGTGTATATAGTAACTGTGCACTGACTAGTGAGGGCAGAGGCAGCTGGTCTGCAGTGGCCAGCTGGCCCTGCTCAATCTGCATTTGTAAAGAATGTTCAGTTTCCTTAAGGTCACACAGAAAATAAGAGGTTTATCTGCTTTAATAGATTTTGGCTGTTATTCTTGGTTTCATCACATTCATTTGTTTTACTTAAGAGAATGAAATTTAAAGAATTACATTATTTGTGTATATAGTAACTGTGCACTGACTAGTGAGGGCAGAGGCAGCTAGTCTGCAGTGGCCAGCTGGCCCTGCTCAATCTGCATTTGTAAAGAATGTTCAGTTTCCTTAAGGTCACACAGAAAATAAGAGGTTTATCTGCTTTAATAGATTTTGGCTGTTATTCTTGGTTTCATCACATTCATTTGTTTTACTTAAGAGAATGAAATTTAAAGAATTACATTATTTGTGTATATAGTAACTGTGCACTGACTAGTGAGGGCAGAGGCAGCTAGTCTGCAGTGGCCAGCTGGCCCTGCTCAATCTGCATTTGAAAAGAATGTTCAGTTTCCTTAAGGTCACACAGAAAATAAGAGGTTTATCTGCTTTAATAGATTTTGGCTGTTATTCTTGGTTTCATTACATTCATTTGTTTTACTTAAGAGAATGAAATTTAAAGAATTACATTATTTGTGTATATAGTAACTGTGCACTGACTAGTGAGGGCAGAGGCAGCTAGTCTGCAGTGGCCAGCTGGCCCTGCTCAATCTGCATTTGAAAAGAATGTTCAGTTTCCTTAAGGTCACACAGAAAATAAGAGGTTTATCAGCTTTAATAGATTTTGGCTGTTATTCTTGGTTTCATCACATTCATTTGTTTTACTTAAGAGAATGAAATATAAAGAATTACATTATTTGTGTATATAGTAACTGTGCACTGACTTGTGAGGGCAGAGGCAGCTAGTCTGCAGTGGCCAGCTGGCCCTGCTCATTCTGCATTTGTAAAGAATGATCAGTTTCCTTAAGGTCACACAGAAAATGAGTGGTTTATCTGCTTTAATAGATTTTGGCTGTTATTCTTGGTTTCATCACATTCATTTGTTTTACTTAAGAGAATGAAATTTAAAGCATTACATTATTTGTGTATATAGTAACTGTGCACTGACTTGTGAGGGCAGAGGCAGCTAGTCTGCAGTGGCCAGCTGGCCCTGCTCATTCTGCATTTGTAAAGAATGATCAGTTTCCTTAAGGTCACACAGAAAATGAGTGGTTTATCTGCTTTAATAGATTTTGGCTGTTATTCTTGGTTTCATCACATTCATTTGTTTTACTTAAGAGAATGAAATTTAAAGCATTACATTATTTGTGTATATAGTAACTGTGCACTGACTAGTGAGGGCAGAGGCAGCTAGTCTGCAGTGGCCAGCTGGCCCTGCTCAATCTGCATTTGTAAAGAATGTTCAGTTTCCTTAAGGTCACACAGAAAATGAGTGGTTTATCTGCTTTAATAGATTTTGGCTATAATTCTTGGTTTCATCACATTCATTTGTTTTACTTAAGAGAATGAAATTTAAAGAATTACATTATTTGTGTATATACTAACTGTGCACTGACTAGTGAGGGCAGAGGCAGCTAGTCTGCAGTGGCCAGCTGGCCCTGCTCAATCTGCATTTGTAAAGAATGTTCAGTTTCCTTAAGGTCACACAGAAAATAAGAGGTTTATCTGCTTTAATAGATTTTGGCTGTTATTCTTGGTTTCATCACATTCATTTGTTTTACTTAAGAGAATGAAATTTAAAGCATTACATTATTTGTGTATATAGTAACTGTGCACTGACTTGTGAGGGCAGAGGCAGCTAGTCTGCAGTGGCCAGCTGGCCCTGCTCATTCTGCATTTGTAAAGAATGATCAGTTTCCTTAAGGTCACACAGAAAATGAGTGGTTTATCTGCTTTAATAGATTTTGGCTGTTATTCTTGGTTTCATCACATTCATTTGTTTTACTTAAGAGAATGAAATTTAAAGCATTACATTATTTGTGTATATAGTAACTGTGCACTGACTAGTGAGGGCAGAGGCAGCTAGTCTGCAGTGGCCAGCTGGCCCTGCTCAA
Organism: Locusta migratoria; assembly: GCA_026315105.1. NCBI lineage: Eukaryota > Metazoa > Arthropoda > Insecta > Orthoptera > Acrididae > Locusta > Locusta migratoria. Next base: position 1,523,862 of record CM048750.1, on the reverse strand, counting down.
TCTGCATTTGAAAAGAATGTTCAGTTTCCTTAAGGTCACACAGAAAATAAGAGGTTTATCTGCTTTAATAGATTTTGGCTGTTATTCTTGGTTTCATCACATTCATTTGTTTTACTTAAGAGAATGAAATTTAAAGAATTACATTATTTGTGTATATATAACTGTGCACTGACTAGTGAGGGCAGAGGCAGCTAGTCTGCAGTGGCCAGCTGGCCCTGCTCAATCTGCATTTGAAAAGAATGTTCAGTTTCCTTAAGGTCACACAGAAAATAAGAGGTTTATCTGCTTTAATAGATTTTGGCTGTTATTCTTGGTTTCATCACATTCATTTGTTTTACTTAAGAGAATGAAATTTAAAGAATTACATTATTTGTGTATATAGTAACTGTGCACTGACTAGTGAGGGCAGAGGCAGCTAGTCTGCAGTGGCCAGCTGGCCCTGCTCAATCTGCATTTGTAAAGAATGATCAGTTTCCTTAAGGTCACACAGAAAATGAGTGGTTTATCTGCTTTAATAGATTTTGGCTGTTATTCTTGGTTTCATCACATTCATTTGTTTTACTTAAGAGAATGAAATTTAAAGCATTACATTATTTGTGTATATAGTAACTGTGCACTGACTTGTGAGGGCAGAGGCAGCTAGTCTGCAGTGGCCAGCGGGCCCTGCTCATTCTGCATTTGTAAAGAATGTTCAGTTTCCTTAAAGTCACACAGAAAATGAGTGGTTTATCTGCTTTAATAGATTTTGGCTATAATTCTTGGTTTCATCACATTCATTTGTTTTACTTAAGAGAATGAAATTTAAAGAATTACATTATTTGTGTATATAGTAACTGTGCACTGACTTGTGAGGGCAGAGGCAGCTAGTCTGCAGTGGCCAGCTGGCCCTGCTCAATCTGCATTTGTAAAGAATGTTCAGTTTCCTTAAGGTCACACAGAAAATAAGAGGTTTATCTGCTTTAATAGATTTTGGCTGTTATTCTTGGTTTCATCACATTCATTTGTTTTACTTAAGAGAATGAAATTTAAAGAATTACATTATTTGTGTATATAGTAACTGTGCACTGACTAGTGAGGGCAGAGGCAGCTAGTCTGCAGTGGCCAGCTGGCCCTGCTCAATCTGCATTTGAAAAGAATGTTCAGTTTCCTTAAGGTCACACAGAAAATAAGAGGTTTATCTGCTTTAATAGATTTTGGCTGTTATTCTTGGTTTCATCACATTCATTTGTTTAACTTAAGAGAATGAAATTTAAAGAATTACATTATTTGTGTATATAGTAACTGTGCACTGACTAGTGAGGGCAGAGGCAGCTAGTCTGCAGTGGCCAGCGGGCCCTGCTCATTCTGCATTTGTAAAGAATGTTCAGTTTCCTTAAAGTCACACAGAAAATGAGTGGTTTATCTGCTTTAATAGATTTTGGCTGTTATTCTTGGTTTCATCACATTCATTTGTTTTACTTAAGAGAATGAAATTTAAAGCATTACATTATTTGTGTATATAGTAACTGTGCACTGACTAGTGAGGGCAGAGGCAGCTAGTCTGCAGTGGCCAGCGGGCCCTGCTCATTCTGCATTTGTAAAGAATGTTCAGTTTCCTTAAAGTCACACAGAAAATGAGTGGTTTATCTGCTTTAATAGATTTTGGCTGTTATTCTTGGTTTCATCACATTCATTTGTTTTACTTAAGAGAATGAAATTTAAAGCATTACATTATTTGTGTATATAGTAACTGTGCACTGACTAGTGAGGGCAGAGGCAGCTAGTCTGCAGTGGCCAGCGGGCCCTGCTCATTCTGCATTTGTAAAGAATGATCAGTTTCCTTAAGGTCACACAGAAAATGAGTGGTTTATCTGCTTTAATAGATTTTGGCTGTTATTCTTGGTTTCATCACATTCATTTGTTTTACTTAAGAGAATGAAATTTAAAGCATTACATTATTTGTGTATATAGTAACTGTGCACTGACTAGTGAGGGCAGAGGCAGCTAGTCTGCAGTGGCCAGCGGGCCCTGCTCATTCTGCATTTGTAAAGAATGTTCAGTTTCCTTAAAGTCACACAGAAAATGAGTGGTTTATCTGCTTTAATAGATTTTGGCTGTTATTCTTGGTTTCATCACATTCATTTGTTTTACTTAAGAGAATGAAATTTAAAGCATTACATTATTTGTGTATATAGTAACTGTGCACTGACTAGTGAGGGCAGAGGCAGCTAGTCTGCAGTGGCCAGCGGGCCCTGCTCATTCTGCATTTGTAAAGAATGTTCAGTTTCCTTAAAGTCACACAGAAAATGAGTGGTTTATCTGCTTTAATAGATTTTGGCTGTTATTCTTGGTTTCATCACATTCATTTGTTTTACTTAAGAGAATGAAATTTAAAGCATTACATTATTTGTGTATATAGTAACTGTGCACTGACTAGTGAGGGCAGAGGCAGCTAGTCTGCAGTGGCCAGCGGGCCCTGCTCATTCTGCATTTGTAAAGAATGTTCAGTTTCCTTAAAGTCACACAGAAAATGATTGGTTTATCTGCTTTAATAGATTTTGGCTGTTATTCTTGGTTTCATCACATTCATTTGTTTTACTTAAGAGAATGAAATTTAAAGCATTACATTATTTGTGTATATAGTAACTGTGCACTGACTAGTGAGGGCAGAGGCAGCTAGTCTGCAGTGGCCAGCGGGCCCTGCTCATTCTGCATTTGTAAAGAATGATCAGTTTCCTTAAGGTCACACAGAAAATGAGTGGTTTATCTGCTTTAATAGATTTTGGCTGTTATTCTTGGTTTCATCACATTCATTTGTTTTACTTAAGAGAATGAAATTTAAAGCATTACATTATTTGTGTATATAGTAACTGTGCACTGACTAGTGAGGGCAGAGGCAGCTAGTCTGCAGTGGCCAGCGGGCCCTGCTCATTCTGCATTTGTAAAGAATGTTCAGTTTCCTTAAAGTCACACAGAAAATGAGTGGTTTATCTGCTTTAATAGATTTTGGCTGTTATTCTTGGTTTCATCACATTCATTTGTTTTACTTAAGAGAATGAAATTTAAAGCATTACATTATTTGTGTATATAGTAACTGTGCACTGACTAGTGAGGGCAGAGGCAGCTAGTCTGCAGTGGCCAGCGGGCCCTGCTCATTCTGCATTTGTAAAGAATGTTCAGTTTCCTTAAAGTCACACAGAAAATGAGTGGTTTATCTGCTTTAATAGATTTTGGCTGTTATTCTTGGTTTCATCACATTCATTTGTTTTACTTAAGAGAATGAAATTTAAAGCATTACATTATTTGTGTATATAGTAACTGTGCACTGACTAGTGAGGGCAGAGGCAGCTAGTCTGCAGTGACCAGCGGGCCCTGCTCATTCTGCATTTGTAAAGAATGTTCAGTTTCCTTAAAGTCACACAGAAAATGAGTGGTTTATCTGCTTTAATAGATTTTGGCTGTTATTCTTGGTTTCATCACATTCATTTGTTTTACTTAAGAGAATGAAATTTAAAGCATTACATTATTTGTGTATATAGTAACTGTGCACTGACTAGTGAGGGCAGAGGCAGCTAGTCTGCAGTGGCCAGCGGGCCCTGCTCATTCTGCATTTGTAAAGAATGTTCAGTTTCCTTAAAGTCACACAGAAAATGAGTGGTTTATCTGCTTTAATAGATTTTGGCTGTTATTCTTGGTTTCATCACATTCATTTGTTTTACTTAAGAGAATGAAATTTAAAGCATTACATTATTTGTGTATATAGTAACTGTGCACTGACTAGTGAGGGCAGAGGCAGCTAGTCTGCAGTGGCCAGCGGGCCCTGCTCATTCTGCATTTGTAAAGAATGTTCAGTTTCCTTAAAGTCACACAGAAAATGAGTGGTTTATCTGCTTTAATAGATTTTGGCTGTTATTCTTGGTTTCATCACATTCATTTGTTTTACTTAAGAGAATGAAATTTAAAGCATTACATTATTTGTGTATATAGTAACTGTGCACTGACTAGTGAGGGCAGAGACAGCTAGTCTGCAGTGGCCAGCGGGCCCTGCTCATTCTGCATTTGTAAAGAATGTTCAGTTTCCTTAAAGTCACACAGAAAATGAGTGGTTTATCTGCTTTAATAGATTTTGGCTGTTATTCTTGGTTTCATCACATTCATTTGTTTTACTTAAGAGAATGAAATTTAAAGCATTACATTATTTGTGTATATAGTAACTGTGCACTGACTAGTGAGGGCAGAGGCAGCTAGTCTGCAGTGGCCAGCGGGCCCTGCTCATTCTGCATTTGTAAAGAATGTTCAGTTTCCTTAAAGTCACACAGAAAATGAGTGGTTTATCTGCTTTAATAGATTTTGGCTGTTATTCTTGGTTTCATCACATTCATTTGTTTTACTTAAGAGAATGAAATTTAAAGCATTACATTATTTGTGTATATAGTAACTGTGCACTGGCTAGTGAGGACAGAGGCAGCTAGTCTGCAGTGGCCAGCGGGCCCTGCTCATTCTGCATTTGTAAAGAATGTTCAGTTTCCTTAAAGTCACACAGAAAATGAGTGGTTTATCTGCTTTAATAGATTTTGGCTGTTATTCTTGGTTTCATCACATTCATTTGTTTTACTTAAGAGAATTAAATTTAAAGCATTACATTATTTGTGTATATAGTAACTGTGCACTGACTAGTGAGGGCAGAGGCAGCTAGTCTGCAGTGGCCAGCTGGCCCTGCTCAATCTGCATTTGAAAAGAATGTTCAGTTTCCTTAAGGTCACACAGAAAATAAGAGGTTTATCTGCTTTAATAGATTTTGGCTGTTATTCTTGGTTTCATCACATTCATTTGTTTTACTTAAGAGAATGAAATTTAAAGAATTACATTATTTGTGTATATAGTAACTGTGCACTGACTTGTGAGGGCAGAGGCAGCTAGTCTGCAGTGGCCAGCTGGCCCTGCTCATTCTGCATTTGTAAAGAATGATCAGTTTCCTTAAGGTCACACAGAAAATGAGTGGTTTATCTGCTTTAATAGATTTTGGCTGTTATTCTTGGTTTCATCACATTCATTTGTTTTACTTAAGAGAATGAAATTTAAAGCATTACATTATTTGTGTATATAGTAACTGTGCACTGACTAGTGAGGGCAGAGGCAGCTAGTCTGCAGTGGCCAGCGGGCCCTGCTCATTCTGCATTTGTAAAGAATGTTCAGTTTCCTTAAAGTCACACAGAAAATGAGTGGTTTATCTGCTTTAATAGATTTTGGCTGTTATTCTTGGTTTCATCACATTCATTTGTTTTACTTAAGAGAATGAAATTTAAAGCATTACATTATTTGTGTATATAGTAACTGTGCACTGACTAGTGAGGGCAGAGGCAGCTAGTCTGCAGTGGCCAGCTGGCCCTGCTCAATCTGCATTTGAAAAGAATGTTCAGTTTCCTTAAGGTCACACAGAAAATAAGAGGTTTATCTGCTTTAATAGATTTTGGCTGTTATTCTTGGTTTCATCACATTCATTTGTTTTACTTAAGAGAATGAAATTTAAAGAATTACATTATTTGTGTATATAGTAACTGTGCACTGACTTGTGAGGGCAGAGGCAGCTAGTCTGCAGTGGCCAGCTGGCCCTGCTCATTCTGCATTTGTAAAGAATGATCAGTTTCCTTAAGGTCACACAGAAAATGAGTGGTTTATCTGCTTTAATAGATTTTGGCTATAATTCTTGGTTTCATCACATTCATTTGTTTTACTTAAGAGAATGAAATTTAAGGAATTACATTATTTGTGTATATAGTAACTGTGCACTGACTAGTGAGGGCAGAGGCAGCTAGTCTGCAGTGGCCAGCTGGCCCTGCTCAATCTGCATTTGAAAAGAATGTTCAGTTTCCTTAAGGTCACACAGAAAATAAGAGGTTTATCTGCTTTAATAGATTTTGGCTGTTATTCTTGGTTTCATCACATTCATTTGTTTTACTTAAGAGAATGAAATTTAAAGAATTACATTATTTGTGTATATAGTAACTGTGCACTGACTAGTGAGGGCAGAGGCAGCTAGTCTGCAGTGGCCAGCTGGCCCTGCTCAATCTGCATTTGTAAAGAATGTTCAGATTCCTTAAGGTCACACAGAAAATAAGAGGTTTATCTGCTTTAATAGATTTTGGCTGTTATTCTTGGTTTCATCACATTCATTTGTTTTACTTAAGAGAATGAAATTTAAAGAATTACATTATTTGTGTATATAGTAACTGTGCACTGACTAGTGAGGGCAGAGGCAGCTAGTCTGCAGTGGCCAGCTGGCCCTGCTCAATCTGCATTTGAAAAGAATGTTCAGTTTCCTTAAGGTCACACAGAAAATAAGAGGTTTATCTGCTTTAATAGATTTTGGCTGTTATTCTTGGTTTCATCAAATTATTTGTTTTACTTAAGAGAATGATTTTTAAAGAATTACATTATTTGTGTATATAGTAACTGTGCACTGACTAGTGAGGGCAGAGGCAGCTAGTCTGCAGTGGCCAGCTGGCCCTGCTCAATCTGCATTTGAAAAGAATGTTCAGTATCCTTAAGGTCACACAGAAAATAAGAGGTTTATCTGCTTTAATAGATTTTGGCTGTTATTCTTGGTTTCATCACATTCATTTGTTTTACTTAAGAGAATGAAATTTAAAGAATTACATTATTTGTGTATATAGTAACTGTGCACTGACTTGTGAGGGCAGAGGCAGCTAGTCTGCAGTGGCCAGCTGGCCCTGCTCAATCTGCATTTGTAAAGAATGTTCAGTTTCCTTAAGGTCACACAGAAAATGAGTGGTTTATCTGCTTTAATAGATTTTGGCTGTTATTCTTGGTTTCATCACATTCATTTGTTTTACTTAAGAGAATGAAATTTAAAGCATTACATTATTTGTGTATATAGTAACTGTGCACTGACTAGTGAGGGCAGAGGCAGCTAGTCTGCAGTGGCCAGCTGGCCCTGCTCAATCTGCATTTGAAAAGAATGTTCAGTTTCCTTAAGGTCACACAGAAAATAAGAGGTTTATCTGCTTTAATAGATTTTGGCTGTTATTCTTGGTTTCATCACATTCATTTGTTTTACTTAAGAGAATGAAATTTAAAGCATTACATTATTTGTGTATATAGTAACTGTGCACTGACTTGTGAGGGCAGAGGCAGCTAGTCTGCAGTGGCCAGCTGGCCCTGCTCATTCTGCATTTGTAAAGAATGATCAGTTTCCTTAGGGTCACACAGAAAATGAGTGGTTTATCTGCTTTAATAGATTTTGGCTATAATTCTTGGTTTCATCACATTCATTTGTTTTACTTAAGAGAATGAAATTTAAGGAATTACATTATTTGTGTATATAGTAACTGTGCACTGACTAGTGAGGGCAGAGGCAGCTAGTCTGCAGTGGCCAGCTGGCCCTGCTCAATCTGCATTTGAAAAGAATGTTCAGTTTCCTTAAGGTCACACAGAAAATAAGAGATTTATCTGCTTTAATAGATTTTGGCTGTTATTCTTGGTTTCATCACATTCATTTGTTTTACTTAAGAGAATGAAATTTAAAGCATTACATTATTTGTGTATATAGTAACTGTGCACTGACTAGTGAGGGCAGAGGCAGCTAGTCTGCAGTGGCCAGCGGGCCCTGCTCATTCTGCATTTGTAAAGAATGTTCAGTTTCCTTAAAGTCACACAGAAAATGAGTGGTTTATCTGCTTTAATAGATTTTGGCTGTTATTCTTGGTTTCATCACATTCATTTGTTTTACTTAAGAGAATGAAATTTAAAGCATTACATTATTTGTGTATATAGTAACTGTGCACTGACTAGTGAGGGCAGAGGCAGCTAGTCTGCAGTGGCCAGCTGGCCCTGCTCAATCTGCATTTGAAAAGAATGTTCAGTTTCCTTAAGGTCACACAGAAAATAAGAGGTTTATCTGCTTTAATAGATTTTGGCTGTTATTCTTGGTTTCATCACATTCATTTGTTTTACTTAAGAGAATGAAATTTAAAGCATTACATTATTTGTGTATATAGTAACTGTGCACTGACTAGTGAGGGCAGAGGCAGCTAGTCTGCAGTGGCCAGCTGGCCCTGCTCAATCTGCATTTGAAAAGAATGTTCAGTTTCCTTAAGGTCACACAGAAAATAAGAGGTTTATCTGCTTTAATAGATTTTGGCTGTTATTCTTGGTTTCATCACATTCATTTGTTTTACTTAAGAGAATGAAATTTAAAGCATTACATTATTTGTGTATATAGTAACTGTGCACTGACTTGTGAGGGCAGAGGCAGCTAGTCTGCAGTGGCCAGCTGGCCCTGCTCATTCTGCATTTGTAAAGAATGATCAGTTTCCTTAAGGTCACACAGAAAATGAGTGGTTTATCTGCTTTAATAGATTTTGGCTATAATTCTTGGTTTCATCACATTCATTTGTTTTACTTAAGAGAATGAAATTTAAGGAATTACATTATTTGTGTATATAGTAACTGTGCACTGACTAGTGAGGGCAGAGGCAGCTAGTCTGCAGTGGCCAGCTGGCCCTGCTCAATCTGCATTTGAAAAGAATGTTCAGTTTCCTTAAGGTCACACAGAAAATAAGAGGTTTATCTGCTTTAATAGATTTTGGCTGTTATTCTTGGTTTCATCACATTCATTTGTTTTACTTAAGAGAATGAAATTTAAAGCATTACATTATTTGTGTATATAGTAACTGTGCACTGACTAGTGATGGCAGAGGCAGCTAGTCTGCAGTGGCCAGCGGGCCCTGCTCATTCTGCATTTGTAAAGAATGTTCAGTTTCCTTAAAGTCACACAGAAAATGAGTGGTTTATCTGCTTTAATAGATTTTGGCTGTTATTCTTGGTTTCATCACATTCATTTGTTTTACTTAAGAGAATGAAATTTAAAGCATTACATTATTTGTGTATATAGTAACTGTGCACTGACTAGTGAGGGCAGAGGCAGCTAGTCTGCAGTGGCCAGCTGGCCCTGCTCAATCTGCATTTGAAAAGAATGTTCAGTTTCCTTAAGGTCACTCAGAAAATAAGAGGTTTATCTGCTTTAATAGATTTTGGCTGTTATTCTTGGTTTCATCACATTCATTTGTTTTACTTAAGAGAATGAAATTTAAAGAATTACATTATTTGTGTATATAGTAACTGTGCACTGACTAGTGAGGGCAGAGGCAGCTAGTCTGCAGTGGCCAGCTGGCCCTGCTCAATCTGCATTTGAAAAGAATGTTCAGTTTCCTTAAGGTCACACAGAAAATAAGAGGTTTATCTGCTTTAATAGATTTTGGCTGTTATTCTTGGTTTCATCAAATTATTTGTTTTACTTAAGAGAATGAAATTTAAAGAATTACATTATTTGTGTATATAGTAACTGTGCACTGACTAGTGAGGGCAGAGGCAGCTAGTCTGCAGTGGCCAGCTGGCCCTGCTCAATCTGCATTTGAAAAGAATGTTCAGTATCCTTAAGGTCACACAGAAAATAAGAGGTTTATCTGCTTTAATAGATTTTGGCTGTTATTCTTGGTTTCATCACATTCATTTGTTTTACTTAAGAGAATGAAATTTAAAGAATTACATTATTTGTGTATATAGTAACTGTGCACTGACTTGTGAGGGCAGAGGCAGCTAGTCTGCAGTGGCCAGCTGGCCCTGCTCAATCTGCATTTGTAAAGAATGTTCAGTTTCCTTAAGGTCACACAGAAAATGAGTGGTTTATCTGCTTTAATAGATTTTGGCTGTTATTCTTGGTTTCATCACATTCATTTGTTTTACTTAAGAGAATGAAATTTAAAGCATTACATTATTTGTGTATATAGTAACTGTGCACTGACTAGTGAGGGCAGAGGCAGCTAGTCTGCAGTGGCCAGCTGGCCCTGCTCAATCTGCATTTGAAAAGAATGTTCAGTTTCCTTAAGGTCACACAGAAAATAAGAGGTTTATCTGCTTTAATAGATTTTGGCTGTTATTCTTGGTTTCATCACATTCATTTGTTTTACTTAAGAGAATGAAATTTAAAGCATTACATTATTTGTGTATATAGTAACTGTGCACTGACTAGTGAGGGCAGAGGCAGCTAGTCTGCAGTGGCCAGCTGGCCCTGCTCAATCTGCATTTGTAAAGAATGTTCAGTTTCCTTAAGGTCACACAGCAAATGAGTGGTTTATCTGCTTTAATAGATTTTGGCTGTTATTCTTGGTTTCATCACATTCATTTGTTTTACTTAAGAGAATGAAATTTAAAGCATTACATTATTTGTGTATATAGTAACTGTGCACTGACTAGTGAGGGCAGAGGCAGCTAGTCTGCAGTGGCCAGCTGGCCCTGCTCAATCTGCATTTGTAAAGAATGTTCAGTTTCCTTAAGGTCACACAGCAAATGAATGGTTTATCTGCTTTAATAGATTTTGGCTGTTATTCTTGGTTTCATGACCCACATTTGTTTTACTTAAGAGAATGAAATTTAAAGCATTACATTATTTGTGTATATAGTAACTGTGCACTGACTAGTGAGCGCAGAGGCAGCTAGTCTGCAGTGGCCAGCTGGCCCTGCTCAATCTGCATTTGAAAAGAATGTTCAGTTTCCTTAAGGTCACACAGAAAATAAGAGGTTTATCTGCTTTAATAGATTTTGGCTGTTATTCTTGGTTTCATCACATTCATTTGTTTTACTTAAGAGAATGAAATTTAAAGAATTACATTATTTGTGTATATAGTAACTGTGCACTGACTAGTGAGGGCAGAGGCAGCTAGTCTGCAGTGGCCAGCTGGCCCTGCTCAATCTGCATTTGAAAAGAATGTTCAGTTTCCTTAAGGTCACACAGAAAATAAGAGGTTTATCTGCTTTAATAGATTTTGGCTGTTATTCTTGGTTTCATCACATTCATTTGTTTTACTTAAGAGAATGAAATTTAAAGCATTACATTATTTGTGTATATAGTAACTGTGCACTGACTAGTGAGGGCAGAGGCAGCTAGTCTGCAGTGGCCAGCTGGCCCTGCTCAATCTGCATTTGTAAAGAATGTTCAGTTTCCTTAAGGTCACACAGCAAATGAATGGTTTATCTGCTTTAATAGATTTTGGCTGTTATTCTTGGTTTCATGACCCACATTTGTTTTACTTAAGAGAATGAAATTTAAAGCATTACATTATTTGTGTATATAGTAACTGTGCACTAACTAGTGAGCGCAGAGGCAGCTAGTCTGCAGTGGCCAGCTGGCCCTGCTCAATCTGCATTTGTAAAGAATGTTCAGTTTCCTTAAGGTCACACAGCAAATGAGTGGTTTATCTGCTTTAATAGATTTTGGCTGTTATTCTTGGTTTCATCACATTCATTTGTTTTACTTAAGAGAATGAAATTTAAAGCATTATATTATTTGTGTATATAGTAACTGTGCACTGACTAGTGAGGGCAGAGGCAGCTAGTCTGCAGTGGCCAGCTGGCCCTGCTCAATCTGCATTTGTAAAGAATGTTCAGTTTCCTTAAGGTCACACAGCAAATGAATGGTTTATCTGCTTTAATAGATTTTGGCTGTTATTCTTGGTTTCATGACCCACATTTCTTTTACTTAAGAGAATGAAATTTAAAGCATTACATTATTTGTGTATATAGTAACTGTGCACTGACTAGTGAGGGCAGAGGCAGCTAGTCTGCAGTGGCCAGGTGGCCCTGCTCAATCTGCATTTGTAAAGAATGTTCAGTTTCCTTAAGGTCACACAGCAAATGAATGGTTTATCTGCTTTAATAGATTTTGGCTGTTATTCTTGGTTTCATGACCCACATTTGTTTTACTTAAGAGAATGAAATTTAAAGCATTACATTATTTGTGTATATAGTAACTGTGCACTGACTAGTGAGGGCAGAGGCAGCTAGTCTGCAGTGGCCAGCTGGCCCTGCACAATCTGCATTTGTAAAGAATGTTCAGTTTCCTTAAGGTCACACAGCAAATGAGTGGTTTATCTGCTTTAATAGATTTTGGCTGTTATTCTTGGTTTCATGACCCACATTTGTTTTACTTAAGAGAATGAAATTTAAAGCATTACATTATTTGTGTATATAGTAACTGTGCACTGACTAGTGAGGGCAGAGGCAGCTAGTCTGCAGTGGCCAGCTGGCCCTGCTCAATCTGCATTTGTAAAGAATGTTCAGTTTCCTTAAGGTCACACAGCAAATGAATGGTTTATCTGCTTTAATAGATTTTGGCTGTTATTCTTGGTTTCATCACATTCATTTGTTTTACTTAAGAGAATGAAATTTAAAGCATTACATTATTTGTGTATATAGTAACTGTGCACTGACTAGTGAGGGCAGAGGCAGCTAGTCTGCAGTGGCCAGCTGGCCCTGCACAATCTGCATTTGTAAAGAATGTTCAGTTTCCTTAAGGTCACACAGCAAATGAGTGGTTTATCTGCTTTAATAGATTTTGGCTGTTATTCTTGGTTTCATGACCCACATTTGTTTTACTTAAGAGAATGAAATTTAAAGCATTACATTATTTGTGTATATAGTAACTGTGCACTGACTAGTGAGGGCAGAGGCAGCTAGTCTGCAGTGGCCAGCTGGCCCTGCACAATCTGCATTTGTAAAGAATGTTCAGTTTCCTTAAGGTCACACAGCAAATGAGTGGTTTATCTGCTTTAATAGATTTTGGCTGTTATTCTTGGTTTCATGACCCACATTTGTTTTACTTAAGAGAATGAAATTTAAAGCATTACATTATTTGTGTATATAGTAACTGTGCACTGACTAGTGAGGGCAGAGGCAGCTAGTCTGCAGTGGCCAGCTGGCCCTGCTCAATCTGCATTTGTAAAGAATGTTCAGTTTCCTTAAGGTCACACAGCAAATGAATGGTTTATCTGCTTTAATAGATTTTGGCTGTTATTCTTGGTTTCATCACATTCATTTGTTTTACTTAAGAGAATGAAATTTAAAGCATTACATTATTTGTGTATATAGTAACTGTGCACTGACTAGTGAGGGCAGAGGCAGCTAGTCTGCAGTGGCCAGCTGGCCCTGCTCAATCTGCATTTGTAAAGAATGTTCAGTTTCCTTAAGGTCACACAGCAAATGAGTGGTTTATCTGCTTTAATAGATTTTGGCTGTTATTCTTGGTTTCATCACATTCATTTGTTTTACTTAAGAGAATGAAATTTAAAGCATTACATTATTTGTGTATATAGTAACTGTGCACTGACTAGTGAGGGCAGAGGCAGCTAGTCTGCAGTGGCCAGGTAGCCCTGCTCAATCTGCATTTGTAAAGAATGTTCAGTTTCCTTAAGGTCACACAGCAAATGAGTGGTTTATCTGCTTTAATACATTTTGGCTGTTATTCTTGGTTTCAACACATTCATTTGTTTTACTTAAGAGAATCAAATTTAAAGCATTACATTATTTGTGTATATAGTAACTGTGCACTGACTAGTGAGGGCAGAGGCAGCTAGTCTGCAGTGGCCAGGTGGCCCTGCTCAACCTGCATTTGTAAAGAATGTTCAGTTTCCTTAAGGTCACACAGCAAATGAGTGGTTTATCTGCTTTAATTGATTTTGGCAGTCAATCCATCGTTCATCACATTCATTTGTTTTACTTAAGAGAAAGAAACTTAAAGCATTACATTATTTGTGTATATAGTAACTGTGCACTGACTAGTGAGGGCAGAGGCAGCTAGTCTGCAGTGGCCAGGTGGCCCTGCTCAACCTGCATTTGTAAAGAATGTTCAGTTTCCTTAAGGTCACACAGCAAATGAGTGGTTTATCTGCTTTAATAGATTTTGGCTGTTATTCTTGGTTTCATCACATTCATTTGTTTTACTTAAGAGAATCAAATTTAAAGCATTACATTATTTGTGTATATAGTAACTGTGCACTGACTAGTGAGGGCAGAGGCAGCTAGTCTGCAGTGGCCAGCTGGCCCTGCTCAATCTGCCTTTGTAAAAAATGTTCAGTTTCCTTAACGTCACACAGCAAATGAGTGGTTTATCTGCTTTAATAGATTTTGGCTGTTATTCTTGGTTTCATCACATTCATTTGTTTTACTTAAGAGAATGAAATTTAAGGCATTACATTATTTGTGTATATAGTAACTGTGCATTGACTAGTGAGGGCAGAGGCAGCTAGTCTGCAGTGGCCAGGTGGCCCTGCTCAATCTGCATTTGTAAAGAATGTTCAGTTTCCTTAAGGTCACACAGAAAATGAGTGGTTTATCTGCTTTAATAGATTTTGGCTATAATTCTTGGTTTCATCACATTCATTTGTTTTACTTAAGAGAATGAAATTTAAAGCATTACATTATTTGTGTCTATAGTAACTGTGCACTGACTAGTGAGGGCAGAGGCAGCTAGTCTGCAGTGGCCAGCTGGCCCTGCTCAATCTGCATTTGTAAAGAATGTTCAGTTTCCTTAAGGTCACACAGCAAATGAGTGGTTTATCTGCTTTAATAGATTTTGGCAGTCAATCCATCATTCATCACATTCATTTGTTTTACTTAAGAGAATGAAATTTAAAGCATTACATTATATGTGTATATAGTAACTGTGCACTGACTAGTGAGGGCAGAGGCAGCTAGTCTGCAGTGGCCAGCTGGCCCTGCTCAATCTGCACTTCTAAAGAATGTTCAGTTTCCTTAAGGTCGCACAGAAAATGAGTGGTTTATCTGCTTTAATAGATTTTGGCTGTTATTCTTGGTTTCCTCACATTCATTTGTTTTACTTAAGAGAATGAAATTTAAAGCATTACATTATTTGTGTATATAGTAACTGTGCACTGACTAGTGAGGGCAGAGGCAGCTAGTCTGCAGTGGCCAGCTGGCCCTGCTCAATCTGTATTTGTAAAGAATGTTCAGTTTCCTTAAGGTCACACAGAAACTGAGTGGTTTATCTGCTTTAATAGATTTTGGCTGTTATTCTTGGTTTCCTCACATTCATTTGTTTTACTTAAGAGAATGAAATTTAGAGCATTACATTATTTGTGTATATAGTAACTGTGCACTGACTAGTGAGGGCCGAGGCAGCTAGTCTGCAGTGGCCAGCTGGCCCTGCTCAATCTGCATTTGTAAAGAATGTTCAGTTTCCTTAAGGTCACACAGAAAATGAGTGGTTTATCTGCTTTAATAGATTTTGGCTGTTGTTCTTGGTTTCATCACATTCATTTGTTTTACTTAAGAGAATGAAATTTAAATAATTACATTATTTGTGTATATAGTAACTGTGCACTGACTAGTGAGGGCAGAGGCAGCTAGTCTGCAGTGGCCAGCTGGCCCTGCTCGATCTGCATTTGCAAAGAATGTTCAGTTTCCTTAAGGTCACACAGCAAATGAGTGGTTTATTTGCTTTAATAGATTTTGGCAATCAATCCATCATTCATCACATTCATTTGTTTTACTTAAGAGAATGAAATTTAAAGCATTACATTATTTGTGTATATAGTAACTGTGCACTGACTAGTGAGGGCAGAGGCAGCTAGTCTGCAGTGGCCAGCTGGCCCTGCTCAATCTGCATTTGTAAAGAATGTTCAGTTTCCTTAAGGTCACACAGAAAATGAGTGGTTTATCTGCTTTAATAGATTTTGGCTGTTGTTCTTGGTTTCATCACATTCATTTGTTTTACTTAAGAGAATGAAATTTAAATAATTACATTATTTGTGTATATAGTAACTGTGCACTGACTAGTGAGGGCAGAGGCAGCTAGTCTGCAGTGGCCAGCTGGCCCTGCTCAATCTGCATTTGTAAAGAATGTTCAGTTTCCTTAAGGTCACACAGAAAATGAGTGGTTTATCTGCTTTAATAGATTTTGGCTGTTATTCTTGGTTTCCTCACATTCATTTGTTTTACTTAAGAGAATGAAATTTAAAGCATTACATTATTTGTGTATATAGTAACTGTGCACTGACTAGTGAGGGCCGAGGCAGCTAGTCTGCAGTGGCCAGCTGGCCCTGCTCAATCTGCATTTGTAAAGAATGTTCAGTTTCCTTAAGGTCACACAGAAAATGAGTGGTTTATCTGCTTTAATAGATTTTGGCTGTTGTTCTTGGTTTCATCACATTCATTTGTTTTACTTAAGAGAATGAAATTTAAATAATTACATTATTTGTGTATATAGTAACTGTGCACTGACTAGTGACGGCAGAGGCAGCTAGTCTGCAGTGGCCAGCTGGCCCTGCTCGATCTGCATTTGTAAAGAATGTTCAGTTTCCTTAAGGTCACACAGAAAATGAGAGGTTTATCTGCTTTAATAGATTTTGGCTGTTATTCTTGGTTTCCTCACATTCATTTGTTTTACTTAAGAGAATGAAATTTAAAGCATTACATTATTTGTGTATATAGTAACTGTGCACTGACTAGTGAGGGCCGAGGCAGCTAGTCTGCAGTGGCCAGCTGGCCCTGCTCAATCTGCATTTGTAAAGAATGTTGAGTTTCCTTAAGGTCACACTGAAAATGAGTGGTTTATCTGCTTTAATAGATTTTAGCTGTTGTTCTTGGTTTCATCACATTCATTTGTTTTACTTAAGAGAATGAAATTTAAATAATTACATTATTTGTGTATATAGTAACTGTGCACTGACTAGTGAGGGCAGAGGCAGCTAGTCTGCAGTGGCCAGCTGGCCCTGCTCGATCTGCATTTGTAAAGAATGTTCAGTTTCCTTAAGGTCACACAGAAAATGAGTGGTTTATCTGCTTTAATAGATTTTGGCTGTTGTTCTTGGTTTCATCACATTCATTTGTTTTACTTAAGAGAATGAAATTTAAAGCATTACATTATTTGTGTATATAGTAACTGTGCACTGACTAGTGAGGGCAGAGGCAGCTAGTCTGCAGTGGCCAGCTGGCCCTGCTCAATCTGCATTTGTAAAGAATGTTCAGTTTCCTAAAGGTCACACAGAAAATGAGTGGTTTATCTGCTTTAATAGATTTTGGCTGTTGTTCTTGGTTTCATCACATTCATTTGTTTTACTTAAGAGAATGAAATTTAAATAATTACATTATTTGTGTATATAGTAACTGTGCACTGACTAGTGAGGGCAGAGGCAGCTAGTCTGCAGTGGCCAGCTGGCCCTGCTCGATCTGCATTTGCAAAGAATGTTCAGTTTCCTTAAGGTCACACAGCAAATGAGTGGTTTATTTGCTTTAATAGATTTTGGCAATCAATCCATCATTCATCACATTCATTTGTTTTACTTAAGAGAATGAAATTTAAAGCATTACATTATTTGTGTATATAGTAACTGTGCACTGACTAGTGAGGGCAGAGGCAGCTAGTCTGCAGTGGCCAGCTGGCCCTGCTCGATCTGCATTTGTAAAGAATGTTCAGTTTCCTTAAGGTCACACAGAAAATGAGTGGTTTATCTGCTTTAATAGATTTTGGCTGTTGTTCTTGGTTTCATCACATTCATTTGTTTTACTTAAGAGAATGAAATTTAAAGCATTACATTATTTGTGTATATAGTAACTGTGCACTGACTAGTGAGGGCAGAGGCAGCTAGTCTGCAGTGGCCAGCTGGCCCTGCTCAATCTGCATTTGTAAAGAATGTTCAGTTTCCTTAAGGTCACACAGAAAATGAGTGGTTTATCTGCTTTAATAGATTTTGGCTGTTGTTCTTGGTTTCATCACATTCATTTGTTTTACTTAAGAGAATGAAATTTAAATAATTACATTATTTGTGTATATAGTAACTGTGCACTGACTAGTGAGGGCAGAGGCAGCTAGTCTGCAGTGGCCAGCTGGCCCTGCTCGATCTGCATTTGCAAAGAATGTTCAGTTTCCTTAAGGTCACACAGCAAATGAGTGGTTTATTTGCTTTAATAGATTTTGGCAATCAATCCATCATTCATCACATTCATTTGTTTTACTTAAGAGAATGAAATTTAAAGCATTACATTATTTGTGTATATAGTAACTGTGCACTGACTAGTGAGGGCAGAGGCAGCTAGTCTGCAGTGGCCAGCTGGCCCTGCTCAATCTGCATTTGTAAAGAATGTTCAGTTTCCTTAAGGTCACACAGAAAATGAGTGGTTTATCTGCTTTAATAGATTTTGGCTGTTGTTCTTGGTTTCATCACATTCATTTGTTTTACTTAAGAGAATGAAATTTAAATAATTACATTATTTGTGTATATAGTAACTGTGCACTGACTAGTGAGGGCAGAGGCAGCTAGTCTGCAGTGGCCAGCTGGCCCTGCTCGATCTGCATTTGCAAAGAATGTTCAGTTTCCTTAAGGTCACACAGCAAATGAGTGGTTTATTTGCTTTAATAGATTTTGGCAATCAATCCATCATTCATCACATTCATTTGTTTTACTTAAGAGAATGAAATTTAAAGCATTACATTATTTGTGTATATAGTAACTGTGCACTGACTAGTGAGGGCTGAGGCAGCTAGTCTGCAGTGGCCAGCTGGCCCTGCTCAATCTGCATTTGTAAAGAATGTTCAGTTTCCTTAAGGTCACACAGAAAATGAGTGGTTTATCTGCTTTAATAGATTTAGGCAGTCAATCCATCATTCATCACATTCATTTGATTTACTTAAGAGAATGAAATTTAAAGCATTACATTATTTATGTATATAGTAGCTGTGCACTGACTAGTGAGGGCAGAGGCAGCTAGTCTGCAGTGGCCAGCTGGCCCTGCTCAATCTGCATTTGTAATGAATATTCAGTTTCCTTCAGGTCACACAGAAAATGTGTGGTTTATCTGCTTTAATAGATTTTGGCTTTCAATCATGGTTTCATCACATTCATTTGTTTTACTTAAGGGAATAAAATTTAAAGCATTACATTATTTGTGTATATAGTAACTGTGCACTGACTAGTGAGGGCAGAGGCAGCTAGTCTGCAGTGGCCAGCTGGCCCTGCTCAATCTGCATTTGGAAAGAATGTTCAGTTTTCTTAAGGTCACACAGCAAATGAGTGGTTATCTGCTTTAATAGATTTTGGCAGTCAATCTATCATTCATCACATTCATTTGTTTTACTTAAGAGAATGAAATTTAAAGCATTACATTATTTGTGTATATAGTAACTGTGCACTGACTAGTGAGGGCAGAGGCAGCTAGTCTGCAGTGGCCAGCTGGCCCTGCTCAATCTGCATTTGTAACGAATGTTCAGTTTCCTTAAGGTCACACAGAAAATGAGTGGTTTATCTGCTTTAATAGATTTTGGCTGTTATTCTTGCGTTCATCACATTCATTTGTTTTACTTAAGAGAATGAAATTTAAAGCATTACATAATTTGTGTATATAGTAACTGTGCACTGACTAGTGAGGGCAGCAGCAGCAGCTAGTCTGCAGTGGCCAGGTGGCCCTGCTCAATCTGCATTTGTAAAGAATGATCAGTTTCCTTAAGGTCACACAGAAAATGAGTGGTTTATCTGCTTTAATAGACTTTGGCTGTTATTCTTGGTTTCATCACATTCATTTGTTTTACTTAAGAGAATGAAATTTAAAGCATTACATTATTTGTGTATATAGTAACTGTGCACTGACTAGTGAGGGCAGAGGCAGCTAGTCTGCAGTGGCCAGGTAGCCCTGCTCAATCTGCATTTGTAAAGAATGTTCAGTTTCCTTAAGGTCACACAGCAAATGAGTGGTTTATCTGCTTTAATACATTTTGGCTGTTATTCTTGGTTTCAACACATTCATTTGTTTTACTTAAGAGAATCAAATTTAAAGCATTACATTATTTGTGTATATAGTAACTGTGCACTGACTAGTGAGGGCAGAGGCAGCTAGTCTGCAGTGGCCAGGTGGCCCTGCTCAACCTGCATTTGTAAAGAATGTTCAGTTTCCTTAAGGTCACACAGCAAATGAGTGGTTTATCTGCTTTAATTGATTTTGGCAGTCAATCCATCGTTCATCACATTCATTTGTTTTACTTAAGAGAAAGAAACTTAAAGCATTACATTATTTGTGTATATAGTAACTGTGCACTGACTAGTGAGGGCAGAGGCAGCTAGTCTGCAGTGGCCAGGTGGCCCTGCTCAACCTGCATTTGTAAAGAATGTTCAGTTTCCTTAAGGTCACACAGCAAATGAGTGGTTTATCTGCTTTAATAGATTTTGGCTGTTATTCTTGGTTTCATCACATTCATTTGTTTTACTTAAGAGAATCAAATTTAAAGCATTACATTATTTGTGTATATAGTAACTGTGCACTGACTAGTGAGGGCAGAGGCAGCTAGTCTGCAGTGGCCAGCTGGCCCTGCTCAATCTGCCTTTGTAAAAAATGTTCAGTTTCCTTAACGTCACACAGCAAATGAGTGGTTTATCTGCTTTAATAGATTTTGGCTGTTATTCTTGGTTTCATCACATTCATTTGTTTTACTTAAGAGAATGAAATTTAAGGCATTACATTATTTGTGTATATAGTAACTGTGCATTGACTAGTGAGGGCAGAGGCAGCTAGTCTGCAGTGGCCAGGTGGCCCTGCTCAATCTGCATTTGTAAAGAATGTTCAGTTTCCTTAAGGTCACACAGAAAATGAGTGGTTTATCTGCTTTAATAGATTTTGGCTATAATTCTTGGTTTCATCACATTCATTTGTTTTACTTAAGAGAATGAAATTTAAAGCATTACATTATTTGTGTCTATAGTAACTGTGCACTGACTAGTGAGGGCAGAGGCAGCTAGTCTGCAGTGGCCAGCTGGCCCTGCTCAATCTGCATTTGTAAAGAATGTTCAGTTTCCTTAAGGTCACACAGCAAATGAGTGGTTTATCTGCTTTAATAGATTTTGGCAGTCAATCCATCATTCATCACATTCATTTGTTTTACTTAAGAGAATGAAATTTAAAGCATTACATTATATGTGTATATAGTAACTGTGCACTGACTAGTGAGGGCAGAGGCAGCTAGTCTGCAGTGGCCAGCTGGCCCTGCTCAATCTGCACTTCTAAAGAATGTTCAGTTTCCTTAAGGTCGCACAGAAAATGAGTGGTTTATCTGCTTTAATAGATTTTGGCTGTTATTCTTGGTTTCCTCACATTCATTTGTTTTACTTAAGAGAATGAAATTTAAAGCATTACATTATTTGTGTATATAGTAACTGTGCACTGACTAGTGAGGGCAGAGGCAGCTAGTCTGCAGTGGCCAGCTGGCCCTGCTCAATCTGTATTTGTAAAGAATGTTCAGTTTCCTTAAGGTCACACAGAAACTGAGTGGTTTATCTGCTTTAATAGATTTTGGCTGTTATTCTTGGTTTCCTCACATTCATTTGTTTTACTTAAGAGAATGAAATTTAGAGCATTACATTATTTGTGTATATAGTAACTGTGCACTGACTAGTGAGGGCCGAGGCAGCTAGTCTGCAGTGGCCAGCTGGCCCTGCTCAATCTGCATTTGTAAAGAATGTTCAGTTTCCTTAAGGTCACACAGAAAATGAGTGGTTTATCTGCTTTAATAGATTTTGGCTGTTGTTCTTGGTTTCATCACATTCATTTGTTTTACTTAAGAGAATGAAATTTAAATAATTACATTATTTGTGTATATAGTAACTGTGCACTGACTAGTGAGGGCAGAGGCAGCTAGTCTGCAGTGGCCAGCTGGCCCTGCTCGATCTGCATTTGCAAAGAATGTTCAGTTTCCTTAAGGTCACACAGCAAATGAGTGGTTTATTTGCTTTAATAGATTTTGGCAATCAATCCATCATTCATCACATTCATTTGTTTTACTTAAGAGAATGAAATTTAAAGCATTACATTATTTGTGTATATAGTAACTGTGCACTGACTAGTGAGGGCAGAGGCAGCTAGTCTGCAGTGGCCAGCTGGCCCTGCTCAATCTGCATTTGTAAAGAATGTTCAGTTTCCTTAAGGTCACACAGAAAATGAGTGGTTTATCTGCTTTAATAGATTTTGGCTGTTGTTCTTGGTTTCATCACATTCATTTGTTTTACTTAAGAGAATGAAATTTAAATAATTACATTATTTGTGTATATAGTAACTGTGCACTGACTAGTGAGGGCAGAGGCAGCTAGTCTGCAGTGGCCAGCTGGCCCTGCTCAATCTGCATTTGTAAAGAATGTTCAGTTTCCTTAAGGTCACACAGAAAATGAGTGGTTTATCTGCTTTAATAGATTTTGGCTGTTATTCTTGGTTTCCTCACATTCATTTGTTTTACTTAAGAGAATGAAATTTAAAGCATTACATTATTTGTGTATATAGTAACTGTGCACTGACTAGTGAGGGCCGAGGCAGCTAGTCTGCAGTGGCCAGCTGGCCCTGCTCAATCTGCATTTGTAAAGAATGTTCAGTTTCCTTAAGGTCACACAGAAAATGAGTGGTTTATCTGCTTTAATAGATTTTGGCTGTTGTTCTTGGTTTCATCACATTCATTTGTTTTACTTAAGAGAATGAAATTTAAATAATTACATTATTTGTGTATATAGTAACTGTGCACTGACTAGTGACGGCAGAGGCAGCTAGTCTGCAGTGGCCAGCTGGCCCTGCTCGATCTGCATTTGTAAAGAATGTTCAGTTTCCTTAAGGTCACACAGAAAATGAGAGGTTTATCTGCTTTAATAGATTTTGGCTGTTATTCTTGGTTTCCTCACATTCATTTGTTTTACTTAAGAGAATGAAATTTAAAGCATTACATTATTTGTGTATATAGTAACTGTGCACTGACTAGTGAGGGCCGAGGCAGCTAGTCTGCAGTGGCCAGCTGGCCCTGCTCAATCTGCATTTGTAAAGAATGTTGAGTTTCCTTAAGGTCACACTGAAAATGAGTGGTTTATCTGCTTTAATAGATTTTAGCTGTTGTTCTTGGTTTCATCACATTCATTTGTTTTACTTAAGAGAATGAAATTTAAATAATTACATTATTTGTGTATATAGTAACTGTGCACTGACTAGTGAGGGCAGAGGCAGCTAGTCTGCAGTGGCCAGCTGGCCCTGCTCGATCTGCATTTGTAAAGAATGTTCAGTTTCCTTAAGGTCACACAGAAAATGAGTGGTTTATCTGCTTTAATAGATTTTGGCTGTTGTTCTTGGTTTCATCACATTCATTTGTTTTACTTAAGAGAATGAAATTTAAAGCATTACATTATTTGTGTATATAGTAACTGTGCACTGACTAGTGAGGGCAGAGGCAGCTAGTCTGCAGTGGCCAGCTGGCCCTGCTCAATCTGCATTTGTAAAGAATGTTCAGTTTCCTAAAGGTCACACAGAAAATGAGTGGTTTATCTGCTTTAATAGATTTTGGCTGTTGTTCTTGGTTTCATCACATTCATTTGTTTTACTTAAGAGAATGAAATTTAAATAATTACATTATTTGTGTATATAGTAACTGTGCACTGACTAGTGAGGGCAGAGGCAGCTAGTCTGCAGTGGCCAGCTGGCCCTGCTCGATCTGCATTTGCAAAGAATGTTCAGTTTCCTTAAGGTCACACAGCAAATGAGTGGTTTATTTGCTTTAATAGATTTTGGCAATCAATCCATCATTCATCACATTCATTTGTTTTACTTAAGAGAATGAAATTTAAAGCATTACATTATTTGTGTATATAGTAACTGTGCACTGACTAGTGAGGGCAGAGGCAGCTAGTCTGCAGTGGCCAGCTGGCCCTGCTCGATCTGCATTTGTAAAGAATGTTCAGTTTCCTTAAGGTCACACAGAAAATGAGTGGTTTATCTGCTTTAATAGATTTTGGCTGTTGTTCTTGGTTTCATCACATTCATTTGTTTTACTTAAGAGAATGAAATTTAAAGCATTACATTATTTGTGTATATAGTAACTGTGCACTGACTAGTGAGGGCAGAGGCAGCTAGTCTGCAGTGGCCAGCTGGCCCTGCTCAATCTGCATTTGTAAAGAATGTTCAGTTTCCTTAAGGTCACACAGAAAATGAGTGGTTTATCTGCTTTAATAGATTTTGGCTGTTGTTCTTGGTTTCATCACATTCATTTGTTTTACTTAAGAGAATGAAATTTAAATAATTACATTATTTGTGTATATAGTAACTGTGCACTGACTAGTGAGGGCAGAGGCAGCTAGTCTGCAGTGGCCAGCTGGCCCTGCTCGATCTGCATTTGCAAAGAATGTTCAGTTTCCTTAAGGTCACACAGCAAATGAGTGGTTTATTTGCTTTAATAGATTTTGGCAATCAATCCATCATTCATCACATTCATTTGTTTTACTTAAGAGAATGAAATTTAAAGCATTACATTATTTGTGTATATAGTAACTGTGCACTGACTAGTGAGGGCAGAGGCAGCTAGTCTGCAGTGGCCAGCTGGCCCTGCTCAATCTGCATTTGTAAAGAATGTTCAGTTTCCTTAAGGTCACACAGAAAATGAGTGGTTTATCTGCTTTAATAGATTTTGGCTGTTGTTCTTGGTTTCATCACATTCATTTGTTTTACTTAAGAGAATGAAATTTAAATAATTACATTATTTGTGTATATAGTAACTGTGCACTGACTAGTGAGGGCAGAGGCAGCTAGTCTGCAGTGGCCAGCTGGCCCTGCTCGATCTGCATTTGCAAAGAATGTTCAGTTTCCTTAAGGTCACACAGCAAATGAGTGGTTTATTTGCTTTAATAGATTTTGGCAATCAATCCATCATTCATCACATTCATTTGTTTTACTTAAGAGAATGAAATTTAAAGCATTACATTATTTGTGTATATAGTAACTGTGCACTGACTAGTGAGGGCTGAGGCAGCTAGTCTGCAGTGGCCAGCTGGCCCTGCTCAATCTGCATTTGTAAAGAATGTTCAGTTTCCTTAAGGTCACACAGAAAATGAGTGGTTTATCTGCTTTAATAGATTTAGGCAGTCAATCCATCATTCATCACATTCATTTGATTTACTTAAGAGAATGAAATTTAAAGCATTACATTATTTATGTATATAGTAGCTGTGCACTGACTAGTGAGGGCAGAGGCAGCTAGTCTGCAGTGGCCAGCTGGCCCTGCTCAATCTGCATTTGTAATGAATATTCAGTTTCCTTCAGGTCACACAGAAAATGTGTGGTTTATCTGCTTTAATAGATTTTGGCTTTCAATCATGGTTTCATCACATTCATTTGTTTTACTTAAGGGAATAAAATTTAAAGCATTACATTATTTGTGTATATAGTAACTGTGCACTGACTAGTGAGGGCAGAGGCAGCTAGTCTGCAGTGGCCAGCTGGCCCTGCTCAATCTGCATTTGGAAAGAATGTTCAGTTTTCTTAAGGTCACACAGCAAATGAGTGGTTATCTGCTTTAATAGATTTTGGCAGTCAATCTATCATTCATCACATTCATTTGTTTTACTTAAGAGAATGAAATTTAAAGCATTACATTATTTGTGTATATAGTAACTGTGCACTGACTAGTGAGGGCAGAGGCAGCTAGTCTGCAGTGGCCAGCTGGCCCTGCTCAATCTGCATTTGTAACGAATGTTCAGTTTCCTTAAGGTCACACAGAAAATGAGTGGTTTATCTGCTTTAATAGATTTTGGCTGTTATTCTTGCGTTCATCACATTCATTTGTTTTACTTAAGAGAATGAAATTTAAAGCATTACATAATTTGTGTATATAGTAACTGTGCACTGACTAGTGAGGGCAGCAGCAGCAGCTAGTCTGCAGTGGCCAGGTGGCCCTGCTCAATCTGCATTTGTAAAGAATGTTCAGTTTCCTTAAGGTCACACAGCAAATGAATGGTTTATCTGCTTTAATAGATTTTCGCAGTCAATCATACATTCATCACATTCATTTCTTTTACTTCAGAGAATGGAATTTAAAGCATTACTTTATTTCTGTATATAGTAACCGTGCACTAACTAGTGAGGGCAGAGGCAGCTAGTCAGCAGTGGCCAGCTGGCCCTGCTCAATCTGCATTTGGAAAGAATGTTCAGTTTCCATAAGTTCACACAGCAAATGAGTGATTTATCTGCTTTAATAGATTGTGGCAGTCAATCATGCATTCATCAATAATTCATTCACTACAAACCTCTACACACTATTTCCAACACATTACATCCATTAGAATTAAATTTCTTGAAAGTGGGGTGCTGCCAGTGAGAGCAGACACAACAGTATGGGCCTAGCGCCTTTCATTTTGAACACATTTGTGGGATATACAAGTTACTGCAAACGAAAATTCGTTCACTACAAACCTCTACACACTATTTCCAACACATTACATCCATTAGAATTAAATTACTGGAGTGTGGGGTGCTGCCCGTGAGTGCAGACACAGCAGTATGGGCCTCGCACCTTCCATTGTGAACACGTTTTGTGGGATATACAAGTTACTGCAAACGAAAATTCGTTCACTACAAACCTCTACACACTATTTCCAACACATTACATCCATTAGAATTAAATTACTGGAGTGTGGGGTGCTGCCCGTGAGTGCAGACACAGCAGTATGGGCCTCTCAAATTCCATTTTGAACACGTTTTGTGGGATATACAAGTTACTGCAAACGAAAATTCGTTCACTACAAACCTCTACACACAATTCCCAACACATTACACCCATTAGAATTAAATTTCTTGGAAGTGGGGTGCTGCCCGTGAGTGCAGACACAGCAGTATGGGCCTCGTGCCTTCCATTTGGACACGTTTTGTGGGATATACAAGTTACTGCAAACGAAAATTCGTTCACTACAAACCTCTACACACTATTTCCAACACATTACATCCATTAGAATTAAATTTTTTGGAAGTGGGGTGCTGCCAGTGAGTGCAGACACTGCAGTTTGAGCCTCGCGCATTCCATTTTGAACACGTTTTGTGGGATATACAAGTTACTGCAAACGAAAATTCGTTCACTACAAACTTCTACACACTATTTCCAACACATTACATCCATTAGAATTAAAATACTGGAGTGTGGGGTGCTGCCCGTGAGTGCAGACACAGCAGTATGGGCCTCGCACCTTCCATTTTGAACACGTTATGTGGGATATAGAAGTTACTGCAAACGAAAATTCGTTCACTACAAACCTCTACACACTATTTCCAAGACATTACATTCATTAGAATTAAATTTCTTGAAAGTGGGATGCTGCCAGTGAGTGCAGACTCAGCATTATGGGCTTCGCGCCTTCCATTTTGAACACGTTTTGTGGGATATACAAGTTACTGCAAGCGACAATTCGTTCACTACAAACCTCTACACACTATTTCCAACACATTACATCCATTAGAATTAAATTACTGGAGTGTGGGGTGCTGCCCGTGAGTGCAGACACAGCAGAATGGGCATCGCGCCTTCAATTTTGAACACGTTTTGTGGGATATACAAGTTACTGCAAACGAAAATTCGTTCACTACAAACCTCTACACACTATTTCCAACACATTACATCCATTAGAATTAAATTTCTGGAAATTGGGGTGCTGCCAGTAGGTGCAGTGCACAGCAATATGGTCCTCGCGCCTTCCATTATGAACACGTTTTGTGGGATATACAAGTTACTGCAAACGAAAATTCGTTCACTACAAACCTCTACACACTATTTCCAACACATTACATCCATTAGAATTAAATTACTGGAGTGTGGAGTGCTGCCCGTGAGTGCAGACACAGCAGTATGGGCCTCGCACCTCCCATTTTGAACACGTTTTGTGGGATATACAAGTTACTGCAAACGAAAATTCGTTCACTACAAACCTCTACACACTATTTCCAATAGATTACATCCGTTATAATTAAATTTCTGGAAATTGGGGAGCTGCCAGTGAGTGCAGACACTGCAGTATGGGACTCGCCCCTTCCATTTTGAACACGTTTTGTGGGATATACAATTAACTGCAAACGAAAATTCGTTCACGACACACCTCTACACACTATTTCCAACACATCACATTCATTAGAATTAAATTTCTTGAAAGTGGGATGCTGCCAGTGAGTGCAGACTCAGCATTATGGGTCTCGCGCCTTCCATTTTGAACACGTTTTGTGGGATATACAAGTTACTGCAAGCGACAATTCGTTCACTACAAACCTCTACACACTATTTCCAACACATTACATCCATTAGAATTAAATTTCTTGGAAGTGGGATGCTGCCAGTGAGGGCAGACACTGCAGTTTGGGCCTCGCACCTTCCATTTTGAACACGTTTTGTGGAATATACAAGTTACTGCAAACGAAAATTCGTTCACTACAAACCTCTACACACTACTTCCAAAACACAACATCCATTAGAATTAAATTTCTTGAAAGTGGGGTGCTGCCAGTGAGAGCAGACACAACAGTATGGGCCTAGCGCCTTCCATTTTGAACACGATTTGTAGGATATACAAGTTACTGCAAACGAAAATTCGTTCACTACAAACCTCTACACACTATTTCCAACACATTACATCCATTAGAATTAAGTTTCTGGAGAGTGGGGTGCTTCCAGTAGGTGCAGTGCACAGCAGTATGGGACTCGGACCTTCTATTTTGAACACGTTTTGTGGGATATACATTATACTGCAAACGAAAATTCGTTCACTACAAACCATCCATTAGAATTAAATATCTTGAAAGTGGGATGCTGCCAGTGATTGCAGACACAGCAGTATGGGCCTCGCGCCTTTCTTTTTGAACACGTTTTGTGGGATATACAAGTTACTGCAAACGACAATTCGTTCACTACAAACCTCTACACACTATTTCAACACATTACATCCATTAGAATTAAATTTCTTGGAAGTGGGATGCTGCCAGTTAGTGCAGAAACTGCAGTTTGGGCCTCGCACCTTCCATTTTGAAAACGTTTTGTGGGATATACAAGTTACTGCAAACGAAAATTCTTTCACTACAAACCTCTACCACTATTTCCAACACATTACATCCATTAGAATTAAATATCTTGAAAGTGGGATGCTGCCAGTGATTGCAGACACAGCAGTATGGGCCTCGCGCCTTTCATTTTGAACACGTTTTGTGGGATATACAAGTTCCTGCAAACGAAAATTCGTTCACTACAAACCTCTACACACTATTTCCAACACATTACATCCATTAGAATTAAATATCTTGAAAGTGGGATGCTGCCAGTGAGTGCAGACACAGCAGTATGGGCCTCGCGCCTTCCATTTTGAACACGTTTTGTGGGATATACAAGTTACTGCAAACGAAAATTCGTTCACTACAAACCTCTACACATTATTTCCAACACATTACATCCATTAGAATTATGTTTCTTCAATGTGGGGTGCTGCCAGTGAGTGCAGACACAGCAGTATGGGCCTCGCGCCTTCCATTTTGAACACGTTTTGTGGGAAATACAAGTTACTGCAAACGAAAATTCGTTCATTACAAAACTCTACACACTAATTCCAACACATTACATCCATTAGAATTAAATATCTTGAATGTGGGGTGCTGCCAGTGAGTGCAGACACAGCAGTATGGGCATCGCGCCTTCCATTTTGAACACGTTTTGTAGGATATACAAGTTACTGCAAACGAAAATTCGTTCACTACAAACCTCTACACACTACTTCCAAAACACAACATCCATTAGAATTAAATTTCTTGAAAGTGGAGTGCTGCCAGTGAGAGCAGACAACAGTATGGGCCTATCGCCTTCCATTTTGAACACGATTTGTAGGATATACAAGTTACTGCAAACGAAAATTCGTTCACTACAAACCTCTACACACTATTTCCAACACATTACATTCATTAGAATTAAATTTCTTGAAGGTGGGATGCTGCCAGTGAGTGCAGACTCCACATTATGGGCCTTGCGCCTTCCATTTTGAACACGTTTTGTTGTGTTTGTTTTTTTTTGTGGTTTTAGGGCGCACAACTGCTGTGGTCATTAGCGCCCAGCACTGCCCAAAGTAAAAAAGAACCGGGGTTAGAAATTAAATGGCTTTCGCCATATTTGCACGATGTATAAAAAGTAAAACTCTGTTAACCGATTGCGGGTCATCAGCTAAAATGTCAGACAATTCAAATGGGAAACACAGATCATGACGGAGACGGTTAAAAAATGGACATTGCACTAAAAGATGGTTCACAGTAAAAGGTGCATCACAGTGCTCACATAAGGGAGCAGGACCACCACGTAATAAATGCTGGTGGCTAAAACGGCAGTGGCCAATACGAAGCCGGGCTAGAACAATCTCCTCTCGGCGGGAGGGTCGAGATGACGTTGACCAGATATCAGGCACAGGTTTAATGGCTCGCAATTTGTTCCCTGACAGGGATGACCAATGTAGATTCCAACGGGAGATAATACGCTGGGAGATACCAGCGCGAAGGTCATCAGAGCTGGTGGAAAAGGTAGATAGCCGAGGAAGGAGAACTGCTTCCTTGGCAGCCATATCCGCAGCCTCATTCCCCAACACTCCCACATGGCCAGGGACCCACAGAAACGTCACCGTAGTTCCGCTCGTTGAAAGAGAAGTAAGGCAATTGCGGATGCTTTGTACCAGGGGATGGGCCGGATATAGGATGCGAAGGCTCAACAAAGCACTCATAGAGTCCGAGCAAATGACAGTCTTACTGAGCGAGTGGCGCCGGACGTATTGTGTGGCTTGGTATAATGCATACAGCTCAGCTGTAAAAATGGAACTCCACTCAGGAAGACGATATTTAAAAGAGACGTTGCCAAGTACAAAAGCACACCCAACACCCTGGTCTGTCTTTGAGCCATCAGTGTAAATGAACAAATTGTCATCAAATTTAAACCGGAGTGCGTGAAATTCTCTCTGGTAGACGAAACGAGGTGTGGAGTCCTTTGGAAGAGAATGAAGATCAAAGTTAACACGGACTTCGGGGCTTCGCCACGGTGGAGAGGTGCTCTCTCCAGTCGAGAAGATAGCAGGCATTGTAACGCCAAGCTGGCCGAGTAGCGAACGCAAGCGTACTCCCGGTGGTAGCAGAGCAGACGGGCGCAGAGTGAAGAGACTGTCAAGTGGGTCGTTAAAAAAAACTGCGTACGTCGGGTGTCCTCGCATGGACGACAAACGACTAGCGTAACGGCTAAGCAGGAGTTCCCGACGGTAAGAAAGGGGTAGTTCGGCGGCCTCGGCATAGAGGCTCTCAACGGGGCTAGTATAAAACGCTCCTGTCGCCAGACGGAGACCTTGGTGGTGGATTGTATTAAGGCGGCGCAGTATGGACGGTCGAGCCGAAGAATAAACGATGCTACCATAGTCCAGTTTGGACCGAACTATGGTGCGATACAGATGGAGGAGAGTAGACCTGTCAGCTCCCCACGAGGTGCCACTTAACACCCGCAGCACATTGAGAGAGCGGGTACAGCGAGCTGCCAAACGGGATATGTGGGGAGACCAACTTAACTTCCTGTCGAGAACAAGTCCCAAGAACGTCGTGGTATCCACAAATGGAAGTACTATGGGGCCCAGACGAAGGGACGGGGGAACGAACTCCTTCCGCCGCCAGAAGTTCATGCAGACTGTCTTGTCGGCTGAGAATCGAAAGCCAGTGTCCATACTCCACGCGTGGAGATTGTCTAGGCACCGCTGGAGGCGCCGCTCCAGGAGACCCGTTTGCTCAGAGCTGCTGTAGATCGCGAAGTCGTCAACAAATAGGGACGCCGACACTCCCAGTGGGAGGTGATCGGCTATAGAATTGATTGCCACTGCAAATAAAACAACGCTCAGGACCGAGCCCTGGGGGACTCCGTTCTCCTGATTAAAAGTGCTCGATAAAACCGAACCAACACGCACTTTAAAAACACGGTCTGTTAAAAATTCGCGGATAAAAATTGGCAGGCGACCCCGAAAACCCCATGTATGCAGAGTGCGGAGGATGCCCATCCTCCAGCAGGTGTCGTATGCCTTTTCCAGATCAAAGAACACCGCTACTGTCTGGCGCTTCCGTAAAAAGTTATTCATTACTGAGGTAGATAGGGCAACAAGATGATCCACCGCAGAACGGTGCTTGCGAAACCCACATTGGACATTACACAGGAGATGTCGCGTTTCAAGCCACCATACCAGGCGCCCGTGAATCATGCGTTCCATCACCTTGCATATGCTACTGGTGAGGGAAATGGGGCGGTAGCTGGAAGGGAGACATTTGTCCTTCCCAGGCTTTGGTATGGGAATGACTATGGCTTCACGCCAGCGTCGCGGAAAGGTGCCTTCTATCCATATGCGGTTGTAGGTGGCCAGTAGGAAGTGCAAGCTCGTTGGTGAAAGGTGTTGCAGCATCGCCACGTGAATGCCATCTGGTCCTGGAGCGGAGGACCGCGAAGACGAGAGTGCGTGGTGAAGCTCTCGTACAGTAAACTCGGTATTGTAGCATTCACGGTTCTGAGAGGTAAAGGGCAATGGAGTTGCCTCCACCGTCCGTTTCCTAGCTAGGAAAGCGTCAGTGTAATGTGAAGAGCTAGAGACCTCTGCAAAATGTCGACCCAGTGCGTTGGCTATTTGTGGAGGATCGACGACGGTGTCAGTTGCGACACACAGACCGGGAATTGGGGAATGAGCCATAGTGCCCGAAATTTTTCGAAGGTTACCCCAAATGATGGAGGAAGGGGTAGACCTATTAAAAGAGCTCGTGAATGAGCGCCAACTGGCGCGTTTACGGTCGCGAAAGAGGCGACGACAATAGGCCCGCAGCCGTTTGTATCGGATGCAGTTGTCGAGCGTGGGCCGTTGTTTGAAGATTCTAAGGGCACGTCGCCGTGCTCGCAGAGCGTCACGGCATTCCGCGGTCCACCACGGGACAAGGGGACGACGTGCGTGGGAAGTCTTGCAGGGGATGGAACATTCTGCGGCTGTGTTCCACTTGGGCGTCTATACTAGGATAATGGTAAGTACCAAAATCCGCCAGTGACGTGTAGAGCTCCCAGTCCGCTTTCGTTAACTGCCAGCGGTGTGGATGCTCAAGGCATCATTAGGTGAATTACACACGGAAAATGATCGCTCGAATGTGTGTCTTTTTTTTTTTTTTTTTTTTTTTTTTTTTTGTGGTTTTAGGGCGCACAACTTCTATGGTCATTAGCGCCCAGCCAAGAACATACATTCGCTATGATCTAAAAAAATGTAGACTGTCAGAACATCAACAAGAGGCTAAAAACGAAAGATAAAAGACAATTAAAAGAGTTAAACATCCTTGGATAAGTTGGCCAAGTTGATAAAACGCAAAACTCGAGCAGCTGCTCGTGTGTCATCAGCTAAAATTTCCTCCAGAGTAGACGGAAAGTGAAGGGCTACACGGAGATGATTAAAATTAACACAAGTCAGTAAAACATGTCGCACTGTCAGCAGTTCACCGCAGGAGCATAGCGGTGCAGGTTCGGCGGATAGCAAGTGACGGTGGCTGAAACGGCAATGACCGATCCGCAACCGAGCCAGGATGACCTCCTCCCGCCGAGAGGGGCGTGAGGATGTCCTCCAAGCGGTCGGGATCGGTTTGACAGTTCGCAATTTATTGTTGTACAGTAAAAGCCACACACTGTGCCATTGCGACACGATACTCCGGCGAAGAGCCCGTTGAACATCGTCAGATGGGACGCAAAAGGTAGCCATGCGAGGTAAAAGAGCTGCTGCCTTGGCTGCTGTGTCGGCGGCCTCATTCCCGGGCACACCCACATGGCCAGGGACCCACAGGAAAGATACGTGACAGCTGTCATCCGCCAGCAACTGAAGGGAGCGTTGGATCCGATACACGAGAGGATGGTTCGAGAAAGGGTCCTTAAGACTCTGCAGGGCACTAAGGGAGTCAGAACATATGGCATAGAAAGGTTGGCGTTGGCGGCAGGTATACGAAACGGCCTGGTGGAGGGCGAAAAGCTCAGCCGTGAAGGTCGAGCACCGGTCAGGGAGCTTGTATTGGAAACGGTTGTCCCCGACGACGAAGGCAGATCCGACACCGGCAGTGCTCTTGGAACCATCAGTGTAAATAAATACGGCATTATCGAACCGCGAACGGAGTTCGACAAGCCTCGAGCGGAATACCAAATCCGGAGTGCTCTCCTTGGGGAGCGAACTAAGTTCGAGGTGTGTGTGAACCTGGGCCTGATGCCACGGTGGCAATGGGCTTTCGCTCAACCGAAACGTGGAAGGAAAGGTAAAATCGAGCCGCTGTAGCAGGCGGCGAAACCGAACTCCCGGTGGAAGCAAGGCAACCGCAGACAACTGATATTGGCGATCGAGTGAGTCGTCAAAAAATAATCTGTAAGAGGGATGGTTGGGCATCGACCGTAGGCGGCATGCATACCGACACAAGAGTATGTCACGTCGAGTGGTCAAAGGTAATACAGCAGCCTCGGCATACAGACTTTCAACAGGGCTGGTATAAAATGCACCGGTCGCCAAACGTAATCCACGATGGTGGATAGAGTTGAGACGGCGGAGAATCGACGGCCGTGCTGAAGAGTACACAAGGCTTCCATAGTCGAGCTTCGACTGAACAATGGCCTGGTAAAGGTGAAGCAGGACGGTACGATCCGCTCCCCATGACGTGCCACTGAGGACACGAAGAACGTTAAGGGATCGGGCACAACGGGCAGCCAGGTAGGACACGTGTGTGGACCAGCAAAGTTTCCGATCCAACATGAGTCCCAAGAATTTCGTAGTCTCCACGAAAGGGAGAGCAACAGGGCCGAGACGTAGAGAAGGTGGAAGAAATTCCTTGTATCTCCAAAAATTGATACACACAGTTTTCTCAGTGGAGAATCGGAAGCCGTTTGCGATGCTCCAGGAATATAGACGGTCAAGACAGCGTTGGAGAGAACGCTCCAAGAGACACGTCCGCTGGGCGCTACAATAAATTGCGAAATCGTCAACAAAAAGAGATCCGGAGACGTCGGCTGAAAGGCAGTCCACGATCGGATTGATTGCAATGGCAAAGAGCGCCACACTCAAGACGGAGCCCTGTGGTACCCCATTCTCCTGGCAAAAGGTATCTGACAAAACAGAGCCCACCCGTACCCGGAACTTGCGATCCGCCAAAAACGCTTGAATGAAAAGAGGAAGGCGGCCCCGAAGGCCCCATGTGTGCAATGTGCGGAGAATGCCCGCTCTCCAACAGGTATCGTATGCCTTCTCCAAGTCGAAGAACACTGCTACTGTTTGACGCTTCTTTAGAAAGTTGTTCATAATGAAGGTCGACAACGTAACGAGGTGGTCAGCAGCAGAGCGGTGTCGACGAAAACCGCATTGGATATTAGTCAGGAGGCGGCGAGATTCGAGGAGCCAGACCAACCGAGCGTTAACCATGCGTTCCATCACCTTACAGACGCAGCTCGTCAGAGAAATGGGGCGATAACTGGAAGGAAGGTGTTTGTCCTTCCCTGGTTTGGGGATGGGGACAACAATGGCTTCACGCCAACTTGTGGGAACATGACCTTCAGTCCATATGCGATTGTAGGTTCTGAGAAGAAAGCACTTGCCCGCAGGAGAGAGGTTCTTCAGCATCTCAATATGAATGGAATCGGGCCCGGGAGCAGAGGACCGGGACAGGGCGAGAGCACGGTCTAGCTCCTGCATGGTGAAGGCGACGTTATAATTTTCACGATTAAAAGAGCGGAAAGAAGGCGGCCGTGCCTCCTCTACCTGTTTGCGAGGGAGAAAGGCAGGGTGGTAATGGGCAGAGCTCGAAACCTCCGCAAAGAAACGACCCAATGCGTTTGAAACATCAGCTGGGTCCACGAGGACCGCGTTCTCCACGGTCAGGCCAGGAATCGGGGAGTGGACCTTGATGCCGGACAAACGGCGTAGGCCACCCCAGACAACCGTGGAGGGAGTAAAACGGTTAAAAGAACTAGTAAAAGCTGTCCAGCAAGCTTTCTTGCTGTCGTTTATGATACGACGGCACTGCGCTCTCATACGTTTGTAATTGATGCAATTCTCCAAAGTTGGGTGGCGGCGGAAGGTGCGTAAGGCACGGCGCCGGGCTCGAAGCGCGTCGCGGCAGGCTGCAGTCCACCAAGGGACCTGCACACGACGTGAGGAAGAGGATGTACGAGGTATGGAACGTTCAGCAGCAGTGAGAATAACCTCTGTGAGGTATTCGACCTGACTGTCACAGTTGGGAAAATGCTGATTGTGAAAAACAGCCATGGAAGAATAAAGCCCCCAGTCGGCTTTAGAAATGTTCCAACTGGTGGGACGTGGAGATGGGGAGTGATGTAGGAAGTGGATGATACAAGGGAAATGGTCACTCGAGTACGTGTCAGAAAGTGCATACCACTCAAACCGACCGGCAAGCTGAGGAGTGCATATTGCGAGGTCTATATGGGAATAAGTGTGTGTTGTGTCAGAAAGGAAGGTCGGTGCACCGGTGTTGAGGCAGACAAGATCGAGGTGTTGGAGAAGGTCCACCAAAAGGGAGCCTCTCGGACAAGGTGCCGGAGAGCCCCATAGGGGGTGGTGGGCATTAAAGTCGCCTACCAACACGAAAGGTGAAGGGAGCTGGTCAACAAGGTTTAGCACATCTGCCCTAGTAAGGGCAGATGACGATGGCGAATATATATTACAGAGGGAGAAGGTAAATGTGGATAAGGTGATGCGGACGGCAACTGCCTGTAGGTGAGTGTGCAAGGAAATGGGATGGAAATAGACGTCGTCTCGAAGGAGCATCAGAACCCCTCCATGGGCTGGGACACCTTCCACGGGTGGCAGGTCGAACCGCACAGAGGTGTAGTGTGGAAAGTCTGCACGATCACGTGGACGCAACTTAGTTTCCTGGAGGCAGACTAGAAGCGGGCAGTGCAATCGAAGGAGTAATTTTAACTCCTCCCGATTAGAACGAATGCCGCGAATGTTCCATTGAAGGAGCGCCATGATAAAAATGAGAGAAGAAATAAGGATAAAAACCAAGTAGCTAGCGGGGTCACCTCGACGGCCGCTGAGGACCGGATTTCGAGGGAGCACTGCTATCGCTGTCCAGGGGCAAAGGGTCGTGGTCCATAGGTTCGACCGACGCGCCTGCCACCTCCCTGAGTTGATCAGGAGGGGCAGTTTCCACCGCCGGTAAAGGGCCGGGCGCCCGGCAAACGGAGCGTCCCGGTGAAACAGAAGACGGCCGAGGCCGGCAACTGTTGGACGGCGTGACAGATGGGTCACGCCTCGGCGGGGAAGGAGAGGAACTCTTTTTCTTGTCAGCTCTTCTGGAAGAGTGACGGCGGGAAGAGGCAGTTGACGGTTGGGAAGCCTGAGAACGCAGAAAATCCTCACGGACGGGTTCCTTTTTCAAGGTCCGGGCATCTTGTTTAGGTGCCCGCGGTTTACTAGATGTTGACGAAGACTGTACCTTAGAAGCAGCAGGAGGAAGCGGGGACGTGGAACGGGCAATCTTCGGGCTGGCGGATCGCACAACTGTGTCAGCGAAAGTGAAATCACATGTCTGGGTACTGGAATCTTTGGTAGGTCGAGGTGAGGTGAGGACCTTACTGTATGTACCCGCTGGGAGGACAGTGGGCTTTCGACTCGCCAACAACTTTCGAGCGGCAGATGTTGATACCTTCTCTGTGACCCGAATTTGCTGAATGATTTTTTCATCCTTATATACAGGGCAGTCGCGAGAGGAAGCCGCATGGTCGCCGTTGCAGTTAAGGCAGTGAGGGGACGGAGGTGGCAATCCCCCTCATGGGCGTCCCTACCACAAGTGACACATTTTGCTGCATGTGGGCAATGTTCACGGGTATGGTTGTACCTGTGGCATTGGTAGCAGCGCGTTGGGTTTGGAATATAAGGGCGGACTGAGATAACTTCGTACCCTGCTTTGACCTTCGACGGGAGGTCAACTCTGTCGAATGTCAAAAACACAGTACGAGTCGGTGTCAGCTGGTTATCTACCTTTTTCATCACCCTGTGGACGGCTGTCACACCCTGATCGGACATATAGGACCGGATGTCGTCATCAGACAACCCGTCAAGGGATCTCGTAAAAACTACCCCACGTGACGAGTTGAGTGTGCGGTGCGCTTCTACTTTGACTGGAAACGTGTGCAATAACGTAGTCCGGATAAGTTTCTGGGCTTGGAAAGCACTGTCCACTTCCAGCAACAATGAGCCATTGCGCTGACGCGAACAGGTTTTAACAGGGCCAGCAATTGCATCAACACCTTTCTGTATAACGAAAGGATTGACAGAATTGAAGTCTTTTCCGTCGGTGCGCGACACAACAAGAAATTTCGGCAAATTAGGCAGAGTCTTCTTTTGCTGAGGCGAGTCTATCTTACGTTTCTGGGTCAATGTCAGTGAAGAAGAGAAGGAAGTCATTGCGGAAGTGTCCCCCGTGATTACCGGCGTCTCCGATGGCGCGCTCCTTCCTAGTGGGGGCCCTCTCCGAGGGCTTACCCGCCTTAGGTGATTGTTCACACCTCAGGTCACACCTCCCGAGAACTGACGGAGGGACCAATTGGCAGGTTCGGAAGGTACCAGCTCGGGTAATCACCCCTCCCTGGGCCTGGCCTTTACCAGGGGGTACGAACGTGCCCTACTTGTCTACCCGGGGCGGGGAATTACGCGTTACCCCGTCACCTGCTACGCATGATAATGCGTGGGTCGGCCGTCAGACACGCACAGGGAGGAAAGCAGAAGAATAGAGGAAGTGAAGAGAAAGAAGGAA
Source organism: Locusta migratoria (assembly GCA_026315105.1). Lineage (NCBI taxonomy): Eukaryota > Metazoa > Arthropoda > Insecta > Orthoptera > Acrididae > Locusta > Locusta migratoria. Next base: position 1,485,432 of record CM048750.1, on the reverse strand, counting down.
AGGTGTCTCAAACGCCGAGGCGGAGACTAATGAGGAGAAGAAGGCGAGGAGAAGACAAGGAGAGAGAGACAGAAACAAAGGGTAAGAAAGGAAGGAACCAAGGAATAAGAGAAACGACAACAAGAAAACACCTGAAGTCGTGAAATACGCCCGTCTCCGGGCGAAGGCAAAAACCGGGAGGGAAGGTGAAGCAGCCTGGGGCAGAAGAAAGGCTGCTCCGGCTCGGGGCCCCGTGCGCGCCACACACGTACCCACAAAAGAACTGTGGGCCCCCTGGGGGGGAATGTGTGTCTGAGAGAGCAGACCATTCAATACGCCGTGCCAGCTGAGCAGTGCAGATGGCTAGATCTATATGGCTGAAAGTATTTGTGGTGTCTGAAAGATAAGTTGGTTCACCAGTGTTAAGGCAGATGAGCTGAAGGTGGTTCAGTATATCTGCCAGGAGGGAGCCCCGTGGACATGGTCGTGGGGAGCCCCAAAGGGGGTGGTGGGCATTGAAATCTCCCACCAACAAAAACGGACGCGGAAGCTGGTCAATAAGATCTAGGAGATCTGATCTAGTGACGGGAAAAGAGGAAGGAGCGTAAATATTGCACAGTGTGAAGACAAATCCAGGAAGGTATATCCGGACAGCAACAGCTTGTATTGGAGTACACAAAGGGACCGGTGTACTGTGTACGTCATCCCGAATAAGCAACATTACGCCCCCGTGGGCTGGAATTCCTGCCACTGGAGGAAGGTCAAAGCGAACGGTAGTGTAGCGTGGGAAAGTAATTCGAGTACCAGGGAGCAATTTTGTCTCCTGTAGAGAGAAGATGATTGGATGATATGTTCGCGTTAAAAGCTGCAGTTCTGTCCAATTCGACCGGATACCACGAATGTTCCATTGAAGAATACCCATAATGGGATAAAATGAGATGAAGGTGGACATCAGCCCGACGAAGGCGGCGGGCCACAGTGCGAATGTTCGCAACTGGTGGTGTCTGAGACAGGAGGGTCTTGCTCCATATTCTCAGAGGTTACCACAGCAGCTGCGTGAGTGTGGTCGGCAGCCCCATCTTTGGCTGATGCACCTGGAGAGACTATAGGCTTCCAGGGGATGCCATCGTCACATTGTGAGGTAGGAGGGGGGAGAGTTTTCCCCCTATTTGATTTCTTGGAGCCCTGGTGAAGCTCTTTGGTTGGCTCAGATGTTTTGGTAGGGGTGCGGAGGAAATCCTCGCGCGAATGCTCTTTCTTAGACTTTCGCGTCTCTATCTGTGGTTTCACAGCTGAAGATGAAGATGAAGACTTGGAAGAGGTACTCACACTTTTCGTTGAACGTGACGCCGTTGTCGATGTAGACTGTTTGACAACTACTGTCGTAAACTGTAGGTCACAAGTCTGTGTGGCCATATCCCGTGTTGTTGGAGGCGTTGCAACTACAGTACTGTAGTTACCACGCGGCGGGGTCTTGGGCTTACGACTGGCGTACATCTTACGTGCAACTGGTATGGGAACCTTTTCCTTTACACGGATTTCCTGGATGGCTCGTTCATCGGCAAACACGGGACATTCCCGGGAGGAAGCAGCATGATTCCCGTTACAATTGATGCAATGAGGGGACGGTGGTGGACAAATCCCCTCATGGGCCTCTTTACCACAGGTGACACATATGACTGGGTTCTTGCAAGACTGGCTTGTGTGGTTAAATCGATGGCACTGATAACACCGAGTAGGGTTAGGGATATAAGGTCGTACTGTGATGACCTCATACCCTGCCTTGATCTTCGGCGGCAGAGCCACTCGGTCGAAGGTCAGAAACACTGTGCGAGTGGGCACTACAACATTGTTCTCTTTTTTTGTCACCCTGTGTACTGCGACGACGCCTTGAGCTGCCAGATATTCTTTCAGTTCATCCTCAGTCAGACCGTCCAAACTGGCCGAGAAGACTACCCCTCGGGAATAATTGAGGGTCGGATGGAGCTCAACACGAACCGGGTAGCTGTGGAGCAGAGTAGCCTTAAGCAGCCGCTGTGCCTGGGAGCCACTTTCTGTTTCTAACAGTAGTGTTCCATTACGTAGGCGGTTGCAGGTCTTAACTGGGCCGGCAATGGCATCAACCCCTTTTTGAATAATAAATGGGTTCACCGACGAAAAGGATTGTCCTTCCTCAGTACGGGTCACCACAAGGAACTTTGATGTCTGTAAATTTTTCTGTTCAGAAACACTATTGTCTAGTACATCAATTTCTAAAGACTCTTTACATTTTCTTTTTTTTAGAACCATCGCGGTTGTATCCCCCACGATTGCCAGTGTCTCCGATGGCACGCTCCTTCCTGCTGGGGGCCCCCAATGGAAGAACACCCGCCTTGGGTGATTGTTCACACCCCAGGTCACACCTCCCGATCTACAGACGGAGGGACCAATCGGCGAATCGGGAAGGTATCAGCGCAGGCAATCGCCCCTCCCCTGGCCTGGCCTTAACCAGGGGGTACGCACGCACCCTACATGCCAGCCCGGGGCTGGGACTTACGCATTACCCAGTCACCCAAAAGGGTGGCCTTCAAGTGCGTACAGGGAAGAGGAAGAGAGAAATAGTAGGAGGAGAAGCCTCAAACGCAGACGCGGAGGCAAAGAAAGAGGTGAAAGAAGACTGTAAAGCCAAAAGGGTCAGAACTTCGGTTCCCCGAAGGATGCACAGACTCGGTCCCCAAGAGAGGGGAAAAGGACAGTAGAAGAAGCGTCATGTAGCACGGAAAGGAAAGAGTGCTACAAAGGCTGGGGCCCCGTGCTCGCCACGCACGTACTCACCACAGAGCGGTGAGTCCCCAGAGGGGGTTGAACACGTTTTGTGGGATATACAAGTTACTGCAAACGAAAATTCGTTCAATATGAACCTCAACACACTATTTCCAACACATTACATCCATTAGAATTAAATTTTTGGAAATTGGGGTGCTGCCGGTAGGTGCAGTGCACAGCAGTATGGTCCTCGCGCCTTCCACTTTGAATACGTTTTGTGGGATATACAAGTTACTGCAAACGAAAATTCGTTCACTACAAACCTCTACACACTTTTTCCAACAAATTACATCCATAAGAATTAAATTTCTTGAAAGTGTGGTGCTACCAGTGAGTACAGACATAGCAGTATGGTCCTCGCGCCTTCATTTTGATCACGTTCTGTGGGATATACAAGTTACTGCAAACGAAAATTCATCACTACGAACCTCTACACACTATTTCCAACACATTACATCCATTAGAATTAAATTTCTGGAAAGTGGGGTGCTGCCAATAGGTGCAGTTCACAACAGTATGGGCCTCGAGCCTTCCATTTTGAACACGTTTTGTGGGATATACAAGTTACTGCAAACGAAAATTCGTTCACTACACACCTCTACACACTATTTCCAACACATTACATCCATTAGAATTAAATTTTTGGAAATTAGATTGCTGCCAGTAGATGCAGTATACAGCAGTATGGCACTCGCACCTTCCATTTTGAACACGTTTTGTGGGATATACAAGTTGCTGCAAACGAAAATTCGTTCACTACAAACCTCTACACACTATTTCCAACACATTACATTCATTAGAATTAAATTTCTTGAAAGTGGGATGCTGCCAGTGAGTGCGGACACAGCAGTATAGGCCTCGCTCCTTCAATTTTGAACACGTTTTGTGGGATATACAAGTTACTGCAAACGAAAATTCGTTCACTACAAACCTTTACACACGATTTCCAACACATTACATCCATTAGAATTAAATTTCTGGAAAGTGGGGTGCTGCCAGTGAGTGCAGACAACAGTATGTGCCACGCGCCTTCCATTTTGAACACGTTTTGTGGGAAATACAAGTTACTGCAAACGAAAATTCGTTCACTACGCACCTCTACACACTATTTCCAACACATTACATCCATTATAATTAAATTTTTGGAAATTGGGGTGCTGCCAGTAGATGCAGTGCACAGCAATATTGGACTCGCACATTCCATTTTGTACACGTTTTGTGGGATATACAATTTACTGCAAAGGAAAATTCGTTCACCACAAACCTCTACACACTATTTCCAACAAATTATATCCATTAGAATTAAATTTCTTTAATGTGGGGTGCTGCCAGTGAGTGCAGACACAGCAGTATAATCCTCGCGCCTTCCACTTTGAACACGTTTTGTGGGTAATACAAGTTACTGCGAACGAAAATTCTTTCACTACAAACCTCTACTCACTATTTCCAACACATTACATCCATTAGAATCAAATTTCTTGAAAGTGGGGTGCTGCCAGTGAGTGCAGACACAGCAGTATGGTCCTCGCGCCTTCCATTTTGAACAGGTTTTGTGGGATATACAAGTTACTGCAAACGAAAATTCGTTCACTACAAACCTCTATACACCATTTCCAACACATTACATCCATTAGAATTAAATTTCTTGGAAGTGGGGTGCTGCCAGTGAGTGCAGACACTGCAGTATGGGCCTCGCGCCTTCCATTTTGTACACGTTTTGTGGGATATACAAGTTACTGCAAACGAAATTTCGTTCACTACGAACCTCTACACACTGTTTCCTACACATTACATCCATTAGAATTAAATTTCTTGATAGTGGTGTGCTGCCAGTGAGTACAGACGCAGATGTATAGTACTCGCGCCTCCCATTTTGAACATGTTTTTGGGATATACAAGGTACTGCAAACGAAAATTCGTTCACTGCGAACCTCTACACACTGTTTCCAATACATTACAACCATTAGAATTAAATTTCTGGAAATTGGGGTGTTGCCAGTAGGTGCAGTGCAAAGCAGTATGATCCTCGCGCCTTCCATTTTGAACACGTTTTGTGGGATATACAAGTTACTGCAAACGAAAATTCGTTCACTACAAACCTCTATACACCATTTCCAACACATTACATCCATTAGAATTAAATTTCTTGAATGTGGGGTGCTGCCAGTGTGTGCCGACATTGCAGTATGGGCCTTGCGCCTTCCATTTTGTACACGTTTTGTGGGATATACAAGTTACTGCAAACGAAAATTCGTTCACTACAAACCTCTACGCACTATTCCCAACACATTACGTCCATTAGAATTAAATTCTTGAAAGTGGGGTGCTGCCAGTGAGTGCAGACAACAGTATGGGCCTCGCGCCTTCCATTTTGAACACGTTTAGTGGGATATACAAGTTACTGCAAAGAGAAAATTCGTTCTCTACAAACCTCTACACACTATTTCCAACACATTAAATTCATTAGAATTAACTTTCGTGAAAGTGGGATGCTGCCAGTGAGTGCAGACACAGCAGTATGGGCCTCGCGCCTTCCATTTTGAACACGTTTTGTGGGATATACAAGTTACTGCAAACGAAAATTCGTTCATTACAAACCTCTATACACTATTTCCAACACATTACATCCATTAGAATTAAATTTCTTGAATGTGGGGTGCTGCCAGTGAGTGCAGACTCTGCAGTATGGGCCTTGCGCCTTCCATTTTGTACACTTTTTGTGGGACATACAAGTTACTGCAAACGAAAATTCGTTCACTACAAACCTCTACACACTATTTCCAACACATTACATACATTAGAATTAAATTTCTTGGAAGTGGGGTGCTGCCAGTGAGAGCAGACACTGCAGTATGGGCCTCGCGCCATCCACTTTGGACAAGTTTTGTGGGATATACAAGTTACTGCAAACGAAAATTCGTTCACTACAAACCTCTATACACTATTTCCAACACATTACATCCATTAGAATTAAATTTCTTGAAGGTGGGGTGCTGCCAGTGAGTGCAGACACTGCAGTATGGGCCTTGCGCCTTCCATTTTGTACACGTTTTGTGGGATATACAAGTTACTGCAAACGAAAATTCGTTCACTACAAACCTCTACACACTATTTCCAACACATTAAATTCATTACAATTAACTTTCGTGAAAGTGGGATGCTGCCAGTGAGTTCAGACACAGCAGTATGGGCCTCGCGCCTTCCATTTTGAACACGTTTTGTGGGATATACAAGTTACTGCAAACGAATATTCGTTCACAACAAACCTCCACACACTATTTCCAACACTTTACATCCATTAGAATCAAATTTCTTGAAAGTGGGGTGCTGGCAGTGAGTGCAGACACAACAGTATGGGCCTCGCGCCTTCCATTTTGAACACGTTTTGTGGGATATACAAGTTACTGCAAACGAAAATTCGATCACTACATACCTCTACACACTATTTCCAACACATTACATCCATTAGAATTAAATTTCTTGGAAGTGGGGTGCTGCCAGTGAGTGCAGACACTGCAGTATTGGCCTCGCACCTTCCATTTTGAACACGTTTTGTGGGATATACAAGTTACTGCAAACGAAAATTCGTTCACCACAAACCTCTACACACTATTCCCAACACATTACATCCATTAGAATTAAATTTCCTGAAAGTGGGGTGCTGCCAGTGAGTGCAGACACTGCAGTTTGGGCCTCGCGCCTTCCATTTTGAATACGTTTTGTGGTATATACAAGTCACTGCAAACGAAAATTCGTTCACTACAAACCTCTACACACAATTCCCAACACATTACATCCATTAGAATTAAATTTCTTGTAAGTGGGGTGCTGCCAGTGAGTGCAGACACTGCAGTATGGGCCTCGCACCTTCCATTTTGAACACGTTTTGTGGGATATACAAGTTACTGCAAACGAAAATTCGTTCACTACAAACCTCTATACACTATTTCCAACACATTACATCCATTAGAATTAAATTTCTTGGAAGTGAGGTGCTGCCAGTGAGTGCAGACAACAGTATGGGCCTCGCGCCTTCCATTTTGAACACGTTTTGTGGGATATACAAGTTACTGCAAAGAGAAAATTCGTTCTCTACAAACCTCTACACACTATTTCCAACACATTAAATTCATTAGAATTAACTTTCGTGAATGTGGGATGCTGCCAGTGAGTGCAGACACAGCAGTATGGGCCTCGCGCCTTCCATTTTGAACACGTTTTGTGGGATATACAAGTTACTGCAAACGAAAATTCGTTCATTACAAACCTCTATACACTATTTCCAACACATTACATCCATTAGAATTAAATTTCTTGAATGTGGGGTGCTGCCAGTGAGTGCAGACTCTGCAGTATGGGCCTTGCGCCTTCCATTTTGTACACTTTTTGTGGGACATACAAGTTACTGCAAACGAAAATTCGTTCACTACAAACCTCTACACACTATTTCCAACACATTACATACATTAGAATTAAATTTCTTGGAAGTGGGGTGCTGCCAGTGAGAGCAGACACTGCAGTATGGGCCTCGCGCCATCCACTTTGGACAAGTTTTGTGGGATATACAAGTTACTGCAAACGAAAATTCGTTCACTACAAACCTCTACGCACCATTCCCAACACATTACGTCCATTAGAATTAAATTTCTTGGAAGTGAGGTGCTGCCAGTGAGTGCAGACAACAGTATGGGCCTCGCGCCTTCCATTTTGAACACGTTTTGTGGGATATATAAGTTACTGCAAACGAAATTTCGTTCACTACAAACCTCTACACACTATTTCCAACACATTACATCCATTAGAATTAAATTTCTTGAATGTGGGGTGCTGCCAGTGAGTGCAGACACTGCAGTATGGGCCTTGCGCCTTCCATTTTGTACACGTTTTGTGGGATATACAAGTTACTGCAAACGAAAATTCGTTCACTACAAACCTCTACACACTATTTCCAACACATTAAATTCATTACAATTAACTTTCGTGAAAGTGGGATGCTGCCAGTGAGTTCAGACACAGCAGTATGGGCCTCGCGCCTTCCATTTTGAACACGTTTTGTGGGATATACAAGTTACTGCAAACGAAAATTCGTTCACTACATACCTCTACACACTATTTCCAACACATTACATCCATTAGAATTAAATTCCTTGGAAGTGGGGTGCTGCCAGTCAGTGCAGACCCTGCAGTATGTGCCTCGCGCCTTCCATTTTGAACACGTTTTGTGGGATATACAAGTTACTGCAAACGAAAATTCGTTCACAACAAACCTCCACACACTATTTCCAACACTTTACATCCATTAGAATTAAATTTCTTGAAAGTGGGATGCTGCCAGTGAGTGCAGACACAACACTATGGGCCTCGCGCCTTCCATTTTGAACACGTTTTGTGGGATATGCAAGTTACTGCAAACGAAAATTCGTTCACTACAAACCTCTACACACTATTTCCAACACATTACATCCATTAGAATAAAATTTTTGGAAAGTGGGGTGCTGCCAGTGCGTGCAGACACTGCAGTATGGGCCTCGCGCCTTCCATTTTGAACACGTTTTGTGGTATTTACAAGTTACTGCAAACGAAAATTCGTTCACTACAAACCTCTACTCACTATTCCCAACACATTACATCCAATAGAATTAAATTTCTTGAATGTGGGGTGCTGCCAGTAGGTGCAGACACAGCAGTAGGGGTCTCGCGCCTTCCTTTTTGAACACGTTTTGTGGGATATACAAGTTACTGCAAACGAAAATTCGTTCACTACAAACTTCTACACACTATTTCCAACACATTACATCCATTAGAATTAAATTTCTTGAAAGTGGGGTGCTGCCAGTGAGTGCAGACACAACAGTATGGGCCTCGCGCCTTCCATTTTGAACACGTTTTTTGGGATATACAAGTTACTGCAAACGAAAATTCGTTCACTACAAACCTCTATACACTATTTCCAACACATTACATCCATTAGAATTAAATTTCTTGGAAGTGAGGTGCTGTCAGTGAGTGCAGACACTGCAGTATGGGCCTTGCGCCTTCCATTTTGTACACGTTTTGTGGGATATACAAGTTACTGCAAACGAAAATTCGTTCACTACAAACCTCTACACACTATTTCCAACACATTACATCCATTAGAATTAAATTCCTTGGAAGTGGGGTGCTGCCAGTCACTGCAGACCCTGCAGTATGTGCCTCGCGCCTTCCATTTTGAACACGTTTTGTGGGATATACAAGTTACTGCAAACGAAAATTCGTTCACAACAAACCTCCACACACTATTTCCAACACTTTACATCCATTAGAATTAAATTTCTTGAAAGTGGGATGCTGCCAGTGAGTGCAGACACAACACTATGGGCCTCGCGCCTTCCATTTTGAACACGTTTTGTGGGATATGCAAGTTACTGCAAACGAAAATTCGTTCACTACAAACCTCTACACACTATTTCCAACACATTACATCCATTAGAATAAAATTTTTGGAAAGTGGGGTGCTGCCAGTGCGTGCAGACACTGCAGTATGGGCCTCGCGCCTTCCATTTTGAACACGTTTTGTGGTATTTACAAGTTACTGCAAACGAAAATTCGTTCACTACAAACCTCTACTCACTATTCCCAACACATTACATCCAATAGAATTAAATTTCTTGAATGTGGGGTGCTGCCAGTAGGTGCAGACACAGCAGTAGGGGTCTCGCGCCTTCCTTTTTGAACACGTTTTGTGGGATATACAAGTTACTGCAAACGAAAATTCGTTCACTACAAACTTCTACACACTATTTCCAACACATTACATCCATTAGAATTAAATTTCTTGGAAGTGGGGTGCTGCCAGTGAGTGCAGACACTGCAGTTTGAGCCTCGCGCATTCCATTTTGAACACGTTTTGTGGGATATACAAGTTACTGCAAACGAAAATTCTTTCACTACAAACCTCTACTCACTATTTCCTACACTTTACATCCATTAGAATTAAATTTTTGGAAATTAGGGTGCTGCCAGTAGATGCAGTACACAGCAGTATGGCACTCGCAGCTTCCATTTTGAACACGTTTTGTGGGATATACAAGTTACTGCAAACGAAAATTCGTTCACTACGAACCTCTACACACTATTTCCAACACATTACATCCATTAGAATTAAATTTCTTAAATGTGGGGTGCAGCCATTGAGTGCAGACACTGCAGTATGGGCCTCCCGCCTTCCATTTTGAACACGTTTTGTGGGATATACAAGTTGCTGCAAACGATAATTCGTTCACTACAAACCTCTACACACTATTTCCAACACATTACATCCATTGGAATTAAATTTCTTGAAAGTGGGGTGCTGCCAGTGAGTGCAGACACAGCAGTATGGGCCTCGCGCCTTCCGTTTTGAACACGTTTTATGGGATATACACGTTACTGCAAACGAAAATTCGTTCACTACGAACCTCTACACACTATTTCCAGCACATTACATCCATTATAATTAAATTTTTGGAAATTGGGGTGCTGCCAGTAGATGCAGTGCACAGCAATATTGGACTCGCACATTCCATTTTGTACACGTTTTGTGGGATATACAATTTACTGCAAACGAAATTTCGTTCACCACAAACCTCTACACACTATTTCCAACAAATTATATCCATTAGAATTAAATTTCTTTAATGTGGGGTGCTGCCAGTGAGTGCAGACACAGCAGTATGTGCCTCGCGCCTTCCATTTTCAATACGTTTTGTGGGATATACAAGTTACTGCAAACGAAAATTCGTTCACAACAAACCTCTACACACAATTCCCAACACATTACATCCATTAGAATAAAATTTCTTGAAAGTGGGATGCTGCCAGTGAGTGCAGACACAACACTATGGGCCTCGCGCCTTCCATTTTGAACACGTTTTGTGGGATATACAAGTTACTGCAAACGAAAATTCGTTCACTACAAACCTCTACACACTATTTCCAACACATTACATCCATTAGAATTAAATTTCTTGGAAGTGGGGTGCTGCCAGTGAGTGCAGACACTGCAGTATGGGCCTCGCGCCTTCCATTTTGAACAAGTTTTGTGGGATATACAAGTTACTGCAAACGAAAATTCGTTCACTACAAACCTCTATACACCATTTCCAACACATTACATCCATCAGAATTAAATTTCTGGAAATTCGGGTGTTGCCAGTAAGTGCAGTGCAAAGCAGTATGATCCTCGCGCCTTCCATTTTGAACACGTTTTGTGGGATATACAAGTTACTGCAAACGAAAATTCGTTCACTACAAACCTCTATACACCATTTCCAACACATTACATCCATTAGAATTAAATTTCTTGAATGTGGGGTGCTGCCAGTGAGTGCAGACACTGCAGTATGGGCCTTGCGCCTTCCATTTTGTACACGTTTTGTGGGATATACAAGTTACTGCAAACGAAAATTCGTTCACTACAAACCTCTACACACTATTTCCAACACAATAAATTCATTAGAATTAACTTTCGTGAAAGTGGGATGCTGCCAGTGAGTGCAGACACAGCAGTATGGGCCTCGCGCCTTCCATTTTGAACACGTTTTGTGGGATTTACAAGTTACTGCAAACGAAAATTCGTTCATTACAAACCTCTATACACTATTTCCAACACATTACATCCATTAGAATTAAATTTCTTGAATGTGGGGTGCTGCCAGTGAGTGCAGACTCTGCAGTATGGGCCTTGCGCCTTCCATTTTGTACACTTTTTGTGGGACATACAAGTTACTGCAAACGAAAATTCGTTCACTACAAACCTCTACACACTATTTCCAACACATTACATACATTAGAATTAAATATCTTGGAAGTGGGGTGCTGCCAGTGAGAGCAGACACTGCAGTATGGGCCTCGCGCCATCCACTTTGGACAAGTTTTGTAGGATATACAAGTTACTGCAAACGAAAATTCGTTCACTACAAACCTCTACGCACCATTCCCAACACATTACGTCCATTAGAATTAAATTTCTTGGAAGTGAGGTGCTGCCAGTGAGTGCAGACAACAGTATGGGCCTCGCGCCTTCCATTTTGAACACGTTTTGTGGGATATACAAGTTACTGCAAAGAGAAAATTCGTTCACTACAAACCTCTACACACTATTTCCAACACATTAAATTCATTAGAATTAAATTTCTTGATAGTGGTGTGCTGCCAGTGAGTTCAGACACAGCAGTATGGGCCTCGCGCCTTCCATTTTGAACACGTTTTGTGGGATATACAAGTTACTGCAAACGAAAATTCGTTCACTACAAACCTCTACACACTATTTCCAACACATTACATCCATTAGAATTAAATTTCTTGGAAGTGGGGTGCTGCCAGTGAGTGCAGACACTGCAGTATGGGCCTCGCGCCTTCCATTTTGTACACGTTTTGTGGGATATACAAGTTACTGCAAACGAAAATTCGTTCACTACAAACCTCTATACACTATTTCCAACACATTACATCCATTAGAATTAAATTTCTTGAAGTGAGGTGCTGCCAGTGAGTGCAGACACTGCAGTATGGGCCTTGCGCCTTCCATTTTGTACACGTTTTGTGGGATATACAAGTTACTGCAAACGAAAATTCGTTCACTACAAACCTCTACACACTATTTCCAACACATTACATCCATTAGAATTAAATTCCTTGGAAGTGGGGTGCTGCCAGTCAGTGCAGACCCTGCAGTATGTGCCTCGCGCCTTCCATTTTGAACACGTTTTGTGGGATATACAAGTTACTGCAAACGAAAATTCGTTCACAACAAACCTCCACACACTATTTCCAACACTTTACATCCATTAGAATTAAATTCTTGAAAGTGGGGTGCTGCCAGTGAGTGCAGACAACAGTATGGGCCTCGCGCCTTCCATTTTGAACACGTTTTGTGGGATATACAAGTTACTGCAAACGAAAATTCGTTCACTACAAACCTCTACACACTATTTCCAACACATTAAATTCATTAGAATTAAATTTCTTGATAGTGGTGTGCTGCCAGTGAGTGCAGACACAGATGTATAGTACTCGCGCCTCCCATTTTGAACATGTTTTTGGGATATACAAGGTACTGCAAACGAAAATTGGTTCACTGCGAACCTCTACACACTGTTTCCAATACATTACATCCATTAGAATTAAATTTCTGGAAATTGGGGTGTTGCCAGTAGGTGCAGTGCAAAGCAGTATGATCCTCGCGCCTTCCATTTTGAACACGTTTTGTGGGATATATAAGTTACTGCAAACGAAATTTCGTTCACTACAAACCTCTATACACCATTTCCAACACATTACATCCATTAGAATTAAATTTCTTGAATGTGGGGTGCTGCCAGTGAGTGCAGACACTGCAGTATGGGCCTTGCGCCTTCCATTTTGTACACGTTTTGTGGGATATACAAGTTACTGCAAACGAAAATTCGATCACTACATACCTCTACACACTATTTCCAACACATTACATCCATTAGAATTAAATTTCTTGGATGTGAGGTGCTGCCAGTCAGTGCAGACACTGCAGTTTGGGCCTCGCGCCTTCCATTTTGAACACGTTTTGTGGGATATACAAGTTACTGCAAACGAAAATTCATTCATTACAAACCTCTACACACAATTTCCAACACATTACATCCATTAGAATTAAATTTCTTGGAAGTGTGGTGCTGCCAGTCAGTGCAGACCCTGCAGTTTGGGCCTCGTGCCTTCCATTTTGAACACGTTTTGTGGGATATACAAGTCACTGCAAACGAAAATTCGTTCACTACAAACCTCTACACACAATTCCCAACACATTATATCCATTAGAATTAAATTTCTTGATAGTGGGGTGCTGCCAGTGAGTGCAGACACTGCAGTATTGGCCTCGCACCTTCCATTTTGAACACGTTTTGTGGGATATACAAGTTACTGCAAACGAAAATTCGTTCACTACAAACCGCTACACACTATTCCCAACACATTACATCCATTAGAATTAAATTTCTTGAAAGTGGGGTGCTGCCAGTGAGTGCAGACACTGCAGTTTGGGCCTCGCGCCTTCCATTTTGAATACGTTTTGTGGTATATACAAGTCACTGCAAACGAAAATTCGTTCACTACAAACCTCTACACACAATTCCCAACACATTACATCCATTAGAATTAAATTTCTTGAAAGTGGTGTGCTGCCAGTGAGTGCAGACACTGCAGTATGGGCCTCGCACCTTCCATTTTGAACACGTTTTGTGGGATATACAAGTTACTGCAAACGAAAATTCGTTCACTACAAACCTCTACACACTATTCCCAACACTTTACATCTATTAGAATTAAATTTCTGGGAAGTGGGGTGCTGCCAGTGAGTGCAGACACTGCAGTTTGGGCCTCGCGCCTTCCATTTTGAACACGTTTTGTGGTATATACAAGTTACTGCAAACGAAAATTCGTTCACTACAAACCTCTACTCACTATTCCCAACACATTACATCCAATAGAATTAAATTTCTTGAATGTGGGGTGCTGCCAGTAGGTGCAGACACAGCAGTAGGGGTCTCGCGCCTTCCTTTTTGAACACGTTTTGTGGGATATACAAGTTACTGCAAACGAAAATTCGTTCACTACAAACTTCTACACACTATTTCCAACACATTACATCCATTAGAATTAAATTTCTTGGAAGTGGGGTGCTGCCAGTGAGTGCAGACACTGCAGTTTGGGCCTCGCGCTCTCCATTTTGAACACTTTTTGTGGGATATACAAGTTACTTCAAACGAAAATTCGTTCACTACAAACCCCTATACACTATTCCCAACACATTACATTCATTAGAATTAAATTTCATGGAAGTGGGGTGCTGCCAATGAGTACAGACACAGCAGTAGGAGCCTCGCGCGTTCCATTTTGATCACGTTTTGTGGGATATACAATTTACTGCAAACGAAAGTTCGCTCACTACAAACCTCTACACACTATTTCCAACACATTACATCCATTAGAATTAAATTTCTTGGAAGTGGGGTGCTGCCAGTGAGTGCAGACACTGCAGTGTGGGCCTCGCGCTCTCCATTTTGAACACGTTTTGTGGGATATACAAGTTACTGCAAACGAAAATTCGTTAACTACAAACCTCCAGACACTATGCCCAACACATTACATCCATTAGAATTAAATTTCTTGGAAGTGGCGGGCTGCAAGTGAGTGCAGACATCAGTATGGGCCTCGCGCCTTCCATTTGAACACGTTTTGTGGGATATACAAGTTACTGCAAACGAAAATTCGTTCACTACAAACCTCTACACACTATTTCCAACACATTACATCCATTAGAATTAAATTTCTTGGAAGTGGCGTGCTGCCAGTGAGTGCAGACACTGCAGTTTGGGCCTCGCGCTCTCCATTTTGAACTCGTTTTGTGGGATATACAAGTTACTGCAAAGGAAAATTCGTACACTACAAACCTCTACACACTATTTCCTACACTTTACATCCATTAGAATTAAATTTCTTGAATGTGGGGTGCTGCAAGTGAGTGCAGACATCAGTATGGGCCTCGCGCCTTTCATTTGAACACGTTTTGTGGGATATACAATTTACTGCAAACGAAAATTCGTTCACTACAAACCTCTACACACAATTCCCAACACATTACACCCATTAGAATTAAATTTCTTGGAAGTGGGGTGCTGCCAGTGAGTGCAGACACAACAGTATGGGACTCTCGCGTTCCATTTTGAACACGTTTTGTGGGATATACAAGTTACTGCAAACGAAAATTCGTTCACTACAAACCTCTACACACTATTTCCAACACATTACATCCATTAGAATTAAATTTCTTGGAAGTGGCGTGCTGCCAGTGAGTGCAGACACTGCAGTATGGGCCTCGCGCATTGCATTTTGAACACGTTTTGTGGGATATACAAGTTACTGCAAACGAAAATTCGTTCACTACAAACCTCCAGACACTATCCCCAACACATTACACCCATTAGAATTAAATTTCTTGGAAGTGGGGTGCTGCCAGTGAGTGCAGACACAACAGTATGGGACTCTCGCGTTCCATTTTGAACACGTTTTGTGGGATATACAAGTTACTGCAAACGAAAATTCGTTCACTACAAACCTCTACACACTATTTCCAACACATTACATCCATTAGAATTAAATTTCTTGGAAGTGGGGTGCTGCCAGTGAGTGCAGACACTG
This sequence comes from Locusta migratoria, assembly GCA_026315105.1. Lineage (NCBI taxonomy): Eukaryota > Metazoa > Arthropoda > Insecta > Orthoptera > Acrididae > Locusta > Locusta migratoria. The sequence continues at coordinate 1,469,457 of CM048750.1, read as the reverse complement.
CAGTTTGGGCCTCGCGCATTGCATTTTGAACACGTTTTGTGGGATATACAAGTTACTGCAAAAGAAAATTCTTTAACTACAAACCTCTACACAATATTTCCAACACATTACATCCAGTAGAATTAAATTTCTTGAAAGTGGGGTGCTGAGAGTGAGTGCAGACACAACCGTATGGGCCTCGCGCTCTCCATTTTCAACACATTTTGTGGGATATACAAGTTACTGCAAACGAAAATTCGTTCACTGCAAACCTCTACACACTATTTCCAACACATTACATCCATTAGAATTAAATTTCTTGGAAGTGGGGTGCTGCTAGTGAGTGCAGACACTGCAGTTTGGGCCTCGCGCATTCCATTTTGAACACGTTTTGTGGGATATACAAGTTACTGCAAACGAAAATTCGTTCACTACAAACCTCCAGACACTATTCCCAACACATTACATCCATTACAATTAAATTTCTTGGATGTGGGGTGCTGCCAGTGAGTGCAGACACTGCAGTTTGGGCCTCGCGCATTGCATTTTGAACACGTTTTGTGGGATATACAAGTTACTGCAAACGAAAATTATTTAACTACAAACCTCTACACAATATTTCCAACACATTACATCCAGTAGAATTAAATTTCTTGAATGTGGGGTGCTGAGAGTGAGTGCAGACACAACAGTATGGGCCTCGCGCCTTCCATTTTCAACACGTTTTGTGGTATATACAAGTTACTGCAAACGAAAATTCGTTCACTGCAAACCTCTACACACTATTTCCAACACATTACATCCATTAGAATTAAATTTCTTGGAAGTGGGGTGCTGCCAGTGAGTGCAGACACTGCAGTTTGGGCCTCGCACATTCCATTTTGAACACGTTTTGTGGGATATACAAGTTACTGCAAACGAAAATTCTTTAACTACAAACCTCTACACAATATTTCCAACACATTACATCCAGTAGAATTAAATTTCTTGAAGGTGGGGTGCTGAGAGTGAGTGCAGACACAACCGTATGGGCCTCGTGCCTTCCATTTTGAACACGTTTTGTGGGATATACAAGTTACTGCAAACGAAAATTCGTTCACTACAAACCTCTCCACACAATTCCCAACCCATTACATCCATTAGAATTAAATTTCTTGCATGTGGGGTGCTGCTAGTGAGTGCAGACACTGCAGTTTGGGCCTCGCGCCTTCCATTTTAAACACGTTTTGTGGGATATACAAGTTACTGCAAACGAAAATTCGTTCATTACAAACCTCTACACACTATTTCCAACACATTACATCCATTAGAATTAAATTTCTTGAAAGTGTTGTGCTGCCAGTGAGTGCAGACACATCAGTTTGGGCCTCGCGCCTTCCATTTTGAACACGTTTTGTGGGATATACAAGTTACTGCAAACGAAAATTCGTTCACTACAAACCTCTACACACTATTCCCAACACATTACATCTATTAGAATTAAATTTCTGGGAAGTGGGGTGCTGCCAGTGAGTGCAGACACTGCAGTTTGGGCCTCGCGCCTTCCATTTTGAACACGTTTTGTGGGATATACAAGTTACTGCAAACGAAAATTCGTTCACTACAAACCTCTACACACTATTTCCTACACATTACATCCATTAGAATTAAATTTCTTGGAAGTGGGGTGCTGCCAGTGAGTGCAGACACTGCAGTTTGGGCCTCGCGCCTTCCATTTTGAACACGTTTTTTGGGTTATACAAGTTACTGCAAACGAAAATTCGTTCACTACAAACCTCCAGACACTGTTCCCAACACATTACATCCATTGGAATTAAATTTCTTGAAAGTGGAGTGCTGCCAGTGAGTGCAGACACAACAGTATGGGCCTAGTGCCTTCCATTTTGAACACGTTTTGTGGGATATACAAGTTACTGCAAAGAGAAAATTCGTTCACTACAAACCTCTACATACTATTACCATTACATTACATCAATTAGAATTATATTTCTTGTATGTGGGGTGCTGCCAGTGAGTGCAGACACTGCAGTATGGGCCTCGCGCCTTCCATTTTGAACACGTTTTGTGGGATATACAAGTTACTGCAAACGAAAATTCGTTCACTACAAACCTCTACAAACCATTTCCTACGCATATCATCTATCATTATTTAATTTCTTAAAAGTGCGTTGCCCCCTTTTTTTTTTTAATATCCCATAAGTATTTTTCAGAAAACTTACAATTTTTGCACTTCAACCGCTACAAACAAAGCTCTTTAAGATTGTACAAAGTAAAAACAATTTCTTTAAGTAAGGTTCCGGGTTCACCGAGGTGCGTGGGAGTGGTGTTCCAGCAGCAGCGCCCTGCAGCTGCAGTGTGGGGCGTCAGTCGAGAGAGGCGAGCAGGGCTGTCCGGCGGCCGCCAGCGCTGCGGCAGTGTCACGAGTTTCTATCTGCACCAGCACCACCGCCGTAGTGCCTTACTGGTAGCTGCTCGTGTGCAGACGCGACCTTTGGTACTGATTTATTGTCAGTCACTTGTCGGTAACTACAAACTACCCCTCAGGGGCTCTGCATTAATGTGCCCAGTACGGGCTTGGCGAACCCGGGGTCCTGAGCCGTGGGCTGTGTCGCGCCAACAGTCCGCTACACCGTAAGCTCTGTGCGTGCTCCAACGACCACCGTTCGGCGCGACGGTGGAACGTTATATGTTTCAGAGCCCGGGGATCTTGGCTTAATCGCCCGGGTCTCGAGGACGGTACAAACCTCTATAAAAAAAAAATCCTCAATCTCAAGGTGTGCTACGTGCCGAGGAGATGCATGGCTGTTGAGGTTGAACAGCCGCTAGCGAGCAACCTCTGAGGAACCTGCCGCACCTCAGTTGTATAAGGCTTACCCAGGCAAGCGGGGCTCTGTCTGGGTGGACGCTTATTTCCCTAGCTGCTCGTGGGAACACCATGAAACGAACACGAAACGTTGGCGGATGTACAACCGCCGTCTCTAAGCGCGGTAGAAGTGAATATAATGCTACGCATTATGAGCCCCAAACGTTTCCTTCCCTGTCTACACCGTGGGAGGAACGTAGGGCGAAAGTTCAGGGTGAGGCTTATGCTCCAAAATATTTAGTGTGTACACGTACGGATGGGGAATCTTTCATGTCCACAAAGCCAATGTTCTTTGTGGAACACTTGGAAGATAAATATGGAGAGGTCGATGGTCTGTCGAAGAAGAGGTCTGGATCAGTTCTAATAACAACGTCATCCCCAGCCCAGTCATGGGCTGTGCTAGCCTGTGACAAGCTGGGTGATGCTTCCGTTAGCATCACGCCACGTAAGAGCTTAAACATGGTCCAGGGTATCATCTTCCACAGGGATCTTCTGTTGCAATCTGACGACGAATTACGAGCTAACTTGGAGCGGCGAGATGTGCATTTCATCCAGCGCATATACAGGGGTCCGAAGGACAACAGCGTTGCCAATGGTGCTTTCACCTTGGCTTTTGAGTGCGATTCATTGCTTGAGAAAGTGAAGGTGATGATCTACCTGTGTGACGTAAAGCCTTACATTCCTCCCCCTATGCGCTGCTTCAAGTGCTGGAGGTTTGGTCGTATGTCCTCCCGATGTGATGCCAACCTAAAATGTCGGAAGTGCGGACGTGCATCCCACCCGGACGCCCCTTGTACCCTACCTCCAGTTTCCGTCATTTGTAATCAACAGCATCCTCCTTGTTCTCCCAACTGCTGTGTACTCCACAAAGAGTGCAAGATCATGGATTACAAGACCCTGGACCGGCTGACATACACAGAGGCCAGACGGAAGTATATGAAACTCCACCCTGTGACCATGACAACCCCTTACGCCACATTAGCTTAATGAGAATCTCCAGACCATCTGTACCACAAATGCCAGCGGGCTCCCAGGCCCGAACTACTGCACCTGCCCTCTTGACAGTTGGGGGCGCTACTCCTTCAGTTGCTTCTACACTTTTCACGTTGGGAGCTATCAGACGAATCATTACAGGGGACGTCAGCCCCCACCCCACTGCCGGAGAAACAACAGCCTTCACCGGCTCCTCTCGCCGGGAATGGGTCCCACGGGACACTCCCTTCTGAGACTTCTCTCCGTGGGAAAGTGGATCCGAGCAAATGGCTGAAGGATCCCGCAGCTGCTGATCGAAGGGCCATCACCTCTTCGTCGGCACCTGCAGCCCCTGTTGAGAAGCCCCCACAGCCCCTAACACCCAAGAGCCAGCGAGAGGGTAAGAAGAAGAAAAGGAAGAAAAAGGATTATTTGGTGGCTTCCAAGACACCCACACCCACATCCTCTGCTTCAGAGGATGAAGTAGAGATGCTCGCTTCCGCTGAGGATCTCACACTTCTTGATTCGCCTGACCATAGGATCTCTGCACTACCAGAATCACCTATGGTCTTAGATTCTGTAGATCCTGACCATAAAGCAGCAGATCTTCCTATGGAATGATCTTTTATTTTCCTTTTATGCAGAACGAGTTATTCTCCAGTGTAATTGTGGCGGCTTCTTTAATCACCTGGCCGAGATGCAAATCAAATGTTCAAATGTTTGTAAATCTATCGGACCAAACTGCATGGTCATCAGTCTGTAGCTTACGAACTACTTAAACCTAAGTAAACTAACCAAGGGACAACACACAAACCCATGCCCAAGGGAGGACTCGAACCTCTGACGGCGAGCAACCGCGCACTCTGCAGCGAGACGCTTTAGACCACTCGGCTACTCCACCGTGGCTAGCCGAGCTGCGATAATTACTGTGCCGCTACCCTGCATTTTGTATCGCCCAACAGGAAACATGGTTTCCAGCACAGCGGACCCCTGCCCTTCATTGGTATCGGGGCTACTACCGTAACAGGTCCCTATGTCTGGCGGTGCCTGTCTGTACGTCCTGGACACTGTACCCAGTGCCCCAGTGCCACTCAACACCACTCTTGAGGCAGTGGCTGTCAGAATCCGGGCAATGCAAGAATTAACTGTCTGCAGCTTGTACCTTCCTCCGGATGAGGCCGTGTCTCTCAACAACCTTACTGCTCTGGTCTCCCAACTTCCCCCACCATTCCTCCTTTTGGAGGATTTCAACGCCCACAACCCATTGTGGGGTGGACTCTAGACCACAGGCCGCAGTAGGGATATTGAGACCTTATTCGCGCAACAAGATCTTTGCCTCCTGAATTCAGGAATGCATTTTAGTGTGCCACAGGGCACGTATTCAGCGATCGACCTCTCCGTCTGCAGCCCCAGCCTTCGACCACACCTCGGTTGGCGTGTGCATGAGGACCTGTGTGGCAGCGACCACTTTCCAATCTTTGTGTCGCTCCCGCAGTACCAAGCTGCAGACTGCTTGCCCCATTGGTGCCTCCGTAGGGCTGACTGGCCTGATTACGCCTCAGCCGCTGTAATCGCTGCACCACAGCCAGAACACATTGATAATGCAGTCCAGGAGGTGACTGACAGTATTGTCGTAGCCGCAGAGGTAGCAGTTCCACAAACCTCCGGTTTCACTCGGTGTAGGTCCATGCCTTGGTGGACACCAGAGATTGCTGAAGCTATCCGGGAACGTCGGCGAGCGCTCCAAAGCCATCAACGCCACCCTTCCGTGGAGAATTTGGTCGCTTTTAAACGGCTCCGTGCGCGTGCTCGACGACTCATACAGCAGAGCAAGCAGGACTCCTGGGAGCGGTATGTAGCCAGTATTGGCTCCCGCAGCTCTTTGACTCGGTATGGACGCAAGTCCGACGCGTCTTTGGATACCGCCCGCCGATAGGAATCCCATCCCTCACCATCCAAAGTGTGCTCTGCACACTCCGGACAGCTATCGCCGAGCATATGGCAGAGCACTACGCACAATGCTCTCCGACTGCCACGTACAGTGCTGACTTCCGCTCCCTCAAAGAGCGTGCCGAGAGGAAATAGTTATCCCTCCGGACTCGTCGTCGGGAATTATACAACGACTCGTTTAGTGAGTGGGAGTTCGGAACTGCTCTTGCTGCATGCCCTGATACCACCCCAGGACCAGACAGGATTCACGGCCAGTTCCTCCGACACCTGTCACCGGAGTTTCAACGCCGCATTCTCGCCCTATTTAACCATCTATGGGCAGAGGGTGTTTTCTCGTCACAATGGCGGGTAAGCGCTATCATCCCTGAGTGGAACCTGGTGCAGATCCCCAGGTGGCTGACAATTACCGATCGATCAGTCTCACCAACGTTCTCTGCAAGCTCTTCGAACGTATGGTGAGTCAACGCTTATGTGGATCCTTGAAGAGCGTGGACTCCTTGCTCCACAACAGGGGGGCTTTCACCAGGGCCGTTCTACCATTCACAACCTCGTGTCACTGGAGTCGGCCATTCGCACTGCCTTCTCTAGGCATGAGCATTTGGTTGCTGTATTTTTTGACCTTCGGAACACGTATGATACCACCTGGCGCCACCATATATTGACTACTCTGCATGACTGGGCTTAAATGGCGCCTTTCCTAGATTTATTCAAGAGAACGGGGTCCCACAGGGCTCTGACCTTAGTGTCCCACTGATTTTAGTGGCGATAAACGGTCTTGCTGCGGCTGTGGGGTCATCAGTCAGTTGCTCCCTGTTCGTCGATGACTTCTGCCTGTATTTCAGCTCCGTTATCATCGGCGTTGATGAACGACAGCTGCAGGGTGCCATCCGAAAAGGCCCACTCATGGGCCTCTGCTAACGTATTTCAGTTCTCCACGCGAAAAACACGCGTGATGCTCTTCCGTCGCCGTCGCGTAGTTCACTGACCCAGAGCTTTTTTGTGTGGTTTTAGGGCGCACAGCTGCTAAGGTCATTAGCGCCCAGACAAGAACAGAGATACGCTAGATCTCAAAAAATTGTTAACTGCCAGTTAGAATATCAAGAGAAGGCTAAACAAGATAAAAAAATTAAAAGGGTTAAAAAGCCTTTGATAAATTGGCCAAGTTGATAAAACGCAAAACTCGAGCAGCTGCCCGAGTGTCATCAGCTAAAATTTCCTCCAGAGTAGACGGAAAGTGAAGGGCTACACGGAGATGATTAAAAGTAACAGAAGACAGTAAAACATTTCGCACAGTCAGCAATTCACCGCAGGAGCACAGCGGTGCAGTATCGGCGGTTAGCAAATGACGGTGGCTGAAACGGCAGTGACCGATCCGCAACCGGGCCAGGATGACCTCCTCTCGCCGAGAGGGGCGTGAGGATGTCCTCCAAGCGGTCGGGATCGGTTTTACAGTTCTCAATTTATTGTCTTACAGTGAGAACCACGCACTGTGCCAGGACGACACGATACTCCGGCGAAGAGCCCGTTGAACACCGTCCGATGGGACGCAAAAGGTAGCCATGCGAGGCAAAAGAGCTGCGGCCTTGGCTGCTATGTCGGCGGTCTCATTCCCGGGCACACCCACGTGACCAGGGACCCACAGGAAAAGAAACGTGACAGGTGTCATCTGCTACCAACTGGAGGGAGCGTTGGATCCGATACACGACAGGATGGTTCGAGAAAGGGTCCTTCAGACTCTGCAGGGCACTAAGGGAGTGCGAACAGATGGCATAGAAATGTTGGCGGTGGCGGCAGGTATACAAAACGTCCTGGTGGAGGACAAAAATCTCAGCCGTGAAATTCGAGCACCGGTCAGGGAGCTTGTATTGGAAACGGTTGTCCCCGACGACGAAGGCAGATTCGACACCGGCAGTGCTCTTGGAACCATCAGTGTAAATAAATATGGCATTATCGAACCTCAAACGGAGTTCGACAAGCCTCGAGCAGTATACCAAATCCGGAGTGCTCTCCTTGCGGAGCGAACTAAGTTCAAGGCGAGTGTGAACCTGGTCCTGATGCCACAGTGGCAATGGGCTCTCGCTCAACCGAAAGGTGGAAGGAAGGATAAAATCGAGCCGCTGAAGCAGGCGGCGAAACCGAACTCCAGGTGGAAGCAAGGCAATCGCAGACAACTGATATTGGCGATCGAGTGAGTCGTCAAAAAATAATCGGTAAGATGGATGGTTGGGCATCGACCACAGGCGGCATGTGTACCAACACAAGAGTATGTCACGTCGAGTGGTCAAGGGTAATACAGCAGCCTCGGCATACAGACTCAGCAGGGCTGGTATAAAATGCACCGGTCGCCAGACGTAATCCCCGATGGTGAAGAGTTGAGACGGCGGAGAATCGACGGCCGTGCAGAAGAGTATACAAGGCTTCTGTAGTCGAGCTTCGACTGAACAATGGCCTGGTAAAGGTGAAGCAGGACGGTACGATCCGCTCCCCATGACGTGCCATTGAGGACACGAAGAACATTAAGGGATCGGGCACAACGGGCAACCAGGTAGGACACGTGTGGACCAGCAAAGTTTCTGATCCAACATTAGCCCCAAGAAGTTTGTTGTCTCCACGAAAGGGAGAGCAACGGGGCTGAGACGTAGGGAAGGAGGAAGAAATTCCTTGTATCTCCAGAAGTTTATACACACGGTTTTCTCAGTGGAGAATCTGAAGCCGTTCGCGATGCTTCAGGAATATAGACGGTCAAGACAGCGTTGAAGACAACGCACCAAGAGAGACGTCCGCTGGGCGCTGCAATAAATTGCGAAATCGTCTACAAAAAGGGATCCGGAAACGTCGGCTGAAAGGCAATCTACGTTCCATTTGATTGCAATGGCAAAGAGAGCCACACTCAAGACGGAGCCCTATGGTACCCCATTCTCCTGGCAAAAGGTATCTGACAAAACAGAGCCCACCAGTACACGGAACTTTGAATCCGCCAAAAACGCTTGAATAAAAAGAGGGAGGCGGCCCCGAAGGCCCGACGTGTGCCATATGCGGAGAATGCCCGCTCTCCAACAGGTATCGTATGCCTTCTCCAAGTCTAAGAACACTGCTACCGTTTGACGCTTCTGTAGAAAGTTATTCATAATGAAGGACGACAAGGTAACGAGGTGATTAGCAGCAGAGCGGTGTCGACGAAAACCACATTGAATATCAGTCAGGAGGCGTCGAGATTCGAGGAGCCAGACCAATCGAGCGTTAACCATGCGTTCTATCACCTTACAGACGCAGCTCGTCAAAGGAATGGGGCGATAACTGGAAAGAAGATGTTTGTTCTTTCGTGGTTTGGGGATAGGGACAACAATGGCTTCACGCCAACTTGCGGAACCTGACCTTCAGTCCGTATGCGATTGTAGGTACTAAGAAGGAAACACTTGCCCGCAGGAGAGAGGTTCTTCAGCATCTCAATATGGATGGAATCGGGGCCGGGAGCAGAAGATCGGGACAGGCCGAGAGTACGGTCTAGCTCTTGCATGGTGAAGGAGACATAATTTTCACGATTAAAAGAGTGGAAAGAAGGCGGCCGTGCCTCCTCGGCCTGTTTGCGAGGGAGGAAGGCAGGGTGGTAACGGGCAGAGCTCGAAGCCTCCGCAAAGGAACGGCCCAATGCGTTGGAAACATCAGCAGTTTCCACAAGGACTGCGTTCTCGACGGTCAGGCCAGAAATCGGCGAGTGGACATTGATGCAGCATAAACGGCGTAGGCCACCCCACACAGCCGAGGAGGGAGTAGAGCGGTTAAAAGAACTAGTAAAAGCAGTCCAGCAAGCTTTTTTGCTGTCGTTTATAATACGACGACATTGCGCTCTCTTTCTTTTATAATTTATAAAATTCTCCAATGTTGGGTGGCTGCGGAAGGTGCGTAAAGCACGTCGCCGGGCTCTAAGAGCATCACGGCAGGCCGCAGTCCATCAGAGGACCGGGACGCGACGTGGTGAAAAGGATGTACGAGGTATGGAGTGTTCGGCAGTGGTGAGAATAACCTCTGTGAGGTATTCGACCTGACTGTCACAGCTGGAAAAGTCCTGATTGTGAAAAACTGCCATGGAAGATAAAGCCCCCAGTCGGCTTTAGAAATGTTCCAACTGGTGGGACGAGGAGATGGGGAATGATGCAGGAAGTGGATGATACAAGGGAAGTGGTCGCTGGAGTACGTGTCAGGAAGTGCATACCACTCAAACCGACTGGCAAGCTGAGGAGTGCATATTGCGAGGTCTATATGGGAATAAGTATGTGTTGTGTCAGAAAGGAAGGTCAGTGCACCGGTGTTGAGGCAGACAAGATTGAGGTGTTGGAAAAAGGTCCACCAAAAGGGATCCTCTCGGACAAGGTGCCGGAGAGCCCCATAGGGGGTGGTGGGCATTAAAGTCGCCTACCAACACGAAAGGTGGAGGGAGCTGGTCAACGAGGTGTAGATCATCTGCCCTAGTAAGGGATGACAATGGCAAATAGATATTACAGAGGGAAAAGGTAAATGTGGATAGAGTGATGAGGACGGCAACTGCCTGTAGGTGAGCATGCAATGAAATGGGATGGTAATAGACGTCGTCTCGAATGAGCATCAGAACCCCTCCATGGGCTGCGGTACCCTCCATAGGTGGCAGGTCGAAACGCACAGAGGTCTAGTGGGGTAAGTCTGCACGATCACTTGGACGTAACTTAGTTTCTTGGAGACAAACTAGAAGCGGGCAGTGCAATCGGAGTAGTAGTTTTAATTCCTCACGATTGGAACGAAAGCCGCGAATATTCCATTTAAGGAGCGCCACCGCTTCCACCGCCGGTAAAATTCCAGTTGCCCGGGTAACAGTAGCGCGTCCTGGCGAGACAGAAGATGATCGGGGCCGACTACTGTCGGGCGGCGTGACATATGGGTCACGCCTCGGCGGGGAAGGAGAGGAACTCTCTTGTTGGCTCTTCTGGAAGAGTGACGGTGAGAACAGTCAGTTGACGGTTCAGAAGCCTGATAACGCAGAAAATCTTCTCGGACGGGTTCCTTTTTCAAAGTCCGGGCATCTTGTTTAGGTGCCCGCAGTTTATTAGAGGTTGACGAAGACTGAACTTCAGAAGCAGCAGGAGGAGGCGGGGAATTGGAACGGGCAATCTTCGGGCTGGCGGATCATACAACAGCGAAAATCAAGTCACAGGTCTGGGTACCTGAATCCTTAGTAGGTCGAGTGAAGGTGAGGACCTTACTGTATGGGAGGACAGTAGGCTTTCGACTCGCCAACAACTTTCGAGCGGCAGATGTTGATACCTTTTCATCCTTATATACAGGGCAGTCCCGAGACGAAGCCGCATGGTCACCGTTGCAGTTAAGGCAGTGAGGGGACGGAGGAGGGCAATCCCCCTCATGGGCGTCCCTACCATAAGTGACACATTTTGCTGCGTTAGGACAAGATTGACGGGTGTGGTTGTATCTGTGGCATTGGAAACAGCGCGTTGGGTTTGGTATATAAGGGCGGACGGAGATAACTTCGTACCCTGCTTTGACCTTCGACGGGAGTACGAGTTGGTGTCAGCTGGTTATCTACCTTTTTCTACACCCTATGCACGGCTGTTACACCCTACATATCGGTTTGTATGTCTTCGTCAGACAACGCATCAAGCGAGCTCGTGAAAACTACCCCCGGTGACGAGTTGAGCGTGCGATGCGCTTCTATCTTGACAGGAAACGTGTGTAACAATGTAGTCCGTATGAGGTTTTGGGCCTGGAAGGCACTGTCCGCTTCCAGCAACAATGTCCCATTGCGCTGACGCGAACGTCTCTTAACAGGGCCAGCAATCGCATCAACACCTTTCTGAATGACGAAAGGGTTGACAGAGGTGAATTCTTTAACGTCGGTTCGAGAGGCAACAAGGAATTTCGGAAGATTAGGCAAAGTTTTCTTTTGCTGAGGCGAATCTATTTTCCGTTTTTGGGTCAAAGTCACAGGAGAAGAAAAGGAAGTCATTGATCTCTTCTCCGTTTTTACTTGTTTTTTTTCTTTATATTTGCCTGTGAGTTTTAACCTTTGACTTGTTAACGCATTTACTTAGGAACGCGTAACAAAATGTTTTATCTCTAAGACTGGAACCAGGTATTGATGACCGTCGCTGTTTAGTCCCTTGGAAAAACAACCACCACCACCACCACCACCACCACCACCAACAACAACAACAACAACTACAAACCATACTTAGCAATTATCTTAGAATATCCGAATGGCCGGTGATAGGAAATGGAACAGCTGTCGCCTGTTACTAGCTGCACGTTGCGCGAGGGGCCAGTCACCCCACCTGGGCTCTACTGAGTCGCAGCCGCAGCTGCCAGCAGCGTGGGCGATGCGCTGCCCGCTCACTGCTGGACTCACACTGGAGCCCAGCACTTGTACAGCGGCAGGGATCCTTCAGAGCTGCTCGCAGTCGTTATTTCGTGTCAAAATTATATTTGTGGGCGGGTTACGATTGTAATCGAATGTCAGGGACTTGACCAGTCATTTAATCGTATTTTGGTACCTCGTTTGTGAAAGTAATTCTACTTTTATTAGGATGTTACACAATATATTTTCTGTTTAATGAGTATTGATACTGGATTAGTATGTCAAATGGGTTCTAAATTAAATGATGGAAAAATAGATTCTGTCTCGATTACATCATTTAGTAGTTTCCCGTTTCACAAAAAAAATGGAGTTGTTCATTTTATATATGTTTTCAAAGAAATTACATCGTGTGTCATACCATTCAGTAGAGGACAGAGTATAACTGACAAAATGGAGAATCAGCTGATCACTTTGAAATTCAAATGTCATCGTGCTTTTGCTGAACGTTTGATAATGCAGAGGTTTGAATTCGGCAGTGATAATTCTCACATAGTATCACAATGCACCTGACCAACGCGTGTTGCTTGGATAACAGAATAATATCAGACCATATTTAATTATTAAAATCAAATCAGTTAATTTCACATAATTAATGAAACTTCATACTTTCCATGTTTAGTATTAAAGAAACTTGGTGGCGACCCATTTACTACGAGTTATTAAAACCCTCCACGTTACACAATCTCTGCATATAAAAATCAGCGTTTGTACGTCTAGGTCAGTAAACCATTCAGCCGACTGTCACGGGATACTGGCAGACGATTCTCACCATTTTTGGCCCAGAACCTCGACAGCGCCGCATGGACAGTAGTTCAGGAGGGAGTCGTGTAGAATAATTTATAAGCAATTCCAAATTCTGCTTACTGAAAATTCCTACATAATCGTGAAATGTCTGGCGGTTGTAAATTGTCATAGCTGTGTGGGGAAAGTAACAGAGCTCGAAGTGCGAATAGAAAGCGCTGAAAGTCAAATCATCGTTAGGTAGCGAATTCTGTTTAAATCAGGAGCTAAGTCCAGCTGAAATTTTTTAAAAAGGAAAAAAGGAGTTTAGCAAGGATAGATTGAATAACACAGGTGGTGGCGCATTTCTTGCAGTCACAAGCTATTTATCTTGTAACGAAATTGATGTTGATAGTCTCTGTGAGTTGATATGGGCAGAGGTTTTAGCTGACACCCGGAATAAGTTAATAATTGTTCACTGACCCCCGAAGTCAAACGATTCGGTTGCCGAAATGTTTAAAGAAAGATTGGATCAAATTTCAAAAATGTATCCAAAGCATACAATTTTAATTGCTGTCGACTTAACCTCTCCCTCGCCATGTTAGGAAAAATGTGTGTTTGAACCCATGGGCAAGCATAAAAAGTCGTCCGAAATTGTAGTGAACGCATTCTCCGAAAATTACCTCGACCACTGGTTCATAAACCCACTAGAATAGTATATGGTTATGAATACGTATTTGTCCTCTTACCAATAAATAATCTGGAGCCGGTAAAGAGCGTCAAAAAAACACAGGGGGTAGTCAGACTGAATATCGAATTTCCCAAATCTACTGAAATTAAAGAAAAAATGTGTTTACTCAAAAATGCAGATAAATATTCGATTAACGTTTTCCTGTGTGAGAATCTCCGGTCTTTCGAAACTAACAGTGTGAGTGTCGATGGAGGTGGCTTACATTCAAAGAAATAATATCGCAAGCTATTGACAGATTTATACCAAACAAATTCACGAAACAGAGAGGTGACCCGCACTGGTTTACAAAAAAGGTTAGATCACTTTTGCAAAAGCAAAGAAAGAAATTTAAAAAGACACAAAACTTGGCACTTTTTACAGATACTCGAAATTTGGCACGTACGTCAGCGCAGGAAACCTTGTCATGTAATTTGGTAAGGAATCCTAACAAAATCTGGCCGTATGTGAAGCGTACAAGCGGCGATACACAATCGATGCCTTCACTACGCGACAGCAACGACGCTACTGATGAAAATTGTGCTAAAGCAGAATTGCTTAACACAGGTTTCCGAAATTCCTTCAGCAAAGAGGGCGAAGCAAATACGCCAGGATTCCGATCAACAACAGCTGGCAGGCTACGTAATTTAGAAATCAAATGTTTGTACAGCTTATGGGACTTAACTACGGGCTCATCAGTCCCTAAACTTACAAACTATTTATGAACAAACTAACACTGAGGACGACACAAATATCCATGCCCGACGGGGGATTCGAACCCCCGACCGTAGTGGCCGTGCAGACCGTGGCTGACGCGCCGCAGTCCCCTCGGCCACCGCTGCCGGCGCGTACTTTGGAAGTGGACACCTCTGGAGCACTAAACCACCTCCATTCACTTAACGAAAGTAAGTCTACGGTCCCGACTGCGTTCAGTTAGGTTCGTTTCAGAGTTTGCGGATGCAATAGCGTCCGTATGAGTACGAAAAGAAATCCGTTAAACTTTGTTTACAAGATAAATCGATCAAAAGTGAAGGCCGTACCTAGGACTTACTGTTACTTGAGACTTAAACTGGAGAGAACAGGCAGATAACACCAGCGACTGCGCCAGCTGCCGCCCTCAGCCCCTGGGACTTGACTGCGGCCGTCAGTCCCTCAGCCTACAAACTACTCGTCAACTAGCTTATATTGAAGACAGCACGAACATCCGTGCCCGAGGGAGGATTCGAGACTCCGACGCGGGAGGCCGCGTGATCCGCAACGTGGCGCTCCAGATCGCTCGGCTACTCCCTCCCGTTTCTTTTTCCGCGCGCTACTAGAGAGTGGGACGTAAAGAAAGATAGTAAAAAGTGGTTCGACGAACCCTCCGCCACGTACTTCAATGTGAGTTGCGTAGTATTGACGTAGAAAGTTATAGCTTGCTACATTTTTCGCTGTACATGCCTTAAACTACCGCATCAGGAATAACAGAGTAATGACTCGCTTAATTTCTAGCCGTATTCGCACCAAAGTTTTACAGCTACGGTCGCGAAACCTGCCGGTAAATTTACAGCGACGAACAACACGTGGAGCAGGAGAAGCGACGCCGCAAACGCCGTCACGCTGGAGAAGTGCTGCTGCTGCTGCCTTATCACTGGCTCGCTCACACGGAGCGGCTGACGCGCGCTGTCGGCTGTGATGCCTCCGCCTCCGCCTCTTCCACACTCTGCGCTCTGGCCGGCACGCCCTACCACTGCTGCAGTCTCTACTCGCGCCAAGAAACTGCGGGTACTTTGTTGTTCGGCACGATGTAACACAAGCTCTTGTTGTAGTGATATTCTTAAAATTAACTCATTCAGCAAGGTACTTAATGGAAGGAGGAAGCGTGCCATCGACAGCAGGAATTACTATTACTTCAGACCTAAACTGGAAAGAACACGTAGATAATATCGTGGGAAAGGAGACTACGTTTTATTGGCAGAATCCTTAAAAGATGTAACAGAACTACTAAAGAAAATGCACACACTGCGCTTGTCCGTCCATTTTTGGAGTATTGCAGCCCAGTGTGTGATCCTTATCAGGTGGGTTTGACGGAGGACATCGAAAGAGTCCAAAGAAGGGCAGCTCGTTTCGTATTGTCACGATATAGGGGAGACAGCGTTACGGAAATGATACAGGATCTACGGTGGGAATCATTACAACAACGGCGCTTATCGTTGCGTCGTGGGCTACTTGCGGAACTCCAATCACCAACATTCTCCTCCGAATGCGAAAATATATTGTTGACTCCCACTTACATAGGTAGAAACGATCATCAGAATAAAATAAGAGAAATCAGAGCTCGAACAGAGATTCAGGTGTTCTTTCTTCCCGCACGCTATTCGAGAATGGAATGGGAGATAAATAGTACGATTGTGGTTCGATGAACCCTCTGCCAGGCACTTACATGTGGTTTGCAGAGTATCCCACGTAGATGTAGATGTCATCAGAGACGGAGCTCACGCTCGTGTTGTTTGAGTAAGCACGTGGCAGGAAATCGGCCGCACCCTTTAAAAAGAGAAATCATCGCGACATTTGCTGGTAGTGATGTAGGGAAATCTGCATGGCCGCAGGTGGATTTGAACCACCATTCTTCCGAATGCGAGTCCAGTGTGTTACCACTGCGCCACCTCGCTCGGTGTACGTAATGGAACGGATTATATTGTTACGCTGAAAAATTTTATTAATGTCTTTCCTTGAAACCTGCAAGTTTTTAAACAACTATTATTGGTGTAGGAAACATTGATCGTGTGGAACACAGCTTTTACTGTCGAGATTCCGCATATCTACTGTGACGAATACCGTACTGTTAGTCGTAAGTGTGACATTTTTCGAAATACCTACTACAGCATTGATTGAAGCTGATGTACTGATGAACGTATATGCATTACGTATTTACTAATGTCAATAAGGAGGTATGTAAAGTTGTTTGTCGGCTGCAAAAACGGAAATGAAGATGGCAACAAAAAGCAAGCGCCCCAAGAAAAAAATTATCAAGAGACAAACGATTTATTACTTCCTGCGTATTTTTGTTGTGAGACCCATGTCCAGACTCTAGCAGTTAGTAATATCTACTCGGCCTACGTCCAAAGTGACGTACGCGTCCAGTCTGCGAGGCCACCCGTCGGCTTCGTCCAAGGACGTCACGTATGACGTCATTGCCGTCAACGTGCCCACAGCAGGCCTACTTGCGAATCGACGTATATGCCACCAACTCGGTACAGTCACAGGCCCCGTTCGAATATTGCCGTTACAAACAAACAGTGAACAAACGTCTTCTATGCACTTTCATTCCATATCTCTTATCGACCAACGGGGATCAGGGAAATTCACTTACCTGCAAATAACCAACACAAATCTCACTAATACACTTTATTTACACCACACAAGTCTCGCATAACTTATCCACACTCACACTATCCACCGCACTAACTTGCCAACGGCTCGCACTATCCCAACTCTATTTTATTTTATTTTATTTTATTTTATTTTATTTTATTTTATTTTATTTTATTTTATCAAACATGGGTTTCATACATGAAAACAGGGTTTCAGAAAACTTTCAGAAAACTTTCAGAAAACTTTCAGAAAACTTTCAGAAAACTTTCAGAAAACTTTCAGAAAACTTTCAGAAAACTTTCAGAAAACTTTCAGACTGAGTAGCGTCCTGATATGACCGCAGCACCACTTTCTACCTCTGATTTGTTAACGTTTGTACTGGGGTTAGAGAGAGAAAATGTGACGTGAAATAAAAATAATGAAGATCGAGCGCACAAGTTTGACTTTCGGCGCTTGAGCGTAAAGAGAGGGATACGAAAATAAAAAGGAAGGCAGGCACGGCTGCTTCGTCCGCGGCACAGACTGCGCGGTTGGCAGCCCTGCAGCGCAGTGACGGGGATCGGAACCACTTCTCTGCCTCTTATTCATGGCATCCCACTGTCGGTAATTGTGTTCCACAGTCTTCTGACAGTATCGCCTTATTTCCATAGATAAAACTTTCGTGCACCACGAAACTGGGTTAACAGTTCATACATTGCAGTTATTTTCCTGGCGTCGAAACAGGAATTATTAGTTTTTATGGTACGATAAAATTCATAGATATGGCTACCACTGTTGAAAGTAAAAATAAATGACGGAAAACAGTTTACAACATTTCACAAACGAAGCGTAAGAAAATAATACAGAGGTGTTTGGCAACAGGAGGAACGTAATGGCAGGGGAGGGGAGGGAGCCAGCAGGGAATGGTAGCAGCAGCAGCAGCAGCAGCAGCAGAGAGCAGACTGAGCGCCCAGTGTGGGCTGCCAGGCAGGGTGACAATGGACAAGCCACTGACAATACAAAACCAAGACACACACAACTGCTAAAATAAAGTCACGGGTGAAACTGGATAGCAGAGTACCTTGGCTGGCTGATCACAAAAACAGGATGAGCCACCATACTGCACACACTAAGAACCCCTAAGGGTGTGAAAAGGTAAAAAGCCGGATTGGTGGCGGCCTAAGATACAGGCACCCACCGTCAGCGAGAGTCATAAAAACCAGCAGCGCGGATAAAACTTAAAACTGCGTTAGCCATAGAGGCGTCGTCTCCTAAAGCTAAAGATAGCGCGTCTGGGAGATTAAAAGATCGCCGCAAATCGGCTAAAACGGGACAGTCCATCAGAAGATGGGCCACCATCAACACTGCACCACATCGACACAAGGGTGGAGCCTCACGCCTAAGGAGACACCCGTGCGTTAGCCACGCGTGGCCCATACGGAGGCGGCAGGGGACGACTGAGGCTGGACAGCTTCACTGCCAGAAGCTTTTCGGTGCATCCGCCGGAGCCCACTCGGTGCTCCAAGGCTCGCGCACCTTCCGGTGCAACACCAGTTTGACATCCGGTTCTGTGACGCCAATAGTGAGAGGTGGTCCCATAGTGGCCTGCTCGGCCAATCGATCAACATGTTCATTTCCTGGTATGCCGACATGACTCGGGGTCCACACAGAGACCACAGGACGGCCTGATTGGCAGAGGGAGTGAACAGTATCCTGGATCGACCGCACTAGTGGCTGCCGACAGAAACACTGGCCGATCGCTGGTAGCCACTCAGGGAGTCAGAGGGGAGGGGGGGGGGGTGGTAGCAGCGCATTATGGAATTTATTAGTCAGATATTGCCGAGTGCAGAATACTTCAAAGAAGAAATTTTGTTTCACTCGAGCGTGTAATCTAGCAAGCAGACGCTCACCTCGAAATGGCTCTCATCAGCAGAAGGCAAACACGTCATTTTAATTCTGCTGCGCGCTCTCTCGCTATTGCCCGTCGGTCTTCGGAAAAGAATCCAACGAACTAAGAAGCGAGATACGTTTGGCATAACAGTTCGCGACCGATCGCGCATATTATAGTTTGCAACTGGTCGCTCTCCTTTCAGTTCACAGCTCTGCCGCGAAGAAGGTCGCTGTTTTTGGCTTTTGCTACCGCCACTAAAAGTGCTCTTTTGTTATCACAGCTTTTTTATATAATGACTAGCTCAAAACCCGGCTTTTCCCGGGTATTTATTTATTTATTTCTGCCGTTTTTTCAGATATATATTCATTTGTATAATGGCTCTACGTCTGTAAAGTCTCTTGGGAATACAATTAGTAGCAAAGAAGTAATAGATTAATGCTCGATGCGTGATGGGGCGATTTTCTATAAACGTTACTGTCTATGTGCTCATATCTCCAGAACTACATGTTGTACTTAGATACAATTTAGAAGGTACACTCAAGTATATGCGTTTATACCGTCTGTAAAATTTCCTGCCGCCACAATTTGTAGTGTATAAATTATAAATTGTAACGTCACACCGAGACCCGTAGTTTTACTCCATAAACAGTGGAAAAGTAGTAAGCTATAAACTTTTTTCTTTTCATCATTTTACTATGGTTACCAGCGAGAAAAAGTTAAAGGTTTGAAATTATGTTTAAAGTTGGTTGCAAGTCACTAAGTACTGTCATTCTCATACAGTGTATTTCGAAAGTCTAGCCGCATTATATGGCATTTTTTGGGATTTCTATTGGTTATGACGCAATATCTTTTGAACAATGTGCCGTATGTGATTCTTAACCATGCAGCAATTGTTACCTCACGGTAAGGAATGTGTGTACCAAATTTGGTTTAAATCGGTCCAATGGCTTAGGAGAAAATGAGCAGCATTGTCGCAAAATGCAGCAGTTTTTCGCGCATCTCATTGTTTATGACGTCATATTTCGTGAATTATATATCTTATGTGATTCTTACACTTACGGCGACCGTCCGCATGGATTGAAGCTTACGTGTACAAAATTTCATAAAGATTGGAACGAAACTGTAGATTTGTATGCAACACGTACAAACATACGGATACTCTGCTTTATATATTATATCAGTGATGCCCAAGCATTTACCCGTTTTTTCGGGCAATTAGACATCAAATACTTAAGCAAATAAACCAGTTATTTACACGAATGGGTGATACAATGGTATTAAACTACTTTGAATACAGAGTACTCGTAGTAAATATTATTTAGACACTACTGAATACCTTAGAAAAGAAAATCCCTAAGCCAACACACTTTCAGCCGACCAGTTGCATAAAAATGGTTTACATGCATTAACCTTGACCTAGGTTTCGGCAAAAGTAGTTTTGCCTTCTTCAGAAGTATTATGTAATAAAATGTAATACACAAATAATACAAAAAAAATGTTCAAATCTTTGTAGAACTTATGGGACTTTATTACAGGGTAATCAGTCCCTAAGCTTACAAACTACTTGTGAACTAGCTAAGACTAAAGACGGCACAAATATCCATGCCCGAGGGGGGATTCGAATTCCCGACCGTAGTGGCCGTGCTGACCGTGACTGGAGCGCCTCAGTCCCCTCGGCCACCGCGGCCGGCCACAAATCGTATCAATAATAGTAAAATACAAAAGTGTTTCTAAAATAAGAAATTACAATTACAGCATAGGTGAGAATGTACTTACATAAGGCTCACATTAAAATAGTTGTTAAATAAAATGTGGCTGACTCCATGTCAGTAGAATAAAAAGTAAAATTTAAAACAATGTCTACATCGTAAAATTGTGGAGCATGTCTCCACACAGGTGGAGTGCTGGCAGAGGCGTAGCAGCACTAACCAGTGGCGGGTACTAGGGGGCGCCCAGGGGGCTGATGAGAAGAAGAAACTGTAAGAAACAGGTAAGATAAAGAAATAATGGGAAATAACGTGAAATGAAATCTGGAGGCGAGTCATGTGCATGGCGGAATATATATACGTGCGTACACGCAAGAATTGGAGATAGAAAAGTTAGGAAATATTCAGAGGCCAGACATAGTGCATGAAACACAAACTAAGAATAAATAGCATGCTACCGATGGGAGGGAACGGGATAAACATTATGCAACACAACATTAGAAAACTATAAACAAGTGCACCACTAGAATTCTGAGGACAACAAACGCCATGCAGGAACAAGTATTGCATTAACAAATGTCTAAGACAGAATAGGTTTGAAGCCTTCTAGGTATCGTCTACTTGCAAGTTGCAGTTGGTCGTTCGGCATATTACCATCGTTGATGATGAGGCGTTTGAAAATTTCATATTCTTCCCATAAATCCAGTTTCCTTCCCTTTGCCTCCGTATGCAAAATTACAGTGTCTTCCAACGATTTGGGGACAAGATCGGCTACAAGCAAGTGCTCGGCAAACGTAGAATTATGCACATTGCGTCCTGTCCTACACTCGACCTGTGTGTGTGGACGTGCTGCACAATTTTAGGATTAGACAATGTTTTAAATTTTACTTTATATTCTATTGAAATGGAGTCAGCCACATTTCTATTTTAATGTGAGCCTTATGTAAGTACATTCTCACCTATGCTATAATTTTGACTTCTTATTTTAGAAACCACTTTTGTATTTTACTATTATTCATATGATTTGTGTATTACGTTCTATTAGGTAATACTTCTGAAGAAGGCAAAATTACTTTTGCCGAAACCTAGGTCAAGGTTTATGCATGTAAGCCATTTTTATGCAACTGGTCGGCTGAAACTGTGTTGACTTAGGGATTTTCTTTTCTAAGGTATTCAGTAATGTCTAAATAATATTTACTATGAGTACTCTGTATGCAAAGTAGTTTAATAAATGTTGTGTGAATGTGTTGGCTATGGGATCGTGTTCCACCGTTGCTGAATTGCAACCATGTTTACAATTTAGAAAAGAAAATTTGTGGCAGTTAAGTATGAAACAACAGCTGAGCTGCATCTCAGCTCTAAATGACGGTGACTGTCAGAAGGGAATCGCGCGATTCTGCGCGCTCTCGCTGTTCCCCGCCAGTCTTCGGAAAAGGAGCGGACGAACTAAGAAGCGAGGAATCTGCCAACTAGTTCGCGTAGTTCGCCTCTGGGAGCGCTCTTTCGAACTTGTCAGTTCGCGAACTACACAAGACTACTGCGGAATGCGTCACAAGCACGAGCGCTTCCGAAGTGTGGCGAACGTTCACGACTCGCTCTGGCGAACTCCGCGTCAGTTTACAGCAACAAACAGCGCGTCTGTATGTTTGTCACGTCCCACAATAGTTGTACTGGTGTCGTTTCATCGTGTGCGCTGTAGCTGCTTGTATCCAATACATAAAAATTAATGTCTGTTCGTATTTTATGCGTTGTTCTATCGTTCATCTGACTATGCGGATACTTTGGAAAGATACTTCTCGCACTTTCGCGAAGGTTACAGGTATAATTACATCATTGTAAGACACACAGTTCAGGAGATATGTCGTCGTGAACAATGAGATACGTGAGAAACTGTCGCATTATAAGCGAAGTATAAATTTACTTGCATTTTTGCTACACATGCATTTTTGACGATTAGAACGCCATTTATCATGAAACGAAAAAATTGTTGCATAGGACATATTTTTCAGGAAGAAATCAAATCTGCAATAAAAAGTAGGTCTTCGTATAAAAGATTTCAAAGTTGCCTCCCATCACCCATCACGGGGGGAGGGGGGTGTAGTGTCATCAGATGTCCCCCTCAACGCTCCAACATTCGCCGCTAGCCGTTTCTTCGTTTGCTGTCAATTTCATGAGAGATTTCACACGATCACTATCAGTACCTGGGAAATAGCGCAAGACGTCGGTGTTTTTCTCAGCCTTTCTTCCTCGGTACAGCCTCAGAGAGGTGGGCTTGCAGTGGCAGGCCAGCAGCCGGCACTGGCCAGTGGCCAGTGCTGCTCAGGCTGGAGCCGACAGGCCGCCGCGCCGCTCAATAAAAGTCTACGTAAAATACCGTCCGCAGTGCACCGTACTAAATGTTATGTAGGCAGTCACCTTTTGGTTTCGAGCTCAACTGATTGAAGATAATAAAATCAGTTTATGTTGATGTCCGTTTTTTTTTTTTTTGTGGTTTTAGGGCGCACAACTTCTATGGTCATTAGCGCCCAGCCAAGAACATAGCTTCGCTATGATCTAAAAAAATGTAGACTGTCAGAACATCAACAAGAGGCTAAAAACGAAAGATAAAAGACAATTAAAAGAGTTAAATATCCTTGGATAAGTTGGCCAAGTTGATAAAACGCAAAACTCGAGCAGCTGCTCGTGTGTCATCAGCTAAGATTTCCTCCAGAGTAGACGGAAAGTGAAGGGCTACACGGAGATGATTAAAATTAACACAAGTCAGTAAAACATGTCGCACTGTCAGCAGTTCACCGCAGGAGCATAGCGGTGCAGGTTCGGCGGATAGCAAGTGACGGTGGCTGAAACGGCAATGACCGATCCGCAACCGAGCCAGGATGACCTCCTCCCGCCGAGAGGGGCGTGAGGATGTCCTCCAAGCGGTCGGGATCGGTTTGACAGTTCGCAATTTATTGTTGTACAGTGAAAGCCACACACTGTGCCATTGCGACACGATACTCCGGCGAAGAGCCCGTTGAACATCGTCCGATGGGACGCAAAAGGGAGCCATGCGAGGTAAAAGAGCTGCTGCCTTGGCTGCTGTGTCGGCGGCCTCATTCCCGGGCACACCCACATGGCCAGGGACCCACAGGAAAGAAACGTGACAGCTGTCATCCGCCAGCAACTGGAGGGAGCGTTGGATCCGATACACGAGAGGATGGTTCGAGAAAGGGTCCTTCAGACTCTGCAGGGCACTAAGGGAGTCAGAACATATGGCATAGAAAGGTTGGCGTTGGCGGCAGGTATACAAAACGGCCTGGTGGAGGGCGAAAAGCTCAGCCGTGAAGGTCGAGCACCGGTCAGGGAGCTTGTATTGGAACCGGTTGTCCCCGACGACGAAGGCAGATCCGACACCGGCAGTGCTCTTGGAACCATCAGTGTAAATAAATACGGCATTATCGAACCGCGAACGGAGTTCGACAAGCCTCGAGCGGTATACCAAATCCGGAGTGCTCTCCTTGGGGAGCGAACTAAGTTCGAGGTGTGTGTGAACCTGGGCCTGATGCCACGGTGGCAATGGGCTTTCGCTCAACCGAAGGGTGGAAGGAAAGGTAAAATCGAGCCGCTGTAGCAGGCGGCGAAACCGAACTCCCGGTGGAAGCAAGGCAAACGCAGACAACTGATATTGGCGATCGAGTGAGTCGTCAAAAAATAATCTGTAAGAGGGATGGTTGGGCATCGACCGTAGGCGGCATGCATTCCGACACAAGAGTATGTCACGTCGAGTGGTCAAGGGTAATACAGCAGCCTCGGCATACAGACTTTCAACAGGGCTGGTATAAAATGCACCGGTCGCCAGACGTAATCCACGATGGTGGATAGAGTTGAGACGGCGGAGAATCGACGGCCGTGCTGAAGAGTATACAAGGCTTCCATAGTCGAGCTTCGACTGAACAATGGCCTGGTAAAGGTGAAGCAGGACGGTACGATCCGCTCCCCATGACGTGCCACTGAGGACACGAAGAACGTTAAGGGATCGGGCACAACGGGCAGCCAGGTAGGACACGTGTGTGGACCAGCAAAGTTTCCGATCCAACATGAGTCCCAAGAATTTCGTAGTCTCCACGAAAGGGAGAGCAACAGGGCCGAGACGTAGAGAAGGTGGAAGAAATTCCTTGTATCTCCAAAAATTGATACACACAGTTTTCTCAGTGGAGAATCGGAAGCCGTTTGCGATGCTCCAGGAATATAGACGTTCAAGACAGCGTTGGAGAGAACGCTCCAAGAGACACGTCCACTGGGCGCTACAATAAATTGCGAAATCGTCAACAAAAAGAGATCCGGAGACGTCGGCTGAAAGGCAATCTACGTTCCATTTGATTGCAATGGCAAAGAGAGCCACACCCAAGTCGGAGCCCTGCAGTACCCCATTCTCCTGGCAAAAGGTATCTGACAAAACAGAGCCCACCAGTACACGGAACTTGCGATCCGCCAAAAACGATTGAATAAAAAGAGGGAGGCGGCCCCGAGGGCCCCATGTGTGCAATGTGCGGAGAATGCCCGCTCTCCAACAGGTATCGTATGCCTTCTCCAAGTCGAAGAACACTGCGACTGTTTGACGCTTCTTTAGAAAGTTGTTCATAATGAACGTCGACAACGTAACGAGGTGGTCAGCAGCAGAGCGGTGTCGACGAAAACCGCATGGGATATTAGTCAGGAGGCGTCGAGATTCGAGGAGCCAGACCAACCGAGCGTTCACCATGCGTTCCATCACCTTACAGACGCAGCTCGTCAGAGAAATGGGGCGATAACTGGAAGGAAGGAGTTTGTCCTTCCCTGGTTTGGGGATGGGGACAACAATGGCTTCACGCCAACTTGTGGGAACATGACCTTCAGTCCATATTCGTTTGTAGGTACTAAGAAGAAAGCACTTGCCCGCAGGAGAGAGGTTCTTCAGCATCTCAATATGAATGGAATCGGGCCCGGGAGCAGAAGATCGGGACAGGGCGAGAGCACGGTCTAGCTCCTGCATGGTGAAGGCGACGTTGTAATTTTCACGATTAAAAGAGTGGAAAGAAGGCGGCCGTGCCGCCTCTACCTGTTTGCGAGGGAGAAAGGCAGGGTGGTAATGGGCAAAGCTCGAAACCCCCGCAAAGAAACGGCCCAATGCGTTGGAAACAGCAGCGGGATCCACGAGGACTGCGTTCTACACAGTCAGGCCAGGTATCGGGGAGTGGACCTTGATGCCGGATAAACGGCGTAGGCCACCCCAAACAACCGTGGAGGGAGTAAAACGGTTAAAAGAGCTAGTAAAAGCAGTCCAGAAAGCTTTCTTGCTGTCGTTTATGATACGATGACATTGCGTTCTCATACGTTCATAATTGATGCAATTCTCCAAAGTTGGGTGGCAGTGGAAGGTGCGTAAAGCACGGCAACGGGCTCGAAGCGCGTCGCTGCAGGCTGCAGTCCACCAAGGGACCTGCACACGACGTGGAGAAGAGGATGTACGAGGTATGGAACGTTCAGCAGCAGTGAGAATAACCTCTGTGAGGTATTCGACCTGACTGTCACAGTTGGGAAAATGCTGATTGTGAAAAACAGCCATGGAAGAATAAAGCCCCCAGTCGGCTTTAGAAATGTTCCAACTGGTGGGACGTGGAGATGGGGAGTGATGTAGGAAGTGGATGATACAAGGGAAATGGTCACTCGAGTACGTGTCAGAAAGTGCATACCACTCAAACCGACCGGCAAGCTGAGGAGTGCATATTGCGAGGTCTATATGGGAATAAGTGTGTGTTGTGTCAGAAAGGAAGGTCGGTGCACCGGTGTTGAGGCAGACAAGATCGAGGTGATGGAGAAGGTCCACCAAAAGGGAGTCTCTCGGACAAGGTGCCGGAGAGCCCCATAGGGGGTGGTGGGCATTAAAGTCGCCTACCAACACGAAAGGTGAAGGGAGCTGGTCAACAAGGTTTAGCACATCTGCCCTAGTAAGGGCAGATGACGATGGCGAATATATATTACAGAGGGAGAAGGTAAATGTGGATAAGGTGATGCGGACGGCAACTGCCTGTAGGTGAGTGTGCAAGGAAATGGGATGGAAATAGACGTCGTCTCGAAGGAGCATCAGAACCCCTCCATGGGCTGGGACACCTTCCACAGGTGGCAGGTCGAACCGCACAGAGGTGTAGTGTGGAAAGTCTGCACGATCACGTGGACGCAACTTAGTTTCCTGGAGGCAGACTAGAAGCGGGCAGTGCAATCGAAGGAGTAATTTTAACTCCTCCCGATTAGAACGAATGCCGCGAATGTTCCATTGAAAGAGCGCCATGATAAAAATGAGAGAAGAAATAAGGATAAAAACCAAGTAGCGAGCGGGGTCACCTCGACGGCCGCTGAGGACCGGATTTCGAGGGAGCACTGCTATCGCTGTCCAGGGGCAAAGGGTCGTGGTCCATAGGTTCGACCGACGCGCCTGCCACCTCCCTGAGTTGATCAGGAGGGGCAGTTTCCACCGCCGGTAAAGGGCCGGGCGCCCGGCAAACGGAGCGTCCCGGTGAAACAGAAGACGGCCGAGGCCGGCAACTGTTGGACGGCGTGACAGATGGGTCACGCCTCGGCGGGGAAGGAGAGGAACTCTTTTTCTTGTCAGCTCTTCTGGAAGAGTGACGGCGGGAAGAGGCAGTTGACGGTTGGGAAGCCTGAGAACGCAGAAAATCCTCACGGACGGGTTCCTTTTTCAAGGTCCGGGCATCTTGTTTAGGTGCCCGCGGTTTACTAGATGTTGACGAAGACTGTACCTTAGAAGCAGCAGGAGGAAGCGGGGACGTGGAACGGGCAATCTTCGGGCTGGCGGATCGCACAACTGTGTCAGCGAAAGTGAAATCACATGTCTGGGTACTGGAATCTTTGGTAGGTCGAGGTGAGGTGAGTACCTTACTGTATGTACCCGCTGGGAGGACAGTGGGCTTTCGACTCGCCAACAACTTACGAGCGGCAGATGTCGATACCTTCTCCGTAACCCGAATTTGCTGAATGATTTTTTCATCCTTATATACAGGGCAGTCGCGAGAGGAAGCCGCATGGTCGCCGTTGCAGTTAAGGCAGTGAGGGGACGGAGGTGGGCAATCCCCCTCATGGGCGTCCCTACCACAAGTGACACATTTTGCTGCATGTGGGCAATGTTCACGGGTATGGTTGTACCTGTGGCATTGGTAGCAGCGCGTTTGGTTTGGAATATAAGGGCGGACTGAGATAACTTCGTACCCTGCTTTGACCTTCGACGGGAGGTCAACTCTGTCGAATGTCAAAAACACAGTACGAGTCGGTGTCAGCTGGTTATCTACCTTTTTCATCACCCTGTGGACGGCTGTCACACCCTGATCGGACATATAGGACCGGATGTCGTCATCAGACAACCCGTCAAGGGATCTCGTAAAAACTACCCCACGTGACGAGTTGAGTGTGCGGTGCGCTTCTACTTTGACTGGAAACGTGTGCAATAACGTAGTCCGGATAAGTTTCTGGGCTTGGAAAGCACTGTCCACTTCCAGCAACAATGAGCCATTGCGCTGACGCGAACAGGTTTTAACAGGGCCAGCAATTGCATCTACACCTTTCTGTATAACGAAAGGATTGACAGAATTGAAGTCTTTTCCGTCGGTGCGCGACACAACAAGAAATTTCGGCAAATTAGGCAGAGTCTTCTTTTGCTGAGGCGAATCTATCTTACGTTTCTGGGTCAGTGTCAGTGAAGAAGAGAAGGAAGTCATTGCGGAAGTGTCCCCCGTGATTACCGGCGTCTCCGATGGCGCGCTCCTTCCTAGTGGGGGCCCTCTCCGAGGGCTTACCCGCCTTAGGTGATTGTTCACACCTCAGGTCACACCTCCCGAGAACTGACGGAGGGACCAATTGGCATGTTCGGAAGGTACCAGCTCGGGTAATCACCCCTCCCTGGGCCTGGCCTTTAACAGGGGGTACGTACGTGCCCTACTTGTCTACCCGGGGCGGGGAATTACGCGTTACCCCGTCACCTGCTACGCATGATGATGCGTGGGTCGGCCTTCAGACACGCACAGGGAGGAAAGAAGAAGAATAGAGGAAGTGAAGAGAAAGAAGGAAAGGTGTCTCAAACGCCGAGGCGGAGACTAATGAGGAGAAGAAGGCGAGGAGAAGACAAGGAGAGAGAGAGACAGAAACAAAGGGTAAGAAAGGAAGGAACCAAGGAATAAGAAACGACAACAAGAAAACACCTTAACTCGTGAAATACGCCCGTCTCCGGGCGAAGGCATAAACCGGGAGGGAAGGTGAAGCATCCTGGGGCAGAAGAAAGGCTGCTCCGGCTCGGGGCCCCGTGCGCGCCACACACGTACCCACAAAAGAACTGTGGGCACCCTGGGGGGTCGACAAGCCTCGAGCGGTATACCAAATCCGGAGTGCTCTCCTTGGGGAGCGAACTAAGTTGAAGGTGAGTGTAAACCTGGGCCTGATGCCATGGTGGCAATGGGCTTTCGCTCAACCGAAAGGTGGAAGGAAGGATAAAATCGAGCCGCTGTAGTAGGCGGCGGAACCGAACTCCAGGTGGAAGCAAGGCAATCGCAGACAACTGATATTGGCGATCGAGTGAGTCGTCAAAAAATAATTGGTAAGATGGATGGTTGGGCATCGACCGCAAGCGGCATGCGTACCGACACAAGAGTACGTCACGCCGACTGGTCAAGGGTAATACAGCAGCCACAGCATACACACTTTCAACAGGGCTAGTATAAAATGCACCGGTCGCCAGACGTAAACCCCGATGGTGAAGAGTTGAGACGGCGGAGAATCGACGGCCGTGCAGAAGAGTATACAAGGCTTCCGTAGTCGAGCTTCGACTGAACAATGGCCTGGTAAAGGTGAAGCAGGACGGTACGATCCGCTCCCCATGACGTGCCACTGAGGACACGAAGAACATTAAGGGATCGGGCACAACGGGCAGCCAGGTAGGACACGTGTGTGGACCAGCAAAGTTTACGATCCAACATGAGTCCCAAGAATTTCGTAGTCTCCACGAAAGGAAGAGCAACAGGGCCGAGATGTAGAGAAGGTGGAAGAAATTCCTTGTATCTGCAGAAGTTTATACACACAATTTTAACAGTGGAGAATCGGAAGCCGTTTGCGATGCTCCAGGAATATAGACGGTCAAGACAGTGTTGAAGAGTACGCTCCAAGAGACACGTCCGCTGGGCGCTACAATAAATTGCGAAATCGTCAACAAAAAGAGATCCGGAGACGTCGGCTGAAAGGCAATCTACGTTCCATTTGATTGCAATGGCAAAGAGAGCCACACCCAAGTCGGAGCCCTGCAGTACCCCATTCTCCTGGCAAAAGGTATCTGACAAAACAGAGCCCACCAGTACACGGAACTTGCGATCCGCCAAAAACGATTGAATAAAAAGAGGGAGGCGGCCCCGAGGGCCCCATGTGTGCAATGTGCGGAGAATGCCCGCTCTCCAACAGGTATCGTATGCCTTCTCCAAGTCGAAGAACACTGCGACTGTTTGACGCTTCTTTAGAAAGTTGTTCATAATGAACGTCGACAACGTAACGAGGTGGTCAGCAGCAGAGCGGTGTCGACGAAAACCGCATGGGATATTAGTCAGGAGGCGTCGAGATTCGAGGAGCCAGACCAACCGAGCGTTCACCATGCGTTCCATCACCTTACAGACGCAGCTCGTCAGAGAAATGGGGCGATAACTGGAAGGAAGGAGTTTGTCCTTCCCTGGTTTGGGGATGGGGACAACAATGGCTTCACGCCAACTTGTGGGAACATGACCTTCAGTCCATATTCGTTTGTAGGTACTAAGAAGAAAGCACTTGCCCGCAGGAGAGAGGTTCTTCAGCATCTCAATATGAATGGAATCGGGCCCGGGAGCAGAAGATCGGGACAGGGCGAGAGCACGGTCTAGCTCCTGCATGGTGAAGGCGACGTTGTAATTTTCACGATTAAAAGAGTGGAAAGAAGGCGGCCGTGCCGCCTCTACCTGTTTGCGAGGGAGAAAGGCAGGGTGGTAATGGGCAAAGCTCGAAACCCCCGCAAAGAAACGGCCCAATGCGTTGGAAACAGCAGCGGGATCCACGAGGACTGCGTTCTACACAGTCAGGCCAGGTATCGGGGAGTGGACCTTGATGCCGGATAAACGGCGTAGGCCACCCCAAACAACCGTGGAGGGAGTAAAACGGTTAAAAGAGCTAGTAAAAGCAGTCCAGAAAGCTTTCTTGCTGTCGTTTATGATACGATGACATTGCGTTCTCATACGTTCATAATTGATGCAATTCTCCAAAGTTGGGTGGCAGTGGAAGGTGCGTAAAGCACGGCGCCGGGCTCCAAGCGCGTCGCGGCAGGCTGCAGTCCACCAAGGGACCTGGACACGACGTGGAGGAGAGGATGTACGAGGTATGGAACGTTCAGCAGCGGTGAGAATAACCTCTGTGAGGTAGTCGACCAGACTGTCACAGTTGGGAAAATTCTGATCGTGAAAAACAGCCATGGAAGAATAAAGCCCCCAGTTGGCTTTGGAAGTGTTCCAACTGGTGGGACGAGGAGATGGGGAATGATGCAGGAAGTGCATGATACAAGGGAAATGGTCACTTGAATACATGTCAAAGGGCATACCACTCAAACCGACTGGCAAGCTGAGGAGTGCATATTGCGAGGTCTATATGGGAATAAGTGTGTGTTGTGTCTGAAAGGAAGGTCGGTGCACCGGTGTTGAGGCAGACAAGATCGAGGTGTTGGAGAAGGTCCACCAAAAGGGAGCCCCTCGGACAAGGTGCCGGAGAGCCCCATAGGGGGTGGTGGGCATTGAAGTCGCCTACCAACACGAAAGATGAAAGGAGCTGGTCGACGAGGTGTAGCACATCTGCCCTAGTAAGGGCACATGACTATGGTGAATAGATATTACAGGGGGAAAAGGTAAATGTGGATATAGTGATGCAGACAGCAACTGCCTGTAGGTGAGTATGCAAGGAAATGGGATGGTAATAGACATCGTCTCGAAGGAGCATCAGAACCCGACGCACCTGCCACATCCCTGAGTGGATCAGGAGGGGCAGTTTCCACCGCCGGTAAAGGGCCGGGTGCCCGGCAGACGGAGCGACCTGGTGAAACAGAAGACGGCCGAGGCCGGCAACTGTTGGACGGCGTGACGGATGGGTCACGCCTCGGCGGGGAAGGAGAGGAACTCCTTTTTGTTGGCTTTAAATGTCCGCGGATTATTAGAGGTTGACGAAGACTGTACCTTAGAAGCAGCAGGAGGAAGTGGGGACGTGGATCGGGCAATCTTCGGGCTGGCGGATCGCACAACTGTGTCAGCGAAAGTGAAATCACAAGTCTGGGTACTGGAATCCTTAGTAGGTCGAGTTGAGGTGAGGACCTTACTGTATGTACCCGCTGGGAGGACAGTGGGCTTTCGACTCGCCAACAACTTTCGAGCGGCAGATGTTGCTACCTTCTCCGTACCCCGAATTTGCTGGATTACCTTCTCATCCTTGTATACAGGGCAGTCGCGAGAGGAAGCCGCATGGTCACCGTTGCAGTTAAGGCAGTGAGGGGACGGAGGTGGGCAATCCCCCTCATGGGCGTCCCTACCACAAGTGACACACTTTGCTGCATTTGGGCAATGGTCACGGGTATGGTTGTACTTGTGGCACTGAAAACAGCGCGTTGGGTTAGGTACATAAGGGCCAATTTGGCCACCTCATAACGTTTCTCAATAGTTTCGACTTGTTTCGTTGTGATACTGTGTATGAAATAAAACCAACTGTTGTCTCCTTGTAGTTTCAATTTGCGACAAGAACGGCAGACAGTCCAGCGCTGGTTGCGGTAGGACAGCTGGGGTGGCGGTCATGTGTGGACCAGTTATGCCTGAGTGACTCATTGCGTGAGTGTCATGTTTTCTGACGAAGGGCCGTGGCCGAAAATTTACAAGTTGTATCAATGTCAATACGAGTTTGTTGGCAGTTCACCGATCGTCTTTATGGTGAGTTGCTAGCTATGCTCATATTCTCAACCTTCCGTTGTTAAAAAATCAATAAAAGTACACAAGATGGATACACTGAACTATCTTTCATAATGTGGCCGTATAAACAATAAAACTGCAAGGGGAAATTTGCCCCAGAAGTTGTTATACGTAGCAGGCGATCCTCCTAGTATTAAATGCAATTAGACTAGACAGCATCTACAGAACATGATATAATTAGTTCCTTTGTCCAATTTACAATGAGATAAGAAATAAGGATAAAAACCAACTAGCAAGCGGGGTCACCTCGACGGCCACTGAGGACCGGATTTCGTGGGAGCACTGCTATCGCTGTCTAGGGGCAAAGGGTCGTGGTCCATAGGTTCGACCGACGCGCCTGCCACCTCCCTGAGTGGATCAGGAGGGGCAGTTTCCACCGCCGGTAGAGGGCCGGGTGCCCAGTAGACGGAGCGACCCGGTGAAAAAGAAGACGGCCGAGGCCGGCAACTGTTGGACGGCGTGACGGATGGGTCACGCCTCGGCGGGGAAGGAGAGGAACTCTCTTTCTTGTTGGCTCTTCTCGAAGAGTGACGGTGAGAAGAGGCAGTCGACAGTTGGGAAGCCTGAGAACGCAGAAAATCCTCACGGACGGGTTCCTTTTTCAAAGTCCGGGCATCTTGTTTAGGTGCCCGCGGTTTACTAGAGGTTGACGAAGACTGTACTTTAGGAGCAGCAGGAGGAAGCGGGGACGTGGAACGGGCAATCTTCGGGCTGGCGGATCGCACAACTGAGTCAGCGAAGGTAAAATCACACGTCTGGGTACTTGAATCCTTAGTAGGTCGAGTGGAGGTAAGAACCTTACTGTAAGTGCCTTGTGGGAGAACAGCGGGCTTTCGACTCACCAACAACTTTCGAGCGGCAGATGTTGATACCTTTTCCGTAACACGAATTTGCTGGATGACCTTTTCATCCTTATATACAGGGCAGTCACGAGAGGAAGCCGCATGGTCACCGTTGCAGTTAAGGCAGTGAGGGGACGGAGGTGGGCAATCCCCCTCATGGGCGTCCCTACCACAAGTGACACACTTTGCTGCATTTGGGCAATGTTCACGGGTATGGTTGTACCTGTGGCACTGAAAACAGTGCGTTGGGTTAGGTACATAAGGGCGGACGGAGATGACTTCATACCCTGCTTTGACCTTCGACGGGAGGTCAACTCTGTCGAGCGTCAAAAACACAGTACGAGTCGGTGTCAGGTGGTTAGCGACCTTTTTCATGACCCTATGGACGGCTGTCACACCCTGGTCGGACATATAAGATTGGATGTCTTCATCAGACAACCCGTCAAGGGATCTCGTGACTACTACCCCCCGTAACGAGTTGAGTGTGCAATGTGCTTCCACCTTGACAGGAAACGTGTGTAACAATGTAGTCCGGATTAGTTTCTGAGCTTGGAAGGCACTGTCCACTTCCAGCAACAATGTGCCATTGCGCTGACGTGAACAGGTTTTAACAGGGCCAGCAATTGCATCTACACCTTTCTGTATAACGAAAGGATTGACAGAATTGAAATCTTTTCCTTCGGTGCGAGACACAACAAGAAATATCGGTAAATTAGGCAGAGTCTTCTTTTGCTAAGGCGAATCTATCTTCCGTTTCTGGGTCAACGTCACTGAAGAAGAGAAGGAAGTCATTGCGGAAGTGTACCCCGTGATTACCGGCGTCTCCGATAGCGCGCTCCTTCCTAGTGGGGGCCCTCTCCGAGGGCTTACCCGCCTTAGGTGATTGTTCACACCTCAGGTCACACCTCCCGAGAACTGACGGAGGGACCAATCGGCATGTTCGGAAGGTACCAGCTCGGGTAATCACCCCTCCCTTGGCCTGGCCTTTAACAGGGGGTACGTACGTGCCCTACTTGTCTACCCGGGGCGGGGAATTACGCGTTACCCCGTCACCTGCTACGCATGATAATGCGTGGGTCGGCCTTCAGACACGCACAGGGAGGAAAGAAGAATAGAGGAGGTGAAGAGAAAGAAGGAAAGAAGTGTCTCAATCGCCGAGGCGGAGACTAATGAGGACGAGAAGAAGGCTAGGATAGGACAAGGAGAGAAAGACAGAAAACAAAGGAAGGAACGAAGGAAGAATAACGTCAACAAGAACCACCGTAGCTCACGAAATATGCCCGTCTCCGGGCGAAGGCATAAACCGGGAGGGAAAGTGAAGCAGCCTGTGGGCAGAAGAAAGGCTGCTCCGGCTCGGGGCTCCGTGCGCGCCACACACGTACCCACAAAAGAACTGTGGGCCCCCTGGGGGCCACGGTCCGCTGCACGAACAGATTACGTAACAAGTCCAACCCTACATCACGACGGTGCCATACCTTTATAAATATGAATTGTTATATTGCAGCAAAACATGCCAAGTGTTCCACAAGGTAGGCCCGTCTCTTTTTATAATGTAACTGCCGCCAACATCTACTCTTTAATCGTCAAAGATAAAATAAAATTAATACGTCTGTTTATTTATAAATCATAATCTCTGCAGTCAGAACTTACGTAATTTTTGGCTAATTTAATCCCATTGATATCTTGCAAACTATTTACGAATTTGATTAAATACTGAAAGTTAAACTTGCCTCTACAACCTCAACCCACAAGGCAGTTAACATTATAAAAAGGTACACACGCCGACCGTTACCAGCATAAGAACTCTACTCACCACCCTAGGCAGAAGAGAGGTGTCATAAAAACACTTGTGGACAGAGCTAACAATATCTGTGAGCCAATCTATTTGCAAAAGGAACTGGGTGGTTATACTGATAACGAGATCCACCGAGCACTCCATCCAAGTAGAAAAGTGTCCGGAAATGGGCGACAGTAACAACCATCTGCTGGAAAAGATTTCCTCCCATTCATCCATAACATCACGGACCCTATTGGAAAGTACCGGCCAAATTTCAAGTGGAAACTATTATCAGACCCACTAAGAAAAGAAATGAATTATTAAGATCAGCTAAAGACGCTCGACGTCTGCTGGCTACCCCAGGGGTATATAAAATTCCGTGTAGTTGTGTCACGGTGTATATGGGGACAACAAAAAGAAGCGTCTATACACGCTTAACGGAACACAAAAGGAACTGTCGTTTGGGACATATCGACAAATCAGCAGTAACAGAACATGTATTTTAAAACGGAGATCATGCAATAAAATTAGGTGATACGAGCGTGCTAGCAAGGACTTGGCACTATCATAGACGTATGTACAGAGACGCCATTGAAATCCACAAACATCAAAACAATTGTAATAGAAAAGATGATTTAAAATTGGACGAGACAATGGCAGTCGACTTTGCAGCAGTCACGTGACACTCGATCACCTGTAATGGACAAGGAGTGGCGGCGCCCCTGTACAGGCGGCGGTCGGCTCAGCTCCACCGCCACAGGCCGGCCGTCCGCAGTGGGCAGCGAAACGACAGGGGGAGAAGTTTTACTCATCCTCCACGGCAATTTAGCCCGCAACTTTTAATTGACGATATTTCCTTGTCTCCGCAAGATGGGGGACCGGCTTCAATCAACAGCTAAGCTTTGCGTACTAGCGCCGTTGTTGTTGTTGTTGTTGTTGTTGTTGTTGGTTGTTGTTGTCTTCAGTCCGCAGACTGGTTTTATGCAGCTCTCCGAGCTACCCTGTTTTGTGTAAGTCATCGTCTGAGAATACGTTCGTCAACCTACATCCTTTTGAATCTGCTTACTGTATTCGTCCCTCTGTCTCCCTCTTCTATTTTTACCCCACACTTCCTTCTGATGCTAAGTTGACGATTCCTTGATGTCTCAGGATGTGTCCTACCAATCTATCCCTTCTCTTAGGATATGCCAGAGGCTCCTTTTCTCCCCAATTCTGTTGAGCACCACCTCATTAGAGACTTGATCTAACCATCTAATCTTTATCATTCGTCTTTAACACCGCATTTCCAAAGCTTCCGTCATCTTTTTCTCTCAACTCATTATCGTCCACGTTTCCCTATCCATACAATGCTACTCTCCAGACAAATGCTTTCAGAAAGGACTTCTTAACATTTAAACTGATATTGAATGCCAACAAATTTCGCTTCTCCAGAAATACTTTTCTTCCCATAGCCGTTCTGCATTTTATATCTTTACTTTGGCCGTCAGAAGTTATTTTGCTACCCAAATAAAAAACTCATCCATTACTTTTATCTCATTACCTAATCGAATCCCTTCATCAGCGCCTCATTTTCTGACACCACAATCCATTGCCCTGGTTTTACTCTTGTTAATGCTCATCTCACACCTTCCTTTCGAGACAGTCAATTCCGTTCAATTGCTGTTGCAGGTCCTTTGCTGTCTCTGAATTACTATGACGTCAGCAAGCCGCAAGGTTTTTATTCCCTCTCCCTGAACTTTAATTCCCTCTCCACATTTCTTCTTGCATTCCTTCACAACTTGCTCAATGTACAAATTGAACAACATTGGGGAGCGGTTACAATCCTGTTTTACTCCCTTCCCAACCATTGCGACCATTTCATGCCCTTTGACACTAATAACTGCTGTCTGGTTTTTGTACAAGTTGAATATAACTCTTCGCTCCCTATATTTTACCCCTGCTACCTTCAGAATCTGAAAAGTGTTTTCCAGTCAGCATTGTCAAAAGCCTTCTCCAGATCTACAAATGCTAAGAACGTAGGTTTCCCTTTACTTAACCTGCCTTGTAAGATAAATCGTAATAGGAGCATTGCCTCGCGTGTTCCTGCGTTTCTCCCAAATCCAAAGTGATTTTCCCCAATGTTGGATTCACCAGTTTTTCCATTCGTCTGTAAAAAAATCCGTGTTAGTGCTTTGCAACCATGACTTATTAAACTGATAGTTCTGTAATTTTCTCATTTGTATTAATTTTCTTTCTTAGGTATTGCAATCACTATATTCTTCTCTAAGACCGAGGGTATTTCCCCTGTCTTCAGGTGAAACAATTTCTTCATGGCGTTCTCCTAACGATTGTAGCAGCTCAGACGGAACTTCAACTACTCCAGTGGCCGTGTTGCTACTGAAACCTTTTAACGCTCTGTCGAATTCTTCGCGCGATATAGTATTTCCTATTTCATCTACCTCTACTACGTCTTCCATTTCTAGAATCCTGCCTTGAAGTTTAATTGCTTTGTACAGGCCTATATATTCCTTCCAACTTTCAGCTTTCCCTTCTTTGCTTAATACTCGTTTTCCGTCTGAATTCTTGATATTCATGCCGCTGCTTTTCTTGTCTCCAAGTCTCCTTTTTATTTCCCTGTAGGTGGTATCTATCTTTCTCTTAGTTATACAATCTCCTACAGTCTTGTATTTCACCTGAAGCCACTACTGCTTAGCCGGTCTGCACTTCCTGTCAACTTCACTTTTCAGACTTTTGAACTCCCTTTGCCTACTTCACTTGGTGCATTTTATATTTTATCGTTTCACAAATTGAGTTCAGTATATCCTTTGTTGTCCAGGGGTTTCTATTAGGCCTTTCTATTCTGTCTGTACGATCCTCTGGGGCCTTCACTACTCTATCTCCGTTTTAGACAATACTTTCCTTGTGGTCTCTCTGAAATACTCCATCACCTCTGGTTTCTTCAATTTGTCCAGATTCTATGTTCTAATTTTTCTACTTTTTTGCGTCTACAGTTCAAACCAGTACGTTATGATCAGAGTCTATATCTGCCTGTGGATGTGTCTTATAGTTTAAAACCTGGTTTCTAAACGTTTGCCTTATCATTGTAGTCAATCTGGTACCTCCCAGAGTCTCCTGGCCTTTTTCACGTATATAACCTCCTTTCAAGATGATTAAACCAAGTGTTTGTGATTTTTAAATTGTCGTCTGCACAAAATCTACCAGGCGATGTTCTCTTTCTTTCCTTTTCCCCAGTCCATATTCATCTATTACATTTCCTTCTCAATCCTACCACCGAATGGTAGTTCCTCATCACAATTAGGAGATACTAGACATGCAAATGTGATTGGTATTGTGTAGCTACTTTCGATTTCTCTGTTTTTGGTAAAGGTAAATGTGTGGCTAGGTAGCACAGTGGTAGAGTTACAGACAATTAATCGAAAGTTCGTGGGTCGATCCCGCCAGGTCCTAGAATTTTTATCTGTTACTTTCTACTTTTTCATCTCTGGTAAGGTTGCTGATGTGAAAAATATTGAGTAGCACCGTGGTTCTGAACCTACGTTAAATTTTAGGGCCCCCATATAACTGGCTCGGTAAGTCAGTTCGAAGGTCGGAGGAAGGCAAAGGCATATCACCTCCAAACAGGACCGTGGCCAGTAAAGAAAATCAATCCTCGGATTGTTGACTGCTTTACCTTTTATAATGTAGTGGATATCCCCTTGCAGTTTGCGTAGTTTTTATAAGGTATAAGCACATTATATGTACGAAAATACTCATCAAAAACTTGTCCGTTATGACAATTGTTTTCTTAATATTTTTCTCCGGTGAGGATGGATTCACGGTCTGTTTGAATATTGTGCTACGCTACATGTTAGTGTGAATTTATTTTTAAAGTAGGCCTATTTCGATGTGGGGCCACAAACCAAACTGTTTTCTTAAAATCGGATGACAAGTGGTTTGTGAAGCCGCGTGTCCGCACGGAAAGTATTGCGCGCTGTTCCTGCGTCTGACGCCCTGTATCTCGAGGATGAAACGAGTTATCGTTCTGCTCTTAGCCTGAAATAAAATTTTGATACGTTACCTTCATTTCGTCCGCAACTTTGTACGTGTTAAAATCAACCGTGCGCAATGTCTACGCAGTGCGATTTTTCGTCTACGAACTCTGGAAAAGTTTGTGCACTAGTTTACTTAATTCGATACAGTAACTATACGGAACAACGAATAGAAAGTGAGATCAATATCGAGCGATTATATCACACTATGAGATTCAAAACAAAATTTTGCGTGGTTTAGTTTTACGAAAATCGGTTGATAGATATTGTAAGCGCTGGGAACGTGGACGCTGCAGCTGTCCGTGCTTGTGGCAGGCAGAGCGCCTCTGTGCTGGGCGAGCAGCCGAGCTGGCGGCGTGCAGAACGCTAAGTGAGTAAACCGAGGTCTTCTATCAGATCATTTTATAAATGCACATTCAAAGTATTTTTATCGCACGAGAAACGTTCTACGTCGCGGAAACAGCACGTATACGAGTCGTAGCGCGGCCGCCTAATATAGGCGGCAGCGCTGCAATGCGCATGCGCGGCTGACGTTCAAATTCCCTTCTGAACCCCCTGGAGGCAGCGTACGGGCGCTCCCGCGGCAGGGAGGGGCGAGGAACGAGGGGAAACGCCGCTTTCGACATCGGCGTCACGTCAGAGCTGGTGCAGACGCCAGCTCCCGGCTACTCGAGCTCTGGCGGTTACGCACAAACGGTCCCGAAGCGAGACAGCGAACATACTGTGCACCTCGCCCTGCGCATAGGCAGACAATGAGATGCGCGAAAAACTGCTGCATTTTGCGACAATGCTGCTCATTTTCTCCAAAACCATTGGACCGATTTCAACCAAATTTGGTAAATACATTCATTACCGTGAGGTAACAATTGCTGCATTGTTAAGAATCACATACGGGACATGGTTCAATAGATGTTGTTATGGTCTTCAGTCGGGAGACTGGTTTGATGCAGCTCTCCACCCTACTCTTTCGTGAGGTTCAATAGATAGTACGTCATAACCAAAAGAAATCGCAAAAAATGCCATATAATGCGCGAAGACTTTCGAACTACACTGTATGAGAATGACAGTACTTAGCGACTTGCAACAAACTTTCAACATAATTTCAAACCCTTAATAAACTTTTTATCGCTGGCAACCATAGCAAAATGATAAAAGGAAACAAGTCTCTCGCTTACTACTTTTCCGCTGTTTATGGAGTAAAACTACGGCATTCGGTATGACATTTTATAATTTGTGCACTACAAATTATAACCGCAGGAAATTTTACAGGCAGTATACACGCTTGTAGTTGAATGAACCTTCTAAATTGTATCACAGTATCACACATAGTTCATCAGATGTGACCACATAAACAGTAAGGTTTATGAAAAACTGCCCCCTCATGCATCAAGTTTTACTCTATACTTCTTTATTACTAATTGTATTCCTAACAGATTTACAGACATACACCCCTCATACAAATGAATCTATACCTGAAAAACGGCAGGAATAATTAAATAAATAAATAAATACCAGGGCAGCGCCTGGTTTTCAGCTAAATGTTTGTATGCCCTCTATGTTTTCATAATCCATTCATTCGATTGCAATAAAACTATGGTAAACTGTTCTCCGTATGCCCACGAAGGTTCCTGACAAAAAAAAAAAAAAAAAGAGCACGACACATATCTCAGGAGATATGACGTCATGAAGAGAGGCCACCGCGTGATAATACCCTGATTTATGCGTCAATTTTTGGAAAATGGGAGTAGTTAGAGTCCTGCAACAAAGTTTGCATGTAATTTCCACGTTTATCAGGCGTTTTGTATCTGATCCCCCCTCCCCCCCCCCCACACACACACACACAAAATTTTGGAACGTAAAGAAGACTACCGCTCACAACAGTTTCCCTACAGATGGCGTAAAACTGTCGCATCAGGCATGACCTTGTATCAAATAAAGTTAGCATTGCAGATCTGCATGTTACTATTTATTTCTGCCTGTATGTCTCAATTTTCTTGCATCCAAAATTAAGCCATTTATTTTCTTAAACTCTTTGTATATTAAAGCGAAAGGAGACTCACTCACTCACTCACTGATTAAAAATGAAATCTCGAAAAGTACTTCACCTATGAAGGTGAAATTTGGCAGGAATGTAATTTATAGGTAGGATACGTCAGCTGAGAAAGTACTTTGTGATAGGTGCATGGCCGAAAATACTTCAACTACAAACTCACAAAATCTGTAGTTTCATTCCGATGTTCACGAAATTTCGCACGCTAGTCCTTCAAAACGAGAGGAAGGTCACCATCTACCTTAAGTTTCGTACAGTGCATAGGGAGGCGGGGATAATTTGCAACATATAAGTGGATCCCTAAATACCTTGGTCGCTCCATAAGTTGAGAACGGCTCGACCGATTTCAAAGATTTTTTAAATTTTAATTATTATTATTTTGTTGTTTTCGTTATTCTCAGAACAAGGGTTGTATGAAAGAAAACTGGAATATTTGAGAACAATAAAGTGCAATTTTCAATGTGATCCTGCATAAAATTTCGTTCGGTGCATGGCGGAGGGCACTTAACTTAGGGAATTTTACAGAATGCATAGTTTTGCTCCAATCTTTATGAATATTTCCGAGAGGAAGATCACTAGGTACAGTATTACACCAAAAATTGATCGCCGGCCGGCCGACACAGAGGCTATGTCCTAGTCGGTCGCGCAGCGTGGACAATAAATTCGATCGCCCCTCAGAATTCTAAGTCCGACGATATGCACGATCTGGCAACACTGTAGGATGCGGTACTGTCAGGAGGAAGTGTTGTCTCCTTCTCAAGGGAGCGCTGTAATGTATGAGCGCGTGGTCTCCTGGCAAAAGTCACCTTTAAAAGTGTGTATGTAAGCAGTCGAGAGATCGAATCCAACAACCTTCATTTTTTTTTAACCGCACATCAGCTGTCTCTTATCAGTGTGTAAGAACCTCAAATGTAACAATGAAAACTCGCAGAAATAATTACACAAAAGAGCTCGCGGCTGCATCACAACTGACCTGTTTGCTCTCGGGAGTATTGGGCACCGGCTACGGCGACGCGCCAGCGGCCGCATCGCGGCTCCCGTCTGCGGACTCGGTGACAGCGGCGCGCCACTGTGAGTCTATTTACCGGCTGTTATATCCTTACCTCAAGTTCTGGTACTTACATTACAGTCACGTATTGAATTTTTCTGACATATATGAACATGATCTAAACGTCGTAAAGTAGAATCGGTATAAAGGGTCATAGGGGTGACTATTACCATATTTTTCTTGAACGTCATCAGGCCGCTCAATCAGGATTCCTATTCACGATTGTTACTAGTAACGAGTTATGATGCTCTCATGCTGACATCTTAAGAAGAAATTAATGACTGAGTATTAAAAGATTGTTATACTCAGCAAAGTGCTAGCACAACGCCAGGGTGCGCCCATTTTTTGCAAACAACTGAGACACCATTTAGTCGCACTGTAAGGACAAACGGCCTAAAAAACTACACCATGTGCTAGTACTACACCATAAGAGATCCTGCATATTTCACAAACAAAACATCTAATAGTGTGCTTGGCAAGTCACCCATTTCTCACTCTTTCGATTACATGTCCTCAAATGTTTATCTTTCCTGCAACTACTCAAATAACCTTCGACAAAAATTACTTCCGGTCAAAAATACACGTCGAACATCAATTGGTGTCATAATTAGCTTGGAATAAGTTCGTTTCTACAAGGACCACGTTCGTAAACTACCTAAACGTTGTCAAACGTTCCCATAATCTGAGGGAATATAGGAAGTAACCACAAGAATTTTCTTGTTGTTTTCGATGTGGATTCGTGCAACTCCGGTCACAAAAACAGCTAAAAAAAATTCTACTCCAATGAGACTGGAATCATGGATCAAAGCAAGCAACTACTTTACATCGGAGCTAGCGAGGAGCTGTACACGCCAGCTCTTTTTTTTTTTTCTACTGCCAATACGTCGCTAGAACTCGCAACGTAAGAGATGAGATTAGTTGCAATTTCACCGTGTAAACAATTTTCTGGCCCCAAGTGCATGAACTAATAGCCTCCTGTCGCCTCTCGAGTGAGTTAGCAGTCATTATTCAGTAGAAATTGCAGGACACATCAAGTGAATTTATGAGCATATTACTGTGCCAACCAGGAAGTAAGACCTCGGTACCAGCGTTGTCAGACTTACACTGCGATGTTGCCACACTTCAGTCATACAATCAACAGGAAGAATAAGAGCCGAGGTGATTGCCAAGCGGGCTGCACGGAGACTCCGCTCGCCCCTCGCGCGCCTGCTGAGGTCCCGAATACTGATGCACCGACCGCCAACACATCAATAGGTATCTGTATTATTTGCGTATTCTACCTTAAGCGCAATGACAACGAGTCACTCACAAGTGCAGTTTCACATTTCTTCGAGCATTTCCATTGATATACTGAAAACATCAGATGTAAGCAACAGTTTTCTTTATAATTATGGACTCAGAAAATATCTTTCTTGATATCGCTGACAGTGGCACAAACAAACGAAGAGAGGAAAAAAAACAGAAAAGATAAATCAATGCATCATTGTTTTCAAGATGTGAACATCTCTAAGAAGGCTTCGTAACATGGAGTTCAAAACAAGAAGAGCTTCTGTTATCCGGATGTAGAATTAGGTACAGTAATGTATAGATTAATGTATCTTTAAGCCAAACAAACTATCATCCATTCTACAAATAATGCAAAACTGAAAAGTATCACCTGTTGATTAGAGTCCTATTATATCCGCTAACAAAAACGAGCAGCGAATGTACTGAAAACCTTTTCATTTCTCAGAACATTCAGGGTAGAAATAACTATGGGTTATCGAAACAGAGCATAGTGCTGACATAGGCAACAGTTGTACAGTGTTATTTTATTTTATTTTATTTTTTTTTTTTTTTACACCAGCCGTTAAAAGTCGACCACTGTACGAAACAAGAGCTTTGTTTTATCACTAAAATTACCAAATGAGATCCGTGTGAACTACCGGTTACTCCCTGCTACAAAGCCTTGCTCCCTGGCCCAAACTGAGAACTACTCGTTTCAAATTACTTCAATAACGGGAAGTTAAGACAACAGTGGTCAATACACATAGCAGCTCACACGTTATTACACGCAGTCATTAATAAGCAAGCCACCACAATTAAAGTTATCTTATTTTCTTATTTTATTTTTATTTATTTTTTAAAGTTTTTATTTATTATACTTTTTGCGTTTGTGAGATTACCGCCAAATAGAAATACCGGTAATCAATAGCATTTGATAATTAAACAGTATGAAGTTCACTGCAAACATTGACCATGCCAATGCACTAAATGTTACACAATTTTAATCTTATTAATTATGGTAGTAATGTATGTACACAGTTGGGTGAAAACATTTATAGTTAGGCCATAGGTAGAAATTCTCCACTTTGAGATTTGCTGTGTGCTTGTAGCTGACGGGAGGCCAGCGAGCAGGCCGACGTTGGTGGCTGGTTCCAACTTAACATTTTCCAGTTCGTTTCCGGTGAGGGGAGAAGGGGACAATGGCGAGTGCCAGGCACAGTGCAGTGCACAAATATTGTAATACTACTGGCATTTGAAGTAATACGATGCAGTTAGAAACCCTTAAGGCCCTCATTACAAAATAGCCAGTTGACAAACAATACATTAGCTGAT
The DNA here is from genome assembly GCA_026315105.1 of Locusta migratoria. Classification (NCBI taxonomy): domain Eukaryota; kingdom Metazoa; phylum Arthropoda; class Insecta; order Orthoptera; family Acrididae; genus Locusta; species Locusta migratoria. The sequence continues at coordinate 1,424,538 of CM048750.1, read as the reverse complement.
ATAGTCACATCTGATGTAATATGTTTAATTTACAATGAAAAGTAATAAATTACCAATAAATGCAAGACAGTTACACAACTAGCATGGCAATGTTTGTTTATAAAAATAATATATTAACCATTTCTCATTTTATTTTCAAGTAATCTTTTGTATTTTATCTTAAAGTATTCAGTTAAATCACTTATCTGTGACATAAGAAATTGCACGATTATGATAAATAGTACAAAGTATGTTTATACCAATATAAAAACCTAAGAAGACAATTTATTTAATGTGTAGTGTAATTATTTTGATTTTAAGTAAAGTTTTAGAAATGTATTGGCTGAGCGCTGTACGTTGGCAAATCGGTTAGAACAGCTCACATGCGGAAGTTGATGACGTAGGGGAAAAAACCTCGGCAGTTGAGTTTTGGCGCGCGCGCACGCGAGGGCAGGAAGTGAGGACTCCAGAGAGCACGTGGTGTGGCTGGCCTGGCTGGGTCGCTCTGCCTCAGTCGGCATGTGGATCTCGAGGTGGTGACTTGAGTTTTGTGTGTGGCAATCGCCACGTGTGGTTGCTCGTCGTAGACTGCACCAAGTTGAATCGAGTGCTACTGTGTTTGTTAATATTTAGCTGGTGGAACCAGGTGTACATCGCATTGAATTAAAGTGACTGATTTGTTAATGTAACACGTGTTGTCGCATAGGCATGAACATAAACAGTGTTTGAGACAGCCACGTGGTGTGAAAACAATTCGCGACAAATATTCATTTTGTCTGGGGGCTCACGAGCTATAACTTTATTTGGTAAATGTGTCGACGTACAGACGTATCAGCCATAGGGTTCAAATATTGTGAAATAAACAACAAAGTGAACTTTCACGTGTTTTCAAAAATAGTAGTTCGTACACCCTTTTCTCTCATGAACTTGATTTTATTATGAATTTGTTTTGTTAATCATATGCAGGGAAGGAAAGCTGCGAACGTGTGATATCGTCCCCTAGAAAACGAGTCAAACAGTCGCAATCACAGTTCCAGTGTTTTTGCATGTTTAGGAAATTGGTTCGCAGCTGGTGGTTGTGAGTTTTAAAAATTAAACTTTCTCTAGAAAGGCTGGCGGAAGTAAAGTTGTGAGGCGGCATCGTGAGTCGTGACGGGGTAGCTCAGTCGGTAGAGCGCTTGCCCGCGAAAGGCAAAGGTCCCAGATTCGAGTCCCGGTTCCGGCACACAATTTTAATCTGCCAGGAAGTTTCATAAACTTTCTCTATTTTAAACTCTCACCCCGACCTTCACCCTCGCACGTTAGTGTCGGTAAAAATTCAGGCAATGTACGTATTCGTATTGACTTGGACGCAAATCTACAAATTAACTATTGGAAATGAAATTATATATATAAGTTTGATATTTCAGTTTTTGTATTGATTTTTACATTTATACTTCAAGTTAACTAGTGCTCTCCTCGCGTTGATATTTATTACAAAACACTGAAGATACAGAAGTCGTACCACCAGGAACAATGTGCAGGCACACACGACTCAGCCAAATGCCGAGAACATGGCGACTGAACATGGCTCAACGCCTGGCGACGTCCGCCACACGTAGCGCGCATCCAGGGATGCAGGCTATGGCGACGGCTGATAATTATAATTGATCGATGCGCGTATTTTATTTGCGTTCCTTCTACGCTCGATTTCCCTTTCGTGTGCGGTGAGGAAATAGCACTTGTGTGATCCCAGTGAAAGTACGCGTCATAGGTATGAGAGAAGATTAGTGGAGTGACTTTTAGGAACTGTCAGTTGCTGAAACTACCGTGAAACGCGTCCCAGAGCCAGTGGCTGGTGTTTACCGGTGGCCGGCTGCACTGGTAGGCGCAGGCGCAGGCGCGGCCCTGGAGCCAGCCGAGTGTGAGCGGCTGCGGCTGCGGCGACCGCGCCGGCCCCCACTGCCGCTGGCTGGCTCCAGGGCCCACTGCACGCACGCAGCAATCCGCCGCACGGCCTACCGGTCGCTTCCTAGATGGCACGCGTGTCGACAAATCGCAGCGGTCGGTCCACTTTACGTTACAATGAATAATTATTCGAGTATCGCCAACTACTCTGAGCAATGGAGCCAGCGTTTTCACTTATATTAACAAGTAATACAAAGTGCACCCTAGAATTTCTGCAGTGATCGGCGTTTTGAAGCTTGTGCTCGTAGCACTGCACTCGGTAGAACGTTCGTAGTATTAGCCGAGAAACAGTCGAGTTCCATCTGATTTTGATTTGTTGAATAACTGCAGCTTTTATTAAAATTTTTAACTTGGACACAGAATGATTAATATGTATCATAATATTTAAAGGGTATTTAATTGTTCAGGGCAAATCGACAAAGCTGTAGTGAAGACCGTAATCGTTTCATACGCACTAGCTCCCTTGTTCACAATTTACAGTCACGCTAGTCAGCAGTGCGGCTATTTACAACATTCTGTAGACACATCGTGACTGAAGAACGAATCGTGTAGCGTAGTTACTCAAAGTTAAACTATAAGATGTGCCAATAAAAAGGAATTGAAGACTAATAAACGCAAAAACAGTTGATTCGTGCATCCTGGCGATTATATATATATATATATATATATATATATATATATATATATATATATATATATATATATATATCTCGCCAGGATGCACGAATCAACTGTGACTGCTGTTAAAATTAGAAGAGCCTTTTCCATTGCAGAAATTGTCAACAAATATGCGTTCGTAGTACTCGTAGAAATTGCACGACAAATCGCTCGTCTGTGGCAGGCCAGGTCCCACAGCAGCTGACAGGCTGGCCGCTACGGGGCAGTGGGCGGCCCAGCGGCCAGCCACTCAGCTGGCCTGGCCTCTAGCTGGAGCTGGCTGCGGCAAGAGGCGACTCATCTCATAACTTCAGGCAGACCTATAGTGCCACCTACCTGTGGTGATACCATGTTGAAGCCTGTAAACGACTGTTTAGTGCTTAACAGGATTGCTAGATAATTCGTTTGGTTTTCTTCTCTTTGAAGTGTTTATTGTCTGTATCAGTGCTCTTCACAAACAGTTAGGATGGTGAACAAGTGTTGTGAATGCGGCTGTGAAGGAAATCACCACGAGGAGAACAAAGTCCACATTTTTAAATTTCTAGACAATGAAGAAATGAGAGTTGGTTACGCGCAATCGAGAGGGCCACCTTCATTCCCAGCAAACATTCTATTGACTTCTGGATCTGCGTTATCGGGTGGGAAATTGTAGGGTGCCCCTAGATAGATCAGGGGTGCACTACACTAAGGAAGCGGCTACTCGGGTAGCAGAGTACTTGTGGAGTGCACATGGGGGTTTTTAGGCTAGGCGCTAACTCTGATGAGCACTCGCCTGTCAGCATTCAAACTGCGAATTCAGGTCACGTTCGGAACAAAAATTCGAACATCAAAATATTAGCCGCGAACTTAGAGTATTAGAAACAAAGTTCCCGAATTTGCAGCGCTGCATGGAAGTTAGGCACCGAAAGCTGGCTAAATCATGATGTGGCAAGTTCAGAAATATTTAGCGAAGCGTTGAGTGTATATTGGAAAGATAGATCTGATACAACTGGAGGAGTGTTCATCGCTGTGGACAAAGATATTCTTTCTACTGAGATAGTGGTTGAAAGTAACTGTGAAGTTATCTGGGCACGTATAACAGGTCTAAAAGAAGTACAGTTTATAGATGGGTGTTTTTACCGGCCCCCCAGTGCTGCTGTAGCAGTTTTAGAATCATTCACGGAAGGTCTACACGAGGCAGTGCATAGGTATCCGGGCCATGTAATATTAGTCGGAGGAGACTTCAACCTAAAGGGTATAGATTGTGACCTCGCTAGTCACATTTCAGGCGGTACAGACAAGCAGTCTTGCGAGCTACTTTTGGACACATTCTCCGAAAACTGTCTTGAGCAGTTAAACCGGCAACCCACGCGCAATGGAAATATTCTAGACCTTAGAGCCACAAACAGGCCTGACCTTATTAACGATGTCTGTGTAAAGACAGGAATTAGTCATCGTGATATCGTCATAGCGTCGATGGTGACCAAAGTTCATAAACCAGTCAACAAGGCGAGGAGCGTGTTTTTGTTGGGAAAAGCCGACAAGCAAATGTTACGATCGCACTTAGAAAATGAATGGGCATCGTTTAATTCCGGGACTATGGATGTAGAGGAATTGTGGACTAAATTTAAGTGCATTGTTAATAAAGGGTTAGAGAAATATGTGCCAGTAAAGACGATTAAGAATGGAAAAGATCCACCGTGGCATAATAATAATGAAAGCTGCTGAGAAAGCAAAGGCTGTTGCACTCTCGATTCAAAAAAGAACACGTAAATAATGACAGGCAAAAGTTAGTAGAGATTCGTGCGTCTATAAAAAGATCGATGCGCGAAGCATACAATAATTATCACAGCCATACCTTAGCAAAAGATCTTTCCGAGAACCCGAAAAAATTCTGGTCTTATGTAAAATCGATAAGCGGGTCAAAGCCCACTGTCCAGTCACTCGTTGATGATCAGGGGCAGTAATAGAAGAAAGCAAACGGAAAGCTGAAGTTCTAAATTTAACCTTTAAGAAATCTTTCACGCAGGAGGACCGCACAAAAGTACCATCATTTGATCAAAGTACTAATTCCGAAATTGAGGACATAGTAATAGATATTTCCGGTGTAGAGAAGCAGCTGAGAGAGCTAAATACGAAAAAGTCTGCTGGTCCGGATGGAATACCAGTTCGGTTTTACGAAGACTATTCTGCGACATTGCCCCCCTACTTAGCTTGCATTTATCGTGAATCTTTAAATCAGCGCGAAGTTCCTAGTGATTGGAAAAAAGCGCAAGTGACTACCGTTTATAAGAAAGGAAAGATAACTGACCCACACAATTACAGCCCAATATCGTTGCATCAGTTTCATGTAAAATAATAGAGCATATTCTCAGTTCAAATTTAGTAAATTTCCTTGAAACGGAAAAGCTTCTTTCCATGAATCAGCACGGGTTTAGGAAACATCGTTCATGTGAAACTCAGCTTGCCCTTTTCTCACATGTCATCTTGCGAGCCATGGACGAAGGGCAACAGGCGGATTGTGTTTTTCTCGACTTCAAAAAGGCGTTCGACGCGGTGCCACACTGCAGACTGCTAACGAAGATACGAGCTTATGGAATAGGTTCACAGATTTGTGACTGGCTGGAAGAATTCCTAAGTAATAGAACGCAGTACTTTGTTCTCGACGGCGAGTGTTCATCAGAGACGAGTGTATCGTCAGGCGTGCCCCAGGGTAGTGTGATAGGACCGCTATTATTTTCTATCTATATAAATTATCTGTTGGACAGAGTAAGTTGTAATTTGTAAATGTAAGGTGATGCGCATGAGTAGAAAAAACAAATCTATAATGTTCGAATACAGCATTAGTAATGAGCTTCTTGATGCTGTCGCGTCGTTCAAATCTCTAGGCGTAACATTGTAGAGCGATATGAAATGGAACGAACATGTAAGGACAGTTGTGAGTAGGGCGGACAGCCGACTTCGGTTTATTGGGAAAATTTTGGGAAGATGTACTTCAACTGTAAAGGAGACAGCGTATAAAACGCTTGTACGATCACGTCTTGAGTATTGCTCAAGTATTTGGGACCCGCAGCAGATCGGTTTGAAGGAAGACGTAGAGGCGATTCAGAGGCGAGCAGCTAGATTTGTTACCGGTAGGTTCGACCAATGCGCGAGTGTCACGAAAATGCTCCGGCAACTCAATTGGGGATCGCTGGAAGAAAGACGACGTTCTTTTCGTGAATTTCTTTTAAGTAAATTTAGAGGGCCTGAATTTGAAGCTGAGTGTAGTACGATCTTGCTGCCGCCTACTTACATTTCGCGTAAAGATCACAAAGACAAGAGAAATCAGGGCTCGTACGGAGGCATATAGACATTTTTTTTTTCCTCGTTCAATTTGGGAGTGGAATAGGAAAGGAAATGCCTAGTAGTGGTACAGTGTACCCTCCGCCACGCACCTTACGCTGAATTGCGGAGTATGTATGTAGATGTAGACAAGCGCGGGAGTGTGGGGGTTTGGGCGGGGACATTCTAAGCGGAAAAACGACAACATACCAGTCACAAAAAAAGCGCGCCATGAAACAACCCATAAAAAAAAATTAAAATCGGTATCTGAAAAATCAATTGATCTGTATTACACCTCAAATGAAACTCGAGATACCAAACGATTCCCATAACAAAATATATAGAAATGTGGTATCCGACACTACAGTTGACCTTTATTACACCTCAAACATAACTCGTAATACCAAATTACCCCGAAACGAAAAACCGAGGAAACTCAAAATTTTTTTAACGTGGTTGCAATTCATCAACAGTGGAACACGATCCAAAAGTCAACACAGTTTCAGCCGACCAGTTGCATAAAATGGTTTACGTGTATAAACGTTTACCTAGGTTTCGGCAAAAGTAAGTTTGCCTTCTTCAGAAGTATTACCTAATAGAACGTAATACACAAATCACATGAATAATAGTAAAATACAAAAGTGGTTTCTAAAATAAGAAGTCAAAATTATAGCATAGGTGAGAATGTACTTACATAAGGCTCACATTAAAATAGAAATGTGGCTGACTCCATTTCAATAGAATATAAAGTAAAATTTAAAACATTGTCTAATCCTAAAATTGTGCAGCACGTCCACACACACAGGTCGAGTGTAGGACAGGACGCAATGTGCATAATTCTACGTTTGCCGAGCATTTTCTTGTAGCCGATCTTGTCCCCAAATCGTTGGAAGACACTGTAATTTTGTATAGGGAAGCCAAGGGAAGGAAACTGGATTTATGGGAAGAATATGAAATTTTCAAACACCTCATCATCAACGATGGTAATATGCCGAACGACCAACTCCAACTTGCAAGTAGACAGTATCTAGAAGGTTTCAAACCTATACTGTTTTAGACATTTGTTAATGCAATACTTGTTCCTGCATGGTGTTCATTGTCCTGAAAATTCTAGCGTTACACTTGTTTGTAGTTTTATACTGTTGTGATGCATAATGTTTATCCACAGAATTCTAGTGGCGCACTTGTTTATAGTTTTCTGGTGTTGTGATGCGTGGTGTTTGTACCGTTCCCTCCCACCGGGTGCATGCTGTTTATTCTTAGTTTGTGTTTCATGCACTATGTCTGGCCTCTGAATATTTCCTAACATTTCTATCTCCAATTTTTGCGTGTACGCACGTATATATATTCCGCCATGCACGTGACTCGGCTCCAGATTTCTTTCCCATTCTTTCTTTTCTTACCTGTTTCTGTCAGTACCCTAATACACACAGTATCTTCTCGCCCCCTAGTACCCGCCACTGGTTAGTGCTGCTACGCTTCTGCCAGCACTCCACCTGTGTGGGGACATGCTCCACAATTTTAGGATGTAGACATTGTTTTAAATTTTACTTTTTAATCTATTGACATGGAGTCAGCCACATTTTATTTAACAACTATTTTAATGTGAGCCTTATGTAAGTACATTCTCACCTATGCTGTAATTGTAATTTCTTATTTTAGAAACACTTTTGTATTTTACTATTTTTGATACGATTTGTGGCCGGCCGCGGTGGCCGAGGGGACTAAGGCGCTCCAGTCACGGTCAGCACGGCCACTACGGTCGGGAGTTCGAATCCCCCCTCGGGCATGGATATTTGTGCCGTCTTTAGTCTTAGCTAGTTCATAAGTAGTTTGTAAGCTTAGGGACTGATGACCCCGTAGTTAAGTCCCATAAGTTCTACAAACATTTGAACATTTTTTGTCTGTTTTGTATATTACATTTTATTCGGTAATACTTCTCAAGAAGGCAAAACTACTTTTACCGAAACCTAGGTAAACGTTTATATACGTAAACCATTTTATGCAACTGGTCGGCTGAAACAGTGTTGACTTTTGGACCGAGGGAACTGTTATCGGACACATCCTATATCACACCTCAAATCAAACTTGGAATACAAAACGATCAGCACAGCCTCAGAATAACACAAAACTGGTATCGAACCACAAAATTCAGGATACCAAACACTCCCAAAGAACGAAAAAGAGGGCATTTTACGACGCCATCACACCCGTGCTTTAAGTCATAAAAATGACGTCTGCTGTACTTACGTGGTATGTAGTGGTGCGGCACTGTCGGCGACATCCACTGCAGGTGCTGCGGCGAATGGCGCCGCAGGATCTCCACAACACGGGAGACCCAACGTCTTGACACCACTCCTCAATCATTTCATTATCGAGGTAAATCACACGATTACAGCGCACACAACAAAACCACATTTCTCCACATGCATGTCTTTCTGTTCATAAATGGAAATACCAATACCTTTCACTCGACTAACAAGAATTACTACAATATCTTCAATATTCACAATTGTTCTAGCCCCTTAACCACGAGGTGGTTCAAACACTACGCGGCGATTAAAACCCATCACCTGCCAATCAGGACTCGCGAACCAGTAGCCAGTAAAAATGTAAATAAATCAAAACCGAGTAAAATTAATATTTAAAATCACTTGATTACTGTTTCGTATAGTTCATAAAATAAATTTTAAATCGATTGTGTACTTCTGAACCGGAGATTCGTGCGCTACGCGCCCTCAATTACTATAAAGAAACTTCTTGTTTAACCTATCCCTAACGCAAATCACTTAAATGATCACTGTTTCGTACAGACCACGAGACCGACCGCAAAACTAAAGTAATAGTACATGTGTCGATGACGAATCACACCACCAGACAGCGCCACAGCACAATTATGCGCGCCACCTGCCAACACACGCCTCACAACTCCGAGCCACATGTCACATGTCAACACACACAGCCGTGGTCACGTCACACGCCACAACACGCTGACGTCACGGGTCAGAGCCGACGGGCGGTATCCCACACTTCAGGTGAGCCGAGAGTAGCACCACCTGGGAAGCCACAGTGCAGGAAAAATGCTGGCCCAAGTCAATTTCCGAACTACCCTTCCTACAATTCGAACGTTTTGCCAAGGAGCAGAGCATCTCCTCCTGAAAAACAGGAGAAGAGAGAAGCAGCTGCTCTGAAAGCACCGATAGAGGAGAGTCTTAAATCACCGCAAGAATATCAGAAGAAGCTTTCTTTCAGTTCATTCCATGAACTAACAAAAAAATCTTTACAGAGTTAGTTATGGTGAAAAGTTGTCTACAACACTGAAAGAGTCACGTATCGTGTTTCTTTATTTACTAATCAATTGAAATAACTTCTAAAAAGCCTCAGAAAGGTGTAAATAATATCAATGACACAGATAATGTTATAAAATTTGCAGGAAGTTTAGTTAGTAAACAAGAAGACACACATCTTCCAGACCTCATTCTTGACTGATTAAGTAATTTAGAATGTGAAGGCAAAAGTAAACCTACTGTTGAATTCATAAGAAACCACCTTCAGCTAACTTTTCACATTCTGAAAGGCATAGGTGTGTTCCCAATATTTAGTGTTTGCTTCTCTGTTGTTTTTCATATCGAGTCATTCTTATATATTTATACGTAGCACTGGAAATATTATACTGCCTCATTCTAACACTATTAGAAACATGTGTGCAAATGTTAATGTCAATCCAAACAGTCCAAACTGTCTATCTTTCATTAAGGAGAAAGTATCAAATCTGAATCATCATTAGTGGTCTGTAACTCTCGTGTTAGATGTGATACACATTAAACAAGCCATGGATTTCAAAAGAGGAAATTTAGTAGGTTGTTTCATGTTTTAAAAAGGTAGCTCTTGGATTGGAGGAATTAGGCTTAAAAGTTATTTGTATTGCTTCTGATAATACAAGACAAGGTAAGAGAAACTAATGCTTGTACAGAGGCATATAGACATTCTTTTTTTCCTCATTCTGTTTGGAAGTGGAATAGGAAACGAAATGCCTAGTAGTGGTACAGTGTACCCTCCACCACACGCCTTACGGTGGATTGCGGAGTATGTATGTAGATGTGGATGTAGATAATAATTCAATCAAGAGAAAGGCTGTTTCCAATTTTGTAAATCCACCACAACAGAACATTGCATACCCACATCCTGCAGATAATTCCCACCCTTGTTTTATGTAATACATGCTGTATACAATTACAAGTGCATTACGAATAACTGGCTTAATTGAAAACCCATGTTTAAGAGTGAGCATTTTCTGCTGTTAGAGCTGTATTTGACATGGAAAGTAATAAATTATTAAAATTTGGGTATGGTTTGAATATAAAAGTACTGTGGCCCTCTTCATTAGAGAAACAAAATGTACAGCTTGTTTGTCAAGGTTTCAATGACATCATCAGGTGCAGTTTACTTCAACTGGGGCCTACAAATAACATTGAAAATTTTGAAGGAACTGCAGAATTTATTAATATAATAAGCACTTAGTAGAAAATTAAGAATGTTAAGTCTCCTTTGAAAAGAATTAGACTTAAAGAGAGAATGCAAAAACCTCTGACAAGTCACAAGGATGATCAGAGGTGTAAATTTTTAGAAAAGTTTTTAAATTGGCTTGATAATTGGAGCTCTATGAATCTGCCAACTGGTCAGCTCAGTAAAGAAACACGTACAGCACTTAAGCATACAACAGTGCACTATTGGAACTAGGGTCTTACTGTCTGTCTAATCTTAAGATGTCATACAAGTTACCTGCAAAATTTCAGACAGATGCATTAGAAGCTAGATTCAGACTATATTGACAGGTGGCTAGTTCTCAGTACCATGTTTCAGCAAGGCAAATATTTGAGGCAGAGAAAAAGCTGAGGTTATCAACTTTGTTAGACCTTTCATTACAAAGAGACTCTGCTAAGAAAATTGTAATAGAATCTTTACAAAGTTGTGACTAATCTGAATGTCTTGATGTAGCCTTGGATATCTCAGCATCAGATTTTTGTAAGTTAAGTGTCAGTGAGTCTGATTTGGAACTGATTAGCCCAGAATTACCAGTACCAACATATAATGCTGGATATTGCTGCTACAGTGTACTGGAGAAATTAAACTGTACTGAATTTCTAACTATGGATAAACAGCTGGCATTGGTGAAGACCATAAACTTATTAAAGGTCTCAACAGAGGTGGCTTCTGGTTGTAAAGTATTCTTTGTCCTTACTTAGACTTCAAATTCAGCAAGCTGTAAGTAAATTGATTCTTTATTCCACCAAAGCCAATAAAGATTTTCAGTAGATATCTGTGACAAACATTCTGCACTGGAACTGTGGAAATCTAATATATCGGCAAATGTACACATTTTGCCTAATAACTATTGTAAAATGGAAAATGATAAGGTGCAGAGTTTTTGAATAAAAGAAAACAGACAACTCTTGCAGAAGTACATACTTTAAGTAAGGAAACTAAAATGAAGTATACGTAAGGGTCAATAGAAGACTGGGACACCAATAGTTAGATTTTCCCTTGATGTATGCGTGTTGTCTTGTATGACTTGAAACAGTAATCATTCTCCTTCTGTTACAAATGTGACATTACATTCTTTAACACAAACTGATCAATTTAGCTTCACCCACCCACATATCCAAGCGCCATGTTTTAATTAATAAACACTTATCAAATAAAACATTGATCATTCGTAATGGCAACTTCTTGGCAGAACACTAATGCAGAGGAAAGTTCCTTTGTGTATATTGGAAGGTTTTACGTTTTAGAACTGTTTGTGTTTTGGAATGTTCCTTTGCTGTCTTCCGTATTATTTTTTCCATTTACTATGTCACTGCCAATGACGTAATGGGTCAAAGCCAACAGATGGTATCCTGTTCTTCGGTTATGCTGTACCTAACTTATATCTACGTATTCAGTTATGTAAAGTTAATAAAATTTTTGCTGCAAAGTGTAAGAAGTTTACAATTGGATTTCTCCGAAGCTGACTAAAAAATGTAACATCCAGTATAGAGTGCAAAACCGTACTCTACACCTACCATTACTATTACCTGCATTAATCAGTCTGGATGTATGACGGAGAGGTGGGAATGAGATATCACGCAGGAGGCAATTAAGTGCATGTAGCTGCAATGTTTTGCCGTGTTCCTCCTATTAGTCTGAATGTTTTAAAATATTTCATATCTGATATTGTTAAGGTCATTTGAGATAGTGATATCTGTTCTTAGTCTTTGAGTATTGTTTTCAGCATGATGAGGGTTTATTATTGTTTCCATATTTGTGACCTTTGTCCTGATTGAAAGAGTGTGGTTTTAGGTATTATGCAAATGACGTGTTCCACATATTTGTGTCCCGAGGTGTTCACTTTCTGTGTTGAAGAGTCTGTTGCTTATAGGCATCCATTATGGCTGGATAAACTAGTAATTTCCTTGTTTCGTAATGTGTGGTTTTCTTTTCTGTGTTGGTCTCTCTCTCTGTGTTTGTGTTTAAGATGAATTTCTTACAATTTACTGGTAGAGTATCTATAAGTTTTGGCTGAAGTATTCATTGAAATGCTATCACATTAGCATTTTTAAAAATTGGGTGCTATCTGGATGCTGCTTTGAAAGTCACTTTGGGTCTGCCAAAGTTGTCATACTTGTTTGAAATTTCATGCATTTCATTCCTTTTTTATTCTATTTTGTATTCCTGCAATAGTTTATTTCAGTGTGTGTTTGACGTGTTACCAGTACTTGTTTTCATCTTTTGGAGAAGTAATGCAACTTTTTCTGTGCATATTCAGTGCACTTTGTCCAGTATCACAAATGTGAACTGTGTTGTTATTTTTTAAGAGCAGTTTTATAAAGTTGACTAATTATATAAATATGATGCTGTATGAGAGACTATTACCTTCTATCTGTATAATAAGCTGTCCCTATCAGGTGACTTATCATTATGCTTTTGAAACTGATTTAGTAATTGATAGTTACTTCCTTTTTTATATTTAGGTTTTTAAGGATATTGCTACTCTGCGATGTTGAGCAGTGTTTCCACAAGTGTTATATTCATGCATTCCAATGTAATTGGATGTTACAGTTGCAAGGAAAAAAGTTAAAATTACGATACTTTAAAAAAGATGATAGACAGGAAGTGTATATGTAAGTAGAACTGCCCTGTATATTTGAGTTTTGATGAGGAATGTGCATAATTTTGTGAAAGTAGTTTGTTTTGAGAAAGTTGTGTAATGGTATTTACTCAGAATGGATTCTGAAACCATATCAGGGTTGTTGTTGTTGTTGTTGTTGTTGTTGTTGTTGTTGTCGTTGTCATCGTCGTCGTCGTCATCATCAGTCTGGAGACTGGTTATGCAACGCTCCACGCTACTCTATCCTGAGTATGGCACACAGCATCTGTTTGAATCTGCTTACGGTATTCATCTCTTGGTCTCCCTCTGTGACTATTATCCTCCCCCCCACCATACTTTCCTCCAATGCTAAATTAACAATTCTTTGACATCTAAGAATGTGTCCTATGAATCTATCCCTTCTTTTAGCCAAGGTATGCCAGGGTAATGGAGTTACAAATTATGTGACAGTTTAACATGAAATTCATGATAAAATTCTAAAGTATTAATAAATAAAAAAATATATTTACTCTTTATTGCAGAGTAATTAATTCTGATATTTAATAAAATATAAAATAACGTGTGTGTGTGTGTGTGTGATGTTACAAAGATTGCAGTATTCAGCTTATTAGGAAGTTACACAAACTCTTCAATTTTTAATGTGTTTTGCAGTCAGATCATATTTGTAAAAAAATATTACCTTCAAATTCCTTATTTACTTGATATCACAGATAAAGTTGTAATGTTGCCAATAGTTTTTTCTGACACTTTGCTGCAGAAAAATACCATTGTACATTAAAGACAGACTGCGTAATGATTACAGGTTCACTGTTTACATATATAGGGTGACTCAGAAGGACAGGTACAAGCTTTGAGGGATGATACTACTGGGTAATTCTGAACAAAAAACTTCTAATAAACATGTGCCCTTTTCTGAATTGTTTCTGGGTTGGAAAAAAAAAATATGGTTTGTTTAATTGTGCAAGTTTTCTCACATAAGGTTTTCAACTTCAGTACATTTTGCTGCTCATGTAGGCAGGTGTTGTGTTGTCAATCGGAGCCAAGCATGTAAGAAATAAGCAAGAATTTCTCTCTCTGCGCTTGTGCACTTTTCAGACACCCACACAAACAGTAGTCGATAGAATAAGCTTGGGTGACCTCAGTGGCCAAGCAATAACTGCACAGTGACCAACCCAACAACTAGGATACTTTGTACTGAGATCCTATGTCACTGGCTGCACAGAATGTGTAGGAACTCCATCATACTGAAAGTACATACGACATTGTGTATACCGTACTTGTACTTATTCTGGTAATACATTTTGAAGGAAATAAAGATACTGTGTGCCAATAAGACTTTTATCTAAAATAACTGGATCAATGTAATGATCATCCATTACCTTGCACCACACATTGACTGAGAACGTCTTATGTGAGGAAACTTCACAATTACACAAACCATAACATAACAGTATCTTAATTTGGAATCAGTTAAGAAAAGGTCATATGTTTACTAGATGTTTATTGTTCAGAATCATCAATAGCATCAAACCTGAAAGCATGTAGCTTTCCTCCTGACTCACCATGTATGTATATTTGAAATATGACCAATCACAAATATAAATTAAAATTCTACGTATATTTAAAAATGAGTGTTTAATGTATTTTATCGACAGTGTTTGTACCCAGTGGCGTAGCTATGATAGGGCTAGGCGGGGCTGTGCCCCGGGGCCCCCGAGCTCCAGGGGCCCCTCGGCCTACGTCAGCGACGATCGAAAAAAAGTTACAGTAAAGCGTCGAATTTTTTCAATTTTTTTACTCTCCCACCCTACCGTCCATCATATCCCGTTCCCCTGAAACCAAGTTTCCCACAGTAGCCGCACTGGGCCACCGGCTGGCGGAACAGTGCTTCTAATTGGGCCTTCACAAGGCGAAGCTGCCAGTCTCTGAGTAAGACAATCGGCACACTCCAGTCGGCAGAAGTAGCGGCAGCATCAAAGTTGCTCCCAACAACGGCTGCGTCTTCCAAGTGTTGCGGCGTGCAATGTGAAGGATCGCGCTCCTCTAAATACAGTACAAATACATTTACTGTACAGTACTTCTTATTGGCAAATGGAAGTGTACAGTTCGAATATCCGATTATAACGGGTTTTCCGAATATCCGTGTCCCCAAATTACTTCGGATAATAGACGTTGTTATACTGTGTATAATATTTTAGTTGAATGAAGGAATTTCGACTTTTAATTTCTCCTGCCGAAATTGACTCCACGCGGACAGTTCACCAATTATGTAAGGAAATTATAACAAAATATTCGTTATTAGAATGTCAGATTGCCGCGGTGGAGTAGCCGAGCGGTCTAAGACGCCTCGCTGCGGAGCGCGCGGTTGCTCGCCGTCGGAGGTTCGAGTCCTTCCTGGGGCATGGGTGTGTGTGTGTTTGTCCTTAGGTTAGTTTACCTTAGTTTAAGTAGTTTGTAAGCTTCGGACTGATGACCACGCAGTTTGGTTCGATAGAATTACATTTGAATTTGAATGTGAGATTACGGAAGTATTTACCGCAGTTTTTCTCTTCTGCAGCAGCCGAAAAGTCGTTTAGGAAATTAAAAATTATCAAAACACATCTGAGATACAGCATGGTTCAAGCTCGACTAGGACATTTGGCACTCATAGCAATCGAAAACAAGGCTGCATCAAGTCTAGATTTAACAGACCTTACCGATGATTTTGCAAAAACCAAAGCCAGGAAAAGATTGTAAAATAATTGTTAAAATAAAATTGACTACTTTTTAATTGTGTACCCATATTATTACTATAATGTACTGCAGTCATGAAAACGCTTACCGATAATTACCGATCAGAAATCATATCTTTGCTAACATCTGCAATGTAACAGTTTGAAGCATTTTATTACTCCAGTAGCTATTCTTTCATTCTGACTTTGGTGCGTGAGGAAACACGAACGAAATCCACACGACTTGAAAAACGCCACTCATTAAGTTCGTGATACACAGTGAGGCGCGAAAACTAGTTATGATTTTTGTTTAAGGACTAATAGTATTCTTGTTACAAGAAATAGAAAAATTCCCAACTTTTAGAAAACAGTGTTTTAATACTTTGAATGCCACGTGAGTTAAACATAAGTCACAGGAAGTCTTCTCTTCGGGATACGTGAAGTAAATACAACTCACGGACATTTTTCCATTTAAAGCTCCATGGTGCAGTTGTAACTCACAGTAGCGTGCTGTGACTTGGTGTTACAGTACGTTATGGCCCCAGTAACAAATCAAGTTCGTGGCCTCCAGTTTTCAAGAGCTCAAGAGTAGTTAATGACACTTGAAATCGTGAATTATATATAACTCACATGGCCCAATCATATTGGAGTTTCCTTTATTTTATAAGTTATTATTTGGTATTACATATTACTTACACAGTAGATTGTATATCACATACAGTTTTAATTACATTCTCCAATTCTAATTGCAATAACAATGAAACAGACTGGAAAATTGGGTAATTCCACTTTGTATCTGTAACACCTGCATGCAGTGTGCTTTATGAAGAAACACTCTTCGCAAAAATATGAGTCACAATTTCTTACATTTCCATGTAGTTTGTTTACATTTCTTGACACCTTGCTCTCGTCCAAATTCATTCTTTTTTCCGTACACCTATGACTTGTTGCTCCCATGTCCACAAGCAGACACCTCGGTGACTACGGTGAGAGATTTCTGAGGGGCATCGACATCTTCTGTGTGGAGTAGTCCCAAAGTCACTTCCCCTTTGAATTCTGTGATTGAGATGATCTTGTTGTTGATGTATCGGTAAATCACAAGAGCATTTACCAGTGATGACCCTGTCAACATTTCAGTTGCAAGCTTCCTGTACCATTTCACACCCCGCCTTCAGTTATCATTGCTGGTTTTTTCTTTGTGCCTCTTTTGGTTTGAACTTCAGATTCTTCCTCTCCATGAACAGTACTCAGTATTAACACATTCCTCTTATTTTCCATGTCAGTAGTATCTTCACTTATGTCCGTAACTTCATCTTAAAGCTTCTGTACATGCCTTTGTTCATCTATATAACTTCTACGAGACAGTTTCTCGTGCTTCAATATCACTGTGTTACGGAACAAACAACACTGAATAAGGACTGTAGTAACAATGCAGAAAAACAATAATGGAAGTGTACGCAAATAATGTTGTGGAATGAAAGACTTACAGGAGTACCAACCCAAAATTATTAGCGACATAGCAAATGACACACCTGGCACTTTACTCTGGGGCCATGTGAGTCATATGTAAATCACACAAAAAAACATAAACTAAGTTACTAAATTGCAATATTTTCAACTTATTTATACTTAAATAGCTTACTTCAAGCAAACTGAAGCAGAATATGGAAAAAAAGTAAATGATCCCCTGGGGTCGGTAACTCAAGTATACGTTTGGCAGCCAATATGTTAATATATTTATTGTTAAACATAATGGACTAAGACAAAATATTAAATGTAAACAGCATATTTAAGTACAGTAGAACAGTATTTGGCATTTGATTTGTTGTGGGGATGTGAGGGGTGACAGCAGGAAGGTTTGGAGGGCAGAAGGCGCGGGAAAGGGCAGACCGCTGGAATGGTCGGGCAAAACGAATAGCGAGCCCCCACTCCGCCTACCCCATTACGTCGCAAAAGGGAATTACGAGGTGTTTCACAAAGTTATGCCGACCCTTCCACAGAGCACCTCATACGTCACAGATGACGTACTGCGTAGACAGACCTGGAGAGTGCGCATTTTCCACAAAATGCGTTGCGCCGGGAAACAGGCATGTTTATTTTCCACAAATGCGTTAATACTAAAAGGACTACCGAACAGAATCGACATACACACTACCTTGCGATGGTAGGCGGAAAATGGATTTGGCTTTTTTCTGGGAACGGCGCCTTCCCATACCGTAATAACTATTCGCTTTTCAATTTACGTTCATACTAACAATATACCCTCCGCCGCATTCTGTTCAGTTCTTGTAGTGAAAAACAAACAACTTCACTGTGTTTTAAAGTAATAGTGAGAATTCAGCTCTTCACGCAATCTTTTAAGGTACGTTTTCCCCGCACACTATTTGTTTATTCTGCCATTTAAAGGTTTAGTTACATTCACGGATCAGAAGTTTATGTAATAATTACTTTGTCTCAATAGTGAATTGTGCTTCAAGACGCTGCCCTTTACCCCACTGTCACGATAAGTGAAGATGTGGACTTAGTTATTTTACTTATTACTTTTTCCTGGCCAGACACTAACATATACGTCAAGAAGCCTGGTAGGGGAATGGCTCAATCCAAAGTGTTTCATCAAACAAAATCCGGCAACTTCCTTTTGCTGAAACTATCCTACATGAATATTTTCCCTATTTTCCTTCTCTGACTGGGCTATCAACGAAATGAGATAACAGCGCAGTAGTTTAGCGAGAGTGAGTTGTCGGCACTGACAAAAGTCCGCCTGCTGTCACCGCTGACGAAAAATATGCCACGGGGCATTTTCATCTTTATGTACTACCCAGGTCCAACTCCATCTCTGTCCCTCTGCAAAATTTCATCCAAATCACCTAGTAATTTTTGCATGACAGCATAACAAACAAACTAACTTTCAAAATTATATTAGAGAGTAAGATTAAATATTATCTGCTGCGTGACACATAATAATTTACTTGGTTGTATTTAGGTTTGCCTTATTATGTCTTCCAGTGGGCGGTAAGGAGCTGATGATGCAGTATTTTGCATCTGTACAGTATTAGTGTTTAAAGGGCCCCAATGTCATTTTTGCCCCGGGGCCTTTGGTGACATAGCTACGCCACTGTTTGTACCCTGTAAGTGTCTCTCTAACTCACTCATTAGGTCCACTTTAAGCTGATAAGCCTGCCTTATTGATTATTCCAGTGCTGCACTCTTGACTGCAACTGACAGCAGTTCTCAGAAATGGTAATGCCTGTATAAAGTTTTATCATACTCATAGTTTGTGGCAGACAGTTATCAGTTTTAGTTTTTTGTTTTTCTAATTTAATAAGCCCACATGTTTTTCAGTTTGGTATTATATGTATAATGATTTTTTTTATATTGAGTTGGTTTACGTTCTAGGAGGCGATCCAATTATAATGGTGTAAAAAGATATAAAAAAGCCAAGATCGCTGATCATATTTTTTTTTTATTATTTACGACGACCGGTTTCGCTGAACTATGTCAGCATCATCTGGTAAAATAAATTTATTTATTTATTTATTTTTTTGTATAGTCTATGGAACTTAACTACGGGGTCATCAGTCCCTAAACTTACAAACTACTTATGAACTACTTACGAACTAGGACGGTACAAATATCCATGCCCGAGGGGGGATTCGAACCCCCGACCGTAGTGGCCGTGCAGATCGTAACTGGAGTGCCTTAGTCCCCTCGGCCACCGCGGCCGGCTAAAATATTTTACAAGGCCATGATCTTGTAATGTCAATCATTACATTTGACCAGATGATGCTGACATAGTTCAGCGAAACCAGTCGTCGTAAAAAAATAAATAAATAAATAAATAAAATAAAATAAAATAAATTTTAAAAAATAAAAAATAATAAATAATAAATAAATAAATAGACGATCAGCGATCTTGGCTTTTTTATATCTTTTTACACTTTTTTATATTGCGTAACGCAGTCTCATATTTGTACAGTGTACAGTCCATAATGTTTGGCAATTTTGTAATTATTTAGATGTGGAGCTACAGAACAGTTGTTTGTCGTGTCAGTACTACGAAAGTGAAATGTTAATAAAACTTTGGTAAAACTGAAACTCGAAGAAAATGCTAGACCTCAGTTGAGAAAGGATGAACCGTGTACTTGTTCCGCAAGTGCGGTCAGAAAACAGTGACTGTATTTTCTTTTTATTTCTCCGTTTACGCTCCTGCCTCTGCATTTAATGAAATGTACAGCAAGAAGTAACTCAAAATCCGCTCAAGTGGGTTTGTACTTTCTTCTGGCGACTCTTTCAGTTTAAAGTGTCATAGTATTCATCATTCCTCGCCGATTTAACTAAAATACTGATTTGTTTACGGGAAAAAATGCGTTCTCTCAGTAATTTCATGTGGCGTCTATTCCGATAGAACAGACATCACTCGTGATGCAGCAGTTGTTATTGTTTCGATAGTCAGAGAATATATGACCCAGCCGGGACTGGAGGCCGGGTCCCCCCGCTTTCTCGGCAGTGCCGCCAACCCCTGCACAGTGGGCTGCCGGCACAGGTCTGGGGGCGCACAAGTCCTCAGCTGTCGTGTAGTTCTTAAACAAGACTATGAAAAGTGCAAGTGTCGTGTAGAAATGTGAAAACAAGTTGGAGACACAAATGTTTACAGATCGATACCGACAACAGTGACCACTGAGCAGGGCACGTGCGGCGGCCCCCCATTCCTTCTTTTGTTTTCTAGGACAAACTCAACATTCATGCCCGAGAGGGGAACTGTGGCATGGCACCTGACTGCCTGTAGTTAAGTCCCTTAAGCTATACAAACATTTCAACATCTGATTTGCTACAAGTATTCAGAATGGGGAAATCTACTTTGAGTAGTTACAAGGGATAAAGACATTGGTAGTAAGCCTGGCATATGTTGGGTTTCGACGTATTTTTGGAAATTTTTGCTATTCTTTTCTGAGTGATAGTCGGACGTTTTTGGTTTTTGAGCCATGAAACACCTTTCTCCGCCTGCATGAACAACAATTAAACTGACCGGCATTTTTGTTTGACAATACTACTCGCACATTATCACTTTGCCAACATTTATTTACTGTATAATGCGTGTGAATCCATATTTCATCAAAGCATACTACTGGTTTCTTTGATTCTGAAGAAAACCTGAGAAAGTATGGTCTTTTAGCAACAATACCCTCTCGCACGCACAAAAAAAAAAAATAAAAATAAAAATAAAAATAAATCTTTACTTTTTGTGGTGTCGCACAAGTACAAAGTGCGCGCCACTTACTTTCGCCGCGCGCCGCCATGCACGCACGGCGCGGCGTTCTCACGACGACAGCCACGAGCGCCCTCTGCGACAACTCCGCTCGTGGCCACCACTGAAGGATATCGTTCACTTCGCACTTCGGACTGAGATAGCAACGAGTTAGGACCTTCGTAAACAGATAGGCACCAGTGAAGACTTTGCTATTGTACAGGCACTAGGCAGGCCTCTAACAACTATGTATCAACATTCTGCAGTACTATATAAAAGTTAAGTATTGTTACATTCTGTGCAAAATATATCTCTTTCTAATTTACTCTAGTGTTTGTAGTTTCTGGCTGCTCCCCTCCGTACCTGCACCGGCGTGCTGCCTTGTTACTGTGTCGGTCTCGTTCCACTCGGCCACCGACACCTACGACGAGGCTGGGACACAAAAGCGACGACGAAGTTGGGACACAAAAGTGGCGACGAGGAGGGATAGAACCTTGGACCAGCCCACTTGCAGCAGCCAGACAGCAGCAGTCGGAGCACGCAGAAATTGCTCCCGCCCACCCACCCTTATTATAAGATTTTGGGGGAACATATTCAGTTACGAGTTTGTGGACATTTTTGTTGCAGATCGAGCGTCCTCATTTATCTTGCATTTGTGTTTTGTACTAATTTACTTGTATACGCGGCGCCTAATCGGTCAGCATGGCCACTACCCCGAACCCAAACTTAATGGAAATTATTCAGTTACAGACGGCGCAAATTACCCAGCTCCTCCAGGCTGTGGCCCAGCTCACAGCGCAAGCAGCTAACCAACAACAGCCGCCGCTTCAGCAGCCCACACCCGCCGCCGCAAGGCTTCCTACGTTTCGCCAGTACAACGAAAGTGAGGAAGAATGGAGCGACTATTTCGCACAGTTTCAAGAACTCGTCGCGGCTCATCAACTTACAGGTCAGACTGTTAAGCATCTTTTATTGTCTGTGGTGGGCCCCAAAACTTTCGTGTTACTGCAGAAACTATTCCCGCACTCATCTCCTCGTGATGTAGACTTTGAACAAATAGTAGAGGCACTAAATGCTCATTATGAGAGAAAAGTTCTTGTAGCAGCTGCACGATACCGATTTTTCAGACTTAAAAAATTACCGCAGCAGTCACACCAAGAGTGGATTACGGAATTGAAGGGCTTAACCCGCCAATGTAAATTTACTTGCTCTTGTGGACTTTCGTATAGTGACGTGATGTTGCGAGATGCGATTACGCAGAACATTCAGGACCCCAGAATTAGGGCAGCAATTCTGAAACAGTCTGACCCCTCCTTAGACAGTGTACTGCAGCTTATAGAAGCGCATGATACTTTTGACTTAGCAGATGTAGAAATGCAAAGCCACAGTGTAAATTCAGTGCGCCGCAACGGACGCTTTCCTAGCCGTAGTTCTCAGTATAGCACTGGTGATTCTTATTTTTCTACCGGCCGTGCTGAACAGTCAGTGAACAGTAGCCAGTGTAAAAGTGCGACACACAGGTCGCCCCGTCGTGTTAGAAACAGTAACTTCAATAACGGGCGCCAACGCTCATTTCAGAAAAATGTACGTAAATCTTGCCCCCAGTGTGTGTCTCGCCACAAGCGTGCTCATTGCCCTAGTCGCAACGCAACCTGTTATCAATGTGGCAAATCAGGACATGTACAGTCTGTGTGTATGCAAATTAAAAACTCAAAGAACGGTACCGTTAGAAACAGTGCTTCGCAGAGTGCGAGAACAGTTCATTCTGTAAATGTTATACGGGCTGCGGAATTGAACAGTGCTTTAGTTGGTTCTCCATTGCAAGAAAGTAGTTCTGCGCCTATGGCAAAACTATATAGTGCACCACGTAGCAAGCGCCGACGAGCGCGTAAAACAGTGCAACGGAAAAGGGTTCGGGACACGCAAAATGACTATGAACAGTGCATTCCTGTAGTGAAAATAGTGCCTTCTGCAACTTCTAATTGTAATAGTGCCCAGTACTGTGTAGCTAGTGACAGTAGAATTGGTGTAGCTACTCAAAGTAATTTTAGTGCAGTAGCCTCGCATTGCGCGGACGCCGATCCGGCGGTAGTGTCATCTAGTGACAGTGTGGTTAATCCGCTGTGTGCCGAGTATGCGCCGCTTCCTACCGCACGCAACCCGCGCAAGCGCAGAAAACAATATGTATTAGACGTTGCCCACATTCGCGCACCGGTCGTGCGCCAGAAGCACAAGCTGTTTGTTCTCTCTCTATAGAAAATAAGACTGTGCAATTTCAGCTCGACACTGGTTCCGCTGTTACCTTAATTAATAAAGATACTTATGAACTTCTGGGTTCGCCAAAATTATCGCTGTGTCAACAAGTGTTAACAGCTTATACAGGTCAAAATATTCCCGTGCTAGGAACATGTAGCCTGCCCGCCTCTTTTCAAGGTGTTACAAAAACAGTTGCTTTTGTAGTTCTTCAGGCCAAATCAACACAGAACATTTTTGGACTAAATGCTTTTGACTTGTTTGGTTTATCAATTCAAAGAGATGTGCTTCAAATTTCGTCAATAGTGCCTCAGGATAAAATCAATGCATTGTGTGACAAATATAGTGACTTGTTTTCGCCGGAACTAGGTTGTGCAAAAGACTTCGTGGCACATGTAACTTTAAAAGAATCTGCAGTTCCAAAGTTTCGTAAAGCTAGACCAGTGCCTATCGCCTTGCGTGATACAGTTGCCGAAGAACTTAAACGTTGGCAAGATAGTGGGGTGATTTCTCCTGTTTCTGCGAGTCAGTGGGCCTCGCCTATAGTAATTATACCCAAGCCGTCAGGAAAACTTCGTCTCTGGGCGGACTTTAAATCAACAGTGAACAGTCAAACAATTGTGGACACTTATCCCCTGCCCAGACCTGAGGAACTGATGGACAAATTAGGACAGTCTCGCTTCTTTTCCAAGATTGATTTAGCAGAGGCATACTTACAGATTCCACTTGATGACGAGTCCAAAAAGTTTTTCGTCATTAATACTCACATGGGCCTTTTTCAATTTCAACGCCTACCCTTTGGCAGTTCTTCCGCTCCCGCTATTTTTCAGCGCTTTTTGGAACAGCTGACAGTTTCGGTACCTTGTTGCTCGAACTATTTAGATGACATTGTGGTATCCGGACGTACAGTTGAAGAACATTTAGCAAACCTGGAGTGCCTTTTCAAAGTTTTGACTGCAGCAGGTCTACGTTGTAATAAAGCAAAGTGTTCGTTTTTTCAAACTGAAATAGAATACTTAGGCCATGTGATTAATGCCCAAGGAATACATCCTTTACAGTCACATCTTCGAGCAATCAAAGACTTGCCTCCTCCTAAGAATGTGCATGAATTGCAAGCAGTAATGGGAAAGCTTAACTATTATTTCAGGTTTATTTCCAATGCCTCTCAGATTGCAGCTCCACTGCATCACTTACGTAGGAAGAATGTTCCTTTTGTATGGTCTAAAGATTGTCAGGTTGCCTTTGACAAACTAAAGTCAGCACTACTCAGTGATGCATGTTTGATTCCCTTTGACCCACAGAAGCCTGTAGTGTTAGCAGTTGACGCCTCGTCGTACGGTCTGGGTGTTGTTCTGTCGCATCGTATTGGATGTCACGATCGTCCTATTGCCTTTGCATCCAAGCTACTGACGCCGACGCAACAGAATTACAGTCAGATAGAAAAGGAGGCCTTAGCAATCATTTACGGCGTCACAAAGTTTCATCATTATCTCTATGGCAGAAAATTCTATTTGTTGACAGACCACAAGCCTCTCACGTCGTTGTTCTCACCCACAAAGCCGATTCCGCCACGTACGGCACAAAAGCTTCAGAGATGGTCCTTGATATTGTCTAATTATCAGTATGAGATTTTGTACCGACCTACCACTCAACATGCTAACGCGGACACACTTTCCCGACTTCCGGTTGGCCAGGATGTATCATTTGATTCTTCAGAAATGGCATGTTGTCAGATAGACTCCAGAGATGCTTCCGCTGTCGCAGACTTTCCTTTAAACTCTCGTCGGGTTGCACAGGAAACAGCTGCGGATGCAGACCTAAGTGTGGTAGCACGTTTTGTTCGCTCAGGGTGGCCTGCCAGAGCCAAAGACATTGATCGGCCTCTGGTTCGACGTTATTTTGCACAACGTCATGCATTATCTTTAAGTCAGGGTGTACTGTTGTTGCATACCGACAACGACCAAGCAAGAGTGATTGTTCCTCGTTCCCTGCAACGAGAAGTGTTACGCCTCCTGCATCAAGGACATTGGGGCATTGTTAGGACAAAGCAACTGGCCAGACGTCATTGTACCTGGGTTGGTATGGACGCTCAGATAGAGAGCATGACATCACAGTGTACAGTTTGTGCGGAGCATCAGGCGGCTCCTCCACAGCGTTTCTCCGACTGGCCACGCCCCAAGGGACCATGGCAACGTTTACATATTGACTTTGCCGGACCATTCTGGAATACGCGCTGGTTAATTGTTGTAGACGCTTTCAGCAAGTTTCCTTTTGTGATTGCCATGAGCTCAACGACGGCGTCTAGTACAATCAGTGCCTTAACATCAGTGTTTTGCATCGAAGGCTTGCCTGAAACTATCGTCAGTGACAATGGACCTCAGTTTGTTAGTGCGGAATTTCAACAGTTTTGTCGTGTGAATGGCATTCAGCATATCACCACCGCACCTTTTCACCCTCAGTCCAATGGTGAGGCAGAACGTTTCGTTCGAACATTCAAGTCTCACATGGAAAAGATGAAAGGTCAGCACTCCAGGCAGCAAGCTCTTCAAATTTTCCTGTCTACGTATCGGTGCATGCCACGTGACGGCCCGTCTCCTGCCGAGCTGCTACACGGCCGCCGTCACCGCACTCTCCTTCACCTGCTGCAGCCTCCCACGCACCGAGTCGGTTCGTATGGCGCTACGCGTTTTCAGGTTTCCACGCCGGTGCTGTACAGGGTGTTTGCTGGAAACAAGAAGACATGGTTGCCGGGCACCATTCAGCGCGTGCTTGGTCGCAATATGTTTATTGTACGTTCTTCCACAGGGTCGGAGCTGCGGCGCCACGCAAACCAATTGCGCCTGCACAGGCCGCGCGATCCTGTCTCCGGTTTCTTGATTCCAGACCCAGCTCACCGCCAGGGAGCACAGCCACATCGTTCGTCCCCAGACTACGAGATCCCTATGGACGTCGACGTACATCCGACGCAGTCGTCGCCGCCGCTGTCGTCGCCGCAGATGACTGCGTCACCGAGAGGGACTCCGGGACCGTGCGGGCCCCCCCAGTTTGGGCCACGCACCTCAGAAGAAGATGACCTGCTCCCTCTGGGCGGGGGCGGGCGCCCTTCCCCAGGTTTCGGCGGGTTCCCTGGAGGATCGCAAGGCGGATGCCGGGGCGCGGACGGCGTCTCGATCCCGGCCTCAGCTACGACGCCCGTCCCACCAGTAACGCCCCCGCCCAGGCCCTCCTCCCAGTGCCGTCGCCGTGGCCCTCAGCCCTACGCCACGACGGCGCGGCGGTTTGGGGGGGAGGGGTGTGGTGTCGCACAAGTACAAAGTGCGCGCCACTTACTTTCGCCGCGCGCCGCCATGCACGCACGGCGCGGTGTTCTCACGACGACAGCCACGAGCGCCCTCTGCGACAACTCCGCTCGTGGCCACCACTGAAGGATATCGTTCACTTCGCACTTCGGACTGAGATAGCAACGAGTTAGGACCTTCGTAAACAGATAGGCACCAGTGAAGACTTTGCTATTGTACAGGCACTAGGCAGGCCTCTAACAACTATGTATCAACATTCTGCAGTACTATATAAAAGTTAAGTATTGTTACATTCTGTGCAAAATATATCTCTTTCTAATTTACTCTAGTGTTTGTAGTTTCTGGCTGCTCCCCTCCGTACCTGCACCGGCGTGCTGCCTTGTTACTGTGTCGGTCTCGTTCCACTCGGCCACCGACACCTACGACGAGGCTGGGACACAAAAGCGACGACGAAGTTGGGACACAAAACTTTTGACACATTCTAAAACAAATATCCAAGATAGAACATTGCTTCTATGTGTTTCGTTGCTAGCTTTAAAGCTCATTTCTGTTTGAAAAAAAGTTGTTCAGTTTTCGCAAAGTTCGTATTTCCTTCAATTGTTCATAATGCCACAGAAATTGGTGTCTGCTAATACATTTATCCGTAACATCTGTTACATAATTGCTGTGAGCTTCTCGCTTCTTCTTCTTGGGCGCTAGTTCAGCCGTAGCCTCGCTGTACCTCGTCACGTGACCTACAGCAGTTCTTGCACTGCAGCGTCACCACTTCGCCTTTCCATGCAACAGGTGTTGTTGCGTTCTCTACAACGAAAACTGCAGAATTCGTTTCGGTAGTTGGCCGAAGGAGTCATGAGTGCTCATAAGCATTTTTATTGCGTTTCGTAAGAACAGATGAATTGGTGCGTCCGAATTTCTTGCTTGCGCATGCATGTTACACATAAGTTAGAATTTTTCTCCTTCGAGATAGCAGAATAGGAAAATTTATTTTTCTTATGATCTGTTACTTGAAAAACTGGGCAAGTCGGCAAATAAGCACGCGTCCTCTCAATAGCTAGAATGAAAATAAAGCAAGGAAAAGTGAAGTGAGACGGTAATGACTAATTTGTTGCCCCTTATTCCATAATCAGACATGAAAGACGTGACAAACAGAAATTACGACACATGTCGAGTGTCATTTCTTTGAAATGAACAACCGCAGTGCAGTGAGTTAATATATTTCCACTAGCATTTGTACCCGTCGATGCCTGGGCGTGTGTTTATTGAATTGTTATGTTACTCCATCTTCTTATTCTTCCTCCCTCCACTGTCTTCCGCCCTACTCTTTGACCGTTTCTCCTGCATGTGTAGTGAAATTCGGACTGAAATTCTATTTCACGCGGGTCAGTTCTTAGACTTCATCTCCTGAACAGCGTACCCTACAATAATGTTTCACACACATTTGAACATTTTTGTAAATTCACAAGAATTATTAAAATTTAGCTAGATTTTCTCAATCAGGCTTGACTCCATTTTTGAGCTGGTGCTCAGCGACTATTTTGTACAAATCTATAGAGAATGTCACCAACCAGTCGAAATTTTTGTTTTTATTTTCCGGATCTACATATATTTCGGGCACAGTGTGGCTATTCTCAATGCTTTATGTTTACATCTATACCGTCGTGCTGAACGTAACTGTGAACGTGGCGGTTTAGATGGAAGCACATATTGAAAGCTTTGAGACTGGCCATTCAGTGGCCGAAAACTGGAGGCAGATCTCAAAAGTAAAATCATAAATTACGATTGATTGCTGACATTTCCTACAGATTTGTTTAATTAAAATTCCACAAACTTCCGTAAAAAAGAAAGAATACGGGTTGGTGTGGGGGGGGGGTGTCAGTTTAGCAGCTGGCACGGGGCGGCGCTTGGGCTTTCGCCGGCCCTGGCAGTACACTGCGTTACCCTGCAAGCGAAATCAACGTGACAGGTTACTAGTGACGGGAGCAATCGAATGATAACAATCGATTCATTCGGTTGTTGGAAAAAAATCGATCATTCGGTTGTAGTTTCCGTATCGGTTGAATTATTCATTCATTCTTCAGAGTGAAACCAGTTGGTGGGACCAACCGAATGAAACAACCGACTCAGTCGGTTGGAGTACTCATTCGTTCTTTTGAGTGAAATCAGACGGTTCGAGCAACCGAATGAAAAAATCGACACAGTACGTTGGCCTCTTCATTCGTTCTTCTGAGTGAAACCAGTCAGTGGGGCAACCGAATGAAACAATCAGCCGGTAGTAGTTTTACTATGTTGGATTAATATTCGTTTATTTTTTTTTTTTTTCGAATGAAAGAAGTCTGTGGGAACAACCGAAGGAAATCATGCGACACTTTTGCAGTTTTGTACATTCACTGAATTACTCATACTTTCTTTTCAAGTGAAAAGAGGCAGTAAGTTTTTCTGTTGGTTGAATCATGTAATGATTATCCCAACTAAAAGGACTCATTGGTGTTTTAGCTTACACAGCTATCCATTTATTTGTATGGATGAAACTGGCATGCACATCAGATAACTACAGCAGTGCTACTTTATACCGCCATGGAAAAGGGGTATGCCAAAGTTAAAATGCGTATTACAATGTTCATTTAATTATGTATTGAATGAAGTAACTTTTCGTTTTATAATACACAGTAACAGTGATTCATATTTTGTTTTAGATTATATTGTTCGAGGTGCCATCACCGAGTAACTAATTAGATGCCATATCGCTGGAGCAGGCCTGCGATCACTTTCATTGCCCACCACAGACCTCGAAAACGCCGATCATCAGGACCCGATCAGATTACTTTCGCAGACAGCCACAATCTGTGGAAGATAAGTGGCCGATGACCACGAAGAACCGCGGGGAGCGGGGACACGAGAGGGGGTGCTGCCTCGCTTGCTGGCAGCAGGCCGCAACTTATATTACCAAACTCTACAGCAGTGTCTGGCCAGAGGGGCGGGGCGTGCCGTCGCAGATCGTTGTCGGCTTCTTACTGTCTCCATAAAGAACCGCCGAAACTACAGGCTGTTCCAAAATGATCGCTACAAGTTTAATCTCGCATACTGTATCTCCGAAGTGGTAATAGGTAGAACCGTGCGGTTTGCGGCTTATTGTTCATACGTATCTAAGGTTCTACTAGGACAGAGTTAAGTATGAAAACTTTGAGCATATTTGCTAGATACAAATTCGAAGAACACTAAAACATTAGGTATTGTAAAAAAAGCCATCGTTAAAGTATTTTGTTTAAAAATATTTCGTATAAAAATATTTTTGTTAATTCCATCTAATTTGAAGGAATACGAGAAGACATACAACATTTATCAGTGCTGTCAATTTTCTTCAGCGCGTCTGTATTCGTCAACAGTGTATGAAAACATTCATCTCAAGTGCCATAATTATTCACTCTTGTCACAGATACTTCTGTGGTTTTCGGTGAAACGGTGTGGAGTTTTATTCCATCCCTCCACCATGTACCATACAAAATCTTAGATGAACAGTGAACTGCCACTTGTTTTGAAAGTCAAGTGTGCAAAATTTCATCAAAATCGGAATAAAACCTTCGACCATAGATACTAAAAGACCGGACAAACAGCAGATCGGCTATACGTATGGCATGGTTCAAACATATGACCACGTGACTGTTGGCAAACATTAGTCGGATATAATTAACAACTCGGCAGTTTTCAAGATATGCCGTTATTTTAAACTAATGATACTTTCCTTTGGAATTTAATGTTACTTGCCTCCTCAAATAGCTCTGTATAATCCTAGGACAAGCTGTTCCTCAGCTGTAGACTACCACGTGACTGTTGGCAAAGCAATGGTTTAGCTGCAGAGATGTTGATGCCATGAATACGATGCCATGCCCAGTCTACAAGTATCTATGGTCGAAGAATAAAACTCTATATTGGCGTGGAAGTCTGGAATACCTTCTCTCATGCATCAAACTAAAGTAGATGTAGACGATGACCATACTCTTTCTTTGAAGGTGAAGAGTGAAATATATCATTAAAATTCGAATACAAACGGAATTTGTCCAAGCTAGTAGGTAAAGTACCCTCCGCCATGCACCGAATGAAATTTGATGTAGACAGTGACGTTCCTCTTGCTTCGAAGGTCAAGTGTGCAAAATTTCATCAAGATTGGAACAAAACTGTAGATTAGCATTCAATAGAAAGACACACACGGACACACTGCTATATTTTAAAGATTTGTCTCTAACAATGTTTCATGCTGAATCACAGTTCATTTTTAGCCGAAAAGGCTGAAGGAGTATGCAAATAAAATCACACAAAGTCGATGAATTAATAAAAACATCCATATAACTGCAGAAACCGACAAAGACTTTTTGCAGTCGGTTGTATCGCAACAAGTGAAACCACTCAATGCCGGGAACATTCATATAAAGGGCAGAGACTTGTTTCGTTCCGTGGTCGCGCATCGACTAAAACCACTCAAACCCACTGAATGAGTGAGCGGCCGAAACCGACAGAGGCTGGTTTCATTCGATTGTTTCGCATCGACTGACACCACTCAAACCCCGCTAGTGAGTGAACACATTCATACAACAATAGAGACTATTTTCATTCGGTTGTTTCATTCGACTGAAAAACTATTTACTATATATAGCGGCCAGCAAACTTACACCGATTTCTAGTAATGAAAACTGTAAGTTACGGCCTCCCTGACCCACGAATAATGTCATCTGTACATACAGTCTGTAACGGAAGAATTTCCTCATTTGTAATAGTTAAAGATTAATTAAACACCTGCTACATTATATAAGATGGAAGGGCATTTAGAAAGAATCTCAATATTTAATTGTAAATTAGATGTAGCCGTACTCAGTATAAATGCTATCTCATTTGATTTGGTGTAAAATAACTGGTCGATTTCCTGTTGATGGCAGCCAAAGTCCTTAACTTATGTTGTATTGTGTTACTTTCGGTCAAAAACATGTTCCAAACCACTGGTTGTCGGCTTGCACCCGTAACGGTATCGTGAAATAAGAAAAATATGATTATACTTTTTCAGTTATTAGCACAGTATACATTTCATTTGTCTAGTGATGAAATAGGTTGGCATTGTCATCTGCCTGTGCAAACTCACTGTTGGAGGCTTCAGGGCAGGGCAGCTGATGTCTGACTCCTGACTGGTGGCTTCAGGCAGGGGGCTGACGTCTGATTCCTGACTCGTGGCTGCAGGCAGGGGGGCTAACGACTGACTCCTGACTCGTGGCTGCAGGCAGGGGGGCTGACGTCTGACTCCTGACTGGTGGCTGCAGGCAGGGAGCTTACGTCTGACTCCTCACTGGTGGCTGCAGGCAGGGCGGCTGATGTTTGACTCCTGACTGGTGGCTTCAGGCAGGGCAGCTGATGTCTGACTCCTGACTGGTGGCTTCAGGCAGGGGGGCTGACATCTGACGCCTGACTCCTGACTGGTGGCTGTAGGCAGGGGGCTGGTATCTGACTCCTGACTCATGGCTGCAGGCAGGGGGGCTGACGTCCTACTCCTGACTCCTGACTCGTGGCTGCAGGCAGGGGGGCTGACGTCTGACTTCTGAGTGGTGACTGCAGGCTGGGGGGCTGACGTGTGACTCCTGACTGGTGGCTGCAGGCAGGGGGGCTGACGTCTGACTCCTGATTCCTGACTGGTGGCTGCAGGCAGGGGGGCTGACGTCTGACCCCTGACACGTGGCTGCAGGCAGGGGGGCTGACGTCTGACTCGTGGCTGCAGGCAGGGGGGCTGACGTCTGACTCCTGACTCGTGGCTGCAGGCAGGGGGGCTGACGTCTGACTCCTGACTCGTGACTGCAGGCAGGGGGGCTGACGTCTGACTCCTGACTCGTGACTGCAGGCAGGGGGGCTTACGTCTGACTCGTGGCTGCAGGCAGGGGGCTGACGTCTGACTCCTGACTCCTGACTCGTGGCTCGTGGCTGCAGGCAGGGGGCTGACTCCTGACTCATGACTGGTGGCTGCAGGCAGGGGGGCTGACGTCTGACTCCTGACTCCTGACTCGTGGCTGCAGGCAGGGGGCTGACGTCTGACTCCTGACTGGTGGCTGCAGGCAGGGGGGCTGACGTCTGACTCCTGACTCGTGGCTGAAATGACCTTCTCGACATGCCCAGCATGAGTTAAGAAATCTTTTACAAAAGCCCGCGATACAGATTTGCTGTTGGCCTTTTTAAATGGGGTGAAGGTGACAAATTTTGAAGTTAACTCGACGGCAACAAAAATGTAGGAGTGTCCGTTTACTGTCCGTGGAAGCAGCTGGAATAAGTCCACAGCAGACATTTCTCGTAAACGAGAAAGAATGATAGGAAACATAGGGGCGTGGGGAGACATAGTGGGGGGCTTAGCCTTCTGAGAGGCCTTGCAGGTTGCTAGAACCCTCCGGATCCTCTTTTCCATATTTATGAAGTAGCAGGTATCACGGAGTTTCGTGTAACATTCACGTGGGCCATAGTGGGCGTAGCTGAGGTGTGTATACCAGATGAGTTATTCACCCATTCACCTGTAATGCACACAACACAGTTGGACTTGCTGGGATTGCTATGTCGATACAAGATGTTACGCCTAACTAGATAGTAATTCCTGATCGACGGATTGTTATTGTCATTCCATCTAGTCTTCACGTCTTTCGGGATGGGGCTTTGTCCTGCTCTCGCGCTATTTCTTGGAGGGACCTGGAAATGAAATTTTCAAAGGCTACGCCACGCAAATACAGTAAACTGAAATTATTTTCATTGAGTTCATCGTTCGTCCCTTGAGTCAATGCTGCCGGGGAACGAGAGAGAGCGTCTGGCACTAGATTCTCTTTCCCGGGTATGTGTTCGACCGTGAAATGAAACTCCTGGAGATATAGCGCCCACCTGGTCAGCCGACCGTGCGTCAGCTTAGCCGACCTTA
Organism: Locusta migratoria; assembly: GCA_026315105.1. Classification (NCBI taxonomy): domain Eukaryota; kingdom Metazoa; phylum Arthropoda; class Insecta; order Orthoptera; family Acrididae; genus Locusta; species Locusta migratoria. The sequence continues at coordinate 1,391,069 of CM048750.1, read as the reverse complement.
AAAACTGCAAAGCACGGTAATCAGTATACACTTTCGTCGTTCGGCCATAGAGAAAGCCACGGAAGTTCGTGAATCCGAAAACGACGGCAAGGGCTTCCAGCTCTGTCACCGAGTAATTCTTCTCGCACTTGGTGAGAACGCGTCTCGCAAACGCAATTGTCTTCCTGCACATTACCCTGTCTTCCTCAATCTCTTGGAACAACATGGCAGCTATTCCTGTCCTTGAACTATCCTTTCCAAGACAGAAGTCCTCAGTGAGGTCAGGGGGTGTGAGCAGGGGCGCGGACAAGAGCGCGGACAAGAGCGCGCGCTTGAGGCTTTCAAACTCCGATTGCGCGTTTGCGTCCCACTTCCAAGGCTTGTTCTTACTGGCGAGTGCGCAGAGGGATGGGGTGGCCAAGGTATCAAGTGATAAGAAACGTTTATACAAATTTATAAGGCCGAGGAATGAGCGCACTTGCATCTTAGTGGCGCGGTATAGGGATGCCTCGAATCGCGTCGAGTTTACAGGGATCCGGCAGAATGCCGTCTCCCGTAATAATATGCCCAAGGAAATTAACTCGGGGACGACCGAACTCTGATTTTCTTAAGTTCACGGTAATACCGGAACGTGCAAAGACACCTAATAGTTCCTCTAACACTTCATTGTGGCCTTACCATGATTATTCTGCAATTAACACATCGTCCACGTAATTGATGATGCGTTTACACGGTTTTTCAGGGAGTATGCTCTTAAAGCCACGAATGAAGGCAGCGGAACTGATGTTCAACCCGAACGGAAGTTTCCTAAACTGGTAGCACTTCCCGAAACATAGAAATGCCGTGTACGGGCGACAAGCAGGGTCGAGCTCGATTTGCCAGTAGCTGGCACGCAAATCAATTGACGAAAGCACACGGACACCGTGGTACTTCTGCAGAAGCTCGTCTAGCGTCTGTGGCCGATCTGTCTCGGGCTCGATAATGGTATTTATCTGCCGTGAATCGAGGACGAGTCGTACTGATTTGTCTTTCTTGGGAATGACTAATAAGGGGCTGTTGTAAGAGCTTACAGCATCTTCAATTACGCCATCCTTTTTCATTCGTTCAATTTCCTCTGCTACATCGTCTTTGTACACCCAAGGTATACCGTAAGGCTTGACAAAAAACTTAGTATGTTCCCGCACCTTGAATTGATAACGAATGTTCTTAATGGTATCGGGGCATCAGAAAAAACTGAAACACGTTTATGCAAAATGCGGGACATTTCATCCTTAGCCAGAGGTGGAGCGTCTTCCATCGAACTGACCTTTTGTTCAATCTCGGACGCAATGTCGGCTTGTTCATCCGAATTAAGCAACAATAGCGTCGGTTGACCGCAATCAGAGGTTACCGGGTCGGCGCCACATATCGCCCGATAATCGGTTAGGAAGTCAGAGAGAAAGTGACAAGAGGGACCATGGGAAACCAACGTCGTAGTGCATTCGTCTAATGTTAACTTCATGTTTGACCCATCAAGTAACAGGTGCACTTCACCTTCTCCAAAGTTCAGCGTGGTCTAGTGCGCTACTAAAAATTCAACGCCGAGCAACACGTCCACAGCGAGCGACGGCACTACTATAAAATTGGCGACGAAAGTATAGCCTTGGCAGTTAAAATGAATTTGGACCTGCTTCCTAACCTCCACGCTCCTTCCAACCAAAACTCCTTTAACCTTGGTGCGTTGAAGAGATAGCACTGGCCAAGAACCTACTGCTAGGCATCGGTTAAAAGCATCCTCGCTCATTACCGATATGTCACTTCCTGTGTTTAACGTACACCGTAATTTCACGCCCTGAACTTCAATTTCCAGGACGGGTTGTACTGTCGCCCCTGTCGTGTGCGGCTCCTCCTCCAGAAGAACCTCACGTAGGTCGTTCAATTTTAAATGGTTTACGCGTCCCGTAATCGTAGTCGCAATCGATTCCTCCGATAGAAAAACCTCGCGCATGTCCGTAATTTTTGTCGTCGGTTCCGTTGCCTGTTCGATTAAGTTCACCGAATGTTCAGCAACGGAGGGAGTTCGTCATTCCTTCGAAGTCGACGGATCCGGCAGACTTTCCGGTTTATTGTGTCGGGGGTGATACGATAACACCTCGATGCCTTGCGGAGGTGTCGGCGGCCTTGTCCAGGGTACACGGTTTTGATGGCCGTTTCTACCATTACTGTTACCCCTTCGTTTCCTTTTGCGCCCCTGATTTTCTGGCACGGAACCTTTCCTTTCCTGCCATGCGCCGTCGCACGGACTCGGGCGCTCGTTTTGCCCTGCCGAGCTGTGCGTCCTTGCATTGCTGCCCGCGTCATGCGCACGTGGCAGGAAATGCTGTGCCTGATACCCGTTCCTTTTAAAACTGCCGCTCGAATTTGAACTACTTGCCAGCGGTTCATAATCAAACTCGAGCTCATCTAGCATCGCCTGAAATTGCTCAAGATCATCTTTGCATCTTCCGAAAATGATGGTGTTGCGTAATCTCCTCGGCAACTTCGTTAAGCAGAGTCTAATTAGTTCAGGTATCGGGTATGGACAATCCAGGAACTGGTTCTTCATAAGCATCACCTGCACGAACTCACTAGAGGTTGAGTACTGGGAGGGGTTGTAATGCGGCATCATTAAGATGCTATGTTTCACGCGATCCTGATGGGCTTAGACCAATAGGACGCGAGAAAATGCTCACGAAACTCCCGGTAATCGAGCCCGTTTCTTAGCAATACGCGCATCCTTGTGGCGGGCTCGCCTTCAAGCAACCCAACCACAAAGTCTATTTTATTACACTCCGGCAAATTTGAAGGGAGGCTGCACTGAAATTGATCCAGCCAAGCGCGGGGGTGGATACCGGTGGGAGCGGTACGAAAGGTTTCGAACTTTCGCACGGTGAGAAACTGGTCGTAGTCAAAGGCTGTAGCTGGTCCTCGGCTTCTGCGGTTCGCCCTGTTCGGAGAGCTCACCGGATGTGGATGATGCGCAACATCATCATCTTCAAAAGCCGAATCGGCGTCCTTATCAGATTCGGCGCCGCGGCCACAGCATGCATTACTTACAGCGTCAGACGGCCGCTTATCCGTCCGCTCACGCACGGTAATTGCGTGGCTACTAGGCGCGGGCGACCCGCACTTCATTCATTCGGCCAGTGATGTCCCCGAGCTGGTTCTTTATTTGAACAATCTCAGACTCCGCCGTACCTACACGTCCGTCTACGGCACCAGCAGAAGAGATCACTTCATCAACGCGGCCGGCCACTACACCGACGCGCGCTTCGATTGCATCAACTCGGTTACTCACGCCGCCGACACGTGCTTCTGCATTGTCGACGCGCGCTTTCACGTCATTAACGCTCGTTACAGTACTGTCGGCGCGCACCTCTACCGCGTCGACCCTCGCGTTTACCTTGCCGATCTCTTCCTGGTTAACTCTTATGGCGTCGGCGTTTTGTTCAATCCTTTCGGATTCTACCTTCGCCATCTCGTCCGGGTGACCGATATCCTCGTCCTGTCGCGTTTTAATTCCACCTATCTCGCTTCGAATTTCAACGAGGTGGGCGAGTAAAAGTGCTTGATCGTTGTTCACGGGGGCGGCTACTGGTGCCGGGGCGGGTGGAGCACCCGGCTCAGCTGCCGGGCCGGCCACTGCTTTGCCCCCAAGCGGACGCGACTCGCTTTCAAGCGCTACCATATTAGGCGCGCCATTGCTTCCGACGAGTGTGAAACTCTGGGTTTCCCGTGTTAATGGGGTGTTTGTCCATGGGAGCGGTTATCCCCTGGTTCGAAATGTCTAAGCACAGAGTAACATATACAGAGGAGCAGCCCACCCTAAACCACTGTCCTACGCTCCCCTCGTAGTTCCGTAAGATGCTAGGTGTCCGGCGGTTCGCTGGCTTAGTACCGGTGGACCACACTAGAGGCACTTCTGAGGGTGCCTCTCGCACGTCAGAGGGTAGCGTGGAGGGGAGCCTGAGGGGAGAACTCGTGCCGCCTGCCACGAGGCCACGGCTCTGAGGGGAGGTGGTGGTGGGGGCAGCCGCTACCTGCCGCCAGTTTAAAGAGCTGCTTCTGATCGCAGCGCCATCATGAGACATCTTACGGAACTGCTGGAAACCCTCCCTCCCCGCACCCAGGAGCGTAGGACTGGGCCCTTACGGAGGTTTCCCATCTGTATATATTTGTCTGTGGTCTAAGTTTTCAACCGACAGGGCTACCCGAGAATCTAACACCGCGTTACTTTCCGTTTCACGCGACCTGTCTCTTTTACTCCCTTGCTCTTTCATTGCTGCGCGCCTACGGGTTTCAATCGCCGAAGATGTGGAACTATCCATTTCAATCTTACAGCAAAAACAACGACGGAAACACAAAGCAACAGCCTAGCATCCCACGTGGCAGAACACGGGTGCTTCAATAAAATTTCACAAGCAATTCACACGTTGTTAAAAGCACGAAAATTGCCGTTAATAAAAACATTCCCCCAAAATACACAAAAATATCCTGCTGAAGGAGAAGGACACAAATTTAAGCGCTTGCTGCACTACTGTACTCACACACTCACACAATTGCAGGGGACGGGTGGATATTTGAATTAATAGAATAATAAAAAAATATATCAGAACATGCCAGAAGGACGAATCCTAGCAGCGGTCCGCCAAGTGAAACTCGCCCGCTATTCTTTTGACTGTTAACTATTCGTGTTTCTGAAGTTGAGAATTGACTGCTCGCTCACAAAATCTAATTATGGCGATATTCACACAGCGGCGGAAGTATACAGTTCCATTAAGCAAAACTCTGATTTCATAAATTAAGCAAACAGTTCTACCCTTACTGTAATCTTTAGAGGAAACTGCACACAATTAAATAATGATCCGCAGTTATGGATCTAAATCAGAAATCATAAATGTTGGCAACGGAAACGCAAATATTCTCTGCTCCAGAAGTGAGCAGAGACACAAGATACATGAACAAATTACCCCGCATTAATCCCAAATAAATGATGAGGGGAGAATTTAAATTAGCACAAAAGGATTACAATTTAAAAAGTCAATTATTGTCAAAACAAGAACAACAAGGGGAAAGACCATTTTTCTTTACAATTACAATAAAAAACACAAAATATTCAAAAATCCACAATTACATGGCCCTAAAATTGCCCGCCTGCAAAGTTGAGTACAGGTTAATTACGATCACGTTTCATAGGGGGATGGAGGAATTGCAGCAATTCACACACAGATTCATACGCTAAGTCATGCAGGTACTTACAAAGCACCCGACACCAATACACCAAGACGACAGCCAAGCAATGCGGAGAATGCAGATCAAAGGTTCACTCACGCACAATGAAATAGTACTTCGCTTCCATAACGTGTGAAGCTAGTGGCTTAGGCTCATGATCAACTATCAGAAACAAAGGCACTTGGTTTAAGACCACAAAGTGCGGTGTACAGACGGAAGTTAAAGTTTCCCTAGAACTTATAACTATACATTAAATCAAGATTTCATTAAATAATATCTAAAAACGGTCGCTCTGGCGTTCGTTTAGCATAGGGAGAAGATAACTACAGAAGGTTAAAGTTGTTAGATCAATACAGCACTCTACTAAGTCGGAACACAAAATATGCATAAAGTTAACAAAAGCAATTTCGAAGAGAATAAGATCGTGAAATATATCGTGTAACCATTCTTTCTGGTCAGAGGAATGATATTAGATAAGCAAGGTAACAGATTGCTACAGCACAATACAGAATTCGCTCACAAAAATTCAAAGAAGTGAAATAATTACATTTCATGAAAATAAAAACACAATAGACATCGTGCAACGGTTCTTTCTACACAGAGGAAAAAGATCTATTTAATGGTAATAACCACGACAGGGAACACGCTAATCGGCGCACACGTGGGTCGACAAGTAAACAGATTAAAAGTAGAATGTGCAATTTTCGGGGAAAATTATCACTCTACACTCACTAGGAGACACCTTGGCAAATTAGCTATACAATTATTAACCCCTCATGTGCACTGAATGATGGAAAAGCTGAAGGCTTAGTCTGATATCGTCCACGTGTTCTGTCGACAAAGTACGAACAGTATAGGCATTGCGAGTCTCTGAAAATATTACAATTCAACTATGATAGGAATGCGAAAGACACTGAACACATTTAAACAGGAGAAGAAATGATTGAAATGTTATAAAGTGCAAGAACTATGCTAACGAAACACCATCAGAGCTTCGGAATCAGATTCCAGCAAAAATTGACATGAAATTAGCAATCCCGTACGAAAGTAAGCATAATCACACTACTACACATAGTGTAGCTGCTACTCCCGGAATTAAACACGCGAAAAGGCATAAGTATGGCTATTGAGCCTGAACTAAGTCGAGCCACGAGGCCACAGCAGAACCAAACCCAGAGGTACTTACCCTACCAGGAACCAAGAAGCGAATGAATAGCTCTTTTGACCACTGCCTAGCCTTTGCCGAGGAGGGGTAGTGGAGGGGAGCCCAGAGAGCATTACTGTTCGTCAGGCAGGTAACCTGACCAACCCCCACCCAAGGAGGTTAAGAGCAAGCTACATTGGGAATCTTTGCTGAGACTGGGTTCTGCTCAGCACTTGGCAATCCTACTTCTCACCCAGAGACATTAAACACCCAGAGTTTGAAAGAAACGACGACACAAAACAGACGAGGTGCGCCTAGAATTTCCTAAACTCTCTTACATAAAAAGTTTCATTCTTTCTGTGGAACCCAGGGCCAGTGAAAGCACATCACAGTACACGCTAATAGGTATTTGGGGCTTCATGTACAACATAGACACTTGGAATTTTACATACAGATAGAACTAAATCAATATATAATGCCTGGTATCTCGAATATTACGAGTGGAGTGTCTTCCTATGCATTAAAAAAAAAGTCTGAAGCTCGTCAACATTTGTTCATGGGGAGTCAATTAAATGTAACACGTTATGTGGATGTGCTTCAATGTTATGAATTCTGAAAAGATGAATGATTTATTAGAAAGCTGAGATATTTTACTACCATGTGCCCAGAAATCAGATTCTTTAACCGCATACTTTCATTAATACGGATTGAGGAGCGCTACGAAACTAAACACTCGCATGGAATGAAAAGTATACTTTTCTATCACAGATAAATCAAAACTTGTAAGAAAAAGTAAGTTGATAAAACGATGTGGGGTAGTGTTATATACCGTCATAATTTTTCACAAAGAAGAAATCGGAAAAGTGTATTTTCGCCCTTTTTTCGGCTCGGCGCAGTCCGGCGGCGAGCACGCCTTCTGGTGGGGCAGCCTGCCGCCTGCCGCACACGCCTCTGTCCACCACCGCCACGGCGTAGGCTGCGCGCATAGCGGGCCGTGCCCCAGCGGCTACCCAGTCAGCTATGCGCGCGCAACCTACTCTGCCTGACGTCACACGAGAGCGCCGCGGCCTTCTCTCTAGGTGGTGTTGCTCTGTCCCGATGTGCACAATATTCCTGTGCTTCTATTCCACGTCTGCCGCAAAGTGAAATTTCAAATCATGTGATATGCTTCGAAAAACATTGTTTTATGTAGACGAATATAAACTACATCCTTCTCTGTATTTAGTTTCACCATAAGACTTTTAATTTTTGCGTAAAAAATTAAAAAAATAATTAGAAAACACTACGGATTGGTGCGATTTTTGCGCTAACTCAGTTTGCACAATCGATTTTGCAGAACCTATTCAGTAGAAAAAAGTCATTTCTCCTGTATCTTACAGCCAGAAGTCACTGCATGATATTGGACTGGATTTCTTGCAGTTATTGCCCATTGTTATTTTTATAATGAGATCTAAAGTACAACGCCGCGCATATTTTGAAGAGTTTGCAGTGGAAAATGTACTCGCTGGCCACTTTGTTGCAATTTACATCGTACTTTACTGCGTACAAAATATAGCTAAATGTCTAAATTGTTTTCAACGGTGGAAGGAGAGCCGTACCTTTTTCCATTCTCTAGAAAATTAATGAGGCACGTTTGACGCATCGCGACGCACACATAGCTGTTTCCACCTGCTGTGCAGAATGCGGAGCTGCCTAGTGTTGCTCTTCTTCATATGCTGCCGATACAGGCCCAAGCTGGAAACGAACAACTTACGAAAATAAAGATGTTCATGGTGTATTTTTTCGGTCTATACTTGCTGGTATCAGTAAACGTGTGACAGACATGAAAGGAATATATATACGCTGAAATTCTTGTTACGAATGATCATCTCGGCGAAGCCAGGAGGGATGTGCAGCGACTTTCTTTACCATCGGAGGCCTCCTTCCATTTCTTGAAACACACTGTCCACTCTTTCGTCGAGTTCCACATCCAATGCTAGACCATAGATGCTTTACATAGCTTTACTAATCAGTAACAAACATGACGACTGTTTTTGGTAATTATAATTAGAAATCATGACATACAAAATAGGAACGAACACAATATAATAAAATACTGGACATACCAAAACATCTGCTGTAAAAAAAGCAGACGCCAACATCACAGTCCTCAGGGCCGAGAATATCTATGTTTAGCCAGCCGCGGTGGCCGAGGGGTCTGAGGAGCTCCAGTCACGGTCTGCACGGCCACTATGGTCGGGGGTTCGAATCCCCCCTCGGGCACGGATATTTGTGCCGTCCTTAGTCTTAGCTAGTTCGTAAGTAGTTTGTAAGCTTAGGGACTGATGACCCCGTAGTTAAGTCCCAGAAGTTCTACAAAGATTTGAACATTTGATTTGATCTATGTTTAAATATCTCAGTTTTTTGTCTCGTTTCCTCCGGTTGTCCTAGGTGTCGGTGGCCGAGTAGAGACCGACACAGGAAGTAGGACGCACGCGTGTGCGGGTACAGAGTCTGAGGTGACCAGCCAATGGGATAGCAGAAACTAGAAACACTGAGCTAGATTAGAACAAGATCTATATTTCGTAGATATAGTACAAAACGTAACTTGGAGGGCAGTAGACTAGTGGAATGCAGATACATAGTTTAACTAGAAAGAGGCCAGCCTACTGATGAGACTTTCCTAGTGCCTGTCTTATAGCCAAGTGACCGATCCAGTTCAGTGGTGGCCACGAGCGGAGTTGCAGCAGAGGGCGCTCGTGGCTGACGTCGTAAGAACGCCGCGCCGTGCTCGCATGGCGGCGCGCGGCGAAAGTACGTGGCGCGCACGTCAGACATGTGCGACACCACATCAGGAATGAAACACGTTGCGTGCAAATTCATTTAAACAATGAAACTATGATTTTCAAATATTTTTGATATCGATATATCTTTCGAACTAATGCATGTGAAGATCCTAGCAGGTGTCACTGAGAAGAAAAGTTTTTCTGGTAGTACAAACTGAACCACAGTCATGATTATATATGTCAGGTATATAAAGGGCCTTCGAGTATTGAATTTGCAATGACACTTGGTTGTCTTAATTATAAAAGAAGTTAAAACAAATTTCATTTTCATTACATTCCAAAAATAAATTCCTCATTTTTGTTGAGTAGGTATGATGACCCACAAAATACTTTGCTGCCCCCTGCCTCCGCCTCCGCCTCCGCCTCGTCGGCGCTCGCTGCCGGGCTGGCTGTTCACACTGCGCGCCTGTGAAAAAAGAAAAAGTCTAATTTTCATTCCACGCGAGTTTTTAGTTTCGTAATGACTTTGATAAAAGTATGCAGTTGAAAAATTTGATTTTTCGACTCGTGGTAGTAAAACATTTCAGCTTTCTAATAAATCATTATCCTTTTCATAATTCTTAACTGTCATTTCCAAATGACGCTATTTGTCAAGTGTGTGCGCGTGATTTACAAATAGTGTATTGAAAAAGTTGGATAGCGGGTGGCTTACTGTTCTGTGCATTTTAGACCATACATTACAGCGAGTGAAATGGAGCTAAACATACAGAAAAGTTGTTGAAATGGCAGTCTCACTGATATCTACCTCCCATCACAAGTATTTATTTATTTAGCGTCTGGCAGTTTGAAACATAACAATGTCACATGTGTTATAGATTACAACTTACAAATGTTACCCATAGATTATACAGGGTGTTACAAAAAGGTACGGCCAAACTTTCAGGAAGCATTCCTCACACACAAAGAAAGAAAATATGTTATGTGGACATGTGTCCAGAAACGCTTAATTTCCATGTTAGAGCTCATTTTACTATTTCTCTTTAAATGTAAATTGAAATAATTCGTGCAGAAAATACCCAATTGTTTCATTAGTATGTACTGTACTTCCTCGATTCACGTCATCAACACAGATTTTCTGTGAACTTTTCGGCAGGAATTGGTGATGTCTTGATTGGACCTCATGTTCTTCCACCTACGTTCACTGGAACACGTTATAATGATTTTATACGGGATATTCAACCTGTGCTGCTAGAACATGTGCCTATACAAGTACGACACAACATATGGTTCATGCACGATGGAGCTCCTGCACATTTCAGTCGACGTGTTCGTACTCTTCTCAACAACAGATTCGGCGACTGATGGATTGGTAGAGGCGGACCAATTCCATGGCCTCCACGCTCTCCTGACCTCAACCCTCTCGACTTTCATTTATGGAGGCATTTGAAAGCTCTTGTCTACGCAACCCAGGTACCAAATGTAGAGACTCTTCGTGCTCGTATTGTGGACGGCTGTGATACAATACGCTATTCTCCAGGGCTGCATCAGCGCTTCAGGGATTCCATGCGACGGAGGGTGGATGCATGTATCCTCGCTAACGGAGGACATTTTGAACATTTCCTGTAACTAAGTGTTTGAAGTCACGCTGGTACGCTCTGCTGCTGTGAGTTTCCATTCCATGATTAATGTGATTTGAAAAGAAACAATAAAATGAACTCAAACATCGAAATTAAGCATTTCCAGGCACATGTCCACATAACATATTTTCTTTCTTTTTGTGTGAGGAATGTTTCCTGAAAGTTTGGCCGTACCTTTTTGTAACACCCTGTATAAAATTTGTCGACATTATTGATTTATAAGCAAACGTGCAGTTTTTTTTATATATTTTACAGAATGAATAGTCCCAAATATAAATGTGGTGTCGCACAAGTCTGAAGCGCGCGCCACGTACTTTGGGCGCACTGCATCGGCCACTTGGGATTAAGACAGGCACCAGTACTCATCAGTAGGCAGGCCTCTACGTAGTAACCTATGTCTCAGCCGTATTTTGTGAAAGTATTATAACGTTTCTTCGAAATATAATTCTTGTTCTAATCTAGCTTAGTGTTTCTAGTTTCTGCTGTCGCACTGGCTGGTCACCTCATACTCTCTACCAGCACACGCGTGCATTTCCTGTGTCGGTCTATCTCTACTCGGCCACAAAAGTAGCGACGAGGAGCGATAGAAGAACCTTGGATCAGCCCTTATTATAAGAATTTTGTTAAGTGTTTTGTGGACTTTTTTTTTTTTTTTTTTTTTTTTTTTTTTTTTTTTTTTTTTTTTTTTTTTTTTTTTTGCAGAGTCCCCTGCGTGGCGCTAAGGAGGGAAACACCCAACGCCAAGGCAGCCAGACAATCTCAGTGATCTGGCCAAAAATACTGCTTAAAATGTCCCACCACAGGTAATTGCAAGTTGTCTGATCGGCGTTATGCCGCGATCTTCGTTCTTGGCGGATGTCCGGCGTAGTGTGAAGCACTGCAGCACCGAAAAAAGGAATTCCTGGCCACGCGTGTCGCTCCCTCGTGATGTTAATGACCCATACCAGAAAATACGTATAAAACGTTTTTTCCTGGCAGGCGACCTATTACCATTGAAAATGAAATACTATTGCTTTACGTGAGGTTATAATTTATAAGAGGCGTTCAACTCATTCCTTGTCCACATTATACAATTGATAAAATATTACCGCGAGAGACGACGAACACCGACTGGCGGCGTGGCGCAGGGGATAGCGTCACGGACTTCGGTGCAGAAGATTGCCGGTTCAATCCCGCCCACCGGCAAAAAAATTTATTTCTTCGTAATTAACAATCCAGAAGGTTCTACATCTTTTTTTATGTTCACTTGTAAACTCTAGTTGTTTCTTATGTTAACTGTTCTTCTAATTTCTTGTAAATTCTGTCTGTGTATAAACAGCAGAGCACACTGCCCGAAAGGCAGTCAGTGCTGCGTGTATGTTAAGTTCGGAATAAACGTGCTTCCAGTATAAGTGCTGTGTTTAGTTGCCTTCGAAGTCAAGCCTGTAGCCATTTCAACGCGACATTGTTTGGTGGAGGCGCCGGGTACACTGTGCAACAGCTGCATCACCGTGGCTCCGATTAGGCAACGTAAAAGCCGTCGCTTACACGGACTGGAACCGGAATACAAGGGATACACAGAGTACATCCTTCCAAAACTCCGTATTATCAGAAGAACGATGGAGACGAAACCAGCAATAAGCCAGCTACACATCAGACACCCGTCGGTGTTCTCTGGAGGTGCTGGACAGGACCCCAACAAATGGCTAAAAGGGTTCGACCGAGTCACCAAGTACAACAGGTGGGACCATACGATGTGCTTGGCTAACGTTTATTTCTACCTGGACGGAACAGCCCAGCAATGGTTCGAAAACAACGAAGACAAGTTGAATGACTGGGAGACGTTCCAGGAGGAACTTAAGAAGACGTTTGGAGACCGCCAGCGACAAATCCGCTTAGTGCAAGAACAACTGAAGAACCGGGCCCAACGACATGGTGAGCCGACACAATCGTACATACAGAATGTTTTGGCCCTGTGTAACATAGTCCATCCGAACATCACTGAGGCGGACAAAATCACGCACCTGATGAAGGGAATTGCAGAAGATATGTACCGAGCTCTTCTGATAAAAGACTTCGCTACAACATAAGAGTTCATCAAGTGGTGCCAGCGTATTGAAGAGATCCAACAAAGGAGAGTTGGACGCAAGAAGTATGACAGACTCCCAAATGTAGTCCCTATGGCCGTTGTGGAATACCAGCATGACTTCGCTTCTCTCATACGACAAATCGGGAGAGAAGAATTACAACAGTGCATGGCAGCCGGGACTATTAGACCGAGCGAGCATCAGATTATGGCCATGGATGTGAGCCCTGTAAGTCACGAGGGAGCCGACGCCGCTGAGGACGAGGTATTTCAAAAATTAGTTCCTGTGAATCCTCTAGTTATGAAGGTAAAGTGTTCAAAATTCTGCAATTATATTATCCTTCGCCATGCACGATATGAAATATGTAGACGGTGACCGTGTTCTTGTTTTAAACGTAAAGTGTGCAAAATTTCAACATAATCTGAATAAAACAATAGATTTGTATGAATCACAAACGAATATCCTAATTTTCATCATGGGATTGTATTTGTACATTTTATAAAATAAATGAATCCGTCATTGATGGTGGAACTGACACTGCAGCTGGTCAAGATTACGTAGAAAGTAGGAAACCAACAGCCGTAAGTTTAAGAGAAACATTGATTCCTTAACTACCAGTTTCGGCATTCCATTATGCCATCTCTGTTGGGGCGTGAAGTCAGCGCCACACACCAGACGTACAGAAAGGTGGTGGAGAAGGCAGCGACCGACCGAGAGCCAATCACAAGCAGGCGCCGCGCATCCTGGAGGAGCAGGAGTGACCGAAGATGCGCGCCCTCCACAGGCGCCTATGTGCAGACCGACACACGTCTGGACGCCCGGCAGTGCTATTCAGGAACGGAGCATTACTGCTGAGAACTCAAGCAGCTACGAAGACGAAATAGGACAGTACTAAGTTAGAACGCGGCCACGAACTTCGCAATAACCAGGTAACAGCGCAGCTAGCGTCATACGGACGACGCCGCGAGAAGCAAGAAGAGAGAAGAAACAGACATATGTTCCAAACTTGATTATTATCAGTTTCAGTCAATAAAACTTGTATTATTAATCTGGATAGTTGTTTCAGTAAACATCGATTCCTGCACCATTTCCTTTACTGGCGACTAGACCGGGACGAGTATAAAACAAAAGGCGACGAGGTCACAACACTATCTATATAAAACCGAAAGGACACTCATTCACACACTCAGTCACTGATTAAACCTGCTGGAAACCTGCTTCACCTATAAACCTGGCATGAATGTAGTTTATAGGTACAAGACGTCAGCTAAGAAAGGATTTTTCGATACAAGTGATAGTTCAGGAGATATGACGTCATAACCAATGAAAACTTCCCCGTCTTGAGGTATGTGATATCGTGAATTTATCGGTCCACTATTTGAGAAGGAGAACACTTATCGACTTGCAACCAAATATAAACATAATTTCAAACCTTTAGGAAACTTTTACTCGCTGACTACCCCAGCAAAATGATGAAAGGAAGAAAGTTTGTCGCTTACTACTTTTACGGCGTTCCTTCTGTAAAATTACAGCATTTGGCATGACGTTACAATTTATTAATTGTACACTATTAATTGCATTCGCGAGAAATGTTTCAGGCAGTATACTCACATACCACTGAAAGTTCGAAATTTAATCATAGTACGACACTCAGTTAACGAGGAATGGAATCATAAACAATGATTTGCGAGAAAAACTGCTGCATCACGCGACAACATTGCACATTTCCTCTAAAACCACTGAACCTATTTCAACCAACATTAATACTTATATTCTTTACCGTGGGATAACAGTTCCTGTAGGGTTAAGAATCACATACCACACATTGTTCAGGAGATAGGAAACGCAAAAAAACTGCCACATAATGTAACGAGACTTTCTTCATACACTGTATGAGAATGAGAGTACTTAGCGACTTGCAACCAATTTTAAACATAATTTCAAACCTTTATTATATATTGTTTTTAGTGACAACCACAGTAAAATGATGAAAGGAAAAACGTTTCTCGGTTACTACTTTTTCGCTGTTTATGGACTAAAACTACGGCAATCGGTATTACAATTTATCGAATTACAATTTATAATTTCTACACTACAAATTTAAATGCAGTACACACACATATAGCTGAATGTATCTTCGAAATTGTACCACAGTACGACACGTTGTTCATGTGACATGAGCACATACAGTAACGTTCATGGAAAGCCGCCCCCATCAAGTTTTAATCTTTACAAATCGCAACAGATTTTACAGACATATAGCACTTGTAGAAATGAATGTATACCTGCAAAATTGTACAACATATAACTCAATAAATATGAGATAGTACGAATTTTATATAGCATTTGTATTTTAATTACTATCTTTGTTTGTTTGGATAATGCACTTATAATTTTGTACGTTATCCAAGACATTCTTATTTCTTAAAATATTTCCCCTTAAATATAACATGCTTTCAGAAGAAAAAAAGAGATTCTCAGAGAAACTGAGAAAGTATAGGAGAAGTACTAACTAAAGGCTGGAATAACTAAATAAATATCCGGGAGTTTTAGTTAGTCTTATGAAATAGGCTGTATGCGGGTGTATGAGTGTGCACGTATGTTCCACATCTCACCCTGGACCAATTTAAAACAAACTGGGTAAAAATATTCTTTAAGGTGAAGAATCATTTGCTTTGGTTGCAAAAACCACCTATGATACGTAGTTGGTACCAGAGGCGTGCCCCTCAGGGGCTCAGCATTAATTTGCTGAGTACGGGCTAGGCGAACCCGGGGTCCTGAGCTGTGGGCTGTGTCGCGCCAACAGTCCGCTACACCGTAAGCACCGTGCCTCAACGACCATCGTTCGGCGCAATGGTGGAACGTTGTACGTTTCAGAGCCCGGGGATCTTGGGTTAATCGCCCGGGTCGCGAGGACGGTACAAAACTCTATAAAAAAACGCCAGGTGTGCCAGATGCCGAGGAGATGCATGGCTGTTGAGGTTGAACAGCCGCTAGCGACCAACCTCTGAGGAACCTGCCACACCTCAGTTGTACAAGGCTTACCCAGGCAAGCGGGGCTCTGCCTGGGTGGACCTTTAATTCCCTAGCTGCTCGTGGGACCAGAATGTAACGAGCAAATAAAAGCGTGGCCGACCGCGAAAACGGCGTCTCTAAGTGTGGCAAGACAGAGTTTAATGCGCCTACATACGACCCTAAGACGTTTCCTTCCCTCGCCAACCCGTGGGAGGAACGACGGGCCCGTAATCGATCAGATCGCGTTTAGATGGTGAATCCTTCATGACCACCAAGCCACAAATTTTCGTTGAACAGCTGGAGGATAAGTTTGGTGAAATCGAATCTTTTTCAAAAATGCGTAGTGGGGCTGTGTTGATACAAACGGCGTCCCCAACACAGTCGAGGGCATTACTTGCCTGCGACAAGCTGGTGATGTTCCAGTCAGTATCACGCCCCATAAGTCACTCAACATGGTCCAGGGTTTAATGTACCACAGAGACCTCCTCTCTCAGACTGATGAGGAGTTGAGAGCACACTTGGAACGTCGAGGGGTTCACTTCGTTCAGCGTGTGTACAGGGGACCTAAAGATCAGAGGGTTGCCATCGGTGCTTTTATCTTGGCCTTCGAAGGTGATACACCCTGAGAAGGTCAAGGTAATGGTATACCGGTGTGACGCAAAGCTCTATGTCCCTCCCCCTATGCGGTGTTTCAGGTGCTGGAAGTTCGGGCACATGTCCTCCAGCTGTACTTCCAGCCCTAACTGCAGGGAATGTGGGCTACCATCGCACCCAGACACCCCATGTACTCCACCTCCAGTTTGTATGAATTGTGGGCAACACCATCCGCCATGCCCGCGGAACTGTGGAGTATTACATCGCGAAAGAAAAATCATGGAGATAAAGACCCTGGACCATTTGACATATTCAGATGCGTGGAAAAAGTACGATCGGCTCCATTTGGTAAAGGTTTCAACATCTTTTGCCGTAGTCACAGTGGCACCAGCTTTACTTCGATCAACGGAATCTGTGTTCTCTCCGTCCACAGGCCCTATGGGCCATCAACGTTCTACTGCCCCCTCAAAGGGTGGGGGCAGCACCCATCAGTTGCTCCCACAATACCACCGGTGGGAGCAAATACCTACTCTCCATAGGGGACATCAGTCCCTGCCTCCCAGCAGGAGAAGGAACAGCCTCCTCCGGCTCCTCTCGCTCGGAAGGGATCCCTGGGGACACTCGCTTCCGAGGCTTCTTACAGTGAACGTGGGGAGCCCAGCCGACAGCTGAAGAGTCCACGATCTGCTGGTAGAAGGGCTTCTCGCTCTTCGTCCGACCCAGATGCCACCAGTGAGAAGCCCTCCCAGGCCTCTAAACCAAAAAGCAGCGAGAGGGACGACAGAGGAACAGCAAGAAGAAGGAGACTTTGGTGGCTAGAAAGCCACAGGCATCCTCATCCTCTACTTCAGAGGATGAGGTTGAGATCCTCGCGTCTGCTGAGGATCTCGCAATACTGGGTTCTCCAGCATCCAGGATCGCTGACACTGTCGATTCTGAACGGTTGGCAGCAGATGTAGCTATGGATGAACCCGATTCGAAACTTTAATATGGCTTTTCAACTCGGCGACCTTCAGTGGAACTGCGGTGGCTTTTTCAACCACCTAGCTGAATTGCAGCAATTATTGTACCGCTTCCCTGTGCTTTGTTGGACATTGCAGGAAACGTGGTTTCCTGCCCAGTGGACCCCGGCCTTTCGTGGCTATCGGGGATACTACAAGAACTGGGTGGCATATGACAGAGTTTCAGGGGAGGTCTGTCTCTACGTTCTCGCAACTGTCACCAGTGCTACTGTGCCTCTCCACACGGCTCTGGAGGCAGTTGCTGTTAGAATTCGGGCGAGGCAGGAGTTCACCATCTGCTCCATCTACCTTCCTCCGGATGAAGCTGTCTCTATCACCGATATCGCTGCGTTAATAACACAACTACCCCCACCATTTCTCCTTTTGTGTGATTTTAATGCCCACCACCCATTGTGGGGTGGAACACAAACTATGAGCCGTGGTAGAGATGTGGAGGCACTTTTGTCACAGCGAGATGTCTGCCTCTTAAACACGGGCGCCCCCACCCACTTCTGCGTGGCGCGAGGCACATATTCGGCGATAGATCTTTCTGTTTGTAGCCCGAGCCTGCTCCTGCATCTCCAAAGGAAGGTCCATGATGACCTTTGCGGTAGCGACCACTTCCCTATCCTCGTGTCGCTGCTGCATTTCCAACCTGCCGGCCACCAGCCTCGATGGTCTCTCTGAAGAGCTGATTGGCAATGTTATACCTCAGCCATTGTGGTTCCTGTTTCACTGCCAGCTGATGTGGACATGGCGGTTCACCAGGTCACCAGCTCCATAGTCTCAGCCTCTGAGACAACTATCCCCAAAACATCTGGCTCCCCCAGCGTAGGTCCGTACCCTGGTGGACACCAGAAATCGCCGAGCCCATCCGGGATCGTTGACGGGCGCTCCAGCGCCACCGCCGTCATCCCACCATGGACAACCTGATCGCCTTTAAACGACTCCGGGCCCGAGCTCGACAGCTCATCCGACAGAGTAAGCAGAACTGTGGGGAGCAGTATGTCGCCAACATTGGCTCTCGCGCATCCTCATCTCTGGTGTGGTCTCAGGTTCAGCGCCTCTTTGGGCACCGTCCACCAGCAGCAGTTCCCAGGATAAACATTTGGGGCACCGTCTGCACAGACCCCACTGCCATCGCTCAACACCTGGTGGACCACTACGCTTGCATCTCCGCAACTGCAGCTTACAGTGCAGCCTTCGGTGAATTGAAAGTGCGGGTCGAACGACGGCATCTGTCATTCTGTACCCGCCATGAGGAAACGTACAATGCCCCTTTCAGTCAGTGGGAATTCGAAACTGCCCTTGCTGCATGTACTGATACCTCCTCGGGACCAGATCGTATCCACAGCCAGTTCCTTCGCCACCTTTCAGCAGAGTCCCAATACCACCTTCTCGCCGTGTTCAACAATCTATGGGCAGAGGGAGCTTTCCCATCACAATGGCGGGAAAGCATCGTTATCCCCGCGATGAAACCTGGTGCTGACCCACAGGTGGCTGATAGCTACTGCCCGATGTGTCTCACCAAAGTTCTGTGCAAGCTCTTAGAACGTATGGTGAGTCGGCGGCTCATGTGGATACTAGAACGTTGGGGTCTGTTGTACCCACGACAGGGGGCCTTCCGCCAAGGCCGCTCCACTGTAGATAACTTGGCGACTCTGGAGTCGGCCGTCCATACGGCTTTCAGCAGACGTGAATACCTTGTTGCTGTCTTTTTTGACCTCAGGAAGGCCTATGACACCACATGGCGACACCACATTCAGTACCTCTCTTAACTCGCCCCGTATACAGGAGAATGGAGTCCCACATGGCTCTGTCCTTAGTGTTCCTCTCTTTCTGATCGCTATCGACGGCCTAGCTGCGGCAGTGGGATCAACCGTATCCTCCTCACTCTATGACGATGACTTCTGCCTATATTTCAGTTCTCACTGCATGGGTGTCGCTGAAAGGCGTTTGCAGGGGGCCATCACAAAAGCTCAGTCCTGAGCCACGACCCATGGATTCCAGTTCTCTGCCGCCAAAACCCGGGTCATGTACTTCTGTCGCCGTCGGGCAATGCACACAGACCCTGAACTGTATTTGGGTCAGGATTTGCTTTGTGTCGAACCGACGCACCACTTCTTAGGTATGTTGTTCGACTCCCGGCTCACATGGGCCCCACACCTGCAACAGCTGCGGAAGAAGTGTTGGCGCCACCTAAATGTCCTTCGCTGCCTCAGCCATACCACTTGGGGAGCAGCTCGTACATCTCTCCTGCAACTGTATAGGGCTCTTATCCAATTCCGTCTGGATTATGGCAGCCTGGTATATGATTGTGCAGCCCCTTCTGCACTGCGTGTCTTGGACCCAATACACCATAGTGGCATACGTTTAGCGACGGGTGCCTTCTGCACAAGTCCCATGACAAGTCTCCTTTCTGAAGCTGGGGTTCCCCCCCCCCTCCGAATCCGCCGGCAGCAGCTACTGGCTTCATATGTCGCCCGTATTCATGCCTCACCCGACCACCCAAATCACAGGCTTCTGTTCCCAGCTGCCGTTCTCCCTTCCCCACGACGACGTCCACGGTCGGGTCTCCCGATTGCGGTTCGTGTTCGTTCCCTTCTTTCTTCCATCGCATCCCTTCCTATTCCTACAACATTCCGATACCTTTCTCATACACCTCCATTGTTTGTACCTCGCCTACAGCTTAGGTTAGACTTGTCTGGTGACTCGAAAGCCTCAGTTTCGCCAATGGTCCTTTGTCGTCAGTTCCAGGCACTCATTGATTCTTTCCGTGGTGCAGAAGTAGTATACACCGATGGCTCCCTTGTGGACGGTCGTGTTGGGTACGCTTATGTTCACGGTGACCATGTTGAGCTGCATTCCTTACCCTGTGAGTGTTTTCACAGCTGAGCTGGTGGCCATCTCTGGCGCTCTTATACATTTCCACGACTGCCCCGGGGAGTCTATAGTTATCTGTAGTGACTACCTGAGTGGCTTGATCGCCCTTGACCAGTTTATGCCACAGCACCATTTGGTTCGGTCCATTCAGGACGCCGTTTTCACTCTTGGCGAGACAGGCCGTTCGGTGGTTTTCATTTGGACCCCAGGCCATGTAGGCATTCCGGGTAACTAACGGGTTGATCGCCTGGCCAAGCGGGCCACCACATCAAGGCCCTTAAAGATAGGTCTCCAAGACCAGGACTTAAGGCAGCAACTGACCCGTAAGGTTCTGGGGATTTGGACCTCAGAGTGGGCTGCCTTGACCGAACCAAATAAGCTGTGCATAGTCAAGCCCACCACAGCCGTGTGGCGATCCTCCCTGCGAGCCTCTCATAGGGAGTCAGTAGTCATCTGCAGACTACGTAATGGACATACGTTGTTGACACACGGCCACCTTCTACGACGAGAGGACCCACCAACTTGCCGCTGTGGTGCCCTATAGGCTGTGGTCCACATTCTGGTGGACTGCTTACTTTTAGCCGACTTAAGGCAGTCTTTTACACTGCCTTCTGAGCTTCCATTGGTTTTATCAGACGATGCCTCTATGGTCAATCGTGTTTTAGGTTTTATTCTCGCAACTGGCTTTTATTGGTCTATTTAGTGGTGGGGCCTATGAGCCCGCCCTGTCGGGCTTCACCCCCTCCAGAACAATAGGCCGCTGTCATTTTACGGTCTATGACTTGTTTTTCAATCAAGGATTTTAAATTGTGCAGAGTGGCTGGCTCATCCTGTATTATTTTGTGATCAGCCAGCCACACGCTTCTGCTGCCTTGTTTTAGTTTTCTGTCTATTTTGTCAACTCCTGTCTTGTTCATTGTTATATGTCATCATTTTACCATTGACTGTGTCTCTGCCCCCGGTGTATACTGAACTTCGAGTACTATGTGACAAACGGAAACTTTTAAAAGTTAACTCTTAGCTGGGAGCAGGGAACTGATAACCCAGCAGTTGAGTCCCCTTTAAAAACCCACCACCACCACCAACAACAACAACCAGAGGCGTGCAGCAGGCGTGCGCCGCCCGGCCTACCGCAGCGGTGGTACCCGCGGGTGCCCGCCTACCTGTCTACCCCCCTACCTGTCTACCCGCCTATCCGCCGAGCCCCGCCTACAGTCCGCCCGTCCGCCCGTGGCGCTCTGCTGCCAGAACTAGCCGGGGCACGCGCCCGCCAGCCGCAACACAGTGCGAAATCCACTAGTCCGATTTTCACGCTGAAAACACTGTTCACGATACATACGACCATCACACGTCGGTTTATGAACTTAGTTTTTCCTTACAATCTTTACTTTGCACGTGAAAAAAAAATAAATAAAAAAATCAGTAAAATGTCTACTTCTCATTCCGCGTGAGTTTTTAGATTCATAATGCTTATCACTCGATTCTGAAGAAACTATGTGGTTAAAACATCTGATTGAATATGTTATAGGACAGAATCATAGCTTTCTAACAAAACATTCAACTTTCCATAATTCTTAAATGTCGTTTTAAAATGACGCTATTAGTGAACTATGTGCACGTCATTTACAAATCGTGTATTGAAAAAGATAGCAGGCAGCTTAAATGACCTATGCATTTTAGACCGTACATTACCGCGATTAAAATAGAGCTGTCACATTTCACGAGTAATTCCGAATTAAGGAGCATCAGTGCCGCGATAGCAAGTGAATGTATTTTCCCGCGTGTTCTAACAGCGTTTCTGTCGACATTTCGATAAATTGCTTGATGTATCCTTGCTGAAAGAAAAAGAGGAAGATCGGGTTGTTACGTTCAGTTGCAATCGAGGTGATTAGAAACGATTAACTGGTAGAATGTTGGAAGGTTCAGCTTACGTTCAAGCATTCCAAGGGAAGTAAACTAATTACTGTCCATCGATAAAGACGTGTGGTTCATTGTTGTTTCATTTTTCCCCGTTTTTCCTTTGGCCGGGGCGAGCTGAGAACCCGAGGGAATCACCACTATCGGAGAGGTGACATTCGAGATCGCAGTCATCAGTTTTGTATCGCTGGACAGATTGCATGTATCTTCAAAACACTTGTAATTTTTCCTCACTGAATGAATTGTCAGTACAGTATCAATTGCGAGTAAAAAACAAAAAACAAAAAAAAAAAAAAAACAAAAAAAGCTTGCGCAGTAACGGATCTGGTAAAAGCACACAGAAGACACCCAATTTTGTGCTGCAGAAGCAAAGCGATAACCGTATCGGCTCGCACCAAAAAAATATAAAACCTGTTGTAAGTCGTCGGCTTTGCTTTAACCGGCTCCGGTAAGTTTGTAGGCAGTTTTATACTTTGCTCAGTATTTACGTACGCAGTGTTTCACTTTCTATTAAACTAACTGATGGCTCTAACATGAAGAGCAAGATGAGACCTTCAACCTCTTCAGTTCCTTGTTCCTGGTACATCTACGTATTGTCATGTGTGTGACGAAAAATGATATGCCCTACGATGATGTGCTAATATTTAATTTTATTCAAGGTTGTCCTACTAATTATGTAGCTAAAATTCTGTCAAGGTAAACAGGAACTCTATAAAACGCCAGTAGTTTGTGAAATAAATAAGAATTTCATTCAAAATGAGTCCTTCAACGACCTCGACGACTTGTTGGTGGTAATCACCTTTCTTTAGAAGAAAATGTCAATAACGTAACTGAAGAACATTTGGAGGGACTTGAAAAACTTTCAAACATTATGTGCCTTCCTTGCCTACTTATAGCAATGGGATTAGCAATCTCTCGGAAGGAGCAAAAATTTTAGAATCCACATAACTGTAAATTAATAATAATAGCTACTGGAAACATCCAGTAACTTTAAGTAACATAAATATTTCGCATTGCTGGTGGTAACACATTTATTACTTGTCTCGTTCACTGGTTGTGCGAAAAGACTTTCACTTTTAACACTTAGATACAAATCAATATACAAACATTCTTCTCGTTGAAAGTAACCAGAGACTCGATTGAACGTCTGTGGATGCTCAACTAAAACGTTTAGCCGCTTAATTCCATAATGAAAACTTGTAGGTTAATAGACAAGTGTAAAATATTTAAATGTTGTATAGTGAACCGCTCCATTACGTAAAAGCCTGCGTCTGCCCGTTTGATATGAAACTACAAAAACTATTATTTGTACGTACCAGTAAGAAAGTTTTTCGTGTATTATTTTTGTATTTCACTTTATTTAATTTTAATAAGGTGGAGATTAAACTACTATATATCTGCAATATGGTAACAGGACAAAAACGTTTAACAGGCACTGTGTTCAGGAATTTAAACAATAAAGTCACAGCCCAGTTGTCTTTTGGCTGAATACATAGTTGTTACAATTGAAAGATGAACTAATGAAGGAATATTGGAAACTATCTTGTTTTAAGTAGCGTGTACTCCGTGCACATTGGTAAGATCTGTCCTGTTCGTTATTTATTTCAGACATAGCGATAACATATAAATCGCTACGTAGGTAGTCAAACCTGTGTGCAATGCATGGGCTCTGACTAATACAAGGTGTTGTGCAGCGCCACTTGTACGCTGTTGCAGGGCGCAGCGAAAAGTGTTGGGACTGGACAGCGCACCACAGCTGGCCCACTGTGTGTAGTGGGGCCCCACTAGACTACCTACTGTGTACTACAGGCGGTGTAGTGGGGCCCCACTAGACTACCCGCTGTGTACTACAGGCAGTGCAGTGGGGCCCTACTACACTACCTACTGTGTACTACAGGCAGTGAAGTGGGGCCCCACTAGACTACCCGCTGTGTACTACAGGCAGTGCAGTGGGGCCATACTACACTACAAACTGTGTACTACAGGCAGTGCAGTGGGGCCCTACTACACTACCTACTGTGTACTACAGGCAGTGCAGTGGGGCCCCACTAGACTACCCGCTGTGTACTACAGGTGGTGTAGTGCGGCCCCACTAGACTACCCACTGTGTACTACAGGCAGTGCAGGGGGCCCTACTACACTACCTACTGTGTACTACAGGCAGTGCAGTGGGGCCCTACTAGACTACCTACTGTGTACTACAGGCGGTGTAGTGGGGCCCCACTAGACTACACACTGTGTACTACAGGCAGTGCAGTGGGGCCCTACTACACTACCTAATGTGTACTACAGGCGGTGCAGTGGGGCCCCACTAGACTACCCGCTGTGTACTTAAGGCAGTGCAGTGGGGCCCCACTAGAATAACCGCTGTGTACTACAGGCAGTGCAGTGGGGCCCCACTAGACTACCCGCTGTGTACTACAGGCAGTGCAGTGGGGCCCCACTAGAATACCCGCTGTGTACTACAGGCAGTGCAGTGGGGCCCCACTACTCTACCTACTGTGTACTACAGGCAGTGAAGTGGGGCCCCACTAGACTACCCACTGTGTACCACAGGCAGTGCAGTGGGGCCCCACTAGAATACCCGCTGTGTACTACAGGCAGTGCAGTGGGGCCCTACTACACTACCTACTGTGTACTACAGGCGGCGCAGTGGGGCCGCACTAGACTACCCGCTGTGTACTACAGGCAGGTCAGTGGGGCCCCACTAGACTACCTACTGTGTACTACAGGCAGTGCAGTGGGGCCCCATAAGACTACCCGCTATGTACTACAGGCAGTGCAGTGGGGCCCTACTACACTACCTACTGTGTACTACAGGCGGTGCAGTGGGGCCCCACTAGACTACCCGCTATGTACTACAGGCAGTGCAGTGGGGCTCTACTGCACTACCTACTGTGTACTACAGGCGGTGCAGTGGGGCCCTACTACACTACCTACTGTGTACTACAGGCAGTGCAGTGGGGCCCTAATACACTACCTACTGTGTACTACAGGCGGCGCAGTGGGGCCGCACTAGACTACCCGCTGTGTACTACAGGCAGGTCAGTGGGGCCCCACTAGACTACCTACTGTGTACTACAGGCAGTGCAATGGGGCCCCATAAGACTACCCGCTGTGTACTACAGGCAGTGCAGTGGGGCCCTACTACACTACCTACTGTGTACTACAGGCGGTGCAGTGGGGCCCCACTAGATTACCCGCTATGTACTACAGGCAGTGCAGTGGGGCTCTACTGCACTACCTACTGTGTACTACAGGCGGTGCAGTGGGGCCCTACTGCACTACCTACTGTGTACAACAGGCAGTGCAGTGGGGCCCTACTACACTACCTACTGTGTACTACAGGCATGGAGTGGGGCCCCACTAGACAACCCGCTGTGTACTACAGGCAGGTCAGTGGGGCCCCACTAGACTACCTACTGTGTACTACAGACGGTGCAGTTGGGCACCACTAGACTACCCGTTGTGTACTACAGGCGGTGCAGTGGGGCCCCACTAGACTACCCGCTGTGTACTACAGGCAGTGCAGTGGGGCTCCCCTAGACTACCCACTGTGTACTACAGGCAGTGCAGTGGGGCTCTACTGCACTACCTACTGTGTACTACAGGCGGTGCAGTGGGGCCCTACTGCACTACCTACTGTGTACTACTGGCGGTGCAGTGGGGCCCCATAAGACTACCCGCTGTGTACTACAGGCAGTGCAGTGGGGCCCTACTACACTACCTACTGTGTACTACAGGCGGTGCAGTGGGGCCCCACTAGACTACCCGCTATGTACTACAGGCAGTGCAGTGGGGCTCTACTGCACTACCTACTGTGTACTACAGGCGGTGCAGTGGGGCCCTACTACACTACCTACTGTGTACTACAGGCAGTGCAGTGGGGCCCTACTACACTACCTACTGTGTACTACAGGCGGCGCAGTGGGGCCGCACTAGACTACCCGCTGTGTACTACAGGCAGGTCAGTGGGGCCCCACTAGACTACCTACTGTGTACTACAGGCAGTGCAGTGGGACCCCATAAGACTACGCGCTGTGTACTACAGGCAGTGCAGTGGGGCTCTACTGCACTACCTACTGTGTACTACAGGCAGTGCAGTGGGGCTCCCCTAGACTACCCACTGTGTACTACAGGCAGTGCAGTGGGGCTCTACTGCACTACCTACTGTGTACTACAGGCGGTGCAGTGGGGCCCTACTGCACTACCTACTGTGTACTACTGGCGGTGCAGTGGGGCCCCATAAGACTACCCGCTGTGTACTACAGGCAGTGCAGTGGGGCCCTACTACACTACCTACTGTGTACTACAGGCGGTGCAGTGGGGCCCCACTAGACTACCCGCTATGTACTACAGGCAGTGCAGTGGGGCTCTACTGCACTACCTACTGTGTACTACAGGCGGTGCAGTGGGGCCCTACTACACTACCTACTGTGTACTACAGGCAGTGCAGTGGGGCCCTACTACACTACCTACTGTGTACTACAGGCGGCGCAGTGGGGCCGCACTAGACTACCCGCTGTGTACTACAGGCAGGTCAGTGGGGCCCCACTAGACTACCTACTGTGTACTACAGGCAGTGAAGTGGGGCCCCACTAGACTACCCACTGTGTACCACAGGCAGTGCAGTGGGGCCCCACTAGAATACCCGCTGTGTACTACAGGCAGTGCAGTGGGGCCCTACTACACTACCTACTGTGTACTACAGGCGGCGCAGTGGGGCCGCACTAGACTACCCGCTGTGTACTACAGGCAGGTCAGTGGGGCCCCACTAGACTACCTACTGTGTACTACAGGCGGTGTAGTGGGGCCCCACTAGACTACCCGCTGTGTACTACAGGCAGTGCAGTGGGGCCCTACTACACTACCTACTGTGTACTACAGGCAGTGAAGTGGGGCCCCACTAGACTACCCGCTGTGTACTACAGGCAGTGCAGTGGGGCCCCAATAGACTACCCGCTGTGTACTACAGGTGGTGTAGTGCGGCCCCACTAGACTACCCACTGTGTACTACAGGCAGTGCAGGGGGCCCTACTACACTACCTACTGTGTACTACAGGCAGTGCAGTGGGGCCCTACTAGACTACCTACTGTGTACTACAGGCGGTGTAGTGGGGCCCCACTAGACTACCCGCTGTGTACTACAGGCAGTGCAGTGGGGCCCTACTACACTACAAACTGTGTACTACAGGCAGTGCAGTGGGGCCCTACTACACTACCTACTGTGTACTACAGGCAGTGCAGTGGGGCCCCACTAGACTACCCGCTGTGTACTACAGGTGGTGTAGTGCGGCCCCACTAGACTACCCACTGTGTACTACAGGCAGTGCAGGGGGCCCTACTACACTACCTACTGTGTACTACAGGCAGTGCAGTGGGGCCCTACTAGACTACCTACTGTGTACTACAGGCGGTGTAGTGGGGCCCCACTAGACAACACACTGTGTACTACAGGCAGTGCAGTGGGGCCCTACTACACTACCTAATGTGTACTACAGGCGGTGCAGTGGGGCCCCACTAGACTACCCGCTGTGTACTTAAGGCAGTGCAGTGGGGCCCCACTAGAATAACCGCTGTGTACTACAGGCAGTGCAGTGGGGCCCCACTAGACTACCCGCTGTGTACTACAGGCAGTGCAGTGGGGCCCCACTAGAATACCCGCTGTGTACTACAGGCAGTGCAGTGGGGCCCCACTACTCTACCTACTGTGTACTACAGGCAGTGAAGTGGGGCCCCACTAGACTACCCACTGTGTACCACAGGCAGTGCAGTGGGGCCCCACTAGAATACCCGCTGTGTACTACAGGCAGTGCAGTGGGGCCCTACTACACTACCTACTGTGTACTACAGGCGGCGCAGTGGGGCCGCACTAGACTACCCGCTGTGTACTACAGGCAGGTCAGTGGGGCCCCACTAGACTACCTACTGTGTACTACAGGCAGTGCAGTGGGGCCCCATAAGACTACCCGCTATGTACTACAGGCAGTGCAGTGGGGCCCTACTACACTACCTACTGTGTACTACAGGCGGTGCAGTGGGGCCCCACTAGACTACCCGCTATGTACTACAGGCAGTGCAGTGGGGCTCTACTGCACTACCTACTGTGTACTACAGGCGGTGCAGTGGGGCCCTACTACACTACCTACTGTGTACTACAGGCAGTGCAGTGGGGCCCTAATACACTACCTACTGTGTACTACAGGCGGCGCAGTGGGGCCGCACTAGACTACCCGCTGTGTACTACAGGCAGGTCAGTGGGGCCCCACTAGACTACCTACTGTGTACTACAGGCAGTGCAATGGGGCCCCATAAGACTACCCGCTGTGTACTACAGGCAGTGCAGTGGGGCCCTACTACACTACCTACTGTGTACTACAGGCGGTGCAGTGGGGCCCCACTAGATTACCCGCTATGTACTACAGGCAGTGCAGTGGGGCTCTACTGCACTACCTACTGTGTACTACAGGCGGTGCAGTGGGGCCCTACTGCACTACCTACTGTGTACAACAGGCAGTGCAGTGGGGCCCTACTACACTACCTACTGTGTACTACAGGCGGTGCAGTGGGGCCCCACTAGACAACCCGCTGTGTACTACAGGCAGGTCAGTGGGGCCCCACTAGACTACCTACTGTGTACTACAGACGGTGCAGTTGGGCACCACTAGACTACCCGTTGTGTACTACAGGCGGTGCAGTGGGGCCCCACTAGACTACCCGCTGTGTACTACAGGCAGTGCAGTGGGGCTCCCCTAGACTACCCACTGTGTACTACAGGCAGTGCAGTGGGGCTCTACTGCACTACCTACTGTGTACTACAGGCGGTGCAGTGGGGCCCTACTGCACTACCTACTGTGTACTACTGGCGGTGCAGTGGGGCCCCATAAGACTACCCGCTGTGTACTACAGGCGGTGCAGTGGGGCCCCACTAGACTACCCGCTATGTACTACAGGCAGTGCAGTGGGGCTCTACTGCACTACCTACTGTGTACTACAGGCGGTGCAGTGGGGCCCTACTACACTACCTACTGTGTACTACAGGCAGTGCAGTGGGGCCCTACTACACTACCTACTGTGTACTACAGGCGGCGCAGTGGGGCCGCACTAGACTACCCGCTGTGTACTACAGGCAGGTCAGTGGGGCCCCACTAGACTACCTACTGTGTACTACAGGCAGTGCAGTGGGACCCCATAAGACTACGCGCTGTGTACTACAGGCAGTGCAGTGGGGCTCTACTGCACTACCTACTGTGTACTACAGGCAGTGCAGTGGGGCTCCCCTAGACTACCCACTGTGTACTACAGGCAGTGCAGTGGGGCTCTACTGCACTACCTACTGTGTACTACAGGCGGTGCAGTGGGGCCCTACTGCACTACCTACTGTGTACTACTGGCGGTGCAGTGGGGCCCCATAAGACTACCCGCTGTGTACTACAGGCAGTGCAGTGGGGCCCTACTACACTACCTACTGTGTACTACAGGCGGTGCAGTGGGGCCCCACTAGACTACCCGCTATGTACTACAGGCAGTGCAGTGGGGCTCTACTGCACTACCTACTGTGTACTACAGGCGGTGCAGTGGGGCCCTACTACACTACCTACTGTGTACTACAGGCAGTGCAGTGGGGCCCTACTACACTACCTACTGTGTACTACAGGCGGCGCAGTGGGGCCGCACTAGACTACCCGCTGTGTACTACAGGCAGGTCAGTGGGGCCCCACTAGACTACCTACTGTGTACTACAGGCAGTGCAGTGGGACCCCATAAGACTACCCGCTTTGTACTACAGGCAGTGCAGTGGGGCCCTACTACACTACCTACTGTGTACTACAGACGGTGCAGTGGGGCCCCACTAGACTACCCGCTATGTACTACAGGCAGTGCAGTGGGGCTCTACTGCACTACCTACTGTGTACTACAGGCGGTGCAGTGGGGCCCTACTACACTACCTACTGTGTACTACAGGCAGTGCAGTGGGGCCCTACTACACTACCTACTGTGTACTACAGGCGGCGCAGTGGGGCCGCACTAGACTACCCGCTGTGTACTACAGGCAGGTCAGTGGGGCCCCACTAGACTACCTACTGTGTACTACAGGCAGTGCAGTGGGGCCCCATAAGACTACCCGCTGTGTACTACAGGCAGTGCAGTGGGGCCCTACTACACTACCTACTGTGTACTACAGGCGGTGCAGTGGGGCCCCACTAGACTACCCGCTATGTACTACAGGCAGTGCAGTGGGGCTCTACTGCACTACCTACTGTGTACTACAGGCGGTGCAGTGGGGCCCTACTGCACTACCTACTGTGTACTACAGGCGGTGCAGTGGGGCCCTACTACACTACCTACTGTGTACTACAGGCGGTGCAGTGGGGCCCCACTAGACAACCCGCTGTGTACTACAGGCAGGTCAGTGGGGCCCCACTAGACTACCTACTGTGTACTACAGACGGTGCAGTTGGGCACCACTAGACTACCCGCTGTGTACTACAGGCGGTGCAGTGGGGCCCCACTAGACTACCAGCTGTGTACTACAGGCAGTGCAGTGGGGCTCCCCTAGACTACCCACTGTGTACTACAGGCAGTGCAGTGGGGCTCTACTGCACTAACTACTGTGTACTACAGGCGGTGCAGTGGGGCCCTACTACACTACCTACTGTGTACTACAGGCGGTGCAGTGGGGCCCTACTACACTACCTACTGTGTACTACAGGCGGTGCAGTGGGGCCCCACTACACTACCTACTGTGTACTACAGGCGGTGCAGTGGGGCCCCACTAGACTACCCGCTATGTACTACAGGCAGTGCAGTGGGGCTCTACTGCACTACCTACTGTGTACTACAGGCGGTGCAGTGGGGCCCTACTACACTACCTACTGTGTACTACAGGCGGAGCAGTGGGGCCCCACTAGACTACCCGCTATGTACTACAGGCAGTGCAGTGGGGCTCTACTGCACTACCTACTGTGTACTACAGGCGGTGCAGTGGGGCCCTACTACACTACCTACTGTGTACTACAGGCGGTGCAGTGGGTCCCCACTACACTACCTACTGTGTACTACAGGCGGTGCAGTGGGGCCCCACTAGACTACCCGCTATGTACTACAGGCAGTGCAGTGGGGCCCTACTACACTACCTACTGTGTACTACAGGCGGCGCAGTGGGGCCGCACTAGACTACCCGCTGTGTACTACAGGCAGGTCAGTGGGGCCCCACTAGACTACCTACTGTGTACTACAGGCAGTGCAGTGGGATCCCATAAGACTACCCGCTGTGTACTACAGGCAGTGCAGTGGGGCCCTACTACACTACCTACTGTGTACTACAGGCGGTGCAGTGGGGCCCCACTAGACTACCCGCTATGTACTACAGGCAGTGCAGTGGGGCTCTACTGCACTACCTACTAGGTACTACAGGCGGTGCAGTGGGGCCCTACTACACTACCTACTGTGTACTACAGGCAGTGCAGTGGGGCCCTACTACACTACCTACTGTGTACTACAGGCGGCGCAGTGGGGCCGCACTAGACTACCTGCTGTGTACTACAGGCAGGTCAGTGGGGCCCCACTAGACTACCTACTGTGTACTACAGGCAGTGCAGTGGGGCCCCATAAGACTACCCGCTGTGTACTACAGGCAGAGCAGTGGGGCCGTACTACACTACCTACTGTGTACTACAGGCGGTGCAGTGGGGCCCCACTAGACTACCCGCTATGTACTACAGGCAGTGCAGTGGGGCTCTACTGCACTACCTACTGTGTACTACAGGCGGTGCAGTGGGGCCCTACTGCACTACCTACTGTGTACTACAGGCGGTGCAGTGGGGCCCTACTACACTACCTACTGTGTACTACAGGTGGTGCAGTGGGGCCCCACCAGACAACCCGCTGTGTACTACAGGCAGGTCAGTGGGGCCCCACTAGACTACCTACTGTGTACTAAAGACGGTGCAGTTGGGCACCACTAGACTACCCGCTGTGTACTACAGGCGGTGCAGTGGGGCCCCACTAGACTACCCGCTGTGTACTACAGGCAGTGCAGTGGGGCTCCCCTAGACTACCCACTGTGTACACAGGCAGTGCAGTGGGGCTCTACTGCACTACCTACTGTGTACTACAGGCGTTGCAGTGGGGCCCTACTACACTACCTACTGTGTACTACAGGCTGTGCAATGGGGCCCTACTACACTACTTACTGTGTACTACAGGCGGTGCAGTGGGGCCTCACTACAGTACCTACTGTGTACTACAGGCGGTACAGTGGGGCCCCACTAGACAACCCGCTGTGTACTACAGGAAGGTCAGTGGGGCCCCACTAGACTACCTACTGTGTACTACAGGCGGTGCAGTGGGGCCCCATTAGACTACCCACTGTGTACTACAGGCAGTGCAGTGGGGCCCTACTACACTACCTACTGTGTACTACAGGCGGTGCAGTGGGGCCCCACTAGACTACCCGCTGTGTACTACAGGCAGTGCAGTGGTGCCCCCCGAGACTACCTACTGTGTACGACAGGCGGTGCAGTGCGGCCCCAGTAGACTACCTGCTGTGTACTACAGGCGGTGCAGTGGGGCCCCACTACACTACCAGCTGTGATCTA
Source organism: Locusta migratoria (assembly GCA_026315105.1). Taxonomy (NCBI): domain Eukaryota; kingdom Metazoa; phylum Arthropoda; class Insecta; order Orthoptera; family Acrididae; genus Locusta; species Locusta migratoria. The sequence continues at coordinate 1,358,217 of CM048750.1, read as the reverse complement.
CAGGCAGTGCAGTGGGGCCCCACTAGACTACCCACTGTGTACTACAGGCGGTACAGTGGGGCCCTACTACACTATCAGCTGTGTACTACAGGCGGTGCACTGGGGCCCCACTAGAAACCCCGCTTAGTACTACAGGCGGTGCAGTGGGGCCCCACTACACTACCAGCTGTGCACTACAGGTTGTCCAGTGGGGCCCCACTAGGCTACCCACTTTGTACTACAGGGGGTGCAGTGGGGCCTCACTACACTACCAGCTGTGCACTACAGGCGGTGCAGTGGGGCCCCACAAGACTACCCGCTTTGTACTACAGGCGGTGCAGTGGGGCCCCACTACACTACCAGCTGTGTAATACAGACGGTGCAGTGGGGCCCCATTAGACTACCTGCTGTCTGCTACAGGCAGTGCAGTGGGACCCCACTAGACAACCCGCTGTGTACTACAGGCAGTGCAGTGGGGCCCCACTAGACTACCCACTGTGTACGACAGGCGGTGCAGTGAGGCCCCACTAGACTACCCGCTGTGTACTACAGGCAGTGCAGTGGGGCCCCACTAGACTACCTACTGTGTACTACAGGCGGTACAGTTGTGCCCCACTAGTCTACACGCTGTGTACTACATGCAGTGCAGTGGGGCCCTACTACACTACCTATTGTGTACTACATGCGGTGCAGTGGGCCCCCACTAGACTACCTACTGTGTACTACAGGTGGTGCAGTGGGGCCCCACTAGACTACCTACGGTGTACTACAGGCAGTGCAGTGGGGCCCCACTAGACTACCCACTGTGTACTACAGGCGGTGCTGTGGGGCCTCACTACACCACCCGCTGTGTACTACAGACAGTGCAGTGGGGCCCCAATAGACTACCTACTGTGTACTACTGCGGTGCAGTTGGGCCCCACTAGACTACCCGCTGTGTACTGCAGACAGTGCAGTGGGGCCCTACTACACTACCTACTGTTAACTACGGGCGGTGCAGTGGGGCCCCACTAGACTACCTTCTGTGTACTACTGCGGTGCAGTGGGGCCCCACTAGACTACCCGCTGTGTACTGCAGACAGTGCAGTGGGGCCCTACTACACTACCTACTGTTAACTACGGGCGGTGCAGTGGGGCCCCACTAGACTACCTGTTGTGAACTACAGGCAGTGCAGTGGGGCCCCATTAGACTACCTACTGTGTACTACAGGCGGTGCAGTGGGGCCCCACTAGACTACCCACTGTGTACTACAGGCAGTGCAGTGAGCCCTACTGCACTACCTACTGAGTACTACAGGCGGTGCAGTTGGGCCCCACTTGACTACCTACTGTAGCTACAATTGGTGCAGTGGGGCCACACTATTCTACCTACTGTGTACTACAGGTGGTGCAGTGGGGCCCCACTACCCTACCAGCTCTGCACTACAGGCGGTGCAGTTTGGCCCCACCAGACTACCCACTTTGTACTACAGGCGGTGCAGTGGGGCCCAACTACACTACCAGCTGTGTACTACAGGCGGTGAAGTGGGGCCCCACTAGACTACCCGCTGTTTACTACAGGCAGTGCAGTGGGCCCCCCGTAGACTACCTACTGTGTACGACAGGCGGTGCAGTGGGGCCCCATTAGACTACCTGCTGTGTACTACAGGCGGTGCAGTGGGGCCCCACTACACTACAAGCTGTGATCTACAGGCAGTGCAGTGGGGCTCTACTGCACTACCTACTGTGTACTACAGTCGGTGCAGTGGGGCCCTACTACACTACCTACTGTGTACTACAGGCGGTGCAGTGGGGCCCTACTACACTACCTACTGTGTACTACAGGCGGTGCAGTGGGGCCCCACTACACTACCTACTGTGTACTACAGGCGGTACAGTGGGGCCCCACTAGACAACCCGCTGTGTACTACAGGAAGGTCAGTGGGGCCCCACTAGACTACCTACTGTGTACTACAGACGGTGCAGTTGGGCACCACTAGACTACCCGCTGTGTACTACAGGCAGTGCAGTTGGGCCCTACTACACTACCTACTTTGTACTACAGGCGCTGCAGTGGGGCCCCACTAGACTACCCGCTGTGTACTACAGGCAGATCAGTGGGGCCCCACTAGACTACCTACTGTGTACTACAGGCGGTGCAGTGGGGCCCCATTAGACTACCCGCTGTATACTACAGGCAGTGCAGTGGGGCCCTATTACACTACCTACTGTGTACTACAGGCGGTGCAGTGGGGCCCCACTAGACTACCCGCTGTGTACTACAGGCAGTGCAGTGGTGCCCCCCTAGACTACCTACTGTGTACGACAGGCGGTGCAGTGCGGCCCCAGTAGACTACCTGCTGTGTACTACAGGCGGTGCAGTGGGGCCCCACTACACTACCAGCTGTGATCTACAGGCATTGCAGTGGGGCCCCACTAGACTACCCACTGTGTACTACAGGCGGTACAGTGGGGCCCTACTACACTATCAGCTGTGTACTACAGGCGGTGCACTGGGGCCCCACTAGAAACCCCGCTTAGTACTACAGGCGGTGCAGTGGGGCCCCACTACACTACCAGCTGTGCACTACAGGTTGTGCAGTGGGGCCCACTAGGCTACCCACTTTGTACTACAGGGGGTGCAGTGGGGCCTCACTACACTACCAGCTGTGCACTACAGGCGGTGCAGTGGGGCCCCACTAGACTACCCGCTTTGTACTACAGGCGGTGCAGTGGGGCCCCACTACACTACCAGCTGTGTAATACAGACGGTGCAGTGGGGCCCCATTAGACTACCTGCTGTCTGCTACAGGCAGTGCAGTGGGGCCCCACTAGACAACCCGCTGTGTACTACAGGCAGTGCAGTGGGGCCCCACTAGACTACCCACTGTGTACTACAGGCGGTGCAGTGGGGCCCCACTAGACTACCCGCTGTGTACTACAGGCAGTGCAGTGGGGCCCCACTAGACTACCTACTGTGTACTACAGGCGGTACAGTTGTGCCCCACTAGACTACACGCTGTGTACTACATGCAGTGCAGTGGGGCCCTACTACACTACCTATTGTGTACTACATGCGGTGCAGTGGGCCCCCACTAGACTACCTACGGTGTACTACAGGCAGTGCCGTGGGGCCCCACTAGACTACCCACTGTGTACTACAGGCGGTGCTGTGGGGCCTCACTACACTACCCGCTGTGTACTACAGACAGTGCAGTGGGGCCCCAATAGACTACCTACTGTGTACTACTGCGGTGCAGTGGGGCCCCACTAGACTACCCGCTGTGTACTGCAGACAGTGCAGTGGGGCCCCACTACACTACCTACTGTTAACTACGGGCGGTGCAGTGGGGCCCCACTAGACTACCTTCTGTGTACTACTGCGGTGCAGTGGGGCCCCACTAGACTACCCGCTGTGTACTGCAGACAGTGCAGTGGGGCCCTACTACACTACCTACTGTTAACTACGGGCGGTGCAGTGGGGCCCCACTAGACTGCCTGTTGTGTACTACAGGCAGTGCAGTGGGGCCCCATTAGACTACCTACTGTGTACTACAGGCAGTGCAGTGGGGCCCCACTAGACTACCTACTGTGTACTACAGGCAGTGCAGTGAGCCCTACTGCACTACCTACTGAGTACTACAGGCGGTGCAGTTGGGCCCCACTTGACTACCTACTGTAGCTACAATTGGTGCAGTGGGGCCACACTAGACTACCTACTGTGTACTACAGGTGGTGCAGTGGGGCCCCACTACCCTACCAGCTCTGCACTACAGGCAGTGCAGTTTGGCCCCACCAGACTACCCGCTTTGTACTACAGGCGGTGCAGTGGGGCCCAACTACACTACCAGCTGTGTACTACAGGCAGTGCAGTGGGCCCCCCGTAGACTACCTACTGTGTACGACAGGCGGTGCAGTGGGGTCCCATTAGACTACCTGCTGTGTACTACAGGCGATGCAGTGGGGCCCCACTACACTACCAGCTGTGATCTACAGGCAGTGCAGTGGGGCCCCACTAGAGTACCCACTGTGTACTACAGGCGGTACAGTGGGGCCCAACTACACTACCAGCTGTGTACTACAGGCGGTGCAGTGGGGCCCCACTACACTACCAGCTGTGCACTACAGGTAGTGCAGTGGGGCCCCACTAGACTACCCACTTTGTACTACAGGCGGTGCTGTGGGGCCTCACTACACTACCAGCTGTGCACTAGAGGCGGTGCAGTGGGGCCCCACTAGACTACCCGCTTTGTACTACAGGCGGTGCAGTGGGGCCCCACTACGCTAACAGCTGTGTAATACAGACGGTGCAGTGGTGCCCCATTAGACTACCCGCTGTCTGCTACAGGCAGTGCAGTAGGGCTTCACTAGACTACTCGCTGTGTACTACAGGCGGTGCAGTGGGGCCCCACTAGACTACCCGCTGTGTACTACAGGCAGTGCAGTGGGGCCCTTCTACACTACCTACTGTGTACTACAGGCGGTGCAGTGGGGACACATTAGACTACCCGCTGTGTACTACAGGCAGTGCAGTGGGGCCCCACTAGACTACCTACTGTGTACTACAGGCGGTACAGGTTTGCCCCACTAGACTACCCGCTGTGTACTACAGGCAGTGCAGTGGGGCCCTACTACACTACCTACTGTGTACTACATGCGGTGCAGTGGGGCCCCACTAGACTACCCGCTGTGTACTACAGGCAGTGCAGTGGGGCTCCACTAGACCACCTAATGTGTACTACAGGTGGTGCAGTGGGGCCCAACGAGACTACCCACTGTGTACTACAGGCGGTGCTGTGGGGCCCCACTACACTACCCGCTCTGTACTACAGGCAGTGCAGTTCGGCCTCAATAAACTACCTACTGTGTACTACATGGGGTGCAGTGGGGCCCCACTAGACTACCTACTGTGTACTACAGGCGGTGCAGTGGGGCCCTACTACACTACCTTCTGTGTACTACAGGCTGTGCAATGGGGCCCTACTACACCACCTACTGTGTACTACAGGCGGTGCAGTGGGGCCCCACTACACTACCTACTGTGTACTACAGGCGGTGCAGTGGGGCCCCACTAGACTACCCGCTGTGTACTGCAGGCAGTGCAGTGGGGCCCTACTACACTACCTACTGTTTACTACAGGCGGTGCATTGGTGCCCACTAGACTACCTGCTGTGTACTACAGGCAGTGCAGTGGGGCCCCATTAGACCACCTACTGAGTACTACAGGCGGTGCAGTGGGGCCCCACTACACTGCCAGCTTTGTACTACAGGTGGAGCAGTGGGGCCCCACCAGACTACCCGCTTTGTACTACAGGCGGTGCAGTGGGGCCCAACTACACTACAAGCTGTGTACTACAGGCGGTGCAGTGGGGCTCCCCTAGACTACCCACTGTGTACTATAGGCGGTGCAGTGGGGCCCCACTACACTGCCAGCTTTGTACTACAGGTGGTGCAGTGGGGCCTCACTAGATAACCCGCTTTGTACTACAGGTGGTGCAGTGGGGCCCCACTACACTACCAGCTGTGTACTACAGGCCGTGCAGTGGGGCCCCACTAGACTACCCGCTGTGTACTACAGGCAGTGCAGTGGGGCTTCCTTAGACTACCCACTGTGTACTACAGGCGGTGCAGTGGGGCCCCACTAGACTACCCGCTGTGTACTACAGGCGGTGCAGTGGGGCCCCGCTAGACTACCCGCTGTGTACTACAGGCATTGCAGTGGGGCCCCACTAGACTACCCGCTGTGTACTACAGGCGGTGCAGTGGGTCCCCACTAGACTACCCACTGTGTACTACAGGCGGTGCATTGGGGCCCCACTAGACTACCCGCTGTGTACTACAGGCGGTGCAGTGGGGCCCCACTAGACTACCCGCTGTGTACTACAGGCAGTGCAGTGGGGCCCCACTAGACTACCAGCTGTGTACTACAGGCGGTGCAGTGGGGCCCCACTAGACTACCCGCTGTGTACTACTTGCAGTGCAGTGGGGCTCCCCTAGACTACCCACTGTGTACTACAGGCGGTGCAGTGGTGCCCCACTACACTACCAGCTGTGCACTACTGGCGGTGCAGTGGGGCCCCACTAGACTACCAGCTTTGTACTACAGGCGGTGCAGTGGGGCTCCACTAGACTACCCGCTTTGTACTACAGGCGGTGCAGTGGCTCCCCACTACACTACCAGCTGTGTACTACAGGCGGTGCAGTGGGGCCCCACTAGACTACCCGCTTTGTACTACAGGCAGTGCAGTGGGGCCCCACTTCACTACCAGCTGTGTACTACAGGCGGTGCAGTGGGGCACCACTACACTACCAGCTGTGCACTACAGGCGGAGCAGTGGGGCCCCACTACACTACCTGCTGTGTACTACAGGATCTGCAATTTGGCCCCACTACACTACCCGCTGTGTACTAGAGGCGTTGCAGTGGGGCCCCACTAGACTACCCGCTGTGTACTACAGGCGGAGCAGTGGGGCCCCACTACACTACCAACTGTGCACTACAGGCGGTCAGTGAGGCCCTACTACACTACCTACCATGCACTACAGGCAGTGCTGTGGGGCACCTCTACACTTCCTGCTGTGTACTACAGGCAGTGCAGTGGGGCCCCACTAGACTACCCGCTGTGTACTACAGGCTGAGCAGTGGGGCCCCACTACACTACCAGCTGTGCACTACAGGCGGTGCAGTGGGGCACCACTTCACTACCCGCTATGTACTACAGGCGGAGCAGTGGGGCCCCATTACACTACCTGCTGTGTACTACAGGCGATGCAGTGGGGCCCCACTACACTACCTGCTGTGTACTACGTGCGGAGTCGTGGGGCCCCACTACACTACCAGCTGTGCACTACAGGCGGTGCATTGGGTCCCAACTAAACTACCCGCTGTGTACTACAGGCGGTGCAGTGGGGCCCCACTAGACTACCCGCTGTGTACTACAGGCGGAGCAGTGTGGCCCCACTACACTACATGCTGTGCACTACAGGCGGTCAGTGCGGCCCTACTACACTACCTACTGTGTACTACAGGCGGTGCAGTGGGGCACCTCTACACTACCTGCTGTGTACTACAGGCAGTGCAGTGGGCCCCACTAGACTACCCGCTGTGTACTACAGGCAGAACAGTGGGGCGCCACTACACTACCAGCTGTGTACTACAGGCGGTGCAGTGGGTCCCAACTACACTACCCACTGTGTACTACAGGCGGTGCAGTGGGGCCCCACTACACTACCCGCTGTGTACTACAGGTGGTGTAGTGGGGCCTTACTAGACTAGCAGAGTGCAGTGGCCAGATGCAGGCGAGTAAATGTGGCGTGCTGCACGGCTATGGTTCATACTTTATCAAGTTATAAACAGTGAAAACTGCCTCATAGCATTAATTTATTCAACTGAGAATGAGAGCACTTGGCGACTTGTAATAAACTTTAAAAATAATGTCATATCTTTAGGAAAATTTTTCTTGATGACAATCCCAACAAAATGATGAAAGGAAAAAAGTGTATCGCTTACTACTTTGTAGAAATTCATGATGTAATGTCAAAAATTGAAAGATGTTCAAACGTTTGAAAATCTATCGGACTCAACTGTGCGCGAGGGGGACTCCAACGCCCGATGGCGATTGGCCGCGTGCACTGTAGCACAGCGCCCCAGTATGCACAGCTAATCCGCTGTGGCAGATGTAATGCCATGCAAAAAGCCGTAGATACACAAGTTATTAGTTTGAGAGGTAGTAATACTATTTATATTTATATTTTCCAATCTCATTTAGTCTGTCGATTAATTGGATGTTGGGTTCTTTGTGTTCTAATTTCTCCAAATTCTTAATGCCAGATAATAGAAATGATCATTGCATGATTTTGGTACATTGGGAATAAGCCAACTGGGTAATTGTTTTTAGGCACTTGCCACCAGCAGTGGAAAACGTGGGAGAGAATGCTGCCCTTGTTTCAAGGCCAGAGGTGTATATAGATACACAGGATGTCGCCCTAAACCCCAGGGGTTGGAGAGAGAGAGCTGCCCCAGGCTCGCTCGGTCGCTTCAGGAAGTCGAAGGGAAAGCGGAGCCGGCAGCATTGTGTACACTGCCTGGAACCTCGCAGTTGGCTGGCGCAAAACTTTACGAGTTTTGCCAGCGCCACGTTGGTGAGGCGCGAGTTGCTGAGGGATCTCACGACGGGGGAGGGCGCCCATGCGATAATAAAATAATTTAACCATCTGGAGATGCCCATCGTGAAACTCAAAAATTCATGATGCTTCTGGGAACTGCGGCATACGTGAGTCTCAGGACTGGGAAAGTTTTCGAGTGGGAGGAGCTTAGTAGTACTGACAATGGCAAATTGACTTGATTGGCAAGACCATTAGGTCGTCTCTCTTACTGGCTTGACGTCACATGTGGGTGGAGACTGGCAGCCAAAGAAAGTTTTTTCTTGAGTAGAGCGTGGGGTGAATGAGAAAAATGGGAGAAGCGTGGAGGACACCGGGCGGTTCGGACCTCTTGGTAGCGGCAAGGACTCCGAAGTTTTCGGTCCTTGCGAGTCGGTGGACTTAGAATTTTTGTGCCCAATGCACAGTGTTAGATGGCGTCTGTGTGATTGCTGTTCGCATTCACAGTTATACTGAGACACTTGTAAATATTCTGAAGTGTGTGTTGTTTGAGAACAAGCTCACTTGTAATCAGGATAATTTACTGTTCTTGAATAACAGCACACTCCATGGGGTTGGAAAGTTGCTGTATTTTTTCATAGCTCAAATACTTTAGTAATTGCCGTGCCGATCGGGTAGATAATTTCCTATCCGTGATTGCATTCATCAGCCTGCTCTTCCATCAGCGTCCCATCGACATCGGTGACGCTGTTCAACTGTATATGCTAAAGTAGCACCAACGCATAAATAGTGAAAAGGATTATTGAATGCTGGTTGAAAGGTGGGACGTAGGTGTGAGTTTGCGACATTGTCATAGTAGATTTGTAATCGAGTGTGTCTGTTTCAATTCTTAACCTTCTACTGACTCTTTAAATACATTTTTGATAGGTTAATACACCAAATTTATGACTATAGCCAGTCGAACTTTTACCTTTTCTTTTGGTGTTAAGATTTTGTGCTTTATTCTGTAAAAAGTATTCCGATCATTAGATAATTTTGTTTGTGCTATTTCAAGTCATTATTTTTGTATGATTTTTTTAAAGGAATTGACACTTTTTTCACGCATGTCGTGTTTTCGATAAATTGGCACATAATTTTTTTTTTAAATACAGTAACTATTTATGTACATCGTGTACCTGATTTCAACCACCTTTCATATATTTTGGAGGGGTTACCTCTTGTCTATGTTAGGTAGGTCAGGGGATTTGTGTACTTCAAACAACAGTGTATGGAAACACGCAGTTTCACAAAATAAATAAATAAGTGAGATTAGACTACTGGTCGCCACCACTTTCAGTTAGGCACAGTAAATTCTCAGTTTTATATTTTTAATAATTTTTCAGTTTTTTTAACAATAAACGAAAAGTAGTGGCGACCCTTGGATAACTTGATTGTTTTGTGATGATGGTTAATTTAAATACAATTTGCATATTAATGAGCTATCTGCAAAGTTGGCAGAAAAGGTAATAGAACTCAAATGATGGACAACATTCACTTGACACTCAAAATAAAAATTTTTGAAAATAGCAACAACATTTCATTTGTCTTCCCTGCCATAGGATTTTTCGGGCAGTGGATGCTTCTGGGAAGTAGGCAGATTAATTTCTGTTGCAATCAGGTCCATTAGTGATAAGATTTATAGCTAGTATATGTGTGCAACACTTAATAACCATTGCCTTTCAGCATTCAAAGTGTCTGTGGTTTCTGCACCACTCTGCGTTGACTATTTGTGAATGTTTTGGAGGGGTACTTAAAAATGTTTGGTAAAACAATAATTGTTCACATCATAGGGATATTGTGTATTATTTTGCAATTTTTATATGTATTTTGTCATTTGTAAATCGGGATATCATTGTATGGCGTGGGAAAGTGATTTTATATATAGAGGTTCAGAGTAAAATTTATGTTAACAAGGAGCAGGGCTCGGTTACTTAACCCTCCGTCGGGCGCAGTCGGCCTCACAGGCCAGCAAAACACTTTTTTGATTCCCGTGCTTAACAGTGGTGGCCCAGCGGCCCGCCTCTCCGTTTACTCGCGTAACTTTGGGAACCTCACACAGTGCCGATCCGCAGGCTGCCACCGATTTCCACGCGGATCACGGGGAACTCCTTGGGCCTCACAGGCCGTCTGCGCCCGATTACGTTATAGTTTTTAAGGTGAGATTTTTCAAGATATTTTTATTTTATTACTTCGTTTCAATCAAAATAAGTCTGTCCTCTGTGATTTTCACCGTTACCTTCGGAAAAAAAGAAGACTTTAACGACCCTGGCCCTTCAGACTGAGTGCGCCTGATCGAGTTCTAATTTCAGTTTTCCTTTCTTCTCCTACATTATCACATCCATATTTTCTGCTGAAATGTCCAGAAAAGTATATCATGCCTCTAAGCCAATGACCTTGTGGAAATAATGCACCTGCTCGAGGACGAAACTGCTGAAGATCCAGCCGCGCTCGAAGATTTAGTCGATGAGAGAGACACCCACTCTCAGGATAAGGTAGGAGAAGGCAAGGAGGACTCAGCAACTGAACAGGAAGTTTAGGAAACGGCTTGGGAATTTGAAGAAGATAAGAAAATATGTGAGGAGTTTTTATTTTGGAAACGATAAGACGACGAAGTTGTCTAAGTAGATACTTTCTACTATTCATAGGGTGAAGAGTCACATCATTATTACACAACATCCAGTGTAAAAGATATTGCTACAAATGACGCCACCAATTGCAAAACCTTGTGTCATCAACTTCGAACTGGACAATTTAGCCTGTGTATGCTATGAATATATGTGGAATGTCGATTCGGCTGCAAACTCGACTGAAAAAATTTTTACCCCACAAGGAACGGGAAAATTTTCTCCCACATTACCTCCCAAATGGCTAAAACGTCGACCATGCGCGGCTGAAACAAGAGTTAGGAGGATGAAGAATCACGAATGTTCAGCTTGTCATCAACCAATCTGTTTGAGCGACGTATACGTTCTGTGCCATAGATGTGTTTCAGCTGTTGATTTGGGAGCTATAGCATCGGTTTTGGCTGCAAATGTGGCGAGAAAAGATGATTCCATGTCAGAATAGACTGCCTAATGTCGTTTAAAAATAACTTCATTACTTTTATGGATGTCTGTTCGACCAATTTTTAATGCTCTTTGTGGGAAATTGGTAATTTTGCTCACTTTAGTTTAAGGTGTATTTTGTTCAATAAATCCATTATTATGCTTTAAGTTTGCTGTAATTCCTTCAAGACTAGCCAACACGCATTTTGAATTTGATTTAACATGGCGGAGCTAGTCCGCAAAATATTTGGATGGCCTCTCAGGCCGGGTGCGCCTGATTTTGTTTCATCTGGAGGTGCACTCGACGGAGGGTTAATAACAAGACTAATTTAGTACAATATTTCAATATGAGTGACAGAGCAGGATGTGGTAGAGACGCAAACGTCAAATCGTCGATCAGCTCGACACAGTCGCGATGTTTCGAGGGAATCGTTTAAGGAGAAGAGGGATATTTCATCCCACAGGGGTTCATATACAAAATCAAAAATGTTTCAAATGTTTGTAAGACTTATGGGACTTAACTATGGGGTCATCAGTCCCTAAGCTTACAAACTACTTACGAACTAGCTAAGACTAAGGAAGGCACAAATATTCATGCCCGAGGGGGATTCGAACCCCCGACCGCAGTGGCCGTGCAGACCGTGACTGGAGCGCCTCAGTCCCCTCGGCCACCGCGGCCGGCTATACAGAATCAAGCGAGAGTGATGGTGAGAAAGAGATATCGCGACACTCATCCAGTCATCCTCATACAATTTACGCACACAGTGACGATGGAGCGTCATACTCCGCGCCCAAGGTTCACAATACCGGTTCTTCTAGAGCGTCAACACCAGGAGGCAGATATGACAATATTCAAAATGCCGATCTAATGAGATTCTTGCAGGAATTAGAACAAAATAGGGACTTTGATAGTCAGCAACAGATTGAACTACTGCTAAGGCGTCTTAAAAAAGTCAGTGAAGATATAAGACAGGTGAAAGAAGAAGTAGTTAAAGTACACAAAATTGCAACGGAAGCGAAACAGAGTTCTTTAGAAGCAAAAGGGGATGTTAGAATGGCTCGTTATGAGGCGAGTAGGGCAAAGAAAATTGCGGAATCAGCAAAAAGTGTAGCCGCACAGTCATGCATCAAAGTAGCTGAAGTTAAGAAAGTTGAGAGAACAAGGAAAGAATATTGTCCGCGATACACTAAAAAAATTTGCAAATATCACGAAAGAGATAGAAGAAATGAAGAGTAACCAATCATCCCAGCTATTAAAGAGGAACAGATTAAGATCACAAAGAAACAGAACGAGTTAGAACAGCATATTAAAAGTACAACTTGTCTCGTCAAATTCCTCTGAAACTGCCAGAGCAATAAATGACGAACATGTCTTGCAAAATGTGCAACAGAGATCCGAACTGTTACACGAGTCTCAAAGGGTAGAAATTAATCAGTCTCCAGTCATTTTTGAGGGAGGAAACTACACCACACAGTGAACCAGTGTCACACCCATGCCCAGAATTTCAGCAGAAAGACAATTGTTGTCGACTCCGACGCTCAGATACACGCCTTCAGGAGACAGTTGATTCCGGGAGGTGTATATCAAACGATCTCAATCCACGCCACACACAAGTTCGTGACAGAGAAATATTCCGAAGGAAAGAGCGTACGTATGGTTCTTTTGACTTAAAGCACTTTCTTTCTGTACAAAACTTTCAAGACAATATACACTTGAATTCATTTGTGGGCACACGCAAGGTAGCGTGGCTGAACATATGCGTTCGGTGGCAAATAGTTGCCAATCGTATGAAGAATTCAGAAACATATTTCTTGCAGCGTACTGGTCTTCTCAGACGCAAGAAAGGATTAAAGAAGAAATAATAATCGGGAAAGATATGGAGAGCGCGGGTTATAAAGACACAGAGACGTTTCTTGCATCACTTGTAAAAAAGAACAGATTCCTTGATAACCCGTTTAATCACCCGTCAGGGGCTCATCATTTATTTGCTGAGTATGGGCTTGGCGAACTCGGGGTTCTGAGCCTTGGGCTGTGTCGCGCCAACAGTCCGCTACACCGTAAGATCTGTGTGTGCCTCAACGACCATCGTTCGGCACGACGGTGGATCGTTGTACGTTTCAGAGCTTGGGGACCTTGGCTTAATCGCCCGGGTCGTGAGGACGGTACAACCCTCTATAAAAAAAAAACTCAATCTCAAGGTGTGCTACGTACCGAGGAGATGCATGGCTGTTGAGGTTGAACAGCCGCTAGCAAGGAACCTCTGAGGAACCTGTCGCACCTCAGTTGTATAAGGCTTACCCAGGCAAGCGGGGCTCTGCCTGGGTGGACCTTTAGTTCCCTAGCTGCTCGTGGGACCAGGATGAAACGAGCAATTAATAGCATCGCCACACGCAAAACATGGCGTCTCTAAGCGAGGTAAAAGGGACTTCAATGCAGTAGAGTATGATCCCCAAACGTTCTCTTCCCTGGCTACACTATGGGAGGAACGTCGGGCAAGAAACCAGGGTGAGACTTATGCCCCTAAATATCTAGTTTGTAGCCGCACTGATGGGGACTCTTTTAAGACTACTAAGCCCTTGTTCTTCGTTGAATACTTGGAGGACAAGTATGGTGAGGTGGAAGGCATGTCGAAAATGCGCTGTGGGTCGGTGTTAATAACGACGTCATCCCCAGCCCAGTCACGGGCATTGCTTGCCTGTGACAAGCTGGGTGATGTTTCCGTTAGCTTAACACCACACAAGACCTTAAACATGGTTCAGGGAATAATATTTCACAAAGACCTTTTGTTGCAGTCGGACGAACGAATTGCGGGCGAATCTCGAACGGCGGAGTGTACACTTTATTCGACGAGTCCATAGGGGTCCGAAGGACAACAGGGTTACCACCGGTGCCTTCATCTTGGCTTTCGAGGGCGATTCATTGCCCGAGAAGGTCAAGGTGATGGTCTACCGGTGCGACGTCCAGCCCTACGTTCCTCCCCCTATGCATTGTTTCAAGTGCTGGAGGTTTGGGCATATGTCCCCCCAATGTGATGCCAACCCTACATGTCGGGAGTATGGACGTGCTGTCAATCCAAACGTCCCCTGCACCCCTCCTCCAGTATGTGTTAATTGTGCCCAAAATCACTCCTCTTGTTCGTCTGTCTGCACGGTTCTGCACCAGGAAAGGAAAATAATGGAGTATAAGACCTGCGATCGACTAACCTACTCAGAGGAAAAGCGAAAATATCAAGAGCTCCACCCTGTGCACCTGGTTAAAACCTATGCCACGGCAGCCTCGTCATCGTCTACAGTGCCTGTTCTACCATCTGTTCCGCCCATGCCAGTGGGCTACCAGGCCCACCCAACTGTCCCTGCCCCCTTGCCAGCTGGGGGCACTTCCTCTTTAGTGGCTCCCACTCTTTTGGCTGTGGGAGCATCAACCCCTCAAACATCGGGGACACCGGTCCCCACCTCCCAGCCAGAGAAGGTGAAGCCTCCTCTGGCTCCTCTCACTCGGAAGGGATCCCTCGGGACGCCCCCTTCCAAGGCTTCTCAGGGTGTCTCAGAGTATCCTGGCCGAAGGCCTACGGATCTCAAACCTGCTGGTTGAAGGGCTTCTCGCTCTTCTTCCACACCCGGCGCCACTTCCGAAAAGCCCTCCCAGCCCCTCAGACCGAAGGGGCAGCGAGAGGGAAGAGTGAAGAAGACAAAGAAGAAGGACCTCATCTTCTGCTTCATAAGATGAGTTAGAGATCCTCACCTCACCTCACCCTCATTGACTCCCCGAAGACGATGATCTTGGACTCGGTCGGTTCAAAATTGGTGGTAACTGGTGAACCTTTGAAGTAACCTTCTTCTTTTACTTTTTAATCACGGCACTTAATGCCAATAGCACAATCTTCCAGTGGAATTGCGGTGGATTTTTTCCCCGCTTAGCTGAGTTACGCCAACTCCTCAGCACTTCACCTGCGTTTTTCATGGCCCTGCAAGAAACTTGGTTTCCCGTGATGCGCACCCCTGCCTTACGTGGCTATCGGGGTTATTATAGGAACCGCACAGACGGTGACAGGGCGTCAGGTGGCGTATGCATTTACGTCCTTACCTCTGTCTACAGCACAGCTGTTCCACTACGAACGCCTTTGGAAGCTGTAGCTGTCAGGGTAAGAACTGCAGTGGACATTACTCTCTGCAACGTCTACCTTCCTCCTGACGGTGAAGTACCACAACATGTCCTGGCTACAATGATAGCGCAACTACCCCCGCCTTATGTGTTATTGGGTGATTTCAACGCTCATAACCCATTGTTGGGGATACTATGACTACTGGCCGTGGTAGAGATGTCGAGTCTTTGATATCTCAACTCGACCTCTGCCTCTTAAACAATGGTGCCTCCACGCATTTTAGCATGGCGTATGGTACTTACTCGGCCATCTATGTAGCCCTAGCCTCTTCCCCTTAATCCACTGGAGTGTCCACGACGATTTGTGTGGTAGTGACCACTTCCAGATTTTCTTGTCACTACCCCCCCCCCCCATTGGGCCCCAGAACGCCCGCCCCGATGGGCGTTGAATAATGCTGATCGGGATGCTTTTACTTCTGCTGCCATCATTGGTTCTCCTCCACTCTCCAACATAGATGCGGTAATCGACAGCAGTACCTCAGCCATTATTTCTGCAGCTGATGCTGCAATCCCTCGCTCTTCGGGATCTGCCCGGTGGCGAACAGTGCCCTGGTCGTCACCGGAGATTGCTGAGGCGATTAGAGAGCGCAGGCGAGCTCTGCAGCGCCACAAGCGGCACCCATCTATGGAGAACCTCATTGCTTTTAAACGGCTTCATGCCTGCACCCGACAGTTTATTAGACGAGGCAAACAGGAGTGTTGGGAAAGATATGTCTTTACCACTGGATCACGTACCTCTCCATCCCAGGTGTGGGCGAAGATCAGACGTGTTTATGGCTACTAGTGTCCTTTTAGTGTGCCTGGGATTTCTGTGAATGGAGCAGTTTACACCGATCCAGATGCAGTTGCTGAACTGTTTGCTGAGCACTACGCTCAGAGTTCTGCATCTGCGGCCTACTCCAGGGCCTTTCGCGCCCTGAAAGAGCTGGAGGAACGACAGCGCTTATCCTTCCAGACTCACGTATGGAACTTTACAATGCTCCATTCAGTGAATGGGAATTTCTCAGTGCCCTGGCACACTGTCCTGACACAGCGCCTGGGCCAGATCGTGTCCATAATCAGATGCTGAAACACCTGTCACCTGAGTCTCAGTGTAACGTTCTGGCTATTTTCAATCACATCTGGAGTTCTGGTACGTTCCCTTCACAGTGGCGAGAATCTGATAGTCCCGGTGATCAAATCTGGTCAACATCCACATGAGCTGAGCAGCTACCGACGAATCAGCCTCACCAACGTTCCTTGCAAATTGCTGGAGTGTATGGTGAGTCTATGATTGTGTTGGCTCCTTGAGTCCAGGAATCTTCTCACTCCATGCCAGGGTGGTTTCCAAAAGGGGCGTTCAGCTGTGGATAACCTGGTCCACCTTGAGTCTGTCATGCGGACAGCCTTCTCTTGCCGCCAACACCTGGTGGCAGTTTTCTTCGATTTATCTAAGGCTTATGATAAGACCTGGAGACATCAAATCCTTACCAAATTACATGGGTGGGGTCTCTGGGGTTCGCTTCCCATTTTTATTCGAATTTTTTATCTTTCCGTACGTTTAGTGTACAGGTCGGTGCTTCTTGTAGCTCTCTGCATGTACAGGAGAATGGGGTACCCCAGGGCTCTGTCCTGAGTGTTCCTCTGCTTTTAGTGGCAATGAATGGTCTAGCGTCAGCAGTAGGTTTCTCAGTCTCCACCTCGTTGTATGCAGATGACTTCTGCTTATATTTTAGCTCTTCCGGTATGCGTGTTGCTGAACGACAGCTGCAGGTAGCCATACTCAAGGCGCAGAAGTGGGCCCTTGCCCATGGGTTTGAGTTCTCTGCTACCAAGACTTGCGTTATGCACTTCTGCCGGCGTCGGACAGCCCATTCACATCCTGAGCTTTACATCGATGGCCATCTTCTTGATGTGGTGGACACGCACAGTTTCTTGGGTCTAGTGTTTGACGACCGGCTGACATGGCTTCCTCATATCCGTGAGCTCAAGCAGAAGTGCTGGAAGCACCTTAATGCCCTCTGCTGCCTCAGTAACACCACTTGGGCCGCAGACCGCAGTAGGCTGCTGCATTGCTACAAGGCGCTTGTTCTGTCCAGACTGGACTACGGCAGCGTTGCCTATGGCTCGGCATCGCCTTCAGCTCTGCAGATGTTGGACCCAGTCCATCACTGTGGTGTTAGGCTTGCAACAGGAGCCTTTCGAACAAGCCCTGTGACTAGTCTCCTTGTGGAGGCAGGTGTGCCTTCTCTGCATATCAGGCGACAACAACTGCTTGCGAATTATGCTGCTACCATCCGTGGTTTACCTAACCACCCAACCCACCGTCTACTCTTTCCTCTAACTGATCTGCATATTCCGCAGAGGCGGCCGAGATCAGGGTTGACGGTTGGTGTTCGTGTTAGAGCTGCTGCTGAGCCAATTGGAGTCTGTTCCTGTCCCCTCTTTATTCAGATACCAGTCACCATGGTGTATACGATGGCCTCACCTTCGGCTGGCCTGTCACGGTACGATAAAACCTCAGTCGACCCTGAGACCCTTCGTCGCCACTTCATATCAATTATTGACGGCTTCCGAGGCTCTACAGTAGTGTGCACAGACGGCTCGATGGTAGATGGACATGCCGCACAACGAGTTGCGCTCCCTGCCAGATGGCTGCAGTGTTTTCACTGCAGAGCTGGTAGCCATCCACCGCGCACTTCAACATACATGTTCCTGCCCTGGGGAGTCATTCGTCATTTGTAGCGACTCCCTGAGCGGTTTACAGGTCATCGACCAGTGTTTTCCGCGCAGTCTTCTGGTTGTTGCTATACAAGAGTCCTTGTACAACATTGAACAATGTGGGCAGTCAGTGGCATTCCTGTGGACTCCGGAACACGTCCGGATAGACGGCAATGAGCTGGCTGACAGGCTGGCCAAAGAGGCCACCCACAAGTCTGTCCTCAATATAGGCATCCAGCCTGCTGATCTGCGTTCTACACTACGCAGTAAAGTGCTCGGTTTGTGGAGTAATGAATGGCGCACCCTACAGGTGCTCAACAAACTGAGGCGTATAAAGGATACTACAAACATGTGCAGGACCTCTCTGCGGGACCCTCGCAGAGACTCTGTTGTTGTCTGCCGGCTGCGTATCGGCCATACTTGGCTTACGCACCGCCACCTTCTCCGTCGCGAGATTCCTCCCGAGTGCCGATGTGGTGCGCGTCTGACAGTCGCCCACATCGTCTTGGAATGCCCGGACTTAGCAGCACAGAGGAGGAATTTTAATCTCCCTGACGATTTGAAACTTGTTTTAGCTGACAATGCCTCTATGGCTGCCACAGTTTTAAATTTTATTCGTGTGAGTGGGTTGTACCGATCTATTTGATTTTTAGCACTGTGTCCATTATGTGTTTGTTCTTCTCTCGCCTACCGTTTTAGGAAGGTAGTTTAATGTGCAAAGGCGGCCAGATGCCGTACTGCCTTGTCTGTGGTGACCTGGCCAGGACGCTCTGGCATCGTCTTTCCACCTTTCTCTTCTTTTATTAGTTTTTACTTTGGTTCTTTTATTTCTTGATGTAACACCCTTTGCTTGGCGAGTTTTAACAAATCGTTATCTATTGCATTGTAGTGCTTTTTTTTATTCTACTCTCTATGGTTGGAACAAGGGATTGATAACCATAGTCGTTTAGTCTCTTTAAAAATCAAACCATCCATCCATCCGTTTACGCAACAGGAATTAATAAAACATTGTTTCGCGAGGCTACCGATTGTTTACCAGCGCAGTATGATTGGAAATGTGAGGGCACACTTGACCAATTTATCAGCGCAGTAAGACAAGCAGAATATCGAATATATTGAAAATAGACAGGGTTGGCGCAGTAGAGAAACCCGGGAGCGGGATAATTCTGCCCTATATTGGGAGAGGAATAACAATTATAATTCTGATAGGGGACGTGATGGAAACAAACCCCACAAACAGAACCTTAGTAGTCAACCAGGTAATAACAATCAAGGTCAGGAAAACTGGCATGATTGCGGCAATCAGAGCAGGTCTAATAATGCAAATCAGGGGAATCAATATGGGCAATCTCAACATAACCCGAGATGGCGTCAAAATATTTCGAATGGCTTCCAAAATGAAAACAATGGTAATCCTCAATGGAGAAACAATAATAATCATAATAATAATAACGGTGGGTCCTGGGGTAGTCAAATGCCACCGAGTCCATTCATGCAGAGGTGTAGAAATTGTTGAAATAAGACCCCCGAATCCTGCACCCGCAAACAATGGCAACAGCAGAAATGACAATATTTGACGCTATGTGCCTGCGGTAGTGCGCCTCCTTTCTCTGCAGAAACACTCGGATTCAGCACTCTGTATCTTTTAGAATATGAAGATATACGAGAGATATTAAAACAGGAAAAACAGACGATTTCCCGAGAAGAAATTCACCCGATAGTTACAGTCCAAATTGGTAATGTACATTTGACTGCTATAATAGACAGTGGCAGTCAGATTTCCGCCATTTCTGAATCTGATTTTCAGAAATGCAAAAAAGATTATTCGTGGCCGACTTTGAAACTTAAGAAAGCGAAAGTTAAAGGGGCAATAATTGGGAAACAAGCAGATATTCAGATGCAGAGTCGGATGACAATACTTTGTCAAGGACAGGAATGGGACATTAACCTCACAATAGTGCCTATGTTAGCGATAGATTTAATTATTGGGATGGATTTTCTATCAGACCAGAAAGCCACGCTCGATGTCGGACGGGGTGTTGTGGTACTGAATAAAGAGGGAAGTGGCACCATCCGGTCTTCTAAGGTCATTAGCGCCCAGAGTACAACAGAGATTCGGTAGATCTCAAAAAAATTGGTAACTGCCAATTAGAATATCAAGAGAAGGCTAAAAACGAAAGATAAAAAACAATTAAAAGGGTTAAATATCCTTTGATAAGTTGGCCAAGTTGATAAAACGCAAAACTCGAGCAGCTGCTCGTGTGTCATCAGCTAAAATTTCCTCCAGAGTAGACGGAAAGTGAAGGGCTACACGGAGATGATTAAAATTAACACAAGACAGTAAAACATGTCGCACCGTCAGCAATTCACCGCAGGAGCACAGCGGTGCAGGGTTGGCGGTTAGCAAATGACGGTGGCTGAAACGGCAGTGACCGATCCGCAACCGGGCCAGGAAGACCTCCTCTCGCCGAGAGGGGCGTGGGGATCGGTTTGATAGTCCGCCATTTATTGTTGTACAGTGAAAGCCACGCACTGTGCCATGACAACACGATACTCCGGCGAACAGCCCGTTGAACATCGTCCGATGGGACGCAAAAGGTAGCCATGCAAGGCAAAAGAGCTGCGGCCTTGGCTGCTATGTCGGCGGTCTCATTCCTGGGCACACCCACGTGGCCAGGGACCCACAGAAAAGAAACGTGACAGCTGTCATCTGCTAGCAACTGGAGGGAGCGTTGGATCCGATACACGAGAGGATGGTTCGAGAAAGGGTCCTTAAGACTCTGCAGGGCACTAAGGGAGTGCGAACAGATGGCATAGAAAGGTTGGCGGTGGCGGCAGGTATACAAAACGGTCGCGCGGGCGCAAAAAGCTCACCTGTGAAATTCGAGCACCGGTCAGAGAGCTTGTATTGGAAGCGGTTGTCCCCAACAACGAAGGCAGATCCGACACCATCAGTGCTCTTGGAACAATCAGTGTAGATAAATATGGCATTATCGAACCGCGAACGGAGTTTGACAAGCCTCGAGCGGTATACCAAATCCGGGGTGCTCTCCTTGGGGAGTAAACTAAGTTCGAGGTGAGTGTGAACCTGGGCCTGATGCCACAGTGGCAATGGGCTCTCACTCAACCTAAATATTGAAGGAAGGGTGAAATCGAGCCGCTGAAGCAGGCGGCGAAACCGAACTCGAGGAGGAAGCAAGGCTATCGCAGACAAATGATATTGGTGATCGAGTGAGTCGTCACAAAATAATCGGTAAGATGGATGGTTGGGCATCGACCGCAGGCGGCATACATACCGACACAAGAGTATGTCACGCCGATTGGTCAAGGGTAATACAGCAGCCTCGGCATACAGACTTTCAACAGAGCTGGTATAAAATGCACTGGTCGCCAGACGTAATCCCCGATGGTGGATAGAGTTGAGACGGCGGAGAATCGACGGCCGTGCAGAAGAGTATACAAGGCTTCCGTAGTCGAGCTTCGACTGAACAATGGCCTGGTAAAGGTGAAGTGGGAGGGTACGATCCGCTCCCCATGACGTACCACTGAGGACACGAAGAACATTGAGGGATCAGGCACATCGGGCAGTCAGGTAGGACATGTGTGTGGACCAGCAAAGTTTCCGAACCAACATTAGCCCCAAGAATTTTGTTGTCTCCACGAAAGGGAGAGCAATGGGACTGAGGCGTAGGGATAGTGGAAGAAATTACTTGTATCTCCAGAAGTTTATACACACCGTTTTCTCAGTGGAGAATCGGAAGCCGTTCGCAATGCTCCAGGAATATAGACGGTCAAGACAGCGTTGAAGACAACGCTCCAAGAGACACGTCCGCTGGGCGCTGCAATAAATTGCGAAATCGTCTACAAAAAGGGATCTGGAAACGTCGGCTGAAAAGCAATCTACGTACCATTTAATTGCAATGGCAAAGAGAGCCACACTCAAGACGGAGCCCTGCAGTACCCCATTCTCCTGGCGAAAGGTATCTGACAAAACAGAGCCCACCAGTACACGGAACTTGCGATCCGCCAAAAACGATTGAATAAAAAGAGGGAGGCGGCCACGAAGGCCCCATGTGTGCAATGTGCGGAGAATGCCCGCTCTCCAACAGGTATAGTATGCCTTCTCCAAGTCGAAGAACACTGCTACTGTTTGACGCTTCTTTGGAAAGTTATTCAAAATGAAGGTCGACAATGTAACGAGATGATCAGAAGCAGAGCGGTGTCGACGAAAACCGCATTGGACATTTGTTAGGAGGCGGCGAGATTCGAGGAGCCAGACCAACCGAGCGTTAACCATGCGTTCCATCACCTTACAGACGCAGTTCGTCAGAGAAATGGGGCGATAACTGGAAGGAAGGTGTTAGGCCTTCCCTGGTTTGGGGATGGGGACAACAATGGCTTCACGCCAACTTGTGGGAACATGACCTTCAGTCATATGCGATTGTAGGTACTAAGAAGAAAACATTTGCCCGCAGGAGAGAGGTTCTTCAGAATCTCAATATGGATGGAATCGTGCCCGGGAGTACAAGATCGGGACAAGGTGAGAGCACGGTTTAGCTCCTGCATGTTGAAGGAGACATTATAATTTTCACGGTTAAAGGAGCGGAAAGAAGGC
The DNA here is from genome assembly GCA_026315105.1 of Locusta migratoria. Taxonomy (NCBI): domain Eukaryota; kingdom Metazoa; phylum Arthropoda; class Insecta; order Orthoptera; family Acrididae; genus Locusta; species Locusta migratoria. The sequence continues at coordinate 1,335,596 of CM048750.1, read as the reverse complement.
GACCGTGCCTCCTCTACCTGTTTGCGAGGGAGGAATGCAGGGTGGTAATGGGCACAGCTCGAAGCCTCCGCAAAGAAACGGCCCAATCCGTTGGAAACGTCAGCAGGGTCCACACGGACTGCGTTCTCGACTGTCAAGCCAGAGATCGGGGAGTGGACCTTTATGCCGGATAATCGGCGTAGGACACCCCAGACAGCCGAGGAGGGAGTAAAGCGGTCAAAAGAACTAGTAAAAGCAGTCCAGCAAGCTTTTTTGCTGTCGTTTATAATACGACGACATTGCGCTCTCATTCTTTTATAATTTATAAAATTCTCCAATGTTGGGTGGTGGCGGAAGGTGCGTAAAGCACGGCGCCGTGCTCTAAGCGCGTCGCGGCAGGCTGCAGTCCACCAAGGGACCTGGACACGACGTGGAGGAGAGGATGTACGAGGTATGGAACGTTCGATAGCGGTGAGAATAACCTGTCACAGCTGGGAAAATTTTGATTGTGAAAAACAGCCATGGAAGAATAAAGCCCCCAATTGGCTTTAGAGATTTTCCAACTGGTGGGACGACGAGATGGGGAATGATAGAGAAAGTGGATGATACAAGGGAAATGGTCACTCGAGTACGTGTCAGAAAGTGCATACCACTCAAACCGACCGGCAAGCTGAGGAGTGCATATCGCAAGGTCTATGTGGGAATAGGTGTGTGTTGTGTCAGAAAGGAAGGTCGGTGCACCGGTGTTGAGGCAAACAAGATTGAGGTGGTGGAAAAGATCCACTAAGAGGGAGCCTCTCTGACAAGGTGCTGGAGAGCCCCATAGGGGGTAGTGCGCATTAAAGTCACCTACCAAAACGAAAGGTGGAGGGAGCTGGTCAACGAGGTGTAGCACATCTGCCCTAGTAAGGGCAGATGACGATGGCGAATAGATATTACAGAGGGAAAAGGTGGATAGAGTGATGCGAACGGCAACTGCCTGTAGGTGTGTATGCAATGTAATGGGATGGTAATAAACGTCGTCTCGAATGAACATCAGAACCCCTCCATGGGCTGGGGTACCTTCCACAGGTGGCAGGTCGAAATGCACAGAGGTGTAGTAGGGGAAGTCTGCACGATCACTTGGACGTAATTTAGATTCTTGGAGACAAACTAGAAGCGGGCAGTGCAATCGAAGGAGTAGTTTTTTAACTCCTCCAGATTGGAGCGAATGGCGCGAATATTCCATTGAAGGAGAGCCATGATAAAAAAAAAATGAATAGGAAAGAAGATGAAAAGGAACAGGCAAGCAGGGTCACCTCGACGGCCGCTGAGGACCGGATTTCGAGGGAGCACTGCTATCGCTGTCTAGGGGCAAAGGGTCGTGGTCCATAGGATTGACCGACGTGTCTGCCACCTCCCTGAGTGGATCAGGAGGGGCAGTTTCCACCGCCGGTAGAAGGCCGGGTGCCCGGCAGACGGAGCGTCCTGGTGAAACAGAAGACGGCCGAGGCCAGCAACTGTTGGACGGCGTGACTGAAGAGTCACGCCATGGCGGGTAAGGAGGGGGGCTATTCTTTTTGTGAGCCTTCTTAGAGGCATGACGGACAGAGGAAGCAGTTGACGATGGAGAAGACGTAGTCTTGAGGAAGTCTTCACGAACAGGTTCTTTTTTTGAACTTCGGGCAGCGGATTTAGGTTCCCAGGATGTGTGGGAACTGGCCGACGAATGTACCGTAGAACGGGTAGAAGGGATCGGAGAGGTGGAACGAGCAATTGTCGGGTTAGCCGACCTGACAACAGTGTTACAGAAGGTTAAATCGCAGGTCTGAATGCCTACCTCCATAGTTGGTCGAGGTGAGGTGAGGACCTGGCTGTAAGTACCCAATTGTAGTACAGCGGGCTTCCTACTCGCTAATAACTTCCGAGCGGCATAGGTTGAGACCTTCTCCTTTACACGAATCTCTTGGATGACCCGCTCTTCTTTATAAACGGGGCAGTCCCGTGAAGAAGCAGCATTGTTACCCATGCAATTAATGCAGCGAGGGGATGGAGATAAACATTCACCCTCATGGGCGTCCCTGCCACAGGTGGCGCACTTGGCTGCATTCGGACAAGACTTACTGGTATGGTTATATCTCTGGCAATGGAAGCAGCGCATAGGGTTGGGTATATACGGGCGAACGGAGATGACTTCATAGCCCGCATTCACCTTAGATGGTAGGTCAACTCTGTCGAAAGTCAAGAAGACAGTACGAGTCGGCATGAGGTCATTGTTAACCTTTTTCATTACGTGATGGACAGCCGTAACTCCCTGATCAGACATATAGTTGAGTACTTCCTCATCGGATAACCCATCCAGGGATCTCGTGAAGGCTACCCCCCGGGAAGAGTTGAGGGTGCCTCCACATTTACTGGGAAAGTATGCACCAGTGTAGCCCGAAGTAATTTTTTTGCCTGGAAAGCATTTTCAATCTCAAGCAAGAAGGTCCCATTGCGCTGTCTGGAGCAGGTCTTCAAGGGACCGGCGATCGCATCGACACCCTTCTGAATGATAAACTGATTTACAGCAGAAAAATCCTGATCTCAGTACACAATACCACCAGGAACTTAGGAATGGTAGGCAAGACTTTTGAATCATCATGTTTCCGCTTATGGGTCAAGGTTAGAGAAGATTTGGAAGGTTTCATAGAGGAGGTATCTCCCATGATTACCGGCGTCTCCGATGGCGCGCTCGTTCCTTGTGGGGGCCCTCTCTGAGGGCGCACCCGCCTTAGGTGACTGTTCGCACCTCAGGTCACACCTCCTGAGAACGGACAGAGGGACCAATCAGCATGTTCGAAAGGTACCAGCTCCGGTAATCACCCCTCCCTGGGCCCGGCCTTTACCGGAGGGTACGTACGTGCCCTACATGTCTACCCGGGGCGGGGAGTTACGCCTTACCCCTTCACCGACTACGCAGAGGTTGGGTTCACCCTCAGACACGCACAGGGAGGAAAAAAGAGGAAGAATAGAAAGGGATGAAGGAGGGAGAATCTCAGACGCCGAGGAGGAGATTAAAAGGGCGGGTCGAGGACAAGGAGAAAGGAGAAAGGGGGGAAGGCTAAAGAACAGGAAAGGAAGATGACCAAGAAAAGAGGAAGTAAGAGAAAACGAAAAAAGAAACGTTGAACTGACTAAAAACGCCCGTCTCCGGTCGAAGGCACAAACCGGGGGGAAAGAGGGAAGCGGCCTGGGACAGAAGAAAGGTCGCTTCTGCTTGGGGCCCTGTGCGCGCCACACACGTACCCACAAAAGAGCTGTGGGCCTCCTGGGGGGGGGGGGGGGGAGGAACTGTCAGGAAGGAGTTAAAAAGAATGAAAGATGAAGGGGTAATAGAGAGGACAACCTTGACCTATAATTCCCCACTTGTCGTGATAGAAAAGCAAGATAAATCAGTACGCCTTGTCTTAGATTCCAGGAAAATTAACAGAATTATCGAACCAAAGACGGTCAGACCGGAGCGCATTGACGAATTATTACGAAATTTCCACGGAGCACAAGTTTTTACGACTCATGACCTTAGGTCAAGTTTCTGGCAAATCGCGTTGGATCCAGAATGCAGACAGTACACCGCATTTGTAGCATTTCGAGCTTGCTACAGATTTAAACGACTACCATTCGGGCTAAATGTGAGTTGTTCCGCATTTATTAGGGGATTTGACACCGTACTACCTAGCTGGATTAAAGAGAGGATTACAAAGTATGTTGACGACCTCCTCATTGCCGAACCCAATCGAGAACAGCATAACATCGTTCTCCGAGAGGTACTTAGAGCCTTTCGGCAGTTTGGATTAACAGTCCATATAAAAAAGTCATGCATATGGAGTCCTAAAGTGAAATCCTTGGGACACATTATTTCTGCGGATGGGATTGCACCAGACCCAGATAAGATGGAAACCATAGCTAAATTTCCAACCCTGGTAAATAAGGCAATTAAGAGGTTTTTTTAGGTATTATAAATTATTATAAACGTTATATCTTGATAAAAAATGGCTACGCCACGCCTCTGTTCTCTCACCGGAAAGAACACTATCTGGAATTGGGACGATGAGGCGGAGCGGAATTCCAGAGTTTGAAGCAAGCATTGCTGGAGGCTCCGATTTTGTCTCATCCAAACTTTTCAGAAGAATTATGTTTGGCAACACTTTTCAGAAGAATTAGGTACGGCAACAGACAGCTCATACACGGGTTTGGGCGTCATGATATTTCAGAAATATGTAGAGGGTGGGAATCCTGTTTTCAAAACGATTGCATTTGGGAGCAGGATTCTTAACAAAGCAGAGCGTAACTATTCTGTGACCGAGTTGGAGGCCCTAGCGGTAGTATGGGGTTTTGAAAAGTTTCGATACTTTCTGTACGGCCGAAAAAAACCGGGTGTATACGAACCACAAGGCATTACAATTTATCATGACTGCGAAATAAAAAAATAAAAGAATTGTTCGATGGGTGTTAACATTGCAGAAATATGATTTCACCATAGAACATGTTCCTAGCGTAGAGAATATAATCGCCGACGCACTTTCGAGGTCACCTGTTGGTTTCGAAGAATTGGGCCATCAGCCACTAGAACAGGAGCACTACAGTTTGTACTATATTAAGAAGGTGGCTTTCGAAAACTTTATCTCTACGAATTTACGCAGTATTGGCAAGGAACAAGACAAGGACCCGGCCCTATTGAAAATTAAGAAACGAATTAAAGACAAGAGCGAGTCGGCGATTCGCAAATATTACATGCTTCGCAAGTGGGTTTTGTTTTACATCTCTGGTGGTGAGGCAGATCCATGGCGTTTGTGTGTGCTTGACGAATTGGTAAATAAAGAAATTTGGCACACTCAACTGCCGTACGGACATTTTGGTTCCAGGAAAGTGTACTTAAAGTTAAGATCTCTGTGTCATTTTCTCAAAATGGAAAGGAGAATCAGGAAAGTGCTTGCAGTATGCAAACCTTGGCAGAAGGCAAAACATTGCACTGTGAATTCGCAAGCGCCTCTCCACCCAATTATCCCTTCACGCCTTCGAGAGGTAGCCTGTGCAGATTTAATGGGTCCTCTACCAAGGACGAGCAGAGGATACCGCTACGTCCTAGTTGTGATGGAGCTGGTGTCGAAATTTGTGACTCTTAACTCCCCTTAGGAGAGCAACGGCACGTAAAATTAGCCGGGGTTTTTGCAAAGATTTTGTGAAACAGGTTGGCAGGGTGCAACGAGTGATATCCGATAACGGACCACAGTTCCGGGCGAAAACTTGGAAAGAAACGTTATGTCGGCTCCGGATTCAGCCAACTTTTGCATCAGCATATCACCCCCACAGCAACCCTGCCGAAACGGTAATGCGTAAGATTGGGAATCTGTGCAGGATATACTGTGATAAGAATCACGCTGCTTGGGACGTATTCCTTAGTGACTTCCAAGACGTGATCAGCAACTTTCCGCACAATGCGACCCGTCTAGCTCCCATAACGGTACTCAAAACTATTGAGCCTAAGGATTTAATTAGAGAAATCTTGGATTTCCTACCGTCGCGCCGCTCCCGTCACAATAAGGTGATCGAGTTGGCCATTCAGCGTATCGAGGATACTGCGAATAAAAACAAAGTGATTGCGGACAGGCATGCCAGTTCACGGAGTTTTGTGGCTGGGGAGAAAGTATTGGTAAAAAGTTTTCGTCTTTCTAACCAAGAAAAGAAACTTTGCCATAAGTTCTTCTTTGTTTACAACAGGCCACAGAGAATAAGAAAAATAGTTCACCCGGTGCTGCCCTGCTAGAGCCCATTAAGACTGGAAAAGCTGTAGGAGTACACCATATATGTCAACTCAAGCCGTTTTTGGAATAGAGGGAACTTTGTAAAAATAGATATTAAAGTAGTTGATAATGATAATGATAATAATTTATTTTTGTTTGTTATCTTGTGCCGTAGAATAAGAATAGTGCACATAAGTATCATTTGAGATTTTCATGTTAGTATGTAGTTATTGTTACTCTTAAGTCATATGGGTCAGGATGTTTCGTCTATGTTTGGTCATTAAGGAGAGTATTGCAAAAGGTTCCTGTGGTTAGATGAGAATTGTTTTACATAGCCTTGTCCAGTGTTGATTTTTGGTCCTCAGTTTGTGGTTAAGTAGTAAGGATATCTCTTCTTTTTAATGCCTATGGCATGCTGACCATTAAAATCGTGGTCCGATTGGTGATTTTGAATTTTCTTGTCGCTGTCGTCTACACCATTGTGCATAGTACGATGACTTATTGAATTCCATCATGTAGGGACGGAATACTCGTTGTTTAGTATTGGTTATTGTGGAGACATTCTTTCCGTTTGTGGTCGCTCTATGGGATTGTTGCGTTATTAGGGAGTGCTAATTCTGCCGAGGTGTAGGAATTTGCCACTTAGTGTTTTATATTATTCCTGCGTTGTTGGACGGCTCCCACTGGGCACGCTGTGGTGCGTTGGACCTAGGATATTAGGCTGACTGTGTTTGTTGCATGTCGTTCCCATGTGAGTGATAGAGAGGAAATTATGGAACCACACTTATTGACATTGGTAATGTTACCAGAGAGACCCTACATGTTCAAATAATAATAGAGGAAGATGAGATCTGGAGTGGTAATAACGATTCACATATGTTACAGATTCGAGACCTGGGCAGAGGCGAGGAAAGAAGAGATGACCTTCCATGTATATTTCACATACAATTGCAAGGGATGCAGACAAGGACCAGGTGGCCAGGATATTGAAGGATAGTATGCAGTTATCTCTTTTATTTGAAAATCCTTTACCTTTCTTATCTCCTCCTATAGTAGTAATTTAGATCTTTCCCATGTAGCAGTAGAAGACCTTACTGTCATCCCTTGAGTCACTGACATGACATAAACTAACATGCCATAATATGTTAAGCAAACTGTATAATTTAGTCACATATAAGCTATAGTATTTGTCAAAGAAAAGTATAATAATAATAGTAGTAGTAGTATATGATAGGATAGATTAAACGTGGCCATTAATTTAATGATTAAAAAAATGTATATGTATTAGTTAAACTGAGATCTGAGTCTAATTCCAAAAAAATTTAGTGCTGTGCAGATGTTGCGGAGGTAACAGTGATTGGGTGGTGCGCAATATCGTAAGAGTAAGGGACATGGAGATGCGCAGCTCATCGCCGCTGGCCGTGGGCAGCAGTGCAGGAAGACGCGCCGAACGCACTCCAGAGTTGCTGTACGAGGGCGAGAGCGTCACGGCGGGGGAGGATGAGGGGGGAAGTTCCCGCAGGGGGCCGCTGCGCTGCTTTCCGGTTACAGGTCTGCCGCTGCCGCAGGGGCGACACACTCGCGACACCCGCGAGCGGAGCCCGTTGAGGGAAGCTCCCTGCTGTGGGCCGCGCCGATGATGGCCCGGCGCACACTTGACGCAGCAGAGGCAGAGGAGAGGCAGAGGCGAGGCCTCCGTCCGTCTGTAACGCATGCTTTCAAATGGGGCAGCGCACACTTAACGCAGCCGAGGCGGAGGGCAGGCGTTTCCTCGGTCACGCCTCTGTCCCGTTGTCCGAGGCGCACAGTTTTCCTGCGCCTCTGTTCCACCTCTGTCGCAAAGTGAAATTTCAAGTCATCGGATATGTTTCGAAAAAAATTGTTTTATATAGACGAATATAAGCTTCATCCTTCTCTGTATTTAGTTTCTTTATAACACTTTTACTTTCTGCGTAAAAAAATTAAAAATACTATTTTCCGATTTGTACGTGTTTTGCGCTAACTCAGCTTCCACAATCGATTTTGCAGAAACTACTCACTAGAAAAAAATTATTTTTCTGTATCGTATAGGCCAAAGCCATCGCATGACGTTGGGGAGGTTTTTCTTTCGTTATTGTACATAGTTATTGTTATAATGAAAAATAAATTACAACGCCGCGCAAATTTTGAAGAGTTTGCAGTGAAAAAAGTAGTCGCTGGCTAGTTTGCGTTTGCTGCGTTTTACACCATACATTACTGCGAACGAAATGTAGCTAACATATCGAAATTGTTTTTAACGGTGGAATGAGAGCTATATCTCTTTCGATTCTCGAGAAAATACGTGAGATACACGTTTGACGCGACGCGGTCGGCAGCTGCTGTGCCGAGTGCGGAGCTGCCTCGTGTCTCCCTTCTCCGTATGCTGCCGATACACACCCAAAGCAGGAAACGAACAACTTACTGAAATAGAAAGGCACCGAGATTCATAAACCGAAGATGCTGATTGTGTATTTTTACGGTCTATAGTCCCTGGTTTCAGTAAACTTTGTGGCAAGTATGAAAGCACTATATAAACTAAAATTGCCGTTACTACTGAATAATAAGTTCGGCGAAACCAGAAGGGACGTGCAACGATTTTTTTTTTTTTTACTATCAGGGACCTTCTTCAATTTCTTGAAACACAATATCCACCCCTTCGTGGAGCTTTAGCTCACTGCTAAACCATAGATGATGCTAGGAACGTCTCTCATCAGTATTTCTCAACCTGAATTCTATACCACTTTCAGAAATTCAACATTTGCAAAAGTATTAGCATTAGCTTCACTAATTACTAACAAATATAATGGCTGCTGAAGGTAATTATCATAAGAAATGTTGACAGAGACAAAATAGGAATGCAATGTAATAAAATGCTGCATGTACATGCATAGCTGCCGTCATAGAAGAAGAAAAAAGAAACGTCAGTATCTTAGTACTCAGGAGTATGGAAGAGCTACGAATAAAGACCTAAGAAAGGAATCACTTTGCGTGCAAATGCAGTTAAACAAGGAAACTATGATTTGCAAAATTTTTCATATCGACATATCTTTCAATTTAAGACATATGAAAAGCATCCCAGGTGTCACCGAGAAGAAAAGTGTTTCTGATCGTATATACTGCGACACAATCATGATTAAATATGTCAGTTGTATAAAGGTTCTTTCAATTATTGAATTTGCTGTGACACTTGTTTCACTGAATTATAAAAGAAATGAAAGAAAAATAAATCTGACTTTAATTAAATTCCTAAAACATATCCCTAATTTTTCTTTAGCGGGTATGATGTTTCACACTATTTTTCTTCTCTGTTAAGTCCTTCTTACTCAGCATGTGATTGTCTTTGAACTGTCGTCTGTTTAGTCGGAATAGCTCAAGAGCTTAAAATGAGCTTCCATGGACCAGAGAAGTTCAGCATGTATTCGTCACTTTTGCCTTTGCTCAATAGACCTTTAACTGCTCTTATACTCTATCAGAACACACACACACACACACACACACACACACACACACACACACACAAATTAAATTAACTGAGTTTTGAAGGAGATCCAGGAATTAAATCTGATTGCCTGGAGAGGTTTGCAGTGGACATGCAGCACGTGCTGTTGCAAGCTGCGCTGCCTCCTCTGCCTGCGCTGCGTCAAGTGTGCGCTGACCAGCAGAGGCCCTGCGCCTCGCCTCTGCCTCTGCTCTGCCTCTGCTGCGTCAAGTGTGCGCCGGGCCTAAGTGGGGCGGCTTACGGCGGGCGCACGGGCCGAGCCGCCGCGCAACCCCGCTGAACGAGGGCGCTAGGCTGCTCGTCGCCAGCCAGCAGACACGAGGGGCATCCTCGTATCAAACGCAGCCGACCGCAGGCCACGAGCCACGCGCCTCCCTCCGCCGCCGCAGACAGCGCGACGCCTCTCCCCGGCCAGTGTCTACGACCGCTCCCACTCAACCCACCCGCCGATGCCGCGACTGCTGGGCGCTGCCTTCTCATTTTCCTACGATAGGGATTTTATCCGGAAGGAGAACAGAGGCCTAGGACTGAGATTTGCGGTGCCACTCAGCATCGTCAGAGACGGCAACGCTCCTGTTCCTGATCGCAGATCCGGGGCTATCCGGCCCACTCCTCGGACCGTCGCTGCTAGAGACACCGACGCTGTGGTGTGCACAGCCGTGCGCACAATGGACCTCCGACTCAGACAGTAACACATTTCACACAGCACCACTCAATGAACATTTGCATGTGGACACTAAATAAACTATTGAATAATTTAACAAGGACTCAGAATAATTCTTGTCTGTCAACATTTATAGTTAGGAATTTGTGTATGTTATTTAGGTTCATCAGTAGCAGGGCCGGCGCAAGCCCAAGTGCCGCCCCGTGCGGGCTGCTAAATTGCCGCCCCCCCCTCCCGTTGGATTTTTTAATTTAAATTTTTTTTAACAAAAGTTTGTGAACTTTTATTTAAACAAATCTTTAGGAAAGGTCAGCAATCAATCGCAATGTTTGTTTTTACTTTTCAGATCTACCTAGGTTTTGGCCACTGAGTGGCCAGTTTCAAAGCTTTTAATGTGTGCTTACATCTAAACCGTCATGTTGCCAGTTACGTTCAGCACGACGGTATAGATGTAAACATAACTCAAAGCATTAAGAATAGCCACTCTGTGCCAGAAATCTACGATCTGGAAAATAAAAGCAGTTGAAACAGCCAAAGAGTGGGGTGGCAGACAATGGAGAGAGGAAGAATAAAGAGATGGAGTAACATAATAATGCAATAAATACACACTCGGGAATCGACGAGTACTGATGCTTGTCGAAATATATTAACTCGCTGCACTGCACTTATTTATTCCAAAGAACTGACACTCGCCATCTGTCACAATTTGCGTGTGTCAGTTGTCTCGTGTCTGATTATGGAATAATGTGTAACAAATTAGTCATCGCCGTATCACGTCACTTTTCTGCGCTTTATTTTCATACTAGTTACTGGAGTGACGCGTGCTTATTTGCCGAGTTGCCAATTTTTTAAGTAACAGATCCTAAGAAAAACAATTTTTCCTATTCTGCATTCTTGAAGGAGAAAAAATTCTAACTTATGAGTAACGTGCATGCGCAATACTAATTGTGCGTTATATGAAAAGCACTTACTTATTACATCCCAAGTTGCAAGAAATGCGGACGCACCACTTCTTCTGTTCTTACGAAACGCAACGAAAGTGCTTCTGACCAATCTTGACTCTCTCGGCCAACTATCGAAACGATTTCTGTAGTTTTCGTTGTAGAGAACGGAACAATACCTATTGTCTGTAAAGGCGAAGTGGTGACGCGGTACAGCGAGGCTACGGTTATACTAGCGCCCAAGTAGAAGAAGCAAGAAGCTCACAATAAGTATGTGACCGATGATATGGATAAATGTATTATAAGGCAGTAATTTTTATAGCATTACGAACAATACAAAGAAATACGAACTTTGCGAAAACTGAACTTTTGTCAAACAGAAATGAGCTTCAAAGCCAGCAAGGAAACTCTTATAAGCAATTTTCTGTCTATGGATTTTCGTTTTACAATGTGTCAAATATAGCGTTTTGTTTCGCGCGGACAAGAAGGCATTGTTGCTAAAAGAACATACTTTCTCAGTTTTTCATTAGAATCAAAGCGACCAGTAGTTAGACGAAACATGGATTCACACGCATTACGCAGTAAATAAATGTTGGCAAAGCGATAGTGTGCGAGTAGTATTGTCACACAAAAGTTCTGGTCAGAGTTTAATTGTGTTCACGCAGGCGGAGACAGGTGTTCCAGGGCTCAAAAACCAAACCGTTCTACTATCACTCAGAAACTAATAGCAAACATTTTCAAAAATACGTCGAAACCCAACTTATGCCAGGCTTACTATCAATGTCTTTATCCCTTGTAATTACTCACAGCGTATTTACCCATTCGGAATACTTCTAGGCATTGTAGGTGTTAACCGCAGTATCGAACACTGCATTCGAATTTCAAAATTAGATTTCGTCTCCTGCAAAATTAGTTGTGAGTAAACGGACGGCGCGTAACACACTGAAAGCACGTACGCCAGACTGCTTCCCCCTCTCTGCTCCTCCGGCTTAAACACGACGGCGCTGCCACAGTGTAGGGATGGGAAAAACCGACCGGTATTTTAGTTTTAAATAACCGGTTTTTTCGGTATTTATTTTGTGTCGGTTGTAACCGGTTTTTGTTAGTTACTGCCAAGAAACGGGTAAAAAAACCGGCACGACTACTTCCTGTAGTAGTGGTTCAAAATGTGTTTTTTGTAAATAATTTTAAAAAATTTATACTATTAGACCCTAATATTTAGGGCTTTTCCTAAAATTTCCACTGCTGTGGAATATTAGGTCATCGCAGTAACTAAGAAAAGCGATCAGTGATAATTTAAGAACAATCCTGGCAGTCAGAAACGCGCAACAAACGCGTGGCATAAGAACTTAAGAACTGGTGCAGCTATTGAGGCATCGACGCAGCTGTTGCCGTGTGGCGTGGCCTATTAGACGACACGCGTGCACCGGCAGTGTACGAGACTTGCCTCCGTCTGGTCACGCGGCAGTTCCTTGCTGTCGTCGCCAGACATCGGTTGTGTCAAGTTAAATGGCACCATCCCGAATGTGGAAGTACTTCACTAAAGTACGGTACAATGCTCCATTTGTTTTAAAAAGCTGAAAACGGGTGGAGGTACTACAAACATGCTGTGTCATTTAAGCAAAAGCATCCAAAATGTTTCTTGAAAGAGAAGGTAAATTCGATTCTACATCTCCATACATACTCCGCAATTCACCGTAAGGTGCGTGGCGGAGGGTACACTTTACCACTACTAGGCATTTCCTTTCCTATTTCACACCCAAATTGAACGAGGAAAAAAAGAATGCCTATATGCCTCCGTACGAGCCCTAATTTCTCTTATCTTGTCTTTCTGATCTTTACGCGAAATATAAGTAGGCGGCAGCAAGATCGTACTACACTCAGCTTCAAATTCCGGCCCTCTAAATTTACTTAACAGAAATTCACGAAAGGAACGTCGTCTTCTTCCAGCGATCCCCAATTGAGTTGCCGGAGCTTTTCCGTGACACTCGCGCATTGGTCGAACCTACCGGTAACAAATCTAGCTGCTCGCCTCTGAACCGCCTCTACGTCTTCCTTCAAACCGATCTGCTGCGGGTCCCAAATACTTGAGCAATACTCAAGACGTGGTCGTACAAGCGTTTTATACGCGGTCTCCTTTACAGGTGAAGTACATCTTCCCAAAATTCTCCCAATAAACCGAAGTCGGCTGTCCGCCTTACTCACAACTGTCCTTATGTGCTCATTCCATTTCATATCGCTCTGCAATGTTATGCCTAGAGATTTGAACGACGCGACAGCATCAAGAAGCTCACTACTAATGCTGTATTCGAACATTATAGGATTGTTTTTTCTACTCATGCGGATCACCTGACATTTTTCTACATTGAGAGCTAGCTGCCATTTTTCGCACCAACTAGAAATTTTGTCTACGACATCCTGTATGCTATTACAGTCAGTTACAGACGACACCCTCCCATACACCACAGTATCATCAACAAACAACCGCAAATTACAACTTACACTATCCATCAGATCATTTATATAGATAGAAAATAATAGCGGTCCTATCACACTAACCTGGGGCACGCCTGACGACACACTCGTCTCTGATGAACACTCGCCGTCGAGAACAACTTACTGCGTTCTATTACTTAGGAATTCTTCCAGCCCGTCACAAATCTGTGAACCTATTTCATAAGCTCGTACGTTCGTTAGCAGTCTGCAGTGTGGCACCGCGTCGAACGCCTTTTTGAAGTCGAGAAAAACACAATCCGCCTGTTGCCCTTCGTCCATGGCTCGCAAAATGTCATGTGAGAAAAGGGCAAGCTGAGTTTCACATGAACGATGTTTCCTAAACCCGTGCTGATTCATGGAAAGAAGCTTTTCCGTTTCAAGGAAATTTACTGTATTCGAACTGAGAATATGCTCCAAAATTCTACATGAAACTGATGTCAACGATATTGGCCTGTAATTGTATGGGTCAGTTCTCTTTCCTTTCTTATACACGGGAGTCACTTGCGCTTTTTTCCAATCACTAGGAACTTTGCACTGAATTAAAGATTCGCTATAAATGCAAGCTATTCCATCCGGACCAGCAGACTTTTTCGTATTTAGCTCTCTCAGCTGCTTCTCTACACCGGAAATACCTATTGCTATGTCCCTCATTTCGGAATTAGTACGTTGATCAAATGATGGTACATTTGTGTAGTCCTCCTGCGTGAAAGATTTCTTAAAGGTTAAATTTAGAACTTCAGCTTTCCGTTTGCTTTCTTCTATTACTGCCCCTGATCATCAACGAGTGACTGGACAGTGGGCTTTGACCCGCTTATCGATTTTACATAAGACCAGAATTTTTTCGGGTTCTCGGAAAGATCTTTTGCTAAGGTATGGCTGTGATAATTATTGTATGCTTCACGCATCGATCTTTTTATAGACGCACGAACCTGTACTAACTTTTGCCTGTCATCATTTGCGTGTTCTTTTTTGATTCGAGAGTGCAACAGCCTTTGCTTTCTCAGCAGCTTTCTAACATTATTATTATACCACGGTGGATCTTTTCCATCCTTAATCGTCTTTACTGGCACATATTTCTCTAACCCTTTATTAACAATGCACTTAAATTTAGTCCTCAATTCCTCTACATCCATAGTCCCGGAATTAAACGATGCCCATTCATTTTCTAAGTGCGATCGTAACATTTGCTTGTCGGCTCTTCTCAACAAAAACACGCTCCTAGCCTTCTTCATTGGTTTATGAACTTTGGTCACCATCGACGCTATGACGATATCATGATCACTAATTCCTGTCTCTACACAGACATCGTTAATAAGGTCAGGCCTGTTTGTGGCTCTAAGGTCTAGAATATTTCCATTGCGCGTGGGTTGCCGGTTTAACTGCTCAAGACAGATTTCGGAGAATGTGTCCAAAAGTAGCTCGCAAGACTGCTTGTCTGTACCGCCTGAAATGTAACTAGCTAGGTCCCAATCTATACTCTTAAGGTTGAAGTCTCCTCCGACTAATATTACATGGCCCGGATACCTATGCACTACCTGGTGTAGACTTTCCTTCAATGATTCTAAAACTGCTACAGCAGCACTGGGGGTCGGTAAAAACACCCAACTATTAACTTTACTTCTTTTAGACCTGTTATACGTGCCCAGATAACTTCACAGTTACTTTCAACCTCGATGTCAGTAAAAACAATATCTTTGTCCACAGTGATGAACACTCCTCCTCCAGTTGTATCCAATCTATCTTTTAGATATACATTCCACGCTTCACTAAATATTTCTGGACTTGCCACACCATCATTTAGCCAGCTTTCGGTGCCTAACACTATCTGAGCGCAATAACTTCCATGCAGTGCTGCAAAGTCGGGAACTTTGTTTCTAATACTCTGTAAGTTCGCGGCTAATATTTTTATGTTCGAATTTTTGTTCCGAACGTGGCCTGAATTCGCTGTTTGAATGCTGCCAGGAGAGTGCTCATCAGAGTTAGCGCCTAGCCTAAAAAAAACCCATGTGCACTCCACAAGTACTCTGCTACCCGAGTAGCCGCTTCCTTAGTGTAGTGCACCCCTGATCTATCTAGGGGCACCCTACAATTCCCCACCCGTTAACGCAGATCCAGAAATCTGCAGCCATGATTGTCACAGAGTCGGCGAAGCATCTGGTTCAGACCCTCCACTCGGCTCCAAACCAAAGGACCCCGATCAACCCTTGGAACAATGCTGCAAATTGACAGCCGCCGTAGGACCCGAGGATGTCCTCAGAACCCAAGCGACAAGCGTCATTGGTGCCGACATGAGCCACGACTTGCAGTCGACTGCACCCCGCACCCTCGATAGCCGCCGACAAGGCCGCCTCCACATCTCGGATGAGGCCCCCCGGCAGACACAACGAGTGCACGTTGGAATTCCTTCCAGATCTGGACGCTATCTGCCTAAGGGGCTCCATCACGCGCCTAACATTGGAGCTCCCAGTAACTAATAATCCCCTCCCCCCGTGCGCCTGCTCGGACCCTGCTGAAGGAGTGGCCACACATCCACTCACAGGAGGAACGGGCGCGGTCGGACGTCCAGCCTCCACATTGGCCTTCCGCCTCGAGCGACCCGAACGCCGTACAACCCGCCACTCCTCTTGCGGAGAAGGCGGCTCGACGACGTCCGGTACACCTGAAGGTGCCTCGGTAGCAGGGACAGAGAGCGAAGCGTGAGACACCTGAGGTGTCCCACTCGACGCATCAGACTCCCCACCATCGCTGCACCCCGAGACAGCAGCCTGAAGACGGCTGACCGTAGACAACAGCACGCTCAGCTGTTCGCGAACTGCAGCCAACTCCTCATGCGTCCGCACACAGCAGGCACACATCCTATCCATCCTATCAATACAATTAACTGCGGAAAGTAGAAAACTAAGTAAACAACTTTAAAGAAGCCTAGTACTCTAATGAAGGCGGCTGGCTGCTGACTGAACTATGGTCAGTGGTAACTACACTGTCAAATCAAGAAAACTGAGTCCGGCAGCTTAGCGCTGTTCACGATGTGGCACTGGTGACAGCTGGCACTGGACTGACTGATAACGAGCTTTAGTAACGGTCTCTGACTTATTTTGAAATACACCGGTCAAAGACGAAGACTAAACACAACGGTATTTGTCAAATACGATAGAATAATCTATTAAAGCAATAGTATAAACGAAATCTGCAAGTTCGCGGGAATAAGCCTCTTAAAACAGTACTAACGAAATTGAACTAGACTGGGAAATTAAATTTGACACAAATTAAATTCAGATACTTAGCGCTGTTTACGATGTGGCACTGGTGACCTATTATGTAAGCTTGGAATAATAACTTTTAATGTATTATCATATTGTTATGCTAACAAGTTTTATTAATGTGATTCATTGAAACCAATATGGGTTTAGGTAACATTGATCATTTGGTGCCTCGCGTGGTAGCTGTGCGGTCTGAGGCTCCATGTTACGGACTGCGCGGCTGCTCCAGTCGGAGGATCGAGTCCTCCATCCCCCCTCGGTCATGGGTGTGTATGTTGTCCTTAGCGTAAGTTAAAGTTAGATTAAGTAGTTTTTAAGTCTAGGGACCGATAACCTAAGCAGTTAGGTCTCATAAGAACTCACAACCATTTGAACAGTCTTTGATCATGCGGTACACAGCTTTCCTAGTACAATTTGCGTAAATGTAGACTGCCAACAATCATACTGTTAGTCGGAACTGTGACTTATTTTTCTAAATACTTCTGCAGCACTGATTGAAGTTCATTTACTGAATGCAACTTACATATATATTGTGTATATATTATTATGCTCTGGCAGACAAGTCCAATTTACGGAGTGGTTGGCTCAATATTCGCAACTCCCGGATGGAAATACTAGGCCAGTAAATCTGTATGCCTAGTATATCGTCTTCTACGGACTCCTGTCTAGTCTTATACACATTCAAGAAGGCGTAGTATTGGTAGGGGATCTTGCGAAATATGGAAAGATTATTGATTTTTCGTATAAGGTCAATTTAGCTAAATTTTAACTAAATTTCGTAAGTTTAGGTTTCGGCCGAAACTAGAAGAACCAAAATTCGATTACGGTTTCTGTTTCGGCCGCCAAATATGTTTCGGTCGATCTACTGTAAATAATAGCAATAAAAAACCGAAAACCGGTTATCTTGAACAATTTTAACAGTGCGATTAAAGTGGAGATGAAAACAACCGGTATAACCGAAAACCGGTTGTTTCAGCAATAACCACCATCCCTACCAAAGTGGCGAGGTAGAAATCAGGGGGTGACTGGAGCAATGACACTACAATAAGGCAAACTATACGATCGTTTTGGACGTTGGTGTTTCCGCGTTAGCCCGGCGTTTGCGCTATCAACGCGGCCGAAGGCCCTACTATACGGGGCGTTAGAGACTGATCTTGTGTCAGTCAAGTTGTTATTCTTCGTCGGTCAATATGTTTGACACAGAGAAATTTTTTATAAGAAATTGAGAAGCAGTCTGCCACTTATGAAGTCGGATGAAAGGCCTACAGCGACAAACAATTGAAGGCGAAGTGCTGGAACGAAGTCTGCTAAGCGATGCACCCAAACTGGCATGTGATGAGTGCTGCTGATAAGGGTAAAGCAGGTATGGAACAACTATACGAAAACTAACTCTCCATTTTGTGGACACTAAGAGAATTTTGATGATAGCACATATCAATACGAATATTATGTAAACAGTATTTTTTTTCCAAATCACATGCTTTCATTACAACTTTGTTGGTCTATGTTGCTGAAAATGTTACTAGTACTTATGGCAAGGGACTGTATTTCACAACGTCAAGACGTTCTGTACCGCAATCTCATGGTCGTTTATTTTTTTTATTTTAATTTATTTACTTTTTTAAAATCAAGATCACAATACCTACCTTACGAAATATATGTTCAGAAAGTAAACAGTGCATTTGACATAAAAACTAATCATATAAAGCGAAGTAACACGAACAACTGACTTACTTTTATCTAAAGATGTACTTACATACAGTTTTATTTCAGGTAAAGAAGTAATGAAGAGGTGGAAGTCTCTAAGGGCAATTTCGTAAGGGAATTTCGTTAAACAGGAGACCTCCCAGAGGCCTGTGTTACAGCACCTTCAAAACATCATACACGTCAAACATTGTCGTCCACCGAAAAGCGAGAACTGCAGCAGGACAGGACAGGACAACAAAACGTCCATGTGTAGGCAGGGCGCTAGCCTCGGCATCCATTTTTTCATCGCAGTGTCGTTCTTCCTTATATGTTCACATAAGGCATTAAGCAGTTCGTCAAAAGAAGCAACCGACGTTCTATAATAATGAAAGGATTTCTCTTCATACATTCGGTGTAGTTGAAACATTAAATGAAACTGTCCTGTTGATAGTCTATTTGCAAGCACCGAGTGTATACCCCAACGTCTCGCTTTTCTTTTTTTTTTATTACACTCTTCATACATTTGTAATATATATAGACTGGCACAGCCCAATTGGATAGTGTCCATTTTGAATCTGTAATGTCGAAAAACCAACGCCAACGGCCCAAATACGTGGTTTATAGTATACGCCCAAAGCTAACGTCGTGTCAAAGCGCGGCGTTTCTAGCGCCCTGTACAGTATGCATACTTAACGCCTAGTTTTCAGCGTCAACACCGACGCGATTCCAGCGCTCGTATAGAACAGCCCTTTAGTCCTCCTCCCTCCCCTGTTCGACAGGACCGGCCGGCAGGTAGTCGAGACGCCATGTCACAGTTCCGCAAGCCGCTCCCTCCGAGGTATGGTTTCGAATCCCCTCTTGGGAATGAATTTTGAATTTGCCTAAAGAAAAAAGGGGGCGGCAGATTTGCCGCCCCCTGGAACGTGCCGCCCCATGCGGCCGCACGTTTCGCACGTGCCTTGCGCCGGCCCTGATCAGTAGAGTTATGATTTACTTAGATTTATTCTTACACTTGTTCAGTGTACAAGCAATAGGTGTTTTTTTTTTTTTTTTTTTTTTTTTTTTTTTAGGAAAATAAGAACTTCATATTCTCAATCATATTCAGTTTACTGAAACATATGTGCCTTGTTTTTAATTGTGATGTTTAGCAATAGAGTTATGATTCTATTAGATTTATTCTTTCACTTTTCCATTTTATACCATAGCGTAGTCTTAGCAATATAATAACTTCATTTTTCATTTTCAATTTTAGTTTAATGCAACATTTTGAACTTGGTTTTTGATTAGTAGTGTGATTTTTAAATTGTTTTCAAAGAAAATATACTCATTTATAGAGCATTCTTACGAATTTTTTTATTTATTAAGGTGGGGTATAATATATGTCTATACTATCATCTTATCCTTCATAAGTAGTATGTTTAGATTCTCTAATTTCTTTTCCACTTCCCTATCTTTGGGTATTAATGTGTTTAATTAATATCTAGGGTCCAGAAGACATACAAAGAAGACTGAGTGATTGAGTTTGAACCAATAGGATTGTAATAATTTGTGGTAATTTGGGGCTGGATGGCCAGAGGCAATATCATCAAATATAAATCCACCCCTTTCTAGCTCTCCACAAAAAACAGAAAGATAGGTTGAATGAATCGGGCCCTAGAGTATGAGTATGTATGTATATTTTTAGCCATATTATTCCATATTTAGGATATACTAGTGTAAAGGTTTAATTCATATTGGCTGACTATACTCTACTATACTTCTGTATTGTGAATAGGAAAATGTCTCCTGTTCGATAGCCTCATAAATCCTTGTATGAGACTATCCACATCTGAAATTTTAATCGATGGAGGGGGCGGGGGGGGGGGGGTAATGAGAGGTAGTAATACTATTTATATTCATATTTTCCAATTTTATTTAGTCTGTCGATTTATTGGGTGTTGGGTTCTTTGTATCCTAATTTCTCCAAGTTCTTTATGCCAGATGATAGAAATGATCATCACATGATTTTGGTACATTGGGAATAAGCTACCTGGGTAATTGTTTTTAGGTGCTTTCCGCCACCAGCAGAAAATGTGGGAGAGAATGCTGCCCTTGTTTCGAGGCCAGCGGTGTATAAAGATACACAGGATGTCACCCGAACCCCGGGGGTTGGAGAGAGAGAGAGCCGCCCCGGGCTCGCTCAGTCGCTCCGGGAAAGCAGGGAAAGCGGGGCCGGCAGCATTGTGTACGCTGCCTGGAACCTCGCGGTCGGCTGGCGCCAAACTTTAAGTCTTTTGCTGGCGCCACATTGGTGAGGCGTGGGTTGCTGAGGGCTCTCATGATGGGGGAGGGCGCCCATGCGATAATAAAATAATTTAGCCATCTGGAGATGCCTATCGTGAAACACAAAATTTTATGGTGCTTCTGGGAACTGCGGCATACGTGAGTCTCAGGACTGGGAAAGTTTTCGAGTGGGAGGAGCTTAGTAGCACTAACAATGGCAAATTGATTTTATTGGCGGGACCATTAAGTCCTCTCTCTTACTGGCTTGACGTCACATGTGGGTGGAGACTGGCAGCTAAAGAAAGTTTCTTGTTGAGGAGAGCGTGGGGTGAATGAGAAAAAATGGGAGAAGCGTGGACGACACCTGGCGGTTCGGACCTCTTGGTAGCAGCGAGGAGTGGCGGCTAGGACTCCAAAGTTTTCGGACCTTGAGAGTCGGTTGACTTAGAATTTTTGTGCCCATTGCACAGTGTTAGATGGCGTCTGTGAGATTGCTGTTCGCATTCACAGTTATACTGAGAAACTTGTAAATATTCTGAAGTGGGTGTTGTTTGAGAAAAAGCTCACTTGTAAACGGGATAATTTATGGTTCTTGAATAAAAGCACACCCCACTGGGTTGGAAAGTTGCTGTATTTTTTCATAGCTCAAATACTTTAGTAATTGCCGTGCCGATCGGGTAGATAATTTCCCATCCACGATCGCATTCATCAGCCTTCTCTTCCATCAGCGGCCCATCGAGATCAGTCACGCTGTTTAACTGTATATGGTAAAGTAGCGCCAACACATAAATAGTGAAAAGGATTATTGAATGGTGGTTGATAGGTGCTATGTAGGTGTGAGTTTGCGAGGTTGTCATAGTCGATTTTTAATCGAGCGTGTCTGTTTCAGTACTTAAGCTTCTACTGACCTTTTAAATACATTTTTAATAGGTTAACACACCAAATTTATGATTGTAGCCAGTCGAACTTGTACCTTTTCTTTTGGTGTTAATATTTTGTCCTTTATTCTGTAAAAATTATTCTGATCATCAGATAATTTTGTTTGTGCTATTTCAAGTCATTATTTTTGTATGATTTTTTAAAGGAATTGACACTTTTTTCACACATGTCGTGATTTTG
This sequence comes from Locusta migratoria, assembly GCA_026315105.1. Classification (NCBI taxonomy): domain Eukaryota; kingdom Metazoa; phylum Arthropoda; class Insecta; order Orthoptera; family Acrididae; genus Locusta; species Locusta migratoria. The sequence goes on along the minus strand of CM048750.1, from coordinate 1,313,910 downwards.
ATAAATTGGCACATAAATTGTCGTTAAATACAGTAACTATTTATGAACATCGTGTACCTGATTTCAACCACCTTTCATATATTTTGGAGGGGTTATTCTCTTGTCTATGTTAGGTAGGTCAGGGGATTTTTGTGCTTCCAACAACAGTGTATGGAAACATGAATTTTCACAAAATAAATAAATGAGATTAGACTACTGGTCGCCACTACTTTTAGTTAGGCACAGTAAATTCTCAGTTTCATGTTTTTAATAATTTTTTCTATTTTTTTTAAATAATAAAAAATAGTGGCGACCCTTAGATAACTTGATTGTTTTGTGATGATGGTTAATTTAAATACAATTTATTCATTTGCATATTAATGAGCTATCTGTAAAGTTGGCAGAAAAGGTAATAGAACTCAAATGACGGACAACGTTCAGTTGACATTCAAAATATTAAATTTTGAACAGAGCAACAACATTTCAAGTTCTATACTGAAAACTGTATATGCGTGACAATTCACGGACAGTACACATACATACCACTGAATGTTCTTTCGATACTATATCCCAGTTCGACATATAGTTCATGAAATATGAAGTCATAAACAATTTGATTCGTGAGAAACTGCATCGCCACTCGTGAGGTTTCGATTTACTACGTCTTTACATCCAACACGATTCACGTCATATTTTGCAGACATTAGGCGCATATGCCACTGAATGTACCTTCGAATTTACATCATAGTACAACACACACATCAGGAGATATGAAATCATAAACAATTAAGTTTCTGAATAACTGCTACATCATGCGCTATTTTTCCACAGCTCTTCCTAAAATAATGGACGGATTTCTACTAAACGTGGTACGCATTTAGCTTAATATCAGACAACAATTCGCTGTGGTGTTAAAAACTACCTACCACAGATAATTGGAGAGATATGACGTAAACAATGCTTCACAAAAACTTTCACGCGACGCATCCCAAGAATATGCCTTATTCCGACAGATCTGCCTATTAACTTCAAGAGACTGTAGTTTCCAGTGAGACGTGCAATATTTATTACGATTAACAAATCACAGGGACAATCTGTGGGGCTAGCCAAACAATATATTGATACTAGCTCCTGGTCAAGTAACAAGAAATATTGTTTATAGTCATGTCTTGAATTAATGTTATACATCATTTGTATTTTACTGCTATTTTTCTTTCTATGGATACTTATAATTTTGTACATTATGCATATTTCTTTGTTTTACTGTTTCATAATTTCTAAGGTGTTTTCATGATTACAGTAATTTTTATATTCGTTTCTACTGTGAGACTGGAAAAGGCATATGTGTACCTGGGTAACACCGAGTTTAGCAGATAGTTTAAAAAAATGCACAACAGCGAACGAAATACACAAAAAATTTAATAGTCAGTTATAATGTATGTAAAATTGGATAATATGTGCTAGTAGCTGAAAACCCGGCGTTGCCCGGGTATTTATTTATTTATTCCTCCCATTTTTCAGGTATATATTTATTTGTATAAAGGCTGTATGTCTGTAAAATCGCTTGGGAATACAATCATAGCTTTTTTTTATAGTTTTAGGGCGCACAACTGCTACGGTCATTAGCGCCCAGACAAGAACAGAGATTCGGTAGATCTCAAAAAAAAAAAAAAAAAAAAAAAAAAAATAAAATTGGTACTGCCATTTAGAACAATAGAAGAGGCTAAAATGAAAGATAAAAGACAATTAAAAGGGTTAAATAACCTTTGATAAGTTGGCCAAGTTGATAAAACGCAAAACTCGAGCAGCTGCTCGTGTGTTATCAGCTAAAATTTCCTCCAGAGTAGACGGAAAGTGAAGGGCTACACGAAGATGATTAAAATTAACACAAGACAGTAAAACATGTCGCACCGTCAGCAATTCACCGCAGGAACACAGCGGTGCTGGGTCGGCGGTTAGCAAATGACGGTGGCTGAAACGGCAGTGACCGATCCACAACCGGGCCAGGATGACCACCTCTCGCCGAGAGGGGCGTGAGGAGATCCTCCAAGCGGTCGGGATCGGTTTTACAGTTCTCAATTTATTGTCGTACAGCGAAAACCACGCACTGTGCCAGGACGACAAGATACTCCGGCGAAGAGCCCGTTGAACATCGTCCGATGAGACGCAAAAAGTAGCCATGCGAGGCAAAAGAGCTGCGGTCTTGGCTGCTATGTCAGCGGTCTCATTCCCGGGCACACCCACATGACAGCAGTCATCTGCTACCAACTGGAGGGAGCGTTGGATCCGATACACGAGAGGATGGGTCGAGAGAGGGTCCTTAAGACTCTGCAGGGCACTAAGGGAGTCCGAACAGATGGCATAGAAATGTTGGCGGTGGCGGCAGGAATACAAAACGGCCTGGTGGAGGGCAAAAAGCTCAGCTGTGAAATTCGAGCACCGGTCAGGGAGCTTGTATTGGAAACGGTTGTCCCCGCCGACGAAGGCAGATCCGACAGCGGCAGTGCTCTTGGAACCATCAGTGTAAATAAATATGGCATTATCGAACCGTGAACGGAGTTCGACAAGCCTCGAGCGGTATACCAAATCCGGAGTTCTCTCGTTGGGGAGCGAACTAAGTTCAAGGTGAGTGTGAACCTGGACCTGATGCCACGGTGGCAATGGGCTTTCGCTCAACCGAAACGTGGAAGGAAGGGTAAAATCGAGCCGCTGAAGCAGGCGGCGAAACCGAACTCCAGGTGGAAGCAAGGCTATCGCAGACAACTGATATTGGCGATCAAGTGAGTCGTCAAAGAATAACGGGTAAGATGGGTGGTTGGGCATCGACCGCAGGCGACATGCATACCAGCACAAAAGTATGTCACGCCGAATGGTCAAGGGTAATACAGCAGCCTCGGCATACAGACTTTCAACAGGGCTGGTATAAAATGCACCGGTCGCCTGACGTAATCCCCGATGGTGAATAGAGGTGAGACGGCGGAGAATCGACGGCCGTGCAGAAGAGTATACAAGGCTTCCGTAGTCGAGCTTCGACTGGACAATGGCCTGGTAAAGGTGAAGCAGGACGGTACGATCCGCTCCCCATAACGTGCCACTGAGGACACGAAGAACATTAAGGGATCAGGCACGACGGGCAGCCAGGTATGACACGTGTGTGGACCAGCAAAGTTTACGATCCAACATCCCAAGAATTTCGTTGTCTCCACGAAAGGGAGAGCAACGGGCCCGAGACGTAAAGAAGGTGGAAGAAATTCCTTGTATCTCCAGAAGTTTATACACACCGTTTTCTCAGTGGAGAATCTGAAGCCGTTCACGATGCTCCAGGAATACAAACGGTCAAGACAGCGTTGAAGACAACGCTCCAAGAGACACGTCCGCTGGGCGCTGCAATAAATTGCGAAATCGACTACAAAAAGCGATCCGGAAACGTCGGCTGAAAGGCAATCTACGATCGGATTGATTGCAATGGCAAAGTGAGTCACACTCAAGACGGAGCCCTGCGGTACCCCATTCTCCTGGCGAATGGTGTCTGACAAAACAGAGCAACCCGTACCCGGAACTTGCGATCCGCCAAAAACGCTTGAATGAAAAAAGGAAGGCGGCCCCGAAGGCCCCATGTGTGCAATGTGCGGAGAATACCCGCTCTCCAACAGGTATCGTATGCCTTCTCCAAGTCGAAGAACACGGCTACTGTTTGACGCTTCTTTAGAAAGTTGTTCATAATGAAGGTCGACAAGGTAACGAGGTGATCAGCAGCAGAGCGGTGTCAACGAAAACCGCATTGGACATTTGTTAGGAGGTGGCGAGATTCGAGGAGCCAGACCAACCGAGCGTTAACCATGCGTTCCATCACCTTACAGACGCAGCTCGTCAGAGAAATGGGGCGATAACTGGAAGGTGTTTGTCCTTTCCTGGTTTGGGGGTGGGGACAACAATGGCTTCACGCCAACTTGTGGGAACATGACCTTCAGTCATATGCGATTGTAGGTACTAAGAAGAAAACACTTGCCCGCAGGAGAGAAGTTCTTCAGCATCTGAAGATGAATGGAATCGGGTCCGGGAGCAGAAGACCGGGACAGGGCGAGCGCACGGTCTGTCTTCTGCATGGAGATGGCGACATTATAATTTTCACGATTAAAAGAGTGGAAAGAAGGCGACCGTGCCTCCTCTACCTGTTTGCGAGGGAGGAAGGCAGGGTGGTGATGGGCAGAGCTCGAAACCTCCGCAAAGAAACGGCCCAATGCGTTAGAAAAATCAGCGGGGTCCACGAGGACTTAGTTCTCCACGGTCAGGCCAGGAATCAGGGAGTGGACCTTGATGCCGAACAAACGGCGTAGGCCACCCCAAACAACCGTGGAGGGAGTAATACGGTTAAAAGAACTAGTAAAAGCTGTCCATCAAGCTTTTATGCTGTCGTTTATGATACGACATTGCGCTCTCATACGTTGATAATTTATGCAATTTTCCAAGGTTTGGTGGCGGCGGAAGGTGAGTAAAGCACGGCGCCGTGCTCTAAGCGCGTCGCGGCAGGCTGCAGTCCACCAAGGGACCGAGACACGACGTAGAGAAGAGGATGTACGAGGTATGGAATGTTCGGCAGCTGTGAGAATAATCTCTGTGAGGTATTTGACCTGACTGTCACAGCTGGGAAAATTCTGATCGTGAAAAACAGCCATGGAAGAATAAAGCCCCCAGTCGGCTTTATAAATGTTCCAACTGGTGGGACGAGGAGATGGGGAATGATGCAGGAAGTGGATGATACAAGGGAAATGGTCACTCTAGTACATGTCAGAACGTGCATACCACTCAAACTGACCGGCAGGCTGAGTAGTGCATATCGCAAGGTCTATGTGGGAGTAAGTATGGGTTGTGTCAGAAAGGAAGGTCGGTGCACCGGTGTTGAGGCAGACAAGATTGAGGTGTTGGAGAAGGTCCACCAAAAGGGAGCCTCGCGGACAAGTTGCTGGAGAGCCCCATAGGGGGTGGTGAGCATTGAAGTCGACTACCAACACGAAAGGTGATGGGAGCTGGCCGAGGAAGTGTAGCACATCTGCCCGAGTAAGGGCGGATGATGATGGCGAATAGCTATTACAGAGGGAAAAGGAAAATGTGGATAAACTGATGCGGACGGCAACTGCCTGTAGGTGAGTATGGAATGAAATGGAATGGTTATAGACGTCGTCTCGAATGAACATCAGAACCCCTCCATGGGCTGGTGTACCTTCCACAGGTGGCAGGTCGAAACGCACAGAGGTGTAGTGGGGAAAGTCTGCACGATCACTAGGACGCAACTTAGTGTCTTGGAGACAGACTAGAAGTGGGCAGTGCAATCGAAGGAGTAGTTTTAACTCCTCCCGATTGGAACGAAAGCCGCGAATATTCCATTGAAGGAGTGCCATGATAAAAAATGAGATAAGAAATGAGGATAAAAACGATCAAGCAAGCGGGGTCACCTCGACGGCCCCTGAGGACCCGATTTCGAGGGAGCACTGCTATCGCTGTCTAGGGGCAAAGGGTCGTGGTCCATAGGTTCGACCGACGCGCCTGCCACCTCCCTGAGTTGATCAGGAGGGGCAGTTTCCACCGCCGGTAAAGGGCCGGGTGCCCGGTCGACGGAGCGTCCCGGTGTAACAGAAGACGGCCAAGGCTGGCAACTGTTGGACGGCGTGACTGAAGAGTCACGCCGTGGTGGGGAAGGAGGAGGGCTATTCTATTTGTGGGCCTTCTTTGAGGCATGACGGGCAGAGGAAGCGGTTGGCGATGGAGAAGACGTAGTCCTGAGGAAGTCTTCACGAACTGGTTCTTTTTTTGAACTGCGGGAAGCGGATTTAGGTGCCCGGGATGTGTAGGAACTGGCCGACGAATGTACTGTAGAACGGGCAGAAGGGATCGGAGAGGTGGAACGAGCAATTTTCGGGCTAGCCGACCTGACAACAGTGTCACAGAAAGTTAAGTCGCAGGTCTGAATGGCTACCTCCTTAGTTGGTCGAGGTGAGGTGAGGACCTGGCTGTAAGTACCCAATGGGAGTACAGCAGGCTTCCTACTCGCTAATAACTTCCGAGCGGCATAGGTAGAGACCTCTTTGACACGAATCTCTTGGATGACCCGCTCTTCTTTATAAACGGGGCAGTCCCGCGAAGAAGCAGCATGGTCACCCATGCAATTAATGCAGCGAGGGGATGGAGGTAGACAGTCACCCTCATGGGCGTCCCTGCCACAGGTGGCGCAATTGGCTGCATTCGGACAAGACTTACTGGTATGGTTATATCTCTGCCAATGGAAGCAGCGCATAGGGTTGGGTATATACAGGCGAACGGATATGACTTCATAGCCCACTGTCACTTTAGATGGTAGGTCAACCCTGTCGAAAGTCAAGAAGACAGTACGATTTGGCACGAGGTCGTTGTTAACCTTTTACATGACGCGATGGGTTGCCATAACTCCCTGATCAGACATATAGCTGAGTATTTCCTCATGGGATAACCCATCCAGGGATCTCGTGAAGACTACCCCTCGTGAAGAGTTGAGGGTGCGGTGAGCCTCCACTTTCACAGGGAAAGTATGTACAAGTGATGCCTGAAGTAACATCTGTGCCTGGAACGCATTCTCAATCTCAAACAACAAGGTCCCATTGCGCTGCCTGGAGCAGGTCTTCAGGGACCTGCGATCGCATCGACACCCTTCTGAATGATAAACGGATTCACAGCAGAAAAATCTTTATCGTCAGTACGTGATACCACCAGGAACTTAGGAATGTTAGGCAATACTTTCCGTGGCTGAGAATTATCAAGTTTCCGCTTATGGGTCAAGGTTAAGGATGATTTGGAAGGTTTCATACCGGAGGTGTCCCCCATGATTACCGGCGTCTCCGATGGCGCGCTCCTTCCTTCTGGTGGCCCCTCACTGAGGGCGCACCCACCTTAGGTGACTGTTCGCACCTCAGGTCACACCTCCCGAGAACGGACGGAGGGACCAATCGGCATATTCGGAAGGTATCAGCTCGGGTAATCACCCCTCCCTGGGCCTGGCCTTTACCGGGGGTACGTACGTAACCTACATGTCTACCCGGGGCGGGGAATTACGCCTTACCCCGTCACCGGCTACGCAGAGCATGGGTTGACCTTCAGACACGCACAGGGAGGAAGAAAGAGGAAGGAGAGAAAGGAATGAATGAGGAAGAATCTCAAACGCCGAGGCGGAGATTAAAAGGGCGGTTGAAGGACAAGGAGAAAGGAGAAAGGGGGGAAGGCTAAAGAACAGGCAAGGAAGAGGACCAAGAAAAGAGGAAGTAAGAGGAAACGAAAAAGGAAACCTTGGACTGACTAAAAACGCCCGTCTCCGGGCGAAGGCACAAACCTGGGGGAAAGAGGGAAGCGGCCTGGGGCGGAAGAAAGGTCGCTTCAGCTCGCGGCCCGTGCGCGCCACACACGTACCCACGAAAGAGCTGTGGGTCCCCTGGGGAGACAATCAATAGTAAAGAAGTAATAGATCAAAACTTGGTGGGTGATGGGGCAGTGTTCCACGAATGTTACTGTTTATGTGCTCATATGTCGTACTGTGATACAACTTAGAAGGTACACTCAACTATATGCGTGTATACTGTCTGTAAAATTTCCTGTATCTACAATTTGTAGTGTACAAATTATAAATTGTAACGTCATACTGAATCCCGTAGTTTTACTCAATAAATAGAGGAAAAGTAGTTAGCGAGAAACTTTTTTCCTTTCAACATTTTGTCATGGTTGTCAAAGAGAGAATGTTTAATAATAGTTTGAAATTATGTATAAAGTTTGTTGCATTTCGCTAAGTACCTCGATTCTCGTATAGCATATTTATAAAGTCTCGCCGCATTATGTGGCAGTTTCTTGCAAATCGTATTGTTTATGAAGTCATAGCTCCTGAAACATGTGTCGTATACGATTCTTAACCCTGCAGGAATTCTACCTCACGGTAGGGAATGTGTGTACCAAATTTGGTTGAAATCGGTCCAGTGGTTTAGGAGAAAATGAGCAGAATTGTCGCTAAATGCACCAGTTTTCTGCACATCTCATTGTTTATGACGTCAAATCTCGTGAACTATGTATCGTATGAGATTCTTACACTTACGGCGACCGTTCTCAGGGATTGAAGCTTACGTGTACAAAATTTCATAAAGATTGGAATAAAACTGTAGATTTGTATGCAACACGTAGAATAATACGGACACTCTGCTTTATATATTAGATTAGATGTATAATAGTTTGTAGAATAAAGGAAATATTTGCAGTCTATTGTAACAATAACTTGGTGTGGCTTAGTGGCCTGACGCAAGCCTTTCAACTGGACGCCGCTTAGGCTACTTGCACGTCCCTAATGTATCCCAGTTATGCTACTGGGAAAAGGGAATATACAGTTTAACATTGAATCCGAACCACGTGTTGTTTCTGGCGACTTCGCGCATTGTTGTGAGGTGAAGGATAAGTTAAAACGCAGTATCGAAATAATCGTGTCTCCGGCGGTTTTCTAACCTGTGACATTTTGCATTACTGCCGAGAACGTGACTGCCAGCACATATTTGGAGTCGGGTCATTAATGGAGATGCAAGTATCCTGTCTTTTAAACTGTACCAAATAATGTGTTGTGTGTAAAATTTCATTATGATCCATTGAGTAGTTTGATATACTAGCGAACTTGCTAATGCTTCGAAATTGCCAAATATGCAGAGGAATTGTATATACGTCCTGCACTCTTTTCTTAACGCCTCTGCTCATTTCGCCAATCAAAATGTTAAAACGTTTGTAGAACTGAAGCACCGAACTGCAGAGTGACCTACACGTACGGCAAGGACAAGGCAGGCTCCATGACTGGGGCCTCCCCGTGGCTTCCCCCACCCTGCGTCTGCTTCCTGCCTCTTGTCCTCTTTGGCCTCTCAGTGTATTAGCTTCCTGTAAACTCGGCTGTGGTCAGGTACTTACTTATTCCAGTGTTTCGTCAATCCAGCACTCCTCCCTCCACTCCGTGTCTACATGTTTATCTCCCCCCCTCTCTCTCTCCCTCTCTCTCTCTCTCTCTCTGCACTTTGTCCTCTTCCTCCTCATCCTCCTGTTCCTTCCTACCCACCCATCCATCCATTCCACTATCTCTGTCATTACCATCACCTCCCTCCCCTGCATGTGGAAAAAACAATATTTCCCAAATTAATGGCCATCGGTCAAATGTTGTCAGAGTCTGAAAATGAAGGTACCTTTCGCCATGCACTATATGAAGCACTCCATAGACTGTGATGTTTCTATGGTTTTGAAGGTCAAGTGTGCAAAATTCCATCAATCTTATTTATAAAAATGGACACTTGTATGAACGTTCCGTATAGACTCCAAGACGGCTGGAGCCATGTTAATAAAATTTTCAGGAATTCTTCAGGTTCGTCCATTGGGTGATCCTGTGAATTTCAGTAGTGATCATATCGACATGTACACTTGACAGCAAAAAAAGTGGATCACTGCTGAATGCAATCCAACTAGTGTAGCTGTATTGCGGGTACTCCACATTCAAAACCCCGGCAGAGTACAGTCGTTCAACTATTCACAGTGGGTACCAAAGAAGCAGTAGAGAATAATCCTCCTTGTCGCAGTCAGTCCACAACAAAACATTAGAATACAGGTTATTAGAGAAGAGAAAGCGACGTAAATTCAATTTCATTACAATAAGTGACAAATCGTAAACCTTATGAAACTCATTCAATGACACAATGAGTTTTTGTTCATGCTCTGAATTTGAACGCACTGTTGACCAAAAACAGCTTGCGTTTCTGATCGAGACTCGATTAGGTATAAAGAGGCGTAAAACATTGACATTTTCATTGGTATAGGTGCCAATGTCCGAACCCAGAAATGTATGGTTAACTTTAGCATTGCATCAGGATCTGCATGAAGTTCAAATTGTTGCTGATAGGTAACCACTAAAGCTATATAGTACAGTGCAACTCAAAGGTGACAATATGAATCGTTAACTAAGCACGATCACACATCAGATATTAAATAAATTCAGAAACGGCGCTGTATTTCAACTTGAAATGACGATACAACTGACTTATTTCCCGGCAGAGACTCGAACCCGTATATATATATATATATATATATATATATATATATATATATATATATATATATATATATATATCTGGTGATTCTAATAGTTATGTTGCTTCCTGGAGTGACAGAGAATGGGAGAGTTGTTATCTTGTCGTTCAAGGTCAACGCTGACGACAGACGCGAGGTTGGTGTCCCAGTCAAACTGTTTGTAAATCTATCGGACTCAAATGCTTGGTCATTAGTCCATACCTTACAAACTACTTAAACTAAGGTAAACTAAGCTAAGGATAACACAAACACCCATGCCCGAAGGGGGGACTCGAACCCCCGACGGCGAAGGACAGCGCGCACCGCAGCACGGCGCCCCAGTGCGCTCGGCTAATCCGCCGCAGTTTGCGCTACTTGTAGCGGAACATGTGCACATGTGCACAACCCCGCGTCTATCGTCAGCGCTGACCTTCGACGACAAGGTAAAAACTCTCCCATTATCTGTCACTCCAGGAAGCAACATAAATATTAGTTGTTCAAATGTTTGTAGAACTTATGGGACTTAACTACGGGGTCATCAGTCCCTAAGCTTACAAACTACTTATGAACTAGCTAAGACTAAGGACGGCACAAATATCCATGCCCGAGGGGGGATTAGAACCCCCGACCGTAGTGGCCGTGCAGACTGTGACTGAAGCGCCTCAGTCTCCTCGTCCACCGCGGCCGGCTCCAACACCATAGGAGAACATCTTTTGCACACATTATGCAAAGACTCAATTACTTCTCCTACGACGTGATGTCGAGCATTGAAGTATTTACAGTGAGGGAGACGAATGGAATGTTGCACAGATACATAGAAAAGAAAAGTAATCCACTGAGTTACATATGCATCGTATTGGTATCGACTGTAGCAGGACATTGGAACAAATACTTTTCCCAACCTTATGAAATATGCAGAAATATATAACGTATTAACTTACATCAAACCAGCATGGATTTCGAAATCTTTACTCTCGTGAGACTTTAGCGATACTATATTTGCATGAAGTACTGAGTACTCTCAAACAAATTCAGTATTTATAGAGTGCCAAAATGATTTTTGGTACCTTCAGTCGTAATCAACTTCGAACCATATCACTTTCCTAGGGAGTATAGTCACAGCTGTGCGACTCGGATCGTGATGTTCTGTCGGCAAGGTAATAGTCTGCAGTAACTGACGAGGTGTCGACTAGTGTAAAGGACGTGACAAGTGTAATTCTTCCAGCAAAGTGAAGTAGACTTTTCCCGTTTGCAATATATATTCGAAATATTTAAAGAGAAACCAGAACATTGTGATTCTTTAGTTTCTCCCGGCGTATTTGATTATCAAAATACCCACGGGTGTACTGGCGGTCTACAGTGTCCACAGGTGCCCGTTGGACACTGTAGACCGGCAGTACACCCGTGGGTATTTTGATAATCAGAACATTGCTCTTAGATTTGAGGCAGTTAATGCTGCTGACTAGTAAACTTCTCAGAAAAGCAAAGAGAATTGCGAAATGATTTTGAATTTGTATCTTCACGGCGCAAATGGTGACAATTGACCTTAAACGTTAATATGAACATAATTACCAGAAGAGTTTCGCCAATTTCTAGACATCGTAAAGCAAAATAAATTTGAAGGTTATACATATAACGAAATACCTGGGGTGCAATTAAAAACAACGATAAAAGGGAATAACAAGTATTTTGGCAAAGGTGAAACGAACGGTCTGTTATTGACCCAACCATAAGAAGATTTAAACGTCTCCTAGGGAGACTACCTACCCAATAATTGTTCCACCTCTTCTGAAGCATTGCTGAGCAGTGTCCCATTATTACCTGACGGGATAGAAGGAGAAAGTCGAAAAAGTAGAAATAATATATCAGATTGTGCAATGTAGTGAAATATGGGAATCAAGGTCTCGGTTGTTTTCCGTTTTTTTCCCTTCAAGTTGGAGGTGGTGGGGGGGAGGGAGGGAAGGGGGATGAGGTGCGGGCGCAAAATTAAAACAAGAACATTTTCACTGCTCTCCGATTTTTCAAATGTTCAAATGTTTGTAGAACGTATGGGACTTAACTATGGGGTCATCAGTCCCTAAACATACAAACTACTTATGAACTGGCAAATACTAAGGATGGCACAAATATCCATGCCCGAGGGGCGATTCGAACCCCCGACCGTAGTGGCCGTGCAAACCGTGACTGGTGCGTCGCAGACCTCTTGGCCACCGCGGCCGACTCCGGTTTTTCCATGACATTTCAATCACCAACCTTCTCCTTCGAAACCAAAGAGCTTTTTTCCCCACTCTCGCACAAAGTATGTTATTACAACTGTAAGGATAACATAAGAGTAAGAATAACTCGCGCATACGCTTTTTGGCACTTTTTTCGAGCTTCGTATAAGCGTGGAACAGTCGGAAAATTGAAGCGACTTTATAAACCCATTACTGATCACTTAACTCTGATTTTTTTACACTTAACTGAAGATTTGTTGTGCATAATTATATACTTACATAGTCACTCTTATGTTAATATAATAACAACTTACGTTAATTGCTCAATATATTATGTATTGCACGATGATTATTTTGTTTAATTCGTTATTTCGAAGCGTACTTTTACGGCGACTGAAAGATCGGCAAACCGCCTGTAGTTGTCACCTATAACATTTGTGCAGCCTTCGCTAGCTGCGTTTCCAGTCCCCGGCCCCACTGTTTTATACCGTCGAGTGCAGTGTGTGCGCACTTGACTCGTCCCAGCGGATTGTTAGCTGCGGCCAGGTGGCTAGTCTTCGTAGCGTGTCGTTCACATGTAACTGCAATTACCTGATAAAACTTTGCCTTTGCAATAAGAACTGATAAAATGGGAAAAAGTAATATAATTATACACAATCCATCGTCGGACAAATGTTACGAAAAAAATTCCAACGAGGATTGAACTCGGGTCGTCTGCACCACGCGGCCTGACGTACTTTCGCTGGCTTAGTACAGGTATAACTGTTACGCGTTAGACTTTGATCTAGATTTTCGTTGAAACCAAGGCTCACTGGAACAAATCCTTTTAGCTTGGTGGCCTGGAGGAGTTCCCGCACAAGGTACCTGCGACCCATCAAAATTCGTTTCTACCATTCTTCATGTTCCCCTTGTCCTTATATTTCTCTATTAAGGCCGCAAGACACACGCTCTCACTTCTTGTAAAAGACGAGCTTCTTTCACGTTTGTCACGGTCTGCTAACCTCTTCCCTGCCAGTTAAATAAGGCGAACAGCTGTTCATTCAGATGGCACTTTCATTTGTTCTATTGCCAACATAGTCGAAATATAACTTCTCGTTTTCTGCGGGTTAGCAAACGAGAGGTGTATCTAGCAATGACAAACGCAATGCACTTAACTAACACATTTAACTGGTCTTTAAAGTCATCTTCTCGTTAACTAACGAGAAGATTAAGGAGATATGGACGAACCGGCCCTTACAACTCGCTCAGTTATCTAGGTTCAATACGTATATGCCACGGTGGAGTAGCCGAGCGGTCTAAAGCGCCTCGCTGAGGAGCGCGCGGTTGCTCGCCGTGGAGGTTCGAGTCCTCCCTGGGGCATGGGTGTGTGTGTTGTCCTTAGGTTAGTTTACCTAGGTTTAAGTAGTTTGTAAGCTACGGACTGATGACCACGCTGTTTGGTCTGACAGATTTACAAACATTTGAACAATACGTATAGTTCCTTAACTCCGCAGAGTGCTTACAGGAGAGAATAGTTTCCTGCATTGTATCATTGTTAGCTATGAGAATTATTATGTGGTAGCTTCATCATCATTATATTCTTCTATATATAGAGAACAGTCTAAAGTGCAATAATTTATTTTATTCGACTAGTTTCGATCTTCTTTTAGACCATCTTCAGGAAGTTTAGCTCCATCGATGTTGTGGAGTTAGCGGGTAACTGGGAGCCTTCCAGCGCGTCACTGCTCCAGCGCTGCAGCCGCGATGCCTGCCGCTATCGTAGTGATTACTTTTGCTGATATGAGTTACAATAGCGCCTGCGCGATAAACTGCGGTAACTAACGCACAATGTATAGAGCAAACGCTTATGATGTTTTTGGGGCTTTCGGATTCGCACTTGTGTTGTCTTTGGCGCCTTCCAGTGCGTCACTGCTCCTGTCACGCACTGGAAGGCTCCCAGTTACCTGCCAGCTCCACAAACATCGATGGAGCAAAAATACCTGAAGATGGTCTAAAAGAAGACCGAAATTGCACTCTAGACTATTTTCTATATATAAATTTAAATAAGAGTGCTGTTGCCCCCCCGCCCCCTCCCCCCCCCCAAAAAAAAAGTTTCCAAAAATATGTGATTATGTTCTTTAATTCCATTAAATATTTGAATGAAACGTCAAAGAATTATGTGCCAGCTCAGGTTATAGAGAAATTGCTCTAGTTGTGTTAGTTGAAACTATATATTTGGATAGGTTAGATACGACTTTTGATAATTCCAGAGGTGAACGTGGCTTTGCAGCCTGGAGCTGTATTCGCCGTGGCTCGCGAACTACAGGGTAGCAGGGCCGGATGGATAACGGGCTGGCCAGCGAGGAACAGCGTGGCGCCGATGGCGGTGCCGTCAGGGGCCAGGCTCTGCCTCTGCCTCTGCCTCTGACGCTCATGTTGACGTAAACTGTTTACTGCCTCTCCTGCTATATCAGAGCGACAAGCGGAGGTAGGCGTCAGGCAGTCTGTGATAATGGCTCACTGGGAGCGGTCGTTTCGAGACTGAGTCGTCGCTTTATTGAAGGTGGAGGATGCTCCATCAGAGAGGCAGGCAGAAGGTCTGGCGTGTCATATACCACAGCAGCGAGGTGGCGGAGGAACTGCTTTGACAGAGGCACCACCAAGACAGCTCCTGGATCAGGCAGGAGGAGAGTAAGCTCGCAGCAGGAGGATCGCGAGCTAGTGTCTACGAGCAGACTAATTCCCTTCTTGAATGCGAAGCAGTTGCGGCGGGTAACAAATTTCCCCAGCTCCAGTTACACGATTCGCCGAAGGCTGAGGGATGCTGGACTACACGTACGACGGTCCGCTGTGAAACAAGAGCTCAGCGAAGACAGTATTACATATCGGTTGGCATTTGCAGTATCGACGGTCCTAGGGTCGTTTACAGGTCTCGGGGGACTCGCCATCGACGAGAATATGTAACAACGACGAGAAGAAGTGGGCGCATATCCGTTTCCTGCTGGGCCTGGATATCTGCACGAGGAGCAGGAATCCTTCACAGGGTAGAAGGCATCCTCGACAGTGTACAGTACGCTCACATACTGGAAAACGTGATGCTTCCGTCAGTGAGAATGCTGTATGGAGAAGAGGACTTCATGCTGCAAGAGGACCATTCCCCTGTTCACAAGTCTGCATTCGCCCAGCAGCGGCTCTCCACGATTGGCGTCACCGTCGTAGACTGGCCGCCGCGGGCGGCAGACATGAACCCCATGGAAGATATGTGGGCTGAGGTCGCCAGGACGTTAACAGAGAACTGGCCGCGAAACCAGCCAACTAAGCCGGACACTCTTTGGGACTGCGTTCTTGAGGCATGGGAGGAAGTTGCTCCTTCAGGGTGTTACGTCCGACGACTTAAAGAGTCTATGCCAAGACGCATGATAGAAGTAAAAAATAATGAGGGATTCTGGATAAAATTTTAAGTCCCTATAAAGATTTCTTGCGTCTTCATTTTCTTTTCTTCCTAAGTGAAAGCCAGTAGAAGATCACTTGTCAAAACAAATAAAATATGAGTTAGTTATTCGTTTTAGTTGCCTTTTTAATTGGAGTGTTTTTATTAAGCTGAGTTTTCTTCATTTATACCCTGTCGCCATAGATACAGAGTAATCGGTTGCATTAGCGCTGTCAAAGCATGTCTTGTTATTTCAAATAAGCTTCTTTCTCCCCCCCCCCCCCCGATCCATTAATACACGCTCTGACCTTCACAAATTATGCCAATAGAAACGATTCGATCTTGCATTTATTCGTTGTTAATTTCTCCTCCATTCCCCCTCTCTCTCTTTCTCTCTATCACCTTCCTTACTCCCTTACAGTATAACCTCAGTCGTCCTTCTGGTCTATTCCTTCAAGACGAAAAAAATTAGTGGTTTCCGTTAAAACAATACTGTCTTTCTTAATGTCTGCTTTCTTTACTGTCCATCGGCCCTCTCCATGAAGCAGAGTTCTTTTATAATTCCGATAATCCATCCTTCGTTCTGTAAAACATTCGTTCCTTTCTCTCAGCCCTAAAACAAACTGAAACATGTCACTTGTCTAAAATGTTCAAATGTGTGTTAAGCTTAAGGGACTTAACTGCGGGTCATCAGTCCCTAAACTTACAAACTACTTATAAACTAGCTTATACTAAAGATGGCACAAACATCCATGCCCGAGGGGGAATTAGAACCCACAACGGGGAATGGCCTCGTACATCGCAGCATAGCACTTCAATACCGCTGCGGCGGGCGGGAATCGAAACCAGACTTCCATACTTCTTTTAACTCAATATTTTTCCTTTCACTCAACGCCTTTCACATATTGTCAAGAAAAACTGTCTCTAGGTATATAACTTTATAAGAAAAAACAGGATAATAAAGTAACTGTATATTAAAAAAATCAGTTTAAAGGTAGCTCAAAGGAAGAAGAAACTCATATTTTATTTCAGTTGCCAAGAGATCTTCCATAGTCTCTCACTTAGGCGATAAGAAATTAGATACGAGATTTAAAAAAGAAATTATTTATTCAGAATCTCTCATTCTTTGTTTCGTCCATAACACATCTCAGTATATAATCTATAACGCCTTCGGACCAGCTTCTCTTTAGTACAAGAGACGACTCTATCTCGAGTTGGTTGTTCGCAACGTGACGGCCTGATTTGTATTTCTGCTTTCCGCTCTTACTATCAAGCCAGGAAGTAAACATTGAGTATTTACGTCAGAGCCCCGCTTTGCGCCGTGCTGGGGGCTGTTGCCCGCCACCACGACCGCCAGCTGGCTGGTTTCCGCCAAGCCTCGCCTCGGCACCAGCTGTGGTTGACCGGCCTGCCCGTAGCTCGCAAGCCACGTCTAATACAGGCCCCGGTCGCAAAGCCAAGCTCAACCCTTGAAGTATCAAAAGTTTCTGCAAACCTACCCAAATGTGTAGGTAGAGGTATTTTGCTATGAAATGAGTAGCCACTTTATCTTTTGACATTTCATTCAAATATTTTACGAAGTTAAAGAATAGAAACAAACGTAGTTGCGACATAATGTTTCACCTAGATAGCAATCAACTATTCCCTCTTTTCAGCGCTCTGCGTTAGATCTAGACGTAATGAGAGATGTATTCATCTTAGAAATATAAGCTTGTTGTAAAATTAAACAGTTCTGATCGCAACACAAATGTATACGTGTAATATATCATTCACGTTTTGTGCTCTTATAAAGTATTCTTAATGTGACAAACAATAAGTGCTACACAACGGAAATTACTTTCTGCTGGGGTCCTTCATTTACATGATTATTCCGTTATTCACAGTGAAGTGTTTCGTAATGGGTTCATAGAATCACTTCCGTTTCTCGACTATTCCACGCTTATACGAAGCTCGAAATAATAATAATAATAAATACAAGTGACAAATAGCGTATGTGCGAGTTTGATATATTCTTTCAATTTTTTCGACGTCCTCCCTCTATCCCATCAGGTAATAATGGGACAATACTGCAGAAGAGGTGGAACAATTCTATGGTTGGAAGTCTCCTTAGGAGAAGTTTAAATCTCCTGATAGTTGTGTCAATAACAAACCGTTTATTTCACCTTCTCCAAAACACGTCTTATTACAGTTAACATTGTTTTTCATTGCACCCCAAGGAATTTCGTTATATGTATAAATTTCCAATTTGCTTTGCTTATCGATATCTACAATTCTGACGAAACTCTTTTAGTATCCATGTTCAGAGCAAAATGCATATTGATGTTTAAGGTCAATGGTCACCATTTGCGCCATGAAACTACAAATTCAAAATAATTTCGCAATTGACTTTGCTTTTCTGAGTTTAGTAGTCGGCAGCATTAACTGCCTCAAACCCAAGAGCAATATTCTGATTGCTCATTAAATATTTAGAATATATATTCGAAACAGGAGAAGTCTACTTCGCTTTGCTGAAAGAATTACAGTCGGCACGTCCTTTTCACTAGATGACTTCTCGTCAATAACTGCAAAATATAACCTTGCAGACAGGACATTACGATCCCAGTCGCACAACTATGACTATACTCCTTAGGAAAGCGATATGGTTCGAAGTTGATTATGGCTGAAGATAGAAAAAGTAGTTTCGGCACTCTATAAATACGTTTCGTGGTTCGTGGTCTGGGTTCCTGTAGTCATGTCCTAGTTCATGAACCACGGGCAACGTATGAGTGGCCAAGTAAGTGATCCTGACAGTTGGGATACCAGTTATTTTGGAATAAGGTTAGGCATCTCATATTCTGAGTCGTGGCCACCTTTGTGCTCAGACGGCAAAGACTACCAAATCCACCGGTTAGTCCCTCAAGCGTTAGGAGTAAAACCCAATGGGGCCCTGGGCAAGTAAGGCTAGCAACCTGCGTCCCAGGTACTTCAATATCATGCTGGCAACAATCAGAGAAAATGCCTCGGACCTTTGGAGGTGATGGAGTCCCACCTCTAATTGACAGACCAGGGACTCGTACGATACGACTTGGCAAACGATCTGGAATGAGATGGGGAGCTATTAATATCAATCGGAATTACAATGGGAAGAAGGTAGAGATGGCGGAGGCTTCAAGTAAGATGGGGTTAGATGTTTGAGCTGTTAGTGATGTTAGAGTAATGGGAGAGAAAGAAGACGAAGTCGGAGAATACAAGGTCTATCTGTCAGGACTCAAAGTAGGAAGAGCAATCGAACCCACCATAATTGCAATAAGGTATGTAAATGAACGGCTGATGTGGATAGATTTGGCCATCTCCAGCAAGAATATTAGGATTGTGGCAGTGTATTCACCCAGTGAAGGGACAGATCAAGATGAGATGGACAGATTTTACAACACACTTAGTGATGTAGTTGTTAGAGTGAATGATAAGGATAGTGTTTTACTCATGGGTGATTTCAGTGCCAGGATAGGAAATTGAACAGAAGGTTATGAAAAGGTAATGGGTAAGTTTGGAGAGGATATGAAGGCAAACAGAAACGATAAACAGCTCTTGGATTTCTGTTCCAGTATGGGCTTTTTTTATCACAAACTCCTTCTTTAAGGATAAGGACTTTCACCGCTATACTTGGGAAGGAAGGGGAACCACATCTGTCATTGACTATATAATAACAGACCAGGAATTCAGGAAGACAGTCAAGGACACACGTGTTTTCAGAGGGTTCTTTGATGATAGTGATCATTATTTAATCTGCAGTGAAATTGATTTTGTGCGGCCAAAAGAGCAGAAAGTCAGGTCCATGTGTAGAAGGAGAAGAGTGGGGAGGCTTCAAGACAAGGAAATTAGGCACAAATACATAACAATGATCTCGAAAAGGTACCAGTTATTTTAATGTAATGATTTACAGTCACTGGAAGAGGAATGGTCAAGGTACAGGGACACACTACCGGAAGCAGCTAGAGAATGTCTTGGAACAGTAGTGTGTAAAGGCAGGAAGAAGCAGACAGCTTGGTGGAATGACGCAGTCAAGGCAGCCTGCAAAAAGAAAAACAAGGCATTTCAAAAATGGCTCCATACTAGAAATTAGGCAGACATAGAAAGTTATGTTGAAGAAAGAAACAAAGCTAAACGGATAATTGCAGATTCCAAGCAGAAATCATGGGAAGACTTTGGAAACAAGCTAGAAACTCTGGGTCAAGCCACGGGAAAACCATTTTGGAGCGTAATTAGCAGTCTTCGAAAGGGAGGGAAGAAGGAAGTAAAAAGTGTTTTGGACAGGTCAGGAAAGCTGCTAGTCAATCCTGTGGATGCCTTGAGCAGATGGAGGGAATATTTTGAAGAATTGCTCAATGTAGATGAAACGTTAAGTGATGTGTCAGATTTTCAGGTAGAATGGGATAGGAATGACGATGGAAACAGAATCTCATTTGAGGAAGTGGAGAAAATGGTCAGTAGATTGCAGTGCAATAAAGCGGCTGGGGTGCTGAAATTAAGCCGGAATTCGTCAAATACAGTGGAATATCAGGTCTCAAATGGTTACACGGTATAATTGAAAAGGCGTGGGAATCGGGACAGGTTCCGTCTGACTGGACGAAAGCGGTAATCACGCCAATTTTCAAACATGGAAACAGAAAAGATTCCAACAAATATCAAGGTATATGCTTAATTAGCGTTGTAGGCAAAATATTCTCAGGTATTGTTGAGAGTGCGAGTATTAATTGAGGACAAGTTAGATGAAATTAGTGTGGGTTTAGGCCTCTTAAAGGATGTCAGGACCAGATCTTTAGCCTACGGCAAGTAATGGAAAAGTGCTATGAGTGGAACAGGGAATTGTATGTATGTTTCATAGATCTGGAAAAGGCTTATGACCGTGTTCCTAGGAGGAAGCTTCTGTCAGTTTTACAAGATTATGGTATAGGAGGCAAACTTCTGCAGGCAGTTAAAGGGCATTACGTAAACTGTCAGACAGCAGTTAGAGTAGATGGCAAATTAAGCTCATGGTTCAGGGTAGTTTCAGGGGTAAGACAAGGCTGTAACCTGTCACCACTGTTGTTCATACTATTCATGGATCATATATTGAAAACAGTAGACTGGCAGGGCTGGATTAAAATAGGTGAAAACAAAATAAGCAGTCTCGCATATGCGGATGACTTAGTTGTAATGGCCGATTCAATTGAAAGGTTGCAAACTAATATTTCAGAGCTCGATCAGAGGTGCAAGGATTATGATATGAAGATCAGCATCTCCAAAACGAAAGTAATGCCTGTGGGAAAGAGATTCAAACAGATTGAGTGCCGAATAGGAGGAAAAAAGTTAGAACAGATAGACCGTTACAAGTACCTGGGATGTATTTTCTCACAGAATGGCAACATAGCGAAAGAACTGGAATCGAGGTGCAGCAAAGCTAATTCTGTGAGTGCTCAGCTAAGATCTACTCTCTTCTGCAAGAAGGAAGTAAGTACCAAGACTAAGTTAGCAGTGCACCGCTCTATCTTTCGACCAACTTTATTGTATGGGAGTGGAAGTTGGGTGGATACAGGTTACCTAATTCATAAGGTAGAGGTTACAGATATGAAAGTAGCAAGAATGATTGCAGGTACTAATAGATGGGAACAATGGCAGGAGGGTGTCCATAATGAGGAAATCAAAGAAAAACTGGGAATGAACACCATAGATGAAACAGTAAGAGCGAACAGACTGAGATGGTGGGGTCATGTCACACGCAAGGGAGAAGCAAGGTTACCTAAGGGACTCATGAGCTCAGCAGCGGAGGGTAAGAGGAGTCGAGGTAGACCAAGAATAAGGTACTTAGATTAAGTGAAGAATGATTTTGAAGTAAAAGGCATAACATCGGACGAGGCATCAATGTTAGCATTGAATAGGGGATCATGGAGGAATCTTATTAGAGGTACTACGCTCCAGACTGAACGCTGAAAGGCATAATCAGTCTATGATGATGATGATTATGATGAATACGGAATTAGTTTGAGAGTACTCAGTAGTTCATGCAAATATAGTATCGCGAAAGTGTCACAAGGGTAAAGATTTAGAAATCCTTGCCAGTTTGGAGTTAACACGTGATATATTTCTAGATATTTCATGATGCTAGAAAAAGTATTTGTTCAAAAGTCCTGCTACATGTCGATATCAATACAATGGATCTGTAACTCAGTGGATTACTTTTATTTTCTTTATGTATCTGGGCAACATTCCATTCGTCTCCCTCACTATAAATACTTCAATGCTCGACATCACGTCGTAGTAGAAGTAATTAAGCCATTGCATCGTGCGTGCACAAGATGTTCTCTTAAGGTGTTGGACCACTCGAGAAAGACATTGCCTGTAGACGAATGATCTTCCTGGTACTACTATGGTAGTGAAATGACAATATGGTGGATTATGTCTGGTGAAAGTTGTACTGCTTCCTGGAATGAGAAATAATCCGACACAAGCTGCTTGTGGCCACTGAGTGCACGCATTGGTGAAGTTGAACAGCCGGAATTCGTGCCCAGTTCCCACAACTATCTGATCAGTGACGGTAACCATTGCACGAGAGGGAAAACAACGATCATCGCAGGTGCGCTGGCAACCCGTCCCCCCTCCTTCACCCCTCGTCACTAACAAGACTCAAACTTCCTCACACTGCTTACATAGTTGCCGTTTGCAATATGCACTCACTGCTCGTGGCACTTTTCCGATTACCTCAAGAGTTCAGACGCAGTGTGAATTTGCACTAAAGGCTGGATCTGTTGCCATCTTCTCCTTAATTATGTATATTTATGTGGTGTCTGTTCCTTCGAAAGAACGTTCACCACACTTATATGTATATAGAAGAATCTTTCAAAATTCACTTATTGGTGGCATTCCAATTACAATGTCTGGAAACTGAACTTCGGTGTGTCATTTAATTATCAAATCTACGATTACAGACAAGGGTAAAGAATTTCACGTAGCAACTACAATTATTTTCGATCCCTACTTTCTGTATTATCTGCATGAGCCTTCACAAGGGCAGTGAGGAGGCGATTCACGCTGCAGCTGTTCACTTCCTTCATGAATCGACGCTCTTTAAAGATTAAGAGGCAGTAGCTCTGAGTTACAAATTGGAGCGAGAGTAACATATTACCCACTCTCTGACAGAGCTACAAACTGCTATATCGAACTGAGAAATATTTGTGGCAGATTATGCTGCTGCCACCACGGTGGAGTAGCTGAGCTGTCTAAGGCACCTCGCTGCGGAGAGCGCGGTTGCTCGCCGTCGGAGGTTCGAGTCCGCCCTGGGGCATGGGTATGTGTGTTTGTCCTTAGGTTAATTTACCTTAGTTTAAGTAGTTTGTAAGCTACGGTCTGATGACCATGCAGTTGGGTCCGATAGATTTACAAACATTTGAACATTTTATGCTGCTGTCTAGCAAACATCTCAGAAAAGCAAAGCCAATTTTAAAATGATAATGAAGTTATATCTTAACGGCGCTAATTGCGACAATTGACCCTAAATATAACTATGTGTGTAGGTCACCATATGATTACCAGAAAAATTTTCGGCAGGTCTTGAGAAATCGTTAAGGATTATACATCTAAAGGAAATTTCTGGTGAGTACTATTGAAAACAACTTTAACTGGGAAAAATACCTATTTTGTCAAAGATAAAACAAGCGGTCTGTTATTGACACAACCATTAGAAGATTAAAACGTCTTCCAAGGAGACTGCCAACCGTACAATTGCTCCACCTCTTCCGCAGTATTGCTGAGCAATGTGCGATTATTACCTGACGGTATAGAGAGAGGGTTGAAAAAGTCGAAATGTGTGCGGTATAGTGAATTATCTGAAAGAAGGTCTCGGATGTTTTCGGTTTTTTTTATTTAGATTGGGGAGGGGGCGGAGAGGGCAGGGGGATGAGGTGGGGACGCAATATAAAAACAAATTTCGTTTTCAGTGTAGCATGCTTCTTCTATGAGATTTCAATCACCAACCTTCTTCTACGAGTGCAAAGAGCTTTTGTACTCATTACCATACAAAGTATGGAGTTACAATAATTGTAAGGCGGCGCAGAGTAGCCGCGCGGTCTAAGGTGCCATGTCATGGATCGGGCTGCTGCTCGCGTAAGAAGTTCGAGTTCTCTCTCGGGCATGGGTATGTGTGTGTTGTCCTTAGAATATTAATTTAAGTAGTGTGTAAGCTTAGGGACTGTTGACCCTAGCATTTAAGTCCCATAAGATTTCACACATATTCAAACATTTGATTTGAATTTTAAGAATAACATAATGGTAATTAGAACTCGCACATATCCTTTTTTGGCACTTGTTTTTCTTGATCTTCGTATAAGTGTGGATCAGTCGAGAAACTGAAGTGATTATATGAACCCATTACGAAAAACTTCACTGTAAATAACAGAACAATCGTGTAAATGAAGGGCTCCAGCAGAAGGTAATTTCTGTTGTGTAGCACTTATTGTTTCAGACACATTGAGAACACTTCATAAGTGCACAAAACGTGCATGATATACTACACGTATACATTTGTGTCGTTGCCACCAGAATTGTTTAATTTTACAACATGGTTACATTTCTAAGATGAATGCGTATCTCATTTCGTCTAGATCTAATGCAGAGCGCTGAAAAGAGGGAATAGTTTACTGTGTAGTTGATTGCTATCTAGGTGAAACATTATGTGGCAACTACGTTTATTTTTCTAGTCTTTAACTTCGTAAAATATTTGAATGAAATGTCAAAAGATAAAGTGGCTACTCAATTTATAGCAAAATATCTCTACCTACACGTTTTGGTAGGTCTGCAGAAACTTTTGATACTTCAAGGGTTGAGCCTGGCTTTGCGACCGGGGCCTGTATTAGCCGTGGCTTGCGAGCTACGGACAGGCCGGTCAACCACAGCTCATGCCGAGGCGAGTCTTGGCAGAAACCAGCCAGCTGGCGGTCGCGGCAGCGGCTAACAGCCCGCAGCACGGCGCAAAGCGGGGCTCTGACGTAAATACTCAATGTTTACTTCTTGGCCTGATAGTAAGAGCGGAAAGCAGAAATACAAATCAGGCCGTCTCACTGCGAGTAATCAACTCGAGACAGAGTCGTCGCTTTTACTGAAGAGAAGCTGGCCCGATGACGTACAGATTATATTTTGAGACGCATTATGGAAGAAACAAATAATGAGGGACTCTGAATAAATTATTCGTCCTTTAATTTTTTTTAATATCCTAGTGAAGTAAAATAATATGTGAGTTTCTTTATCCTTTGAGCTGCCTTTAAATTAAAGGTTTTTTTAAATATACAGTTCCTTTATTATCCTGTTTTATTATAAATTTATATACCTAGAGACAGTTTTCCCTGTCAATATGTGAAAGACATTGAGTGGAAGGAAAAGTATTGAATTAAATTTTAGTACGGATGTCTGGGTTCGATTCCTGCCCGTGGCACAAATTTTAATTCTGTGCTTCTCATTTCACTCAATATCCTATTTTTATTTCATTTACACCCAGCCTCATGCATAAAGAGTAATCAGTTTAGATGGACGCTGCGGTTGCTCGTCGTCGGAGGTTCGAGTCCTCTCTGGGGCATGTGTGAGTGTGTGTGTGTGTGTGTGTGTGTGTGTGTGTGTGTGTGTGTGTTGTCTGTAGGTTAGTTTACCTTAGTTTAAGTAGTTTGTAAGCTACGGACAGATGACCACGCAGTTTGATCCGATAGATTTACAAACTTTTTTTATGGACGCTGTTAAAGTAATTTATGTTATTTCAAATACGTCTCTCTCCTTCCCTCCATCCATTAATACACCCTCCGTGCTTCACAAAATTTTCCTTGTTAATTTCTCCTTCAATCTCTGTCTCTCTCTCTCTGTCACCTCCCTTACATTATAACCTCAGTTGCCCTTTTTGGTCTATTCCCTCAAAAGGCTGTAAAAAATATGTGCTTTCCGTTAAAACAATACTGTCTGTTTTAATGTTGCTATCTTTACTGTCCTACAGTCCTCTCTAAGAAGCAGTGTTCTTTTGTATCTCCGGTAATCCATCCTTCGTTCTGTTAAACATTTGTTTCTTTTCTTCGGCCCTAAAACAAACTGTGATATATTGATATATGTCTAAGCAAGGAGTGACGTACTTTGGAAACATTTCACTCTTTTATTTTCCATTTCTGCACTCCTATTCATTCTTACATCCCGCCCTCTCTCCTGCTACACCTCCCTTGATATATTTATCTGCATCTACGTGCTTATTTTCACAATTTTGTGCATGGCAGTTTTTTTTTAATTACTGTAGCTATTTCTCTGCCGTTGGCTCTCGAAAAGCACGTGGATATAATGGATAACTGAACCTTACCGTGTAAGCACTGATGTCTCCATTGAAATGGCCATCTATTCCGATAAAGCCCAGTATCCAACATTTGATATGGCAGAGACTGAAGTTCTCTCCCATCATCCCCAGTTGGATATTATGCTTAGCATCGCATTTTCGATGCGACATTGTATCAGAATCCACTATTCTGTTTTTTTAACCTCAATATGACTACTGAAGGCAACCACACCGTGAAGAATAATTGCTCGACACACTTGCCAGTTATCGGATACCTTGTCATTGACCATACTAGTAAATCACAGAAACCTCCTTCATCGAAGTTTGTTTGTGTTCCTGAACGTGGTGAATAATAGATGTCAAAACGAAGTTATTTTCCCAATTTCAGAATCTTTTTTTCTAATGCGTAATCCACGCTCCTCATAACTTTAAAAATGCGTAATATTCAAGTTATCAACAACTACCCACCATTCTTGACTAAAATGAGCCCACAGTTGGATAACCTTATAGAAAAATTGTGCAATTGGATTCACGATTTCCTATCAGAAAGGACACAGTTCGTTGTAATTGACGGTAAGTTCTCGAGTAAAACAGAAGTTATATCTGGCGTTCCACAAGGAAGCGTTATAGGTCCCCTACTCTTCCTCGTTTTTATAAACGATTTAGGAGACAATCTGAATAGCTCCCTTAGACTGTTCGCGGATGATGCTGTCGTTTATCGGTTAGTGAAGTCAACAGCGGATCAAAAGCAACTGCAAAGCGATTTAGACAAAATTTCTACATGGCGCGAAAATTGGCTATTCACACTAAATAAAGAAAAGTGTGAAGTAATACACATGAGCACGAAAAGAAATCCGCTGAACTTCAATTACGCAATAAATCAGTCAAATCGTAAGGTCGTAAATTCTACCAAATACCTAGGAGTTACAATTACGAACAACTTTGACTGGAGAGAACACATAGAAAATATTGTGGGGAAGGCGAACCAAAGGTTACTTTTCATTGGCAGATTGCTTCCAAGATGCACCAGCTCCACCAAAGAGACTGCCTACATCACACTTGTGCGTCCTCTCCTGGAGTACTGTTGCCCCTTGCGGGACCCTCACCAGGTGGGACTGACGGAAGACATTGAGAAGGTTCAGAGAAGGGCAGCTCAATTTGTTTTATCACGTTACGGGGGGGAAAGCGTCACGGAAATGTTGCACGAATTGGAGTGGAAATCATTAAAAGAAAGACGTTATTCGTTGCGGCGTGATCTGTTTGCGAAGTTTCAATCACCGACTTTTACTTCTAAATGTGTAAAATATTTTGCTAGCACCCATCTACTTAGGGAAACATGACCATCCCAATAAAATAAGAGAAATCAGATCGAAAACGGAACGATTTAGGTGTTCTTTCTTCCCACGCGCTGTTAGAGAATGGAAAGGTAGAGAAAAGTTATGAAAGTGGTTAATGAACCATCTGCCAGGCACTTAAATGTGATTTGCAGAGTATCTATGTAGATGAAAATGCCATACCAAATCGTAATGTAGCATGCAAAATTCGCGATAAGGCGCCTCAGACGACTTGGCCTTCCCGTGCGGCCAAGAATGTCTTACCTAGCCAGACACCTTTGAGCTGTTTGACTGGTCGTACCGTCTAATGAGTACTCCATTATGACAAAACATTGTGCTAACGTATCTGTTATTCGCTGGAGGCCGGGATGAGGATAACTTGTAATGGCTAAGGTATGGGCCCGATTCCCGGGGGGTAACAGTTTTTAACGGCCACAAAAGTACCATCTGAACCTACAGTGACGACAAGTAAAGAAGCTGAACTCTGCGTTGTTTCAAATCAGCATTGAACATGTCAATGCGCTACTAAGTTAAACAAAGTTTTCGCAAAATACCAAATCCCTTCATGTCTGTAGGAACGGTATGATCCTAACTACTAGTGAACGACAATATGATAGTCGACGCCTCTTCGTGTCAGGTCAAGAGTGACGGGGTGTGTGGGGTTGGAGTCCCCGGAAGAAACAATATCAACAGTATTCCTTCCTATTAAACAACAGCAAATACTGCCGGTTTCGAGTTCCTTCCGGGAAAAAATTACTTGTATCGTCGTTTCAGGTACTAGTGTAATGCTGTTTGTGAACATATTTAATATCTGACTTCTGATTGCGCTTAGTTAACAAATCATCAGTATGCTGAATTCTATTTCACAACTTTATGATGTATGACTACATTACATATCTCCAGCGGTTACCTCTCAGCAACAATATGAGCTTCATGCAATTCGTGGTGCAGTGCCAAGGTTATTATTGATTTCTGGGTTCATAAATCGGCCTTGGAAACCAATACTAACGAAAACGTCAGTGTTTTACGTCTATTTATGCCTAGAGATCACGCACTTAAACGTGGCCTCTGAGCGGAGAATGTTGGGAGCTGAAGCTTGCATTCAGCTCGTAGGATATTGGCTGTTAGAACAAGTCCCGCCTCTTTCTACCAGTGCCGCTGGCTTACGACGTATAGGTTATACGTTTTAAAGGAAACAACATGTAAGCTGTTAAGGCGTCACAGGTGTAATACGAAATTATCACTTTAATGCTTGAGTAATGAAAAATTGGAAGTATATCTACGAAATATTAATATTTTAAAGGGACTTATTAATCAGGTGTAGCAACGCTTTATGCTTCATTTTACTGTCGTAACTGAATAACAACCAGAATCAACATTCTTCATACCACTTTCAAGGACAGCCTTCTTTTTTCTAAAAGAAGTCGTCTGGGTATGTAGACGTATTTTAGCAAATATCAAAGTGTAAACAATAATCAATACCAAGCACAAATCAACAATACATTGACGAGGCCTACGGTGTACAATGCTGTTATGAGGTAAGGTTGGTAGAGAGCATAAACATTCTGTAGACACACGAACTCACCCGACATCCGCCGATCAGAGAGGGGCCACGAAAAAGTGCATGATCTGTAATCGCAAACAACTGTTGTTTGCTTAACAGTGCGTTGAGATTCAGATCACGAACAAAGACAAATCATGTCATTAAACAATGTTATAACGTGTCTGACTTTTCACTTATTGGAACAAAATTTAATCTGTAAGTGCTACTGTCTCATCTCTAATGACGTGTATTCTAATATGTTGTACGAAAGTATTGATTTTCACCTTTCCTGAATGTCATAAGGAGAAATAGGAGACTTACTTAGTACCTATTGTGGGTAGGTAATAACTGTACTGTGCAATGATTTGACGACCTGCGACGCAGCTGTGCAATGGTGGTTGCATAGCGTCAGGTGCGGTCTCCACTTTGGAATTCAGGGGTGATCCACTGTTTTTGCTGTCAAGTGTACACTAACATATACGTCAGGAGCCCCCCTCCCCAGGAAACCGCCATTGTTGTGTAACTATAGTGTGGCAGCTGGGAACGCTAGCGTCGCTTCCGTTACCGCCTGTGATGAATATTTGCAGTGGAGAGAGAAGTTTATGAATGGCGACAGCACCCAGCAACGATCCAACGTCTTACAAGTGCTCTCTCAGCTGGAGTAGCAGTAACTGCTCACATATTGTACGGCTATTCATGATTAAAACACAACTACGCTTTTATGGATATACTGTTAAGGGGTATGCCACAGGTGGAAGTGGTGGTGGTGTAGTGGTTGCGTTGTAGACGTGATATGAAGGTTAACTGGAAGATGAAATGTGCCGTAATAATTGCAATGAGAGTCTAAAGAATTATATACCTTCATGTAGAAGTGCTTCTGAAGTCCTTTCCTTATTATTCCCATAACAGTTTCAAAATATCGATTTAAATAATGTATGAATTCAAAACGACCGCCTTTCCAAGCCTGTACCTTCTACGCTATATTAACTTCCCTTTTTATTTTATCCCATATCCTCTGAACGCACTCTACAATAACATAATTTAAACCGTACTTCCTGTTTACCTCCTTTACTTTTTACAACATAAAACCTTCGATAACATATAATTCGTTTCCATTTATATCTGTAGTCGAAGTGCAATGATCATGTCGACATCCCATTTTAGGAATGTTGCCAACCATGTTGCATGCTGCTGACATCATCGTTCCGTGGCTCTGGGTTTAGCGTTATACGAGGCGCGTGCAGAAAGTAAGTTCCGTGTGGTAATAAAATGAAATTGTACTCAGATATAGAAGAAATTTTTATTCCACAACATTCTACAACTCTTAAACTACTTTTCCACATAACTGCCGAAATTTTGTAGGCACCTGTCATAGCGTGCCACAAGTTTTTGCACGCATCCTTCACAGGTTTCCGCCTGTGTATTCAGCCATGTGGTAACAGCTCTTTATCATTATAGTGTTGACCACCAAGGAGAGATTTTAGGTGTAAGACGAGATGAAAGTCGCTAGGAGAGAGGTCCGAGCTGTATGGAGGATGATCAAACAGGTCCCATTGAAATTTCCGTAAGAATGGTTTGGTCGCATCGGTGTGTGACGTCAGGCATTATCGTGAAAAAAAAATCTCTTGACAGTAATCCTCTTCTTACACCTAAAATCTGTCCTTCCTTGGTGGACAACACTTCAACGATGATGATGAGCTGAAAGAACATGTTACCACATGGTTGAATACACAGGCAGCAACATTCTATGAAAAAGGCACACAAAACCTTGTGCCATGCTATGACAATTGCCTACAAAATTTCGGAAGCTATGTAAAGAAGTAGTTTAACAGTTGTAGATTTTTGTACAATCGATATTTTTTCTGTACCTGTACCCGTTCGTTTTATATAACCAAACGGAACTTACTTTCTGGACGCGTCTCGTATAATACAGCGGGGCTGTGAACCGTTTGATTTATGAATCGACGTCAGATTTGGTCTCCAGTCATAAATATACATTTAAGCGGTCGACAAACTTTTGAACATACGCGGTGGCGGCGCTAGCAGAAAACTGGGCGTCGGCGAACTCGTCTTTGCGAGGCCCCTTTCATTTTTCAGTAGGGCAGAAAATGCAAATAAAATGAGCTGAATTATACACCAATAATCATTACACTAAAATAATACAAGTATTATTGCAATAACATAAATTACAACAAATAAACAAATTAAAATAGAGAACATTTCGGCTTTTCGACTCACTGAATTTTTTAAAGATCACATCATAATTACTACTAGCCGCTATTTTTGCTTCAGTTGATAGTACTGACAACGCAGATAGTCTTTCTTGCGTCATTGTGCTTCAATTAATTTTGAAAGAATCATTATTATGCCAAGGCTGCAAAATACTTTTATTTGTTATGTTCGACCAGTTTCGGCAATTGCTGCCATCAACAAGAAATCAAAAAGATATTTTACATCAAAGCCAATAAGATATTTTTATTGAGTACAGCAATGTCTAATTTACAATAAAATATAGTGACTGTTTCTAAAAGCCTTTCCATTGTACATCATGCAGTACCTATTCCTTTCATTAATTTTTAACTACTACAAATCAGAATCTAACAATATGTACAGATGACGTTATTGTCATAAAAGTTAAAGATTAATTAAAGGAATACGTACTACATGATGTAAAATTGAAAGGCTTTTAGAAACAATCCCAATATTTTATTGCAAATTAGAAGTTGCTGTACTCAGTAAAAATGTTATCTTACTGGCGTTGATGTAAAATATCTTGTTGATGGTAGCAACTGCCGAAACCGGCATAATATAACAAATAAAATTATTTTGCAGCCTTGACGTAAGAATGATTTTTCTTAAAGTACATCACGTCTGTGGATTAGCATCTAAAAACACTTTCTCAAGTAAGTCTTAATCAATCTTTGAGAAGCTTCTCTCGGCTGAAACTGTACTGATTGGAACTGTGACCATGATTCTGATTGTTATGTAAACATTTGGATATACTTCTCCTAATTGTTTTCTGAAATGTACTGAAGAAGTTGTTTTGCGTCTTTGATTGAGTCTAGTGGATTGGATTTTACAAGCTGGAGTTTCTCGTAAAGTTCTAAAGGCTGTATGTCACTATTATCGCCTTCTCGGAGTATTATACCTAAATCATTACAATGCTTAAGAAGGTCCTCCTTGGAGAGAGTGTGTACGTGTTGCATACAAATCTACAGTTTTGTTCAAATCTTTATGAAATTTTGCAGTCCATGAGGACGGTAGCAGTGGCATTCTGTTTGACGTTATAATTTATAATTAGTTGAGTGTACCTTCTACATTGTATCACAGTACGACCCGCAGTTCATGAGCTATGAGCACATAAACAGTAACTTTCATGGAAAACCGCCTTATCGTGCACTAAATTCTAATCTATTATTCTTTAGTACCAAATGTATTCCCAAGAGGTTTTAGAGCCATACAACCCTTATACAAATGAATAAATACCTGAAAAATGGAAGAAATAAATAAATACCCGGGCAACGCCAAAAAATTGTTCAAATGTTTGTAAATGTATCGGACAAAACTGCGTTATCAGGTTGTAGCTTACAAACTATTTAAACTAAGGTAAACTAACCCAAGGACAACACACACACACACACACACACACACACACACACACACACACACACACACACATATATATATATATATATATATATATATATATATATATATATATATATATATATATATATATATATACATACACTCATGCCCCAGGGAGGACTCGAACCTCCGACGGCGTACAAACGCGCGCTCCGCAGCGAGGCGCCATACACCGCTCGGCTAGTCAACCGCAACCCGGATAATGCCGGGGTTTCAGCTAGTTATAAATAAAACCAAATCGCTGAAAGTATTCTTTGAGCGCTTTCATTCGACATTCTCTGTCGACTACTGCAGCATCTGTCATTGTGTTAAAAAAATTAACTCTGCACTGCATTTCAGCAGATTGTAATGGTTCGTCAATTTGTTCGTAATCGAATATTCGTTTTTTCGGTGATATTCTTTTCTTTTTTAACTCAGACTCAATTTCATAACTACTTTTTCGAGCTTCTGCACCGCATGTTTCAAATCCTGTAATACTTAATCCTCGAATCCAGTCACGAAATGGACAGCTTCTCTCAGTTTCACTTGAACCGACTGCCATCGTTTATTTATATCGTTCTCATCTAGTAAAATCGCGTACCATACGTAAATTGCAACAAAAAACTCAAAAGTTAACACTTCGTTCAAGACTGCTTCACAGTCACTAAGAGTTTAACAGTTTTACTTTTCATGTCATTCACGCTTTCGATGACATCATTAAATTGGAATAATACAGCTTTCAGTGATCCGACTCTGCTTTCCTATCGTGTTTCAAACAGAGGTTTCAGTATCAATTTTAATTTTGTTTTTATAAGTTTACACCACTTTCTAGACATTGTAAAGAGCACTGTAATTTTATTGATGAAGTCGAAAACTGTTGTAGCCTTTTGTAGATGAGTTAGCAACATCTATAATAAGAAAATTCAAAGAATGGCATCCGCATGGCGTGCAGAATGCTCGTGGATTAATATTAAGCATTCTTCTTCTAACATCTTTATTAATGCCAACCATACTGGTACCGTTATCATATCCCTGTTCTCGGCAGTTCTTTATATCTAGATCATTAATTTCTAGTTCATTTGAAACAGTATGTGTTAAAAACTACCGTTTTTTTCTGAAATGACAAGAAACCCTTGTTCCTCTATCTCTCCAGTTGAGCAAATGTAAAATATTAACATTATTGTCATTTGTTCCACACGGCTCACATCCCATGTACAATCGAGCATGAAGGCATAATATTTTGCTTGTTTGACACTTTTTACGATTTAGTTAATGACAGATTTTGACATTAATGAAATTAATTTATTTTGGATCTCATGACTCAGATAATGCTGAGAAAGTTGCTTTTCATTAATGTGTTGCAAGTGCTTTTTTAGTGTTGTTGTTGTTATTTGGATGTTTAAGGGGGACAAAACTACAAAGGTCATCAATCCCCCATTCCATCACAAACTGTCAAAAATAAAAGCGCGGGCGTCAAATAAATGCACCCAGATATTAAGTTTGCAAAGTGGAAGGGGAATCCCACTGGGTCAATAAAACATCAACAAAACGGAGAAGAAACTAAACGAAAAGGGACGATCACACAAAGACACCTTACAACAAAGAGGCCATTTGCAGTGGTTGACCGACCATAGGAATAAAAAAGGAAAAGTCAACCACTCGGCAGTACAAGGGAAGGACCAGTCAGAGAGACTGATGAAAACCCCCTGCTCGAATAAAACTTAAAACTGAATTCGCTGCTGAAGCATCGTCACGTAAAACATCTGATAAAAAGCCAGGAATGTTAAAACGACGCCGCAAGGTGGCTAAAACCGAGCAGTCCACTAGGATGTGGACTATTGTCAAGTGGGAGCCACACTGACACTGGGGCGGGGCCTCACCACGAAGGAGATGTCCGTGGGTGAGCCACTAATGCCCAATACGGAGTCTACACAGCAACACGGAGTCCCGGCGAGAGGCCAGCATGGAAGAACGCCATGCGGTCGTGGTCTCCTTGACTACCCGAAGCTTGTTGGGTGTGCCCAGGCTATGCCACTCGGCATCCCAACGCAGATGGACGTGGTGGCGCAACAATGAACGGAGATCAGACGCCGGGAGGCCGATGTCCAGAATGGATGCATTAACTGCCTGCCTGGCAAGTCTGTCAACACGTTCATTGCCCGGAATGCCCACATGACCCGGAGACCAGATGAACACCACAGATCGCCCGGACTGTTCAATGGCACAAAACGTCTCCTGTATGGCCAGCACCAGAGGAGACCGCAGGTAACACTGGTCCAGAGCTCTAAGGCTGCTCAGGGAGTCGCTGCAAATAAGAAAAGACTCACCTGAGGAGGACCGGATATTCACGAGAGCTCTGTGAATGACCACCAGCTCTGCAGTGTAAACACTGCAGCCATTCAGCAGAGAGTGCTGTTCCACACGGTCACCAAGATTATATGCAAATCCCACACAGCCATCAACCATGGAACCATCGGTGTAGACCAGGTCATAACCAGGAAACTCGGCTACGACAGCCGAGAAATGGCGGCGGAGTGCCTCCAAGGGAACCGAGTCTTTGGGTCCATGGGCCAAGTCCAGCCGGGTACACAGCCTTGGCAAGCACCACGGGGGTGAACGTGCATGGACTCGATAGGGAGATTGAAGGGGAAAAGACTCAAGCTCCAGCAGGAGGGATCGAACTCTAAAGGCAATCGTATGACCCAAGCTAGGGCGTCGCTGATGGGGACGTACGACCACATCAGAAAAGAGGAGACACCGGTTTGGGTGGCCTGGAGAGCAATATACATTGGCTGCATAAGCCAATAGCAGGTGTTGGCTGCGTATCTCCAAAGGTGGGACCCCAGCCTCCACAAGTAAGCTGTTCACAGGGCTGTTGCGGAAGGCACCCGTTGCGATACAAACCCCACAGTGGTGGATGGGGTCCAACAGGCGCAATGCCGAAGACGATGCTGAACCGTAAGCAATGCATCCAAAGTCAAGCCGTGACTGAACCAGTGCTGTGTAGAGTCGTAATAGTGTGGAGCGATCAGCGCCCCAACTTGTACAGCCCAGGTGGCGAAGAACATTCAGATGGCGCCAGCACTCCTGCTTCAGCTGACAAATGTGAGGAAGCCACGTCAGCCAAGTGTCGAAGACAAGCCCTAAAAACCTATGTGTGTCCACTACTGAAGTGGTTGTCGAGGTAAAGTTCAGGGTGTGGGTGAACAGTCCGACGCCGACAGAAGTGCATAACACTGGTCATGGCCGCAGAAAACTGGAAGCCGTGGGCAAGAGCCCAGGACTGCGTTTTTTCGAATCGCTACCTGCAGTCTGCGTTCAGCCACTTGTGTGCTGGAAGAGCTAAAATAGATGCAGAAGTCGTCAGCATATAGTGATGGGGATACTGACGACCCAACTGCTGTCGCTAGGCCATTAATGGCTATTAAAATAAGGGAACACTCAGAACAGAGCCCTGAGGAACCCCGTTTTCCAGCACATGAGAGGTGCTTCGAGAGGCAGCAACTTCAACTCTAAAAGAACGGACAGCTAAAAAGTTATTGATAAAAATCGGAAGGGAGACCCGGAGGCCCCACCCATGTAAAGTAGTGAGTATGTGGTGTTGCCACGTTGTGTCATATGCCTTCTGCATGTCAAAGAAGACGGCTATGAGATGTTGGCGCCTGGAAAAGGCTGTGCGGATTGCAGACTCGAGGTACACCTGGTTGTCGGTAGTGGAGTGACCCTGGCGGAATCCGCCCTGGCATGGAGCCAGTAAGCCCCGAGTCTCAAGGACCCAGCACAACTGCCTACTGACCATGCGCTCCAACAGTTTACAGAGAACATTGGTCAGGCTGATGGGTCGATAGCTATCCAAATGAGCAGGTTTTTTGCCCGGTTTCATCACAGGTACGATGATAGCCTCCCGCCACTGCGAAGGGAATATCCCGTCGCTCCAGATCCGGTTGAAAATGGCGAGGATATTACCCAGGCTTTCAGCAGACAAGTGACGCAGCATTTGGGCATGGATACTATCAGGCCCAGAGGCCGTGTCAGGACATTGTGCGAGGGCACCAAGTAGCTCCCACTCACGGAATAGAGCGTTATAAGCCTCAGTGCGGCAGGTTGTAAAAGAGAGAGGCTTGCGTTCCACCCGCCCCTTTAACGTATGGAAGGCCGGTGGTTAGTTTGCAGAGGCAGAAGCCCGAGCGTAAAGCTCAGCAAACATCTCTGCAAGCGTCATTGGATCCATACATATGGCTCCATTCACGGAGATCCCAGGGATTGTTGTTGTTGTGTATCCCTGTAAGCGCCTAATCCGGCTCCAGACCTAAGTAGTGGAGATACCTGGCCCAATGGTGGAAACGTACGTCTCCCAACACTCCCGTTTCCGTCTTCTAATTAAACGGCGAGCACGAGCACAGATCCTTTTAAAGGTAATGAGGTGCTCAAGAGAAGGGTGCCACCTGTACCGCTGTAGGGCCTGCCTACAGTCTTTAATGGCATCAGCGACCTCTGGTGACAACCACGGCACCGCCTTACGCCGTGGGCGCCCCGAGGAACAAGGAATAGTAGCTTCTGCAGCAGACAATATGGACTGCGTGGCGCTCTCAACCACCACATCGATGGTATCGAGTGGGGGAGGGCCAACGATGGCAACAGAGGTGTAGCCTTCCCAGTGAGCCCTTTGAAGAGCCCACCGAGGAAGGCGTACTGGGGACTGACGTGGGAGTGATAAAAAGATCGGAAAATGATCACTGCCACACAAGTCGTCATGGACTTGGATGGATGGCGGAAGGCTGTGGCTGCACATCGACAGGTCAATGGCCGAGAATGTACCGTGCGCCACACTGAAATGTGTGGGGGCACCTGTATTCAAGAAGCAGAGGTCGAGCTGAAAAAGCAAGTCCTCGACAACCCTGCCACTGCCAGAGATCGTAGAACCACCCCACAGGGGATTGTGAGCATTAAAGTCCCCCAATTGCAAAAAAGGAGGCGGAAGTTGCGAGATAAGTGCAGCCAAGGCAGCCATAGACACATCGCCATCAGGAGGGAGGTAGAGACTGCAGACAGTAATCTCTTGTGTCGTCCTTACCCTAACAGCCACCGCTTCCAACGGTGTCTGAAGGGGCACAGGTTCACTATATACAGAGGTAAGGACATACACACACGCTCCACCTGACACCCGGGCTTGGCGAACCCGGGGTCCTGAGCCGTGGGCTGTGTTGCGCCAACAGTCCGCTACACCGTAAGCTCTGTGCGTGCCTCAACGACCATCGTTCGGCGCGACGGTGGAACGTTGTACGTTTCAGAGCCCGGGGATCTTGGCTTAATCGCCCGGGTCGCGAGGACGGTACAAACCTCTATAAAAAAAACCTCAATCTCAAGGTGTGATACGTGCCGAGGAGATGCATGGCTGTTGAGGTTGAACAGCCGCTAGCGAGCAACCTCTGAGGAACCTGCCGCACCTCAGTTGTACAAGGCTTACCCAGGCAAGCGGGGCTCTGCCTGGGTGGACCTCTTTTCCCTAGCTGCTCGTGGGACAGAAATGAAACGAGCACTAACTAGAGTGGGCGGTCGCAAAAACGCCGTTTCTAAGCGAGGAAAGTCCGATTTTGATGCAACAGTATACGACCCTAAGACGTTCCCTTCCCTGGCTACACCATGGGAGGAACGTCGGGCAAAACAGAAGGGTGAGGCATATGCTCCGAAATACCTTGTCTGTACCCGTAATGATGGAGAATCGTTCAAGAACACAAAGCCCTTGTTTTTCGTGGAGAACTTGGAAGACAAGTTCGGTGAGGTTGAAGGAATGTCCAAGATGCGCTCTGGGTCAGTCTTAATTACGACGTCATCCCCAGCCCAGTCACGGGCCTTGCTTGCCTGTGACAAGCTGGGTGATGTTTCCGTAACAATAACGCCACACAAGACCTTGAATATGGTCCAGGGGATAATATTACATAAAGACCTATTGCTGCAGTCTGATGAAGAACTACGTGCTAACTTGGAACGTCGGGGAGTACATTTTATTCGGCGAGTCCATAGGGGTCCGAAGGACAATAGGGTCGCGACCGGTGCCTTCATCTTGGCTTTCGAGGGTGATTCATTGCCCGAGAAGGTCAAGGTGATGGTCTACCGGATCGACGTAAAGCCCTACGTCCCTCCCCCTATGCGTTGTTTCAAGTGCTGGAGGTTTGGGCACATGTCCTCCCGATGCGATGCCAATCCTACGTGTCGGGAGTGCGGACGTGCAGTCCATCCAAACGTCCCTTGCACCCCTCCTCCAGTATGTGTAAACTGCGGCCAGCATCACTCCCCTTGCTCATCTACGTGCTCAGTATTGCAGCAAGAGCGGAAGATTATGGAATATAAGACCCAGGACAGACTGACCTACTCAGAAGCAAAACGGAAATATCAAAAGCTCCATCCCGTTCATCTGACCACTTCCTATGCCACAGCAGCCTCATTGTCATCCATAGTGCCTCGAGTACCGCGTACTGAACCACTGCAAGTGGGCTCCCACGCCCAATCAACTACCCCTGCCCCCTTAACAGCTGGGGGCACTTCCTCTTCGGTGGCTCCCACTCTTTTCACAGTGGGAGCAACAACCACACAAACATTGGGGACACCAGTCCCCACCTCTAAGTCGGAGAAGGAGAAGCCTTCTCCGGCCCCTCCCGCTCGGAAGGGGTCCCTTGGGACACTCCCTTCCAAGGCTTCTCCACATGGCAAAGAGGATCCCAGCAAATTGCTGCAGGATCCTCTTGTTGCTGACCGAAGGGCCTCCTGCTCTTCGTCAGCCCCCGAGACCATGCCTGAGAAGCCCTCCCGGCCCTTCAAACCCAAGGGCCAGCGAGAGGCTAAGAAAAAATCCACAAGGAAAAAAGAACCCTTGGTGGCTCCAAAGCCACATATACCCTCATCCTCCGGTTCAGAGGATGAAGTCAAGATCCTCGCTTCCCCCGAGGATCTTGCACTTACTGATCCAATAGATCGTATGGATCATGAATCTATTGATGCTGAACTCAAGGCAGACGGCGATGCAATGGAATAACCTGCTCCTCAGCTACTATTTATGGCATCTCAGCTAGACGACAAAGTTATTCTCCAATGGAATATCGGCGGTTTCTTCCACCGCTTAGCTGAGTTGCAGCAGTTGTTATGCCACATCCCAGTGTTTTGTATAGCACTGCAGGAAACGTGGTTTCCTGTTCAGAGGACCCCAGCCCTTCGGGGCTATCGGGGCTTTTACCGTAACCGCGATATATGCGATAGGGCTTCGGGTGGTGTCGCTGTTTACGTCCTCGCAACTGTCCCTAGCGCTGCTGTGCCTCTCCAAACGACCTTAGAGGCAGTCGCTGTTCGCATCCGAGCGGGACAGGAATTCACCGTCTGTTCCATTTACCTTCCCCCGGATGCAACCGTCTCCACTACTGATGTTGCTGCAGTGGTAGCGCAACTGCCCCCACCATTTCTCCTCTTGGGGGATTTCAATGCCCACCACCCGTTATGGGGTGGAACACAGACGACGGTTCGTGGTAGGGACGTCGAGACACTTCTGTCCCAGCAGGACATCTGTCTTTTAAACACTGGGGCACCCACGCATTTTTGCGTGGCGCGAGGCACTTACTCGGCAATCGACCTCTCTTTATGTAGTCCGACTTTGCTCCCACATTTTCGCTGGAGGACCCATTATGACCTTTGCGGCAGCGACCATTTTCCTATCCTTGTGTCGCACCTGCACTTCCAACCTGCAGGCAGCCCACCTCGATGGTCCCTCTGTCGAGCTAATTGTTCGAACCCTCATATCCCTCGGGGGCTTCACCGGAAGGAGGGGCTTTGCAGACTCAGCCTCCGTCTCAGTGACAGAGGGAGTGCCCGACGCCCTGCGGCCAGCAGCAGGCGGCGGTGCCTGCTTCTGGCTTGTGCTGGCATCGGCACTGGTGGAAGCCGCAGAAGGGAGCGTCACTAGGGACCCCTTCTGGATGAGGGCAGCCGGAGAAGGTCGACGCTTCTCCGACGGAGGGTTGGGGGCCGCTCCCAAAGCAATTGCCTTGGGAGCAGGAGGAGGAATGGAGCCCCCGACCACTGTGGGGGCAGGTTTGAGTTGACGGCCCTGACGGCCAGTGGAGACAGAAACACTATTGTCTGCTGCAGTTACAAAGGTGGATGACGATGATGTCACTGCTGCAAAAGAGGCGGTCATGGTGATGGGGTGAAGTCGCTCATACTACTTTCGAGCCTCAGAATAAGAAAGCCGGTCAAAGGTCTTAAATTCCATTATCTTCCGTTCCTTACGAAATACGGTGCAATCCGATGAACAAGGAGGATGATTGAGACCACAGTTAACGCAGACTGGAGGCGGTGTACATGGTGTGTCCGGGTGTGCTGGACGTCCACAGTCCCTGCATGTAGCGGTGGAAGTACATCTGGAGGACATGTAGCCGAATTTCCAGCATTTAAAACACCTCATAGGGGGACGAATCTACGGTTTCACGTCGCAACGGTAAACCATCACCTTGACCTTCTCAGGCAGGGTATCGTCCTCGAAGGTCAGGATGAAAGCACCGGTGGCAACCTTGTGATCCTTTGGTCCCCTATGGACACGCCGGACGAAGTGGACTCCTCTGCGCTCCAAGTTGGCGCTTAACTCGTCGTCGGATTGTAACAGCAGGTCTTTATGGAAATAGAGACCTTGGACCATTTGAGCGACTTATGTGGTGTAATGCTCACAGGGACATCACCCAGCTTGTCGCAGGCAAGTAACGCCCGCGACTGGGCCAGGGATGCTGCTTCTATGAGCACTGCGCCGCTCCGCATCTTTGACAGTCCGGAAACATCGCCATACTTGTCCTCAAGGTGTTCGACAAAGAAAAGAGGCTTTGTAGAAGTAAATGACTCACCATCCGTGCGGCTACACACTAGAAATTTTGGAGAAGGTGGCTCATTTGCAGATTTAGCCCGACTTTCCTCCCACGGTGTGGTCAGGGAAGGGAACGAATGGGAGTCATAGCAAGCAGCATTATAATCTCCTCTACCTCGCTTAGAGACGCCATTTTCGCAACCAGCCACGCTTTTAATTGCTCGTTTCATCCTGGTCCCACGAGCAGCTAGGGAACTAAAGGTCCACCCAGGCAGAGCCCCGCTTGCCTGGGTAAGCCTAAGCCTTATACAACTGAGGTGCGGCAGGTTCCTCAGAGGTTGCTCGCTAGCGGCTGTTCAACCTCAACAGCCACGCATCTCCTCGGCACGTAGCACACCTTGAGATTGAGGTTTTTTTTTATAGAGGTTTGTACCGTCCTCGCGACCCGGGCGATTAAGCCAAGATCCCCGGGCTCTGAAACGTACAACGTTCAACCGTCGCGCCGAACGATGGTCGTTGAGGCACGCTCAGAGCTTACGGTGTAGCGGACTGTTGGCGCGACACAACCCACAGCTCAGGACCCCGGGTTCGCCAAGCCCGTACCCAGCAAATCAGCAAATTAATTCTGAGCCCCTGAGGGTTTTTTTTTTCTTTTTTTTTAGTGTTAGATCATATTTGGGCCAGCCGTGGTGGCCAAGGGGACTGAGGCGCTCCAGTCACAGTCTGCACGGCCACTACGGTCGGGGGTTCGAATCCCCCCTCGGGCATGGATATTTGTGCCGTCCTTAGGATTAGCTAGTTCGTAAATAGTTTGATGATCCCGTAGTTAAGTTCCATAAGTTTAACAAACATTCGAACATTTGAATCATATTTGGATGACAGTGTAAATAGTTCTATAAAATTTCCACTGTTTCCAGTAGCATTCAGTGTAAGGGATTCTCGATGAACTCTAAATGCCAGATTTTATCAGGCTAAGTAGTTCATAATATCGATCAATCTTTCAACCAAGTTATACCAATACTTTTGTGACTTCCTAATCAGTTTCTCGTTTTCCTTATCTACTATTTTCCCATATTTGATTCCTTTATATAATTCCACCCATTTAATCACAGACTCGATGTGTCGTTGACTTTAACTATGTTCATGTCTTTGCAATGTCCTATTCAGATCTTTTCAGTCACAACAGCCTTATTTTACCATCTGTGTCTGCAAATGTGAGGAAAAAAAAAAAAAAAAAAAAAAAAAAAAAAAAAAAAAAAAAAAAAAAAAAAAAAGAGAGAGAGAGAGAGAGAGAGAGAGAGAGAGAGAGAGAGAGAGAGAGAGAGGTCTACTTGGAAAGCGATAAACTTTATCTTGAGATGTGGAGTAAACCAACCACCTGCGATGTTGCTCTTCACCGTTACTAAATTTTCTAGTAAAATGAAATTTATTAAAATGTCTTTTATTTGAGTCTTTGGGGTAACTCTCATAAGATTTCTCGAGGCTTTGTTGGGGACCATTTTGAGCTACGTTATGACGCTGTGAATCTGTTACTGGGAACACCCACTTTCCCAGATCAAATTCTGTAAATGACTATTTTATGAACAATGTCCTCTCGATTCTGAATCACAAATATTTTTACTTATAACTCCTTATTCAGCTCAGAATGTTGGATAACAGCAGTTTCGCCAAATTTTGATGGCCCTGGTTCTGTCAGCGACTACAGAACTTGGAGGAGAGATTCGTCAGAGGCTTGTGGAGCAGATTCATCTGAAGTAGGTTTCTTCAGAAACGTCATACTTGAGCATTTTGCGTGTATCTTTAATTTTATTTTCATTGGATGGAGGTATACCATTTGGATAAGCTTATCTATGTGATATGTTGGCCCAAGTATGAAATAATATTGTATTACTCCTCCTATGAATGGTTTTGTCACACCTATTCCGATCTGTTTTGCAGAAAAGCAGAAATTCATAAAAGTTGAAACACTGAAAGATACC
Source organism: Locusta migratoria (assembly GCA_026315105.1). Lineage (NCBI taxonomy): Eukaryota > Metazoa > Arthropoda > Insecta > Orthoptera > Acrididae > Locusta > Locusta migratoria. Next base: position 1,270,571 of record CM048750.1, on the reverse strand, counting down.
TTTTAATCTCTATCATTGTCCTTAACCGATGTCTCTATGGAATTGACATTTATTTTTTTAATGTTGTTGTAATCATAAACATCCTCACTTTCAACGATTGTTACTGTAAAATTTCGTTTAGCGCTAGAGCTTACTATGTTTTCACACACGTCTTTAAATGTGTATAGTCTGTCCACACGCCGTGTCTTGTTACTACTGCGAAGTCCCTATCATTTGGCAGAAAGGAGTTTCCTCTGACAGGGAAAGGAAATTTGATGTTGAAACATGCGTCTGAGCACTTATAGCCATTAAAAAATCTGATAAGAGTGTTGTTCTTATTCCGGCTTGGACAGCTGACACAAAACAACCAGAGTTCTCATTTAGTTTACGATGATACATGGATAATACCTGTCCTGAACTGGTATCTTAGGCCACCATACATTTTGCATGAAGTCAGATGTTAAAGCAAGAAAATCCTCTCTCTCAATGCATAACGTGGTTGCACACAAACAAAACTAATATAGACGTTTTACCAACTTAAAGTTATAGATGGATCTGTTGACAATTATCATTATCTACAAGCAAAATAACTTAAGAGCTGGACTAAGGCTGTTTTGCCGGTAAAGATGGATGTAATGTTGCTGAAAATAATGTATAGAATTTGGGGACTAAAGTCTCTTTGGTATTACGTGATGTGTATTGGGTGTTGGAACACTCTTTGCCCATAACACAAAACCATTAAAATGTGGACTCGAGTCGTTTTGCAGATTCACGATTCATAATACATTTTAGATTGTAGTACGCATTGTGCGATCTTCTGCGTCTTCGCCATGAACTTGACACTTTAAAGCTGTGTAGCTTCATATGTATTCATCATATTCTAATGAGATTTTTATTTATTGGACCAATGTATTACTATGTTGCGATGCGCGGTGCCGCTCCCCGTCGGGGGTTGGAATCCCTCCTGGGGCACGGATGTTGGTGCCGTCTTTAGTATAAGCTAGTAGGTTTATCGACTGATGGCCCACAGGCTGTGCAGACACTCGCCGTGTGTGGCGGCCAGGCCCTCGGCCCGTGCAGCGGTCGTCGCGGCCAGCAGGCGTAGGCCAGTCGTCAGGTATGTTTAGGTCCAAACAAATTGCAGGAAGCTGAATTTTTGGTATGTTGTTAGGATATATTAGAGTAGTATTAAACCAAGTTTGCAGCTTCGAAATCCTATTGCGTAACTTTTAAGAGCCAAAAAACCTCGAAATTTTCGGACTTTTTTCAGGTTTTGGCTTATAACTCGTGAAGGGTGGTTTTTTGACGAAAATTCACTCACACCTCTATTAATGTAGATAAAATATTCTAAAATTTAAGCCCAATCGCAGCTCTTTAAGTCCAACAGTTTCCGAGATATTGGACTTCAAAAATTGACTTATTTCTCCAAAAAGTTCAAATTTTCGATTTTAGTTGTCTTTCGGCTAGAATATTGGCTCTAATGATCATCCCACGGGGAAGGTCATACAAAACAAAGTTATAGAGTAGTTATTTAAGTTTAATCTAAGTACTGAACGAAGTCCATAGGCCCAATAGATTTCTAGTTGTCGTTAAAAAACGAAAACTTGATAAAATCGGAGTATTCAATAAATTGACCCAGACGAATTGCAGTCCTTTTATCCCGTGTATGTTAAAGAAAAAGGAATAATTACTCATTGACGATAGTTATTAACATATTGTATATAAATAGCCGTAATTATGTGTAAGTGCATACAAATATATTTGTGAAAGTAGGTATTGCTGTAAAAAGAAGACGAAAGCCTCTCCGTTTTTGGGTGTTGGTCGGCATTTAAGGGATTGAGTCTTTCGTGTGAAGCGAGGCCTTTTGTAGCGGGGCAGCCGCGGAACGACGGCGCCGGGACGCAGCACTGCAGCACTCAGGGCTGGGTCCAGTATTTATCTCGTATGCGGCGTCGTCGCTATAACTTAGCAGTTGAAAGACGCCGTTAAACTTCAAATAACAACATAATTGAAAAAAATTAAAAATTTAACGATGCTCTGCGAGGCCCCCAGAGGCGGCCGCCACTGCCCAGACACCTCTTCCATTTTCCTGGAGGCGGCGTCTGACTTCCCCTAGTTATGCATTCTTCTACGGTTCTGCATTTGTCCTCTAGCCACTCCTGTTTAGCCAGTCTGCTCTTCATGACAATCTCATTTCTGAGACGTCTGTACTCCCTTTTTCCTGTTTTACTTGCTGAATTTTTATATTTTCTCCTCTATGTTATCCAGGGGATTTCTATTAGGTCTTGTCCTTCTGCCTGTATGGTCCTCTGCAACGTTCACTACCCTATCCCTCAGAGCTACCCATTCTTCTTCTACTGTATTACTTTCCCCATTTCAGCCAATCCTTGCCTAATGCTCCCTCTGAAACTCTCAACCACCTCTGGTTCCTACAATTTGTCCAGGTTCCATCTCCTAACCTTTCTACCTTTCTGCAGTTTCTTAAAATTTAATCTGCAGTTCATAACCAATAAGTTATGGTCAGAGTCTGTATCTGCCCCTGAATATATCTTACAGTATAATACCTGGTTTCTAAATCTGTTCCTTTTCATTATAAAGTGAATCTGGTACCTTCCAGCGTCTCCTGGTCTCTTCCACGTACACCACCTTCTTTTATGATGATCAAAACAAGTGTTGGTGATCATTAAATTGTGCTCTGCGCAAAATTCTACCAAGCGATCTCCTCTTTCATTCCTTTTCCCCAATCCATATTCACCTGCTACATTTCCTTCTCTTCCCTTTCCTACTACGGAGTTTCAGTCCCCCATCACAATCAAGTTTTCGTCTCACTTGACTTTCTGAATGATTTCTTTTATCTCCTCATACATTTTCTCGATATCCTCATCATCGGCCGTGCTAGTCTATATCTATAAATGTGAACGTCTGTTCGGTGTACGTTTACCACGTCTGAACCACAAGGCATAAAGAGCTAAAAGTTTGTACAGTTACTGATGTTTATCTGGGGAAGGCTTTAGGCATGGTTTCATGGCGATCGGATATATATATTAATGTGAATGTCTGTTCGGTGTACACTTATCACGTCCGAACGACAAGACGCAGAGAATTTAATATTTGTACAGTTACTAATTTATACCTGGGGAAGGTTTTAGCCATGGTTTTATAGCGATCTGATCATATTTAGTAATTTGAAGAATATATCGCGAAATGTGGAACAATAATATTACTCTTTGAAAATGGTTTTATTCGTTGCATTGTTGCTTGAGGGTTGATGATGATAAAAGGGTGGAGTCTTTTGGAATGGAAAGTTATCGGTGTATACAAAATTCTACGTGTGTGTGTGTGTGGGGGGGGGGGGGTTAATATTTCGGTCTGCAGCGAAAACTACAGAACGCAAACGAATGGTCTGTGTGTAATTGTTGTCCGAATTCTCCAGTTGTACACCATAGCAGTTCCATGCCGATAGCTATAAGGGGGTGGAAGATATGGTGGTTGAAAGTCGTCAAATTATAAACAAATTCGGGCTGAAGGCCAGAGATGACGTTTGCGACTCTATAGCAAGGAGGTTACATACAGCGAAACGTGATGCCACAGACCATATCTTTGGTCTATGCGTGCTACAATGTCTTCAGCTCCTTTTTTTTGTAAGGATAAGCATGTGAATAAGGAAATATAATTTTTCGTTCTCTGGGGCCCGCAGTGTGAAGTATGTCTTTGACATGTTCAATACCACAATAATTATAAATTATTTTAACACTGCTTTAAACTTTATTAACTCACTATAAGCTTATTTCGGCCTTAGGCCATCATCAGGTGTTCTGTAATACAAGTAATATAGAAGAGTTGTTACATATATTCTTATAATATAATTACATAAATTGTTTACAAAGTTTTACTTACATTACTTATAACACTGTTGTTGTTTATTTGCTGCCCAATTGATTATAGAAGCTGATGTAATGTTTATCTGTATATGTGCAGCAGCACTGGTTATATGATTGGATTGTTTATCAGTTTTCCATAGTGGCAGTCTGTGGTGGCAGCATCCAACGATATTATAAGTTTACATGGTTACTGGTAATTTATACATTAATATCTTTAGTTTGTTGGTTTTTGTATTGGAGTTTTACTATGGATTTGGAATCTTTGGTTTTTATCCATTCTCTTGTTTGTTTATAATGTGAATAAATGTTTCGATGTATTTTTTATGTTTGAGTTCGCTTTGTTCATTTAGTACATCGTTCTGGTTGTTGTGTATATGGGAATATAGTTCGATTTCCTCGAGTATGTGCCCTAGAACACCTAAGCTAAGAGGACATCCTAAAGTACATAAACAAAACATCCCAATACGCCCCGTAGTGAATAAGTTAACAGTCCAACATACTAAGTAAAAAATTACATCGACTATTAAACAAACATTACACCTACAATAATAAATATACAATAAAAAATTCCAGGAAACTGGCACATAGCATCAAAGACATATCCATTCCAACAATTGCAAAATTCGTCTCATTTGACATAAGTAACCTGTATACAAACGTACCAATACAAGAAACAATAGATATTATTGAATGCAACCTTCTGGTACATCACAAAATTTCGATACAAAGTACTCTCTCACTCCAGTCCGATGACGAACTCCGGAAGAACTTAGAGAGGCGAGGAGTGCAGTTTATTCGGCGCATATACAGGGGTCCGAAGGACAACAGGGTCGCCACTGGTGCCTTCATCTTGGCTTTTGAGGGTGATTCATTGCCCGAAAAAGTCAAGGTGATGGTTTACCGGTGTGACGTCCAACCCTACGTTCCTCCTCCTATGCGCTGTTTTAAGTGCTGGAGGTTTGGCCATATGTCATCTCGCTGTGATGCCAACCCCACCTGTCGGGAGTGCGGACGTGCGTCACACCCAGACGTCCCATGTACCCCACCTCCAGTCTGTGTTAACTGTGGCCAGCATCACTCGCCCTGCTCGCCACACTGCACAGTTCTTCAAAAAGAGAGAAAGATAATGGAGTACAAGACCCTGGACAAACTTTCATATTCCGAGACCAAGTGCAAATACGAAAAGGTTCATCCTGTCAGCATGAAGTCTACATATGCTACAGCAACATCAATGGTAAAATCACCTCAAGTTCAATCTACCATCCTGGGCCCTCCGGCCCAACAGTTACCAGTTGCCCCCATACTGTCAGGGGGAGCCTCCTCTTCTGTTGCCCCCAAGGTCCCTACTTTGGGAGCAACGAATACAAAACCACAGGGGACAACGGTCCCCATCCCTGAGCCAGAGAACCAACAACCATCTCTGGCTCCTCCTGCAAGGAAGGGCTCCCTCGATACCCTTCCTCCTAAAGTCACTGACGCTGGTACAGCAGATACCAGTGAGTGGCTGAAAAAGCCACTACCTGCTGGTCGCAGGGCCGCAGGGGTATCCTCTGTCCCCGATGTGGCAGAAAAGCCCTCCCAGCAGGAGAGACCAAAAGACAAACGGGAAAGGAAGCAAAAGAGGCCCAAAAGACTGATCACCAAGTGGCTTCTGAGCCACCACATCAAACGTCAGCCTCAGAGGACGAAATAGAAATTCTCACGTCCCCTGAGGACTTGGCTTTTGCTGAGTCCCCAAACGTGATGGACGTTGAGGCTCTGCCTCCGCCATCAACGACGGCAAACAATCTTGCAGAGTCCACTGAACCATCCCAATCTGCATGTCACAGCGACCAGGAGCCTCTATGATCATGCAGTGGAACTGTGGCGGTTTTTTCTGCCATTTATCGAACTGCAACAACTGTTGTGCCAATTTCCAGCATTCTGTATAGCCCTGCAGGAAACTTGGTTCCCTGCACAGAGGACCCCAGCCCTTCGTTGCTATCGGGGCTATTACAACAATCGTTCCATCTATAACAGGGTATCTGGCGGAGTATGTGTCTATGTTCTTGCAACCGTCCCAAGCGCTGCTGTGCCTCTCAACACGACCCTGGAAGCAGTGGCTTTTCGACTCCGGGCAATAGAGGAATTTACCATCTGTTGCCTATACCTTCCCCCGGATGTTGTCTCTCCTACTGACATCACTGCATTGGTTGCCCAATTACCACAACCATTCCTCCTCTTCGGTGATTTCAATTCCCACCATCCTCTACGGGGTGAAAATGAGAGCACGGGCCGTGGTAGAGACCTTGAGAACCTTCTCACACAGCTTGACGTTTGCATCTTGAATAGTTGGGCACCCCACACACTTCAGCGTGGTGGATGGCTCTTTCTCCGCCATCGACCTATCCATTTGTAGACCGAGTCTCCTTCCGCATTTATCTTGGAAGGTCCATGTTGACCTTTGTGGGAGTGACCACTTTCCTTTTGTCGCTCTCACAATTTCACCCTGCAGGACACCTGCCCTGGTGGTCCCTCCATAGGGCTGACTGGCATGGCTATACGTCGACAGCTGTGGGTACTACTCCACTGCCGGATAACATTGATATGGCAGTAAAACTACTCACTGAGGACATTATTTCCGCTGCTGAAGCGAATATCCCGACTACCACAGGCTCACTTAGGTGCAAGTTGGTGCCTTGGTGGACGTGGGAGATAGCTGACGCTATCCGGGAGCGACGACGGGCACTTCAACGCCACCGGCGCCACCCCAGTATTGAACATCTAATCGCTTCTAAGCGTCTCCGGGCCCTAGCCCGGTGACTGATCCAATAGAGTAAGCAGGACTGTTGGGAGCGATATGTAGCAACCATAGGCTCCCGCGCCTCCACTTCTCAAGTGTGGTCGCAGGTATGGTGCCTCTTCAGGTACAACCCACCGAGTGGTATCCCGTCACTCCGAATCGAAGTTAGTCTTTGTACTGACCCGACGGTTATTGCCGAGCTAATGGCAGGTCATTTTGCACGTTGCTCTGCGACTGCAGCCTATAGTGCACAATTTCGCGCCCTCAAAGAGCGAGTTGAGCGGAGGCAGTTGTTCTTCCACACACGTCGACAGGAAGCGTACAATGCTCCATTTAGTGAATGGGAGTTCAAGACTGCTCTTGCTGCATCCCCCAATACCTCTCCTGGTCCGGGCCGTATTCACAGCCAGTTCGTCCATCACCTCTCAGCGGACTTTAAACGGCAGCTACTCGCCCTTTATAATCGTCTCTGGACAGAAGGCCTTATCCCAGGACAATGGCGGAGAAGTACTATCGTCCCAGTGATGAAACCAGGCGCAGATCCGTCCGACTCTGGGAGCTACCGCCCCATCAGTGTCACCAACGTTCTGTGTAAGATCCTCGAACGTATTGTGAGTCGACGGCTTATGTGGCTACTGGAGGATCGAGGTCTCCTGGCTCCACAACAGGGAGGCTTCCGTCAGGGCCGTTCCACTCTAGACAATCTCGCGTCCCTGGAATCAGCCATACATACAGCTTTTACTCGCCGAGAACACCTTGTAGTAGTCTTTTTTTACCCCCGTAAGGTCAAGATACAACCTGGCGCCATCACATTCTCTCCACACTTTATAAATGGGGCTTACGTGGCCCCCTCCCGACGTTCATACAGAACTTCCTGTTGCTACGCTCTTTTCAGTTTCGGGTTGGCACCTCTCTTAGCTCCCCTCATGTTTTAGAGAATGGCGTCCCATAGGGCTCCATTCTCAGTGTACCGTTATTTTTGATAGCTATTAACGGACTAGCTGCGGCAGTAGAAACGTCTGTCTCTTCCTCCTTGTTTGCCGACGACTTTTGCCTTTACTTCAGCTCCAGCAGCATTGGCGTCACGGAACGGCGGCTGCAGGGAGCCATCCGAAAGGCCCAGTCTTGGGCCTCTGAGCATGGTTTCCAATTTTCGGCGCAGAAAACCCGCGTCATGCACTTTTGTCGCCATCGGGTAGCTCATCCGGACCCTGAGCTATATTTGAATGATGAACCCCTTCACGTTGAGGAGACACACCGCTTCCTAGACATGCTTTTTGATGCCCGGCTGAACTGGATACCACATCTTCGCCAATTAAAACAAAAATGCTGGAGACATCTAAACATCCTCCGCTGCCTCAGCCACACAGGTTGGGGAGCTGTTCGCCTCACTCTACTGCACCTGTATAAGGCACTTATACTGTCACGCCTGGATTATGGCTGCCTTGTGTATGATTCTGCAGCTCCAACTGCACTGCAGATCTTAGATCCTGTCCATCACAGTGGCATCCGTTTAGCAACAGGGGCCTTCCGTACCAGTCCTGTGACAAGCCTTCTTGCTGAGGCTGGGGTTCCTCCCCTGCGATTCAGAAGGCAACAGCTAATGGCTTCTTATGTTGCCCGTATTCATGCCGTACCTCACCACCCAAATCGCAGGCTCCTCTTCCCAGCTGTCGCACTCCCTACCCCACGACGACGGCAGCGGTCGCGCCTCCCGGTTGTGGTCCGTGTTCGTTCCCTTCTTTCTTCTCTCGGATCCCTTCCTATTCCTCTCACCTTCCAGTACCGTTCTAGTACTCCTCCTTGGGTCATTCCTCGCCTCCACCTTCGGTTGGACTTGTCACGAGACTCCAAAGCCTCTTTTGCACTGATGACTCTGCGTCAACAGTTCCAGGCCCTCCTGGATTCCTACCATGGCGCTGAATTTATATACACCGATGGCTCCCTAGTCGATGGCCATGTTGGGTATGCCTGTACCCATGCCCGGCATATAGAACAACATTCATTGCCCTGTGGGAGTAGTGTGTTTACGGCGGAACTTGTCGCCATTTGGCGGGCTCTTGAACACCTCAGAGCCTGCCCCGGGGTGTCTGTGGTTATCTGTACTGACTCCGTGAGTGGTTTGCCAGCCCTTAACCATTGTTTCCCAAAACATCCTTTGGTACGGTCCATTCAGGAAGCTGTATACAGACTATGTACATCTGGTCGCACTGTGGTCTTCCTTTGGACTCCAGGCCACGTTGGAATAAAAGGAAATGAACGTGTTGACCAACTGGCGAAGGAGGCTACTACCTCAACCATGCTGGAAATCGGTCTTCAGGAGAGGGATCTCCGGGCGGTGCTCAATCGGAAGGTTTTAAGCGTTTGGAATACAGAGTGGGCTGAATCGAACGCACCAAATAAGCACCGAGCTGTTAAGCCTACTACGGCAATGTGGAGGTCCTCCCTGCGAGCCTCTCGTAGGGAGTCCGTTGTACACTGCCGACTACGCATTGGCCATATGTGGTTAACACACGGCCACCTCTTGCGTCGAGAGGGCCCACCAGTTTGCCGTTGTGGCACCCAGCTGACTGTGGTCCACGTATTGTTGCATTGTCCGTTTTCAGCCGCTTTGCGGCAGTCCTATAGCCTACCAGATTCGCTGCCATCAGTTTTAGGTGACAATGCCTCCTTGGCTACTACTGTTTTAAATTTTATTCGCGCATCTGGTTTCTACCCTTCCATTTAATGGAAGGCGCTTCTGAGTGATTCACAGACCCTCATTTTAACACTGTTTTTTAAGTTACTCGATAGCCTCTACCTTTTCGGTTGAGGTGGTTTTTTAGTGTGTACAGCATGGCTCGTTCATCCGTTTTTATCCTAGTGATCTGCCGGCCATTGCATTATGCTGTGAAATTGTACTTTTATCCCTTTTGTGCACTCCTCTGTGTATAAGTGAAGTGTTCCTGTTCGTTTTACACTCAAGGAATTCTCTAATCCTTGTTCTCTGTGTTTTCGTTCTATCACGTGTTACATTACTGCCTGGAACAGGGGACTGATGACCTTGTAGTTTGGTCCCCTATAAACAACAACAACAACAACAACATCTAAATTCTATCAACATTTAATCACGGAAAACACGATGTAAAACTCTAGAGGAAGCCTTAAAAAATTTACACAATATAAAAAGGGGCCAAATACGAATATTCTCGAGGAAATCGAACTATATTCCCATATACACTACTACCAGAACGATGTACTAAATGAATAAACCGAACTCAAACATAAAAAATACATCGAAAATTTTATTCACATTATAAACAAACAAGAAAATGGATAAACATCAAAGATTCCAAATCCATAGTAAAACTCAAATACAAAAACCAATAAACCAAAGATATTAATGTATAAATTAGTGGTAACCATGTAAACTTATAATATCGTTGGATGCTGCCACCACAGACTGACACTATGGAGAACTGATAAACAATGCAATCATATAACCACTGCTGCTGCACATATACAGATAAGCATTACATCAGCTTCTATAATCAATTGGGCAGCAAATAAACAAAAACAATATTATAAGTAATGTAAGTAAAACTTTGTAAACAATTTATGTAATTATGTTATAAGAATGTATGTAACAACTCTTCTATATTACTTGTATTACAGAACACCCGATGATCGCCTAAGGCCGTAATAAGCTTATAGTGAGTTAATAAAGTTTAAAGCAGTGTTAAAATAGTTTATAATTATTGTGGTATTGAAGGAAATATAAGAATAAATAAATAAAGCAGTAAAAAAGAAATTTCTTTTAATACATCTCTTTAAAATAAATCGATTTCACGTTTCATGCATTACGTTAAGTGATCGATCTGTGATATTATTACAATCACTATTGTTGAATTTCGTGAATGGAATCTTCGAAACGAGTGCATTTTTACATGTGATTTAATCTACACTACTGACTCTCCTGATAATGTTGATTAAAATGTTTGTTTCTACAGAAGGTATTGTATTTCATTTCATCCTTGAAAACCAGTCTTATAGCATACTACTAAAAGATAGCTTATTTCTCATTATCAACCAACACGCGAGCGGAGCCGCGGGATTAAGCTAGTTGGTATATAAACTTGCACTACTGTGGTCGGTGTTGGCTTCGTGTCTACCTTTACTACGATAATGCGTTCACTACGCTGTTCATAGTAACTTACCCGCATTACTATTTTATTATTCACTAGCTGAAAACCCGGCGTTGCCCAGGTATTTATTTATTCCTGCTGTTTTTCACGTAGGTATTCATTTGTATAAGGGACATGTGTCTCTAAAATCACTTGGGAATACAATTAGTAGTTAAAAAGGTAATAGATTAAAACTTTGTGCGTGATGGGGCGGTTTTCCATGAACGTTACTATTTATGTCCTCGTATCTCATGAACTACGTTTACAATTTAGATGGTACACTCAACTATATACGTGTATACTGTCTGTAAAATTTCCTGCGCGTACAATTCGTAGTGTAGAAATTAAGAATAGTGAATGCCATAGTTTTAGTCCATGAACAGCGGTACGTTCTTGTTTATGTGCTTATATGTGACTACGAGTCGTTCTGTGATACAATTTAGAATTACATTCAGCTAAATGTGTGTATATTGCCTATAAAATTTCCTGCGGCTACAATTTGTAGTGTAGAAATTAAAAATTGTAACGTCATACCAAATGCCGTAGTTTCACTCCATAAACAGCGAAAAAGTAGTAAGCGAAAAACTTTTTTCCTTTCATCATTTTGCTATGGTTGTCAATGAGAAAAAGTTCAGTAAGGATTTGAATTTATGTTCAAAGTTTGTTGCAAGTTGCTAAGTACTGTCATTCTCATACAGTGTATTTCGAAAGTCTCGCCGCATTATATGGCATCTTTTGCGACTTCTATTGGTTATGACGTATTATCCTTTGAACCAAGTGCCGTATGTGATTCTTAACCATGCAGCAATTGTTACCTCACGGTAAGGAATGTGGTTGAAATCGGTCCAATGGTTTAGGAGAAAATGAGCAGCATTGTCGCAAAATGAAGCAGTTTTTCGCGCATCTCATTGTTTATGACGTCGTATCTCGTTAACTATATGTCGTATGTGAATCTTACACTTACGGAGACCGTCCCCATGGATTGAAGCTTACGTGTACAAAATTTCATAAAGATTGGAACAAAACTGTAGATTTATATGGAACACGTACAAACATACGGACACTTAGCTTTACATGTTAGAAGATTGTGAGACCTACTCCTGCGTCACCACCAACTGATTTTGTGTTGATAATACCTGTAATCACCTGACCAGAAATCCTGTTCATCCTGCCATCGAACTCCACTAATCCCTACCATATCTAGTTTTAACCTATCCATTTCTCTTTTTAAATTTTCTAGCTTACCTACGCGATTAAGGGTAGAACATTCCACGCTCCGACCCGTAGAATGCCTTTTTTGTTTTTCTTGATGACGACATCCTCCTGAGTAGTCCCCGCCCGGAGATCCGAATGGGGGGGGGGGGGCTATTTTACCTTCGGAATATTTTACACAAGAAGACGCCATCATCACATAGTCATACAGTAGAGCTGCATGTCCTTGGGAGAATTAACGGCTGTAATTTCCCCTTGCTTCGGGACGACATTGTCCCAGTCTCAGGTTCCAAAAACAAGGAAATATTAAAATAGGCTGCACGACATCGACGACTCGCGTATTAAATATGCAAATCACAAAACTAAAGTAGTAACGTACCTGTAAAACTCATCTGCTACTAGCCAACGTCATTTATAAAATCGATAAAGCAAAATTATCGCCAAAGTAAGGTCACCGATCGGCAGGACGCGCCGCTGTGATGACGAACAGCCGTGAAGTGGCGGACGGCAGCTCCCAGACATCAGAGGTTATCCGTATGCATCGGGACATTCAAGGGTCACCTAAGATAACGTTGTTGTTACATTTGAAAAATTATGCGTTAAGTCATTCAATAAAACGGAAATTTCTATATACGCAACACACCACTAAGTCAATGACTGATACTGTGGTGTCGCACAAGTACAAAGTGCGCGCCACCTACTTTCGCCGCGCGCCGCCATGCACGCACGGCGCGGCGTTCGCACGACGACAGCCACGAGCGCCCTCTGCGAGAACTCCGCTCGTGGCCACCGCTGAACGACTTCGCACTTCGGACTGAGATAGCAACGAGTTAGGACCTTCGTAATCAGATAGGCACCAGCGAAGACTTTGCTATCGTACAGGCACTAGGCAGGCCTCTAACAACTATGTATCAACATTCTGCAGTACTATGTAAAAGTTAAGTATTGTTACATTCTGTGCAATATATATATATATCTTTCTAATTTACTCTAGTGTTTGTAGTTTCTGGCTGCTCCCCTCCGTACCTGCACCGGCGTGCTGTCTTTGTTACTGTGTCGGTCTCGTTCCACTCGGCCACCGACAACTACGACGAGGCTGGGACACAAAAGCGGCGACGAAGTTGGGACTCAAAAGATACTCCAAGCTGACGTCAATACTGAAAACTGGAGAAAATGTGACTGCTTCTCAAGGAGGAAAGCACTAAAATACGCGCAGTAATGACCTGTAGGCAGTTCCGTCTTCTCATTTTGCGCGTTGGTGGAATCCTCTCTTAAAGCACAAAGATGTCAGATTGCCCTACATTAGATGCCAGCTGTCGTTTGTCCTCGAAGTGAATGACCAGCATGCTATCATTTATGTCGCCCAACCAATGCTGTTCAATCTTCTACATCTACATCTACATGGGATACTCTGCAAATCACATTTAAGTGCCTGGCAGAGGGTTCATCGAACCACAATTATGCTATTTATCTCCCATTCCATTCTCGAATAGCGCGTGGGAAGAATGAACACCTGAATCTCTCTGTTCGAGTTCTGACTTCTCTTGAGATGTATCAGGAAAACCGTATCAAACGTCTGGTACCACAAGACACTACACATGCGCGAACGAAACACACACACACACACACACACACACACACACACACACACACACACACACACACTGTATGCCAAACGTCAACTTCGCTTCGCGTTTGCTCTGGTTGTGTTTGACATATTGGGATGCAACAAACATCATTATTTTGTGATTTTTCATGCTATCGGTTGCTTAAGATGTTGCATGGAGTATCAATTTCAAACTTAAGTCTGTGTTGAAAATTATAATTGCTTGCGTTATCGGCTGCCTAGCAGTATTTACTTCCGTAAGTCCCTGTCGTATGTTCATGAACATTAAAATCGTTTATCGATATCTATTGTAGTTCCAGAGATATTTTCGGTAAAAAACTCGAGTGGGACACCCTGTATACGTCATCAATGAGCCCGTATTTCACCGGAATTTGCAGTTCCTGTGTATGCCCTTCGCACATATGACAGGAACTGAGCTAACACTGCTGTATATAACAGGCTGGACGTCATTAATCTGACACTACTAGACTGTCGAAACCGGTAGCACAAAATACAATCAAAATTTACGGCTTTTAGTATAAAAAACGTTTTTTACCTACGATTTAATGGTGACGTATGAAAGCTTGTGTTACACCGGGAGTAGAACTTAGATTTCCCGCTTTTCGCTAGCGGTCTCGTTACCTATTACGCTATTCATACACGAAATGTTGCACGATTTGAGGTGGAAATCATTAAAGGAACGACGTTATTCGTTGCGGCGAGATCTATTTGCGAAATTCCAAATACCAACTTTCACTTCTGAATGCAAAAATATTTTACTAGCACCCACCTACAAGGCGAGACATGTTCTTCCCAAGTATAAGGGAAATCAGATCAAAAACGGAACGATTCATGTGTTCTTTCCTCCCGGGCGCTATTATAGAATGGAACCGTACTACAAGGTTATGAAAGTGGTTAATGAACACACTGCAACGCACTTAAATGTGAATTGCAGAGTATCTGTGTAGACGTAGATTTGTGGACCGACCCCAAACTTCCCTGAGCCACACTTTACTTAACTAGCTGCAAATAGACGGCTTTGCCGAGGTTTAAAATTACGTTTTCTGCAGAAGCGTACAAAACCGTTTATTTACATCTAATAAAAGGGTACATTTATTTAAGAACCTTCCCCATGTAATTTTGTGTAAGTGTACCAAATTACACGTCATTCGGTTGTGTGGATCTTGAGTTATAAGAGAACAGACACACAGACAACAGATGTGCCTTGTAAGTATAGAGATACCTGTAGCAGTGGTATATTCCTTCGGACACTGCACATTGTATAAAAATCAAGCACTTTTGACGGCAAAATGTGATGACGGAAGTGCAGTTTGGAAGGTGAGTAACACAGGACAGGCAGCAAAGAGCCGCAGGCAGACTACAAGGAGTGGACGACCACATCAGGAACGACTCTAGTCTTGTGGGGAGTGGAGTGATCGCAGGACTGCCAGGCATCGCATGTTCTGCTGTTCTGGCCATGGGCAGACTGCACAGAGTGGACGATCACATCGGCACGGCTCTAGTCATGTGGGGAGCGGAGTGATCGCAGGACTGCCAGGCATCGCATGTTCTGCTGTTCTGGCCACGTATAGGCTGCACAGAGTGGACGACCACATCGGCACGGCTCTAGTCATGTGGGGAGCGGAGTGATCGCAGGACTGCCAGGCATGGCATGTTCTGCTGTTCTGGCCACGGGCAGACTGCAGAGAGTGGACGACCACATCGGCACGGCTCTAGTAATGTTGAGAGCGGAGTGATCTCAGGACTGCCAGGCATCGCATGTTCTGCTGTTCTGGCCACGGGCAGACCACACAGAGTGGACGACCACATCGGCACGGCTCTAGTCATCTGGGGAGCGGAGTGATCGCATGAATGCCAGGCATCCCATGTTCTGATGTACTGGCCACGGGCAGACTGCACAGAGTGGACGACCACATCGGCACGGCTCTGGTCATGTGGGGAGCGGAGTGATCACTGGACTGCCAGGCATCGCATGTTCTGCTGTTCTGGCCACGGGCAGACTGCACTGAGTGGACGACCACATCGGCACGGCTGTAGTCATGTGGGGAGCGGAGTGATCGCAGGACTGCCAGTAATCGCATGTTCTGCTGTTCTGGCCATGGGCAGACTGCAGAGAGTGGACGACCACATCGGCACGGCTCTAGACATGTTGAGAGCGGAGTGATCGCAGGACTGCCAGGCATCGCATGTTCTGCTGTTCTGGCCATGGGCAGACCACACAGAGTGGACGACCACATCGACACGGCTCTAGTCATGTGGGGAGCGGAGTGATCGCAGGACTGCCAGGCATCCCATGTTCTGCTGTACTGGCCACAGGCAGACTGCACAGAGTGGACGACCACATCGGCACGGCTCTGGTCATGTGGGGAGCGGAGTGATCACTGGACTGCCAGGCATCGCATGTTCTGCTGTTCTGGCCACGGGCAGACTGCACTGAGTGGACGACCACATCGGCACGGCTCTAGTCATGTGGGGAGAGGAGTGATCGCAGGACTGCCAGGCATCGCATGTTCTGCTGTTCTGGCCACGGGCAGACTGCAGAGAGTGGACGACCACATCGGGACGGCTCTAGTCATGTTGGGAGCGGAGTGATCGCAGGACTGCCAGGCATCGCATGTTCTGCTCTTCTGGCCATGGGCAGACCACACAGAGTGGACGACCACATCGGCACGGCTTTTGTCATGTGGGGAGCGGAGTGATCGCATGAATGCCAGGCATCCCATGTTCTGCTGTACTGGCCACGGGCAGACTGCACAGAGTGGACGAACACATCGTCACGGCTCTAGTCATGTGGGGAGCGGAGTGATCGCATGAATGCCAGGCATCGCATGTTCTGCTGTTCTGGCCACGGTCAGACTGCACTGAGTGGACGACCACATCGGCACGGCTCTAGTCATGTGGGGAGCGGAGTGATCGCTGGACTGCCAGGCATCGCATATTCTGCTGTTCTGGCCACGGGCAGATTGCACAGAGTGGACGACCACACCGCAACGGCACTAGTCATGTGGGAGTGGAGTGATCGCAGGTCTGCCAGGCATCGCATGTTCTGCTGTTCTGGCCACGGGCAGACGGCATAGAGTGGACGACCACATTGGCACGGCTCTAGTCATGTAGGAAGCGGAGTGATCGCAGGACCGCCAGGCATCGCATGTTCTGCTGTTCTGGCCATAGGCAGACGACATAGAGTGGACGACCACATTGGCACGGCTCTAGTCATGTGGGGAGCGGAGTGATCGCAGGACCGCCAGGCATCGCATGTTCTGCTGTTCTGGCCACGGTCAGACGGCATAGAGTGGACGACCACATTGGCACGGCTGTAGTCATGTGGGGAGCGGAGTGATCGCAGGACTGCCAGTAATCGCATGTTCTGCTGTTCTGGCCATGGGCAGACTGCAGAGAGTGGACGACCACATCGGCACGGCTCGAGTCATGTTGGGAGCGGAGTGATCGCAGGACTGCCAGGCATCGCATGTTCTGCTGTTATGGCCACGGGCAGACTGCACTGAGTGGACGACCACATCGGCACGGCTCTAGTCATGTGGGGAGCGGAGTGATCGCAGGACTGCCAGGCATCGCATGTTCTGCTGTTCTGGCCACGGGCAGACTGCAGAGAGTGGACGACCATATCGGCACGGCTCTAGACATGTTGAGAGCGGAGTGATCTCAGGACTGCCAGGCATCGCATGTTCTGCTGTTCTGGCCATGGGCAGACCACACAGAGTGGACGACCACATCGACACGGCTCTAGTCATGTGGGGAGCGGAGAGATCGCAGGACTGCCAGGCATCCCATGTTCTGCTGTACTGGCCACAGGCAGACTGCACAGAGTGGACGACCACATCGGCACGGCTCTGGTCATGTGGGGAGCGGAGTGATCACTGGACTGCCAGGCATCGCATGTTCTGCTGTTCTGGCCACGAGCAGACTGCACTGAGTGGACGACCACATCGGCACGGCTCTAGTCATGTGGGGAGCGGAGTGATCGCAGGACTGCCAGGCATCGCATGTTCTTCTGTTCTGGCCACGGGCAGACTGCAGAGAGTGGACGACCACATCGGCACGGCTCTAGTCATGTTGGGAGCGGAGTGATCGCAGGACTGCCAGGCATCGCATGTTCTGCTCTTCTGGCCATGGGCAGACCACACAGAGTGGACGACCACATCGGCACGGCTCTAGTCATGTGGGGAGCGGAGTGATCGCATGAATGCCAGGCATCCCATGTTCTGCTGTACTGGCCACGGGCAGACTGCACAGAGTGGACGAACACATCGTCACGGCTCTAGTCATGTGGGGAGCGGAGTGATCGCATGAATGCCAGGCATCGCATGTTCTGCTGTTCTGGCCACGGTCAGACTGCACTGAGTGGACGACCACATCGGCACGGCTCTAGTCATGTGGGGAGCGGAGTGATCGCTGGACTGCCAGGCATCGCATGTTCTGCTGTTCTGGCCACGGGCAGATTGCACAGAGTGGACGACCACACCGGCACGGCACTAGTCATGTGGGAGTGGAGTGATCGCAGGACCGCCAGGCATCGCATGTTCTGCTGTTCTGGCCACGGGCAGACGGCATAGAGTGGACGACCACATTGGCACGGCTCTAGTCATGTGGGGAGCGGAGTGATCGCAGGACCGCCAGGCATCGCATGTTCTGCTGTTCTGGCCACGGTCAGACGGCATAGAGTGGACGACCACATTGGCACGGCTGTAGTCATGTGGGGAGCGGAGTGATCGCAGGACTGCCAGTAAATGCTTGTTCTGCTGTTCTGGCCACGGGCAGACGGCATAGAGTGGACGACCACATTGGCACGGCTCTAGTCATGTGGGAGAGGAGTGATCACTGGACTGCCAGGCATCGCATGTTCTGCTGTTCTGGCCACGGGCACACTGCACTGAGTGGACGACCACATCGGCACGGCTCTAGTCATGTGGGGAGCGGAGTGATCGCAGGACTGCCAGGCATCGCATGTTCTGCTGTTCTGGCCACGGGCAGACTGCAGAGAGTGGACGACCACATCGGCACGGCTCTAGTCATGTTGGGAGCGGAGTGATCGCAGGACTGCCAGGCATCGCATGTTCTGCTCTTCTGGCCACGGGCAGACCACACAGAGTGGACGACCACATCGGCACGGCTCTAGTCATGTGGGGAGCGGAGTGATCGCATGAATGCCAGGCATCCCATGTTCTGCTGTACTGGCCACGGGCAGACTGCACAGAGTCTGCGTTAAGTCATTCAATAAAACGGAAATTTCTATATACGCAACACACCACTAAGTCAATGACTGATACTGTGGTGTCGCACAAGTACAAAGTGCGCGCCACCTACTTTCGCCGCGCGCCGCCATGCACGCACGGCGCGGCGTTCGCACGACGACAGCCACGAGCGCCCTCTGCGAGAACTCCGCTCGTGGCCACCGCTGAACGACTTCGCACTTCGGACTGAGATAGCAACGAGTTAGGACCTTCGTAATCAGATAGGCACCAGCGAAGACTTTGCTATCGTACAGGCACTAGGCAGGCCTCTAACAACTATGTATCAACATTCTGCAGTACTATGTAAAAGTTAAGTATTGTTACATTCTGTGCAATATATATATATATCTTTCTAATTTACTCTAGTGTTTGTAGTTTCTGGCTGCTCCCCTCCGTACCTGCACCGGCGTGCTGTCTTTGTTACTGTGTCGGTCTCGTTCCACTCGGCCACCGACAACTACGACGAGGCTGGGACACAAAAGCGGCGACGAAGTTGGGACTCAAAAGATACTCCAAGCTGACGTCAATACTGAAAACTGGAGAAAATGTGACTGCTTCTCAAGGAGGAAAGCACTAAAATACGCGCAGTAATGACCTGTAGGCAGTTCCGTCTTCTCATTTTGCGCGTTGGTGGAATCCTCTCTTAAAGCACAAAGATGTCAGATTGCCCTACATTAGATGCCAGCTGTCGTTTGTCCTCGAAGTGAATGACCAGCATGCTATCATTTATGTCGCCCAACCAATGCTGTTCAATCTTCTACATCTACATCTACATGGGATACTCTGCAAATCACATTTAAGTGCCTGGCAGAGGGTTCATCGAACCACAATTATGCTATTTATCTCCCATTCCATTCTCGAATAGCGCGTGGGAAGAATGAACACCTGAATCTCTCTGTTCGAGTTCTGACTTCTCTTGAGATGTATCAGGAAAACCGTATCAAACGTCTGGTACCACAAGACACTACACATGCGCGAACGAAAACACACACACACACACACACACACACACACACACACACACACACACACTGTATGCCAAACGTCAACTTCGCTTCGCGTTTGCTCTGGTTGTGTTTGACATATTGGGATGCAACAAACATCATTATTTTGTGATTTTTCATGCTATCGGTTGCTTAAGATGTTGCATGGAGTATCAATTTCAAACTTAAGTCTGTGTTGAAAATTATAATTGCTTGCGTTATCGGCTGCCTAGCAGTATTTACTTCCGTAAGTCCCTGTCGTATGTTCATGAACATTAAAATCGTTTATCGATATCTATTGTAGTTCCAGAGATATTTTCGGTAAAAAACTCGAGTGGGACACCCTGTATACGTCATCAATGAGCCCGTATTTCACCGGAATTTGCAGTTCCTGTGTATGCCCTTCGCACATATGACAGGAACTGAGCTAACACTGCTGTATATAACAGGCTGGACGTCATTAATCTGACACTACTAGACTGTCGAAACCGGTAGCACAAAATACAATCAAAATTTACGGCTTTTAGTATAAAAAACGTTTTTTACCTACGATTTAATGGTGACGTATGAAAGCTTGTGTTACACCGGGAGTAGAACTTAGATTTCCCGCTTTTCGCTAGCGGTCTCGTTACCTATTACGCTATTCATACACGAAATGTTGCACGATTTGAGGTGGAAATCATTAAAGGAACGACGTTATTCGTTGCGGCGAGATCTATTTGCGAAATTCCAAATACCAACTTTCACTTCTGAATGCAAAAATATTTTACTAGCACCCACCTACAAGGCGAGACATGTTCTTCCCAAGTATAAGGGAAATCAGATCAAAAACGGAACGATTCATGTGTTCTTTCCTCCCGGGCGCTATTATAGAATGGAACCGTACTACAAGGTTATGAAAGTGGTTAATGAACACACTGCAACGCACTTAAATGTGAATTGCAGAGTATCTGTGTAGACGTAGATTTGTGGACCGACCCCAAACTTCCCTGAGCCACACTTTACTTAACTAGCTGCAAATAGACGGCTTTGCCGAGGTTTAAAATTACGTTTTCTGCAGAAGCGTACAAAACCGTTTATTTACATCTAATAAAAGGGTACATTTATTTAAGAACCTTCCCCATGTAATTTTGTGTAAGTGTACCAAATTACACGTCATTCGGTTGTGTGGATCTTGAGTTATAAGAGAACAGACACACAGACAACAGATGTGCCTTGTAAGTATAGAGATACCTGTAGCAGTGGTATATTCCTTCGGACACTGCACATTGTATAAAAATCAAGCACTTTTGACGGCAAAATGTGATGACGGAAGTGCAGTTTGGAAGGTGAGTAACACAGGACAGGCAGCAAAGAGCCGCAGGCAGACTACAAGGAGTGGACGACCACATCAGGAACGACTCTAGTCTTGTGGGGAGTGGAGTGATCGCAGGACTGCCAGGCATCGCATGTTCTGCTGTTCTGGCCATGGGCAGACTGCACAGAGTGGACGATCACATCGGCACGGCTCTAGTCATGTGGGGAGCGGAGTGATCGCAGGACTGCCAGGCATCGCATGTTCTGCTGTTCTGGCCACGTATAGGCTGCACAGAGTGGACGACCACATCGGCACGGCTCTAGTCATGTGGGGAGCGGAGTGATCGCAGGACTGCCAGGCATGGCATGTTCTGCTGTTCTGGCCACGGGCAGACTGCAGAGAGTGGACGACCACATCGGCACGGCTCTAGTAATGTTGAGAGCGGAGTGATCTCAGGACTGCCAGGCATCGCATGTTCTGCTGTTCTGGCCATGGGCAGACCACACAGAGTGGACGACCACATCGACACGGCTCTAGTCATCTGGGGAGCGGAGTGATCGCATGAATGCCAGGCATCCCATGTTCTGATGTACTGGCCACGGGCAGACTGCACAGAGTGGACGACCACATCGGCACGGCTCTGGTCATGTGGGGAGCGGAGTGATCACTGGACTGCCAGGCATCGCATGTTCTGCTGTTCTGGCCACGGGCAGACTGCACTGAGTGGACGACCACATCGGCACGGCTGTAGTCATGTGGGGAGCGGAGTGATCGCAGGACTGCCAGTAATCGCATGTTCTGCTGTTCTGGCCATGGGCAGACTGCAGAGAGTGGACGACCACATCGGCACGGCTCTAGACATGTTGAGAGCGGAGTGATCGCAGGACTGCCAGGCATCGCATGTTCTGCTGTTCTGGCCATGGGCAGACCACACAGAGTGGACGACCACATCGACACGGCTCTAGTCATGTGGGGAGCGGAGTGATCGCAGGACTGCCAGGCATCCCATGTTCTGCTGTACTGGCCACAGGCAGACTGCACAGAGTGGACGACCACATCGGCACGGCTCTGGTCATGTGGGGAGCGGAGTGATCACTGGACTGCCAGGCATCGCATGTTCTGCTGTTCTGGCCACGGGCAGACTGCACTGAGTGGACGACCACATCGGCACGGCTCTAGTCATGTGGGGAGAGGAGTGATCGCAGGACTGCCAGGCATCGCATGTTCTGCTGTTCTGGCCACGGGCAGACTGCAGAGAGTGGACGACCACATCGGGACGGCTCTAGTCATGTTGGGAGCGGAGTGATCGCAGGACTGCCAGGCATCGCATGTTCTGCTCTTCTGGCCATGGGCAGACCACACAGAGTGGACGACCACATCGGCACGGCTTTTGTCATGTGGGGAGCGGAGTGATCGCATGAATGCCAGGCATCCCATGTTCTGCTGTACTGGCCACGGGCAGACTGCACAGAGTGGACGAACACATCGTCACGGCTCTAGTCATGTGGGGAGCGGAGTGATCGCATGAATGCCAGGCATCGCATGTTCTGCTGTTCTGGCCACGGTCAGACTGCACTGAGTGGACGACCACATCGGCACGGCTCTAGTCATGTGGGGAGCGGAGTGATCGCTGGACTGCCAGGCATCGCATATTCTGCTGTTCTGGCCACGGGCAGATTGCACAGAGTGGACGACCACACCGCAACGGCACTAGTCATGTGGGAGTGGAGTGATCGCAGGTCTGCCAGGCATCGCATGTTCTGCTGTTCTGGCCACGGGCAGACGGCATAGAGTGGACGACCACATTGGCACGGCTCTAGTCATGTAGGAAGCGGAGTGATCGCAGGACCGCCAGGCATCGCATGTTCTGCTGTTCTGGCCATAGGCAGACGACATAGAGTGGACGACCACATTGGCACGGCTCTAGTCATGTGGGGAGCGGAGTGATCGCAGGACCGCCAGGCATCGCATGTTCTGCTGTTCTGGCCACGGTCAGACGGCATAGAGTGGACGACCACATTGGCACGGCTGTAGTCATGTGGGGAGCGGAGTGATCGCAGGACTGCCAGTAATCGCATGTTCTGCTGTTCTGGCCATGGGCAGACAGCAGAGAGTGGACGACCACATCGGCACGGCTCGAGTCATGTTGGGAGCGGAGTGATCGCAGGACTGCCAGGCATCGCATGTTCTGCTGTTATGGCCACGGGCAGACTGCACTGAGTGGACGACCACATCGGCACGGCTCTAGTCATGTGGGGAGCGGAGTGATCGCAGGACTGCCAGGCATCGCATGTTCTGCTGTTCTGGCCACGGGCAGACTGCAGAGAGTGGACGACCATATCGGCACGGCTCTAGACATGTTGAGAGCGGAGTGATCTCAGGACTGCCAGGCATCGCATGTTCTGCTGTTCTGGCCATGGGCAGACCACACAGAGTGGACGACCACATCGACACGGCTCTAGTCATGTGGGGAGCGGAGAGATCGCAGGACTGCCAGGCATCCCATGTTCTGCTGTACTGGCCACAGGCAGACTGCACAGAGTGGACGACCACATCGGCACGGCTCTGGTCATGTGGGGAGCGGAGTGATCACTGGACTGCCAGGCATCGCATGTTCTGCTGTTCTGGCCACGAGCAGACTGCACTGAGTGGACGACCACATCGGCACGGCTCTAGTCATGTGGGGAGCGGAGTGATCGCAGGACTGCCAGGCATCGCATGTTCTTCTGTTCTGGCCACGGGCAGACTGCAGAGAGTGGACGACCACATCGGCACGGCTCTAGTCATGTTGGGAGCGGAGTGATCGCAGGACTGCCAGGCATCGCATGTTCTGCTCTTCTGGCCATGGGCAGACCACACAGAGTGGACGACCACATCGGCACGGCTCTAGTCATGTGGGGAGCGGAGTGATCGCATGAATGCCAGGCATCCCATGTTCTGCTGTACTGGCCACGGGCAGACTGCACAGAGTGGACGAACACATCGTCACGGCTCTAGTCATGTGGGGAGCGGAGTGATCGCATGAATGCCAGGCATCGCATGTTCTGCTGTTCTGGCCACGGTCAGACTGCACTGAGTGGACGACCACATCGGCACGGCTCTAGTCATGTGGGGAGCGGAGTGATCGCTGGACTGCCAGGCATCGCATGTTCTGCTGTTCTGGCCACGGGCAGATTGCACAGAGTGGACGACCACACCGGCACGGCACTAGTCATGTGGGAGTGGAGTGATCGCAGGACCGCCAGGCATCGCATGTTCTGCTGTTCTGGCCACGGGCAGACGGCATAGAGTGGACGACCACATTGGCACGGCTCTAGTCATGTGGGGAGCGGAGTGATCGCAGGACCGCCAGGCATCGCATGTTCTGCTGTTCTGGCCACGGTCAGACGGCATAGAGTGGACGACCACATTGGCACGGCTGTAGTCATGTGGGGAGCGGAGTGATCGCAGGACTGCCAGTAAATGCTTGTTCTGCTGTTCTGGCCACGGGCAGACGGCATAGAGTGGACGACCACATTGGCACGGCTCTAGTCATGTGGGAGAGGAGTGATCACTGGACTGCCAGGCATCGCATGTTCTGCTGTTCTGGCCACGGGCACACTGCACTGAGTGGACGACCACATCGGCACGGCTCTAGTCATGTGGGGAGCGGAGTGATCGCAGGACTGCCAGGCATCGCATGTTCTGCTGTTCTGGCCACGGGCAGACTGCAGAGAGTGGACGACCACATCGGCACGGCTCTAGTCATGTTGGGAGCGGAGTGATCGCAGGACTGCCAGGCATCGCATGTTCTGCTCTTCTGGCCACGGGCAGACCACACAGAGTGGACGACCACATCGGCACGGCTCTAGTCATGTGGGGAGCGGAGTGATCGCATGAATGCCAGGCATCCCATGTTCTGCTGTACTGGCCACGGGCAGACTGCACAGAGTGGACGACCACATTGGCACGGCTCTAGTCATGTAGGAAGCGGAGTGATCGCAGGACCGCCAGGCATCGCATGTTCTGCTGTTCTGGCCATAGGCAGACGACATAGAGTGGACGACCACATTGGCACGGCTCTAGTCATGTGGGGAGCGGAGTGATCGCAGGACCGCCAGGCATCGCATGTTCTGCTGTTCTGGCCACGGTCAGACGGCATAGAGTGGACGACCACATTGGCACGGCTGTAGTCATGTGGGGAGCGGAGTGATCGCAGGACTGCCAGTAATCGCATGTTCTGCTGTTCTGGCCATGGGCAGACTGCAGAGAGTGGACGACCACATCGGCACGGCTCGAGTCATGTTGGGAGCGGAGTGATCGCAGGACTGCCAGGCATCGCATGTTCTGCTGTTATGGCCACGGGCAGACTGCACTGAGTGGACGACCACATCGGCACGGCTCTAGTCATGTGGGGAGCGGAGTGATCGCAGGACTGCCAGGCATCGCATGTTCTGCTGTTCTGGCCACGGGCAGACTGCAGAGAGTGGACGACCATATCGGCACGGCTCTAGACATGTTGAGAGCGGAGTGATCTCAGGACTGCCAGGCATCGCATGTTCTGCTGTTCTGGCCATGGGCAGACCACACAGAGTGGACGACCACATCGACACGGCTCTAGTCATGTGGGGAGCGGAGAGATCGCAGGACTGCCAGGCATCCCATGTTCTGCTGTACTGGCCACAGGCAGACTGCACAGAGTGGACGACCACATCGGCACGGCTCTGGTCATGTGGGGAGCGGAGTGATCACTGGACTGCCAGGCATCGCATGTTCTGCTGTTCTGGCCACGAGCAGACTGCACTGAGTGGACGACCACATCGGCACGGCTCTAGTCATGTGGGGAGCGGAGTGATCGCAGGACTGCCAGGCATCGCATGTTCTTCTGTTCTGGCCACGGGCAGACTGCAGAGAGTGGACGACCACATCGGCACGGCTCTAGTCATGTTGGGAGCGGAGTGATCGCAGGACTGCCAGGCATCGCATGTTCTGCTCTTCTGGCCATGGGCAGACCACACAGAGTGGACGACCACATCGGCACGGCTCTAGTCATGTGGGGAGCGGAGTGATCGCATGAATGCCAGGCATCCCATGTTCTGCTGTACTGGCCACGGGCAGACTGCACAGAGTGGACGAACACATCGTCACGGCTCTAGTCATGTGGGGAGCGGAGTGATCGCATGAATGCCAGGCATCGCATGTTCTGCTGTTCTGGCCACGGTCAGACTGCACTGAGTGGACGACCACATCGGCACGGCTCTAGTCATGTGGGGAGCGGAGTGATCGCTGGACTGCCAGGCATCGCATGTTCTGCTGTTCTGGCCACGGGCAGATTGCACAGAGTGGACGACCACACCGGCACGGCACTAGTCATGTGGGAGTGGAGTGATCGCAGGACCGCCAGGCATCGCATGTTCTGCTGTTCTGGCCACGGGCAGACGGCATAGAGTGGACGACCACATTGGCACGGCTCTAGTCATGTGGGGAGCGGAGTGATCGCAGGACCGCCAGGCATCGCATGTTCTGCTGTTCTGGCCACGGTCAGACGGCATAGAGTGGACGACCACATTGGCACGGCTGTAGTCATGTGGGGAGCGGAGTGATCGCAGGACTGCCAGTAAATGCTTGTTCTGCTGTTCTGGCCACGGGCAGACGGCATAGAGTGGACGACCACATTGGCACGGCTCTAGTCATGTGGGAGAGGAGTGATCACTGGACTGCCAGGCATCGCATGTTCTGCTGTTCTGGCCACGGGCACACTGCACTGAGTGGACGACCACATCGGCACGGCTCTAGTCATGTGGGGAGCGGAGTGATCGCAGGACTGCCAGGCATCGCATGTTCTGCTGTTCTGGCCACGGGCAGACTGCAGAGAGTGGACGACCACATCGGCACGGCTCTAGTCATGTTGGGAGCGGAGTGATCGCAGGACTGCCAGGCATCGCATGTTCTGCTCTTCTGGCCACGGGCAGACCACACAGAGTGGACGACCACATCGGCACGGCTCTAGTCATGTGGGGAGCGGAGTGATCGCATGAATGCCAGGCATCCCATGTTCTGCTGTACTGGCCACGGGCAGACTGCACAGAGTGGACGACCACATCGGCACTGCTCTAGTCATGTGGGGAGCGGAGTGATCGCATGAATGCCAGGCATCGCATGTTCTGCTGTTCTGACCACGGGCATAATGTACAGAGCGGACGACCACATCGGAACGACACTAGTCTTGTGGGGAGTGGAGTGATCGCAGGACTGCCAGGCATCGCATGTTTTGCTGTTCTGGCCACGGGCAGACTGCACAGAGTGGACGACCACATCGGCACGACACTAGACTTGTGGAGAGCAGAGTGATCGCAGGACTGCCAGCCATCGCATGTTCTGCTATTCTGGCCACGGGCAGACTGCATAGAGTGGACGACCACACCGGCACGGCTCTAGTCATGTGGGGAGCGGAGTGATCGCAGGACTGCCAGGCATCGCAAGTTATGCTGTTATGGCCATGGGCGGACTGCACAGAGTGGACGACCACATCGGCACGGCTCTAGTCATGTGGGGAGCGGAGTGATCATAGGACTGCCAGGCATCCCATGTTCTTCTGTACTGGCCACGGGCAGACTGCACAGAGTGGACGAACACATCGTCACGGCTCTGGTCATTTGGGGAGCGGAGTGATCGCTGGACTGCCAGGCATCGCATGTTCTGCTGTTCTGGCCACGGGCAGATTGCACAGAGTGGACGACCACACCGGCACGGCACTAGTCATGTGGGAGTGGAGTGATCGCAGGACTGCCAGGCATCGCATGTTCTGCTGTTCTGGCCACGGGCAGACGGCATAGAGTGGACGACCACACTGGCACGGCTCTAGTCATGTGGGGAGCGGAGTGATCGCAGGACAGCCAGGCATCGCATGTTCTGCTGTTCTGGCCACGGGCAGACGGCATAGAATGGACGACCACATTGGCACGGCTGTAGTCATGTGGGGAGCGGAGTGATCGCAGGACTGCCAGTAATCGCATGTTCTGCTGTTCTGGCCACGGGCAGACTGCAGAGAGTGTACGACCACATCGGCACGGCTCGAGTCATGTTGGTAGCAAAGCGATCGCAGGACTGCCAGGCATCGCATGTTCTGCTGTTCTGGCCACGGGCAGACTGCACTGAGTGGACGACCACATCGGCACGGCTCTAGTCATGTGGGGAGCGGAGTGATCGCAGGACTGCCAGGCATCACATGTTCTGCTGTTCTGGCCACGGGCAGACTGCAGAGAGTGGACGACCACATCGACACGGCTCTACTCATGTGGGGAGCGGAGTGATCGCATGAATGCCAGGCATCCCATGTTCTGCTGTACTGGCCACGGGCAGACTGCACAGAGTGGACGACCACAACGGCACGGCTCTAGTCATGTGGGGAGCGGAGTGATCGCATGAATGCCAGGCATCCCATGTTCTGCTGTACTGGCCACGGGCAGATTGCACAGAGTGGACGAACACATCGGCACGACTATAGTCTTGTGGGGACCGGAGTGATCGAAGGACTGCCAGGCAGCGCATGTTTTGCTGTTCTGGCCACGGGCAGACTGTACAGAGTGGACGATCACACCGGCACGGCTCAAGTCATGTGGGGAGCGGAGTGATCGCAGGACTGCAGGCATCGCATATTCTCCTGTTCTGGCCACGGGCAGACTGCACAGATCTGACGACCACATCGGCACGACACTAGTCATGTGGGGAGCGGAGTGATCGCAGGACTGCCAGGCATTGCATGTTCTGCTGTTCTGGCCATGGGCAGACTGCCACACAGTGGACGACCACACCGGCACGGCTCTAGTCATGTTGGGAGCGGAGTGATCGCAGGACTGCCAGGCATCGCATGTACTGCTCTTCTGGCCACGGGTAGACTGCACAGAGTGGACGACCACAGCGGCACGGCTCTAGTCATGTGGGGAGCAGAGTGATCGCAGGGCTTCCAGGCATCACATGTTCTGCTGTTCTGGCCACGGGCAGTCTGCAGAGAGTGGACGACCACATCGGCACGGCTCTAGTCATGTTGCGACCGGAGTGATCGCAGGACTGCCAGGCATCGCATGTTCTGCTGTTCTGGCCACGGGCAGACTGCACAGAGTGGACGACCACATCGGCACGGCTCTAGTCATGTGGGGAGCGGAGTGATCGCATGAATGTCAGGCAACCCATGTTCTGCTGTACTGGCCACGGGCAGACGGCACAGAGTGGACGACCACATCGGCACGGCTCTAGTCATGTGGGGAGCAGAGTGATCGCAGGACTGCCAGGCATCACATGTTCTGCTGTACTGGCCACGGGCAGACTGCACTGAGTAGACAACCACATCGGCACGGCTCTAGTCATGTGGGGAGCGGAGTGATCGCAGGACTGCCAGGCATCGCATATTCTGCTGTTCTGGCCATGGGCAGACTGCACAGACTGGACGACCACATTGGCACGGCTCTAGTCATGTGGGGAGCGGAGTGATCGCAGGACTGCCAGGCATCGCATGTTCTGCTGTTCTGGCCACGGGCAGACTGCAGAGAGTGGACGACCACATCAGCACGGATCTAGTCATGTTGGCAGCGGAGTGATCGCAGGACTGCCAGGCATCGCATGTTCTGCTGTGCTGGCCACGGGCAGACCACAAAGAGTGGACGACCACATCGGCACGGCTCTGGTCATGTGTGGAGCGGAGTGATCGCATGAATGCCAGGCATCGCATGTTCTGCTGTACTGGCCACGGGCAGACTGCATAGAGTGGACGACCACATCGGCACGGCTCTGGTCATGTGGGGAGTGGAGTGATCGCATGAATGCCAGGCATCGCATGTTCTGCTGTTCTGGCCACGGACAGACTGCACAGAGTGGACGACCACACCGGCACGGCACAAGTCATGTGGGGGTGGAGTGATCGCAGGACTGCCAGGCATCGCATGTACTGCTGTTCTGGCCACGGGCAGACGGCATAGAGTGGACGACCACATTGGCACGGCTCTAGTCATGTGGGGAGCGGAGTGATCGCAGAACCGCCAGGCATAGCATGTTCTGCTGTTCTGGCCATGGGCAGACTGCACAGAGTTGACGACCACATCGGCACGGCTCTATTCATGTGGGGAGCGGAGTGATCGCAGGACTTCCAGGCATTGCATGTTCTGCTGTTCTGGCCACGGGCAGACTGCACAGAGTGGACGAACACATCGGCACGACTATAGTCTTGTGGGGACCGCAGTGATCGAAGGACTGCCAGGCATCGCATGTTCTGCTGTTTTGGCCACAGGCAGACTGCACAGACTGGACGACCAAATCGGCTCGACACTAGTCATGTTGGGAGCGGAGTGATCGCAGGACTGCCAGGCATCGCATGTTCTGCTATTCTGGCCACGGGCAGACTGCACAGAGTGGACGACCACATCGGGACGGCTCTAGTCATGTGGAGAGCGGAGTGATCGAAGGACTGCCAGGCATCGCATGTTCTGCTGTTTTGGCCACAGGCAGACTGCACAGGGTGGACGACGACATCGGCACAGCTCTAGTCCTGTGGGGAGCGGAGTGATCGCAGGACTGCCAGGCATCGCATGTACTTCTGTTCTGGCTACGGGCAGACTGCACAGTGTGGACGGCCACATCGGCATGGCTCTAGTCATGTGGGGAGTGGAGTGATCGCAGGACTGCCAGGCATCGCATGTCCTGCTGTTCTGGCCACGGGCAGACTGTACAGAGTGGACGACCACATCGGCACGGCTCTAGTCATGTGGGGAGCGGAGTGATCGCAGGACTGCTGGGCATCGCATGTTCTGCTGTTCTGGCCGTGGGCAGACTGCACAGAGTGGACGACCACACCGGCACGGCTCTAGTCATGTGGGGAGCGGAGTGATTGCAGGACTGCCAGGCATCGCATGTTCTGCTGTTCTGGCCACGGGCAGACTGCAAAGAGAGGACGACCACACCGGCACAGCCCTAGTCATGTGGGGAGCGGAGTGATCGCAGGACTGCCAGGCATCGCATGTTCTGCTGCTCTGGCCAAAGGCACACTGCACAGAGTGGACGACCACATCGGCACGGCTCTAGTCATGTGGGGAGCGGAGTGATCGCAGGACTGCCAGGCATTGCATGTTCTGCTGTACTGGACACGGGCAGACTGCATAGAGTGGACGACCACATCGGCAAGGCTCTAGTCTTGTGGGAGCGGTGTGATCGCAGGACTGCCAGGCATCGCATGTTCTACTGCTCTGGCCAAAGGCACACTGCACAGAGTGGACGACCACATCGGCACAGCTTTAGTCATGTGGGGAGCGGAGTGATCGCATGAATGAAAGGCATCGCATGTTCTGCTGTACTGGCCACGGGCAGACTGCATAGAGTGGACGACCACATCGGCAAGGCTCTAGTCTTGTGGGAGCGGTGTGATCGCAGGACTGCCAGGCATCGCATGTTCTGCTGCTCTGGCCAAAGGCACACTGCACAGAGTGGACGACCACATCGGCACGGCTCTAGTCATGTTGGGAGCGGAGTGATCGCAGGACTGCCAGGCATCGCATGTTCTGCTGTTCACGCCACGGACAGACTGCACAGAGTGAACGACCACAGCGGCACGGCTCTAGTCATGTTGGGAGCAGAGTGATCGCAGGACTGCCAGGCATCGCATGTTCTGCTGTTCTGGCCACGGGCAGACTGCAGAGAGTGGACGACCACATCGGCACGGCTCTAGTCATGTTGGGAGCGGAGTGATCGATGGACTGCCAGGCATCGCATGTTCTGCTGTTCGGGCCACGGGCAACTGCACAGAGTGGACGACCACATCGGTACGGCTCTAGTCATGTGGGGAGCGGAGTGATCGCAGGACTGCCAGGCATTGCATGTTCTGCTGTTCTGGCCACGGGCAGACTGCACAGAGTGGACGAACACATCGGCACGACTATAGTCTTGTGAGGACCGCAGTGATCGAAGGACTGCCAGGCATCGCATGTTCTGCTGTTTTGGCCACAGGCAGACTGCACAGACTGGACGACCAAATCGGCACGACACTAGTCATGTGGGGAGCGGAGTGATCGCAGGACTGCCAGGCATCGCATGTTCTGCTATTCTGGCCACGGGCAGACTGTACAGAGTGGACGACCACATCGGCACGGCTCTAGTCATGTGGGGAGCGGTGTGATCGCAGGACTGCCAGGCATCGCATGTTCTGCTGTTCTCGCCACGGGCAGGCTGCACAGAGTGGACGACCACACCGGCACAGCTCTAGTCATGTGGGGAGCGGAGTGATCGCAGGACTGCCAGGCATCGCATGTTCTGCTGTTTTGGCCACGGGCAGACTGCACTGAGTGGACGACCATATCGGCACGGCTCTAGTCATGTGGGGAGCAGCGTGATCGCAGGACTGCCACTCATCGCATGTTCTGCCGATCTGGCCACGGGCAGACTACACAGAGTGGACGACCACATCGGCACGGCTCTAGTCATGTGGGGAGCGGAGTGATCGCAGGACTGCCAGGCATTGCATGTTCTGCTGTTCTGGCCACGGGCGGACTGCACAGAGTGAACGACCACATCGGCACGGCTCTAGTCATGTTGCGACCGGAGTGATCGCAGGACTGCCAGGCATCGCATGTTCTGCTGTTCTGGCCACGGGCAGACCACTCAGAGTGGACGACCACATCGGCACGGCTCTAGTCATGTGGGGAGCGGAGTGATCGCATGAATGCCAGGCATCCCATGTTCTGCTGTACTGGCCACGGGCAGACTGCACAGAGTGGACGACCACATCAGCACGGCTCTAGTCATGTGGCGAGCAGAGTGATCGCAGAACTGCCAGACATCGCATGTTCTGCTGTTCTGCTGTACTGGCCACGGGCAGAATGCACTGAGTGGACAACCACATCGGCACGGCTCTAGTCATGTGGGGAGCGGAGTGATCGCAGGACTGCCAGGCATCGCATGTTCTGCTGTTCTGGCCACGGGCAGACTGCACAGACTGGACGACCACATCGGCACGGGTCTAGTCATGTGGGGAGCGGAGTGATCGCAGGACTGCCAGGCATCGCATGTTCTGCTGTTCTGGCCACGGGCAGACTGCAGAGATTGGACGACCACATCGGCACGGCTCTAGTCATGTTGGGAGCGGAGTGATCGCAGGACTGCCAGGCATCCCATGTTCTGCTGTTCTGGCCACGGGCAGACTGCACAGAGTGGACGACGACAGCGGCATGGCTCTAGTCATGTGGGGACCGGAGTGATCGCAGGGCTTCCAGGCATCACATGTTCTGCTGTTCCGGCCATGGGCAGACTGCACAGAGTGGACGACCACATCGGCACGGCTCTAGTCATGTGGGGAGCACAGTGATCGCAGGACTGCCAGGCATCGCATGTTCTGCTGTTCTGGCCACGAACAGACTGCACTGAGTGGACGAACACATCGGCACGGCTCTAGACATCTGGGGAGCGGAGTCATCGCAGGACTGACAGGCATCGCATTTTCTGCTGTTCTGGCCACTGGCAGACTGCACAGAGTGGACGACCACATCGGCACGGCCCTAGTCATGTGGGGAGCGGAGTGATCGCAGGATTCCCAGGCATCGCATTTTTTGCTGTTCTGGCCACGTGCAGCCTGCACAGAGTGGACGACCACATCGGTACGTCTCTAGTCTTGTGGGGAGCGGAGTGATCGCTGGACTGCCAGGCATCGCATGTACTGCTGTTATGGCCATGGGCAGACTGCACAGAGTGGATGACCAAATCAGCACGACTCTAGTCTTTTAGGGCGCGGAGTGATTGCAGGACTACCGGGTGTCACGTGTTCTGCTGCTCTGGCCGTGGCAGACTGCACAGAGTGGACGACCAAATTGGCACGACTCTAGTTTTGTGGGGAGCGGAGTGATCTCAGGACTGCCAGACGTAGCGTGTTCTGCTGTTCTGGCCATGGACAGACTGTACAGAGTAGACGACCCCATCGGCATGACTCTAGTCTTGTGGAGAGCGGAGTGATCGCAGGACTGCCAGGCATCGCATTTTCTGCTGTTCTGGCCATTGGCAGACTGCACAGAGTGGATGACCACATCGGCACGGCTCTAGTCATGTGGGGAGCGGAGTGATCCCAGGACTGCCAGGCATCGCATGTTTTGCTGTTCTGGCCACGTATAGACTGCACAGAGTGGACGATCACATCGGTACGACTCTAGTCATGTGGGGAGCGGAGTGATCGCAGGACTGCCAGGCATTGCATGTTCTGCTGTTCAGGCCACAGGCAGACTACACAGAGAGGACGACCACAACGGAACGGCTCTAGTCATGTGGGGAGCGGAGTGATCGCAGGTATGCCAGGCATCGCATGTTCTGCTGTTCTGGCCACGGGCAGACTGCACACAGTGGACGACCACACCGTCACGGCTCTAGTCATGTGGGGAGCAGAGTGATCGCAAGACTGCCATGCATCGCATGTTCTGCTGTTCTGGCCACGGGCAGACTG
Source organism: Locusta migratoria (assembly GCA_026315105.1). Lineage (NCBI taxonomy): Eukaryota > Metazoa > Arthropoda > Insecta > Orthoptera > Acrididae > Locusta > Locusta migratoria. Next base: position 1,235,948 of record CM048750.1, on the reverse strand, counting down.
CACAGAGTGGACGACCACACCGTCACGGCTCTAGTCATGTGGGGAGCGGAGTGATCGCAGGACTGCCAGGCATCGCATGTTCTGCTGTTCTGGTTACGGGCAGACTGCATAGAGTGGACGACCAAATCGGCACAGCTCTAGTGATGTGGGGAGCGGAGTGATCGCAGGACTGCCAGGCATAGTATGATCTGCTGTTCTATCCACTGGCAGACTGCACAGAGTGGACAACCACATCGGCACAGCTCTAGTCATGTGGGGAGCGGAATGATCGCAGGACTGCCAGCCATCGCATGTTCTGCTGTTCTGGCCATGGACAGACTGTACAGAGTAGACGACCACATCGGCACAACTCTAGTCTTGTGGAGAGCGGAGTAATCGCAGGACTGCCAGGCATCGCATTTTCTGCTGTTCTGGCCACTGGCAGACTGCACAGAGTGGACGACCCCATCGGCACGGCTCTAGTCATGTGGGGAGCGGAGTGATCGCAGGACTGCCAGGCATCGCATGTTATGCTGTTCTGGCCATGGGCAGACTGCACAGAGTGGACGACCACATCGGCACGGCTCTAGTCATGTGGGGAGCGGAGTGATCATAGGACTGCCAGGCATCGCATGTTCTGCTGTTCTGGCCACGGGCAGACTGCACATAGTGGACAACCACATCGGCACGGCTCTAGTCATGTGGGGAGCGGAGTGATCGCAGGACTGCCAGGCATCGCATGTTATGCTGTTCTGGCCATGGGCAGACTGCACAGAGTGGACGACCACATCGGCACGGCTCTAGTCATGTGGGGAGCGGAGTGATCATAGGACTGCCAGGCATCGCATGTTCTGCTGTTCTGGCCACGGGCAGACTGCACAGAGTGGACAACCACATCGGCACGGCTCTAGTCATGTGGGGAGCGGAGTGATCGCAGCACTGCCAGGCATCGCATGTTATGCTGTTCTGGCCATGGGCAGACTGCACAGAGTGGACGACCACATCGGCACGGCTCTAGTCATGTGGGGAGCGGAGTGATCATAGGACTGCCAGGCATCGCATGTTCTGCTGTTTTGGCCACGGGCAGACCGCACAGAGTGGACGACCACATCGGTAAGGCTATAGTCATGTGGGGAGTGGAATTCTCGCAGGACATCCATGCATCGCATGTTCTGCTGTTCTGGCCACGGGCAGACTGCACAGAGTGGACGACCACACTGGCACGGCTTTAGTCATGTGGGGAGCGGAGTGATCGCAGAACTGCCAGGCATCGCATTTCCTGCTGTTCTGGCCACTGGCAGACTGCACAGAGTGGACGACCACATCGGCAAGGCTCTAGTCATGTGGGGAGCGGAGTGATCGCAGGACTGCCAGGCATCGCATGTTTTACTGTTCTGGCCACGTATAGACTGCACAGAGTGGACGACCACATCGGCAAGGCTCTAGTCATGTGGGGAGCGGAGTGATCGCAGGACTGCCAGGCATCGCATGTTTTGCTGTTCTGGCCACGTATAGACTGCACAGAGTGGACGACCCCATCGGCACGGCTCTAGTCATGTGGGGAGCGGAGTGATCGCAGGACTGCCAGGCATCGCATGTTATGCTGTTCTGGCCATGGGCAGACTGCACAGAGTGGACGACCACATCGGCACGGCTCTAGTCATGTGGGGAGCGGAGTGATCATAGGACTGCCAGGCATCGCATGTTATGCTGTTCTGGCCATGGGCAGACTGCACAGAGTGGACGACCACATCGGCACGGCTCTAGTCATATTGGGAGCGGAGTGATCATAGGACTGCCAGGCATCGCATGTTCTGCTGTTCTGGCCACGGGCAGACTGCACAGAGTGGACAACCACATCGGCACGGCTCTAGTCATGTGGGGAGCGGAGTGATCGCAGGACTGCCAGGCATCGCATGTTATGCTGTTCTGGCCATGGGCAGACTGCACAGAGTGGACGACCACATCGGCACGGCTCTAGTCATGTGGGGAGCGGAGTGATCATAGGACTGCCAGGCATCGCATGTTCTGCTGTTTTGGCCACGGGCAGACCGCACAGAGTGGACGACCACATCGGTACGGCTATAGTCATGTGGGGAGTGGAATTCTCGCAGGACATCCATGCATCGCATGTTCTGCTGTTCTGGCCACGGGCAGACTGCACAGAGTGGACGACCACACTGGCACGGCTTTAGTCATGTGGGGAGCGGAGTGATCGCAGAACTGCCAGGCATCGCATTTCCTGCTGTTCTGGCCACTGGCAGACTGCACAGAGTGGACGACCACATCGGCAAGGCTCTAGTCATGTGGGGAGCGGAGTGATCGCAGGACTGCCAGGCATCGCATGTTTTGCTGTTCTGGCCACGTATAGACTGCACAGAGTGGACGACCACATCGGCAAGGCTCTAGTCATGTGGGGAGCGGAGTGATCGCAGGACTGCCAGGCATCGCATGTTTTGCTGTTCTGGCCACGTATAGACTGCACAGAGTGGACGACCACATCGGCACGGCTCTAGTCATGTGGGGAGCGGAGTGATCGCAGGACTGCCAGGCATCGCATGTTTTGCTGTTCTGGCCACGTATAGACTGCACAGAGTGGACGACCACATCGGCAAGGCTCTAGTCATGTGGGGAGCGGAGTGATCGCAGGACTGCCAGGCATCGCATGTTTTGCTGTTCTGGCCACGTATAGACTGCACAGAGTGGACGACCACATCGGCACGGCTCTAGTCAAGTGGGGAGCGGAGAGATCGCAGGACTGCCAGGAGTCGTGTGTTCTGCTGTTCTGGCGCGGCGCCGCTTCCGTTGTTACGGCTTTGGCAACTGCAGCCTTTCCTCGAATGTTCATCTCCAGTCGATAATAATAACAACGACTAGCTGAAACCCCGGCGTTGTCCGGGTATTTATTTGTTTATTATTGCCAATTTTTTATTCGTTTGTATGAGGACTGTACCTCTGTAAAATCTTTTTTGAATACAATTAGTAGTAAAGAAGTAATAGATTAAAACTTGATGCGTGATGGGGGTTTTTACATGAGCTTTGCTGTTTCTGTGCTCATATCTCTTGAACTACGTGTCGGAATGTGATACAATTTATAAGCTACATTCAACTATATATGTGTATACTTTCTGTAAAATTACCTGTCGCTACTATTCGTAGTTATAAATTTTAACGTCATTCAGAGTGCCGTAGGTTTCCTCCATAAACAGCAGAAAAGTAGTAAGCGAGAAACTTTTTTTCTTTCATCATTTTGCTATGTTCGTCAGCGAGAGAAAGTTTAATAAAGGTTTGAAATTGTGTTTAATGTTTGTTGCAAGTCGCTAAGTACTGTAATTCTCACACAGTGTATTTCGAAACTCTCGCCGCATTATATGGCATTTTTTGCGATTTCTATTGGTTATGACGTAATATCTTTTGAACCATGTGCCGTATGTGATTCTTAACCATGAAGCAATTGTTACCTCACGGTAAGGAATGAGTGTACTAAATTTGGTTGAAATCGGTCCAATGGTTTAGTTGAAAATGAGCAGCACTGTCGCAAAATGCAGCAGTTTTTCGCGCATCTCATTGTTTATCATGTCATATCTCGTGAACTATATATCGTATGTGATTCCTACACTGACGGAGTTCGTCCTAATGGACTGAAGCTAAGGTGTACAAACGTTCCCAAAGATTGGAACAAAAGTGTAGATTTGTATGCAATACGTACACTTGACAGCAAAAAAAGTGAATCACCCCTGAATTCCTAAGTGGAGAACGCACCTGACGCTATGCAACCACCATTGCACTGCTGCGTCGCAGGTCGTCAAATCATTGCACAGTACAGTTATTACCTACCCACAATAGGTACTATGTAAGTCCCCTAATTCTCCTTATGGCATTCAGGAAAGTTAAAAACCAATACTTCTGTACAACAAATATTAGAATATACGTCATTAGAGATGAGACAGTAACACTTGTAAATTAAATGTTGTTGTAATAAGTGAAAAGTCAGATACGTTATCACACTTGTTTAATGACATATGGTTTTTTTCGCGATCTGAATCTGAACGCACTGTTAAGCAAACAACAGTTGTATGCCTGATCGAGATGAGATTACAGGTCACGCACTTTTTCGTGGCCCCTCTCTGATCGGCGGAAGTCTGCTGAGCTTGTGTGTCTACATAATGTTTATGCTCTCTACCAACCTTACCTTGTAATAGCATTGTACACCGTAGACCTCGTCAATGTATTGTTGATTTGTGCTTCGTATTGATTATTGTCTTCCATTTTGTTATTTGCTAAAATAAGTCCACATACCCCGACGACTTCTTTTATAAGAATGATGGCTGTCCTTGAAAGTAGTGTGAAGAATGTTAATTCTGATTTTTATTCTGTTACGACAATAAAAAGAGGCAGAGGGCTTTGTTACACCAGCTTAATAAGTCCCTTTCAAATATTAACATTTCGTAGATATGCATCCCACTTTTCTATTACTCAAACATTAAAGTGATAGTTAATTTCGTGTTCCATCTGTAACGCCTTAACCCCTTACATGTTGTTTCTTTTAAAACATGTAATCTATACGCCGTAAGCTGCCGGCACTGGGGGAAAGAGGCGGGACTTGTTCTAACAGCCAATCTGCTATGAGCTGAATGCAAGCTTCAGCTCCCAACATTCTCCGCTCAGGGGCCACGTTTAAGTGCGCGCGATCTCTAGGCGTAAATAGACGTAAAACACTGACGTTTTCATTAGTTTCTTAGACCGATGTCTGAACCCAGAAATAAATGATAATCTTAGCACTGCACCAGGAGTTGCATGAAGCTCCTATTGTTGCTGAGAGGTAACCGCTGAAGGTACGTAATATAGTGCAATTCACAGATGTCATACATCGTAAAGTTATGGAATAGAATACAGAGTATTGATGATTTGTTAACTAAGCACAATCAGATGTGACATATCAAATATATTCACAAATATCGTTATACTGGTCCCTGAAACGACGATACAATTAATTTTTCCCCGGCAGGGACTCGAACCCAGCACCATTTGCTATTGTATAATAGGAAGGAATACTGCTAATATTTATTGTTTCTTTCGGGCACTCCAACCCTGCACATACCGTCACTCTTGACCTGACATCGTGAGGTGTCAACTTTCACATTGTCGTTAACCAGTAGTTAGGATCACACCTTTCGTAGAGACGTGGAAGGGGTTTGGTATTTTGCGAAAACTTTGTTTAATTTAGTAGCGCATGGACATGTACAATTTTGATTTGAAACAGGGCAGAGTCCTGCGTTTTTTATTGGAGTTATTGGAGGTGTAGATGGTATTTTTGTGGCCGTTAAAAACTGTGACCCCTAGTGGGAATCGGACCCATACCTTAGCTGTTACAAGTTAACCTCATCCAGGCCTCCAGCGAATTACAGATGTGTTAACATAATGGTTTGTCATAATGGAGTACTCATTAGACAGTTCGACCAAAGAGCTCAGAGGTGTCTGGCTAGGTAAGACATTCTTGGCCGCACGGGATGGCCACGTAGTGTGACGCGCCTTATCGTGGATTTTGCATGATATTATATTACGTTTTAGTATGCTACATTACGATTTGGGATGGAATTCTGTAATAAGCTTATTAAACTATGAGCTCATCATAATAAAGATTGTTGGGTAGCTGTTGCCACGATAACTTGAATATTAGACATTTTTATAGTTATGAGGAACGTGGATTATGCCTTAAAAAAAAAACTTCGTTTTGACATTCATTCACCTCCTTCGATGAAGGAGGTTTCTGTGATTTACTAGTATGGTCAGTGACAAGGTATCCGATAATTGGCAAGTGTGTCGAGCAATTATTCTTCACGGTGTGGTTGCCTTCAATAGTCATACTGAGGTTACAAAACAGCAATGTGGATTCTGATACAATGTCGCATCGAAACTGCGATTACTTGCGAAGCATAATATCCAACTGGGAAGGATGGGGGAGAACTTCAGTCTCTGCCATTTCAAAGCTTGGATACTGGTATTTGTCGGAATAGATGTCCATTTTAATGGCGACAATAGTGCTTGCACGGTAAGGTTCAGTTGTCCATTATATCCACGTGCTTTTCAAGAGTCAATGTTAGGGAAATAATGAAAGTGATTTAAAAAAAATCTGCCAAGCACCAAATTGTGAAAATAAGCACGTAGATGCAGATAAATATTTCAAGGAAAAGGTAGCGGGAGGCAGGGCGGGATCTAGGAATGAACAGGAGTGCAGAACTGGAAAATAAAAGAGTGAAATGTTTCCAAAGTACGTCACTCCTTGCTTAGACATATTTCAATATATCACAGTTTGTTTTAGGGCCGAGAGAAAAGGAACGAATGTTTTACAGAACGAAGGATGGATTACCGGAGATATGTAACAACACTGCTTCATAGAGATGACCCATGGACAGTAAAGAAAGCAGACATTAAAACAGACAGTATTGTTTTAACGGAAAGCACTATTTTTTTTCATCTTGGAGGAATAGACCAGAAGGACGACTCAGGTTATAATGTAAGAGAGAGAGAGAGAGAGAGAGAGAGAGAGAGAGAGAGAGAGAGAGAGAGAGAGAGAGAGAGAGAGAAAGGAGAATGGAGGAGAAATTAACAACGAATAAATGCAAGATCGAATCGTTTGCATTTGCATAATTTGTGAAGGTCAGAGAGTGTATTAATGGATGGAGGGAGAAGAAAGAGGCTCATTTGAAATAACAAGGCATGCTTTGACAGCGCTAATGCAACCGATTACTCTGTAATTATGGCGACAGGGTATAAATGAAGAAAACTTAGCTTAATAAACGGACTGCATAAGAACACTCCAATTAAAAATGCAACTAAAACGAATAACTAATTCATATTTTATTTGTTTTGTCAAGTAATCTACTGGCTGTCACTTAGAAAGAACACAAAAAGGAGACGTAACAAAACTTTATAGGGAGTTTAATATTTTAACCAGAATCCCTCATTATTTTTTACTTCTATCATGCGTCTTGGCGTAGACTCTATAAGTTGTCGGACGTAACACCCTGAAGGAGCAACTTCCTCCCATGCCTCTAGAACGCAGTCCCAAAGAGTGTCCGGCGTAGTTGGCTGGTTTTTCGGCCAGTTCTCTGTTAACGTCCTGGCGACCTCAGCCCACATATTTTCCACGAGGCTTTTTGGGGAAATATACCAAAAGGGCAACTGAAGTTATAATGTAAGGGCGGTGACAGAGAGAAAGGAGGAAAAATTAACAACGAATAAATACAAGACAAATCGTTTGAATATTTTGTTACGGACGGTGGGTGTATCAATGGATGGAGGGGAGTATTTGAAATAACAAAAATTACTTTAACAGCGTCCATCTAAACTGATTACTCTGTATGCATGGAGTCTAGGTATAAATGAATAAAAATAGGATATTGAGTGACATGAGAAGCATTGAATTAATATTTGTGCCACGAGCGGGAATCGAACCCAGACCTCCATACTTCCTTTAATTCAATGCTTTTCCTTTCACTTAATTGCTTTGACGAACTGACGCGGAAAACTGTTTATAGGTACATAAATTTATAATATAATAGGATAATAAATGAACTGTATATTTTAAAAAAAAGTCAATTTAAAGGCAGCTCAAAGGAAAAAGAAACTCATATTTTATTTCTTCTATAGTCTCACTTACTGAATAGAATTGGGGAGAAAAGAAATTTCTGGCATACCTTGACTAAAAGAAGGGATAGATTGGTAGGACACATTCTTAGACATCAAGAAATCGTGAATTTAGCGTTGGAGGGACGTGTGTGGGGAAAAAGTCGCAGAGGAAGACCAAGAGATAGATACAGTAAGCAGATTCAGACAGATGTAGGTTGCCGTTCTTATGTGGAGATGAAGAGGCTTGCTCAGTATAGGGTATTGTGGAGAGCTGCATCAAACCAGTCTCAGGACTGAAGACCACAACAACAACAGTCTCACTTAGGAGATAACGCCGTCAGACCAGCTTCTCTTTAGTAAGAGCGATGACTCTATCTGGAGTTGCTCGCAGTGAGACGGCCTGGTTTGTATTTCGGCTGTCAGCTTTTGCTATGATGCCAGGAAGTAAACATTCTGTATTTACGTCATAGCCCAACTCTGCGCTGTGCTGGGGGCTGTTGGACATCACCGCGACCGCCAGCTTGTTGGCTTCCACCAAGCCTCACCTTGGCACGAGTTGTGGTTGACCGGCCAGCCCATAGCTCTCGAGCCAAGGCTATTACAGGCACAGACCGCAAAACCAGGCTCAAACGTTTCTGCCAACCTACCCAAGTGTGTAGTATTAACTACCACAGCTAGAGCTATTTTGCTATAAAATGAGCAGCCACTTTATCTTTTGACATTTCATTCAAATATTTAACGAAGACTAGAATCATGATAAACGCAGCTACCACATAATGTTTCACCTAGATAGCAATCATACGACAGACGCACTCTGCATTAGATTTAGACACAAGAAAATATGTATTCAACCTAGAAAGCTACGTATGTTTTAAAATTAAACGATTCTGGTGGGAACGTTCTCAAAATGTTCAAATGTTTGTAGAGCTTATGGGACTTAACTACGGGGTCATCTGTCGCTAAACTTACAAACTACTTATCAATTAGCTAATACTAAAGACGGCACAAATATCCATGCCTGAGGGGGGATTCGAACCCAGACCGCAGTGGCCGTGCAGACCGTGACTGAAGCACCTCAGTCCCCTTGGCCAACGCGGCCGGCAAAGTGTTCATTGTCTCTGAAACAATACGTGCTACGAAACAGAAATACCTTCTGCTGAGGCCCTTCATTTACACATTTGTTCTGTTATTCATAGTGAAGTGTTTCGTAATGGGTTCATAGGATCGCTTTACTTCCTCGACTGTTCAACGCTTATACGAAGATCGAGGAAAACAAGTGCCAGAAAGGATATATGCGAGTTCTAATTACCATTATATTATTCTTAAAATTCAAATCAAATGTTCGAATGTGTGTGGTATGCTAAGTGCAACAGTCCCTAAACTTACACACTACTTAAACTAACTTCTTCTAATGAAAACACATATATACCCATGCCCGAGGGAGGACTCGAACCTCCTACACTAGCAGCAGCCCAATCCATGACATGGCACCTTAGACCGCGCGGGTACTCTGCGCGGCCTTCTTACAATTATTGTAACACCATACTTTGTACGGTAATGAGTACAAAAGCTCTTTGTATTTGTAGGAGAAGGTTGGTGATTGAAATCCCATAGAAGAATCGTGCTACACTGAAAACTCTTTTAATATTTTGCTTCCCCCTCATCCCCCTGGCGTCTCCGCCCCCTCCCCAACCTAATTAGTAATAAAAAACGGAAAACATCTGAGACCTTCTTTCCGCTAATTCACTTTACCGCACAATCTGATATCTTTTTCCAACTTTCTTAGTGTCCTCCCTCTATACTGTCAGGTAATAATCGTACATTGCTCAGCAATACTGCGGAAGAGGTGGAGAAATTGTATGGTTTATAGCCTCCTAGGGAGACGTTTTAATCTTCTAATGGGTGTGTCAATAACAGGCGCCTGTTTTATCTTCACCGAAACATGTATATTTCGTAGTTAACGTTGTTTTCAATTGTACCCACCAGAAATTTTGTTAGGTGTATAATCCTTAAATTTGTTTTGTTTATCAATTTCTCAAGGAATTGACGAAAATTTTCTGGTAATCATGTGGTGAACTATACGCATATTTATGTTTAAGGTCAATTGTCGAATTTGCATCGTGAAGATATAACTTCAATATCATTTTAAAATTGTCTCTGCTTTTCTGAGGTGCTTACTAGACAGCAGCATAATCTGCCACAAATATGGAGAATAGTTGTAGTTGCTACATGAAATTCATCACCCTTGTCTGTAATCATATATGTGATAAGTAAATGACACACCGAAGTTCAATTTTCAGACATTTTAATTGGAATACCACCAATAAGTGAATCTTGAAAGGTTCTTCTATATACATATATGTGTCGTGACTGTTCTTTCAAAAGAACAGACACCACATAAATATTCATAATTAAGGAAAAGACGAGAACAACTCCAGCCTTCAGCGCAAATGCACACTACGCCTGAACTCTCGAGGTAATCGGCAAAGTGCCACGAGCAGTGAGTGCAAATGGGAAACGGCAACTAAGTGAGCAGTGTGAGGAAGTTTGGGTGTTGTGGGTGACGAGGGGGGAGTGGAGTGGTAGCCCGCGCACCTGCGATGATCGTCGTTTTCCCGCTCGTGCATTGGTTACCGTAACTGCTAAAAGAACGGTAGAAAAAGGACCCGAATTCCGGCTGGGCACAACTGTTCAACTTCCCCAATGCGTGCACTCAGTGGCAACAAGCATTTTGTGTCGGATTATTTCTTTAATCTAGATTCTTCTCTGTCATTCCAGGAAGCAGTACAGCTATCACCAGACATGATCCACCTTGTTGTCATTTCACTACCATTGTCGTACCAGGAAGATCATTTTTCTACGGGCAATGTCTTTCTCGAGTGGTGCAACACCTTAGGAGAACATCTTTTGCACACGTTATGCATGACTTAATTACTTCTCCTACGGCGTGAGTTCGAGCATTGATGTATTTATAGTGAGGGAGACGAATGGAATGTTGCACAGATATATAAAGAAATGAAAAGTAATCCACTGAGTTACAGATCCATTGTATTGATATCGACATGTAGCAGGACGTTTGAACAAATACTTTTTCCAGCGTTATGAGATATCTAGAAAAATTTACATCAAACTGGCAAAGGTTTCTAAATGTTTACTGTTGTGGGACTTTGGCGATACTATATTTTCATGGTCTACTGAGTACTCTCAAAGTAATGTCATATTTGTGGAGTGCCAAAACGATTTTTGGTATTTCAACATCGCAGTGGAGTGGCCAAGCGCATTGAGGTGCTATGCTCCGATGCGCGGGGCCGCTCCTCGTCGGGGGTTCTAATCCCCCCTCGGGCATGGATGTTTGTCTCGTCTCGTCTTTAGTATAAGTTAGTTAATAAGTAGTTTGTAAGGTTAGGGGCTGATGACCCCGCAGTTAAGTCCCTTAAGCATAACAAAAAGAAAACTATCTTCAGCCATAATCAACTTTGAACCATATCGCTTTCCTAAGTTGTGCGACTGGACTCGTGATGTCCTATCTGCAAGGTAATAGTTTGCAGTAACAGACGAGGAGTCATCTAGTGAAAAGGACGAGGCGAGTTTAATTCTTCCGGCAAAGTGAAATAGACTTCTCGTGATTCGAATATATATTCCAAGTATTTAATGAGCAATCAGAATATTGCTCTTAGATTTGAGGCAGTTAATGCTGCCCACTACTAAACTCAGAAAAGTCCATTGCGAGATGAACTTGAATTTGTATCTTCACGGCGCAAATGGCGACAATTGACCTTAAACATCAATATGCATTTGGCTCTGAACATAAGTACTCAGAGTTTCGTCAGCATTCTAGATATCGATAAGCAAAACAAATTTGAACGTTATACATATAACGAAATTCCTGAGGGTGCAATCGAAAAGAATGTTAACTGTGAATAACACATGTTTTGGCGAAGGTGAAATAAACGGTCTGTTATTGACACTACGATTAGGAGATTTACACGTCTCCTAAGGAGACAGCCAACCCTACAATTGTTCCCCCTCTTATGAAGTACTACTGAGTAGTGTGCGATTATTACCTGATGAAATAGAGGGAGGACGTCGAGAAAGTTGAAAGAATATATCGGATTATAACTCGCACATACGTTATTTGGCACTTGTATTTATTATTATTATTATTATTAGTAGTAGTAGTAGTAGTAGTAGTAGTAGTATTTCGAGATTAGTATAAGCGTGGAACAGTCGAGAAACTGAAGCGATTATATGAACCCATTACGACACACTTCACTGTGAATAACAGAACAATCATGTAAATGAAGAGCCCCAGCAGAGGTAATTTCCATTGTTTAGCACTTATTGTTTACAGATGCATTGAAAACACTTTACACAAAACGTGAATGATATACTACATGTATCCATTTGTGTTGTTGCCACCAGAACTGTTTAATTTTACAACACGCTTTCATTTATAACTACATATTTCATTTCGTCTAGATCTAATGCAGAGCGCTGAAAAGAGAGAATAATTTTCTGTATTATATGATTGCTATCTATGTGAGACATTATGTGGTACTACGTTTATCATGATTCTATTCTTTCACTTCGTTAAATATTTGAATGAAGTGTCGAAAGATAACGTGGCTGCTCATTTTATAGCAAAATAGCTCTAGGTGTGGTAGTTTATAATACACGTTAGGGTAGGTTTTCAGAAACTTTTCATACTTCAAGAGTTGAGTCTCGCTGTGTTAGCCGTGGCTTGCGAGCTACGGGCAGGCTGGTTTTTTTTTAAGGCAAGGATGGGGCCCCTCCACGCCCACACCAACGTGGTGGCCATCACAAAAGTTCTACTGTCACCTCCGTAATTAAGTTAGTTTGCTAAGGTGGATCACGGGATGTGGGAACCGCGATGTTATCCGTACGTGTGGGCGCGATCACCCATTAATACGGTGCATCTGGAGATAGAATTGGTCGAAAGGTATACGAAGGGTAAAGGTATGTAAGGGCAGAGGAAAAAAAGTGCCAAGGCAAGAGCCAAGGGAAAAAAAAACCTCTGCGACAGTGGGGTAGGTATGAAGGGCAGTAGCGGTATGCTATCTGCGACAGATCATGCAAGGGTTGGTAATGTTAGTGATGGGTGTTTTCTCAGTACCATTAACTTTGCTAGGTTCGTCATAAAGAATCAGTCCGTTTTGATGCGAGGTTCTGCTGCAGTTGAGCTCCAATGATGCCTCCTGGGTCGGCTGTGGCAGAATACCTGTAACATAGCCAAGTCTGTCAAGGTAGTTAGGCAGTTCGGTCATAGAACTGGCTAAGTGTGCGGGACTGTTTAGGTTTGTTTGTGTTTAGTGCGATGAATATGGTTTCCCTGCTTTTCCTGTAGGTCGGCTGTGGGCTCAGCTGGCATTGCCAGTCAGATTGCTGTTTTGCAGGGGTTTGCCATGTTCATCGTGTTTGTGAGTTGGTGTTCCCTACGGCCGTAGGTGGTTAGTCTCTGAGGAGAAGTGTTTTTGGGCGATTATGTTTCCACCTATGGTTGTGATCGTAGTTCCCCAAGCGTAGGATGAAGGGGTTGTTCGAGTGTCTCGAGTTTCTGTATAGTCGTGTGGCGAGTTTCTTGAATACCACCGAGAGGCGCTCTAGGCGGTATTCATTGTGAAGGTCCACGGTGCGTGTGTATCATGGAGCGTTGCTAATGATGCGTAGTACCTTGTTCTGTATGAGCTGCAGGCGGCGCAGCCGTGTTGGCGCCGCGTATGCCCAGCACGGAGCACCGTACGTCATCAGAGGTCTAATATGTGTCATGTAGAGGTTCCTCGACACCCGGCTATTCAGTTTTCTTTCCCTGTTGAGCATCGGGTAGAGTTGTTTGAGCCTCGCGTTTGCTCTGTTGGTCATGTGTTGTATGTGGTCCCCCCATATGAGTTTCCGGTCCAGCCAGACACCAAGGTATTTGACTTTCTCACGGAAGCGTATTGGGCGTGTATGTAGAGTAATTGGTCTACAGTGTTGGTGTTTGCGCAGGTGTTTCGGTCTGCGTGTGAACAGAACTGCCTCACACTTGTCGACGTTGACTTTAACACGCCATTTCTCCAACCAAGGTTCGGCAGTTCTGAGTGCTGTCTGTAGGCGTGAGTTAATGTTTGATGGCTTCCAATCTTGCGCCATGATGGCGGTGTCATCTGCGTAGATTGCAGTCATCGTGTTATGTGTGGATGGAAAATCATTAATGTATAGGTTAAACAAGAGGGGCCCCAGGATGCTGCCTTGGGGTACTCCGGCTTGAATACCATGTCGTGTAGACTGTTTGCCCTGCACGTCAGTGTTGAAGCTTCTGTTGGTGAGATATGAGTGTATGAGATGCACGAGTCCGTCGGGAAACGCGGCGTCGTTAAGTTTGCGTATAAGGCCGTTGTGCCAGAGACGATCGAAAGCTTTTTCGATGTCCAGGAACACCGCCCCAGTGGCTTTGTTTTCGTTGTAGCCGTCAGTTATGTGTTCAACTACGCGGAGGAGTTGTTGTGTTGTGGAGTGGTGATTCCTAAATCCGAATTGCTCCGGTCTTAGGGTGTCATTGGTGATGCAGTGCCGAGTGAGACGTTTTAGTATTACCTTCTCAACTATCTTACTGATCGAGCTCAGCAGACTGATGGGTCGGTAATTTTGTGGGAGGGAGTTGTCTTTCCCTGGCTTCCTGAACATCAGGACCTTGGCCGCCTTCCAAAAGGCAGGGAAGTGTTGGTGTTGCAGGATGGCATTTGTGATGTGTGTCAGGTACTCTACTGCTCTATCCGTGAACTCCTGGAGAACCCGGCTTTGAATGCCATCATGGCCAGGCGCTTTTCTGGCTGTGGTGTGCTTGATGGCCCATGTGATTTCATGTGTGCTAGTACGTCTAATTTCGTTGCGCGGAGGCTGGGCCATGAAGCGTGTGATCGCCTGGTCCGTCTCTAGTGTGAACACTGGGTCGGAAGGAGCCAGGTTCGGTGTGAATGACGCTGCTAGTGTTTGGGCCATTAGCTCAGCTTTCTCTTCCGCTGAGTATGCTGGACCGTTTGGTCCCTGTAAGGTAGGCGTGTAGAGTTTCTCCCTGGTGAAGTGTCTGGCCAGAGCCCACACTCCAGGACGTGTGGTATCAAGTCCAGCGAGTTTCTGGTCCCATTGTGTCGTTTTGAATGTTGTTATTTTACCCCGTATGATACCCTGTAGCCTGTTGACGTGATGTTTATACACCGGACGCCTGGTACGCTGCCAGTATCTCCTGAGTCGGTTTCTCATTGAGATAAGGCCCAGGATTTCCTGGGTCAGGGCCGCTGAGTGTTGTTGTGTGGCACGTAATGGTATGGATTCGGCTATTGCGTCTTGGACAGCAGTTGTGAGGACTTCAACAGCTTCATCAATTTGTTCTGTTTGTGTAATCTCGTGAGTATCAGGAATACGATTATCAAGCGTTTCCTTGAACAGAGCCCAATTTGCGCGCTTGTAATTTAGTATCCTGCGTGGTTCATTGTACTGCAGTGTTTCTTCCGTGTGAAGTATAACGGGGGTGTGGTTGGAAGGCAGATCGTTTACAACCTCAAGGTTGAGGGTAACTGTTAAGCCCTTGATGAGAGCCATGTCTATCACGTCTGGCCTTTGATTCCTTTGGTAAGGCATATATGTCGGTTCAACCGGTGCAAGTGTGATGTAGTTTCTGCCTAGTGAGTGTTCGTACAGTTTTTTGCCGTTGCGATTTTGTCTGATTGAGTTCCAGTCGCGGTGTTTTGCGTTCAGATCTCCAGCGGCGATGACTCGCGGTGCAATGTTGAGTACTGTGCTGATGTCGCGTGTTACAATGTTACCAGGAGCGTTGTAGAGCGACACCAGTACAGTGTATGCTCCGTTGAACTTGACCCTGACGGCCGTGGCCTCTAATCTTTCAAGTGCAGGGAGCTGGATATTTGTGTGTTCAATGTCTTTGTGTATGATGATTGCTGTTCCGCCTCCTTCTCTACCGTCCGCTCGGTCGGTACGATAGACGCAGTAGCCAGTAAAGTTTAGTCTGTTGTGAGGTTTGAGTTTAGTCTCGTTCACAAGGGCAATCAGTATCCCCTTTGCCTCAAGGAGCGCGGCAAATTCTGCCCTTTTGTTGGTGATCCCGTCTGCATTCCAGAACAGGATCTGTGATAGTGTTACGTTGTTTATGTGGGGGGGCGGGTGTGGCGTGTTATCCATGTATGGGAGTAAACAGGTTTGTGATCGCTGTTTGTATGACAGTCCAGTACTGGCCGGTTTCGGCAGTCATGAGCTGCGTGAACAGTGTGGTGACGGCTCCCCAGATCTTCGAAAAGATCTGCTGAGTCGTGTGTTGGGGGAATAGTGCCTGCATCACTGCCTGCAATATTCCTCCCGGTGTTTTGGGATGTTGGGTATGTCGGCCTGTGTTGGCGAGTTGGCGGCCGTTTGTGCTTGTGTTAACGTTGTGTTTTGGCTGGCTTGTGTTTCAGCTGTACGTATAGCTTCTGTTGGCGCCTGTGTTTCCGGTGTGGTGAGGGGTTGTGTAACGTGTGTTCTCGTTTCCTTTGTTACGTTTTGTGCCGGAGAGTTGGTGTTCCGTTGTTGCTGATTATTTTGTTGTGGTGTGGCAGTGTTCCCTCTCTGTTTTCTGGGTCCCCTTCTCCTACGCTGGGGTTTTGGTTTCCCTTGTGTAGGTGCGTTTATCTTGTCGTGCGTGTAACAGCTCGACGTGGAGGGGGTAGGTTCCGTGTTGTTTGGGGCGAGTAGCGTTGTTTGCAGTGTTTGGATTGTTTGTTGTGTTGTCTGTGTTGGTTGTTTTTCTGTTGCTGGGGATGTGTTTTGTGCGTTTATCGGGCCCTGCGCGTCCGTTGCCCTCCCCTGCCCGCTTGCCATTGCGGCGAATGAAATCCCATTCATCACGGGTCGCGGGGGGGGGGTCTCGGAGCTGTTTTGGTTTGTACTACTGTATTTTGCTGCTGAGTCTTTCGCATCAGGGCCGCGATGTAGGCGGAGCACCTTCTGTAGGTAGACGCGTGCGCCTGCCCACAGTTAGCGCATTTCCGTGCGTCTGACTGTCTCAGTGTACAGTGTTGGGCTGAGTGGCTGCCTCCGCATTTGCGGCACCGATATGCCAGGCTGCAGCGAGCAGCCGAATGACCAAAGCGTTGGCAGCGTTTTCATTGTTGGGGGGCGCGAGGTGGTTCGAAGAGTTCAACCTTGACTCCCATATGAAGGAAATATTTCACCTTCAAGATCTCGCGGGAGTGAGCTGTGTCGGCCAGCTCCACAAGGTAGTTTGGTAGTGGTGCGTGTGTTCGTTGACCTGTCATCCGGCTTGCTCTGAGACAGTCAAAGCCCAGGTCACGAATGTCTTCTTTCAAGGTGTCGCCAGGTGTGTTTGGGTCCACCCCCTTCACAACGTACAGCTGCGTGCGTTCGTCCGCGGTTCTGTACGTTTGGTGTTCTATCTCCTTAGCTTTGAGGAAGCTCAGGAGATTGGTGTAATCTGGTTTGGAATCCACGTACAGTGCAGCGTGTTCCCTCGTGAGTTTAGTGTGGTATGTGGTAGGCTTATGTAAGTCTACGAACTCTTTGTTTAGGCGACTGAGGTCGCCATAGTTTTGAATGATGACTGGTGGGAATTCAGTCCGTGTTGTTGTGACCTGCGTGGCTGTTTGCTGAGTGTTTCCCAGCACAGGTGCGGTTCTGTTGTTCCCAGTGTTTTGTGTGCTAATTGGTAGGGTGGTGGGTGTTGGCAAGAGCGCGCGGCGCTTGCCTTTTGAGCCTGTGAGCTCACATGTCTGTGTGGCGAGTGGGAGACTATTGCTCCGTTTGCGTCCGACGACCTGCCACGGGCCGTCCCCATCGTCTGTGTGTTCGTGTTGTTGGTCCTCGTCGATCACAAGTTGACCGATTTCGGGGGAGTCGAGGTTAAATGTGGCATTTGTGTGTGTGTTCGGTGTAGGAGTGCTGTTTTGCGTGCCCGCCATCTCGGCCCTCACCTCGGCAGCGGCTTCGGCCCTTGCTTGCGCAATAGCCTTTGCCATCTGCTCTTGGTGAGCTGCGAGCGAGATTGTGATGGCGAGGGGTGAACTCGGCATCACCGTCCCTTCTGGCGCTTGCGCCTGGCTTCTGGTGCGGTATGGGATTTTGCTGGGCAGACTAGCCATCTTTCCAGCAGAAGGATATTTATTAAGGAAGGGAAAACGACAACTTTTGCTTCTTTGTGATAGGCAAGATGTGTTTAAGAAGAGGGGAGTCCCTACTGTCTATCGGCGCAAGGGAGCGCGGAGAGAAGAGAAAGGCCTACTGTGCGCGGGGTGATCCGACGTGAACGGGCCCCTGGCACAGAAATACCCTACCAAAGAACGGGTGAGTCCCGCTAGGGAATTGTAACCTTGGTCACAAGGAGCTATGAGCCGGAGCTCTTTGTCTCGCTATGCGCACTAGGCGACAGCGAGATCGGCGCTCTCCGACGTCGTCCGCTCTTCAGCTTGTTCGCAACCACTCTTTCGAGCTATTGACTGCCAGCCACGGCGAGGTTATCCGCGAGCGCTGCGTCCGCACAGGTCGGCCGCTCCGCTGCGAATGGGCAGGCTGGTCAACCACAGCTGGTGCCGAGGCGAGGCTTGGCGGAAACCAGCCAGCTCGTGGTCGTGGTGGCGGGCAACAGCCCCCAGCACGGCGCAAAGCGGGGCTCTGACGTAAATACAGAATGTTTACTTCCTGGCTTGATAGTAAGAGCGGAAAGCAGAAATACAAATCAGGTCGTCTCACTGCGAGCACTCAACTCGAGATAGAGTCGTCTCTTTTACTGAAGAGAAGCTGGCCCGATGACGTATAGATTATATATTGAGACGCATAACGTAAGAAAAAAATAATGAGTGATTCTGAATAAATTATTAGTTCTTCAAATGTTTTTTAATCTCATCTCTATTTTCATATTTCGTAAGTGAGAGACTGTGGAAGATCTCTTGGCAACAGAAATAAAATGTGTGTTTCTTTTTCCACTGAGCTACCTTTAATTGTATTTTAATATACTGTTTCTTTATTATCCTATTTTTATTATAAATTTATATACCTAGTGATAGTTTTCCGTGTCAATATGTCAAAGATATTGAGTGAAGGGAAAAGTATTGAATTAAAATAAGTATGGAAGTCTGGGTTCGATTCTCGCCCATAGCACAATTTTTATTTCAACAGTTTTCCGTGTCAATATGTCAAAGACATTGAGTGAATGGAGAAGCATTGAATTAAAGTAAGTATGGAGTTCTAGATTCGATTCCTCCCTGTGGTACAAATTTTAATTCAATGCTTCTCCTTTTACTCAATATCCTATTTTTTATTACATTTATACCCAGACTCCATGCAGAGTAATCCGTTTAGATGGACGCTGTCAAAGTAATTTTTCTTATATCAGATACGTCTCTCTCCTCCCCTCCACCCATTAATACACCCTCTGTCCTTCACAAAATACGCAAACGGTCTTGCATTTATTAATAGTTATTTCTCTTCTGTTCTCTCTCTCTCACTCGCTGTCGCCGCTCTTGTATCATAACCTCAGTTACCCTTCTGGTCGGTTCCCTCACAATACAGTAGTAAAATCTATTGGTTTCCGTTGACAGCATGCACTCTCTTTTAATTTATGCTTTCGTTACTGTATATCAGTCCTCTCTATGAGACCGTGTCCTTTCATACCCCCTCACCTATAATAAATTCTTCGTTCTGTGAAATACAGAGCTCTGGTGTTTCGATTGACCTCCTCTGCTTTCATCCCAACAGACTATATCGTTACACAAGGTAAATATTTCCCGTTTTAGAAGCAGTTTTCTAATGCGTAAACGACGCTCCTTGCTACTTTTAAGATGCGTAATATTTCATTTATTATGGAAAGAGCTATGTTACATTCTTGAGCGCCGCACAGAGTAGCTGCGCGGTTTAAGGCATCATGTCTTAAATTGAGCTTCTCCTCGCGTCGGTGGTTCGAGTCCATCCTCGGTCTTGGGTGTCTGTGTTGTC
This sequence comes from Locusta migratoria, assembly GCA_026315105.1. Lineage (NCBI taxonomy): Eukaryota > Metazoa > Arthropoda > Insecta > Orthoptera > Acrididae > Locusta > Locusta migratoria. The sequence goes on along the minus strand of CM048750.1, from coordinate 1,216,340 downwards.
CTTATGTTAAGATAGTTTAAGTAGTGTGCAAACGGATGACGTTAGCAGTTAAGTCTAATAAGATTTCACACACATTTTTCATACAAACTTGAGCACTCCATTTTGACGAAGAATATTATACTACCACATCTGAAAATCGGTAGTTGTTCGGGCTGATGCCATCTTGTAATGGCTAAGATATGGTTTGCTTCCTGATGGGGAAACAGTTTTTAACAATCGCAAACATTCCCCTCTCCACCTCCAATAGCGGCAAGTAAGGAATTTAGGACTGTGGCGTCTTTCAAATCACATTACACATGTCCATTCGCTACTGATTAGAACAAAGTTGGATTAGTTTTCGTTGTTTCTTCAAAATGACAAACCCCTCCAGGTCTCTACGAACGGCGCGATCCTAATTACTAGTAAACAAGATTGGGAGAGTTGTTACCTAGTCATCTGAGGTCAACGCTGACGATAGGCGCGGGGTTGGAGTCCCGGTAGCACAACGTTATTTATTGCGCTACTTCAAAATGTTTGTAAATCTATTGCACTCAACTGCTCGGTTATTAGTCCGTAGATTACAAACTACTTAAGTTAAGGTAAACTAACCTAGGGACAACACAAACACCCATGCCCGTAGGGAGGGGGGGGGGGGGAGGGGGGAGGGGCTCGAACCCCGACGGGGAAAAGCCGCGCGCACCGCAGCACAGGGCTCCAGTGCGCACGGCTAATCCGCCGCGGCTTGCGCTACTTATAGCCGAACATATGCACATCCCGCTAATGGTGAGAACAGTAACTATTTCATCTCTTTGCGTATATATGTAATAAATAGCGAATAGAGCTGGGGTTGGGCCCCTGCCGGGAAAGAAGTCAATTGTATCGTTATTTCAAGTTCAGATATAAGCGCAATCTGTGAATTTATTTAATATCTGACGTGTGATCGTGATTCGTTAACGATTCATATAGGTACTGCGATCTATTCCACAATTTTATGACGTTCGACGCGTGTGAGTTGCGCTGTTACCTCTCAGAAACAATTTGGACTTCATGCCGTTCCTGGTGCAATGCTAAAGTTAACCGGTTTCGGACATTGGCCTTGTAAAACGATACCAATGGAGACGTCAATGTCTTACGTCTCTTCATGCCTAATCTAGTCTGGATCAGAAACGCAAGCTTTTTTTGGTCAACAGTGCGTTCAAATTCAGAGCACGAACAAAAACTCATTGTGTCACTGAATGAATTTGATAAGGTACCCGATTTGTCACTTATTGTAATTAAATTGAATTTACGTTCCTCTCTCGACTCCAACAACTTGTATTGTAATGTTTTTTGTATGACGGTATTGAATTACATGTGGACTGACTGTCATAAGGAGCAATGTCCTCTACTGCTTCTTTGGTACCCACTGTGAATAGTCGAATGACAGTACTCTACAGGGGTTTCGAATGTGGAGTACCCGCAACACAGCTACTTTAGTTGGGTTGCATTCAGCAGTGATCCACTTTTTTTGCTGTCAAGTGTACAAACCTACGGACACTCTGCTTTAATATTAGATACGGGTTATAACAATAACGTTATAAAGCCCCAGCGGTACTGTTTTTATCGAAACACTATTACAGTCGCTTTGCCGCATTCGTTTTATTTTGTGCCACAGTCGTAACTGCGGTCCATCGTCAGTTTTCAGGTTTCATCGACTATTCCTCTCCACCAATCGTGTTTTACCTTGTCTTGTGTACACCGTCATTACAAAAGATACTGTCGATACTGAAACGGTAAACAGTGCAGTCGTTTTTTTTTTGTTTTTTTTTCCACCTATGCTCCCACTAACTCCGCATCATCCATTCGGCGTCTTTGGAAATCAGAGAAACAATGCAGCGATAATTTGTGTTCACCAAACCAAATGTTTGTTGACCTAAGGGATCACAATACTCTCGTAATCAGTCCCTAGACTTCCAAACTTATTAAAGTAACTTATCCTAAGGACGACACATACACACACACAAGGTAACGTCCAAGATTTTATATGTCTACATCTACATCTACAAAAATACTCTGCGAATCACCCTGAAGTGCATGGCAGAGGATTCATCGAACCGCCTTTATGATATTTCTCTATATTTCCAGCCATTCTCTAATAGCGCGCGGTGAAAAGGAACACCCAAATCTGTCCGTTTTCGATCCGATTTCTCTTAATTTGATGATCATGTCTCCCTGTGTAGGTAGGTGCTAACAAATTTCTCAAATCAATCTCGCCCAAATTTAGTGCCACATCCGCAACACTATTTTCCGTGTAACGTTCCCTGTACCTCCGTCAGATCCCTCGGTGTGTATCCCACAATGCGCAGCAACAGTCCAAAATAAGATGCAGAAGTGTAGCGCAGGCAGTTTCTTTAGTGGAAATGTTGGGCCTAAGTCCTCAGATGTTCAAATCTTTGTAAATCTATGGCTCCTAATTACTCTTGCTATCAGTCCCTAGGCTTACAAACTACTTGAAGTAACTTATACTACGGACAAGAAATACCGGGTGTTCAGAAAGTCAGTATAAATGTGGAAACTTAATAAATCACGGAATAATGTATTATAGACAGGTAGAAATTGAGTCACATGCTTGGAATGACATGGGGTTTTATTAGAAAAAAAAAATATTGCTAGACGCGTGGAAGATCTCATGCGTGCGTCGTTTTTTTTGCGATCGTGTGCTCAGCCGCCACTTTCGTCACCCTTGGCCCGTGCTATTATTGGCTTTGGGATTACCGGAAGTCGCAAGTGTATTGTGATCGACCGACATCTCTAGGGATGCCGAAAGACAACATCCGACGCCAATGCCTCACCATAACACCGGACACACCTTACAGTGCCGTTCACAACATTATTCCTCGACTGCAGCTGTTGTTGAGGAATGACGGTGAACATATTGAGCATTTCTTGTAAAGATCATCATCTTTGCTTTGTCTTAATTCGTTATGCTAATTATTCCTTTTGTGATCGATGAAGCACCACCTGTCGGACATTTTTGAACTTTTTTTCTGGTTCTAATAAAACCCCATGTCATTCCAAGCACGTGTCTTTATTTCTACCTCCCTGTCTACCTTATTCCGTGATTTATTAGTGACTTTTTGATCGCCCGGTACACGTATGCCCTCGGGAGAACTGGAAACTCCGGCGGCGAGCAGTGGCGTGCTGGGCGCGGCTTTCAGCGTTCTGCCAGCGGGCGCAGCCTCCGGCCTGCCTCCCCTACAGTATTTTCTGTGCGTTCTTTCCAATTAAGCTGATCCTAATTGTGGTTCCTAGGTATTTAATTGACTTTGCGGCTGTAGATTAGACCTATTTGTCGTATAAACGAAGTGTGGCGGCTCTCCTGTAGCGCTGGTGTGGGTCGGCTGACAGCTGTCAGGTTTAGATTAGATTAGATTAGATTAGATTAATACTTGTTCCTTAGATCATGTATACGACATTTCGTAATGATGTGGAACGTGTCAGGCGTGGCCGCAGCCGCCTGCTGCCGCCGAGCGTCGTCTGCTCCGCCTGCGACAACTGTTTCATGTAATCTAAGTAAAGCTACAGCCGGCAGACTGCCTACTGTTTCATTTAAACTATTAGTTATCGCGCTAAAAATTAAAAACCGCGGTTTTGGAATTCGCATCTGTTCTGCACTATCCAGTCTTTTCCATTCGATTCTGAGGAAACCGATGAGAAAAATGACTGCTTCTCACATTCTAGTTATAAATCTCAGATTGATAATGAATTGTCTGTCTTTCCGTTGATGCTCACAGTTACTATGATACTTCTCAAATAAGTAAAACACGTCTTTCGAAAAGTTTGCAGTAAGAAATGTAGCCGCTGGCCAGTTTACGTTTGGTGCATTTTAGGTCCTATAGAGCTGTGTATCAGATTTAGGCAACGTATCGAAATTGTTTTTAATGCTGGAAAGAAAGCGAAATCTCTCTGCAGTCCGGAGTAAAGTCGCGATATATATATATATATATATATATATATATATATATATATATATATATATATATATTAGCGTCTGGCCGTAACGGGCTGCGACGCGCCCCACTAGAGGCTGTGGCCGCTCGCTAGCCAGAGATGCTTCAAGTGTTCCTGTTTCGTACATAGTTTACGAAGTCAGTAACAGTCGCACTTTAATATTGTGTGAAGATTTATTTTCATTTTGTGACTAAAGAGGGACTTTCAGAGATCTAAGGGGACAGTTACCTATGCACTGCATGCGTCGTTTTTTTGTTTCCTGCAACTACAATTCCACTCAGGCAACATTAAGTAACTCTTCTTATTGTGAAAGATATATAAAATGAAAGCAGACGACCTGATAACAACTAGGAATTCAAGACACGAAAGAAAAATATACGATGTTCATTTCGGTGCAGATTAAATACTAACCCCCTCAGGGGCTCAGCGTTAGTTTCCTGAGTACGGGCTTGGCGAACCCGGCGTCCTGAGCTGGGGACTGGTAAGCGCCGCCAGTCCTCTAGACTCCGTAACCTCTGGGCACGCTTCAGCGACCACCATGTGGCGCGGCGGTGGAACGTTGTGTGTGCCGGGAAATGGGGATCTTGGCTTGACTGCCCAGGTTGCGAGAATGGTGTAAACCTCTATAAGAAAAAAAAAACCTTCAATCCTAAGGTGTGCTACGTGCTGGTGGGATGCATGGATGTTGAAGAGGAACAGTCGCTAGCGAGCAACCTCTGGGGATACTGCCGCAACTCAGTTGTATAAGGCTTACCTAGGCATGCGGGGCTCTGTCTAAGCGGGCACGTACTTCCCTAGCTACACGTGGGACCGAGATGAATACTTCCAATTTATCCCATGAACCTTCCAGTGGGATGGGTATACCACTGGAGGTACCAACACCCAGTCGAAGAAGAGGTGTCGGGTGGCTAGTCCCCCAGACAAGTTCAGTAACAAAAAAGTTTCGTCCATAGTAACAGAACGCAGACTGCCAGCCAGAATGCGTTTATTGTAATCAAACGTAAAGAAGGTTCCTTTGAGAAGATACCTTTTATACCAATAAGCGCTTAGAAGGTCTTGCGGGCACTTTAAAATCTGTCAAAAGATTGCGGAATGGTACCTTGTTGGTTGAAACTTCAACCTCCCAACAGGCGGAAAATCTGCAGAAGGCAAAGTACCTAGGTGAATACGAAATAAATTGACGCAGAACTACACAGTACCCTGAACTACAGTAAGGGCGTAGTTTTCTGTAGGGACCTGATGGGCATTCCAATTGAAGAACTCAAGGCAGAATGGGCAACGGAAGGCATAGTGGACGTCCAGAATATCAAGAAAAGGGTGGATGGAGAACTTATGTCATCTGAGAGCGTCATCCTTACCTTTAATACCCCTAAACTCCCTGAGCATGTGAAGGCAGAGTTTTTGTGGTTGAAGGTCCGTCCCTATGTCCCTAATTCCATGCGCTGTTTCAAGTGCCAGCGTTTAGGACACACCACGCTCGGCTGTAAGGGGGAGGCCACTTGTGGCAAATGTGGAAAGGCAGCACATGAGGGCACTGCTTGTACGCCACCTGACAAATGTGTAAATTGTTCTGGGGAACACCCTGTTTGCAGTCGGGACTGTCAGGTGTACCTTGAGGAAAGGAAAATACAGGAGATAAAGACGACCAGGCGCATTTCCTACACGGAGGCTAAGAAGGTATTTAAGGCCATGCAGCCACCTGTATTTCCCACCTCGTTCGCTGCCGTCTTACAGAAATCCGTCACCACAGTAGACACAAACTGAGGCTGTCAGTGTCAGCACCAATACTTGCACATGTCCGTGCACATGTCAGGCAGCTGAAGCTCCCCTTCCTCTCGCCCCACCGAACACGGCCGAAAAAGCTACAGGTATCGCTTTTGCAGACCGTGTGGTTTCTGTTGCTACAGAAGTTGTGCTAGATACGGACAGCAGGAAATCATTAGGAAGGCACCTCACCAGCGAAGTGCCTCTCAAAAGAAAAATCTTCCGCCAAAGCACAGTGCTCCCCAAGTCCCCCTTTCCTCCTCCTCTTCTCAAAAGAAGAAGCCGAGGAAAGTATCTTCCCGTCCGCTTGCAACTCTTTCGGGAGCGTCAGCGGACGTCTTAATGGCGGCGTTGACTGACGAGGAGGACATTATTGCGGACTTCGATGCGTCATCGCCTGAACCAAGCAGTCCATCTGCTACCCAGCGCTCAAAGAGTGCCTCACCATCGCGGCACAAGGTTAGAGAGAAGGTAGACCCACACAGGTGACATGGCTCCCATACTCCAGAGGAATTTGGCTGGATTCAGGACTCGTTTCGAGGAACTTCAGTTTCTTGTGAAGGATATGCCTTTCTGTGTCTCCCTTCAGGAGACACACTTCAAACGGACTGATACACCTGTCCTGAGAGGCTATCAATTCCATAGGAAAGACGACCTGACGGGTGATAGAGCACAAGGTGGTGTGGCAGTGTTCGTCAGGGACACTTTTCACTCTTCACCTGTGCCACTGACCACTACACTGCAAGCAGTTGCTGTTCGTATACTGGCCCATCATGATATCACAGTCTGCTCTCTTTACTTACCGCCTGGAGAACATGTTGACAGTAATCTCCTGACAGAGCTTATTGATGAACTCCCTCGTCCTTTTCTTCTTTTAGGAGATTTTAATGTGCATAATTCATTCTGGGGCTCTAACAACAACTGCCCCAGGGGACGGATGGTTGAGACTGTGATACACTCCTCCGTTGTCATCTTACTGAACACAGGCCAGCCTACACATTTTAGCACTGCTAGAGGTTCGTCTTCAGCCATCGACCTCTCCCTCTGCTCGCCTGCTCTTGCACACACTGCTCAGTGGACGTGGATGACGACCTTCATGGCAGCGATCACTATCCCATTTGGATAGACTTGCCGATCACCGTAGATTGCAGTGTGAAGCCGCCGAGATGGCAGCTGCACAAAGCTAACTGGGCCCTTTTTCAGCAGTTGGCTATTTTCGAGCGGCGTCATGATGTCAAAGAATGGGTGGATCACATAACAAACAGAGATTCACAACGCTGCTGACACTTCCATCCCGAAATCGACGTCAACGCTTCAACGACCAGGTGTTCCTTGGTGGACAGAAGAGCAGCATTGCGTCGATTCCATCGGTGCCCTACCGATGTGAATTTGGTCAATTTTCGAGTGGCAAGGGCACGGGCAAGGAGAATTATTAAAGGAAGTAAGCAGAGGTCTTGGCAGGAGTTCCTGAACTCCATCAATAGGTCCACGCCCGCAAGTAAAGTATTGGAAGCCATTAGGAGGATTTCTGGACGGAACCCCCCGACCGCCAATAGCAGCTGTGCAAAGGCAGGGATGTCTTTTACAATCGCCCAGGGACATTCCCCAAGTTATGCAGAATCCTATGCGGATGTTACATCCGATTCTCGCCAGGATCCAGTCTTCCGTCAATATCGGACGATACAGGAGAGGGTTGGCTTTGACCTCCGTTCCTCCAACGTTGAGGATTACAACCAACATTTCTCAATGTGGGAGCTGGAATCCGCTTTGTCAGCAGCTCGTGATTCTGCACCTGGCCCTGACGAAATACTGTACAGACTGCAGAAACAGTTGGAAACTTTTTAACGAAATTTGGGTTACGGGTAATTTTCCATGTTCTTGGAAAGTCTCCATTTCAATTCCAATTTTAAAACCGGGGAAGATCGCACCGACCGAGGTAGTTATCGTAGAATTAGTCTTACGAGTTGCATTGCTAAGACGTTGGAGCGTGTGGTCAACCGGTGCTTAGCCGCTCTCAATGCGGGTTTAGGAGGTACCACTCTACACTGGATAACCTCACCCTGCTTGAAAGTGCGATCCAACAAGCTTTCCTACGGAAGCAACACCTAATCGGTGTTTTCTTTGACCTCGAAAAGGCGTATGATACTACCTGGCGACGTCTTGTTGTACAGCAGCTTTACAAGTGGGGTTTCGTGGACGTTTGCCCATTTTTATCCGATCTTTCCTCTCTGACAGGTATTTTAGATACAAGGATGGGAGTGCCTTATCTGACCGTTTTAAACAAGAGAATGGTGTCCCCCAAGGGAGTGTCTTAAGCGTAACGGCATTCGCTATATCCATAAACAGCATTACTTCCACCGAGCGACCGCCTGTACAGTGTTCCTTGTTCGTGGACGACTTCTCCATTTTCTGTGCCTCCTCCTCCGTTGCAACAGCAGCTCGTCAATTAGATTTGACGATCAGGCGGTTGGAGGAATGGTGTAACACCACTGGTTTTAAGTTTTCCTTGGAGAAAACCGTCTGTGTGGATTTCAATCGCTCCCGTTCCCTTTTTAATACACCTGTTTTAAAACTAGGAGACACTGCTCTCACCTTTCAGGACAAGGTCAAATATCTTGGCCTCACATTCGACGAGAGGCTGACGTGGTTGCCGCACCTTAAAGAGGTCAAACTGCGATGCCTCAAGGCTCTCAGTATTCCAAAATGTCTCAGTCATCGGTCTTGGGGTGCCGACAGGGCACGTCTGCTCCAGTTCTACAAAGCTTTCGCGCGGCCTAGACAGGAATATGGCTGCCAGGTCTATGGATCGGCCAAGCCTTCATAGCTGAAAATCCTGGATTCAGTACACCACGAAGGTATCAGGCTGGCGACTGGTGCGTATCGCACAAGTCCAGTACTTAGCCTGTGTGCAGAAGCTGGTGAGCCCCCGCTGTCTATCCGCCGTGTTCTGCCCGTGGCACGCCTGGCGTACAGATCTCTGTCAGCTTCGCACAAGTGTTGCGCAGCAGCCCAACCAACGTTTGTTACACAACCGCCCACAGGCTACGAGACCGTTTGGGATTAGAGCACAGGAGAGCCTTGAGTTGCTGCCAGTTCAGGGTATCCCTGGCTCCTTCATAGGCCTACATTGTTTTTAGATCTGACTGCTTTCAAGTAGCCTTGTACCTCGAATAGTTTTTATAAAAGTAGATTTTTAGAGATTTTAAACCACCATGCAAATTTTATTATTGTATTTACAGATGGATCCAAGCAGGGAGATAGTCTCGGCTGTTCCGTTGTGTTTCCCGACTCTGTCCTTCGGATAGGGCTCCCAAAACAGTTTTCCGTTTACTATGCAGCACTGTTCGCCATCCTGAGGGCACTAGAACGGATTAAAAGGCATCACTGTCTGAAATTCCTGATCTGCTCAGAATCCCACAGCGCCCTCCTCGCTGTAGACCAACTGTATCCGGCAGATCGGATGGTGCAGGACATTCAGGACGCTCTCCTTGCACTGCAACGTCAACACAAGGAGATAGTTTTCTGTTGGGTTCCGGGGCACATAGGGATCCAGGGAAATGAGCTGGCCGATGCAGCAGCTAGGGAGGCTTGTTCTCTCCCCCCTTCCGTACGCTGTTCTGTCCCACTGAAAGCCGTCACCTCCTTTGTGACACGTAGAACCGTGGCGTTGTGGGAGAATCAGTGGTTGGATGTGGCGGGCAATAAACTACGCGCGGTGAAATCCTCAGTCCGCCAATGGTGTACATCCTTCCGCCCTAGACGAGCTGATGAAGTCGCCCTCACTCGTCTCCGAATAGGACATTGCCCTCTGATACACGGTTTCCTTTTACGCAATGAAGAACCGCTAGAGTGTGGCCGATGTAGGACACAATGGTCAATACGACATATTTTAACAGAATGCGTTTTATTTGCTGGTACCAGGGCAACTTTGGGTCTCTCACAGGACCTGAAATCTATTTTAGCTGACGATGAGGCGTCTGTGGATCGTGTCCTACGATTTTGTACTATCTCTGGACTACTTCCCAAAATACTGGGTGTGCGATTTTAATGTGTGTTAGAGTGGCTCGGCCACCCTTTATTTTTAAGTAGTCGCCGGGCCACGTATCTGTCAAAGTTTTATCCTCAGTTTTAGTCTTTTTAACGGTTGTTTTAAGCTATCCCTGCAGCTGTAGGTGTGCTTTCATATTTCGCAAGTCCATCATTTTTCTTCCGTCCGTTCATGTTTGAGCAAGGGCGCTGATGACCTCGATGTTGAGCGCCCTATATCACTAATCAATCAATCAATCAATACTAACGTGGTTCGCTTCATACCCGCCAGGTGGTCACGGAAATGTACTTTCCCTTTTTAGCTGGTAGTCGGGTTATCCGCTCAAAACCGTGTAGCACTGGCGTACGTAAAGCTGTAAATTTTGGAAAAGACAAAACTATAAATGAATTGGTGCATCCAGTAGTGACTAGTCGGTTACTACAAGGAACAATTTACGTTTTGTTTAAAGAGTTATGAGGGGACAGCTAATTTAAATTTGTACAGTGTGTGCCCTCTATCTTATCAAATGTCATGGAGATAAAACGAGTGAATAGAATTTTTTTATAACAGAAAAACTGAGGTGTATTGTCCTTCGGGCATTTTAACTTGATATGCTTTCCGTCTATGCTATCAAAGCAGTTCGGAAGCCCTTAAAGTTCTAAAATATTTCCTCGGATATCTTACACATTGTGTTGTAGGTCTACGTACTTTGGCTGGAATATAATCCAAATTGCGTGACAGACTTGCTTCACAATTTCTGAGACTGTTCAAAGTCCAAGTTGAAGAGGAAAGGCAATAACCTGCTGACTGTCTTATGTAGTCACATTATATTAAAATATGATGATGGAATGAATACACAGTGAGTGTAGAGTGCGTTGATAGCAGATATCGACATAGGTGAGAAGTATGACATGTTATTCAAAACCGTTAGAGCAATGTGCTTAACTTGCTTTGCTTCATAAGATTCAGCTAAATTTAGTTTTCTTCTACGTGAGGCACGAAGAGACTACAAATGGTGTAACTTAACTCACACAAATAACTAGTCTCTGCCGTGTATAGGTAGGTTTCCTACAGTTCGTTCTGTTCCTTTCGATGCTCACTTTGACCAGGAGGTAGAGTACTCTCGCGACGAACGAAAATATTTGAAAAACCTACCAGAATCAGACTCTATTTGAATACAGAGACGCCGGTATTCTGCTGAGCTCTCTCCCTTGTTACGGATCTCGTGCTTCTGTGCTCTTATAACAACAGACGGCGCAGTGAGCGGCAGCTGGCTCGGACAGCTGCCTCTCCACTCCCCACGCCTTAACGGTCAACTGACAGTTTTGCACTCTGCAGATATCTTACATAAATCATTTTGCAGTTTCTTTTCATCTTCTGGTGACTTTAGTAACCTATAACTGACAGCAGCATCAGCGACCAATCCGAGACAGCTGTTCACATTGTCTTCGAAATCATTTATAAAAATGAGGAACAGTAATGGCCCTACAACACTTCCCCCGGGTAACGCTAGGTATCACTTTCATTTTACTCGATGACTTCCCGTCAGTTATAACGTGCTGTGTCCTTCTGACTGGAAACCACGAATCCAGTGGCACAACTGTGGTGATATTCTAAAAGCTCGCAATTCGATTAGAAGACGCTTGTGAGGTACAGTGTCAAAAGCCTTCCTGAAATCTAGATATATGGAATCGACTTGAGATCCCTTGTCGATAGCTCTCATCAGATGTGAATAAGAGCTAGCTGTGTTTCACAAGAACGATAATTTCTAAGCCTCTGTTGAATATGGGTCAATAGGTCGTTCTATTCGAGGTAGTTTATAATGTTTGAGGAAAGAATAGGCCTATGTTCCAGAATCCTGCTGTAAACCGACGTCAGTGCTATAAGCCTGTAAGTTTACGGATCACTCTTATTGCCATTCTTGAATATCGGGGGTGACTCGTGCAACTTTCCAGGCTTTGGGTACGGATATTTCGCTGAGTGACCGGTGGTATATGGTGGCATGAACATACTCTGTAAGTAACCTAACTGGTATACAATCGGGGTTGAAAAACTTTGTTAAATGATTTAAGTTTTATTAAGACTCCATGGATGTCTGCTTCTAAATTACGCGTGCTGAGATCTGTTCTCGATAAGAATTCTGGAGTATTTGCTTCGTCTTCTCTGGTGAAGGAATTTCGGAAAGCTGTGTTTAGCAAATCAGATTTGACAGCCCTGTCATCAGTAGCATCAACATTTCTATCGCGTAGTGAAGATGTTGAGTTTTGCCTCTAGTACACTTTACATACGACCTCAATTTCTTAGGATTTCCTACTCGTTTAGGTGACACGGTTTTGTTTTGGGGAACTATTGTAAGCTTCTCATATTAAGGTTCGAGCTAAATTTCAAGTTTCTGTAAAAGACTGTGTCTTGGGCATTTTGAGCCGTTTAAATTTGTCGCGAGATGTCGCTCCAGAATGCACGGCCATTGCAGCGCGGCTTGTGTCCACCGTGGCAGAACAAACTGTATAATATATTGTGATGTAGTATCCGAGGTCTCACACTGAAATGCATGGGAGAGGGGGCATCGAACCGCTTTTATGAGATTTCTCTACATTTCCATCCAGTCTCTAATAGCGTTTTCGATCTGAATTGTCTTGTTTTATTGCGATAATCGGGTTTCCCTATGTAGGTGGGTGCTAACAAATTTCTGAAGTAAATCTCGCCGCATCGAAAACCGCCTTTCTCTCAATGATTTCCACCCCTACTCTTTCATCAAATCCATGACAGTCTTTCCCTTATACCGCCGCAATACAAAATTGAGCTTGCCTTCTCTGAACTTTATATCCTTCGTCAGTCGCACTTGGTGAGTATTCCACAATGCGAAGCAATACTCCAAAATAGGAGTGCAGGCTGTTTCTTTAGCAGAACTGTTGCATCTCCCATCTCCGAAGTGTTCTGCCAATGCAACCTAGCCCTCGGTTCGCCTCCGGCATGATTACAATTCAATCATCATTCGACTTTCATCCACTTTCGAATCCCTCAAATAGCTAGAAAATAAGGCTTGAATAAGGCAATAATTGGATTTTGCAACATGGGTCGCAGGATAGTACTGAAATGCAGGATATAAGTTACTTCTTTGCTGATGGCCTATACTACCTCAGGATTGACTATAAGACGAGGCACTGAATTAAAAATATTGTGCCACGGCCGGGATTCGAAACCAGGCCTCCTGCTGGCTTGGGACCCGCTTTATCCACTCAACCACGATGTCTTTATTGACACCGCGAATGCACGCAACAGCCCCCACCTTAAGCTTCAGCTCCGCCTTGGTGGCCTCATTTGTAATTCGTATGTTTTCCAAGGCTCCATAATTGGGAACAGCTCCACAACACTGGGTGTCGAATCCCGGCCATGGCACAATTTCTTTTTTTAAATTCAATACCTCACCTTGTAATCAACACCTATGATAAGTCGAGACTAATATGTGACTCCTGTATACGGGATTATTTCATATTCCTCAGAGAGGAATATTGAAGTGAATATGTTTCGAATTCACCTGACCCAGCATTAATTTTATGTGGTTGTTCCACTTCAAATCACTCCTTATGTATACTGCCAGCTTTTCTATGGATGTGACAGCATGAAGTGCTCCTTCTACAGTTTTATAGCTATACTAGCTGAAAACCCGGCGTTGTCCGGGTATTTATAAATTTATTCCTGCCATTTTTCACGTATATATTCATTTGTATAAGGGCTGTATGTCTGTAAAATCTCTCGGAAATACAGTTACTAGTAGAGAAGAAATAGGTTAAAACTTGGTGCATGACGGGGCCGTTTTCCATGAACACTACTGTTCATGTGCTCATACAGCATGGACTACGTGTCCTACTGTGACACAATTTAGAATGTACAGTCGGTGACAGAATTCGCGAGACTCCTCGTGTAATCGCTATGCACAACCGCAAAGTTTGGCTGCTTGGTGGGGAATATAAACAGCTAGGGGACACGATCGTACATACTGTAGATTACTCGGGTACCTGAGATGAAATCTGAGACGAAAACAGTTATCTTTCAGTATCGCAGACGGTGGTAACACGCGTGCTTTCTACGCGACGTGAAGGCGACTTCGCACACAGATCTTACAAGCTGCTTCGCGTTTTGGCCATTGTGTTTTAAGCTATTCGCGACCCACATATTCCTTTCCACATCGGTTTTCTTATAGTTTCAGTGAACGATGACAGCAATTAGAATTGAGATGCTGCTGTCCTTGCATACTGTCTGACGTTACTGACACATTAAAATGGAAAATGTGTATGCGTAACATAGAAGTAATGGAATTACAAGACAGGAAGCAAATTATCGACATTAGCCACTACTTAAAGTAACCTTCATCAGACAAGTGCAATAAGACAAATACCTAATGGTGTTTCAGCGGCACACTTGTTGGAATCACGCTGCAACACTTATTCGTTGAGCGAGGAGACAAAACAGATCCTGTTCTAAACACTTTGTTACGAAGCTAAGAGTTAAAGTGCACCATGATGTTCGGAGCTATTACGTAACGGTTTCCATCCACCGCCTCAGTTGCGCTATATAGACAACAACCGTTTGGCACGGCAGATCACTGATTGTATTTTTTGTTTTTGTTTTTTGTTTTTGTGGTTTTATGGCGCAGAACTTCTACGGTCATTAGCGCCCAGACAAGAACAGAAATTCGCTAGATCTCAAAAAAAGGTAAAAGACAATTAAAATGGTCAAATATCCTTTGATAAGTTGGCCAAGTTGATAAAACGCAAAACTCGAGCAGCTGCTCGTGTGTCATCAGCTAAAAGTTCCTCCAGAGTAGACGGAAAGTGAAGGGCTACACGGAAATGATTAAAATTAACACAAGACAGTAAAACATGTCGCACTGTCAGCAGTTCACCGCAGGAGCACAGCGGTGCAGGGTCGGCGAATAGCAAGTGACGGTGGCTGAAACGGCAGTGACCGATCCGCAACCGGGCCAGGATGACCTCCTCTCGCCGAGAGGGGCGTGAGGAGGTCCTCCAAGCGGTCGGGATCGGTTTTACAGTTCTCAATTCCTTGTTGTACAGTGAAAACCACGCACTGTGCCATGACGACAGGATACTCCGGCGAAGAGCCCGGTGAACATCGTCCGATGGGACGCAAAAGGTAGCCATGCGAGGCAAAAGATCTGCGGCCTTGGCTGCTATGTCGGCGGTCTCATTTCCGGGCACTCCCACGTGGCCAGGGACCCACAGGAAAGAAACGTGACAGCTGTCATCTGCTAGCAACTGGAGGGAGCGGTGGATCCGATACACGAGAGGATGGTTCGAGAAAGGGTCCTTCAGACTCTGCAGGGCACTAAGGGAGTCCGAACATATGACATAGAAAGGTTTGCGGTGGCGGCAGGTGTACAAAACGGCCTGGTGGAGGGCAAAAAGCTCAGCCGTGAAATTCGAGCACCGGTCAGGGAGCTTGTATTGGAAACGGTTGTCCCCGACGACGAAGGCAGATCCGACACCGGCAGTGCTCTTGGAACCATCAGTGTAAATAAATACGGCATTATCGAACCGCGAACGGAGTTCGACAAGCCTCGAGCGGTATACCAAATCCGGAGTGCTCTCCTTGGGGAACGAACTAAGTTGAAGGTGAGTGTGAACCTGGGCCTGATGCCACGGTGGCAATGGGCTTTCGCTCAACCGAAAGGTGGAAGGAAGAGTAAAATCGAGCCGCAGGCGGCGAAACCGAACTCCAGGCGGAAGCAAGGCAATCGCAGACAACTGATATTGGCGATCGAGTGAGTCGTCGAAAAATAATTGGTAAGATGGATGGTTGGGCATCGACCGCAGGCGGCATGCGTACTGACACAATAGTATGTCACGCCGAGTGGTCAAGGGTAATACAGCAGCCTCGGAATACAGACTTTCAACAGAGCTGGTATAAAATGCACCGGTCGCCAGACGTAATCCCCAATGGTGAATAGAGTTGAGACGGCGGAGAATCGACGGCCGTGCAGAAGAGTATACAAGGCTTCTGTAGTCGAGCTTCGACTGGACAATGGCCTGGTAAAGGTGAAGCAGGACGGTACGATCCGCTCCCCATGACGTGCCACTGAGGACACGAAGAACATTAAGGGATCCGGAACAACGGGCAGCCAGGTAGGACACGTGTGTGGACCAGCAAAGTTTACGATCCAACATGAGTCCCAAGAATTTCGTAGTCTCCACGAAAGCGAGAGCAACAGGGCCGAGACGAAGAGAAGGTGGAAGAAATTCCTTGTATCTCCAGAAGTTTATACACACCGTTTTCTCAGTGGAGAATCGGAAGCCGTTTGCGATGCTCCGGGAATATAGACGGTCACGACAGCGTTGAAGACAACGCTCCAAGAGACACGTCCGCTGGGCCCTGCGATAAATTGCGAAATCGTCTACAAAAAGGGATCCGGAAACGTCGGCTTAAAGGCAATCAACGATAGGATTGATTGCAATGGCAAAGAGAGCCACACTCAAGATGGAGCCCTGTGGTACCCCATTCTCCTGGCAAAAGGTATCTGACTAAACAGAGCCCACCCATACCCGGAACTTGCGATCCGCCAAAAACGCTTGAATGAAAAGAGGGAGTCGGCCCCGAAGGCCCCATGCGTGCAATGTGCGGAGAATGCCCGCTCTCCAACAGAAATCGTATGCCTTCTCCAAGTCGAAGAACACTGCTACTGTTTGACGCTTCTGTAGAAAGTTATTCATAATGAAGGTCGACAAGGTAACGAGGTGATCAGCAGCAGAGCGGTGTCGACGAGGAGCCAGACCAACCGAGCGTTAACCATGCGTTCCATCACCTTACAGACGCAGCTAGTCAGAGAAATGGGGCGATAACTGGAAGGAAGATGTTTGTCCTTTCCTGGTTTGGGGATGGGGACAACAATGGCTTCACGCCAACTTGTGGGAACATGACCTTCAGTCATATGCGATTGTAGGTACTAAGAAGAAAACACTTGCCCGCAGGAGAGAAGTTCTTCAGCATCTCAAGATGAATGGAATCGGGTCCGGGAGCAGAAGACCGGGACAGGGCGAGCGCACGGTCTGTCTCCTGCATGGAGATGGCGACATTATAATTTTCACGATTAAAAGAGTGGAAAGAAGGCGGCCGTGCCTCCTCTACCTGTTTGCGAGGGAGAAAGGCAGGGTGGTAATGGGCAGAGCTCGAAACCTCCGCAAAGAAACGGCCCAATGCGTTGGAAACATCAGCGGGGTCCACGAGGACTGCGTTCTCCATGGTCAGGCCAGGAATCGGGGAGTGGACCTTGACGCCGGATAAACGGCGTAGGCCACCCCAAACAACCGTACAACCGTGGAGGGAATAAAACGGTTAAAAGAACTAGTAAAAGCAGTCCAGCAAGATTTTTTGCTGTCGTTTATGATACGACGACATTGCGCTCTCATTAGTTTATAATTTATGCAATTCTCCAAAGTTGGGTGGCGGTGGAAGGTGCGTAAAGCACGGCGCCGGGCTCTAAGCGCTCCGCGGCAGGCTGCAGTCCACCAAGGGACCGGAACACGACGTGGAGAAGAGGATGTACTAGGTATGGAGTGTTCGGCAGCGGTGAGAATAACCTCTGTGAGGCAGTCGACTGACTGTCACAGCTGGGAAAATTCTGATCGTGAAAAACAGCCATGGAAGAATGAAGCCCACAGTCGGCTTTAGAAATGTTCCAACTGTTGGGACAAGGAGATGGGGAATGATGCAGGAAGTGGATGATACAAGGGAAATGGTCACTCAAGTACGTGTCAGAAAGTGCATACCACTCAAACCGACCGGCAAGCTGAGGAGTGCATATCGCAAGGTCTATGTGGGAGTAAGTATCAGTTGTGTCAGAAAGGAAGGTCGGTGCCCCATTGTTGAGGCAGACAAGATTGAGATGTTGGAGAAGGTCCACCAAAAGGGAGCATCTCGGACAAGGTGCCGGAGAGCCCCATTGGCGAATAGATATTACAGAGGGAAAAGATAAATGTGGATAGAGTGATGTGGACGGCAACTGCCTGTAGGTGCGTATGCAATGTAATGGGATGGTAATATACGTCGTCTCGAATGAACATCAGAACCCCTCCATGGGCTGGGGTACCTTCCACAGGTGGCAGGTCGAAACGCACAGAGGTGTAGTGGGGAAAGTCTGCACGATCACTTGGAAGCAACTTAGTTTCTTGGAGACAGACTAGAAGCGGGCAGTGCAATCGAAGGAGTAGTTTTAACTCCTCCCGGTTGGAACGAATGCCGCGAATATTCCATTGAAGGAGCGCCATGATAAAAAATGAGATAAGAAATGAGGATAAAACGAACAAGCAAGGGGGTCACCTCGACGGCCGCTGAGAACCGGATTTCGAGGGAGCACTGCTATCGCTGTCTAGGGGCAAAGGGTCGTGGTCCATAGGTTCGACCGACGCGCCTGCCACCTCCCTGAGTTGATCAGGAGGGGCAGTTTCCACCGCTGGTAAAGGGCCGGGTGCCCGGCAGACGGAGCGTCCCGGTGAAACAGAAGACGGCCGAGGCGGCGTGACGGATGGGTCACGCCTCGGCGGGGAAGGAGAGGAACTCTTTTTCTTGTTGGCTCTTCTGGAAGAGTGACGGCGAGAAGAGGCAGTCGACAGTTGGGAAGCCTGAGAACGCAGAAAATCCTCACCAGCGGGTTCCTTTTTCAAAGTCCGGGCATCTTGTTTAGGTGCCCGCAGTTTACTAGAGGTTGACGAAGACTGAACTTTAGAAGCAGCAGGAGGAAGCGGGGACTTGGTACAGGAAATCTTCGGGCGGATCGCACAACTATGTCAGCGAAAGTAAAATCACAGGTCTCAGTCCCCTCGGCCACCGCGGCAGCCTGTGGTTAGTCACAGTCTTATTCCGTAGCCATGAAAATTTATTCATAATTAGAAATGAAGCACGTGCAATAGAGAATGGTGTTGTATCAAATGAATTTCTTTAAACTATCATATCCAACTGACGATTTTATTTTTATTCCATATCTTTCAATAACGACGCAAAAGCTAAGTTTTTTGTGTAAGCAACAATAGGAAATTTAAATCGCTGTGACATTCAAATCCGTGGTGGTTCAATCCAATCCATTTTCACTCCAGACCGTAGTACGAATTCCCAATAACGGCGAGCTCGGTGTTCGCCACTTGGTATCCCCAGAGGTTTAGAAGATCTTTTGGTGTGAGTTTGTCACTGGCGAATATCGAACACGAGACGTTTCGCACACTAATTAAAAATATCAACCCGCCAAACCACCCGAACCTACGAATACATCATGAGGGAAGTAGATATATGAACAATCACCGTAGAATGAAGTAGGTCATCTTTTCCAAGAAAAAGGCATTAATTTGATAATGCCAACGGTGAAACTAAGGAGGTAGAGTAATCTGTAAAATCTCGAGTCTCAGAATCGACTTCTGGTGTTTCTTCATGGTAGCAATATTAGAGGAGTAAAAGATTCGACGGCGGATTTCTTGGATTTAGAAGCCGCAGCCGTTTATTCTGCAATAGGACAACATTACACACCGGTGGGTTACAGTAACTGTGCAGAATACAAAACCACGTTTCTTTTTTTTTTTTTTTTTTTTTTTTTTTCAAACGCGTGCATAGTTTCCAGATAAGGTCTACCAGCTCTGAATAGGTAGTAGGAATATGTTCCTGCAGAGGTTCGAAAAGCGGCTATACTGAAGTATGTGTTGGTGGCGCCGGCGTAAATGCGCAGATGCGTGAGACGAGGGCCTATTATCGAAATGATATCCGCAGCATTTCTGTTTTTTAATATGCACTCAATGCGTAGATTTCACATACTTAACTTTTCTGCCACTGGAAAAATGCAACACAGATGCTATGAGTGAAAGTGTATATTTGTTCTATATACCTAATTTTTTATCTTGTTGCTACATGATTTTTTTTAAATGTAGGTTCCAGGGCACATATCGTATGCATTTATAAATATCAAACATTATTGTAGCCACAATTTATTAGCTGAAATAAGTGCGTACTGGAAAACGTTGCCTTATGTGGTTTCAATACTTGACAAGCACATACCGAGTGTGTAATAGCTACAACGACAATCTTCGAATACGAAGGCTGTTAATTGCCCCCTGTGTGTTTGCGTGTTGAAAGTGTCAACAATAGGGATCGCTGTATGGGTGTAATATCAACTAATACTGAGTCTCACCATTGCTGATGACAGTGTTGTGAAGTGGCTATGCGATTAACTTTTGAATGAAACAGCACGGGTTCGGTTCCCGTCCCTTCCAAAATATTTTTCTTATATTATATTAGTATTTGAAAGTTTAATTATCAGTTATTAAATTTCAGTACACAAATAATATATTTGGTTTCGTTATAACTATTTTAGTAATTAATATACCTTATTTAATCATTTATTTTTCTTAAATCGATGAAGTATTAAATGAAAATAATATTTCCAAAAATTATAGACCGTATTTATGTGCCGATGCTATGTGATATTCCTAATGGTGATCAACAAACTCCACACTATATATACGTTATGAAAGGATTTGAAGCCAGATATTTTATCCGAAGTATGCATACTTCATTCAACTTTTTGTTGTTGATTTTGGTGCGTACCAAGTGTATCGAATCATTGGGGTGGAAATTGCTGCACTGAACTGATGCTGTACGATTTAATGTGTCTTGAGTCCCCCCTTAAATTTCATAATTAAAAGGTGCGGCGGGGCGGAACATGCTTTTCCCTCTTTCTGGTGGAAAAATGTTTTGTGGTCGTTTAGGGGATGATATTAAATGATTCCCGCTTTGGTGCTGTTCCGTCCACGTGCGCCTTAATACATTTTTCAATTGATAAACAAAAGTACATACCAATTATACAGACTTATGGGCGTACAGGGCGAGTTGCGAAAAAATAATGTTCATCACACAGATGTTGTTTTAAATACTTTTAATTTTTCTATGCACGTGTTTAAATTTATAAAGATGTTTTTTGTGACTCGAGCCCCCACGCAACTTCGCACTTTGACCCACATACCGGAATCGTTTAACTCAAAAGGCATACGAAAAAACGGTACTTCAGCCGCGAAAAGCTATCCCACGTTTTTATAGAAAATGCCGCGACGAGCAACCACGCTCCGCCGTCCTCGGCAGTCCACGCGACTCTCCCTTCCCCCGCGTGACTCGGCTTCCGTTTTCCAGCCCCGCGGAAAAACCCCTACGTCACAAACTTCCCGACGCTTTTATTTCCCGCGCGCGTTCACGCGCGCGCGATTTAAATGTGCCGATGTGTGTGGCTCTATAAAATAGAAGTGCGTGGCATCAGCCTGGGGGCACTGTCATGTCATAAAGGTTAACATTGCGAGGGGTAATATAAAATGAACAAGAATCGAAGGAGTACCGGGAATCAAACCTGGGCCTCTAAATTGGCAATCCAAGCGCTTGTCCACTACGCTACTCACATTCGTCGAAGGCCGCGACACAGTAAGCAGCATATATAGCACCTATTTCTACGTGAACTCGGCGAAATATTTTGGGAATTTGAAAGGTTCGTCTACTTCCTTCTTGTCGCAGGGTTTGATAATAAGAAATCGGTGAAACCCATCTATCTCGCGATCCACTCTCGTCTGTCATAAACATTGTACAGTGTAACTGAATGAGGTCGAAACCGTTGAGGGAAAGTTCGCATCCAAGCGTGGGAACATCCTCACTCATGGTCTACGGACTGAGGCGAGTTATGTATGCTGAAATTCAGGGCCCTCTTATAGCGACAGTCGGAAAAATTTGGGGAATAATGTTGATGGAGGACAAAAAGTGAGGGAGAAGTATGTAGACCACTCAGGATTCTAAACACCTACATGCAAAGACTTGGTATATTGCAGGTGTTCATTCTACTATCAATCGCTGTTTTATTCCGCTGACTGTATTCAAAGCAGAAGAGTTTTTTTCTTTAAAAAAAATACAAATAAATGAAGCGTGTCAAGTTACCACAAAAAGGGAGTCAGTTTTTGTCACTCTGATTTATTAATGAACAGTTTCATATTTCATTTGAACAAATGTATAACACCTTCTTTACCTTCGAACATTAACATACCGTAATGCTTTAAAAAAAGTATGTATGGTCTATTAAAATTGTATTCTGTTGAATGTGTAACTCATTAAACTCGAAGCAGGTTTGAAATTCTATCTTGATGAGGACATGACAGTTACATACCGATTTGAACAACGAGATTGATTGTTGGTTTTAATTTTTTTATATAATTTCGATAGTTTTCAGCTGCAAGCAAAGAACTAACTTGCAGGAAATCTGATCGTGAAACAAAGTATTCTGTTGTATGAAAAAAAAAGTTTTGAACCTCTTGTCATAGTCTCTGTGTCTGTAATCTGGTTCAGAAGTGCGTACTGGACACGACTTCAAAAGGAATTTGAAAATAATGTCGTATAAGTTCCATTACACCACGGCCAAAGTTGGTGGCGATTACCGTGTATACTATCGACATACCGGGATTATTGCAACCTACTTCGAGTAAAAAATAAAAAATAAAAAAATAAAAATAAATTAAAAAAACTCATACCTCTGACCTGAAAGAAAAAATATCACATTATTTATGGCTGCTTACCATCGACAATTGTTATGATAAAGGGTTTCATTTTATTTTTTATTTGATCTTCGTCACCCTTCAAGAAGAAATTGCTTGAACCACAATGCTTTTGAATACTTGCTTCGTCTTCTGTACTTTAATTTTTCACAATATGTTATTTATTCTCTAAATTAATCTTGAAACGTAATGCTGTTCTCTCTCAATGAAGAAAAATCACTATAATGAAATGAAATCATAGATTAGAACGTTAAAACATACTGCGTGCGCTTTAAAAGAAATAAAGTAGAAATCATTCCATTTCGTAGGCGAAATCGTGTTTGTATTCTACTGAACCTCTGTGTTACTCAAACTGACACGTTTGCTTCTTTGCCTATGGTAAACAAGCGGTGAACCTCATGAGTAGCACTCTTACACCACAGCCCTACTGAAGCCGTCATCAGTGAATGACCTACTTCTGCTAATTTTGCTCAGAATCAGGTGAAGCTGCCTAATGCTTCCGCGGCGATTCGTAGCCTACTGGGTATTCTTGTTTCTTATTGTATTGGTGTGGTGTCTGTTATTTCGGATATGTTGGAAATATCGGACACCACACGAATATAATACGTATTTACACGCGAAGATGGCGTTTGCTTCATTCACTTCACCGCAGATGCGGTCACACGTTCGACCTCACACTGAAATCCGTACCGGCGCGTGTAAGAGAGCGTGGGCGATATGGGCGCTACAACCATAACGTGCGACTTCTGGGAGTTTGACACGGACGGGGGAGGGGGTGCGACCTCGTGTAGGAAAGTGTTTATGGAGACGTCCGTTCGAAGGAGGAGGAGACACGCATTAGATTCCCGCTCCGGCACACATTGTTTAGTTTCAACGCCCTAATGCAGACACTGCCAATTCTTTCCTTCCTTGGTTGACTCACGGCTATTTACTTCGGCGTGAGCCACCGCCCATGTGTCACTGTGGTGGTGCCTTGACAGTCGTCCATCTCCTGATGGACTGTACTACTTTAGCCCCCTTGCGGCAGTCATTTAAACTACCACCTACCCTATACTTAGTGCTAGGGGACGATGCCACCATGGCTGAGTCTGTGTTATGTTTTATCCGTGCAGCCGGTTTTTACAATTCTATTTAATGTAGAGTGATTTCTCCTTACTTTTAACCGTATTTTAATGTTTTATATCTTCTCACTATCAGACAGTTGTCTCTGCTGTGACATTCGTGACTGGCCCGTCCATTTTATCTCAGTGACCTGCCAGCCACAGATTCTCATTGCCAATTTTAGCGTGATCGACTACATTGTTTTATTTTCTACGTCTGTGCTGTTGGTATCTCTAATTTTGCTTTTCGTGAAACTTTATCTTTGACATGTACTCCTCTTGAGTATTTCTACACTGTCTCCAGGACCATAAGGCTATTGCGTCCTATTAAATGGACTTTCTTCGTTAGGAGCAGGGGACTGATGACCAAGTAGTTTAGTCCCCTCTAAACAACAACAACAACAATAATAATCCTTCTTCCTTCACCTCCTTGATAAATATTAGCAAATACTTGTTGCTTTTCCTGTGGGCCTGTTTATCTCCCCTTCTAGCCTGAACTTTGCTCTCAAATTACGCCTTCATCGGCGAGCTTCTGTGCGCTTTAAAAGTTTTTGCAGATGTTTTAAAAACTATTCTGCACAACCATTTTTTAGAGATTGATGAATTTATAAAATGAGTACAACTTCTCTCGGAAAAATTAATC
The DNA here is from genome assembly GCA_026315105.1 of Locusta migratoria. Lineage (NCBI taxonomy): Eukaryota > Metazoa > Arthropoda > Insecta > Orthoptera > Acrididae > Locusta > Locusta migratoria. The sequence continues at coordinate 1,192,259 of CM048750.1, read as the reverse complement.
ATACGAATCCTGATGAAAATTAGTTTCTGCGTCCTGATAAACTAACTCCTTTTCCTTAAAATAAAAGTAAATAACACTTCCTTACAGGAAATAAATTATTTGACTGGTTAAAAAACGAAGGCCGCAGCGGAGTGACCGAGCATATTGAGGTGCAATGCTCCGATGTGGGAAGCCGTTCCCCGTCGGCGGTTCGAATCCCCCTCGGGCATGGACGTTTGTGCCGTCTTTAGTATCAGCTAGTTCATAAGTAGTTTGTAATTTTAGGGACTGCTGACCTGATAGTTAAGTTCCATAATCTCTACAGACATTTGAACAATTTGTGAATGGTATCAGAAAACTGGTGGCGACGGTACGGTGAATGTCCCTTTTGTTCCCACATATATCGAGACGAACCACTATCTCGTAAGCGAAATTACGGATTGTCTTTTCATGTTACTTGATTCACTAACCAGTGTTACGTCGGCAGCCATGGAGTAGGTAAAACGAGTGCCCGAACGCTGTCGCAGTCTGTTCCCTGCCAGCAGCGTTTTCGCAACGTGTTTCTGTACACACCTAATATCTCGTTTGACGGAGGCAGAGAAGGGTGCTATAGTAGCACTATATGAAGAAGGATTTTCGAATGGTTATATAGCAAGGACTATGGGAGTTCATAGGTGAAAGGTTTCCAGGTGGATCAAAGGGATGGAGGACGGTAAATTGAACGAACGGCCTCATTCTTGTGTTCGCCGCAAAACAGCAGCAGCTCAGGATCGGCAGATATGTCTTTTCAGTGAAAACCATCCATTTCTCAACGCGCGACAGTTGCAAAAGTCTTTGATTCCTGCTATTAGGGAGGTGGAGTGTGAGCGAAAAACGTTCTGTGAAAGAGACAATGTCTACTTCCCACAGAGAAGCCCTACTTGCTTTTACAGCGGCAGAAATTGTGAGAATAATAAAAAGAAAAGGACATTCACCGTCCAGTCGCCGCCAGTTTTCTGATGCGATTCAAGATGCTTGGGAAAAGTTACTTGAATGTCCATGTTACATGAGTTCACTGCCCTACAGACTTCGAGCTGTTGTTGAAGTGGAAGGTGGCTATATGCGATATTGAGCAGAATTAGTAGAGATTGGTTGCTGTTGTTTTCATCATTTTTTGACCAGTCAGAGAATATATTTCTTGTGAAGAAGAGTTATTTACTTTTATTTTAAGGAAAAGGTGTAAGTTTATCAGGACGCACAAACTAATTTTTATCAGGATTCGTAATATTTATTTTACTGAGAGATGCAGTACTCATTTTCTAAATTCAATCAATATCTAAAAACACATGGTTGTGCAGAATTGGTTTTTAAAACATCTGCAAAAAGTTTCAATAAAAAGTAGAAGCGCGCCGATAAAGGCGTAATTTGAGAGCGAAGTTCAGGCTAGAAGGGGAGATAGCAGGGCCACAGAAAAAAGAAAGAGTTCACAAACATTTATGTAGGAGTTGAAGGAAGGAGTATTACGAAGGAAAGGATTGACAGTGACTGCAGTAGGGCATTGAAATTAAACAATGGCGACGAGTGAAATTGTGCGCTGGACCGTGAATCGACCCCGTGTACCCGGCTTCAGGGCAGAATTCGCCTTAACCACTTGCCTTCCCTTGCTAGCGCAGCGTCTGTATTAAACTTTCGTAAGTCGCACGCGATGGCTGTAGCTCCGCTATCTTCCATGTCCTCTTACTCTCACCGGTACGGATTCCCGTGCGAGGTCTATCGTATGACCGCATCTGTAGTGAAGTGATGGAAGCAAACGCCCTCTTCGCGTGTAAATGATTATTAAAATGGTGTGGTGTCTGATATTTCTGACATATCCGAAATAACAGACACAACACCAATATAACTAGAAACAAAATCGTTGCGGAAGCAAAAAGCGGCTAGACTTGATTCTGAGCAACTTTAGTAGAAGACGTTAACTTATTTATACTGGTTTAGTATGTGACGCCATACGAATACTACCCAGAGCACCCACCGTTTGGCTACCATAGGCAAGAAAGGAAACGAGTCACAGTTTGAGAAACACCAAGGTTCAGTAGAATAGAAACAAGATTTCACCAACTAGATGAAGAAAAATTTCAGTATATTTCTTTTAAAGCGTACGCAGTATGTTTTAACGTTCTAATCTACGATTTCATTTATTATTGTGAATTTTTTTAATGAGAGAGAACAGTATTACTTTTCAAGATTAATTTGATACTGCAAACTGCGAACCCGAGGAGGTATAGTAACTTGTAAAATCTCGAGCCTAAGAGTCGACTTTTGGTGTTTATTGATCGTAGCAAGAGCTTTACTGTGTAAAAATAAGGACACAAATTAAAAATACAGATTCGAACGCTTGTCTCTCGGATTTACAAGCCGACGCCATTTATTCTGACTAGTTCTGCCTGTGGTCGAAATTCGACCAGTTGTGTTTGCAAAGTCATGAAAATGAAAAAAAAAAAAGTAATTGGAATTTATTGAGCACTGCAAATTTATAGGTTTTATGGGAATACTATGAGAATAGGCGAAAGAAAGGGAAAAGAGAAAAGATTAGAGAATTAAAGAAACAAATGAGGGAATTAATTGCTTTATTTCACAATTTAGCATTGTAACACATTTTTCGTTGTCGTTGTCCTCTATGTTCATAAATATAAAATTTCAAACCACCGAAGGATCGAACTCTATTTACTGCAACATATAGCTGACCATGTGTGAAAACTGGATTTCTCAACAGAATCCCGACGTATTCAAATGTTTGTCCTTGTGACTTATTAAAATACTACATTCTTATACGGCGTTGTTTAATTATATTTAAAAACTATATTTAAATGCTGAGAAATGAATAATACAAAGAATTAAAATAAATGGGGGCTGTGTGAATCTAACCATGGATCCTAAGAATAGACTTCCAAGCGCAAACTGACTGAGCTAGCGTCACCTGTATGAATAAGCCACCAACAACGGGTTACAATAGAGTGGATAAACTAATGGAGAATTTTGAGTATCATCCTAAAATGTCTTTTTACCACTCTTAACGACTACGTGCACACATAATTCTTATATTCGCAACATGTATGAGAAACCGCCTTTCGAATTGTGTATGTTTCGTTGGCCTTCTTGTATAATTAATATTAAAAATCTATACCCTCAGTTTCGTGTTAGCGTATTAATACAATGATACGAACGCTGACGTAGTAGGACAGCATTACACACCGGTTGGTTTCAGTTACTACGCAGAATACAAAACCACGGTTTTTCGTCAACAAGGTGCGTGGTTTCCAGATAAGGCCTGCCGCTTCTGAATAGGTAGTAGGCCTGTTTTTCCGCAAAAGTTCAAAAACGGCTATGCTACAGTATGTGTTGGTGGCGCCGGCGTAAATGCACAGATGCGTAAGACGAGGTCCTAGGATAGAGCCGATACTCGCAGCAGGTTTGCTTTTTTAATATCCACTCATTTGCACGAGTGTACGAGAAGATAAGCTGCAAGCCGTATATTTCACATACGTAACATTTCTGCCCAGTAACAATTTTTGAATCGAATATAGTATCAAAGAGTTTTAACTCTACACTCAGCCAGTTCATATGATGACTTATAATAAGAAAGAGAAGTTTTGGATGACTGAATGAAATAGACAGTCTATTTGCGTGCAGATGTTGTGAGCAGATTATTACTGCCACAGAAAATGCAACAGAAATCCTATGAGTCACAGCGTAAATTTGTTCCACAGACAGATAATTTTTGATCATGTTTCTACATAAATAATTTCCTTAAACGTATGTATCGGACGCATATCGTATGCGTTTATAAATATCAAACATTATAATAGCCACAATATATTAGCTGAAATAAGTGGATACTGAAAAACGCTGCCTTTGTGTGGGTTCAAACCTTAACAAGCCAAGCAAGTACCAAGAGTGTAATAGCTACAACAACAATCTCCGAATGCGATTGTTTCGACAGAGGCTGATAATTGCCCTCATGCGTTTGCGTGTTGAAAGTCTCAACACTAGAGATCGCTGGATGGGTCTCATCCACTTGGCCCAAACTGTGCGAGAAGAAACACGAATACGAACCTTTTAAATTCCTACAATATCTCCCCATACGAAAAGAGAAAACGCTTGTGGAAAATTTCCCAACTACAGATAGACGCATTATCAGCTAATTGTGAGGATCAGCATTGGTGCGTAGTGGCTAAGCGTTTAGCTTTTCAATGGAACAGCACGGGTTCGAAACCTGCCCCTTCCAAAATATTTTTCTTATCTTAGCCTTTGCAGTTTTAACTATTAATTATGAATTTTTAGTTCATAGTTAATATATATGGTTTCGTTACAACTAATTAAAATAATTAATACACCTTATTTAATCATTTAATTTTCATAATTCTATGAAATTTCAGATGAAAATAACATTTCCAAATGTTGTAGCAGGTATTTATATATCGAAATTATATTACATTCCTTACGGCGTTCATCGACAAAGAAACATAAAATTCACACTTTACAAACTTTATCAATGTATGTTAAGGAAGTAATTTTATCCGAAATATGCTTCGGCGCAAAACACACTTGATTCAAGGTTTAAAGTAAATGACTTTACACTATTGCTTTTGGTGCATACCAAGTGTATCGAATCATTGTGGTGGGAACAGGGCACTGAACTGATGCCATGCGATTGAATTTGTTTTAATTGAGTCTCCTTTAGACGTCAACTTTTGTGGAACACCGAAATCTTTAAGTAAATTTAAATTTCATACATAAAAGGTTAACATTGCGAGGGGTAATACAAAATGAACACGATTCTACGAAGTACCGAGAATCGAAACTGGGCCGCAAATTTTTTAATACAAGCCCTTGTCCACCACGCCAATCTCATTTGACGTAGACTGGGACTCAATGAGCAGCTTAGGTAACACTTATTTCTATGTGGGAAACTTTTGCGACCGTATTCGCTTTCCCTTTGGCAAAATCGCGCGAGATATTTTTGGGAATTTGAAATGTTTCGTCTGCTTCCTTCTTCTCGCAGAGTTTGAACCAAATCGGTGAAACCCATCCCTCGATCTACTTTGGTCATTCATAAACAGTATGACGTTGGAGTCCTTGAGTGAAAGTTCGCACTCCTCCTTGTAAATGAAATTTCAGGACTGAGAACATCCTCGCCTATGGTCCACGGACGGAGATGCATTATGAATGCGAAACGCAGGGTCCTCTTACAGCTACAGTCGTAAAAGTTGTGTGATTAAAGTGAATGGGGTCGTTTGTCTCTTTATAAAGAAGCTTTCCGCTGTAGCAGCGAATGCCAGATCTGCGAAACAGCAACGAATCTGAATCATTAATACGAACGTGTTTCTGTCGGTATTTTGAGTCGTGAGTGTCCTGTAGTTGAAAGGCACATGCGGTAACAGGAGAGGAATTTTGCGAAAAATTTTGGACAAAAAGTGTTGGATACGTATGTTGACCACGCAGCATTCTTAATAAATGAAGCGTGTCAAGTTACCACAAAAAGGAGGCCATATGTTATGACACCTTGAGTTGTTATTTAGCAGTTTCGTATTACCGGCATACCGTATACAAGAATCATTTTTGAAACGTCTGAGGCAAACTGAATACCATTGGGAAGGTTTAGCTGGAATAGGTTGTCGAGTAAGAAACATTGTTTATACGCGCTCGCCGTGCTGTGAGTGCCCCGTTTACTTTCGCGTAAATCTCTTGCGGCCCCAAGCAGAGACATTCGCTGCGATTGAGCAGAGTAGAGGAATGCCTCGCCTTTCCTCGACTGCTCACGGATGTGGTCGGACCTGTCTTTTCTTATACGGACAGTGCATTATGAGGCCTGGTTTTCCTGATACCGATCTACTAATGGATTGTCGTCCTAGTCTATATGATTGTGCACTTAGTAAGTGTATTATTGGTTAGTTTCGGATAGACGTTCTGTTAGTTACCATATTTAGTGGTAATTCTTACATTGCTATACAAGTGTATAATAATTTTGTTTTAACTTGGAACAGTAACAAGTTATGATGCTTTAAGAAAGGAGTGTGTGTTCTACTAAAATTGTATTCTGTTGAATCTGTAACACATTAAGCTCGAAGTAGCTTTCAAATTATATCTGAATGATAACATGGCAGTTACAGATTGATTTTAACATTGAGGTTGTTTGTTGGTTTTAAGATTTTATTTTAATAATTTCGATAGGTTTCGTTGCAAGCAAAGAACTAACCTGCCAGAAATCTGCTGGTGTAACAAAGTTTGCTGTTTATGTGACAAGAAATACAATAATTTTGAACCTCTTGTCATAGTCTATCAGCTGGTTCAGAAGTACGTATAGGACACGGCAACAAGAAGAATTTAAAAGCAATCTCGTGTAAGTTCCATTACATAACGACCAAAGCTCTTGACGATTACCTTGTATACTATCGATGTACGTACAAAGATCTTTGCAACCAAATCGAGAAAAAAAAAAAAAAAAAAAAAAAAAAAAAAAAAAAAAAAAAAAAAAAAACACTCGGATACCCTCCGACCTGAAAGAAGAAAAATTCAAATATCATTTATGGCTTCTTACCATCAATAATAGTTGTGATAAAGAGTTTAACTTTTCTTTTTTTTCTTTTTAATTTTGCCTTCATCACCCTTCCTGACAACGGGCTTGGTCCACAATGCTTTTTTAGACTTGTTTCGTCCCCTGTACTATGATTGTTCACAATTTGTTAATTTATTTATTCCCTAAATTAATCTTGAAACATTATATTGTTCTTTCTCATTGAAAAATACAGAATAATAAAATGAAATCATAAATTACCACGTTACAACATACTGCATGTGCTTTAAAAGAAATAGACTAAAAATCGTTTCGTTTCGTTTCGTTGGTGAAATCTTGATTCTGTTCTAGTGAATCTCAATGTTTCTCAAACTGTTTGAAACCTTTGTTTTTTGCCTATGGTACACAAAAGGTGTATGTTATGAGTACCACTCTTACACCGTTACATACTTAACCATTCTAAATAAATAAACTTCTTATGCTAATGTTGCTCTGAATCACGTATAGCCGCCTTCTGTTTCCGCAAGGATTCGAAGCTTATTGGGTATTCTCGTTTCTTATTATATTGGTGTGGTGTCTGTTATTTCGGGCATATCCGAAGTAGCAGACACCATATCAATACAATTAATTACGACACGCGAAGACGTCGTTTCTTCAATCACTTCACAGCACATGCGGTCATACGTTCGACGTAGCACGGTATGGGCGCTACAGCCATAGCGTGCAACTTGTGGAAGTTTGAGACGGACGCGGGGCGAGCACCGGGATCCACGTGGTTAAGTTCACCGCTGGCCCGAAGCTGGAGACCCAGGTTCGGTTTCGGGCCTGCTTCACATTTTCACTTGTCGCCATTGTTTAATTTCAATGCCCTAATGTAGCACTGTTGATCCTTTTCTTCCTAATCCTTATTCCGGCACCTACTTCATAATTGCTTACTAGGCAGACTACTCTCCACTAGACCATCGCACCATTAGCGATTAAGGCGCCTCCACGTTACAAACTTTACTTCAGCTTCTGTGTTCCAAACAATGTTGGAACTACTGCCAAGGCTCTCCATGCAGCGTAATAGACTAGTAATTATGGAGGTCTGTGTTCGATCCCCGACAGCATCACAAATTTTAATTCAGTGCTTCACCTTTATCTTTAATGTCTTTGACATGTTTGAGACGAAAAACCGTCTCAGGGCTCGTGTATTTGCATTTACATTGCTATTCCTTCATAAATATTTGCCAATACTTGTTTCTTTTTCTTTAGGCCTCTCTATCTTCCCGTCTAGGCTGAACTTCCCTCACAAATTACGCCTGCATCGGCGATCTTCTACATTTAAACTTTTCACAGATGTTTTAAATACAATTCTACACAACCAATTTGTTTTAGAGATTGATTAAATTTAGAAAATGAGTTTTTCTCTCGGAAAAATAAATATTACGATTCCTGATGAAAATTAGTCTGTGCGTTCAGTTTAAACTTACAGATTTCTTTAAAATAAAAGTATATAACACTTCTTGACAAGAAATAAATTCTCTGAATGATTAAAAGAAACAAAGAAAACAAAACAACAAATCTCTACTAATACTTCTCAGTATCGCGTGTAGCTGCCTTCAGCCTCAACGAAGGCTCGAAGTCTGTTCGGCATTGAACCCACAAGTGCAGTCACGTAACGTGGACATTCAAGTAACTCGTCCCAAGCGTCTTGAATCGCTTTAGAAAGCTGGCGGCGACTGGACGGTGCATTTCCTTTTTCTTTTATTATTCTCACCATTACTGCCCAGACATTCTCAATGGGATTCATGTCAGCTCCTTTAGATGGCCATTCCAAAACAGTAATATTTCTGTGGTTATCGAACAATCTCTTAACAATACGTGACAATGAATGGGCGACCGATCATGTTGAAAAATGATCTGTTCGTCTCGAAATCTCGCTGCCACAGAAGGTAACATCACATTCTCTAGCATTGAAATATAGGTGCGCACATTCAGTTTTTCTTCAACTTCCCACAGAAGATCACACCCATCGGCCGATATCCATGACCACACCGTTACCGACTCCCTGTCACTTCTTCGTCAACTGTAAATATATTTGGGGTTATACCTGGCACCTTTTGGCCGGGAAACGAGAACTCTTCCTGTCGATGCCGTACAGCCAGCCGCGGTGGCCGAGGGGACTGAGGCGCTCCAGTCACGGTCTGCACGGCCACTACGGTCGGGGGTCCGAATCCCCCCTCGGACATGGATATTTGTGCCGTCCTTGTTCTTAGTTAGTTCATAAGTAGTTTGTAAGTTTAGGGACTGATGACCCTGTACCTAAGTCCCTTAAGCTATACAAACATTTGAACATTTTTGATGCCGTACAGAAAACCTTTTCGTCGGTGAAAACCACTCGTCTCCAAAACGCAAGTGGTCTGTCAATATTTTCTGTGCAAAAGCAAAGCGGGCTTCTCTGCGGGATAGACGACGAATGACTGTTCTGCTGCTAACAGCAGGGATCAAAGCATGCTGAATCTGTCGTGCGTTGAGGAATGGATGGTTTTCACTGACACGATATAACTGCCGATCCTGAGCTGCTGTTGTTTTGCGGCGAGCACGAGAATGAGGCCGTTCGTTCAGGTTACCATCCTCTTCCATCCGTTTGATCCACCTGGCAACCGTTGACTTATGAATGGCCATAGTCCTTGGTATGTAACCATTCGAAAATCCTTCTTCATGTAGTGCTACTATAGCACCTTTGTCTGCCTCAGCCATATGAGACATTTGGTGTGTATGGGAACTTAACATTGCGTACAACACCCGCTGCAAAACCGCTGCTAGCAGGAAAGAGACTGTGATAGCGCTCTGTCACTGGTTTTGCCCCACTCCTCGCGGGGCCTACGAGAAAGACGTGGGGCACGGCCACCGCCTCACAGCGGCCGGCCGCCCAGCTAGCCCGCTGGCCGGCTCAGGACTGCCTGCTATGCTTACGTCGCATGACGTGCGCGCCGGGGCCTGTCTTTCTCGTAGGCCTCGCTCCACGGCTGCAGACGTAACGCTGACTGGTGAGGCACGACATTCACTGTCGAGTCGCCAGCAGGTTTCTCGTGTGATTCACGACTCTTGGAACATTTTGAAACAAAATCCACTTGGACTGCAATTAACTTTATTTAAAAAATCACTACCGCTTTTGCATCCAGTAGACGCATCATCAGGTGCTAAAATTCCTTAGAAAAACATATCTGCCATTTAGCCGTCCCCAGCGTTCACGTTAAATTTAAAACAATTGAAAGCATAACTTCACGTCCTCGTTGCCGGCCGCGGTGGCCGAGGAGACTGAGGCGCTTCAGTCACGGTCTGCACGGCCACTACGGTCGGGGGTTCGAATCCCCCCTCGGGCATGGATATTTGTGCCGTCCTAGTCCGTAAGTAGTTCATAAGTAGTTTGTAAGTTTAGGGACTGATAACCCCGTAGTTAAGTCCCATAAGCTTTACAAACATTTGAACATTTGAACGTCCTCGTTAAAGAGTATAAAACTTGAACGCTGTTGCGTTAGTCATAGTTTTTAAAAATATACTGGGGGTGGAGGGCAGGTGAAACCGTGCCATGTGGAAGCGGTGTTGGCGCGCCACCGACCGAGGCAATACTCTTGGAACCAGTTACTTGAATGTCCATGTTACGTGATTAGAGTTGTGGGTTCACAGCCCGACGGACTTCGAGCCGTCTTTGAGGCTAAAGGAGGATATACGGGATGTTGAACAGTACTAGTAGAGTTTCTTGGCCAGCCGCAGTGGCCGAGCGGTCTGCGGTACGCCAGTCACGGTCTGCACTGCCACTACGGTCGGGAGTTCGAATTCCACCTTGGGCATGGATATTTGTGCCGTCCTAAGTATTAGCTAGTTCATAAATAGGTTGTAAATTTAGGGACTGATGACCCCTTATGTAAGTCCCATAAGCTCTTCAAACATTTAAACATTTTGATTTAATTTCTTGTTTTGTTTGCTTCGTTTTTTTTTAAGCAGTCAGAGAATTTATTTCTTTTAAAGAAGGGGACTGATGACCTTGTAGTTTGGTCCCCTATAAACAACAACAACAACATCTTTTAGAGAAGAGTTATTTACTTTTATTTTAAGGGACAGTTTTAAATTTAAACTGTTCGTATAAAACTAATTTTCACCAGGATTTGTAATAATAATTTTAAATTTTTCGTGAGAAGAACTATTCAGTTTCTAGATTCAAAAATAATAATGATAAAACATGGATGTGCAGAATTGTATTTAAAACCTCTAAACATCTGCAAAAGGTTTAGAGTAAGAGATCGCCGATGAAGGCGTAATTTGTGAGAGAAGTTCAGTTCAGCCTAGAAGAGCAGATAAGGAGGACCAAAGAAAAAGAAACAAAAACTGGCAAATATTTATTAAGGAGGTGAAGGAATAAGAATTAGGAAGGAAATGAATGATAGTGTTGAATTAGGGCATTGAAATTAAACAATAGCAATAAGTGAAAATATGATGCGGGACGGGAATCGAACCCGTGTCTCCCGCTTCGGGCCAGCGGTGAACTTAACCACGATGCTACCGGTGCTCGCCCCGCGTCCGTCTCAAACTTCCACAAGTTGCACGCTATGGCTGTAACGCCCATATCGTGCGAGGTCGAACGTATGACCGCATGTGCGGTGAAGTGGTTGAAGAAACGCCGTCTTCGCGATTCGTAATTAATTATATTGGTATGGTGTCTGTTACTTCGGATATGTCCGAAATAACAGACACCACACCAATATAGTAAGAAACGCGAATACCCAATAGGCTTCGAATCTTTGCGGAAGCAGTAGACGTTCATTTATTTATAATGGTTTAGTATGTAACAGTATAAGAGTACTACTCATAGGACCCACTGTTCGGCTACCATTGGCAAAAAAAAACAAAAAAAAACCGAATCAAACAGTTTGAGAAACACAGATGTTCAATAGAATAGAAAAAAAATTCACCTACGAAATGAAATCCTTTTTAGTATATTTCTTTTGAAGTGGATGTAGTATGTTTTAACATTCTAATCTATGATTTCATTTTAATATTGTGATTTTTTTTCAATGAGGGAGAACAGTATTACTTTTAAACATGAATTTAGGGAATAAATATATTGTGAAAATTATAGTACAGGAGAAGAAGCAAGTATAAAAAAGCATTGTGCATGGAGCAGGTTCGTCGGAAAGGCCGATGAAGGCCAAATAAAAAATAAAACACAATGAAACCCTTTATCATAACTATTGTTGATGGTAAGCAGCCATAAACGATATGACTTTTTTCAGGTCAGAGGTTTCCAGAGCATTTTTTTCTCGAAATAGGTTGCAAAGCTCTTTGTTCGATATATAGTAGTAATATTCCGGGTATATCGATAGTGTAGAAGGTAAGCGCCAATAACTTGGGTCGTGGTGTAATGGATTTTATACATTACTTTGAAATTCGTCTTGAAGCTGTGTATAAAACTCACTTCTTAACCAGCTGATATACAGAGACTACAACAGAGGTTCAAAACTTTTGTATTTTTTGTTCATATAACAGCGTACTTTGTTTCAACATTAGATTTCCCGCAGGTTAGTTCTTTGCTTGCAGCTAAGACTATCGAAATGGTATTAAAAACATTACAAAATCCTCAAAACCAACAAACAGACCAGATGTTTAAATCAATACGTAACTGCCATGTCATAAAAAAACAAGTTTAAATTTTTGTTAAGCTTATGGGATTTAACTGCGGGGTCATCAGTCCCTAAACTTACTGCAGACGGTACAAACATCATCCATGCCTAAGGAGGGATTCGAACCCCCGAGGGGGAACGGCCTCGCACATCGTAGCTTAGCGCCTCAATGCGCTCGGCCATTCCCCCGCGGCCATGTCATTATTAAGACATAATTTGATAGTTGCTTCGAGTTTAATGTGTTACATATTCAACAGAATACAATTTTAATAGACCATACACACTTTTTTTACAGCGTCACGACATGTTAATGTTCAAATATAAATAAGTTATTATAGACTTATTGTTTACCTATTTTTACCTTGAGACTTATTGTTTAATAATGTAAGAATTGCCGCTCAATATGGCAACTAACAGGCGGGCTATCTGAAACCATCCAATAATATTTTCTTTTTTAATTCAGTGCACAATAATATAACCTAGGACGAGAATCCATTAGGAGATCGGTATCAGGATAATCAGGCCTCATAAGGCAAACAGTCCATTTAAGAAAAGACAGGTTCAGACACATCAGTGGGCAGTCGAGAAGAGGCGAGGCATGCCTCTATTCTGCTCAATCGCAGCGAATGTCTCGTCCTCCAGTCAGTGCTTGTGGCCGGCCAGAAGTTTGAACGGAAGTAAACGGGGCACTTCACAGCACGGCTAGCGCGTGTAAACAAACTTCCTTACACGACAATCTACTACAGCTAAATCTTACCAACTGTTATTCAGTTGGTCTCAGATGTTTCTTAAATGTTTTTTTGCGTTAGGTATGTTGTTAATATGAAACTGTTCATTAAAGAAAACAGGGTGACAAAAATAAGACCACCCATTTTTGGTAACTTGACATTCTTCATTTATTTGAAAAAACCGTACTGCTTTCAATAAAGTCAGAGGAAATAAAACAGCGATTGATAGTAGAATGAACATCCCAGAATACCAAGACCTTGCATGTGGGTGTTTAGTAGCGTGGTTGACATACGCCTCCCTCACTTTTTGTTACAATTTTTTTCGCAAAATTGCTCTGAAGTTACCGCACGTGCCTTTGAACTACAGAACACTCAGGAGTCAAAATGCCGTCAGAAACACGTTCGTATTAATGATTTAGTTTCGTTGCTGTTTCGTAGATCAGGCATTCGTAGCTACAGCGTAAAGTTTCTTTATAAATATTAACAGAAACTACTTCATAAACTTAATTCCCACAATTTTTACGACTGTCACTGTAACAGGACACTGAATTTCACAAAAATATCGCGTCTCAGTCCGTGGATCATGGATGAGGATTTTCTTACTCCTGGAATTTCAACCCACAATGATTGGGGAGGGGGGGGGCAGACATTTCCTCAACGAACGATTCTGTCTTTCAGTTTATGCTGTAGAATGTTTATGACTGACAGAGTAGATTGCGGGATGGTTTTCACCGATTTTGTTCAAACCCTGCGAGAACGAAGTTGACAAACCTTTCAAATTTCCAAAGTATCCCATCCGAGTTGGCCAAGGGGAAAACGAATACGGTGGCGAAAATTTCTCCCAGACAAATAGGTGTATATAAGCTGCTTATTAACTTCGAGTTGATATTAAGAGGTGTTTCAATTAAAACACATTCAATCCTACAGCATCAGTTCAGTGCCACAATTCCCATCCATACACTTGGTATGCACAAAAATCAACAATGAAAAGTTATTTACTTAAAAAGTTGAATAACGTATGCTTTGCTCCGAGGCATATTTCGGATAAAATTTCTCGCTTAAAATACTTTGGTAAAGTCTGCATAGTGTAGAGTTTTTCTTTGACGATGAACACCCTAAGGAATGTAATATAACTTCGGCACATAAATACGTGCTACAATTTTTGAAATATTATTTTCATTTAATACTTCATCGAATTATGAAAATTAAATGATGAAATACGATATATTAATTAAGTTAGTTATAACGGAACCAAAAATAGTAATTATGCATTGAAATTTTTATAATTGATAATTAAAACTACAAGGGTTAATATAAGAAAAGTATTTAGGAAGGGACGGGATTCAAACCCGTGCTGTTTCATTCAAAATCTAATCGTTTAGCCACTTCGCAACATCGAAAACACCGTCATCAGCAATGGTGAGCCTCAATATTAGCTGATATTGCACCTATCTGCAGTTGGAACATTTGGCGTATCTTTTCTCTTTTCCTGTGGCCGACACAGGGGAGATATTGTAGGAATTTAAAAGGTTCATATTCGTGTTTCTTTTCGCACAGATCGGGCCAAGTAGGTGAGACGCATCTAGCGATCCCTAGTGTTGAGACTTTCAACACGCAAACGCATAAGGGGTTATTATTAGCCTTTGTCAAGACAATCGCATCCGGAGATTGTCGTTGTAGCTATTACACTCTTGGTATGTGCTTGTCAAGTTTTGAACCGACATAAAGGCAACGTTTTCCAGTATGCACTTATTTCAGCTAATAAATTGTGACTACTATAATGTTTGATTTTTATAAATCCATGCGATACGTGCCCTGAAACCAACGTTTATCATCTGTCTGTGGAAAAACTTACGCTATGTCTCACACGATCTGCTGCATTTTTCTGGTGGCAGTGTCAATCTGCTCAGTACATCTGACGCAAATAGACTGTCTATTTCGTTCATTCATCCAAAACTTCTCTTTCTTATCATATGAACTGGCTGAATGAAAAGTTAAAACTTTTTGATACTATATTCGCTACCAAAGTTGTTACTGAGCAGAAAAGTTACGTATGTGAAAAATACGGATTGAAACTCGTGAAAATGAGTTAATAATTAAAAATAAAAGTGCTGCGGATGTCAGCTCGATCCTAGGACCTGGTGTTACGCATCTGCGCATTTATGCCGGCGCCACCCACACATACTATAGCATAGCCGTTTATCGATTCTCTGCAGGAACATAGGCCTACTACCTATTCATAAGTGGCGGGAAACTACGCACGCTTTTGACGAAAAGCCGTGGTTTTGTATTCTGCACAGTAACTGAAACCCACCGGTGTGTAATGCTGTCCTACTAAGGAATAAACGGCTGCGGCTTCTAAAACCAAGGGATTAGCTTTAGAATCTTTCACTCCTCTAATTGCTACGATGGAGAATCGCAGCAAGTCGACTCTTAGGTTCCAGTTTTACAAATTATTCTATCTACTTGTTTTTTCTTTTTGCATTATCAAATTAATGCCCGCTTCTTTGAATAGATGACCGACTTCATTCTAAGGCGATTGTTCAGACTACTTCCTGCATGATGTATTCCTAGGTGCGGGTGATTTGGCGGGTTGATATTTTTGATTAGTATGCGAAACATATCGTCTTAGATACTCGCCAGTGACAAACTCACACCAAAAGAACTCTTTAACCCCTGGGGAATTCAAGTGGCGAACACCGAGCTCGCTAGTATTCGGAATTCATGTTGTCGTACTACTGTCTGGATTGAAACAGGATTAGATTAAACGACTACGGATTTGAATGTCACAGCGATTTAATATTCCTAATGTCACTTTTTAAGTGACGATACCAAAACGGCTGATATTGTTTTAAGTTTTATTCGGGACAGTGGTTTTTACCCCTCCATTTAAAGCTTTTCTTCAGTGTCTGTGTCCGTCCTGTCATGGTTTTCCTTTGTTTCCGTGTGGCTAATTTTTCCTGTTTCTAGTCTCACGGTCGGTCAGCAACAGACGACGGTTTTTACATTTTATTTCTTGTCGTTGCTCAGTTATACTGTGTGATTGTCATTGTTTTAGTTTTCTCTTGCCGGCTTTGTTGTCCTTTAACTGACTCAGGGGATGTTCCTCCCCGCTAGTTGTTCTCCACTCTAGGCTGCTTTGCGCCTTCACGCCTTTTATTGTGACTCCTAATGATGGAATGGGGGACTGATGACCTCCGTAGTTTTGTCCCCCTAAAACATCCAAACAACAACAACAACAATTTCAGCAGACTTACGCTTCAGCCCGTATTTACATAGAGGTTAAAGAAGTGCTACTAACTGATTGGACATAAGAGTTTGAGCGGATACAACCGAGAAAAGTCTTACTGTGTGAAAGTAATTTATGACGCACCCGAGGGAACTGTTATAAGTCCATTAGTTTTCGTAACATTTATTGGCCTACTCCATAGGCCTAACACTGCAATTTAATTAAGCTTTCCGGAGATAATGCAGAATAGTAAGTAGTCACGACCGTGGAAAACTGCAGCGAAATGCAGAAACATCTACAGCGTACTCACGCTTTGTAAAGGGGGGGCAATTAACCCTCAAAATAACCAAGTGTATCGTAATGTGAATATAAATAAATAAATGTTCTAACTTTGTAAAGCTATGGGGCTTTGGTCATTAGCCTCTATGATTACAGACTAATTAAACTAACTAATAACTGAGAGAAGAATTTGACAGAGCACTGGAGGACCCTGGAGTAGATGATATTCCGTATGAACTGCCGACATCGTTAGGAGAGCCAGTCATGAAACATTTTCCTACCTGGTATGCAATATGTATGAGACAGAGGAAATACCATCAGACTTCAAGAAGAATATTGTAATTCCAATTCCAAAGAAAGCAAGTGCAGACAAGTGTGAAAATTACAGAACTATCAGTTTAATAAGTCATGGGTGCAAAATACAAACACAAATTATTTACAGACGAATGGAAAAACTTGTGGAATCCGACCTCGGGGAAGATCAGTTTGTATTTAGGAGAATTTTAGGAACACGGGAGACAATAGTCACATTACAACGTATCTTAGAAGATAAGCTAAGGAAAGGGAATCCTACGTGTTTAGCGTTTGAAGATTTGGAGAAAGCCCTTCAAAATGTCGGCTGGAATACACTCTTTCAAATTCTGAAGGTAGCAGGGGTTAAATATAGGGAGCGAAGAGTTATATTCAACCTATACAAAAACCAGACAGCAGTTATCAGAGTCGAAGGGCAAGAAAGGGTCGCAGAGGTTGGGAAAGGAGCAAGACAGGGATGTAGCCTTTCCCTGGTGTTGTTTAATCTGTATATTGAGCAAGCAATTCAGGGAGAAGAAAAAAAACTTTGCGGTTTGCCAGTGACAGACTAATTTTGTCAAAGACTGCAAAGGATCTGGAAAAGCAATTCAATGGAATGGACAATGTCTTGGAAGGTAGATATAAGATGAACATTAACAAGTGTAAAACGAGAGTAATGGAATGTAATGTCAGAAAATGTAGTGATGCTGAAGGAATTAGAATAGGTAACGACACAATAAAAGTAGTAGATGAATTTTGTTATTTTGGTAGCAAGATAACTTCTGATGGCCGAAGTAAAGAAGATATAAAATGCTGAATGGCTATGGGGAGAAAAGCGTTTCTAAAGAAGCGAAATTTGTTAACATCCAATATTAATTTAGATTGTTGTTGGGTTTTGGAAGGGACTAAACAGCGACGGTTATCAGTCCCTTGTTCCAGTCAAAGAGATAAAACATTTCGTTAAGCGTTCATAAGTAAATGTGTTAACAAGTCAAAGATTAAAACTCACAGACTAATATAAAGAAAGGATACAATTAAAAACGAAGAAGGGATAAAACAGCTGAGACAGTACAAGAGTGTTTTTGCAGGGTGTTCACAGGGATATAATGAACATATCTAGCAACTCTGGGACACGTTAAAACCACCTACCTAACAGACTTAAGTAGTTGGAGGACAGAGCAATGACACACACAAACACCCACACACATACTTTAAATGGACTTGTACAATCCACACTCACGTATAAAATTTAAAATAGAGTCAACCATGGAGGCGTTGTCAGCTAAAGTAAGCTGTAAAGCGTCAGGGATATTAAAATTTCGTCACGCTGTGGCTAAATTGTGGCATTCAAGTAAGATGTAGGCGACTGTCAAAGGCGCACCGCAGCGACACTGAGGAGGGTCCTCGCTATGCATGAGGTGACCATCTGTAAGCCAAGTATGGCCTATACGGAGTCGGCAAAGGACAACCGACTCCCTGCGAGAAGCCCTCAGGGACGTCTTCCATGCAGCGGTAGACGGCTTGACAGCACGGAGCTTATTCGGTTCAGTCGAATCTGTCCATTCAGAATTCCAAACCCGAAGAACCTTGCGGGTCATCTGGGTTTGGAGGTCTGAGTCTGGGAGGCCAATATCCAGGGACCATGAAGTAGTGGCCTGCTTCGGCAGCTGATTGACGCTTCCATTGCCCAGTATACCTATGTGGCCCGGCGTCCAGACAAAGGTGACAGAACGGCCTGACTCGCCAAGGGCGAAGACAGCATCTTCAATTGCTCAAACCACAGTGTGTTTGGGTAGAAACTGGTCGAGGGCCTGTAAACCACTCAGGGAGTCGCTGCAGATGACGGACGACCCCCTGGGGCAAGCTCTGAGGTGTTCAAGAGCTCTCAAAATACCGACCAGTTCTGCGGTGAAGATGCAGCTTCCACAAGGCAATGACTGCTGTTCGATGTGGTCACCATAGACAAAGGCATATCCAGCATGGCCATCGACCAAAGAACCGTCCGTGTAGATGATGTTAGCACCGTGGTACGTGTCAAGCAGTGCATGGATCTGGTGACGGAGAATCAGTGGTGAAATGGAGGCTTTCAAATCCCGGGATAAATCCAACCAAAGCTCCAGGCGATGAACTGTCCAGGGGGAACTATGGGGGGGGGGGACGAGTAATGGAAAGGTGGAGGAAGGTGTAAGGAATCAAGTGAGGAGAGAAGGGAACAGACATGGACCGCAATTGGAAGACCTGACCTGGGCCGACATTGCGGGGAAGGGAGTGAATAAAGTGGGAAGAGAAGCTGGGGTTGGAATGGGAGGGTGAAGAATGAATCCAGGCGATGTAAGACACCAACAATTATTGCTGGCGATACCGCAGAGAGTGAACACCAGCTTCATCTAGAAGGCTCGGTACTGGACTTGTGCAGAAAGCCCCTGTAGCGAGACGCACACCAGTGTGGTGAATGGGGTCTAGGGCCCGCAATGCAGATGGAACTGCTGCGTCATAAACCAAGCTCCCGTAATCAAGCTGCGACTGAATAAGGGCCTTATAGAGCTGCAGAAGGGTGGAACGGGCTGCTCCCCAACCAGTATGGCGGAGGCATCGAAGAATATTTAAATGCCGCCAACACTTCTGTCTCAGCTGACGTAGATGTGGCAGCCAAGTCAGCCAGGCATAGAAGACCATGCCGAGGAAGCGGTGTGTTTCCTCGACCTGAAGTAGTTCACCACCCAGGTAGAGCTCTGGGTCAGGGTGAACTACCCGACGGCGATAGAAGTGCATCTCGCGGGTTTTCTGTGCGGAGAACTGAAATCCGTGAGTAGAGGACCATGAGTGGGCCTTTCAGATGGCACCCTGCAGCCGCCGTTGAGCTACGCCTATGCTAACGGAGCTGAAATACAAGCAGAAGTCATCAGCAAACAGGGAGCAACTGACTGATGACCCCACAGCTGCATCAAGACCGTTGATTGCCACTAAAAACAACAGGACACTGAGGATGGAGCCCTGTGGGACACACTTCTCTTGAATATGGGGGGAGCTAAAAGAGGCTCCAACCCTCACCCGAAACGATCGGTGGGAGAGGAAATTGCGAATAAAAATAGGAAGGTCGCCACGTACGTTCGACGAGCTTGGAGAGAACGTTGGTGAGGCTGATCGAACGGTAATTGTCAGCCACCTGGGGATCTGCACCAGGTTTCAGCACCGGGATGATAGTGTTTTCCCGCCATTGTGGGGAAAACCCCCTCTGCCCATAGATGGTTAAACAGGGTGAGAATACGGTGGTGAAACTCTGGTGGAAGGTGACGACGAAATTGGCTGTGAATGCTATCTGGTCCTGGAGCGGTATCAGGACACGCAGCAACAGCAATTCGGAACTCCCACTCACTATATGGGACGTTCTATAGATCACGACGATGAGTGTGGAAGGATAACTGTTTCCGCTCGGCCCGCTCTTTGAGGTAGCGGAAGTCAGCACTGTATGTGGCAGTCGCAGAGCATCGTGCGTAGTACTCTGCCATATGCTCGGCGATAGCTGTCGGGAGCGTGCAGAGCACACCCTTGATGGTAAGAGACGGGTTCCTGTCGGCGGGCGGTATCCAAAGACGCATCGGACTTGCGTTCATACCTGAGTCAGGGAGGTGCGGGAGCCGATACTGGCTACATACCGCTCCCAGGAGTCCTGCTTGCTCTGCTGTATGAGCCGTCGAGCACGCACACAGAGCCGTTTAAAGGTGACCAAAATCTCCACGGAAGGGTGGCGCCGATGGCGCTGAAGCACTCGTCGACGTTCCCAGATAGCCTCAGCAAGCTTTGGTGTCCACCAAGGCACGGATCTACGCCTAGTGGAACCGGTGGTTTGTGGAACTGCTGCCTCAGCGGCTACGACAATACTGCGTCACCTGCTGGATTGTGTTGTCAATGTCATCTGGCAGTGCTGCAGCGATGACAGCGGTTGAAGCATAAACAGGGCAGCAAGCCCTACAGAGGCACCAACGGGGCAAGCAGTCTGCAGCTTGGTACTGCAGGAGCGACTCAAAGATTGGAAAGTGGTCGCTGCCACACAGGTCCTCATGCACACACCAGCCGAGGTGTGCTCGAAGGCTGGGGCTGCAGACAGAAAGGTCGATCGCTGAATATGTGCCTTTTGCCACACTAAAATGCGTGGGGGCATCTGAATTCAGGATGCAAAGATTGTGTTCCGCCAATAATGTCTCAACATCCATACCGTGGCCTGTGGTCTGGAGGCCACCCCACAGTGCGTTGTGGGCGTTGAAGTCCCCCAAAAGGAGGAATGGTGGGGGAAGTTTGGAGACCAGAGCAGTAAGGTTGTTGAGAGACATGGCCTCATCTGGAGGAAGGTACAAGCTTCAGACAGTTAATTCCTGCATTGCCTGGACTCTGACAGCCACTGCCTCAAGAGTGGTGTTGAGTGGCACCAGCAGGATGTACAGACAGACACTGCTTGACACCATGTCATAAAGGGTCCCGTTGCAGTAGTAGCCCTGATACCCAAGAAGGGCAGGTGTCTGCTGTGCTGGAAACCACGTTTCTTGTAGGGCGATACAAAGTGCACGGTAGCGCCACAGTAATTGTCGCAGCTCGGCCAGTTGATTAAAGAAGCCACTGCAATTCCACTGGAGAATAACTCTTTCTCCTCACTGTAAGGCCATAAAAGAAAAGAAAGAAAAGAAGATCATTCCATAGGAACATCTGCCATCTTATGGTAAGGATCTACAGAATCTAAGACCATAGGTGAGTCTGGATGTGCAGAGCTCCTATGATCAGGCGAATCAAGAAGTGCGAGATCCTCAGCGGAAGCCAAGATCTCGACTTCTTCCTCTGAAGCAGAGGATGTGGGTGTGGGTGGCTTTGAAGCCAACGATGTTTCCTTCTTCTTTCTGTTCTGTTTTTGCCCTCTCGCTGGCCCTTCGGTGTGGGATAAAAGTGCAGGAAAATTAAAACTCCGCTGCAGAGGGGCTAAAACTGGGCATTCTACTAAGATGTGCACCACCGTCAGGTGGGTGCCACAGCGACACACAGGTGGTTTCTCGCCACATAGGAGATGGCCGTGAGTCAGCCATGTATGGTCAATGCAGAGCTGGCACAGGCCTACGGAGTCCTGGCAGCAGGCCCGCATAGAAGAACGCCACACAGCCGTCGTCTCCTTGATAGCCCTGAGTTTGTTGGCTGTTGCCACGCTACGCCACTCAGCATCCCAAAACCGATTTACCCGTTGGTGTAACAATGAACAGAGATCCAAGACCGGGAGGCTGATCTCAAGAATGGATGCACCGACAGCCTGCTTGGCAAGCCGGTCAACACGTTCATTGCCTGGGATACCCACGTGGCCCAGAGACCAGATAAACGTCACTGACCACCCAGACAGTTCAACGGCATGAAGCGTCTCCTGTATGGCCAACACCAGGGGGACAGGGGTAACACTGGTCCAGCGCTTTAAGGCTGCTCAGGGAGTCGCTGCAAATAAGAAAAACTCACCTGAGCACGACCGAATATGCACGAGAGCTCTGTGAATGGTCACCAGCTCTGCAGTGTAAATACTGCAGCCATTTGGCAGAGAGTGCTGTTCCACACGGTCACCATGGAGATAAGCATATCCCACGTGGCCATCAACCAGAGATCCATCGGTGTACAGTAGGTCATACCCAGGGAACTCTGCTACGACAGTCGAGAACTGACGGCAGAGTGCCTCCAGTGGAACTGAGTCTTTGGGCCCATGGGCCAAGTCCAGCCATGTAGACGGCCTTGGCAAGCACCACGGGGGTGTACATGCACGGATCCGAATAGGGAGATGGAAGGGGAGAAGACTCAAGCCCCTTCAGGAGAGACTGAACCCGATAGGCAATTGTATGATCTATCTGGGGCGTTGCTGATTGATGGAGACGGATGATCACATCAGAAAAGAGGAGACGATGGTTCGGGCGACCTGGGGAGCAATATACATGGGCTGCATAAGCTGCGAGCATTTGTTGGAGGCGTATCCCCAAGGGTGGGACCCCAGCCTCCACTAGTAAACTGTTCACTGGGCTGGTGCGGAAGGCACCTGTCGCGATGTGAACCCTACAGTTGTGAATGGGGTCCAGGAGATGCAGTGCCGAAGGTGCCGCAGATCCATAGCCAATGCACCCAAAATTGAGATGGGACTGCACCAGTGCCATGTAAATTCGTAACAGCGTCGAGCGGTCAGCACCCCACGTTGTATGTCCCAGGTGTCAGAGAAGGTTGAGATGGTGCCAGCAATCCCGTTTCAGCTGACGAATGTGGGGGAGCCATGTCAGCTGGGCGTCAAAGACCAGTCCTAAAAACCGATGAGTTTCTACTACGGTAAGTAGTTCATCATTAAGATAAAGTTCAGGGTGCGGATGGACAGAAGTGCATCACTCTGGTCTTGGTAGCAGAAAACTGAAAGCCGTGGGTAAGCGCCCAGGTTTGCGCCTTCCGAATAGCACCTTGCAACCTGCTCTCGGCAACTAGGGTGCTGCAGGAAATAAAAGAGACAAAAGTCGCCAGCATAAAGAGAAGAGGACACCAACGATCCAACCGCTGTTGCTAAACCGTTGATGGCAATTAAAAATAATGGAACGCTTAAAACGGAACCCTGAGGAACCCCATTTTCCTGCATATGAGAAGAGCTCAGGGAAGCACCAATTTGAACACGAAAGGTACGGACAGCTAAAAAATTCTGGATAAAAATCGGTAGGGAGGCCCGGAGGCCCCAGTCATATAAAATGTTGAGGATGTGACGTTGCCAGGTGGTATCGTATGCTTTGTACATACAAGATGATGGCAACAAGATGATGGCGCCTGGAAAAGGCTGTGCATATTGCAGACTCGAGATACACCAAATTGTCGGTGGTAGATCGACCATGGCGAAAACCGCCCTGGCATGGAGCCAGTAAGCCTCGAGTCTCCAGAATCCAACACAACCGCCGACTGACCATCCGCTCCAACAGTTTGCATGGAACGTTAGTCAGCTTAATGGGCCGATAGCTATCCTAGGAAAGAGGATGTTTATCTGGTTTAAGCACTGTAACGATGATACTCTCCCACCACTGTGATAGGAAAACACCATCACACCAATTGCGGTTATAGACTGCAAGAAGATTACGCTGGCTGTCTGCTGAAAGGTGATTCAACATTTGGCTATGGATGCTATGAGGCCCAGGTGCCGTGTCAGGACATAAGGTAAGAGCACTGAGGAGCTCCCACTCAGTGAAAGGAGTGTTGTAGGATTCAGAGCGGCGGGTAGTAAAGGAGAGGTGCTGGCGTTCTAACTGTTCCTTCAATGTACGGAAAGCCAGTGGATAATTTGCAGAGGCAAAGGCGCGAGCATAATGCTCGGCAAACATCTCTGCAAGTGTGGTCAGGTCCGTACACAGAACTCCATTTGTGGAGATTCCGGGTATTCCCGCTGGTGACTGTAATCCCTTTAACCGCCTGATTCTACCCCAGACCTGTGAGACAGAGGTACCCGTCCCAATAGTGGAGACATACCTCTCCCAGCACTCTTGTTTCCGTCTTCTTATTAAATGACGAGCACGAGCACGAAGCCGTTTAAAATTGATGAGGTGCTACTGAGAGGGATGATGCTTATAGCGCTGTAAAGCCCGCCTACGATCTCTAATAGCCTCAGCTATTTACGGCGACCACCACGGCACGCTCTTCTACTGTGGACACCCTATGGAGCATGGAATTGCAGCGTTTGCAGCAGAAAGAATGGTGTGAGTAACGCCCCCGACCACCACTTCGATGGCATCGAGTGGGGGAGATCGAACGATAGCAGCGGACGTGTAATCTTCCCAGTTAGCCCTGTTTAAAGCCCACCTGGAGGGTGTCCTGGGGATTGACGTTGTGGGATTGGATGGATGGATAGTTTGATTTTTAAAGGGACTAAACGACTACGGTTATTAGTCCCTTGGTCCAACCGTAGAGATCAGAATAAAAAACACTACAATGTAGCATAAAACAATGTGTTAAGACTCATCAAGCAAAGGGCTGTAACAAGTGAAGAAGTAAAAGAAGGAAAGTAAAAACGGATAAAAGAAGAGAAAGGTTGAAAGACGATAAAAGAGTGTCCTGGCCAGGTGACCACAGACATGGCAGTAGGGTATATGGCCGCTTTTGCACATTAAAACCACCTGCCTAAAACGGTAGGCGGGCGGAGAACAAATATGTAATAAACATAGTACTAAAAATCAAATGGATCGGTACGAATAAAATTTAAAACTGCGTCAGCCATAGAGGCATTGTCAGGTAAAACAAGTTTCAAATCGTCAGGGAGATTAAAATTCCTTCTCTGCGCTGCAGAGTCCGGGCATTCCAAGACGATGTGGGCGACTGTCAGACGCGCACCACATCGACACTCGGGAGGATCTTCGCGACGGAGAAGGTGGCCATGCGTAAGCCAAGTATGGCCAATACGCAGCCGGCAGAGAACAACAGGGTCTCTGTGAGGGGCCCGCAGAGTGGTCCTCCACACGTTTGTAGTCTCCTTTGTACGCCTCAGTTTGTTCGGCACCTGTAGAGAGCGCCATTCACTAGTCCACAAAGCGAGAACTTTACGGCGTAGTGTACAACGGAGATCAACACATGGAATGCCTATATTGAGAACATGCTTGTGGGTGGCCTCTTTGGCCAACCTGTCAGCCAGCTAGTTGCCATCTATCCCGACGTGTCCTGGAGTCCAAAGGAATGCCACTGACTGTCCACGTTGTCCAATGGTGTACAAGGATTCATGTATGGCAACAACCAAACGATTGCGTGGAAAACACTGGTCGATGGCCTGTAAACCGCTGAGGGAGTCACTGCAAATGACGAATGACTCCCCAGGGCAGGAACGGATGTGTTGAAGCGTGCGGTGGATCGCTACCAGCTCTGCAGTGAATACACTGCACCCATCTGGCAAGGAGTGCAACTCATTGTGTCCTGCAAGCGTGAAGCAAATCCGACATGACCATCCACCATCAAGCCGTCGGTGTACACTACCGTAGAGCCTTGGAAGCTGTCAAGAATTGATAGGAAGTGACGACGAAGGGTCTGAGGGTGGACTGAGCGTTTAGAATACCGTGACACGTCCAGCCGAAGGTCAGGCCGCCGTATACACCATGGTAGTGTGTGCAACTGGTATCTAAATTCTAAATAAAGACGGCACAGGAACAGACTCCAATTGAGTTAGGAGAGACCTAACATGGACACGAACTCTCAACCCTGATCTCGGCAGTCTCTGCGGAATGTGGAGATCTGTTCGAGGAAAGAGGAGACGGTGGTTAGGTAAACCATGGATGGTAGCAGCATAACTGGCAAGCAGTTGTTCACGTCTGATATGCAGAGGTGGCACACCGGCCTCCACAAGGAGACTAGTCACAGGGCTTGTTCGAAAGGCTCCTGTTGCAAGCCTAACTCCACTGTGATGGATTTGATCCAATGTCTGCAGAGCTGAAGGTGATGCCAAGCCATAGGCAATGTTGCCGTAGTCCAATCTCGACAGAACAAGCGCCTTATAGCACTGCAGCAGCCTACTGCAGTCTGCTCCCCAAGTGGTGTTGCTAAGACAGCGGGGGGCATTAAAGTGCTGCCAGTACTTCTGCTTGAGCTGACGAATATGGGGAACTCAAGTCAGCCGGTCGTCGAACACTAACCCCAAGAAACGATGCGTTTCCTCTACGATAAGTAGCTGGTCATCAATGTAGAGCTCTGGACCTCGCTAGCGACTGTTCAACATCAACAGCCATGCCTCTCCTCGGCTCCTCAGCACGTAGCACACCTTGAGATTGAGGTTTTTTTTTTTTTTTTTTTTTTTTTTTTTTTGAGGTTTGTCCCGTCCTCGCGACCTGGGCGATTAAGCCAAGATCCCCGGGCTCTGAAACGTACAACGTTCCACCGTCGCGCCGAACGATGGTCGTTGAAGCACGCACAGAGCTTACGGTGTAGTGTACTGTTGGCGCGACACAGCCCACAGCTCAGGACCCCGGAGCTCAGGACCCCGGGTTCGCCAAGCCCGTACCCAGCAAACTAATGCTGAGCCCCGGAGGGGCGTTGTGGGAGTGACAGAAAAAGGGGAAAATGGTCACTGCCACACAGGTCGTCGTGGGCTCTCCAGTGGACAGATGGTGGAAGGCTGTGGCTGCAGATCGATAAATCAATGCTCTAGAATGTGCCATGCGTCACACTAAAGTGTGTGGGGGCACTAGTATTTAAGAGGTAGAGGTCGAGTTGAGAAAGTAAAGACTCGACTAGTCTGCCCTGCCCAGAAAGTGTAGTACCACCCCACAATGGGTTATGGGCGTTGAAGTCGCCCAATAAGAAGAAAGGCAGGGGGAGTTGCGATATAAGTGCAGCCAAAACATTCAAAGAGATATCACCATCTGGAGGGAGATAAAGGCTGCAGATGGTAAACTTGTGTCCTTACCCTGACAGCCACTGCTTCTAGTGGTGTATGAAGGGGCACAGGATCACTACGAACAGAAGTAAGGACATACACACACACACACACACACACACACACCACCTGAGACCCTGTTATATGAGCTACGGTTACGGTAATATCCCCTGTAGCCGCGAAGGGCTGGGGTCCGCATTGCTGGAAACCACGTTTCCTGTAACGCAATGCAGAAAGCAGGTGTTATGCTTAAAAGTGTCGTAGCTCAGCCAGATGGTGGAAGAAACTGCCGCAGTTCCACTGGAGGATGATGCTGTCTGATAACTGTGAAGACATGAAGATACAACTCAGCATCACACAAATCTGCTGACTGCCGGTTTTCTGGCTCAGCATCCATTATTTCTG
This sequence comes from Locusta migratoria, assembly GCA_026315105.1. NCBI lineage: Eukaryota > Metazoa > Arthropoda > Insecta > Orthoptera > Acrididae > Locusta > Locusta migratoria. The sequence continues at coordinate 1,164,748 of CM048750.1, read as the reverse complement.
GGATGTCCCCGACGGCGAGGTCGTCTGGAGACGCTAGAATCTCCACCTCGTCTTCAGAGGTCAAGGTGGAGTGGTGAGGTGGCTCGGGAGCCACTGTGGTATCGTTGAAGTCGTCTTTTTCAACTTTTTTCCTCCGATCCTTCTTGTCCCTTGGGGTCTTCGCCGGCTTCTCAGACTCAGCCGCAGGGACTGAGGAGGAGCGTGAGGCCCTGCCTCCAGCAGCTTAGGTTTTGCCTGCATCTGGCGTGTGTTGGAAGCGACACGGGCGGCACCCTTGGAAGGGAGTGTCCAAGGGACCCCTTCCGAACGAGGGGTGCCAGACAAAGTTGCTGTTTCTCCGGCAGAAGGGTAGAGGTTGCTGCTGAGGCAATTACCTTGGCAGCAGAAGAAGGAAGGGAGCCCCCAACCATCTTGGGGGCAGATATATGTTTGCTGCCCTGGGGGCCCACAGAAAAAGAATGAGTAGAGAAGATGGGTGTCGCCACAGATGATGCTGATGATGTAATGGCCGCAAAAGAAGTCGTCATGGCTACTGGGTGTAAGCGCTCGTATTTCTTTTTCGCCTCAGTATAGGTCAACTGGTCTTTTTCTTTCCACAGAAAAAGAATGAGTAGAGAAGATGGGTGTCGCCACAGATGATGCTGATGATGTAATTGCCGCAAAAGAAGTCGTCATGGCTACTGGGTGTAAGCGCTCGTATTTCTTTTTCGCCTCAGTATAGGTCAACTGGTCCAAGGTCTTATATTAAATGATTTTTCTTTCTTTCCGGAGCATAGGGCATTGTGATGTGCAGGGAGGATGCTCCTGGCCACAGTTCACGCAGATGGGCGGCGGAGTACATGGGGCGTGTGGGTGGGCTGGACGTCCACAATCCCGGCAAGTGACGATGGAAGGGCAACGGGACGACATATGCCCAAACTTCCAGCACTTGAAGCATCTCATAGGAGGAGGGATGTAGGGTTTCACATCACACCGGTAGCACATCACCTTCACCTTCTCCGGCAGTGTATCGCCTTCAAAGGTTACGATGAAGGTACTGGGGGCAACCTTATTGTCTTTAGATCCACGATGGATGCGCCGGACGAAGTGAACACCTCGCCGCTCGAGGTTGGCGCGCAGCTCCTAATCAGATTGTAACAGGAGATCCCGGTGGAAAATAATGCCCTGGACCAGATTGAGGGACTTATGTGGCGCAATGTTGACAGCGATATCTCCCAGCTTATCGCAAGCAAGCAACGCCCACGACTGGGCAGGGGATGCGGTGAGAATCAACACAGAGCCATTACGCATCTTGGAGAGGGACTCCACATCTCCAAACTTCTCCTCCAGATGTTCTACGAAGAACTGAGGCTTCACTGCCGTAAATGATTCCCCATCAGTCCTTGTACATACTAAATATCTAGGCGAATACGGCTCATTTCTGGTGGCAGCCCTGCGTTCCTCCTAGAGCGTGGCCAAGGAAGGCAACGACTTGGGGTAATAAGAAGTGGCATTAAACTTCCCAAGCTTTGAGACGGTGGTTATACGTCCACCAACGTTTTCTTTTGCTCATTTCATTTTGTTCCCACGAGCAGCTAGAGATCTTAAGACCCACCCAGAGACCCGCTTGCCTGGGTAAGCCTTATACAACTGAGGTGCGGCAGGTTCCTTAGAGGTTGATCGCTAGCGGCTGTTCAACCTCAACTGCCATGCATCTCCTCGGCACGTAGCACACCTTGAGATTGAGGGTTTTTTAATAGAGGTTTGTACCGTCCTCGCGACCCGGGCGATTAAGCCAAGATCCCCGGGCTCTGAAACGTACAACGTTCCACCGTCACACCGAACGATGGTCGTTGAAGCAGGCACAGAGCTTAAGGTGTAGTGGACTGTTGGCACGACACAGCCCACGGCTCAGGACTCTGGGTTCGCCAATCCGGTACCCAGCAAACTAATGCTGAGCCCCTGAGGGGCTGCAGAAATTTTGAAACGTCCTACGTGTGGATTGCTGGGTGTATTTCGATGGGTTGTCGGACGACTACAGAATGTGACGGAAATATCTCACCGACTGGTAAAATATTAATGTCTGTTTCAAGAGGGAAGTTTTATAATCTGAAATGTTATGTGTGAGACCCATTCTATCCAAGAATCCAGTGTGGCTAATAACGTCCTCAGGGCGGTAAGACAGCACCGCAGCCGTAGCATGTGTTCGGAATTCCGACATCGAAACGCCACGTCCTCTTCCACTTGTGGAAAGTGTCACGCGAGTAACCTTCCAATGATTTGTTTTGTCTCTGAGAAGTCGTACCTTATTTTTCTTGTATTTATCACATGTATCCTTGATTATGATGGCGCTTCGTTGTATTATATATTTCACAATGGGCAAATTGTCGACTGGATCGTCCATATCGGGTGCTGAGGGAGAGTGTCCAGTATTTACCAAAGACATGAAGCGATATTCCGGTGTTGTGCACCTCAAATTTTACAATGTCTTTAATCTGCACAGAGAACTCTATTCCTAAAAATTGTAATTGCGGATGTTGTTACCCACATCATATCCTCCAGGACGGTGCGGATTATTTTTTAAGGTTTGTTTGCAAGCCAGATTGGACCGAGCAGAACAAACCTGGTCCTTATTACGTAGATTAAGACACGCCAGCGAACGTGTCACACCTGCAGGAAGATCAGTGTAGCTGGAACCTGAATGTAATAGGCTGTGTGCTTATGTGCCCTGAACCTTTTACTCCTTTTCACAGAATATATGGGGTACAACACTCAAGTTGAAATAAAGGAAACATTTAACAATTACTGTAGACCGCGTTATAACTCCACCGCGATTTCCCATAACGTGGAAGAGGGATGTTTCGGAGGATATTGCAACTCACACACTAAAAGTCTTCTTGTCTTCATGACAAGATAACGAGGGTTACTGACGATCATACCAATTCGGAAATAGGCTGGCAGGCATTTAAGAATCGGATAGGACCTTGATATCCACCGTCGTTCGTAATACGGGACTTGGGAATACTTTCGTCTAGAGTGCCCTCAATCACTGAATAATTTAACCACAGTGTAACATATACAGTCGCGACAGTAACTGATGTCTGTTCATAATTATATTTGTACGTAATTGACGAAACAGGTAATATAATTTTAAAGTTACGTGCATTGATAAATGTTAAGAGACCTACATAATACGGAAATTAATGTAAAAACATAGAAATTTAAGTGATTCAGTGGTAAAAAGAACAACTTGGTCATGAACAAATACTTGCGAATATGTGTATATCTGCAGCTTTTCAGTAAGTAGAACATAAACATAAGAAAAACATAAATTTCTAGTTTAGTGTGTTCTTACTATGAAACGCAGTTTTTTGACGCCTATCCATTCGGTGTGGACTTTAATGATTCGTGCATTTTTACACCTCATTTGTCCTTCGTATATGCATGTATTCTTTTGACTGTAATTACTTTAACTTGAAAAGCCAATGTTTTGAAGTTTCTTGCCGTTTGTTGTTCAATTGTAAAACTGGGTTCTTGTTTGTTGGAAAACAGTTTCATTGCTTTTGGCGTTTTATTGCCACATCTGTGACATTTTTCTTTGAGCTTCGACTGTGGTAGCTCATTTGATACGTTAAATACAGTATTTATTACATGCTACATGCTCTACTGGCCATTAAAATTGCTACACCAAGAAGAAATGCAGATGATGAACGGGTATTCATTGGACAAATATATTATACAGGAAATCACATGTGATTAAATTTTCACGCAAATTGGGTACATAGATCCTGAGAAATCAGTAGCCCAAACAACTACCTCTGGCCGTAATGAGGCCTTGATAAGGCTGGGCATTGAGTCAAACCGAGTTTGGATGGTGTGTACAGGTACACATGCCATGCAGCTTCAACGCGATACCACAGTTCATCAAGAGTAGTGACTGGCGTACTGGGACGAGCCAGTTGCTTGGCCACCATTGACCAGACGTTTCAATTTGGTGCGAGATATGGAGAATGTGCTGGCCAGGGCAGCAATCAGACTTTTTCCTTATCCAGAATGACCCGTACAGGACCTTCAACATGCGGTCACGCATTATTCTGCTGAAATGTACGGGTTCGCAAGGATCGAATGAAGGGTAGAGCCACAGGTCGTAACACACCTGAAATGTAGCAGCCACTGTTCAAAGTGTCGTCGATGCGTACAAACGGTGACCGAGACGTGTAGCCAATGGCACCCCATACCATCACGCCGGGTGATACGCCAGTACTATATGGCGATGACGAATACACGTTTCCAATGTGCGTTCACCGCGATGTCCACAGCACGGATGCGACCATCATGATGCTGTGAACAGAGCCTGGATTCATCCGCAAAAATTACGGTTTGTCATTCGTGCACCCAGGTTGGTCTTTGCGTACACCATCGCAGGCGCTTGTGTCTGTGATGCAGCGTTAAGTGTAACCGCAGCCATGGTCTCCGAGCAGATAGTCCATGCTGCTGCAAACGTCGTCGAATTATTCGGTCAAATGGTTGTTGTCCCCATCTGTTGACTCAGGGATCGAGACGTGGCTGCACGATCCCTTACAGCCATGCCTCTCATCTCAACTGCTAGTGATACGAGGCCGCTGGGATCCAGCACGGCGTTCCGTATTGTCCTCCTGAACTCACCGAGTCCATATTCTGATAACAGTCATTGGACCGCGACCAATGCGAGCAGCAATGTCACGATACGATAAACCACAATCGCGATAGGCTGCAATCCGACTTTTATAAAAGTCGGAAACGTGATGGTACGCATTTCTCCTCCTTACACGAGGCATCACTAGGCAACGCCGGTCAATTGCTGTTACAGTATGAGAAATCTGTTGGAAACTTTCCTCGTGTCAACACGTTGTAGGTGTTGCCACCGGCACCAACCTTGTGTGAATGTTCTGAAAAGCTTATCATTTGAGTATTACAGCATCTTCTTCCTGTCGGTTAAATTTCGCGTGTGTAGCGCGTCATCTTTGTGGTGTAGCAATTTTAATGGCCTGGAGTGTACGTTTTCTATTGAAACGGAACCATAGTTCCACTTCACGACTTTCATTAGTTTTAAAAGGAGTCTAAAGTCAAATTTGTTTTGTTTATTTCTCCATTTTTTTTCCTTTTACTTGCGCCATACTTCCTCTCCCTTTCCGACCTTTCCTAGGGCGAGAGGAGAGCATGCTGTGTTATACTGAGGTGGTGGTAAGTTGCAAGGAACTGGAGCGGAGCTTGTAGAGGTAGGATACGGGCAGCTGAAGTCGGTGGCCGACTGCAGGTCGTCCGTCAGGTGCGTCTGGGGCGCCGACCCTTGGCAGGGAGGCCCTCAGCCAATGGCGACGCTGTCGCGGTCGTGAGGGTATCATCTTATTCATTTTGTAACAAAGAACAATCTTAATTCTAATAACAAAAGTATGTTCCTAAAGAACGAGAATTTGTCATAAATAACAACGCCAGTCGCGCAATAAACAGTTTTAGTTATGGTGTCCTCCGAGCAAAATATAGTTTAATTATGATTTTGTAGCTATTGGGTACGAACCTGTGCCTCAGACAACTTGCCTCTACACCTGTTAAAATTTACACCTGCACTTCCCCACTCAAAATTATGAAAGATTTTATTTGACGAATTGTTCCCTGGAAATACGTTTAGCTCTAATTTTGCTGTTGTCTTTCGGATCATCCGATACCCGCCTCTTATTTTGTTGCTGCTCCTTTCATATTTATGTTATCCATGCTTAAAATCATCTACTAGATCATGAAACAGGGCCTAAAGGTTACATTAATTTGATAATTTGCAGTACTGCAAGGAGCAGTTACACAAGATAAGGTGCCTGATCTGTTCAGGTTAGTGTGTTTTTTCTATTTGATACAATAAACGCACAGACTGAATCGATAGACGTAGGAGTTGGCACGTAATTTGCACACAGTCGTCCGAAATGAAACTCTTTGCCAGCTCCTTCAGCGTGGGCTCGGTTCGCTATGTTCCTCCCTCAGCAATTGTAATGGAATTGTGGTGAAGAAACGTTAACGTTCCTGACATCAAAAGCGACCTCTTCCTGCCCAAGGGTAGGTTTTCCGGTGTTTCATAGTCATTTGTAATTTGCAGTAGTGAAATTCTTTAGTAAAAATTGTAGCTTACAAGGTAATTGTAAATAAACTGTACTGTAGAGTTTCGTACCTTGTCAGGGATCTTAGTAAATCTGAGAGAGACAATGTGGAGCTATTATTATGTTATTACCTATTTTTACGGGACTACACACAATCCATGAAGTAAAAAGTGAGTTAAAATCATTATGAACGATAATATTTGCACTCATCCAATATCGTAATTAAGAAAATGTACCTAGCCGGCCGCTTGGAGCTCTGCTGTCTCAGTGTAGAGCGAGTGTCGTGACTGTGTGTGTTAGACTGTGGAGAAGCAGCTGAACAAATTGTCGTTACCAGTGTGCCAGGGAGCAGGTCCACTGCTAACCTGTAGATGACTTTCTGCAGCAGATGCACGTCCTGTGTCTCCCTGAGGCGTTGGCGCCGCTTCGCTCCGTGACAACAGTCGGCTGCCGCCTGCTGAGCGCCGCTTCCCAGCTGCACAGCCGGCCAGTGCAGACGTGACGTGGGCTCTGCCTGCGGGAAGCGCTGCCACAGCAGTCTGCTCTGCTCTGACTGGAGGAGAGGGGGGCAGGCCAGGCAGAGGCACCGGCTGCACGCGCCAGCCTGCCTTTTATGCTTTCTATAATTATTATTTTTCTTCTCGTTGCAATAAATTAAATCTAATTCCAAGTACTTGTTGAATATTTTTGTGCTGTTCTCAGTGACATTCCACATCTTCAGAAATAGTAAAAATTACTCGGTTATGTATTTTGTTTAGTGCGGAAAGTAAACAATCCAGCACGATCCAATAAGGCCAATGCTTTCATCGTATGTAACACAAGTACGTCAAATCAGCATTTATTGCATGGTCAATGGCACAGCAGTAGACATAACTCTCGTTTCGATAAGGTCAACACATTCAGTATGCATGCAAGAAATTCATCTAACGGTCTACTCGAACACTGGTAAAGTACTGTAGTACATAATGTGACAATAGATAGCATGTCACATTGTCTACCAATTTACATAAACGCTAATTAGTAGTGAGAAATTAACCTCAAGGTAACTGCGAGTTTTTCTGCTGGTGTGATCGATCTCGCCACTCGGTTGCAACAGTCACTTTTCATTTTGTTTTCAACTAATGACAGAAGGTATTGAAACTGATTAGGGGTGAATCTAAAATATTCTTCAAACTTGTCCGCATCATCGGCCAAATGTTTTATTATTAAAATGTTATACGTTCCTTCTTGATGATGCAGAAACATTTGTCTTATTGGTTTGCGCTTCCTGAGAACTCTCTCGAATAATAAGCAGTTTTCTTCCTATTCCACGTACTTTCGTAGTGCCAAAACGAAAATCTTCTTACAAAATGTAGCTTAATATTGTCTGCATTGTAAAACGCGTCCGTTCACGACGCAATGGATGCGTAAGCTGACCTCGAACTCTCGTGATTACGGTTGCGTGGCCTGCAGCCTGCCCTGGGAAGGAATACCGAAGTGTCCCCATGCCGGCCAGACTGTCGAAGGCAGATGTGGAGGGAGAGGTTCGGCGTCGAAAATGTGTTGTCATGCCGCCAGGCCGTAGAGGGGAGATGAACAGGGGGAGATTTAGGGGGGATGGAGGGGTATGGCGCCTTCAAAGGGAACAAACAACTGCTGCCAGGGGAGAAGTGGAGGGGGCTGACCTCGAGAACCGTTTAAGAAGCTATTAAAAGCTCAAAGGAGCGTTTCCCCCTATTAACCATCACCGGATAATATCGGGATTCCGTCCACAAAAGTAAACAATGACGATGAATTTCTAATGACGTTTGCATGTCAGATGAGGCGCATTTTCATCTGACAGGTTATATGAATAAACAGAACTACTGTTACTGGGGAAACACAAATCCTAATGATCATGAGTGCCCTTTAGACGCTATTAAAATGATAGTCTTGTGTGGTGCTTCATCACACGAAATTATAGGACCGGATTTGTTCGCAGATAAACAGGGAAACAACTACTTTTAATGGCGAGCGTTACGTGGAGATGTTGCAGACTCTGGTTGCACTTGCATTTACCAAGTTTCCGAGCCTGGTGTCAACAGAACAGAGCGACACGGCAGTTCTCGGCAGTCAGTGGCGTGTGTGCGGGAACTGTTGGTTGACCGTGTGATCTGGCGATTCGTTAACACTCCCTGGCTCCCGAGTTCGCCAGATTAATCCGTTGGCGATTTTCTTCCTGTGAGGCTGCTTCGAGAGCAAAGTTTACACGTCCCGAGAAAGAACTCTGGATTATTTTACACGGGAAATTCGGAATTGAAATCACAGTATCACAGCTGAGACGTTGCAGCGGTCAGTAAGGAACCTCCACGACAGATTTTACGAATGTATTCGCACACTACGACGTCTTCTAAAAGACGTAATTTAAAATAGAGAGATAAATGACACTTTTTCGTGAATGACTGAGAATTAAATTTCGTGTCTTCGTCATTTCTAGTTTTATTGGATTGTGGAAATGTTCCTGTTTTCTGTTTCACCCAGTATAAGCATAGTATACATTATGCTAATCATGTTATGTAGAACATACTGACGAATGAAAAACTTGCATACGTCAATTAGATATAGTGTGTAGCTGCCACCCGAGCGAAGCTGGGCCGGTCGCCAGTGTAGGAATAAACGTGCAGCTGGGTGTCAGGGTGGCTGTACAGTCCTCCGTGCTCCGTGCCGTTTGTTATGCAGGTGGTGCCATTACTCTGGGAGCTGACGTGAACGGTATGGCATAGAACAAAATGTAAAGCTTATCTGAACTGGCAATGCACCTGTTACGAAACTACCACTTTCGATTTATCAGCTGTTCCATTGTTTCCTTTTTTTTTAAACCGCCCTTACATAACTGCTAAACAAGCGAAATGTGATGTTAGTATAATTGGTGAATTCCTTTCAGAGTTTTAGTGAGACTAACGCACAGTGGTGCCTTGCGCGCAGTGTGCGCCGGCCAGGAGCTGCTCGCAGCTGGGAGGTCCGCCGCCGCCGCCGCCTCTGGGCTGGTCGCCACTGTGGCGGCGTGCAGTCCCAACCACGTGACAGGTGGAGGCTATGGTAAAAGAGATACACAAACAAACTGACATCTCAGCCAGCTGCAAACCTGTCACCTTTCGCTCTCCAACCGAGGATTCTGCCGACAGCCCACCCCTCAAATTGAAACATATCGCAAACATCGTGACCCGTGATATTTATGTACATAAAGCCTATCAGTTGCCCGGGTACTTTTTACGTCCAACGTGTGCCAAACTACCTCCCCTCCTTTCTCCGTGCACCTCTACTCCGCTTCCCCCTCTGTTCTTCTCTTCCTTCCTACCTCTCGACCCATCCCCTCTCTCCGTTCTGCATCCCTCTGTTTGTGCATTGCACCCTTTCCGGCACATCTCCTACACCCTCTCCTCCCGCCCTCCTACACGCCCCCTGCACCTGAGCACTGGAGCTGCTCTGCGGTGTACCCGGCAGGCAGCAGCGCTCTCTGCACACCCCCGGCTCGCCCCCCCTGGCCACGCCTCTGCCTCAGCCTCTGCCGTTCCTCCCTGCCAGCCAGTCCTCTCTCCTCCTCTCCTTGCACTCCTCCTCCTCCTCCTCCTCCTCCTCCTCCTCCTCCTTCGCCTCTCTGTCTCTCCCTACCACGTCGATGAAAAAATAAATATATCTGACTGCTGATACGATGCCCGAGTTGGTTTCGTAGCACGTCCACCGAGCACCTTACGGCGTCTCGAGGAATATCAAAGGCTTCTCCACGGACACAGAACGCGTGCATCTGCCGGGTTCCATGGCGACCGGTCGAGCGCTGACATCCGTTACCAATACCAAACATTACGAACAGAGCGATCGATAAAGTGTGTCAGCTCGATGAAAAAACTTTGCAGTGCTGTACAATTCTGCAAATAAATTATTTCCCGACATGCATTATCCTGAAATTTACGTGTATAATGACTGTCATCTCTTTCTGAAGGCCAAACAAACCAAAGGATATTCTTATTTACCTTTGCGGCATTTTATTGAAAATGCACAGAACAACTCGAATAAAATGGAAAACAAGAAATATTTTGAAAACCACGGTGACATAAATTGTAACACCGAGGAATCTTGAGCAGTCGAGTGTGATAATGCTTCGTGTCCCAGGCGCCTGGTGTAAGTCTTTCTACTGGCCGCCACTTCGGCTACTCGCGCGTTCCCAGCCTACCCCAGTTATCCAGTCGGGAAAGGGGACCCACAGTGTAGCGTGTAATCTGATCCGCGTGTCGTTTCTGGCGACTCCTACTACCGTTGAGACGTGTAGGCTATGTGAAAGGTCAAAGGAAAAAAATCGCACTGACGTGTTTTACGGCCCACTTTAGATTAGTGGTTTTCTAAGTTTTTGCTTACATTTTGAACCAAATTAATAATCTAAATAATAAAAATATAGGCCCAATTAATAAGTATCTCAAACCCTTGTAGGAAAAAAAAATTAGGTAATGGCGGGTTTCGAACCACTCACATTCAGCATCAATCTTCAACGCGTTGACCACTACACTACGGTCGACGGTTAGGAGTTGCGTTCTTTAATCTCATACTATTGATGGTCGTTGTTAACTGATGCTAATGTGGCATTTGTAGACACTAGATAATCCTTTATCGAACGTAGAACGTGTTTTTGTTCATTATTCAGTGCGCCATTGCTATGAAATGACAACGTGTAAGTTACAATAAGAAAGTCATCAAATACGCAACGCAAGATGATGAATGCCAGAGTTCTGGGCGACGAATGTCACGTGACATCTGCGAACGGCTGGATTTCTTTAATTCAATGGAAGTTGTCAAAACTCCGTTATTTTTGCAAATCTCTCAAACGATAAGAGATATGAAAAAAACATAATGGAACAAAGTTATAGAGAACTTTCTCCCCTACAAATACCTTTATTCAATTTTCGCGTCAGATGAACGGTTTATTTGCAATTAAAATTACATTACAAACGTTTTTTTCTTCTTTTTTTTGTGTTACTAACGTATTTCTTTTCCGAAAAATTTGAAAAAGGGAGGTTCTGGTCTCTGGCGGCCTACAATTATGTCTGTGAAATTTGGTGCTGATCGGTTGAACGGTTCGTCTTAAAAAACAGGGAACACATTACGGACAGACAGCCGTTATTTTTGCAAATAACTCTGAAACGATACCAGATATGAAAAAAACATAAGAGAGCAACGTTGTAGAGAATTTTCTCCTCTACCCACCATTTGAGAAGCAGAGCATCTTGCGATTTGCAACATACTTTAATCATAATTTCAAACCTTTAGGAAAATTTTCTCGCTGACAATCCCAGAAAAATGATTAAAGGAAAAATGTTTGTCGCTTACAACTTTTTCGGCGTTCATGCAATAAAATTACGGCATTTGGCATGACGTTACAATTTATTACTCGCACACTATTAAGTGTATTCGCGAGAAAGAAATGTCACAGGAAGTATACATACATATATACCGCTGAACGTACGTTCGAAATACTATCATATTACGACAGACAGTACATGAGATATGGAGTCATAAACAGGTTAATGAAAAACCGCCTCATGACGCATGATGTTTTGATTTATTACGTCTTTCCAAGTAAATCTATTCACGACGTATTTTGCAGACGTTTTACATATACACCACTGGATGTCGTATTACGATATACACTTGAAGTGCTATGACGTCAATGACAATAAAATGCATGAAAATTCGCCCTAATAATCATGAGGTTGTAATTGACTATGCCGTTACTATCAACTCCATTTACAACACATTTTGCAGGCAGTGTCATAATATTGCCATCTACTAACATGGTAAATAATGTTTTTTAGTACACATAATTCAATAGATATCACGTCATAAACGTGACATCCGTAAATAGGTCCTGCACTATGTACGACATGTTGTTAAGTCTTTATTACTATGTTTGCAGCAAATTTCGCAAACAGTATCAAAATATACCACGGAAAGAAGCTACAACATATTATTAAATCACTGATCGACAAATTGTTCAGCAGATACGATTCATAATCCCTTAGCTGTTTGTAAACGAAGCTACAGTGCGAAATTCTCTGTAGATTCAAGCGAAACGAAATCTTGACATCTTTGAACTGTGGAGCGCACACGGCTGCAGGTTAGGGATGGGGAAAACCGACCGGTTAAAACCGAAACCGGTACATTAGTTTTGAATAGCCAGTTTTTTCGATATTTATCTGGTATTCGTTGTAAACGGTTTTTGTTTCTTTTATTGGCAAGGACCGGGTTAAAAAAGTGGCACGACTACTTCCCGTATTAGTGGTTCAAAATGTGTCTTTTGTAAATAATTTAAAAATTCAAACTAGTATACCTTAATATTTAGGACTATTCCTAAAATTACCACTGCTGTGAAATATTAGGTCATCGCAGAAACTAAGAAAAGCGATTAGTGATAATGTAAGAACAATCCTGGCAGTCAGAAACGCGCAACAAACGCGTGGCATAAGAACTTAAGAACTGGTGCAGCTATTGAGACATTGATGTACCTGCTGCCGTGTGGCGTGGCCTATTAGACGACGCGCGTGCACCGGCAGTGTACGAGACTTGCCTCCGTCTGGTCATGCGGCAGTTCCTTGCTGTCGTCGCCAGACATCGGTTGTGTCAAGTTAAATGGCACCATACCGAGCTTTGAAGTACTTCACGAAGTACGGGAGCAGTGAGGTACAACGCTCCATTTGCTTTAAAAAAGCCGAAAACGGGTGGAGGTACTACAAACATGCTGTGTCATTTAAGGAGAAAGCAGCTAAAATGTTCCTTGGAAGAGAAGGTAAATTCGGTTCATATACCTATTATGTAAGTGATGTACTATAAGCTTGGAATAATAATCTAGTCCTTAATTTTGTGGCTGCTTCAGGGTGCAAAATTGATAACAACTCAAAGTAACGATATAGGACCTTGTGACCGTACGCTCTCGCCATCGCCGTGTCCGTCACCTTTACCTTCGTCATCTCTGGTAGAAACGACACCGATTTCCACTACAGCCTCACCTCCATTTCGATCCAGATCTCCTACTCCTTCACCTTCATTAAGGCCGATCACCCTGTTCGAAAACCAAGAAAGAACTCGTAGCTATCAGAGTAAGTTATAATTTTGTCAATACGATGAGAGCAAAAATTATAAAAAGACTAACCAGATGTTTCAAACGTAAATATTTGAAGAACGTAACAGTATGCAATGTGTAATATATATACAATCTTGTTTGTAGAGGGTGGTAAACGTGACGCTGAGATTACCAATGCATTGGTTTTTATGCTTTGCAAAGACAACTTTCCTTACACTCTTGTGGAGAAAAAGGAGTTTTCTCATTTCACCAAAGTTGCAGTGCCCGTGTATAAGCTGCCCAGCAGAAGAACTGTAGGTACTTACAATTTTATTAGCGCGACTTAAAAGTTCAAACTAAAGGAAAAGTATTATTATATTTAGTTTTCGGTTCTGAGTAAATTAAATTTGTTGCATGTTGCCTCCCAAGCTATGCTTAAGTTCCCTGTGAAAATCCCAGGCGAATTTACCAAACCGTTTTGGAGGTGTGTGTGTGCAGACTGAAGATTCAAGACGGTTTTACTGTTTTCTTATTAGTATACAAAAAGAATAGATGTTGAACGGGAAGTTTGTCTCATTGTCTACTCGCAAATTGTTTGCATAGAACTGTGTTTTACTAACAATACCGAACGTCTTCCATGTGACTCATATGGTTAGTAATAAGTACACAGCAGCCATCCAGATAGATCGACACTGGCTAATGTGATGAACTTTACGCTATCTGCAAACTGCTGTACTCTGACCAATTCGTCAAAGGCTTTTTTGGTGGTTACGGCACACTTTCAAGGTGAGTATTTGTTATTACCTTTGTGAAATAGGTGCCTCGCATTTAATTTGAATGACGAAGAGGGGCTTAATCATGCTTAGTTGTTACATTTCCTGGCGAAAACAATGGTAAGCCACACTCAGTAATGTTGGGCGTCCGTCGTGTTAGAGAGAGAGAGAGAGAGAGAGAGAGAGAGAGAGAGAGAGAGAGAGAGAGAGAGAGAGAGAGAGAGATACTGGCGACTATATTTCTGCAGAAACAGAACATCTCCTGCAAGTATTCGGCATACCTGAGTCAAGAATAGTTGGTGTCTGCACAGATGGTGCGAGCAACATGGCCGCAGCGGTAAGAAAAATCGTGGGTGAAGGGAATAACATCCATTGTTTTGCCCATCTTCTGCACTTAATTGTAACAAATGGCTTGGAAGACATTAATAATGAAATTTTAAGAAGGCTAATTAGTGAAATAAAATCCATTGTCACATTTGCAAGGCGGAGTAAAGTATTTGTGGAGAAGTTGGGGGTGGAGCAGGAACGGGAGGGCACAGCCGAGGGGAACATAACGCTCTAGTTTCAGTCAGTACCAACAAGGTGGAATTCCACGGACCTTATGTTGAAAAGGTTTTTAAGAATGCCACCATTAATTGCTCAGGTGCTAGCCAGTCCCTCCATAAGAAACGCACCAAGGATCATTTCTGGCACAGAATTTTTGCCCGAAATACTGGATATTCTAATGGCTTTTGACGAGGCCACAAAGGATATCTCTGGCAGTGAGAACGTTACAGGAAGTCTTGTTATTCCCCTAGTGACCATTCCTGAAAATGCATGAAGGAATCTTGACCTTAAACACAGTGCAGCCTTAAAGACAGAAGTGTGAAAGTACTACAGAAACCCCTGCTGTGCAATTCTACACTTTTAGAACCACAGTTTAAAAAAAATTACATTGACCCCAGTATTGCCAGCAAAGCCCTTACTAACTTGACCCAAGAGGTAGATAATTAGTTGAAAGAAATCGGCAAAGTTTCGCCCTCAGCACAAACGGACCAGGCCAGAGCAGCAGCACACCCTCTTTGGTCTCCACGTGATCTGGAAGTAACAAAGCGTGGTCTGGTGCAGCCTGAAAGGAAATAGAGGTTTACATTCAGCAGCCGTTACTACCAAGAAGCAGTGATCCTTTCGTTTTTTGGGAGCAAAGTAAAAAAGTGTGCCAGGCTTGTCACCTGTAGCCCAAAAATATGTATCTTTGGTAGGAATTTCTGTGGCTTCTGAAAGATTGGTATCGTAACTGAATGATATAGTCTCTGATGAAAGGAGTCGACTTACAGATCAACACATTAAAGAACGCGTGTTTATGAACAGATTGGACAATAAATATTGGCCAGTGTATTAATTCATTACTGAAATTATAATTGTTGCAGTGTAGTTGTTCGCTGGCTGTGGTGGCTGAGTAGTCTGCGGCGCTCCAGTCACGTTCTGCACGGCCGCTACGGTCGGGGGTTCGAATCCCCCCTCGGGCATGGATATTTGTGCCGTCCTTAGTATTAGCTAGTTCATAAGTAGTCTGTACGTTTAGGGCCTGATGACGCCGTAGTTAAGTCCCATAAGCTCTATATACATTTGAACATTTGTAGTTGTTCCTGGCAAACTATTTATTTTGTTTACTATGTAATCTGTTCATATGAATTTTTTTAAAGAGGTTTTACAGGTTTGTCAGGAAAAATCAATTGTACTGAAACTCCTGTAGAAATAAATATATTGGACAAAAAAGTTTGTTTTTCAATCAATATAGCTAAGAAAGAAAAATGCTACCAGTTTCGTGCTTATTATTTGTCTGCCATTTCTCTGAAATAATACCAGGTAAAGGATATTATGGTAACAGTAATAAATTATAAACTTAAGAATTTATACATAGTTCATAATATAAATATAAAAATCACGTAATAACTAATCAAGATAGCAAAATATCTCATTGATGAAAATGACCAGTTGTGGCGCATTTACTCGGCCACCTTCAGACTGAGATCACCGTTTGGCTGGAGATGGCGCTCTTAGCCTGATGGTGACTGACTAAATGTGCCGAAAGCGGTCGTTTTAACAAATGAGTTATCTTGACTGTTTTTACTTTTGGATATTAAAGAACAGAGTGTTGTTGGCTCTTCAACGCGTTGGTTAATACTTTAAATATATCATCATATTGTAATGCTAACAAGTTTTATTAATGTGATACCTTGAAAGCGAGCGGCTTTTTAATAACCGATATGGGTTTACGTAACATTAATCGTGTGGTGCCTCGTGACGTAGCCGTGCGGTCTGAGACTCCATGTCACGGACTGCGCGGCTGCTCCAATCGGAATTTCGAGTACTCCCTCGTCCCTTGGTCATGGGTGTGTATGTTGTCCTTAGCGTAAGTTAGATTAAGTAGTTTGCAAGTCTAGGGACCGATGACCTAAGCAGTTAGGTCTCATAAGAACTCACATCCATTTGAACATTCTCTGATCACGTGGTACACAGCTTTTCTAGTTCAATTTACGTAAATTTACACTAACAGCAATCATACTGTTAGTCGGAACTGTGACTTTATTTATCGAAATACTTCTGCAGCACTACTGAAGTTCATTTACTGACTGTAACTTAATATATCTATATCTACATGCGTACTCCGCAATTCAGCGTAAGGTGCGTGGCGGAGGGTACACTGTACCACTACTACGTATTTCCTTTCCTATTCCACTCCCAAATTGAACGAGGAGAAAAAGAATGCCTACATGCCTCCGTACGAGCCCCAATTTCACTTACCTTGTCTTTGTGATCCTTACGCGAAATGTAAGTAGGCGGCAGCAAGATCGTACTACACTCAGCTTCAAATTCCGGCCTTATAAATTTACTTCACAGAAATTCACGAAAAGAACTCGTCTTTCTTCCAGCGATCCCCAATGTAGTTGCCAGAGCATTTCCGTGACACTCGCGCATTGGTCGAACCTACCGCTAACAAATCTAGATGCTCGCCTCTGAACCGCCTCTACGTCTTCCTTCAAACCGATCTGCTGCGGGTCCCAAATACTTGAGCAATACTCAAGACGTGGTCGTACAAGCGTTTTATACTCAGTCTCCTTTACAGGTGAAGTACATCTTCCCAAAATTCTCCCAATAAACCGAAGTCGGCTGTCTGCCTTACTCACAACTGTCCTTACATGCTCGTTCCATTTCATATCGCTCTGTAGTGTTACGTCTAGATATTTGAACGACGCGACAGCATCAAGAAGCTCACTACTAATGCTGTATTCGAACATTATAGGATTGTTTTTTCTACTCATGCGCATCACCTTACATTTTTCTACTTTGAAAGCTAGCTGCCATTCTTCGCACCAACTAGAAATTTTGTCTAAGTCAAACTGTATGCTATTACAGTCAGTTACAGACGACACCCTCCCATACACCACCACAGCATCATCAGTAAACAACCGCAAATTACAACTTACTCTGTCCATCAGATCATTTATATAGATAGAAAATAATAGCGGTCCTATCACACTCCCCTAGGTCACGCCTGACGATACACTCGTCTCTGATGAACACTCGCCGTCGAGAACAACGTACTGCGTTCTATTACTTAGGAATTCTTCCAGCCAGTCACAAATCTGTGAACCTATTCTATAAGCTCGTATCTTCGTTAGCAGTCTGCAGTGTGGCGCTGCGTCGAACGCCTTTTTGAAGTCGAGAAAAACACAATCCGCCTGTTGCCCTTCGTCCATGGCTCGTAAGATGTCATGTGAGAAAAGGGCAAGCTGAGTTTCACATGAACGATGTTTCCTAAACCCGTGGTGATTCATGGAAAGAAGCTTTTCCGTTTCAAGGAAATTTACTAAATTTGAACTGAGAATATGCTCTATTATTTTACATGAAACTGATGCAACGATATTGGGCTGTAATTGTGTGGGTCAGTTCTCTTTCCTTTCTTATACACTGGAGTCACCTGCGCTTTTTTCCAATCACTAGGAACTTCGCGCTGATTTAAAGATTCACGATAAATGCAAGCTAAGTAGGGGGGCAATGTCGCAGAATAGTCTTTGTAAAACCGAACTGGTATTCCATCCGGACCAGCAGACTTTTTCGTATTTAGCTCTCTCAGCTGCTTCTCTACACCGGAAATACCTATTGCTATGTCCCCCATTTCGGAATTAGTACGTTGATCAACCACCCCCATGAACCACACACATTGCCGAGTTGGGGTGGCTTGCGTGCCTCCACGATGCAGATAGCCGTACCGTACGTGCAACCACAGCGGAGGGGTATCTGTGGAGAGGCCAGACAAACGTGTGGTTTCTGAAGAGGGGTAGCAGCCTTTTCAGTAGTTACAGGGGCAACAGTCTGGATGATTGACTGAGCTGGCCTTGTAACATCAGCTAATGTGGCTTTGTCACACAGCTACTGCGAACGGCTGGAAGCAAGGGGAAACTACAGCCGTTACTTTTCCCGAGGACATGCAGCTCTACTGTATGAACATATGATGATAGCATCCTCTCGGGTAAAATATTCCGGAGGTAAAATAGTCCCCCATTCGGATCTCCGGGCGGGGACTACTCAGGAGGATGGAAGAGAAGGAAAAATAGTAGGTGAATATGGACTGGGCAGGAGGAATGAAAGAGGAAGTCGCCTGGTAGAATTTTGCACGGAACATGATTTAATCGTAACAAAGACGTGGTTTAAGAATCATAAAAGAAGGTTGTATACGTGGAAGAGACCAGGAGACACCGGAAGGTATTAGATAGATTTTATAATGGTAAGACATAGATTCCGAAACCAGGTTATAAACTGCAAGACGTACCCAGGGGCAGATATAGACTCTGACCCTAACTTGTTAGTCATGAACTGTAGGCTGAAACTGAAGAAACTGCAGAAAGCTAGGAAAATAAGGAGATGGGACCTAGATAAATTGAAGGAACGTGCAGTTCTGGTGAATTTCAGAAGGAGATTTAGGCAACAATTGACAGAAACGGGGGGAATAAAACAGTAGAAGAGGAATGGCTAGCATTAAGAGATGAAATAGTGAAGTCAACAGAGGACAAAATAGGTAGAAAGGCAAGACCTACAAAAAATCCTTGGATAACACAGGAAATACTAAATTTAATTGATGAAAGGAGAAAATATAAAAATGCAGTAAATGAAACAGGCAACATGGAGTACAGACGACTAAGAAATGAGATTGACAGGAAGTGCAAAATGGCTAAGCAGGAGTGGCTAGAAGCCAAATGCAGATCTGTAGAAGAATGTATAAGAAGGGGAAAAGTAGATACCGCCTACAGGAAAATAAAAGAGACATTTGAGGACAAGAAAAGCAACTCCACGAATATCAAGAACTCAGATGGGAAAGATGAAAGGTGGAAAGAATACATAGAACAGCTCTACAAAGGAAATGAACTTAGAGACGGTGTTGCAGCAAGGAAAGAGGAAGTAGATCAAGATGAAATAGGAGATGCTATACTGAGAGATGAATTTGACAGAGCCTTGAAAGACCTAGGTCGGAACAAGGCCCCAGGAGTAGATGACATACCCTCAGAGCTACTAAAGTCTCTGGGAGAGCCAGCTATGACAAAACTATTCGAACTGGTGTGTAGGATGTATGAGACAGGCGAAATACCCTCAGACTTTAAGAAAAATGTAATAATCCCCATTCCAAAGAAATCAGGCGCAGACAGGTGTGTAAATTACAGAACCATCAGTTTGATAAGTCATGGTTGCAAAATTTTAACACGAATTATCTACAGGAGAATGGAAAAGCTGGTAGAAGCTGACCTCGGGGAAGATCAGTTTGGATTCAGTAGGAACGTAGGAACCCGGGAGGCAATACTTACTTTACGTCTTATCTTAGAAGATAGATTAAGGAAAGGCAAACCTACATTTTTAGCTTTTGTAGATTTGGAGAAAGCATTTGACAATGTTGACTGGAATACACTCTTTTAAATTGTGAAGTCAGCAGGGGTAAAATATAGGGAAATGAGAGTTATAACTTGTACAAAAGCCAGACGGCAGTTATTAGACTCGAAGGGCATGAAAGGGAAGCATCAGTTGGGAAGGGAGTAAGACAGGGTTGTAGCCTTTCTCCGATGCTATTCAATTTGTACATCGAGCAGGCGGTGAAGGAAAGCAAGGAAAAATTTGGAATAGGGATTAAAGTACAGGGGGAAGAAATAAAAACATTGCGTTTTGCTGATGACATTGTAATTCTGTCAGAGACAGCATAGGACCTGGAAGAGCAGTTGAATGGAATGGTTAGTGTGTTGAAGAAAGCGTATAAAATGAACATTAACAAGAGCAAAACAAAAATAATGAAATGCGGTCTTAGAAAATCAGGCGATGCTGAAGGAATTAGAATAGGTAACGAAACAATGAAGGTGGTAGATGAGTTTTGTTACTTGGGTAGTCTAATAACATGTGATGGTCGCAGTACATAGGATATAAAATGCAGAATGGCAATGGGAAGAAAAGCATTTTTGAAAAAGAGAAATTTGCTAACATCGAATATTAATTTAAGTGTAATGAAGTCTTTTCTGAAGGCATTTGTGTGGAGTGTTGCCTTGTACGAGAGTGAAACATGGACGATAAGCAGTGTGGACAGGAAGAGAATAGAGGCTTTTGAAATGTGGTGTTACAGAAGAATGCTGAAGATTAGGTGGGTAGATCGCATAAACAATGAAGAAGTACTGAACAGAATTGGTGAGAAAAGGAATTTTTGGCATACACTGGCTAAAAGAAGGGATCGCTTGGTAGGACACATTCTTAGACATTGGGGAATCGTAAATTTAGCATTGGAGGGAAGTGTGTTGGGAAAAAATCGCAGAGGGAGACCAAGAGACGCGTATAGTACGCCGATGCAAGTGGATGTGGGTTGTCGTTCTTATGAGGAGATGAAAAGGCTTGCTCAGGATAGAGTAGGGTGGAGAGCTGCATCAAACCAGTCTCCGGACTGAAGACCATAACAACAACAACAACGTTGATCAAATGATGGTATATTTGTGCGATTCTCCTGCGTGAAAGATTTCTTAAAGGTTAAATTTAGAACTTCATGTTTCCGTTTGCTTTCTTCTATTACTGCCCCGGAATGATCAACTAGTGACTGGACAGTGGGCTTTGACCCGCTTATCGATTTTACATAGAACCAGAATTTTTTCGGGTTCTCAGAAAGATCTTTTGCTAAGGTATGGCTGTGATAATTATTGTATGCCTCACGCAGCGATTTTTTTATAGACGCACGAATCTCTACTAATTTTTGCCTGTCATCATTTGCTTGTTCTTTTTTGAATCGAGAGTGCAACAGCCTTTGCTTTCTCAGCAGCTTTCTAACATTATTATTATACCACGGTGGATCTTTTCCATCCTTAATCGTCTTTACTGGCACATATATCTCTAACCCTTTATTAACAATGCACTTAAATTTAGTCCACAATTCCTCTACATCCTTAGTCCCGGAATTAAACGATACCCATTCATTTTCTAAGTGCGATCGTAACATTTGCTTGTCGGCTCTTCCCAACAAAAACACGCTCCTAGCCTTCTTGACTGGTTTGTGAACTTTGGTCACCATCGACGCTATGACGATATCATGATCACTAATTCCTGTCTCTACACAGACATCGTTAAAAAGGTCAGGCCTGTTTGTGGCTATAAGGTCTAGAATATTTCCATTGCGCGTGGGTTGCCCGTTTAACTGCTCAAGACAGTATATATAACGAGATAGTCGTATGTGCTGGCTCACAAGTCCAACTGAAGGAGTGGTTGGCTCTATACTCGCAACTGCCGGGTGGAAATACTAGGCCAGTAAATCTGTATGCTTCGTATATCGTCTTCTACGGGCTCCTGGCTAGGCTTACACTCACTGAAGAAGGCGTAGTGTTGGGATGGGATCTTTCAAAATATGGAAAGACTAGTGATTTGTTGTATAACGTAAATGTACATAAATTTTAAGTAAATTTCCTAAGTTTCGGTTTCTGCCGAAACCAGAAGAACCGAAAATTCGATTACGGTTTCTGATTCGGCCGCAAATTAAGTTTCGGCCGAACTCTACTGGAAAAAATAGCTATAAAAAACCGAAAACCTGTTATTTAAAAAACCGGTTATCTTGAGCAGTTTTTACTGTGCGGTAAAACTGTAGATGAAAAGAACCGGTATAACCGAAAACCGGTTGTTTCAGCTATAAGCGGCAACCCTACTGCAGGTGAAAGCAATAGGCTTGTAAAGAGTTACAAGGAAAGGTAGAGAATGAAACAAATCACATCCAACGAATACCCATTGTTTCCGACAGATCTAGCTTTTAACTTCCAGAGACTGTAGTTAACAGTGAGACTTGCATTTCTTATTGCGATTAATAAATCACAGGGCAACTAACAATACTGTGCAGTGGATTTGACATGACCATGTGCCTCAAACGGCTCCCCAAAGGAATTATTTTTATTAGATCCTAGACAAGTCACAAGATATATTGTTTATAGTAAAGTTGACAATTAAATTAATGTTACATTTCTTTTGTTTTGATTACTATCTTTGTTTGAATACCGCAGTCACAATTTTGTGTATTATGCAAGACAGCCTTGTTTCTTATATATTCTGTGACAAATATAACGTTCTTAGAAAAAGGAGATGGGGACAGAGAGAAGGGACAGGAGACGTACTAACTCAAAGCATGAATAAAGAAATAAATACCCGGGCAACGCCGACTTTTCAGCTTGTGTATATATGTTTGTATTTTATGTGCTTTGACAAAATATTGCTTGAACTTTTGCTTACGTTCTAGTGATAATTTACGTCACTGTACGACACACAGTTTACGAGATATTCGGTCATAAGCAATGAGATGCCTACAAAACTGTCGTATTATGTTTCTTGCTGTGTTATATGTTGGCATACTGGTAGTCCGGCAGTGATGAAATTTTAAACACTTGATCTTCAAAAGAAAAGTAAACTTATATGTATTTAAACATTTGTACTGTGAATATTGGTCGATAGTTTACCTACGAACTTCGACAAAATCTACAGTTTTTTTTTTTTTTTTTTTTTTTTTTTTTTTTTTATCTTGATGAAATTTTGCACATTTAACCTGCACAAACAAGATGAACGTCACATTCTAGTAAGACTTTTTACAGTGCTAGACGAAGTGGAGGTAGGGTGTTACTTTATAATAAAGTGAGACATCGATATCAGTGAAAGCTAAGAGTTAAATAGTTGTTCAGAATTGGAGGAGACAGTGGACAGGGTAGGTGCTGTGGGAGTCAGAGTGGCGAGGAGGAGAATGCGGGAGTGGCAGGGGGCAGGAGAGGGAGAGAGGGAGCGAAGGAAGCAGAACAGAAACACGCGAAGGAGCGAGTGTATTAAATAATGACGTGGGCGGTGCTGTGTTTGCATCTGGTAGATGTAGTAGCGAAACCGGCAATGTCTCATAACTCGTAAATAAGCATGGCAGTTGGGTATTCATCCTACCCTCATGCCCTTAATCTCTCTTTGCAACAATTGTCTTATGTATTGTCTTAGCTATTTGTGCTGTAAGGATGCTCACTGTATTAGTTACCTGAAGAGCCAAAGTTACTCGGGTGGTTATTTCTTGCCATGATCAGTTAGTCCCTGTAATCCTCCCTTCTATCTCTGCCCAATTTCTACCTCCTTTCTGTTCGTGTACCTGTGCCTCGTCCGCCTACTACTAATCGTCTATATGCACACATTCATATCCCGTTTCTTTGTCATTATTTCCTTGTTCTCGGCTCTTTGACGATCTCCTCCTGTTCCCTTCCTCTGTGTATCTCCCTCTCTTCCATGTACTTGAGTAATCATAAAACGTGTCAAATTCGTGGTGACTGGCCACATTGCGTAAAAGGGTGTAGTGAGGTACCCTCTGCCATGCACCGTACGAAATCCTATGCAGGCAGTAATGCTTGTCTTGTGTTGAACCTCAAGTGTGGAAAATGTTATTGTAGTCGAATGAACGGCAGTGCTACAAAAGAGGTATCTAATCTCAAGTGGCGCTAAATTACCAATGTCGTTATTAGATCTGTCAGTTCGGTTATGTAAATTGGAATGAAGCGACATACAAGAAAAATTTAGAAAGGCCGGTTATTGTGTATTGGAAGAAAAGTGTGATGTGACAAATTGTGCCATCAAGGAAGCGTTATAAATCTATTGTATTAGTAAATTCATGTGTCCGTGACGTGGTGCAAGTTTATCGATGGGTTTCCAGTTTGGACGCTAACATGTTCCTAACGTAACCTAGTTATCCCTCTGGGGAAACGGACCTACAGTTTAACATAGAATCCGTCGAACGTGTCGTTTCTGGCGACTCCTCGCATCGTCGAGAGGTGAAAGTCGTGTTAAAAGTCATCGTGAAACGAACCAGTGCCGTGATTTGTGGCACTTCAACTTGGAAAACTTGTCCCCTATTGCATACTTAACCAGCGGAGGAAGGAAACAGCTTTGAAATCTTTGGGATTAACTACTCCGGTCATGAGTGCATAGGCTTACAAATTACTTTAACTTATGCTAAGAACTACAAATACACCCACGTCCGAGGGAGGACTCGAAATTCCGCCGGCGAGCAGCGGCGGCTTGGAACGCGCGGCCACCCCACCGCGGCACCGAGTCGGACCAGACCACAGTGTGCGGAACGTCAAGATCAGTCGAGTAGTTTCGTAGTTCATCTTGGAAGAACATCGTCACACATTGTTTTTGGTACATGAACATTTACGTTAATACACCTATAGTTGGAGAACTTTTCACTGAAAAACAGCAGCTGCAAAGCATCGCTGGAGTATACAGGGTGAGTCCCCAAACATTACCGCTGGATATATTTCGTAAACCACATCGAAAACTGACGAACCGATTCCACAGACCGAACGTGAGGAGAGGGGCTAGTGTAATTGGTTAATACAAACAAACAAAAAAAAAAATGCACGGAAGTATGTTTTTTAACACAAACCTACGTTTTTTAAATGCAACCCCGTTAGTTTTGTTAGCGCATCTGTACATATAAACAAATACGTAATCAGTGTCGTTTGTTGCATAGTAAAATGTTAATTACATCCGGAGATATTGTAACCTAAAGTTGATGCTTGAGTACCACTTCTCCGCTGTTCGATCGTTTGTATCGGAGAGCACCGAATTAAGTAGGGATCCAAAGGGAACGTTGATGTACCTTAGGTACAGCAGAGACTAGAACAGCACGTAACGACCACATGCTGACACCTTTATTTGTCTTTTTCACTGACGCACATGTACATTACCATGAGGGGTGAGGTACATGTACACACGTGGTTTCCAGTTTCAATTACGGTGTGGAATAAAGTGTGTCCGACAGGTCAGGCCAATACATGTTGGAAGTGGTGGCCATCATTTGCTGCACACAATTACAATATATGGCGTAATGAGTGTCGTACACGCCGCAGTACATCTGGCGTAATGTCGCCGCAGGCTGCCACAATACGTAGTTTGATATCCTCTGGGGTTGTAGGCACATCACGGTGCACATTCTCCTTTAACGCACCACGGTGGATCAGAGAGGGGGAAGCAGTCTGGCGCACACCACTGCCAGTATTCTGAAGAGTGGAGCGCTGCCAGCCTGTTACGCGCCATGCGTTTACTTACAACTAATTTTGCAGAAGACGGAACCTAATCTGGAAATTCGAATGCAATGTTCGATACTGCGATTACGTGTTAAGCCTGAAGCAATTTTACTAAGCCCTTCAATGGCAGTTTCCGAGAATTTTATTCTTCCCGCTTTATGCAATGGCTTGAAGTTTTCCGAATGGGTAAATATGCTGCGTGTAATTATAAGGGATAAAGACATTGGTAGTAAGCGTGGCATAAGTAAGGGTACGATGTATTTTTTGAAATTTTTCCTAAGTGTTTCTGAGTGATAGTCGGACGTTTTGTTTTTTGAGCCATGAAACACCTGTCTGGGCCTGCATGCACAACAAACTCTCACCGGCGCTTTTGTTTGACAATAATACTCGCACATTGTCACCTTGTCAACATTTATTTTCTGTATTGTTTTCCGTTGAGTTCATTCTCTGTTCACAACCACTGAAAAATGTTTATTTACGTTAAGTATAAGCTCTTGCCGCGCGGGATTAGCCGATCGGTCTAAGGCGCTGCAGTGATGAACTGTGCGGCTGGTCCCGGCGGAGGTTCGAGTCCTCCCTCGGGCAGGGGCGTGTGTTTGTCCTCAGAATAATTTAGGTTGAGTAGTGTGTAAGCTTTGGAACTGATAACGTTAGTAGTTAAGTCCCATTCGATTTCACACACACATTTGAACATTTTTGTAAATTGACACGGCTTATTAAAATCAGCTGGCATGTTTGACTCCATTTTTGAGATGGTGCCCAGGGCCTGTTTTGTACAAATATGCATACCATGTCAATAGTTAGTCGTAATTTTTGTTTTTATTTTCCAGAACTACATAGATTCAAAATGTTAAAATGTTTGTTAAACTTAAGGGACTTAACTGCGGGGGTCATCAGTCCCTAAAGTTACAATCACCTTTTGACCTACTAAAGACGACACAAACAGCCATGCCCGAGGGGGATTCGATGCCCCGACAATCGAGGCCGCGCAGGCTGTGACTGGCGCGCTGCAGACCGCTCGGCCGGCTACATAGATTTCGGGCAGAGTGTGGCTATTCTCATGACTGTTCCTAGGTAGATCTGCAAAGTAAAAAGAGAAACTGCGATTGGCTGCAGACATTTCCTACAGATTTATTTAAATAACAATCCTCAAACGTTATGAAAAAAAAGGGAGGGGGCGGCAATTATCAACTCGCACGGGGCGGCATTTGGGCTTGCGCCGGCCCTGGTGTTTATAAAATTCTACGTGTGTTTGTGTGTGTTCATATTTCGCTCTGCAGCGAAAATTACAGATCGCAAATGATAGCTATAAGGGGGTGGAAGATATGGTGGTTGAAAGTCGCCAAATTATAAAAAAAATTCGGACTGAAGGTCAGCGATGACATTTGCGACTTTATAGCAAGGAGGTTACATTCAGCGAAACGTGATGCCACAGACCATATCTTTGGTCTATTCGTGCTACAATGTCTTCACCTCTTTCTGTGCAAAGATAAGCATACGAATAAGGAAATATAAAAATAAATAAATAGCACCCTACTGAAAGATAGCTTATCTATCACAATCAATCAACACGCGAGCGGAGCCGCTAGTATTTTATAATCGATAGCTAACGAAATTATTTAACTTTGATTTTTCAAAGACTACTTGTAATTACTATCTTCATTTAGTGTTTGCTGCGAGGAAGTAAGAAAAAAGCTTGAGTAACTTCTCTTTCTTACGCCAGGCTGAGAACAGCTCGATGTATTTTGCTCTGTTCATTATGATATTCTTTGTAGCCGATCTATCACTGGGGTGTTACTTGAGATAAAGATGAAATCTATTTGCTTTCTCTTTCTCATGAATAAAAATCCCCTTCAATTTCAGTTCTACTTTTTTTTAAATTTATTTAACTTTTACCATTTTCTCCCGCTTTCAGTGAAGCTGTTTTCAGTTGTGTCTATCTTGACGTTGGACGGTTCGGGATTTGGCTTTATTGAAATTGTGTATATCGTGTATTTTTCAACATTTTATTAGCATGGAATCTGCACTCATTTTTATGTATATTTTTCCGAAATCCGATTGTTTGTCAGTGTCCATTTCTCACCGGCATTATTGAACAAGTAATTCCGCCTTTAATTAAAATTTCTACACGGGCCACGACTTTAAATTTACGCAACTTCCATCCAATGTCGGCGAATAGCTACGCGTTTACAAATAATTTTGCTTCAGATCAACTACGAGATCTTCGACAATGCTCCAAAAGGTAACTATGTGGGTTGCTTGTTCTACAAAATATTTTATTTTCAAGTATTTTGCTATTTTCTTTTTTCTGTTTTTATTTTTTATATTTTTTCCGAGTTTTGTTAATAGTAATTTTAGCTACATGCATTTAAAAAAAAAAATTCAGACGCTTCATTACGGCATTTTTATACGCAAAACGGTCAGAGAAGCAATATCACTAGAGGTTGTCGGCGAGAAAAATTCGTAAAACGCTTAGCAATTATATGTGAAATTCGTATGAGGTCGGTGAGTGATGTGTTTATGAAAGAAAAGAAAGGATGGGAGGGAGCTGATGGCTTAACGTTCTGTCGACATCGCGGTAATCGGAGACCAAGACCGTTGGCGCTTTGAGTTGTGGGCAACAAGGGGGGAGGAAGTCCTTTGTAAGAAATTGCCTCGGCATCTGCCTGGATTGTTTTAAGGAAAGCTCTGGAAAGCCAAATCAGGATAAAGGAAGGTGAATTGGAGCCACGGTCGTTGGTAAAGTGAGTCCTGTGTCTTACCACTGCAACACCTCACTCGGTGATTCTCAAATATTGGGCATTAAATATGTATGCGTGTATATCAGTGTTTCATAAATGTTCAAATGTTTGTAAAGCTTATGGGACTTAACTGAGGGGTAATCAGTCCCTAAACTTGCGAACTACTTGTAAACAACGTTACACTAAAGACAACAGGAACATTCCTGTCCGAGGGAGGATTGGCACCACCGACGGGGAACGGCCTCCCGCATCGGAGCATAGCGCCTCAGTGTGCTCTGCCCCTGTTTCATATTTCTCAAACAGAGAGACGTTTGTTTTTTGTGGGACAGCAACATTCAGGAGTATATGGAAAACAACGGACCGAAGCTTGATTTCCAATCGATGAATCGAGTAAGATCGCGTACAGGACGAATACACGAACGTAGCAGAAGATCCGCTGTTCGTTGGAGACAGACATTTTATTATGACGTGTTGACTTTGAGATTTCCAGGGCAAGATAAAGGCAACGAAAATGTTTGAAAGCATTCCGAACATCGAGATGTTTGCAAAATGTATGGTTATAAATGTTGTTGTGGAACCAGTACGAAAGTAATTATTTTCCGCCGTTTTACAGACAGTGAGTTGATTTGTAGACTTTTTGTACTTTGTGTGTGTGTGTGTGTGTGTGTGTGTGTGTGTGTGTGTGTGTGTGTGTGTGTGTGTGTTAAGAAGGATGAGTAGTAATGACAGTAAATGTGCATTTACTGCGCACGTGATGTAAGCAGTAGTCAGAAGAAATCGTCGAATAGGTGTTTGATATTGTGTCAGAAATGAGTAGTGAATTTTGAAATTTCCTGTTACGTAGTAGATAACGACGTAGCTTGTATTATGTGTGCGCGACGAATATCGTTTAAATCAGATGACAACACTCAGTTTATTATCCGTTGTAGTTATTAGAGTTTGCTGCGGAAAAATTCTCTTAAAGTAAGGATGTGTTACCCATTTCATATTAAAGGAAGAGGGAAAGTATTGTATCTCAGAAGTGTGTGAGAAATCGATTAGATGCAGTGCAAGAATCTCGTGACATTTCTAATGTAAGGACATGACAGGTAATTTTTTATTTTATTTATTTATTTGTGGTTTTAGGGCGCACAACTTCTCAGGTCATTAATGCCCAGATTGGAACAGAGATTCGCTAGATTTCGAAAAACTTTATAACTGACAGATAGAGTATCAAGGGGAAGCTAAAAACGATAGATGAAAACAATAAGAAGGGATAAATATCCTTTGATAAATTGGCCATATTGATAAAACGCAAAACTCGAGCAGCTGCTCGTGTGTCAGCTAACAGTTCCTCCAGAGTAGACGGCGAGTGAAGGGCTACACGGAGATGATTAAAATTAACACAAGGCAGTAAAACATGTCGCACCGTCAGCAATTCACCGCAGGAGCACAGCGGTGTAGGATCGGCGGTTAGCAAATGACGGTGGCAGAAACGGCAGTGACCTATCCGCAACCGGGCCAGGATGACCTCCTCTCGCCGAGAGGGGCGTGAGGAGGTCCTCCAAGCGGTCGGGATCGGTTTTACAGTTCTCAATTTATTGTCGTTGAGTGAGAACCACTATGCCAGGAGGACACCAAACACCGGCGAAGAGCCCGTTGAATATCGTCCGCTGGGACGCAAAAAGTAGCCATGCGAGGCAAAAGAGCTGCTTCCTTGGCTGCTATGTCGGCGGTCTCATTTCCGGCACACCCACGTAGCCAGGGACCCACAGGAAAGAAACGTGACAGCTGTCATCTGCTTGCAACTGGAGGGAGCGGTGGATCCGATACACGAGAGGATGGTTCGAGAAACGGTCCTTAAGACTCTGCAAGGCACTAAGGGAGTCCGAACAGATGGCATAGAAATGTTGGCGGTGGCGGCAGGTACACAAAACGGCCTGGTGGAGGGCAAAAAACTCAGCCGTGAAACTCGAACACCGGTCAGGGAGCTTGTATTGGAAACGGTTGTCCCCGACGACGAAGGTAGATCCGACACCGACAGTGCTCTTGGAACGATCAGTGTAAATAAATATGGCATTATCGAACCGCGAACGGTATACCAAATCCGGAGTGCTCTCCTTGGGGAACGAACTAAGTTGAAGGTGAGTTTGAACCTGAGCCTGATGCCACGGTGGCAATTGGCACTCACTCAACCAATAGGTGGAAGGAAGGGTAAAATCGAGCCACTGAAGCAGGCGGCGAAACCGAATTCCAGGTGGAAGCAAGTCTATCGCAGACAACTGATATTGGCGACGGAGTGAGTCGTAAAAAATAATAGGTAAGATGGATGGGTGGCCATCGACCGCAGTCAGCAAGCACACCAACACAAGAGTATGTCCCGCCAAGTGGTCAAGGGTAATACTCCATCTTCAGCATACAAACTTTCCACATGGCTGATATAAAATGCACCGGTTGCCAGGCGCAATCCCTGATGGTCAATAGAGTTGAGACAACCAAGAAGCGACAGCCATGCAAAACAGTATACAAGGCCTCTGTAGTCAAGCTTCTACTGAACAATGGCCTGGTAAAGGTGAAGCAGGACGGTACGATCCATTCCACATAGTTTAACACTAAGGACATGAAGAACATTAAAGGATCTGGCACAACAGGCAGCCAGATAAGACACATGTAACGACCAGCAAAGTTTCCGATCCGACATTTGCCCCAAGAATGTTGTTGTCTTCACGAATGGGAGAGCAACAGAAGATGGTGGAAGAAATTCCTTGTATCTCCAGACGTTTATACACATGTTTTCTCAGTGGAGAAGCGGAAGCCGTTTGCAATGCTCCAGGAATGTAGGCGGTGGAGACAGCGTTGAATACAACGCTCCAAGAGACACATCCGCTGAGCGCTGCAATAAATTGAAAATTCGTCTACAAAAAGGGATCCGGAGAAGTCGGCTGAAAGGCAGTCTACGATTGTATTTATTGCAATGGCAAAAAGAGCCACACTCAAGACTGATCCCTGTGGCACCCCATTCCCATTGTGCAAGGTATCTGACAAAACAGATCCCACCCGTACCCAGAACTTGCGATCCGCCAAAGACGCTTGAATAAAGACAGGGAGGCGGCCCCAAAGGCCCCATGTGTGCAATTTGCGGAGAATGCCCGCTCTCCAACAGGTATCGTATGCCTTCTCCAAGTCGAAGAACACTACTACTGTTTGACGCTTCCTTCACCTATTCATAATAAAGGTCGACAAGGTGACGAGGTGATCAGCAACAGAGCAGTGTATATAAAGACCACATTGGATTTTAGTCAGGAGGCGGCGATATTCGAGGAGCCAGACCAACCGAGCGTTAACCATGCGTTCCATAACCTTACGGACGCAGCTCGTCAGAGAAATGGGGCGATAACTGGAAGGAAGAAGTTTGTCCTTCCCTTGTGTGGGGGTGGGGACAACAATGACTTCACACCAACCTGTGGGAACCTGACCTACATTCCATATGCGATTATAGGTGCTATGTAGGAAACACTTGCCCGCAGGATGAGGTTCTTCAGCATCTCAATATGGATGGAATCTGGTCTGGGTGCAGAAGATCGGGACAGGGCGAGAGCACGGTCTAGCTCCTGCATGGTGAAGGCGACGTTGTAATTTTCACGATTAAAAGAGTGGAAAGAAGGCGGCCGTGCCTCCTCTACCTGTGTGCGAGGGAGAAAGGCAGGGTGATAATTGGCAGAGCTAGAAACCTCCGCAAAGGAGCGGCCCAATGCGTTGGAAACATCTGCAAGGTCCACAAGGACTGCGTTCTCGGCGGTCAGTCCACGAATCCGGGAGAGGACCTTGATGCCAGATGAATGGCGTAGGCCACCCCAAACAACCTTGGACTGAGTACAAAGAACTAGTAAAAGCAGTCCAGCAAGGTTTTTTGATGTCGTTGATAAAACGACGACATTGCGCTCGCAGTCGTTTATAGTTGATACTATTCTCCAGCGTCGGGTGGCGGCGGAAGGTGCGTCAAGCACGTCGCTGGGCTCTATGAGCGTCACGGCAGGCTGCAGTCCACCAGGGCACTGGGACACGACGTGGAGAAGAGGATGTACGAGGTATGGAATGTTCGGCAGCTGTGAGAATAACCTCTGTGAGGTATTCTACCTGACTGTCACAGGTGGGAAAAGTCTGATCGTGAAAAACAGCCATGGAAGAATAAAGCCCCCAGTTGCCTTTAGAAATGTTCCAACTGGTGGGACGACGAGATGGGGAATGATGCAGAAAGTGCATGATACAAGGGAAATGGTCACTTGAATACATGTAAAAGGGCATACCACTCAAACCGACTGGCAAGCTGAGGAGTGCATATCGCGAGGTTTATATGGGAATAAGTGTGTGTTGTGTCAGAGAGGAAGGTCGGTGCACCGGTGTTGATGCAGACAAGATTGAGGTGTTGGAGAAGGTCCACCAAAAGGGAGCCTCTCGGAAAAGGTACTGGAGAGCCCCATAGGGGGTGGTGGGCATTATAATCGCCTACCAACACGAAAGGTGAAGGGAGCTGGTCAACGGCGTGTAGCACATCTGCCCTAGTAAGGGCGGATGACGATGGCGAATAGATAGTATAAAGGGAAAAGGAAAAGGTGGATAGAGTGATGCGGACGGCAACTGCCTGTAGGTCAGTATGCAATGAAATGTGATGGTGATAGACGTCGTCCCGAATGAGCATCAGAACTCCTCCATGGGCTGGGGTAACATCCACAGGTGGCAGGTCCAAACGCACAGAGGTGTAGTGGGGTAAGTCTACATGATCACTTGGACGTAACTTAGTTTCTTGGAAAGAAACTAGAAGCGGGCAGTGGAATCGAAGGAGTAGTTTTAATTCCTCCCGATTGGAACGAGAGCCTCGAATATTCCATTGAAGGAGTGCCATGATAAAAATAAGAGAAGAAAGGAAGATAAAAAGGGATAAGCAGGTGGGGTCACCTCGACGACCGCTGAGGACCGGACTTCGAGGGAGCACTACTGCGCATAGTGTTTGTTATATAAGGGCGAACGGAGAACATCATACCCTGCTTTCACTTTGGACGGGAGTTCAACTCTGTAGAATGTCAAAAACACAGTACGAGTTGGTGTCAGCTGGTTATCTACCTTTTTCAACACCCTATGCACGGCTGTTACACCCTGATCGGACATATAAGTTTGTATGTCTTTGTTAGATAACCCGCCAAGGAATGTCGTAAAAACTACCCCCTGTGTCGAGATGAGCGTGCGATGCGCTTCTACCTGGACAGGAAACGTGTGTATCAACGTAGTCCGTATTAGTTTTTGCGCCTGGAAAGCACTGTCCGCTTCCAGCAACAATGTTCCATTGCGCTGACACGAACTGGTGTTAACAGGGTCAGCAATCGCATCAACACCTTTTTGAATGACGAAAGAATTTACAGAAATGAAATCGTGACCATTGGTTCAAGGTACAACTAGGAATTTCGGAAGAATGGGCAAAGTTTTCTTATGCTGAGGTGAATCGGTCTTTCTTTTTTGGGTCAAAGTCACAGTAGAAGAGAAGGAAGTCATTGCGGAAGTGTCTCCTGTGATTACTGGCGTCTGCGATAGCGCGCTCCTTCCTAGTGGGGGCCCTCTCCGAGGGCTTACCCGCCTTAGGTGATTGTTCACACCTCAGGTCACACCTCCCGAGAACTGACCGAGGGACCAGTCGTCATGTTCGGAACGTACCAGCTGGGGTAATCACCACTCCTTGGGCCTGCCTGACCTTTAGGGGGGGAGGGGGGTACGTACGTGCCCTACTTGTCTACCTGGGGCGGGGAATTACGCGTTACTCCGTCACCTGCTATGCATAATAATGCGTGGGTCGGCCTTCGGGCAGGCACAGAGAGTAAAGAAGAAGAATAGAGGAAGTGAAGAGAAAGAAGTGTCTCAAACGCCGAAGCGGAGATTAATGAGGAGGAGAGGAAGGCTAGGAATGTACAGCAAGGAGAGAAAGAGAGAAGCAAAGGTTAAGAAAGGAAGAAACCAAAGATAAACTTTGTTTAGCAGATATTTCTACATACAATAGGAAAGATTTTTCATTTTCTGAGATCATATTCATGCTGCTGAACGTTAGTTAACGTACTTGTTGTGCCGGTTATTTGTTAGAAGGTATAAGAAACGTAGTTGAAATATAATGAATGTAAGTACTCTAATCAGTGAGTAAAACGTGAAGAGCTATTGGAGGAAGCGTAAAACGTTTGCTGAGCGGAATGACTGTATGTTTTTGAAATGTAGAAATCGTATTTGACGAATATGATGTAATGTGTTTGAGAAAAGTGTATTGTATGAAAGGAAACACGTTGTGACGATGGTGTCTCTTTATTGCAACACATTGTATCGTGAGATCGATAATTTCTTCAGTGAATATGTGTGTAAATTATTTCGTAATCCGAGTCTGTTGGTTAACGTCTGTATTGCCCCGTTCTAGGACTAAACGCAGTGTCAGAGGATGGAATGTTGAGAGTGCGGTAATACGTGAGTGACGAAACGGCAAATACGCGCAAACATGGGCTCTTAGATTCATATGTTACGAGTTAGAAGTTGTTCTGTATGGAAAAATGAACAAGTTATAGTTTGCAGAGTGCGTGGAGGAAAAATTTTTGGTTGTAGTTATCGGTTGTGATATTTGTGTAGGATTGTAGTGGCTGCTCGTGAGGAGCCGGCCGCGGTGGCCGAGGGGACTGAGGCGCTTAAGTGACGGTCTGCACGGTCATTACGGTCGGGGGTTCGAATCCCCCCTCGAGCATGGATATTTGTGCCGTCCTAGTCCGTAAGTAGTTCATAAGTAGTTTGTTAGTTTAGGGACTGATGACCCCGTAGTTAAGTCCCGTAAGCCTAACAGAAATTTGTAACATTCGCTCGTGAGACACGGTGCGAACGCTGGCGCCGCGTTTGCAGTTGACGTTTATTAAGTAGGTTTTGACTACACGTAGTAATAACAGTAATACTGATGTGGCTGTGCGGAAGTGTAATAGATAAGATGTCTGTCTGCATGACAGACGAAGCTGTGGAATAAATACGATTGTCGGGAGTAACTGTAGAAGGGGATACCACCTGTCTGCTTTGACCCATGACGTCATCAAGATCTCAGAAAACCAGTATACGGGATATCTTAATACTTCTGTACTGTATATATAATTACTCTGTAGTTATTATAGATAACAGAATGTACCAACGATCAGAGGTCTTAGTCCAAAAATTCGCGTCTTCAGCGCTCACATACGAAAAACATAGGTTAACCTACACCCAACCATCAGAGGGAAGCTACAGGTCAGTTTTTAAACACAGAATATTAGTCAGTTTGTACAGTGACAATTGCTTTGAAGTGAAGCAGCACATCACTCACGACCCCTAGAAACACGCACGCACCACAAAAGTAGCGCGCTGCGATGACGTCACGGGTCAAAGCTGAGGGCGGTATCCCCGTTTACAGGTGAGCCGATTGTGGAAGAGTTAAGACTGTGGAATGTGCGATATAGCAGAGTTTTTTTTTTTACAACCGGTTCGAAAACTTTTCGTGATAAGAATGTTTTAGTATTCCTATAACTTTGACTGGTGTCGGTATAGTGCGATAAGAAAAAATTTAGAAACAAGTAGAAACCTTAGGGCCGCTTAAGGCGACTTGTATATAGAAGAAATTTTCGAAACGGGTATAGTCGTGTTATGTAGTGGCGATGAAGATTCTAGCGTAATGAAAGTATAATTTTTTGTAATGGTGCAGTACAAGATATTGCAATGTAATTTCTGTAACTGGTGCAGTTCTATGTATTGTATTGAAATGTAGACTAGGTCGAAAATAGATAGAGAGAATTTTGCGACGCAAATAGTAAATTGTTGATGAGCCTGTTGCAATTGATATTGCCAATGCTGTGATTTTCCGCTTTTGGGTAAACATCCGTTAACACAAAGCAATTTGCAGGAAAATGTTGTTAACGGTTCAACATATAAAAATGTAGTTTTCTTTAAATGTGGGGGGGGGGGGGGGGGATGGTTTGTGAAACTGTATCGAAGTGTCCGAACCGTTGATAGATGTAGATAATGTAATTACTTTCTTAATGGAAGAGTATTTGTATCACTGCAATAAGTAGTTGTGATAGTGTAGTAATAAAGCGTTTGTTAAGAGTTTCACGTAAATGGTCAGTTGTTAGTCTGCCATAGACAGCGAAAGAAGGGGTATGATGTGTACAAAATTTGTCACTGTTTCAAGTGTCACAACTGAAATATAGGATGGCGTTGATCTCGGATAACAGTCTGTATATACAGTTAATTAAAATTAATTATCAGCATTTGGTAAATATGCAACAGAAAGGCCTATGTTGTAATTTGATACGTAATGTTGATATATGGGTGATTTTGGTTTTGCTGTGGAGCCTGTGGCTGTTTGGAAATAGGATTGATTAATGAATGTTTTCAGTGTTCGTTTTATTACACTTATCGGGTATAGATGGGAGAAGTTGTGACATCGGTCTCGTGGTCAAGTTTACAGGTCACTTGTCTCGTTTGGATAAGTACGGAATTTTAGGGATATACAAGCTTCGGAAATGGCGTGCAGTCGAAATACGTGGACGGGGCTATTGAGCAAGAAGAAAATATCTGTACAACTCACTTGATGTACCCCAATGTTTCTTTTATTGTATTAGTAATGTATATTATTGTCACTGAAATATAAGTAGGGAAAAGCAAATTTTAACGGTTTGTGTAGGAAAAGGTGTGAGGAGAAATGTGTTGCTAGAAGAATCGCTGCTTACGTAATCACGAGTGTAGAGTGCTGTTTACAAAACACCTGCAGCATGGAAGTTTCCGTGTGCCGCCTGAACACAAGTATTTATAGAGCACGCTAACCAGAGCTAGGGAACTGCGCATTAGGATGTATACATTGCTGACAATTTATTAGATGCCCCAGTCGCGTAAGAGCTAAATGAAAAATTAAATGTTACGTGTTAAAGTCTACGCCATGGAGGCCTTTGACTAGCAATTTATAAACGTTTATGTAACGTTACATTCTCGATCCTGAAGTATTTTAAATCGGCTACAATGCTTTCATCCGTAGCAGTGAATAGCAATGTGACTGCAGTAGGTGGTACAGTTTGATGGAAATGCAGCGTATACAGCCAGAGGAACGTGGGACTAGGTGTACTAGTGAGCAAATGGAAATTTATTTAGGTAGTGACACTTGTAATGAATCGATGGATTTCGATATTCCCGTGTAAAGAAAGGAGGGGTACGTAGGTAAGGTGAAAGACTTGCTATAAGAAATAGATACGGGACGAGTTACAGTTTATGCATATGTAACAGACGTAGCGTTCAATCTATTGTGGCGGGAGGCGTCGGGGGGAAGTATTGGAAATGCGCTCCCACTTGCTGGTAGGTGACGACATAACGAACGTTTACACTAGCAGGTTTTGTGTGTAAACATGTTGCTGCTTATTTGTAAAAGAGGAAACGCGACTGTCGTCGTAATGATTTGAGTGTTTGTTCTTGGAACTTGAAATTTTGTGTAAATTAGTTGATATATACGTGGCCTAAGTCGGAAATGGCAGTAAATTCATGTTAGTAATTTGTTAGAACAGCGAACTCTTAGCGTATGTATGTTCTCGGTAACGAGGAAGTGATACGGTTTGTGCATTTGTATCGCTCTTGTGGACATACCGCGTGGTATGGGTACAAATACAAGTTCTTTGCCAGTTTAAGTTTTCTTTGACGACAGGGAAGTATTTGCATTAATGATTCATTTGTATAATGAATAGAATTCCGGTAGTATTGACAGTTTTTTTGTACACCACAGTGATGCAGAGAAACCTCTGAGCAGTGGGCGTTCGCTCAGTATTTGTTAAGTTTGTGTTCTTGAAAAAAGTACGATCCCAGGCGGATAGTTGTGCTCAGTGGTGTTAAAAGGGCCACCACAGTTTCGGACGCATGTGTGTTCAGCTTTTCTACTTGTTCCGAATGTTTTCGTGCAAGTATGAAAAGAGAATCTGAGAAGCCATTATATAAGTATTTGTGTTTGTTAAGTAGTTATTGATTGCCGTTAATGAAAGTTTAGACTTGCTTGACAATTTATTTCGTGTATTATATAAGTAAATTATATTAGCGCATGAAGAGCGTCAGATACGAAAGTAGGCTCATTAACGCGAAACGGGTTCCAAGGTTCGGTGAGGCACGCGGTGCGTCCACGCGGTCGCGGTTAGTACGGAGGCACGGTGGAGGCGATGCAGGAACTTTCCTTTGCGTGACTGTCGTACGCGCAGTTTAAAGAGACGAAAGCGAGACGTTATGTAGGTGGGCTTTCGAGGCTTTTGACGGCAGGAGCGAAGGGGACTTTTTTTCTAATGCAGAATGGGGAAGATGGATAATTGTTTGCATTTCGATACATATAAAATGCAATCCAACGTTAGAAGATAGATCTGCTAGTTGCTTATATAAGTTAGAATTTTATAAAGTAGGGACATTCTATTCGAATAACTGCTCTGATGAGTTGGTAGGAAGATCCGAGTGATCAGTTTCAGACGGTAACATTTTCGCGATGTAAGGAATAACGAAGGTACGGCGGATCGATCGAGCAGTTACGGTGAGCTTTGTGCACGGTATGAGAACGCCGGCGCCGCGCTTACCTCGAGAGCGGAGGCGGCGTGACTGCGAGGTGTGTGGGTGGCGGGGAGCGGGCCGGCGGCGGCGGACGCGCTGAGTGGCGGGGGGACGCGGGGCGGCAGGGCGGGCGAGAGGTGCGCGGCGCGCGGCGGCCGCAGGGGCACTGCCGGCCCGCCGTGTGGGGGGCGGCAGGGCGGGCGAGAGGTGCGCGGCGCGCGGCGGCCGCAGGGGCACTGCCGGCCCGCCGTGGGGCCGCCGCGCCGCCCACGTGACGCGGCTGTGGCGGCCTCTGAGGCTGAGGCTGCCGGCTATAAGAGCAGGCGGCCGGCCAGCCAGCGGCAGAGTCCACGGGCCGGCTGCTCAGGTAACGTCTGTAGTGGTGGACAGTAGCTTGTGTAGAGCGTGGTCGCCGAGTTTAGTATTACTACAGCACCAATGGTCGACGTATAGGAATGAAGTAGTTAAATGTGGGTACGTCGGATAAGTAGCGTGGTGGAAGGTTACTATCTCCAGTGCAACAAATGAAACCGTCAAATATGGATGAAATGAAGGAAATTACTGGGAATCGAGCATCGCGAAGGGAAGACAGCAATTTACTAGTTCTAAGGCATTTCCGGGGTTTAATGAACCATACTAGAATAGTGGAAGATCTTGTCGATCTTGAGTGTATATATAGGTAGGTATTATGCATGATGTTTAGTGAACTGTGAAATGTCGAAGGAAGAAAGTAGGCTTCGCAGCAACGAAAGTAGTTGAATATACACATCAGATAGCATTAGTAACCCCGTCAGCTATATACTTGAATTATTAAAGTAGTTGCCGTAAGAAGCTTATTTAGTAGTATACGTTGATCCACATACCGTAATCTAAATTCGCAGTGTTAAGATAACTGAAAATCGTCGAATTGTTAGTTGGGCAACGCAGTAAACGTGAGGTAATTGTGTTCACTTTAGGGTTTCACATATGTCTACATTTAGTGACTAAATGTAGTATGACGGTGAAAAGGGATATGCGTTCGCAATTTCATAATACAGTTGCGGGTAAAAGCATGCCTATTTGGTCGACTAATGTAGATACTGTTTTACTATGTTGTCATTCTGGAGTCCGTGTAATCTTTACGTAAAAATGTTGTCACAAGAGTGACAAAAGCAAAGGTGGCACAAGAACGGCGTAATTGGAAGTATTCGCAATACGAATAATTACTCAAGGGGAATGCGGTCAACAAATGTGCAGTGAGGTAGTCTGCTATGCAGACGACCCGGCTTAGATTCTCTATCGGGTTGTAGGAATTCTCCGCTTGGGGACTGCGTTTTTTCAGCATTGACATCATCGACGCGCAAGTGGCGTCACCCTTGCACGATGAGTCGGAATACGATCACAGCTGCTATCTGACGGTGAACAATTTAACACGAAAATCAGGGGTACAAATTTCTAGGCTGTGTGTATTTAATGAATC
Organism: Locusta migratoria; assembly: GCA_026315105.1. Classification (NCBI taxonomy): domain Eukaryota; kingdom Metazoa; phylum Arthropoda; class Insecta; order Orthoptera; family Acrididae; genus Locusta; species Locusta migratoria. Next base: position 1,124,430 of record CM048750.1, on the reverse strand, counting down.
GCAAGCAAAGAGTATAAACCTGTGCCCACTTGTGCTCTAGACGTTTACAGGGAGAATAGTGCAATAGGAACATAGCAAGGTAAATGGTTGCAATTCGGCTGAATAAGTAATATTGAGGTGATAAATAGTGGTATGATGGGTAGTGTTGAATCCTCGTGTGACAGTTAATATGACGTATAATCAAATCATCTAAAAACCGAGTGAAGTCAGAAATTAGACGGCAGAACGGCTTGTTGAATTAGTTGGAGAAGAATAATGGAATTGCAGTGAATATTAAGTTTTCCAGTAGTGGAAGTTTTTGCTAATTTTCAGAAAGTGGTGAAAATGTAAACTATTGAATGTATGATCTGATACCGATCCTCTCGACACGTAATGTCGCCGTAATGACAGGCAAATTAAATTTTGATGTAATAGGTTTCCCTCTTAAGTGTGGAAACTATACTAATGTCTTGAGAATTGATATTTTTCTGTTCAAATAACACCTGCCTTGGGGTCGTAGTTTATGAATTATTTTCCTGTAGTGGTTCATGTGAAAGGCAGTGTCTAATCACCGCTAATTTTTGAGATGTCCGTAGAACGATGCGAGAGAAAAACACCATGTGCAGATTGTTTTAAATTGTTGCGAATTTCTCTCGCCTGATGGGTACTGAGGGCGTTATTTTTTGTCAAATTTCGAGCTGTGAAGACGTAAGGAAAGGTTAACTTATCGTGAAAACAGTAACGAAACATGTAGCATTCGTGGAAAATTTGTAAACAGGTGCGGTGTAGCCTGTGTATTTCTAAAAGAGAAGGGTTGGCTTCGATAGATATGTATTAGGGTGTGAAGGAAACCCAGTATTGAGGGTGACTTGTATGATGCGCTATAGTGAGTCCACGTGTTCAGTTTTCCCCCTCCCGCTGTAGTGTCCGTCCTTCCTCAGCCCTGTTCCATTTGTTCTATTATTCCTTATGAAAGCTGCCCTTCCGTAGTGTACGTTCTGAAAATGACGTGACATAGAATGTTTCAAATATTTGAAAATGTTTCCAGCGATGCTCGGTACTCAGATTAATGGACATAAGTCTTTGCTGAAGTTAGTGTGCCTTATATGTATGTGGAAATGAGTCAAAATACGTAGTAAATCGTGGATGTAACAAATCTGCAGATGACGTGTTACGTCATAGGTGGATAGCGACCTTGTTTTAATTTTGAGGGTTGAAGGAATGAAAAATCAAATATTGCTGTGAATCGTCCAGCTTGCAACAGTTGTTACTATTGTTTGGCATAGTACAAAGTAGTGTCTGATAGTTTGATAGGATCATGCTCGTAAGTTTCGCGATAGTTCGAAGAATATTAAGTTGCAACGTAATGGTATGTGCGTTACAGTAATGCATAATGCGTTGTCATCCCAATGATGTAGTACGTAACGTTCGTCTACCGATTGTAATCTCTTCTAATGTGTGTAAAGAGTCGTAATGTGTGATCAGTAAGTTAATTTAATAGGAAACTGATAAAGCAAACTTGTTTCATTTGTCGATAATGGTGGTGTATCAAATGTGAAAGAAAGGTATTTGTTTTATGAGAGTTACCGTTATAAAGATCATAGGCCGTGATTGTACTTCATCTGTGTAACAGTCGTTGCAGAAAGAAATGAGTTGATTGAAAGAAACATTTCGGTGATTGTAAAGAAATGTATTGATCAAAGTCTGTAGTTATTTTTACTGTAGCAGAGAACGTACTTGGGTAGGAGACTGTCGTAGTGTCATTTTCCGTGTTTATCTAACGTATCCGGCGTCGCTAGATTAAAACATTTGTTGCTGTTTTCTGGTTAACTGTCGATGCGTGATGAATATTCGCTTTGTCCATGCTCTTGGAGCTTGATGTAAGATTTGTAAAAGTGGGTTAACTGCAGTAGTAGAACATTGTAATCGTCAGTGTGATTGGAGCAATGATTTAGTTAGTCACGAATTTAGTGTAAATCAGTAGATTTAATGCAGTACTTAAGTAGGAAAGATATTGCGAAAACATGTGAAATATAGTGGAGATGGAAACGTTATTTTACCTAAAGAGGGTCTAGTGAGTTGGTAAGGGGCTCACTGAGTGGGCAAATAATAAATTTCGGGAATTTGTATGTTGGATGTTCGCAATAACAGAAATAAAAATTGATGATTATGGTAAGGAAATTGTCACAGTGCATTAATTGTTATGAGGGTATACTCGAGTGATGTTAACGGTAGAATGAATGTAACAAAGTTTCTAAACTTGAAGAAAATTTGTCGCGAGCATTTGTTGTAAGTACGGAGATAAATGAGACACGTTAGAAATTTAAACATTTAGTTGAGATGTGTGGTTATAACGGGGTGTAAGTATCCGATGATGGAGATACATCGGCAAAGTGAAATATTTAAATGCTGTTTCGTATGTATCGAATTCTAGTGCTGATGGTATAATTGTTGGTATCCGTTTGCTGGTAGCTGCTAATAATAGTATCATTTTCTAGAAAACGGTAAAGACAATTTAAGACGGGAAACGATTAGTGAACGGGTGGTCTCTAGAGCCGGTAAGAAAGTGCCAGTAAAATATAGGCATCGGCGATTGTGGGTTGCCTGGTAGTCAGTACGTGTTGGGCACGTGTGAAAGCAGTTTGTAATGCGCGGCAGACCGTGACGCGGCCACTGTGTGGTGTGACTCGGTGCAGCGGGTGCCACCTGTCCTGATGGTCCTGACGCGGCTGCCCGGTGAAGTGTTGCGGCAGTTGGTAGCGCCACAGCCAGCCGTCTGTGTGGCGGCAGGCAGTGTGGCGGACTGCAGAGGAAGCCGCTCACTGCTGCCGCTTTGTCTGGAGCAATGCTAATGAGTGCAGTCGCCAGGGTATGAGTAATATTTTACTGTCGTCTGAGTTGCAGGGTGTCGGATGAAGCTTGCCGCTTGGTAACACTTGTCAGTTTACTGTGGTGTATCTCCTGCTTTGTTTTATGGTAATATTGTTCCTGTCAACAAAGGCAAACCAAGATATTTACATGAACTATATTGCGAATCGTAGATGCTGCCTGTTGGTTGTATAGTAGCGGAAATAACTATTTACACGGCCTAGTGAATAGATTTGTAGATGAATTAGTGAGACGAGTCTGGTGCCACGTTTTGTAGTATGTGAAGGGGAAAAAGATTGTTAGTTGACGTGAAATGAAAGTTTTGGCGTCGAGGATAAGCGTGCTGACTAAGTTGTATTTTCGTTGTATGATTAGTATGTGTAGCGTATGACGTTAAGGTGTGTGTGTGTGTGTGTGTGTGTGTGTGTGTGTGTGTGTGTGTGTGTGTGTGTGTACACGCTAATATATGTGCGCATAATGTCTTATTTTGAGGAATATTTTAAACTTGGATCGTATTCCAGTAATTTCAAAGTCGTACAGGAACAACGATGATTTACTTAGTGTGCTGTAAGTAATCGGCTACTTGTAATGTAAGGTGATAGCGGTTGTAAATGCTGTAATGGGAACGTACTTGTGTTGCAATAAACTCTTAAGTAGTATGACAGAAAACAGATGGTATTGAATGCCGTGCAGTTTGACTTGGCTGTAATTGCGGTCGATAGTGAACACTATAAATTGAAAAATTTAGAAGGTATTTGTAGATGAGTTTGTTAGTGTGAAGTAAAAACACTGTGCCAACCGAGGATTTGTACGCTCGAGTGGGCTGATAATTTACTCTAGTATAGAAATAGGAATGGAAGTGGTGGAAGTGGGTGTCCGAAAACTTAGTATTCAGTGTAGTAATTAGGACTTACCTTCAGCGATTTGCCATTAAAAATGCGAAAATAGCTTGATAGAAATCTTGTTCAGAGGTGATGGCTTTTTATGTGGGGTTGTATGGGGGCGTTATGTGAAGTATCATTCAGTGAGACATTTGGCTGGTATGTTGTTAGATTCAGGTAGGCTGTGATGAGTGTTAGAAAAAGCAGTTTAACAGGTCACTACATAAAGTACATGAAAAGTGCTTACTTTAGCTATTCATTTGTGAATATCCAGAGCAGTAAGACCCAATGTAAAATCTAAATGGCTAAAGTACGTTGAAAAGTAGCCTCAATGATTCGTAGTGAGGTGGTTAGTGTCGCATAATATATGGGTATGAGAGCTCTAGAAACGAAATATTGTATTTTCGACTATGGTTACGAAAGCTGTTACTGAGTGACATAGTTCAAATGAAGTAATTTTTGCTTCGGTGTTTTGTAATATAATTTGTAGTGTTAAGGTAACAACTTATCAGAAAAAGTTAATCAACTGTAGTTATTGATTATTTTTCAATTTGTATACTTCCCCTTTTGTGAAATTTTTGTGCCATGTAAATTTTCCGTCTAATTGTGTAACGAAACAAAGGAATATGGTGTATGTGTAGTCGTGGTATCTGTGAGGCAACGAACTGAACTGATGACAGGATAAAGTAGGCCAGTCAGTTGTCTTCAGTCTGCAGAGTGATTAATGCATCTCCTCAGGTTACCCATTCCTGAGAAAGCCTCTTAATCACTTCGTACGACGTGTAACGGTCGTCGTTGTGACTCTAGTTAGTGTTACCGTCCCTCTGTTTCCCTCTAAGATTAGTGCTTGACACACTTCTTTGAAATGGCAGTTTGTGATTGCTTGATGTTTTAAAATGTGTACCACGAACCCAGCCCTTATATTACTCAGGATATGGTAGAAACTTTATCCTCTTATGTTTAGCAGCTCATCCTTGGGTGCGCGATTTACAGAGCTAATTGCCATTCGTGCAGTGGCAGTTTTGAGTTTCTAATTTCTATTATTATTTTTGTGTAACGCATTAAATTCCCATAGAATTGTACATTAAGAACGAATTATTTCAGAGAGGACTGTGTAACATGTAGATATTGTATGTCATTTTTCGCTTTTAAGAACGGTTATTCTCACCAAACTCTTTGGGCATTTTATATCTTCGACCATAAGAAGTTGTCATTCTACCCCAATAAACGGTAAGTAATATTCTCATTACCTCATATAATTCCTTCAGCTTGGCTAGACGTTATGACGCTACATTCTAGTATCCTCGTTTTACTCTTGTTTTTTCATCTTATACCGTCTTTTCAAGACGCTGTATATTCTATTCAAGTGTTGCAGACCCTTTGCTGTTTGACCGTATCACCGCTATTGGCAAAGGGCAAAGTTTATTTAATCTTTTCGGTGAAGTTAATTTTCCTCTCGAAATGTATCCTAGCATTACTTGAAAGCATGATCATTGTATAGATTGAACAACCGGGGGGGGGGGGGAGTAAAGGCTACAATCCTGTTCTAATCACGCTCCAAACTCTACATTTCTCTAATATTTGTACACCTTAATAACCGCTATCTGGTTTTTTTTATGCGTAGAATGTAGCTATGTGTTCCATGTATTTTTTCCCCTAATAACATCAGAATTAGTAAATGCTATGCAGTCGACTTTGTGATATGCAATTTCGGAATCTACAAATGCTACAAATGTCGCTTCCCCTTCTTTAATTTCTTGTAAGATACGTTGTAAATTACTGCCCCACGTGTGTAGCTTCTCTGAAATCGGAACAGGTGTTCCTCAATGTTGGATACCGCCTTCCTCCCACCCGACTCCTCACTCTTCTGAGAGTACGTTATTGTCTACCAGAGGACCCGAACCTTCACAGCGCTCCTCCCTTTCTGTGGTGCATGACTACTAAACGTCTACCCTCTTCATCTGTCGGGGCTGGAGGTAGGTAGTAATGTAGAATATAGTTGGAATTTTCCTTTCCACTATTCGTATTCTCATCGTGCGTATTATTTCCTCTGCTTTGGCGTTCAACGTTCCTCTATTCCTTCGTGAATTGTGTTCATGTGTTTGTGTGAAAGGTGGCTGTGGTGATCTTAAAGTTCCAGCCGTTGGGAGCCATGTTGGATTGGATGCGTACTGCTTGGTTAAGGATCAGGCCCAGGGAGGGGTCATTTGATGAGATGTAATCTTTCCTGATTTGCCGATTCGTCTCTCTGTCCTTAGTTTGGGAGGTGTGATGTGAAGTGTGTACAATAACTGAAGGCAGTTGTGTTGACTTTGGAAGGCCCCAGTGGGAAGAAGTGCGCCATTGGAGGTATAGCAAATATTGGATTTCCTCGCAATGGGATACGAAAGTAAGGACACGATTGAGAGGATTCCACAAACTTGACAACTCTCCTGGCAGCACCTAACCTAATAACATGTATGGAAGATACTTGCTTTTCGACAGGTAATCTTTTCAATATATAAAATGGCGTTGATTCGATCGCAATCACAGTGAAATCCTGCAAATGTATGTGCAACGGTACCTTATTGATCGGATCGGACAATGCCTTTGCGGCTGAAAGGTTACTCTGGGTCACCCTTCTCCAGGGTTACCAGTGCGAGTATTTTCACTGTAACGTGAACTGTAATGGGGCTCTATACGGTAACTTTTCTCATGAATTGAGTTAGGCGGAAATGGAGTACCTCTTATTAGGGCGTCGCAGCAGTGCATTGAGTTAGGTCATTAATGAATTGTTTGCAATCGACACTATAGAGTTAGGTTCTGCGTCCAAAGATGAAAGCATTTTGATATCAGATCCTGAATCCCAAATGTCACCTGCTGCTGGTGCAGTGTAATAACCGCACCAGGGAGTCGTGTAAGAACGTACCTAAAAGCCACATGCAGCATGGATGCCCATCGTCTTGGTCCTCAAATGAGAACCGTCACAATTCAAAGTTCTGCAGGGGAAGACATCTTCCCCTCCTCCCTGCTGGCAGTCCTCTTCCATGACGTAATTTAGTGATGCTCTACCTCAGTCGATCTGTGGCATTGTGGCGCAATGCTGGTGGTACATAAAGTGGCTGACTTGTGGGTGGCTCTGAAGCCTCTGTGGAAGTAATGAACAAAGATCACCTACTGGTCGATCCAAGTAATTGCAAGTGTTTGCAGTGTGTGCCTCTGCAGTCACAGGGGTGCTCGTTTATTCCACATCCTTAGATTTGTGTGTTTAACCCTCAGTGTATTATTTGTTATCCAGTGTAGTATAATGGAACTAAACCAAATGTTGCAAACCTACTCCTCACTTTCTGCTTTGAGGAAACCGGGCATACTCGTTCTAATGTCTCACTTCAGTCCGCTTCAAGCTTCCACATGTGGCAGGTGTTCCAGCTGTTGGGGGTGTCACGTAGCTTTTCATAGACGTTATCGATTCCCATTGTACCCCCTTTGCAAAGCCAGGTTGAAACAGTGGCAGGTACTGTATTTTCCTGCTTGGTGGCATCTTGTCATGTTTGTACACCGTCGTTCTGTTGTAACCTGGTCAGACCCCCTCCTTCTTTACGAGTTGTTTCTTCTACTGCTCGGACATTTCACTGCCGACCATTCTCTATTGGACTCTCCTGGTGAATCCTCTCAACCACTTTAACTTAGTCAGTGCTGTGTGACCCACTTATCCTTTGAACTCCGGTCTCTGATTTGGACATTTCCATGTTCGATGTTCAAATGTCATGTTCCGTCTAGTGATGTTTGTTGAGACTACTCTATTAGTCGTTTGCTGACACCATTCTCGCTTATCCATGCAATGGCAGTTGTCCAATGGTGATTTGCGGCGTTATTGTTCATTAGCTAGTTTTCATGAAAGTATTTTCTGTAGTGAAGTTAAAACACTGTATGAAATCGTACAAGCTTAAATGCTGCGGTTTGAGGCGCGCCAGTGACGGTCGGGGGTTGAAATCCTCCCCTCGGGCATGTATTTAAATGTTGTTTAGTACAATGTGGTTCATAAGTAGTTTTTAATTGTACGGAGTGGTGTTCCCGCAGCCTAGTCCGATAATGTTAACAAAGAGGTGAAGGCTTTTTGAGCCTCACTCTATTTTGGTACGATAGGAGTCAACTAATCAATCTCAAATGAGAAGGGTAGTAACACCAATATTGGTGAATGTGAGAACGCATTGTTCTATCTATGTGGGTGGAAATATGGGATTGATGAGGCTATAAAAGTGTAGTAAATGTTTCTTGAGTAATGTAAATGAACAGTGAGCGTAGCGCTGCGCCAGTGAACAGCGAACACGGTGTTGGTGGTGGTGGTGGGAGGACAGTGGACAGTCGTACCGAAAATGTACGACGAGATCTGAATTGAAAGTTTTTATAATACGAGGCCTGACAGCTGTGAAATGGTAAGTGAAATTCGTACTGGCAATCAGCTGTTTATCTGAAAGTGACAGGTGTCGTTCAGTCATTCTCAAGCTGTCGTTAGCATAAATGGCCTGTGAATTGTATAGTTGTACGCGGCGTGCCTTCTCGGAAATATATTGTGAAATGTTACTTGTTTGTCAAGTGTCAAATATATCAGTAATTCATATTTGAATTATATCCTGGAACTGGCTTGTAATTGGAAACATGGATATCGTAAAAGGTTAGTGAAATGTATACACTCAGGGAAAATATTTGCTGTAAAGAAACATAGCTCTGGAGTGTAGTTTGAGGAATGTGAGCGTGAAAGGTGGTAGATGAACATATAAAAATGCCGTACTGAAAGAAGTTAAGGACATCATATGAAAGTTAGTCCCATGTAAGAGGCAAACTGTAATTTGAACACGTGAATGTTAGCCGAACTGTATCTGCTATAATCGATGTTCGACACGAATGTGGCATACACCATTATTTATATATATATATATATATATATATATATATATATATATATATATATATAATCAAAAGTAGAAAAAATGCATCTGTTCGATGGAAGAATAGCGAAATATACCAACTTATTGTTCTGCCATTCTGGGTATTTAAACAACTTAGTAATCAGGTTAATGTGGTTAAGGTTTCCCAAGTGACGCGGGAAAAGTATTAATAGTTGTTATTCATTTTGGAAAATCTTTCTTCTTAATGGACCGCTCAGAACGTGCCGATTTAACCTGTATCGTATTTTTCCTTGTTCAGTGTCCACTGTATTTGTAACCGGTAATCGCAAGTAAAATGGTCGACACGATGCTGAGATCCACTGCAACGACACTACTGTTGTTGTAATGTACAAAACGTGACTGTTGAATAGGTATTCCTCGCAACTCTTTCTTGTCCCGATGTCCGCCAGTTACATGATGGATAGAAGTCGTGAAGTGGTCCGATGTGCTGGGGCTTTAAACATTATGCCACGCAGGAAAACTTCAGTAGAAACGATGGTGTAGAATGGTGCCACATGGTTTTCCGAGAGAGCAAACGAGGTAGTTGGCTTTCTTTTACTAGTTCATTCAGCAGTTGTACCTGTAGTTGTTTGCGTCCAACTTTCATGGACGTACTGATTCCAGAAATCGTGTTTAAGTGGAGAGAATGTTATAGTGGATTCAAGTGACATTGCAACACTATCCGCAAGTGTTTGTTGCTGATATGTAGATCTCATACCATTTGTAAATTTTCGCTTGTAAAACGTTAACTGAAGCGAGTGCCGTTTCTCTGTTCAGAATTGAAAATGTGACAACGCAGATTTCATTTCATGAGTTGAAATATGCACGCTGTTAACGTTCCTCTGATGCAGGACATGACGGTGTTTATGTACAGATGTTAGAACGTCTCTTCGTACGGTCTGCAACATACGCGCAACTGTATTTCAGTGGGTTGTATCCTTGGTGCTGGCGTGAAGCCATCATGATAACCTTACCTAAGCCTGGAGGAAAGGACAAACATGTGCCTTTTAGGTACCGTTAATTTCCCTCATGATTTTTGAAGGTGATGAAGCCTAAGGTAAATGTTTGATTCGTATGGTTGCTCGATTTTCGTAATTATATCAAACATGTATTTGGTTATGGTATTCACAGTGCAGCAGTGAATCATGTAGTCATGGAATCAATGGGTGTAATGAAATCTTTATTGTAGAAGCGGCAAAAGAGTGACCGTCTCCTTGTATCGGGAAGAGGAACGTGTGACTTGCTGTGGGATAGGTAACGTTCGCAATTAGTATACATGGGGTCTGGAGCCAGTTGCTAACGTTTATTAAGGGAATCTAAAGAAGGCGTATTCATCGGGTGGGACTGGGTTACGCCGTTTACAATACGTTCTTACAGCAGAATTGTGTACTTCAAAGCTGTTTCGCGTCGTATGTGCTACAACAATGAATTGTATTATGGAGTCACAGGGCGTCTTAATATCTTTCATTTCTCTTTGTACTGTAGCAGTGAATGTACGTCTCTTCCTGAACGGCGTCCTCAGCAATGCAATGACTGTCAGTATGTCAGTTCATGTGTAGCATAAATGATTTTTGCCTTCCAACTTAGTGTTGGAGCTTGTGTTAGTGTCCATAAATTGCACATTCTTCCGTCCATGTTGGACGGTTGGTTTCGTTTGAAGGCTGCAAAATGGAAGGGACCAACATTCGATAGGAAACTTTGTTGGTCATTCCATGTCTCAAGTGGCATGTGGATGTGTTAATGTTGTTGCGTGGTGTGGTATCTCCTGGGAGCGGATGGGGCGACTCACCTTAGATTGTACTGGTCCCCTCTTGGCTTTAGCTGGATTATGGACACATTCTCTATTTATCAGCTCACCCATGTCTGAATCCATTTTGACAAGAGAGGGTATGATTTCAAGAGATTGGTTTTGTGATCAATGTTTCTCGACCCCTTACGTCGAATGTGGTGAATGGCCAATGTTCTATGGATGACTACTGACTCTCATGTTTCCATGTAACCGTCATGTCTTCCATTGATGCCGTTGATAGACTCCATGCATGGAGTCTTTCAGTAATAACTCCAGGAGTATATTATCGTCAAGTTATGTGGCAACTTGACTCTCATTAGGTGTTGTAGACAATGGTTCTGCCCCGATGTCCTTTCAAGTGGTTACCTACATAAACGTCCTAAAGGATCATTTCGTGATACCTTTTAACGGATGTTTGTCGCTTGTCGCTCACTGCTTGTAGTAGTATAGTCGTCTATAGTGATTGCTGGAAGACTAACCGTGTTGTGGGCTGTGGCCTTGTGCTTGTAGTTTCTGTTGAGTATCGTGTGACAGACATGTGCCCGATGCTTACTGTATGGCTCCTTGACATTTTGGGGTACTTAGTACATAAGGCAGCACTCACATTGTAAACGTGACATAAACTCAGTGTAAGTGGATTCCAGAGCGTTTATGTGTGCTACTGTTATGTCCATCGTGCATCGAATCCAATGGTGCCTTGTTTTTGCGAACGGCGCCATTGTGCTGTTCCCTCGGGTGGTTGGCGACGCTGGTGTCAGGGAATGAGGGTGCAGCCCTCCCCCCTGTCCTGCTATGTATTGTCCCCTCAGCCGGCTTGTGTGCCATCCTTTCTGGATGTGTGGTGTCAATGTGTCATGTGCATTGGTCTTCCGTGACATAAATATTGGGGAGATGAAGACGAGTGATGGGTTTAATAATTTGTACCAATCGTCAGTAGCTAATTTGTGGTAATACTTTGATGTGGCACTTGAAGAAAGTGATGGGCAATTATCACTTTTTTATGCCAATTCGTAGGGATTGTATTAAATACAGCCCTCATTAATTTGGAGGGAAGTAGCCATGTGTGTGACATGTAGTGTACCTGGTGGAAGAATGTCTTAACGACTGGTTCTGATAGCAATGTGAGAAGTTGAGACGGAACATGAAATACAGCATTGGTCATGTATGGAAGTAAATCTTCAAGCGCTGGATGTAATTATTGTGGCAATGTAGATTTTCTTTCTTGGCGAATTAAGTGAAGAAAACACCATATTTATTTGCAGATGTGCTGGTTGTATGTGATGCTTCAAACCTTTGTTGTAGCGTAGTACAGAAATGCCTCAAATGTATTGACACTTATGTTACTGTATTTTCCAAGTGTCTCTTTAAACTTTTTTTTATGCTGACGTTTCCCTTGGTTCTGTGTGTTCTGAAGCGATTTGTTTTTAGTGAATGTGCACTTCGAGTATGTAATTGTTCAGACGTTTCGTCCCTCTGAAGCACTTCGTGAATGTACGCAATTACCTTCTCTGTAAAACTTGTAAACGTTGTTAGTGAATTTGTTTACTAGTGTAAAGTGAATATGTTGCTGTTGTGTGTCTTGTGGTCTATATTTAGGCGTATATGTCCTTGTGTCCTGAGTGGTATGTGTGTGATAGTGATGAAATTGTGCTGTACTCTAAATTTTGCCAAGCCATTATTGTAACTAATCGTAGATGCATAATGCATATATATATATATATATATATATATATATATATATATATAATTAGTGCATTATCTCCGTTACATACAACCCACTTGCAATTGCGCATTACAACAGGTCTCTTATCTGTTAATGATTATTGACCCCAAACATTTTTCATCTCCTATTCATTGGCAGAGATATTTGGTATAAAGTGTCAGTACTGTGGTCAATGACGGGTTGTTGTCTGTGCTGTAATGGGTTCATTACACCGTCCGTAGTTTCTTCCCTTCATTGAGATTATTTTTCAGACCTGCGTTACCAAGCGGTTTTTTTGTTATTGGTTAATACTTACGTAACTAGTAATCGTTATAGTGTTTGTAAAGTAGACTTACCGCCGTCATGTGTGTCCACCTATGCGTGTGGCAATTGGTATGCTGTAAGATACGTACGTGATTGAGCGTTAAGACAGTAAACGCTGTGATCCATATGGCACTCTTTTCTGATGACATCTTCCTGAAGAGTTCCATGAAACAAATTGAATTTAGTATTAAATTCTTACCGGAAGATGTAACCGTAAAGGATGCCATCGTCATTTATTCGTACAGTAGTGTTTTATGTCCTTTGGATGTGTAATGTTTGTAGGTTTCCACATGCTTTCAGCTGTGGGCAGTATCTGTGTGGGAAATCTGTGTGATGAAGTCAGGATTCCTGAATCATATGAATAGTTGCTGTTGTAACTACTGAAAAGGTTGTTGGCTTCCTCCTGAGGAACCACATGTAGGTTTATCAGTTTTCCTGTGGTTTGGTTGCTCTTGTACTGCGGCTATCTCTGTTGGTGAGGCATGCAAGACAGGAATGTTTGGTAATATTTCATTGCGGTGGAGTGAATGTAGCTACAAGTAACATACTGGGTTTGAGGAAGCGCAGGTTTATTCCGTGTGTCGTTAGGTTAGGCATGAGTGTATGAGGTAATTGTGGTAAACACGCATAGTTTGAGGAGTAGTATGGAAGATGTATTTTCATCAAGGTGTTACAATGTGATGTGAACAGAGATAGAGATAATGTGAAAAGTTGATGGAATATATTTCGCGTACACACAGTAGATAGTGGTGGGTAATATATTGTTAGAAGCATGAGGCACATTGTAGGAAAACGTCATATACTGAAGAAGTGGCATGTATGATTTACATGAAGTATAAGTATGCTTCCTTCTGTCGTTGATGAACAACGTGATGTTTATTTTATGAGGGTCATACATTGAAGATGTTGCAGCTTGTGTGCAAAATGCGCCATACATGATGTGTGATACTTTTTACGACAAATGTCACTCTTAAGAAGAAAGCCAGATGTATTCATTGTAAACAGAGAAGTGGTGTGAATGTATGAAATTATTCATATGTCTTGGGAAAGCGGAACCCATGTTGTAAAATATTGCTGTATAGTAAGTTGGAAGACGGAAGCAAGAAATGGAAATTCAAATGTACGCGGAGTTATGGGGAATGCAACGTTGTAAGTATTTATAGCTTTGTTGCGGTATATACTGTATAATTGTGACCGAAACTAATATGTGTGATAAGTAATTCGGAGTGTATTGGAGATGGAGGTCGTAAAACAATCCATTTCAGAGCGAACGGCTGTGGAAGTTAAGTGTGTATGATAGTTCAATGTGGTTTATGTTCGGTGTTATCATGTATCCATGTGCAAAATACGAAGCGATATGTTATGAATGGGAGTTAAGAAATAGTGCTAGAAAGGTTTGCAATGCGCAGTGGAAATGACCTGTATAGCAACTCCTTAGATGTAAAGAGATATCCGTTCAAATGTAGTGTTTCGATAGTAGTATAGGAAGGGAATCGTGATTTGGGAAATGAGAATATGAATGTGAAATCTGGCGAAGGTGAAAGTCTGCCAAATTGTAATGGGATAAGTGTGTTGTTATGGAAAGTGGCAAATAACATGGAATGGAACAGGTGAACAAGATATACAGGACGACTGTGTCCAAAGCTTCGTTAATGATTAGAAATTTGATAGAACAAGGTTAATAGAATGTGGATGTAGTCTGGGTAAAACATTTGAATGCAGCATGAAATGTTATTCACGTTTATGAAACATTAGAACTGAAGCAAATATTGAAATGAAACATGTAAAACTGTTGTGTAAGAGTAGTGTGGATGTAGCATGTCACGCTGAAGTTGGTCCAGAAAGTCTGGGCAAGAAATGAGTCCGGGGTTAGTTTTGAGTAAAGTGGTAATCCCAGGAACACAGACTGTAGGAATCATTAGCCCAGCATTAGAAGAAATTGGGATGGAGAAGTGTAGGTACAGATGGGGAAGGATTAAGTAGTTGGAAGTGGGTTACCAGTGTTATTCTCTGATGTGGTTTGCATGCAACATGACAGCGTATGGAGGTGCATTGAATGGGTATGTACACTGAAGACGACGGTATATAAATTGCTTTATGTATCAACGGTTCCCATGTCGAATCGTTAAACAAGCTTTAGAGAACATAAATTTATAAGTATATTACGTAATATATGGTGTTAAACGCAGTGTAAGTGAAATGTATAGCTTATTTGGTGGCAATCTTTGAAGACTGTGATGCTTAAGGGGAGAAAAGTGTAAGTTATGTTCCGTGTGATGGCGATTGTAGGTTTGTGTAGGTAATGTAAGTAGTTGAGCAGTGGTATGCCTGTTAATGTTTTTTCTTGGAGTAAGAGAAGGTAAGTGGAAAGTTAGTTTATTGGATGTGTATCGCAATACTGCTAAGCATTTGAGCGGTTTATACCTTTGACTGTGTTGTATTTTCAACCTGTTTTTAGTGTAATTATGAAAGTAAATTTTGTATTATGTTGCATTTGTATTGGAATGTAGTGTTGCTTGTAATCGTAGATTTGTTTAGAGAGGAGTACATAAGTATTTCAAAGATGTATGGTGATTTGGTACTCCGTACATAGTAATACTGAAAAGTATGTGGTTTCCTTGTTTCCCGCTGTACAGTGAAATGCTCGGTGTTGGCCGTGAACCATAAAATAATTTGTAATGTGAGATACCGACATAAGTAGTATGTTAGTAATCGGTTAGGAGCATGCAATGTCGAATTGGTGATAAGCGTGTAGACGTACTGAAATAGAAAATATGAAGATCTTGTTGTTTAGGCAAATTTTTTCGTCCGTTGTGTGTAGCAAATCCTCTGATAGTGTAGAAAAGCAAAGGAATTCTTGAAACTCTAGTGGAAAAAGTAACCCAACACTTGTTAAAATTTAACTGTAAAATGTGAAAAAATATGTATATATATATATATCTATATCTATATATATATTGTGTGTGCATGTGTTGGAATGTGTAATGGCAATAAGTGACGCAGAATGTGCTCAATGAAAGTGAGCCTTGTGAATTTGTAATGGCTTTTATTTTTGATACGCATGTTGTATGTTGTTGTTTTCGAAGTAGCTCTATGAAAATGAAGTTATTAGTGTCACTGACATGTCATGTCAAATCTGAAAATAGAAATTTGCCCAAGTGGGGAAAATAAAAGAATAATTGATGATTCTGGTGTGGCGTGGTGATATAGTTGCGTAAAAGATAAGCCGTGTATTGGTTTTATGGTGAGTGTGTGTGTGTGTGTGTGTGTGTGTGTGTGTGTGTGTGTGTGTGTGTGGTATGAATTTTGTATAGCGCGGTATGAAATGGTGTTTGGTTATTTGTAGGGTAAATTTCGTGAAGTACGATGTGGGTGATGGTAAGGGTGTTGTTGGTTTGTAGTAATAATTAGGATGTATATGAGGATGGATGTGGAGGCACATTGAATATTGAGACTGAACTGTTGGAGCGGTTATTGTGGTTGACGGTTAAATGGGTTGTGCCAGTATTTGTTATGTAATATTTGTATACACGAAATCTTATAAAAGGGAATTAGCCGAAAGATTTCAGTATGTAGTAAATGGGTGTTGATGTGTATAGATGATTGCAGACGTGCTGCACATAAAGTATGTTTGAAATATGTCGAGCAATAGTTTATTGATATTGCTGTCATTAGTATTGGGTTTGTTAGTGAAGTTTAAGTAGCTGGTGTTTTGGAAATTGTACGAGGGAAGGGTGTCGGTGTTCGTAATGAAGCAGCTAATTGATGTTAATTGTTGCTTGTAATGTTTGCGCGGAATCATGAGGAATTGCTATTAATTGTGGGGAAAAAAGATGGAGAATGTACTGAGTGTACGTATATGATTTGTAGAGGTTATAGGAAAAACGATGATGGAAATAATGAAAAAGATAGTAGTAATATTGTTAAACGGTTTGCAAAGAATAATCTGTGGAACTATTGTCGTACGCATTTTGGAATACACGTAAGCTTTCCACACGTACACAGCGTAACCTTAATGTGATAATGAAGAGTCATTTTCATACGTTGCATGACAGGCATTTGTCATGAATGGTATTGATATAATTTGGCCTTGTAGTACACAACTCACAACATAAATAGCAACATTTCGCAACAGTATGGTGTGATAAACTGAAACCATTCAGGGAAAAAGGGAATGAAATGTATTATTTGTAGTATGGAGAAGTGTTGGTAGCATCTGTGTAACATCAAATATAGACACTTCGTGCTGGAATTAGGTAATCAGCGGAAGTGGCGTTACAAACGCTTTATGAAGTAATGTAGAAGCGAATGTTGGTATTTATAGTGTGAGAAGCGGTATAGCAGTGAAGTATCCTCATAAGACAGTCCGTTTTTTTTTCTCTTCGCCGAGGATGCAGTAGTGATGGAGTGAAGTCTGAGAAACATGTGAGTCTCATATTTTTATAGTGTGTGAATGAAGTTTCAAGTGCTGTATGGTCTTGTTGAAAGTTGTAAAGAATGCAAATTGGATAAGTATGTTTCGTGAATTGTCCTTAGTGTTAGTAGCTGTAAGTATTGGGTTTCCCTGGTTTGTGTTCATATATTTCTCTAACATGAAGTATACTTTTTGTGTCATTGTATGGAAGTGAAGAAATTTATTTAGTCTCTGGTGGGGGGGGGGGGGGGGGGGGGGTAGGCGAAGGGGAGGGGAATGAGAAGTGAGGAAGTAATGGGTTGAAATATGGTGGGTGTTTGGTGGGGGCGATGTTCCTAGTACATTATTGTTCTGGTGGTTACATCCCAATAAACCTGTTGTACCGAGACGTAATGTGGACGGTAAATACAAATGTGCATGGGCTTTTCGTATGAACGATTTTCCCGTCGTTATTGTTGGTACAGAAGTTGTCAAATGTAACGTCATACCGCGAGTTACATGGAATAAATAGCAGAAAAGTAGTGAGACCTTTTCCTTCTGTCATCCCTTTTGAGAGAGTGATTGTAATGAAAGTTTGACAATTAGTGTAAATGCCTTTGCGAGTTAAGTACTCCTTTACATATAGTGTATTCTGAAATTAGTGCGGTATTGTAGTACTTAGGTGCAATTCTTATTTTTCAAGGACGTTATCTCATGAATCATATGTGGTACATGGCTCGTACGTGACTGTCAACTGTCACTAAAGGAGTATGTGTACAAAAGTTGTCTTAAATCGGTGCAGAGGGCTAGGAGAGAATGAGCAGCAGTGCCTGTAAATGCATCAGTTATTTTGACATTAGTTTATAAACCGAGATATGTAGAGTACGTGAATTTCGAAGTTTGTCTGATTGGTTTGTTGGGTTGTAGCTTACGTGTAAAATATGTATAAACGAATGGGATAATATGCGTTATATATTAGTGGTGTGTTTGAAGTGTAAATGTGGTAATAAGTATCGTTTAGTTTTGGTAGATGTTTTTCTGGTGGAAATGTATTCTGAAGGTGTGGTGTATGTAGTCTCCGTGACGTTATTGCTGGGCGAATGCGTGAATGAATTTTCGTGTATGTTATTTCGTTGGATGCGTTATGAGGGAGGTGTCTCATGAAATCTGGTAGTTGCTCGTGTAACAGTAATCTAAATTTGTGAGTGTAAAGTGGGAAATCAGTATGTGTGTATAGGGTGATGACGTTAAAGTATTGTTAAATGTGTGTTTGGGTATGTTTTTTTTTTTCAGTGTGGACAACGAGAGGTATTGCTTAATTGCGCGATCCTGCGAAGGTGGTAGTGAATATGCTGTCACATTTGAAATTATCCCTGTTGTAGTTTATAGCGATACAACGAATTCAGTTAGTATATGTAAGGAAATTTGAAATTGTTATGTAACGTTCTGTTTGGTTATTAGGAAGCGGAGAAGTTGTATGTGTAAGTATTGATAGGGGTGTCGTAATGTGAGGAAGATGAATTTTGCGTAATAGATGGGTGGAAATGTAATGAATGTAATTTGTAGTATAAAGTTGATGGTTTACATGAGGATTGAGGTGTTATGTGTGTAAAATTCTATTGTATGAAGTTTTATACGTTGTAAGTTGTGATTTATTGTGACATCTGTTGTAAGAGTTGAACTGAAAATATTGAAGGTTGGTAATGTGTATATGTGAACTGTAAACGATAGTGGCCTGCAATGAAGCGGTTGATGAGCAAAGGTAGAATTGCCAGGAAGGTATGTAGGTAAAATGAAGTGAACGGTAAATGAAATACTGTACAGCATGTGTGTTGTTGAAAGTGGTCAAATCTTGAAGTTGTATTAGTATAAAGGTAAAGATGTCATGTTTGTGTGTAAGTTGTAGTGTTTTGGAATGAACGAAGACGAAAACTGTACTGCGTGAAAGAAACGGTGAACCATGTATACGCACGTATGTTTTCTGAAAAATCGAAGCGTAAATTGATTCTGTGAAATGGAGTAAAATATTGAGTAATGTATTGAAAGTTGAGGAGTCATTTTAATTAATGTAAATGAACCTACTGTGTGAGACGTCTGTATGAATGTTGTTTAAAAATAGTTGGAAAAACTGTAAGTTTCAATGTGTAATATGATGTATACCCTGTGGATGTAGCTTCGTATAAGGTGAATTGTGAATGTTAGTTGTAGGAAACGTAATGAGGTACCTATGGATCAGAAGTAAAATATCTGCAAGAGTCGTGGTAGCGGTGGAGTAATGAATGGCGATTGTACTGTGAAGTTGTGTTGAATGTAATAGCGAAAGAAGGGGTAAGTGAAGTGTCGCAAAAGTGTGAATAGCGCGTCACCGGTTCTCACCGCGCTCCGCTGTGCATGTGCCGCGCGGCGTTTTTACGGCGTAAGCCACGAGCACTCTCAGCTGCATCTCCGCTGGTGGTCAGCAGTGAATGGCATCGTTTATTCGGTAGTTACAGGAACAGGTAAAGACTCCGGAATGAGATATGCGCCATTGAATAGTTCGGTATATTAAACGCACATGGACTTATCAGTAGTTAGGCTTGTACGTCAAATATGTGTAACCATGTTTCAGAACCGAGCTAGGTATAAGTCTTAGTAAGTCTTTAATAAATAGATATCTTGTTAAAATGTGGTCTGGTGTTTGCCGTTTACGCTGTGCCACTGGCTTGGGCCCCCCCCCCCCCCCCCCCATGCATAAGTGTGCATTCTTAATTCCTAGAGCACAGCTGTAAGCTGCTATGTTGATTTGTTGTCTCTGTTGAAGATGTTGATAATCTTGAATGTGCAAA
Source organism: Locusta migratoria (assembly GCA_026315105.1). NCBI lineage: Eukaryota > Metazoa > Arthropoda > Insecta > Orthoptera > Acrididae > Locusta > Locusta migratoria. The sequence continues at coordinate 1,104,741 of CM048750.1, read as the reverse complement.
ATTATGTGTAGATTGTACCGAAGTGTTATTTTTAATATTGTATGTGTGTATTTCGCAAGTGATGTATGTTTTGTGCAATGCATAGTGTGCTGTGAATAGTTCGTTTAAATGGTGCCATTGTGCCTGGATGTGAGGCGCATTGGAGAAATGTAAAATGTACTTGTTTTAGTGAGTGCTGTAAGCGGTGTAAGTGTAAATAAAGGATTAAACAAGTGGATCATGTAGGATTTTGTGTCATCTGGATGATATGATGTGAATATCTGTGTGGTAATTTAGTACACCACAATGTATAGAATAGTTAATATTAGAATTTAGTAATTGATTGTAAATTGGTTTCGATGTTTATGTAGTGTTTAGACGTTAATATGTAATTTTTGTTTTATAAGTTATTGTTATGTACGGCATCATGTCAGAAGTATTATTTTAATGAAACGAGTGGAATTTATGTAATGTTGAGTAATGTGAAATTTGCAATGGAATATGAAAACTGAATCAATGTGAGACCTGTCTTGTGACGAGTTACGCATGTTGATGGTAAAATGCCTTTTGTCCTTTCCGTAATCTTTTTATAACCTATAGCAGGAATGGAAGGTGAATGTAATACGTGTGAGATGAGTGCGGAAATGAAGGTAAGGTGAAAAGGTAAGTTATGTGACTGAATTATTTTCTCATGGTTAAGTATCATATAAGCATGAAGCCTGCAAGGTCAAAGCGATTTGTTTGGAAGCTGTTGTCATCTTTTTCCATTTGCTAATATGAGCGTAAATGTGATGTGGACGAAGTGTTTAGAGTTTGGATGTAAGATATCGCTTAGTTTCAATGAGAAAAGGGGCAATGTAAACAATATATAATGGTTTAGATTGTAGTTTTGGTGTTGGTGTTCTGAGCAATGTTCCTCTGTCGGTTACTGGACACCTCAGATGTTTAAGTAGTTGTTTATGTATATCCTGTGCAAGGGTATTGTTGGTTCATTAGTTTGTAAATTAACAATATGCCTATAAAGCAGCTAATGTTATGGACGTAACAAATATGTATGCTCTAGACGATTCGAGCCGACTGCTTAGTGTAAGTGCACATTGTGACACAATAGTTAGTCCCGTTGGCCCTCGCTGCCGTCATGTTTGACCAATGGCCGTGTGTTGGTTGTTTTGGGGGGGGGGGGGGGGGCGGCAGCAGAAGAGCTTGGTTGTGGGTATGTGTTTGACGTGGATGGAGTCTTGTTGGAAACATCTTGTTCAGCTGCGTGCAGGCTCACTTTTTGTGGTTCATGCATTTGGCCGGAGTTTTTTATTTTTTTATATATTTTTTTTGCGTGTTAAAGTGGTGTCTTGTCATAGTTTCTCATATTATTTGGTATCCTTTCCTACACCTTGCTCCAGCGTTTTGTCCGGCTGTACTGTCGTAGCCTTAACCTAATCTGTAGTATAGGTTTTGACGTAAGACACCCTCATCCTTTAACGTGAGGTTTTGTACTTCCTCCCTGTTCGTCAGTGAATGCCGATACATGGATTATGTTGTGTATTAGGTGATAGGGTGATGTGTAATTACCTGTCCCGGGTATAAAAGAGTGGGATCTTCGAACTATATTGCAAGCGCTTGGTCTAGGTAGGGGTAATAAGTCGAGGTGTTACATTACGATCGTGTTGATATGTCCGTCTCATAGTTGTTGGTATGTGAAAAGTGAAATATCGCCTGAGCCAGGTTAGCCCTTAGAGGGCCCTATTATGGAACAGTGAGCTATCGAAGGTGCTGGTAATCGTGGTGAATACGTGTGCGATGAGTACCTTCACTTATGTGCTTTTTGATCTAGAAACGATACGTTCGCGTTGGCCGAATGAAACTCGGACTAATCCCGCGAAACTCCTTGTAGTTTCCTGAAGTTAAGGTAGATTAACGTATGTAGATCGTTTCGTCATTCCGATAGGTGTTGATGCAAGTGCTTTCTCTGTTAAAGCGTGTTTGCGTCAGTGCAATGGAACATAGCGTCTGGAAGCGGATAGTCCCTTTCAGGCGCAGTAAGTAATACTGATGGTTTTGTTGCATGTTTCCAGTGTAGGTATAAGCGCACGGCTCACTCTAATCGTCATGAGGTTGGTTTTACGAGACCCCTTGACCGGTTGTCTGACGAACACATTGAAACCTATATATCCGATGATGGTGTAATGGCCGTCTGTAACGGTGTTGAGAAAGGAAAACAATCAGCTAACACGGACTCGTAACGTGTTTTTGACGTTCGACAGTAGAATTCCAGTCGAATGTGAAAGCAGGGTATGAAGTCCTCTCCGTCTGCCCTTCAGCACCTAACTCAACGCGGTGTTTCGAATGCCACAGATACAACCATACCTGTCAATGATGCCCTAATGCAGCAAATTGTCGCTTGTGGTCGGGCCGCCTACGAGGGTGATAGTCAATTTCAGGCCCCCACTGCATTAGTTGCAATGTTTACCACACGACTTCCTCTCGGTACTGCCTTGTATAATATGATGAAAAAGTAATGAATCAAACGTGGGTTACGGAAAAGGTATCAACATATGCCGTGCAATGGTTTTTGGCGAGTTGAAAGCCTACGGTCCTCGGTTGGCAGAAAATACGGTCCTCACCTCCGGTCGACTTACTGAAGAATCAGGTACCCAGGGTGGATTGATAAGATTTTATTTGGGAAGGCAAAACAGTGTTGGTGTAACCTGCTACTGGCAGCACCGAATCTTAGTTGCTTGTACGGTATCGCTGTCTGTATGTCTATCGGAGCCTACCAATGCCGTTGAATAGTGCAAAGAGCCCTTTTACGTGTTCTTTATTAGACACAATTGCTTAGTGTGTGGTTGTCGCAAATGTTCCGCTTCTTTTACTCCTCACTGCAATGCATTTGAAGATTAGATGCGATCCAGTTTCATCAACGTAATCACAGATCATACATGTAGGGTCCTCTTGTTATTCCCATCGTATATAGTTATTTCGTGATATTCCTATGGCCTGTAAGCAATCCAACTGTTAGTAATTTCTCTCTTTTTCAGGAGTAAGATTGCAGAGCTTTTTTTAAGTATGGCCGTGGTATCCATACGTTGCCATGTTTTTGTTGGACTTAGGTGCAATATTCCACGTGCTGTCTTGGAACCCAGGTACATAGCTCGAGTTATGTCATTGGTTTGGTCATTGCCCTGGTGATTGTCAGGAACGGTTTCAGCCCAAGAAACGTAGAACCTGCCCCCCCATCCTGGCTAATATGTCGGCAGAATGGTTGCAACTGATTTCTGAGTGGCCAGGGACCGACAATAGGATTACTCCATTAGTTTCCTCCTTGGTCAACCAGAACCATGTGACAATCTGCAACAATGTTAGACCTTGGTGCAGGAGCTGCCAGCGATCTTAGTCTGCCAGGCTGTCTCTATAGATATAGATGCTACGGTCTTTGTAGCAGCTATGTAAATTCTCCTCCACACATGCCCTGATGACACTGATTTCAGCTTGGAATACTGGGAACAGTTTCCGTCGAGATGACGCCCTCAAGTCCTGGCTGCACCCCGTATACTCCGGCACCAATGCTTTGGTCCGATTTTTATTCGTCAGTGAACCAGACAATACCATCAGTACAGTGTCTATTTTCTCCCAATGCTCTCTAGTTGCAGTTGGTATATTGAAAGGCTTGTTGAAACAGTATGTGGTTATAATATAGTCGGCTTGCATTTTCCCCAACCTTTCCTATATTTCTCACTAGTTTAGTGTTTGATTGTGGATATCCCACAGTTTCAGTTGTTCGCAGTATTGAGTCTATATGCATCAGTTGTTGCCTCCATCTTGTCCCAAAGTTGTAAAGGGGGGGCATATCCAACATGGTTTCCATCCTAGTAGTTGGTGTGCTGCTAATTCAGCTTGTTAGGGCTAAACAGTCTAGTCTCTGTACTTTATGAAGCTCCCTAGGAGCAACCTGCTGTTCGACCTTGTTGCACCACAGGAGCTCCCTGTAGCTGATCCTGGGTCTAATCACTGTGGTGTATATGCAGTGCACCCCCCCCCCCCCGGGAGTGAGGCCCCAGTTTTTGCCACAAGCACTCCTGGACCTTACCAGAGTACCTTATACCTTGGTGCAAATATTCCAAATCGGATGGGTACATGTAAGGTTTTTCACTGTCCACCTCTCTGGTAGCGCTTTATTCAAAATCTTTAGATTCCAACTTGAATGTTGAATATGGCTCTTTGTGAATGGTACAACAACAGTCTTCTTAGGATTAATCTTCAGATCCTGTTTTCTGCACCAGTCTTGCACAACGTATGAAGCACCAAGTGCTATATTATGTACTGAAGAGTACTGTTTAAAAAAATTTCCAGTGGGATCATTTACCACAATATTTCACAATATAGGGGAATGAAATTCTCCTGGTGGGCAACCCCACTTGTGTTCACAACCATTTATTTCACTCATCATGGTATCTTCTAAGTATCTTTCACTGACTGTGGCCTAATCCACAAAGATTTAGAGGGCCACGTTTATGCACGTCTGCTTCGCGACCCATGTAAATGATGGCCGTGTCGCAAAAAGCGCACCTAAATGTCCAGGAATATGTAGAGTAAAATGTCCTTAGTGTTTGGTGCTTTCCCCATATTGCCAAGAAGTAGGCGGAGAGGTGTAAATTCATGTACGTGGCTAGTATGCATTCTACTTTGAATGCAGAGGCGCTGTACTTAATCTTCATTCTCCAACATGAACAGTTGCCAGCTTTTCAAATGTAATAATATTGCAGGTTGGGCTGATTGGTACCATATCCTTAGCCTTGGTATGATGAATTCTCCCTGGTTTTGGAATGAAGACAACCTTCACTGCCCTCCAGGTATTGGGAATGATTCCAGCTGCCAGGCTACCCTGAATGACCTGCATAGGAATCTAATAAGATTATCTCCCACTTGTTGCAGGAGAGCTGGAAAGATTCCATTGGGGCCAGGTGACTTGAACGGTTGAAATGTTCCCACTGCCCATCGGACTTTACTGAAATTGACACACTTCTTGGCCAAATCCCAGTCTCCTTTGGGAATTCCTGAGAACCGTTGTCTCTCCGGAATCGCATTCTGGTATGAGTAACCCACTAGAGGATATTGAGGAAAGTGAGTCTTGTGGAGCAGTTCCAGCGTTTCATGTGCTGTGTTTGTATACTCCCCATCCTCCTTCCTCAATGTTCCTCCTGGATTAGTCGGTACCTTAGTGAGCATTTTATGAAGTCTCGCTTGAGCAGCTGTGCCCTCCACTTTGTCACAGAATACCCTCTAGGATGCCCTATTTGCCCGGCTGATGGCCAGGTTGTATTTGACAAGGACCTCTCGATACTTTGCCCATTATCCTTTGCGCCTCGCAAGGTTAAACAGTCTTCGTACCTGTTTCCTTTGCATTTCAAGGTTATTATTCCAACAAGGCACACTCCTATTTGTGCACTTCTTGGTGATTGAGCAGTTGTCCTGGTATGAGGTCACTAGAGCAGAGGTTATGGCCTCTGCTACTTCCTCAAACTATGCTAGATTCCTTATCGAAGTTTTAATTTCCGATAGGCCGAAGTCAATGCCTCTCCTATGTCTTCCAGTCTGTTTTCCTGGGATTTTTATAGGCCATGGTCAGTCTGGTTCCCACTTGCACCTTGAATTTAATGAACACGTGATGTGATGAGAATGGTTCCAGGACCACATGCCAGTGTTTGACGTAACTGCCCTTCATCATGGAATCAAAAGTTACGTCAATTACTTATTCCTTTCAACTATTCCTGAATGTAGATTCATCACCCCTATTCACGATCTCCAAGTTGTTAGTAGAAATTCAAGAAGGTGCTCACCTCTACTGCTGGTGTCCTTGCTGCCCCACGATAGATTGTGGGCATTGGCATCACATCCCACCAATAGTTTGTCACCTTGCCGACGGCAGGCTTCCGTCAGGCTCCTCACTTCCAAAGGAGGAGGAGAGCTGTCTTCGTAAGGAAGGTATGCTGAGGCCAAAACAATTTTCCTCGTGATACATTCCTGACGTTGCTGCATCCTGATGTTCACCAGGTCCCTGTAACAAAAATCCGTCATAGATATGAAAGGTACTGCATATCTAACAGAAATGCATGTTCTGGAGTTTCTAAGATATCAAGCATAAATAAGCGTACCCCCAGTACCACCGTGGCCCGATACAATCTGTATAAACAGGGTTCTTGCATCAGGGCCACGTCCACCTCCTGTCTCCTCAGGCGACAGCTCAGGACAGCAGTGGCCCCTTAAATGTGCTGAAGGTTTATCTGCAGCACTTCCAGTCCCTGTCTTGTTATTAATTCCTTTAGGGTCTTTGACAGTCGTGACTGTGACGGATGAGTGCCCTGAAAACGGTTTGAAGTTCTGCCCTTGTAATGTGTTCAGGGATTTTTTTTCTCTCCTGTATCACTAGGGGCACTTCTGCTGGAGCGATCATTTCGTTAGTTACTCTCAAATCCTATATGTAGAGGTCAGGGTTCTGTACTGATACTTCCTCCAGCACTCCTGGGAAGTATGTTATTAGGGATCTGTGGTGCTATATTGATAAGTTTGCTGGCACGAGGAGTTAGGCCTCTGTGTCCAGTCGCTTTGTGTCATCCTATGGGGATATCATGGAAACTGTTCTATAAAATCTGTTTGGAGAGTTGAACCCCTTGTGGGAAAACGAGGGCATAGTGATGTATAGAAACGGTGTAGAATTAGTATATTCTCTACTCTCTAGAAAGAGGGCCATTAGCATTAGCATTAGCTGTTGGTGCTGTAAGGTACCAAGAATCGTGAATTGCTTGTTGTTGGCATAGTTGTGAGATATGCATGGCTGAAGCATGTGTGTTCTATGTCTCTGCTCTAGACTACTTCTGAAGCTTAGTCTTTGTCATCCTGCAGTAAATTGTTTTCTACTGAAGAATGTGCCTGGACGTTGAAGAAAGGAACTCGTCTGAAGAATTTCTGCGTTCTCAGGTTTGGAACTGTGATGTGTGTCTTTTGACCGTCATTGCTCTGAAAGAGGCAAGAAGGAAATTAGTCCATTCTCGTTGTGGTATGATGCAATAGTTGTCCAAAAGTAGTTGGGCCCGATAATATTGTCTCGCTGGGAGGCATTAATGTTGTGTGGGCATAATTTTTTTTTTTTTTTGCTGTTAGTGGAAGCTTCGTTGTATTGTGAAGTTTGAAATTTGTGACATGTAATGTTGGAGACTATGGAACAAGACACTGTGCTGTATATGGCTTAGGTATAGCTTCCCAGAAGCATGACTCTCTGTGGCAGTTGAGGTGAATTGTTCTGCTTGTGTTGGTTGATGTTCCCTTTTGGTATTTGTTATGGGTGACTCATGCGACTATTTATGGCCTTTGTTGTACATGGTATGAATGGAAACTATGCATATCGCACCGCCCATTCATATTAAGTTTGCAAGGAAGTGAGTTATGTAACACAGATTCGGAGGCCCCTCTCTGTTACACCTGTGTTTCGATCTGCCATGTGTGGATGGTACCCATGCATGTGGTGTGGTTTTGATGGTCATTCTGGGAGACTTGTATCCCCATGGCATTTCATTGAATACTCTTCTACAGGTAGTAGGTGTCTGCATCAACGTATCCAGCTTTTCCTTCGCCCAGTGTGATATCTACTTCAATCGTCACGTGACCTTACTAGGACAGATTTGCTACAACTTGTTGAACAGCCCCTTGTAACTTTTCGTGTTGGTAGGCTGCTGTAATGATCACCACATGCTACGGGGCCCTCTGGTACTTTGTCTTAGTGGCTCTCTTGTTGCACTTTCTCTAACACCTTTATCTAGTCTTCACGAGTACCGGTGCACCGACCTTCCTTTCTGACACAACACACACTTATTCCCATATAGACCTCGCCATCTGCACTCCTCAGCTTGCCGGTCGGTTTGAGTGGTATGCACTTTCTGACACGTACTCGAGTGACCATTTCCCTTGTATCATCCACTTCCTGCATCATTCCCCATCTCCACGTCCCACCAGTTGGAACATTTCTAAAGCCGACTGGGGGCTTTATTCTTCCATGGCTGTTTTTCACAATCATAATTTTCCCAACTGTGACAGTCAGGTCGAATACCTCACAGAGGTTATTCTCACTGCTGCTGAACGTTCCATACCTCGTACATCCTCTTCTCCACGTCGTGTGCAGGTCCCTTGGTGGACTGCAGCCTGCCGCGACGCGCTTCGAGCCCGGCGCCGTGCTTTACGCACCTTCCGCCGCCACCCAACTTTGGAGAATTGCATCAATTACACACGTATGAGAGCGCAGTGCCGTCGTATCATAAACGACAGCAAGAAAGCTTGCTGGACAGCTTTTACTAGTTCTTTTAACCGTTTTACTCCCTCCACGGTTGTCTGGGGTGGCCCACGCCGTTTGTCCGGCATCAAGGTCCACTCCCCGATTCCTGGCCTGACCGTGGAGAACGCGGTCCTCGTGGACCCAGCTGATGTTTCAAACGCATTGGGTCGTTTCTTTGCGGAGGTTTCGAGCTCTGCCCATTACCACCCTGCCTTTCTCCCTCGCAAACAGGTAGAGGAGGCACGGCCGCCTTCTTTCCGTTCTTTTAATCGGGAAAATTATAACGTCGCCTTCACCATGCAGGAGCTAGATCGTGCTCTCGCCCTGTCCCGGTCTTCTGCTCCCGGGCCCGATTCCATTCATATTGAGATGCTGAAGAACCTCTCTCCTGCGGGCAAGTGCTTTCTTCTTAGTACCTACAATCGCATACGGATTGAAGGTCATGTTCCCACAAGTTGGCGTGAAGCCATTGTTGTCCCCACCCCCAAACCAGGAAAGGACAAACACATTGCTTCCAGTTATCGCCCCATTTCTCTGACGAGCTGCGTCTGTAAGGTGATGGAACGCATGGTTAACGCTCGGTTGGTCTGGCTCCTCGAATCTCGCCGCCTCCTGACTAATATCCCATGCGGTTTTCGTCGACACCGCTCTGCTGCTGACCACCTCGTTACGTTGTCGACGTTCATTATGAACAACTTTGTAAAGAAGCGTCAAACAGTAGCCGTGTTCTTCGACTTGGAGAAGGCATACGATACCTGTTGGAGAGCGGGCATTCTCCGCACATTGCACACATGGGGCCTTCGGGGCCGCCTTCCTCTTTTCATTCAAGCGTTTTTGGCGGATCGCAAGTTCCGGGTATGGGTGGGCTCTGTGTTGTCAGATACCTTTTGCCAGGAGAATGGGGTACCACAGGGCTCCGTCTTGAGTGCGGCGCTCTTTGCCATTGCAATCAATGCGATCGTAGATTGCCTTTCAGCCGACGTCTCCGGATCTCTTTTTGTTGACGATTTCGCAATTTATTGTAGCGCCCAGCGGACGTGTCTCTTGGAGCGTTCTCTCCAACGCTGTCTTGACCGTCTATTTTCCTGGAGCATCGCAAACGGCTTCCGATTCTCCACTGAGAAAACTGTGTGTATCAATTTTTGGAGATACAAGGAATTTCTTCCACCTTCTCTACGTCTCGGCCCTGTTGCTCTCCCTTTCGTGGAGACTACGAAATTCTTGGGACTCATGTTGGATCGGAAACTTTGCTGGTCCACACATGTGTCCTACCTGGCTGCCCGTTGTGCCCGATCCCTTAACGTTCTTCGTGTCCTCAGTGGCACGTCATGGGGAGCGGATCGTACCGTCCTGCTTCACCTTTACCAGGCCATTGTTCAGTCGAAGCTCGACTATGGAAGCCTTGTGTACTCTTCAGCACGGCCGTCGATTCTCCGCCGTCTCAACTCTATCCACCATCGTGGATTACGTTTGGCGACCGGTGCATTTTATACCAGCCCTGTTGAAAGTCTGTATGCCGAGGCTGCTGTATTACCTTTGACCACTCGACGTGACATACTCTTGTGTCGGTACGCATGCCGCCTACGGTCGATGCCCAACCATCCATCTTACAGATTATTTTTTGACGACTCACTCGATCGCCAATATCAGTTGTCTGCGATTGCCTTGCTTCCACCGGGAGTTCGGTTTCGCCGCCCGCTTCAGCGGCTCGATTTTACCCTTCCTTCCACCCTTCGGTTGAGCGAAAGCCCATTGCCACCGTGGCATCAGGCCCAGGCTCACACACACCTCGACTTTAGTTCGCTCCCCAAGGAGAGCACTCCGGATTTGGTATACCGCTCGAGGCTTGTCGAACTCCGTTCGCGGTTCGATAATGCCATATTTATTTACACTGATGGTTCCACGAGCACTGCCGGTGTCGAATCTGCCTTTGTCGTCGGGGACAACCGGTTCCAATACAAGCTCCCTGACCGGTGCTCGACCTTCACGGCTGAGCTTTTCGCCCTCCACCAGGCCGTTTTGTACACCTGCCGCCAACGCCAACCTTTCTATGCCATATGTTCTGACTCCCTTAGTGCCCTGCAGAGTCTTAAGGACCCTTTCTCGAAACATCCTCTCGTGTATCTTATCCAACGCTCCCTCCAGTTGCTGGCGGATGACAGCTGTCACGTTTCTTTCCTGTGGGTCCCTGGCCATGTGGGTGTGCCCGGGACTGAGGCCGCCGACATAGCAGCCAAAGATGCAGCTCTATTTATTCGCTTGGCTAACTTTTGCGTTTCTTAGGACGATGTGCAGTCGGTCCTCACTGGCGTCTGTTGTTGCAATGGCCTAGTGTGTGGCTCTGACTGCAGATGAAAGAAAGGAGTTTGGAAATATCTGTGGACCTCTTGGAGGACTTTCCTATGGACCTCTTGGTGGGAGGGTGTTATCGTTGTCCGGTTCCTGATCTTTCAGTTCCGTTTCAGCCTCTGTCATCTCTTATCTGCCCATCTTGCACTACGGTGTGCATGTGGTGAATCGGTGACTGAGTGGAAGTGTATTGTCTTTTGTTAATTGTACTCATTTCCGTGTAGATCGTGTGTCTACTCTGTAGGTGCATTTTGGTGAAAACGTATAGGCAGTAGTTTGTCGTTTGAGGTATGTACATACAGTAAAGTCATCAAATGGTATTTGAATACCGTTGTCAATTGTCGTAAGGTTTTCTGTCGAAATATATGTATGTTATGTATTTAGGGAATTCGTAGTGAATTGGTGTCGCTCAGAGCAAAGTCTGTTGGCTGTTCAATGTGCAATCGCTGAGGAATGATGTATTTATGTAGGTGTCCCGGATATTAGGGGGCATTAACGGGTATGTTGTGTGTGGATGTAATTCATTTGTGTAATTATGTGTGCTTTGTATTTATTCTGATCGTAATAGTGTGTGGTTAGTGGAAAATGTTTGCCATTGGTATTATTTATGTGTATTATCTTTGTTTGTGTAGTTGTTATGGGTAATTGGTATTCCAAAGTGTGGGTAATAGGTGGTTGTTTGGTATTTGCATTTGTGTAAAGGTATTCAATGTCTGGCACAACGTTATATATATATATATATATATATATATATATATATATATATATATATATGTGTGTGTGTTTAATATGTGTTTAGTGTTTTCTGAAAGTTTTCTGAAAGTTTTCTGAAAGTTTTCTGAAAGTTTTCTGAAAGTTTTCTGAAAGTTTTCTGAAAGTTTTCTGAAAGTTTTCTGAAAGTTTTCTGAAAGTTTTCTGAAAGTTTTCTGAAAGTTTTCTGAAAGTTTTCTGAAAGTTTTCTGAAAGTTTTCTGAAAGTTTTCTGAAAGTTTTCTGAAAGTTTTCTGAAAGTTTTCTGAAAGTTTTCTGAAAGTTTTCTGAAAGTTTTCTGAAAGTTTTCTGAAAGTTTTCTGAAAGTTTTCTGAAAGTTTTCTGAAAGTTTTCTGAAAGTTTTCTGAAAGTTTTCTGAAAGTTTTCTGAAAGTTTTCTGAAAGTTTTCTGAAAGTTTTCTGAAAGTTTTCTGAAAGTTTTCTGAAAGTTTTCTGAAAGTTTTCTGAAAGTTTTCTGAAAGTTTTCTGAAAGTTTTCTGAAAGTTTTCTGAAAGTTTTCTGAAAGTTTTCTGAAAGTTTTCTGAAAGTTTTCTGAAAGTTTTCTGAAAGTTTTCTGAAAGTTTTCTGAAAGTTTTCTGAAAGTTTTCTGAAAGTTTTCTGAAAGTTTTCTGAAAGTTTTCTGAAAGTTTTCTGAAAGTTTTCTGAAAGTTTTCTGAAAGTTTTCTGAAAGTTTTCTGAAAGTTTTCTGAAAGTTTTCTGAAAGTTTTCTGAAAGTTTTCTGAAAGTTTTCTGAAAGTTTTCTGAAAGTTTTCTGAAAGTTTTCTGAAAGTTTTCTGAAAGTTTTCTGAAAGTTTTCTGAAAGTTTTCTGAAAGTTTTCTGAAAGTTTTCTGAAAGTTTTCTGAAAGTTTTCTGAAAGTTTTCTGAAAGTTTTCTGAAAGTTTTCTGAAAGTTTTCTGAAAGTTTTCTGAAAGTTTTCTGAAAGTTTTCTGAAAGTTTTCTGAAAGTTTTCTGAAAGTTTTCTGAAAGTTTTCTGAAAGTTTTCTGAAAGTTTTCTGAAAGTTTTCTGAAAGTTTTCTGAAAGTTTTCTGAAAGTTTTCTGAAAGTTTTCTGAAAGTTTTCTGAAAGTTTTCTGAAAGTTTTCTGAAAGTTTTCTGAAAGTTTTCTGAAAGTTTTCTGAAAGTTTTCTGAAAGTTTTCTGAAAGTTTTCTGAAAGTTTTCTGAAAGTTTTCTGAAAGTTTTCTGAAAGTTTTCTGAAAGTTTTCTGAAAGTTTTCTGAAAGTTTTCTGAAAGTTTTCTGAAAGTTTTCTGAAAGTTTTCTGAAAGTTTTCTGAAAGTTTTCTGAAAGTTTTCTGAAAGTTTTCTGAAAGTTTTCTGAAAGTTTTCTGAAAGTTTTCTGAAAGTTTTCTGAAAGTTTTCTGAAAGTTTTCTGAAAGTTTTCTGAAAGTTTTCTGAAAGTTTTCTGAAAGTTTTCTGAAAGTTTTCTGAAAGTTTTCTGAAAGTTTTCTGAAAGTTTTCTGAAAGTTTTCTGAAAGTTTTCTGAAAGTTTTCTGAAAGTTTTCTGAAAGTTTTCTGAAAGTTTTCTGAAAGTTTTCTGAAAGTTTTCTGAAAGTTTTCTGAAAGTTTTCTGAAAGTTTTCTGAAAGTTTTCTGAAAGTTTTCTGAAAGTTTTCTGAAAGTTTTCTGAAAGTTTTCTGAAAGTTTTCTGAAAGTTTTCTGAAAGTTTTCTGAAAGTTTTCTGAAAGTTTTCTGAAAGTTTTCTGAAAGTTTTCTGAAAGTTTTCTGAAAGTTTTCTGAAAGTTTTCTGAAAGTTTTCTGAAAGTTTTCTGAAAGTTTTCTGAAAGTTTTCTGAAAGTTTTCTGAAAGTTTTCTGAAAGTTTTCTGAAAGTTTTCTGAAAGTTTTCTGAAAGTTTTCTGAAAGTTTTCTGAAAGTTTTCTGAAAGTTTTCTGAAAGTTTTCTGAAAGTTTTCTGAAAGTTTTCTGAAAGTTTTCTGAAAGTTTTCTGAAAGTTTTCTGAAAGTTTTCTGAAAGTTTTCTGAAAGTTTTCTGAAAGTTTTCTGAAAGTTTTCTGAAAGTTTTCTGAAAGTTTTCTGAAAGTTTTCTGAAAGTTTTCTGAAAGTTTTCTGAAAGTTTTCTGAAAGTTTTCTGAAAGTTTTCTGAAAGTTTTCTGAAAGTTTTCTGAAAGTTTTCTGAAAGTTTTCTGAAAGTTTTCTGAAAGTTTTCTGAAAGTTTTCTGAAAGTTTTCTGAAAGTTTTCTGAAAGTTTTCTGAAAGTTTTCTGAAAGTTTTCTGAAAGTTTTCTGAAAGTTTTCTGAAAGTTTTCTGAAAGTTTTCTGAAAGTTTTCTGAAAGTTTTCTGAAAGTTTTCTGAAAGTTTTCTGAAAGTTTTCTGAAAGTTTTCTGAAAGTTTTCTGAAAGTTTTCTGAAAGTTTTCTGAAAGTTTTCTGAAAGTTTTCTGAAAGTTTTCTGAAAGTTTTCTGAAAGTTTTCTGAAAGTTTTCTGAAAGTTTTCTGAAAGTTTTCTGAAAGTTTTCTGAAAGTTTTCTGAAAGTTTTCTGAAAGTTTTCTGAAAGTTTTCTGAAAGTTTTCTGAAAGTTTTCTGAAAGTTTTCTGAAAGTTTTCTGAAAGTTTTCTGAAAGTTTTCTGAAAGTTTTCTGAAAGTTTTCTGAAAGTTTTCTGAAAGTTTTCTGAAAGTTTTCTGAAAGTTTTCTGAAAGTTTTCTGAAAGTTTTCTGAAAGTTTTCTGAAAGTTTTCTGAAAGTTTTCTGAAAGTTTTCTGAAAGTTTTCTGAAAGTTTTCTGAAAGTTTTCTGAAAGTTTTCTGAAAGTTTTCTGAAAGTTTTCTGAAAGTTTTCTGAAAGTTTTCTGAAAGTTTTCTGAAAGTTTTCTGAAAGTTTTCTGAAAGTTTTCTGAAAGTTTTCTGAAAGTTTTCTCTGAAAGTTTTCTGAAAGTTTTCTGAAAGTTTTCTGAAAGTTTTCTGAAAGTTTTCTGAAAGTTTTCTGAAAGTTTTCTGAAAGTTTTCTGAAAGTTTTCTGAAAGTTTTCTGAAAGTTTTCTGAAAGTTTTCTGAAAGTTTTCTGAAAGTTTTCTGAAAGTTTTCTGAAAGTTTTCTGAAAGTTTTCTGAAAGTTTTCTGAAAGTTTTCTGAAAGTTTTCTGAAAGTTTTCTGAAAGTTTTCTGAAAGTTTTCTGAAAGTTTTCTGAAAGTTTTCTGAAAGTTTTCTGAAAGTTTTCTGAAAGTTTTCTGAAAGTTTTCTGAAAGTTTTCTGAAAGTTTTCTGAAAGTTTTCTGAAAGTTTTCTGAAAGTTTTCTGAAAGTTTTCTGAAAGTTTTCTGAAAGTTTTCTGAAAGTTTTCTGAAAGTTTTCTGAAAGTTTTCTGAAAGTTTTCTGAAAGTTTTCTGAAAGTTTTCTGAAAGTTTTCTGAAAGTTTTCTGAAAGTTTTCTGAAAGTTTTCTGAAAGTTTTCTGAAAGTTTTCTGAAAGTTTTCTGAAAGTTTTCTGAAAGTTTTCTGAAAGTTTTCTGAAAGTTTTCTGAAAGTTTTCTGAAAGTTTTCTGAAAGTTTTCTGAAAGTTTTCTGAAAGTTTTCTGAAAGTTTTCTGAAAGTTTTCTGAAAGTTTTCTGAAAGTTTTCTGAAAGTTTTCTGAAACCCTGTTTTCATGTATGAAACCCATGTTTGATAAAATAAAATAAAATAAAATAAAATAAAATAAAATAAAATAAAATAAAATAAAATAAAATAAAATAAAATAAAATAAAATAAAATAAAATAAAATAAAATAAAATAAAATAAAATAAAATAAAATAAAATAAAATAAAATAAAATAAAATAAAATAAAATAAAATAAAATAAAATAAAATAAAATAAAATAAAATAAAATAAAATAAAATAAAATAAAATAAAATAAAATAAAATAAAATAAAATAAAATAAAATAAAATAAAATAAAATAAAATAAAATAAAATAAAATAAAATAAAATAAAATAAAATAAAATAAAATAAAATAAAATAAAATAAAATAAAATAAAATAAAATAAAATAAAATAAAATAAAATAAAATAAAATAAAATAAAATAAAATAAAATAAAATAAAATAAAATAAAATAAAATAAAATAAAATAAAATAAAATAAAATAAAATAAAATAAAATAAAATAAAATAAAATAAAATAAAATAAAATAAAATAAAATAAAATAAAATAGAGTTGGGATAGTGCGAGCCGTTGGCAAGTTAGTGCGGTGGATAGTGTGAGTGTGGATAAGTTATGCGAGACTTGTGTGGTGTAAATAAAGTGTATTAGTGAGATTTGTGTTGGTTATTTGCAGGTAAGTGAATTTCCCTGATCCCCGTTGGTCGATAAGAGATATGGACTGAAAGTGCATAGAAGACGTTTGTTCACTGTTTGTTTGTAACGGCAATATTCGAACGGGGCCCGTGACTGTACCGAGTTGGTGGCATATACGTCGATTCGCAGTGACGTGCTACGCGCCAACTACGGAGCCGCTCGACATTGGTCACGAAAAGGACACCATGCTCATGGGACACGTCCCTACATGAATTGAATCGGCGATTGCAAAAAGGTCATAAGTCCCCTTTTATAGGGAAATGCGTTGTCCATTGGGAATGGGTGGGAAAGTGTAGCCGGATTCATACGTACACGAAGGGCGTAGGTCGGCTATCACATGGTGTCACTATCGCGCCTTGCAACCTTCGTTCATTGGCAACAGGTCATGCGTCGGCGATTTTGCAATGCCTATTGTGCTGACCGTATTATTCAACAAACGACAACTGCACAGTGCTTGGCAGCTCCCAAGCTATTGCTACGACGATAACACAGAATACGTAAATAAATAAATACCCGAACCGATGGTGTATGCTGTGTAACGTTTTTCCTGCCCCTGTACCCCTCTTCGTTTCGTGCCTAATGACCTTCGTGGACTGACCGATTCACCTGTGCCACAGGAATGTGACGTAGTCCTGTGCACACGGCACTCGTCCGACACCGTGCAAAGCGGCGGTACAGACCACACACGCCGCAGCGTACTTGTTGCCCCTTTCCCGGAGCTCCCCAACAGACCAGCAGGGGCGCGCCATGAGGTACCTCTCCACGTTCGACCTGGAAGCGTGTGCGTTGGTGCTACGATTCGTCGGTTCTCGTGGCGGCGCCGTGACAACGGATGCTGCAGACTACTGTACGCCTTTCTGCACACGTGCCACGGTGGTCGGATGCAAATGGCGACCTGCCTGCCGTCTGGTAGTCACTGCCTGCACACTGCAGGCAGGCATTCATTAATAATATTAGTATCATGTTTGGAAACTGTTTTCCTCTAAAAGTAACGCGACTGAAACAGACGTCTATAAGAAAGCCCTGGATTACACAAGGGCTACAGATTTCATGTAAGACAAATAGGAGTATGTATCTATCAGCCTAGAGTAGCTGCAATGACGATGATCTACCTAAATATAAGGGATACTGTACAATATTACAAACAAACAGCTATTCAGGTATCTAAACAAATGCACTATGACAAAGAAGATAGCAACATCAGGCAACCAAATAAATACAATATGGGATATAGTGAAAGAAGCGACTGGTAGAACCGGAGAGGAACACGAGCAGGTACGGTTAGGGGTAGCTGAGACATTAGTAACCGATGGGCATAGTGTGGCACATCTATTTAACACGTACTTTCTATCCGTTACTGATAGTATGCGATTGTCGGGGTCAGTACATAATGCGCTTGATTATTTGAAACTAGCATTTACAAATAGCTTCACACACATGAATGTGTCGGTCACGTCACCACACGGAATTTCGTCCATAATACGGTCTTGAAAAACAAAGGCGTCCAGTGGATACGATGAAATAACAACAACGTTACTTAACGCGTGTTCCTGTGGACGTAGCACAATCTTAGGTTATTTGTGTAACCCGTCTGTTATAACGGGAACATTTCCTGATTGGCTAACATATGCAGGTATTAAACCTCCCGTCAAGAAGGGGGATGCAGAGATACCATCAAACTACAGACCCATTTCACTTTTGCCAGCATTCTCAAACATTATAGAAAAGGTAATGTGCAGGCGGCTTCCCACCCACTTCACCACAAATGGCATATTGTCTAGATCACGGTTTGGATGTCTGAAAGGTTCCGATATTGAGAAGGCTATTTACACCTTCAGTGCGAACGTACGTAACTCATTAGATGATACATTGCAAGCAGCAGGTATTTTCTGTGAGTTGTCAAAGGCATTTGATTGTGTGCACCATAACATCCTTTTCGGTACATTAGGATTCTATGGGGTCACGGGAAACGCTGCCAAATGGTTCGCGTCGTACCTCACTAACAGGAATCGAAGGGTGTCGGTGCAAGCGACTAGTGAATTAGGCCAACAGTCATCATCGGGTTGGGACGCAACTACATGTGGTGTCCCACAGGGACCCATCTTAGGGCCATTGCCTTTTCCTGTGTACGTTAATGATCTCTCATCGGTTACACTACCAGAGGCAGAGTTCGGTTTGTCTGCAGATGATACACGTATTGCAATAGAGAGTACGTCACGTATAGTGATAGAAACGTCTGCTAATGATAATTTCATGTACATTACTACATGGTTTAAATCCAACTCATCGTCATTACACTTTGCAAAGACGCACTACCTGCCGTTCAGGACATGTAAGAGATTTCCTTACAGCATATGCATTGCATATGAAGAAGAGCAGATACAAGAGGCTGACAGAATTAAATGCCTGGGATTACGGCTTGGTAATACATTTAGTTGGGAGGAGCACGCCACAGAACCGCAGAAACGACCCAACAACTCTGTATTTCCAATACGGGTGTTCTCAGACATAGGAGACATACAAATACCAAAGCCTGCATACTTTGCTTACTTTCATTCCTTAATGTCATATGGTATAATAATTGTGGGGTAACCCTTCGGGTCGGTCACAAGTCTTCAGAGCCCAAAAACGTGTAATACGTATTTTTTGTGGCGTACATTCACGGACGTCCTGTAGAAGCCTCTTCAAACAACTGGGTATATTACCTACCGCCTCTCAGTGTATTTATTCCTTAATGACATCTGTCATAAATAATATATCCCTTTTCCCAACAAGCAGCTCGGTTCACACATACAATACTAGAAACAACAATGGTCCACACAAGGATCTAAAAGCACCTACTTCGGTTCACAAAGGGGTCCACTACTCAGGAACACACATTTCCAATACTTTACCATCAGGTACGAACACTTTAGCCACAAATAAAGGTCGGTTGAAGAGGAACCTAAACGACCTTCTAGTGGCCACCTCCTTCTACTCCGTTAGTGACTTTCTACCTTGTACCACGTGCTGCATGCACCCATACTATATTAGTACTATTATATGATCACAAAAAAACCCTAAAAGAAGAACCTTAAACAATTATGTATCTGTATTTACATTGTTAGTATTATTTGTTATGCAACCTGTACATTGTGTTTCTTGACATGTTCCACATCCACGGGGATCCCCTCAATTTGGGTCTACGGAACAAATAATTAATCTCATCTGATCTGCAAACGTGTGTACCTGGTATAGTGTTGCAGCCTGGCTATGAACGTGTGCGATTGGCACATCTACGGAGGGAGGTGGTTTGACGTTAGAGGCCATGGAAGAGCCCAATCAGTAACGTGCGGGGACACGCATTACACGCATTGCACTGCAGCGGTACGCCACCTCACGGTGGAGTGCTGTGCAGGCAGAACGTGACGCAACGGCTCGACGGGCAGGTACCTTTCGCGATCGATCCACCGGCGGCTGGCGTTTGGCTGTACATGGGATGTTAATGATGTGGTACCCGCTCGCAGAACAGTGGACGGCGGTTCGTCGACATGGGACTACGGGCCGTGTAGCACACAGTACGGTGCGGTCGGCGACGTGGCACACGTCGGATGGGAATGTTACGTACGTCACACGCCTCGGACGTCTGGACGTGTACACGGGCGTCGCCTGCGGGATCTATGGCCGGTAAACGGCAATGTTGTGGAATACGTGTGTACACACGACCGGCGGGCTACACGACATGTCGCCATTCACTCTCACCCATCACCGATGCCATCCATTGTTGCGGTGATTCACCGCGGCTGCCACAGACATTACGGGCGGCGGGAGGATAGGGCAGACCCATTACTACACATTCATACGCGCCAATGTACGTGCTGGGTGGGGCCGTATTTGTACATGTACGGTACGCGCACGTCACATACACGTACCTGCATGTACGTGATTGCGGCCACCTCAGACACACTACCGTACAGCCCCCGTCTGCTACATGCTATCGCTATGTCGTACAACGCAAGGGTGTCCTCCGTCGTGCGCAACCGGTTGACAGTGTTGTTCGTAACGGTTCCCGTCTCGCACGTTCATCGACAACTGTCGCCCCATGCCGCAATGATGTCCAAATACCAGGCCTTCCCCGATAATATCGGGGGCAGGACAACGTGTCGGTGCACGGGCCCGCTATTGTTCTGAACACCGACCACCGGTACAGGGACAACGCGCACCGACATGGTTCGGCCCACGGTTCCAAAATGGCTGTCGACCGGCTCTTGGCGGACATCCTCCGTGCACATTACACCTCACGCGATACCTCCCGCCATGGGGTGTCCACGCACATGCTACCGTGGCATTTGCGCCCGTCTGCTCTACCGCTGTACCTTTCTCCCCACGATGGGACCCTTTTGTTCGCGGGCTCCTGGGGCATGCGCAACGGTTCGTGTTTACGATGCGCGGTACCCGGTCGGGCGTACAAACGACACATTGCATGTGCAGCGGGTGGAATACCCGTCACGGCCTGCGGATCATGTATCTTTCCCGGTTACGGGGCACACGTGCGACGGCCTATCCGGTATCGGCAAATGTCACCATACTCTTTGTCCCGGGCGGTTAATGTTATTCGCATTATGCTCCTCGGTCCGGGGTCTGCTTTGATGCAGCTCTCCACCCTAGTCTCTGTCCTGAGCAGGCCTTTTCATCTCCTCATGGGAACGGCAACCCACATCCACGTGAATCGGCATACTATACGCGTCTCTCGGTCTCCCTCTGCGATTTGTACCCCCACACACCTCCCCCCGGTGCTACATGTACGATTCCTCGATGTCTGCGATCCCCTCTTTTGGCCACGGGTCTGTCCAGTACCTCTTCATTGGTTATGCGAGCTACCCACCTAATCATTGGCATTCTTCTGTGGCACCACATCTCAAACGCCTCTAATCTCCCGCTGTCCGCACCGCCTGTCGTCCACGTGTCACGTCCGTACAAGGCACCTCTCCGCTCAAATGCTTTCCGAAAAGACCTCCTCATACGCACATTACTGTTCGGAGTTAGCACATTTCTCGTCTTCCCGGAATGCTTTCCCTCCCGTCGCCATTCTGCATTTTATGTCCTCTGTACCGCGACCATCGCCCGTTATTTCCCTACCCACGTCACAAAACGCATCTACCGCCGACATTGTATCGTTCCCCACTCTACCTCCTTCGGCATCGCCTGATCCTCGACGACCGCACTTCCATTACTTTTGTTTTGCTCTTGTCAATGTCCATTGTATACATTCCCCGCAACACACTGTCCATTCCATTCAACCGCTCTTCCAGGTCCTTTGCTGTCTCTGGCAGCATTACACTGCCATCGGCAACACGCAATGTTGTCCTGTCGTCCCCCTGAACGTTACTCCCCATCCCAAAGCCGTCCGTGCTTTCCTTCACCGCCTGCACACTGAAAAGCATCGGAGATAGGCTAGCACCCTGCCTCACGCCCTTCCCAACTGATGCTTCCCTCCCATGCCCGTCGCGTCGTACAACTGCGGTCTGGCGTTTGTACACGTATTTCCCTCGGGCGGTTACCATACGAATGTTCACATGACCTCTACAACTGTGGTGTATGTACACAGGGCCGCAAAATGACGGTGTGCCTGTCTCGGACACGCGGTGCCGCGTGTGCAGTAACGCGCAAATGACCTTCCACATCACCGCGTCTATCCGCCGACGTACGGTGTGCACGGCGACACGTCACGACGGCTTCCGGTGGACCTCCTTGCGACCTAGTTACTACTATGTTTGCACCACTGGGCGGACACTCGTGAGGAGCCCGCCAACCTTTGCGGTACGTTTGTGTACCTTCTCGGCGGCATTTATGCGCACCTGTTTCCCTTTCGTACACGGACCTCCGCACCAATTGCATGTCTGTCTCGACATGTACGCCTTCCCGACGCAGGGGTGCCAACGTCGCAGGTCCGGCACCCTCCGCCCTCGTGTCGCTGGCGACGTCGGCCGTGAACCGGGTGCGGGCCACCCCCCCCCGGCCGCGCCACGCGAGTGTCGCCCAACGCGATCGGGCGCGCCCCTGCGCTCCGGGGCGGCGCCTCCTCGTTCGCCCGTCGCAATTGGTCTCTACGTGGCGGCGTCACCGCCGTCCCCGCCATTAACCCGGCCGGCTCCTCGGCGCGGTGCCGCCATCTGCCGGCCGCACGACGGCCGCCCGCCTCCCGCCGTGCCCTCGCCGGCGCCACCTATCGGCGGTTCCGCGCACCCGTCGCCGGCAGCGCCACCTGTCGCGCCCTCGGCGCCGCACACGCTGGCGACGGCCGCGGGCCGCTCCTCCACGGCGCGTCGTCGCCCTGCACCACATCGACGGGCCGGCGGGAGGGCGGAACCGGGATCCTGGTCTCACCCACTCGCGCGTCTGTCTGCGTTCGTTCTGTACGGACGTCCTCCGTTCGTGTACCCGTCCAATGGCCGGTGATGCACCTTGTCGTGCACGCGTATTGCCGACCTTGTGTCGTAATGCACATGTTACCTGTTCTTTTGTGCGTGTGTGTCCGTGCCGCCGCACACCCCCCCCCCCCCCCCCCCCCTCCCCCTCTTTTTTTTTTTTTTTTTTTTTTTTTTTTTTTTTTTTTTTTTTTTTTTTTTTTTTTTTTTTTCTTTTTTTGCCGCGCGCGCGCGCCGTTTCGGGGGGTGCTCCCATACGTGTGCCATTTGCCCGCCCGTCTCGCACTGCCGCCGGCCTCCGGCGTTCGGGTTGGCGCTCGCGGACACAAACGGTGGCGGCCGGTCCATTTGTCGCCGCGCGAACACACGTCCGCTCCTCCGGCCGCCGGCTCGCCGTCGCCGGCCCTCCTCCGCCGGGCGACCCCCGAATTTCGCGCCACGCGCGGGTGGACGGCGGGCCCTGGTCGCCCTCTCATTCCACTGTGGGCACCCCCCGGGACCGCGCCGTGACGCGTTCGCCGCCCTCCCCGACTTTCCCGCTGTCCCTATCCGCTCGGTTCGGTCGGGGGCGGCGGCGCGCGCCCCCGCCGGCCGCCGGCCGCTCGGACCGCCGCCACTCCGGCCCGGCCCGGCGCAGCGCCACCGGCCCCCGCGGGGCGCACGCGCCGCGCCCGCTGCCGGCCCCGCGCGCCGCCGCGCCGCCGGCCTGGGCGCCTCGGCCGGGCCGCGGCCGGCCGCTGCCCCGGCGCCCGGTGCCCGTCGGGCGGGCGGCCCCGGCGCGCGGCTGTGCCCCGCACGCGCGCACGTCGCGCCGCCCTCCGCAGGCCGGCGTCGGCTGGTGTGGGGGGCGGGGCGCGGCCGCGGGCGCCGCCCGGCGCGCTGTGACGCGACGTGACGTGACCCGGCCTGGCGTCGCGTCGCGTCACCTGCCCTGCCCTCCGCTAACGTAACCTAGCGTAGCGTCGCCTAACCTAACCTAACCTACCCTACCCTACCCTAACCTAACCTAACCTAACCTAACGTGACCTAACCTAACGCAACGTGACCTAACCTAACCCAACGTAGCCTAACCTAACCCGACCTCACGTAACCTAACCTAACGCAACCCTAACCTACCGTGGCGTACCGTAACCGCGCGTCACCTCGCCACGTCGTTCCTGATCACAGCTACCCGCTGGTGCTATGGTCGGTGTGGCGGCGCTGGTGCTTACCCGGGCGCGCATGCGTACTTATGCCTTTCGTGTGCGTGGCGCGCGACATCGTTCCACCTGCGTCCACGACATCGGTTCGGGGGTTCTCTGTACACGGTTTACATGGTTCTGCAGACTACGACACATCACCACGACATGTGGTGTCCTTCGAGATACTCGTTTGCCTAATTGTACGAACATGGTTCCGATCGCGGTTCTCAATGGCCGGCAACGGGTTCTGCGGGTACGCCGAATAGCATTGTTCCGTGCGGATTATACCGCATGAGGTAATTGCAATAATGGGGTGTCCATTGACATGCTACCGTGGACTGTGCACCCGTTTCCTTCCAACAATTCGACTCGTTTTTGTTTCCTTCCCGAGCGCTGGGGACATGTGCAATGGTTCTTGTCTACGATGGTCGGTACTCGCTCATTGAATGTGCGGCAAATGTACATGTCCCGGGTGAGGGGCACAAATACGACAGCTACTCGGATATCCACCGTGGTAAACGCACGTTTGTTTGTTTTGTTTCGTGCTCTTCGGGCGATTCGATAGCAATGTTCCCATGCACTCTACAAGTGCAGTATATGTACACAGAGGCCCCAAAGACAATGCCGGTTTCCCGACGACAGTGGTGCCAGTGTACAGTGACGTGACGATGCACTCCACATGGCTGCATTTACCTGGTGACGTATACTCTGCACGGACAGATGTTTTTCGGATGTCCTGTAGAACGCTTCGCGAGCTCTGTTTGCGCTATTGGGCACAGAATTCTGTCAAGCCACCTCCAAAACGACTCCAGTTTGTGGTCAATTGCTACTATTTTGCCGGCGAAAATCGACAGGGGTATTTCGATTTTGTACGGGGAACCCCGGAACCTCACAGTGGCGTGTCAATGGAGTCCCCATTATTGCAATTACCGCATGACGTATGGTGTGCACAGTCAAACGTCATTAGGATTACCTGTACAGCTCTTTGGGAGCTACTTCCGACTGTGATCGGAACTATGTGTGTAAACGACGACAACAACAAACACCACAAACAAGCAGGGCACAACAACAGGAACAACCGCAGTAACGGAACCAACAACAAAAGAACAGAAACGGACATGAAAGAAAAACAGACGAACCGAAAACGGGCGGAGAGGACGAGACAAACAACCACTACAGTCTGCGGGAAAGTTCCGTATGTTTGTCGGCGAACTGTTGCAGAGCTATTTACGTTTTGCACCCCGCACCTATCGCGTATCCGTCTAGAACTCCGAAAGGAGAGTACGTTCTCCAAAGGACCAAAGAAAGGGTTGCCAACTTCACAGGACCCACTGAAATGGGTGTGGTGTCGTTGCCCTATCGTTACCGGTTGCTCTCTGGGACGCAACACGCGATTCGTACGATTGCGTGTGACGGTCACCCGGTGGTGCACTTTCCTGCCGAAGTGCGTGGCGACCGGTACGGTGGGCCGGCGGGCGGGCGGCGACGCCGGCCGGCGGGCGGGGGCCGCGCGGCGGCGGTGGGGCGGGCGGCGCGGGCGCGCGCGCCGGCCGCGCGGCGCCGGCGCGCTGCCGCCGAGGCGGCGGCCGGGCGCGGCGCGCGGCGGGCGGGAGGGGCGCGCGGCGGCGCGCGGCCGGCGCGGCTCCCCGCGAGTGGGAGCGGCGGCGGGGCGCGCTGTGCGAAGCGCGGCGCGGCGGCTGCGGCCTGTGTGGGCTGCTCCGCCGCCCGGCGTTCGGCGGCCCGACTCCGGCTGCTGGCTCGGTGGCCCCGGCGGTTCTCGCCGGCGGCTTGTACCGCGGCCGGCGGCCGGTGACTCGGCCGCGCCCGCCCGCTTCTGCACGCCGCCTACGGGGCGGGGCCCCGGCCCCGCCCTTGTGGCGCCGGCGCCGGAGCTTCCGGCCGGCCTCGGCCGTCCGTGTTGCCTCCCGCCGGCAATGCCACGACAGCACGCTCCCGGGCCTCTGCCGGCAGCGGCAAGCTCGGTTGGGAGCACGGGTTTTCTGAACTCGTCTACTCGCCTGTCTCCGGGCGATTGCGCCTCTCTCGGACCCGACCACGTGCTTCGGCCGGCGCCGCGCGCCGCCGGGACCTGAGAGGGTTTCGAGGTGTATCGTGCAGGGGAGCCCCGCCTCCTCCTGGACTCTTCTTCCTGGTGCGAACTGCGTGTTCGCGCGGGCCGCCGGGATGCACTCCCGGCCAGGCCTCGCTGCTACGCTATGCAAGCAAGGCAGCTCCCTGGTTGATCCTGCCAGTAGTCATATGCTTGTCTCAAAGATTAAGCCATGCATGTCTCAGTACAAGCCGCATTAAGGTGAAACCGCGAATGGCTCATTAAATCAGTTATGGTTCCTTAGATCGTACCCACGTTACTTGGATAACTGTGGTAATTCTAGAGCTAATACATGCAAACAGAGTCCCGACCAGAGATGGAAGGGACGCTTTTATTAGATCAAAACCAATCGGTCGGCTCGTCCGGTCCGTTTGCCTTGGTGACTCTGAATAACTTTGGGCTGATCGCACGGTCTCCGTACCGGCGACGCATCTTTCAAATGTCTGCCTTATCAACTGTCGATGGTAGGTTCTGCGCCTACCATGGTTGTAACGGGTAACGG
Source organism: Locusta migratoria (assembly GCA_026315105.1). Lineage (NCBI taxonomy): Eukaryota > Metazoa > Arthropoda > Insecta > Orthoptera > Acrididae > Locusta > Locusta migratoria. The sequence continues at coordinate 1,078,852 of CM048750.1, read as the reverse complement.
GGAATCAGGGTTCGATTCCGGAGAGGGAGCCTGAGAAACGGCTACCACATCCAAGGAAGGCAGCAGGCGCGCAAATTACCCACTCCCGGCACGGGGAGGTAGTGACGAAAAATAACGATACGGGACTCATCCGAGGCCCCGTAATCGGAATGAGTACACTTTAAATCCTTTAACGAGTATCTATTGGAGGGCAAGTCTGGTGCCAGCAGCCGCGGTAATTCCAGCTCCAATAGCGTATATTAAAGTTGTTGCGGTTAAAAAGCTCGTAGTTGGATTTGTGTCCCACGCTGTTGGTTCACCGCCCGTCGGTGTTTAACTGGGCATGTATCGTGGGACGTCCTGCCGGTGGGGCGAGCCGAAGGCGCGCGGCCGCCTCGTGCGTGCCCGTGCGTCCCGAGGCGGACCCCGTTGAAATCCTACCGCGGTGCTCTTTACCGAGTGTCGAGGTGGGCCGGCACGTTTACTTTGAACAAATTAGAGTGCTTAAAGCAGGCAAGCCCGCCTGAATACTGTGTGCATGGAATAATGGAATAGGACCTCGGTTCTATTTTGTTGGTTTTCGGAACCCGAGGTAATGATTAATAGGGACAGGCGGGGGCATTCGTATTGCGACGTTAGAGGTGAAATTCTTGGATCGTCGCAAGACGAACAGAAGCGAAAGCATTTGCCAAGTATGTTTTCATTAATCAAGAACGAAAGTTAGAGGTTCGAAGGCGATCAGATACCGCCCTAGTTCTAACCATAAACGATGCCAGCCAGCGATCCGCCGCAGTTCCTCCGATGACTCGGCGGGCAGCCTCCGGGAAACCAAAGCTTTTGGGTTCCGGGGGAAGTATGGTTGCAAAGCTGAAACTTAAAGGAATTGACGGAAGGGCACCACCAGGAGTGGAGCCTGCGGCTTAATTTGACTCAACACGGGAAACCTCACCAGGCCCGGACACCGGAAGGATTGACAGATTGATAGCTCTTTCTTGATTCGGTGGGTGGTGGTGCATGGCCGTTCTTAGTTGGTGGAGCGATTTGTCTGGTTAATTCCGATAACGAACGAGACTCTAGCCTGCTAACTAGTCGCGTGACATCCTTCGTGCTGTCAGCGATTACTTTTCTTCTTAGAGGGACAGGCGGCTTCTAGCCGCACGAGATTGAGCAATAACAGGTCTGTGATGCCCTTAGATGTTCTGGGCCGCACGCGCGCTACACTGAAGGAATCAGCGTGTCTTCCTAGGCCGAAAGGTCGGGGTAACCCGCTGAACCTCCTTCGTGCTAGGGATTGGGGCTTGCAATTGTTCCCCATGAACGAGGAATTCCCAGTAAGCGCGAGTCATAAGCTCGCGTTGATTACGTCCCTGCCCTTTGTACACACCGCCCGTCGCTACTACCGATTGAATGATTTAGTGAGGTCTTCGGACTGGTACGCGGCATCGACTCTGTCGTTGCCGATGCTACCGGAAAGATGACCAAACTTGATCATTTAGAGGAAGTAAAAGTCGTAACAAGGTTTCCGTAGGTGAACCTGCGGAAGGATCATTACCGACTTGACTGCATGTCTTGCGATGTGCGTGTCTTGTCGCGCATACAGACACTGCGCCTCCTGGGCGCGCGCCGCGTGCGGGACCACGCGCACGTCTCAAAACTAACTGCTGAGCTGGTGTACGAGCGCTGAAGCTCCGGAGGCGGGAGGCCCGCGGCACCTGGCGCCCGGCGCCGGTTTTGAATGACTTTCGCCCGAGTGCCTCTCTGCTCCGGTGTGGAGCCGTACGACGAATGTGGAATGGAACAGGGGCCATCAAACGCCCCGGTCCCGCCTATGCAAACAGTTGCGCACGCAACGAACAGACAAAAATTGTGAAAAAGATCACCCAGGACGGTGGATCACTCGGCTCGTGGGTCGATGAAGAACGCAGCAAATTGCGCGTCGACATGTGAACTGCAGGACACATGAACATCGACGTTTCGAACGCACATTGCGGTCCATGGATTCCGTTCCCGGGCCACGTCTGGCTGAGGGTCGGCTACGTATACTGAAGCCGGCAGGCGTTTCGGCGCCCGCCTCGCTTCGGAGACTTGGGAGCGTCGTGTCGGGGCGCGAGCCTCGGCGCGTCTCCTGAAATGCGCGTAGCGCGCCGCGCCCGTCGCCCGGTCGGTTCGCATACCGGTACTGTGTCTCGGTAGCGTGCACAGCCGACTGGTCGCACGTGGCGCAGCCTCTCAAACAACGACCTCAGAGCAGGCGAGACTACCCGCTGAATTTAAGCATATTACTAAGCGGAGGAAAAGAAACTAACAAGGATTCCCCCAGTAGCGGCGAGCGAACAGGGAAGAGTCCAGCACCGAACCCCGCAGGCTGCCGCCTGTCGTGGCATGTGGTGTTTGGGAGGGTCCACTACCCCGACGCCTCGCGCCGAGTCCAAGTCCAACTTGAATGAGGCCACGGCCCGTAGAGGGTGCCAGGCCCGTAGCGGCCGGTGCGAGCGTCGGCGGGACCTCTCCTTCGAGTCGGGTTGCTTGAGAGTGCAGCTCCAAGTGGGTGGTAAACTCCATCTGAGACTAAATATGACCACGAGACCGATAGCGAACAAGTACCGTGAGGGAAAGTTGAAAAGAACTTTGAAGAGAGAGTTCAAAAGTACGTGAAACCGTTCTGGGGTAAACGTGAGAAGTCCGAAAGGTCGAACGGGTGAGATTCACGCCCATCCGGCCACTGGCCCCCGCCCTCGGCAGATGGGGCCGGCCGCCCGCGCGGAGCAATCCGCGGCGGGGTCGTGTCCGGTTGCCTTTCCACTCGCCGCGGGGTGGGGCCGTTCCAGTGTGCGGTGGGCCGCACTTCTCCCCTAGTAGGACGTCGCGACCCGCTGGGTGCCGGCCTACGGCCCGGGTGCGCAGCCTGTCCTTCCGCGGGCCTCGGTTCGCGTCTGTTGGGCAGAGCCCCGGTGTCCCGGCTGGCTGCTCGGCGGTACATCTGGAGGAGTCGATTCGCCCTTCGGGGCGCCCGGGCTCCCGGCAAGCGCGCGCGGTTCTTCCCGGATGACGGACCTACCTGGCCCGGCCCCGGACCC